>CM071609.1:23093479-24397574 GCA_036365135.1 Miichthys miiuy
AATTGTTCAACGCCTTGAGGCCTGCAGCCATTCCCCCCCCTCTATACACTTCAAACATTTTATTGTGTAGCTCTTAGTAAAGACAGACTTTGTTCTTGGTGACTAACCGTATGTTGTTTTTGTTTATGTTAGGATCTTTAGTAAAACTAACAGATGATCAAGATCCTTATTTTCTCTTCAACCTTTCTATATCAGAAGAAGATTTCCAAAGGTAAGTATTGATAAAAAATGTATACATCTATTAAACATTGTTCAGTGTTTGAATTTAGGAAGTGGTGAACAATCTTTCTTTAACTCTCACTAACGTTTCCTTTCCCTGTCAATATTTGTGCAGTTTGAAAGTCCAGCAGGGGCTACTGATAGACTTTGCATCATTTCCTCAGAAGTTTATTGACCTGCTGAATCTATGTTATTCTGAACAAGAGTCACACAGTCCAAGGTATGAAGAAAAACCACCACATCACACACACATTTACTAAATCTATTCAGCTTTACATTATGCACTGATTGGTCCTAAAATGATCTGTACTGTGTACATGTACTTTATGTATGTAATGCTGAGAGGAGTTGATTTGGACTATTTTGTGACAGAACATGACATGCATGTGGTTGCTTTTATCAGTTTATCAAATATAATCTGTGGGTTAGACAAAATATTCGCGACACCTTTCACTATAATGTACAACATCACACACTACATGACATGTTTTTTCCCCCCCTACAGGTTTCTTCTGCACTTGTCATGTCAGTCTCCAGTGCTTGAAGGCCCTGCCAACTTTAGTGTCGTAGAGACAAACGCTGCAAAAACACCAAACCACTTGTCATTACGGCTTGCTCAAGGCTCTGACAAAGAAGTTAAAGACTATCTGGCAGTGTGTCTCTCCTCTCTGAAGGTTGGCTCATTCAGAATTCCTCATCATAATACTGTCTGACTGTTAAATTGTACAACTCAAGAGCTTTTGTATCTGTTATTTTACTATTTAAGCAGTAATCGCAAAAAAACAAACATATAGATTGGGGGAGGAAATGTCTTGTAACATCAACAGATATGCAAACCTTCCCATGGAAAATGTAGGCTCTACTGATTTGCCTAAAAGTAGTAGTTTCAGTCAAAGTATCTTATCAAAGCATTCATTTCCAAAGTAATGTTTATAAAGACGTGTCATCTCATCATGTTCCAGGCAGAAAAACAGGCCCTCGAGATGAAGCTTAAGAAGACCGAAGACGATCTGTCCAGGCAGCTGAGTTATGCTCAACAGGTGTGCATTGTCATATAGCCTACTCGTGTCATTTGCATGTGATATAATCAAAGTGAGTGCACTCTGGAGCCACAAAATACAGATTTATCAACATGTCTGTCCTGATTTTTGCTGGGGCCCCTTCTCTTCACTATTCACACCACCTCTCTGGGTCTGATTATCTGCTCGCATGGCTTCTCGTATCAGTGCTATGCAGATGACACTGAGCTCAATCTGTAATTTCCACCTGACGACCCCTCGGCCTCTGCACAGGTCTCTGAATGCCTCTCAGATATATCCACATGGATGAAGGCACACCACCTCCAGGAACCTCTCAAAAACTGAACTGCTGGTCCTCCCAGCCAAACCTACTGTACACCACGTCATCAACATCAACACTGATTCTTTTGCCCCTACCAGGGTAGCTACCTGTAGCCGCCTTCAAAGTAGTCTCCGGTTCTGCATCCACCTACTTGAATGTCATTATACATGCATATGTTACCTCCTCCAGTGAACGTCTGTTGTTCCCTGTTGGTGGAACACACAGAGAGTACCTTCTCTCCTAGCTCCTATGTCATGCACTCCCTGTCTGCATCCCCATTTAAAATATATTATTTATAAATGTAAATAACATTGATTCATTTATGGAACTTGCATTAAAACAGACATTACTGACTGCTTTGTAATTTCGGATCAAATGAAAAGATTCATTTATAGTTAAATGTCGACAGCTTTAACCACATTAAACTTTTATTTTTCATACAGAATGATGTATACAAACAGAGTTTTGTGTCACAATGGCTGTTAATGTTGGTTAAAAACAAACTACTTACTTTAAGAAATCTGTATTTTGCTCACAGACTCTATCTGAGAAGACTAAAGAGTTGGACAAACTGCGCTCGGAGTGGACTAGTCAGAGCAGCTGTCTGTCCAGCCGTCATTCTCAGGAGTTACAGTCAGAAAGAGAAAAGGCTGTAGAGGTAAGACTCCTGATGTATTTAGTGAAGCAGTTGTTTGTTTGGCTGCTGCGGTTGTTGTTGTTGTGGTTGAGATATTTATTTGGCACGTCTTTATGTTTTCTTTCAGTTACAGAGCAGGCTTCAGCAGCAGACTGAACAGGTCCGCCAGGAGCTGGAGAGCGCTCACAAGAAGAGCAGCCAGCAGCTTCAGAGCAGACTGACGGAGCTGGAGACCTCCTGCAAAGAGCTGACGGAGAGAAAATACAAGAATGAGTCAGTCATCAGAGACCTGAAGATTAAACTAGTGGGTTCAGAGGAGGTAAGTGAATGAACAGGCTGGATGGGGAATGACTGAGACCAGAACATTGAAATTTTCAATCTGTTTTCATGAATGTGTCAGCAAACAGTTGCCAATCTACCCACCTGGCAAATTGTCCGATATGCACCCTTCTTCATATTCACTCCTCTTCTCTGTTTTTGTTACTATCTCTGGATGAAAAATATCTCTAGAGGCTAAATGCTCCTCAGCCATGTCAGTCTGATGTTTGGGGCTGAGCAGGTAGTGTACAGCCCGCTTGTAGAGCTAATAAGTAAACAAACAAATAAAGGCTGGTCCCAAAATACAGGCCAGGGGGAAAAAACAAGAGCGGATAAGTTCTCCTGTTGGATGTTATATAATGTTACTAAGCATGTACATATAGAAAAAAGAACAGTCTTTAATCTTAAATGTGGAGTGGGTGATCTTATCTAGAATAAGTATATCTTTAGATAGACTTTTAGTTTTTTCATACTGATATTTAGTATGGTGGGGTGGCAAAGCTCAACATATCATAACCCGATAAAAGCACCAAATTTGTCAAATCTGTTGATAGATATATGAAGAAGAAAACTGGATACTGACATCACAAATTCGCACCCACATGGCCATGGCAGCAATTTCTTAAAATGGCCACCAGTGGTTTATCAAACTTTTCCTATCCCTTTGAAGCCACGTGCAATATGCAACATAATGTAGATCCTGGTAACCATGACAACCAAATAAAATGTTCATCCATTGCTCGTTCTGTGGATTTACAAAGTAACTGGTCATTTTGTGATAACTTTTAGATAAGAGAAATGGGGGTATGTTTCTATTTCAGGTTATTTCCTATTTAACATGTAAAAATTATAATTATTTTAATAATGGACATCGTTAACTTGATCCTGTGTGTGTGTGTGTGTAGGAGTGCCAGCGTTCCAAGCAGCAGGTTCTGTCTCTCAGGAGGGAGAACAGTACTCTGGACACAGAGGTCCATGAGAAGGAGCGCTCGGTGAGCCAGCTGCAGATGAGAGTGGCTGTTTTGGAACAGGAGCTCAAAGATAAGGAGCAGCTCATGCGCCGCACAAAAGAGGTGCTGGAAGCCACTCAGCAGCAGAAGGTAAGAGATGGGTGAAGGAGTTGATGTGTCCATTTGTTTTGGCGGTCTAGTGCTACATCTAGTGGTTCTGAACGTTGAATATAGCACCATAGTTACATCTTTTTAGATTATCAAAACCTTGAATCATCTTCTCGATCTGAAACGATCAGATTGCCCACCAATAAGAAGTAGATTCTGTAATTCTGTTTATATATTGACATGTATGTTTTTGTTTTTAGGAAACAGTGGAAGAAAATGCTGAAAGTAAAGAACTGCAGATAAGAAAACTTGAAGCAACGGTGAAATCACTCTCTGAGGAGCTGATAAAGGTTTGTATAAACAGAAGTCTATATTACATATATTTTATGTATATATTATATATACAGTATGTATAGGCAGGTATTCTACATACAGCCAGTTGCCAGCTTACAGTGTAGTTAAAATCAATATAGTCTAATACAGCAGGCCTGCAACACATCCTACTATAATTAAGCTTCTAATATTCAGTTTTGCTTTGGCTGTTGTTTAACCTGACCTAATTGATATAAATTGGACGGACAAAATAATGGAAACAGTGTTTGTTGTACCTGATGAACTGTCCTTCCTTCTCTTTCATCCAGGCTAATGGTATCATTAAGAAGCTTCAGGGAGAGGTTCGAGGCCTGGTTGGTAAAATAAAAGTAAAAAACACTGTGACTGTGTCACAGGAGAAGGTCCTCCAGGAAACTTCAGACAAACTTCAACAAGTTGAAAAAGATCTACAGAGCACTCAGCAGCAGCTCAGCACCAAGGAGGAGCAGGTATGTCTTCAGACACGCTGCATTCAACAAGTAAAGATAGTGGTCTTTAGGCCTTTCTTCATCTTAATGTTGTAAAGCAGCTTTGCCTCTTTGGACTTTTGGCTCCAAATGTGTACAGATCCCACCACATATCAATAAAAATAATAACATTAGACATCAGAGTTTGAAGAAGTAGAAACCTCTCATTACTTTACAAGGCAGAGCTCTCAGGTTGGCTGCAAAGAAACCTGAGAGTGCAGATCTCCCGGGTGCATGCAGCAGTCGTACCACAAGTAAATCCCCAAATTATTGTTCTATTTAAAGTTCTGGGAAGGTGTGTAATATGTAAATTTAGCCAAGAGGACACGGCATCCATGATTTCCAAACAAACTTTAAAACATAGACTTTAAAAAATATTTGTCTTCCACAACATGAGCCACAGACCTTTAACAACAACACATTAGCTTTCCTGACAGGTTAACTCTTTCTCTTACTTCCAGACATGAAGACAGTCCTCTGCAAAGTGCACTGCTATTGACAGTTTCTAGGCTTACTAGCTAATTAATGTAAAAGAAATGATTTGATGTGAAGTTGATGACTATCATTTGCATGTTACAGGTTTCCAAACTGAAAGAGCAGTTGGAGACGACGGTACAGAAGCTAAATGAAAGCAGAGAGGTCTTAAAAACCAACGAGAATGGTGAGATAACTGATACTAATACCTGATGTTATGCGCACATTTTGGTCCATATTAAGGTCTGATAGCCAGCCTTAACCCCAACGCAGCTGAGTTTGTAATGCTGAACAGTTTAAAACTGAACAGCAACATCACAGACCAAACAAACTCCATGACAGCTGTCATAAACCATTTCTTCATGATAAAATAGTTTTATTCAGAACAATAATGAATTCCTGTCAGTAGAAAGAAGGTTGAAGAGAACTGATCCAGCGACTTGCAAAGTTTGAATAATTCTTGACATTAAACATCATACTGGTGAAAATCGTCGTCCCAAAGTATGAGGATGAAAACACACCATCAGCTTCGCTCTAATCTTCTATTGTACTTTTCTTCTCCCACAGTTATAAGTTGGCTTAACAAGCAGCTAAATGAAAAGCAGATGTCCAGGAAGCCACCCGAATCTTTGGAGAATCCTTCAGTTTTATCCTCAACAGGACTGAGGGTAGGAGATACTGGCTCTGCTTAGAGCTGAGCCAAACTAAGTCATTAACTCTTACACACTATTGAAAGCATTACCAATATGATTATACTCTGTATCAAATGTCTTGAAGTTAATTAGGTCAAATTAATGGTGCATATTTATATTTGTATCAAAGCCACACGCCTCACTTGAAAAACAAGATATTATATCATTTTCCACCTTTCAGCAGTGACATCACTGGCACCAGTTAAAGATGTCTGTATTTCCCCAGGCACACTTTTACCCTCAGACAGTCAAACCTGCTGGATCTCCTATGGTGGCTGCTGAAGTCACTCCTGCTGAACAGCGAGCCCCGCAGCCAGCCAACAGACACACGTGAGTTTGAATAATTACGGTCTTCACTAATTATATTGTATATCATTCCACTGTATATGTTGGTGTCCATACTGTGTTGAATATGTTCAGTCTAAAGAGGACTTTGCATACTTACTCTGTTTACATTATACTTACTCTTCTTTCAGAGGACTAAGAGATGCATGTTTCATTTTCACTGCGCTGTGAAATGTGTTTTCTTCTCGTCCCCAGTGGAGACTCTGCAGGTCTAGATTCGAAATACTTTGAGAGGAGAGATGATGCAATCCCAGTTTATGGTCTGTCGTCAAATCAGCTTTATAGAGGTAAAACCGCTCATCATTTATAGAGCTGCATGGAGTACAAGTTTAGGATTCATTTGCTTTAGCCGAGAAGGTCTGTCTGTCTGTCTAATGTTTTTAATTGACAGGTTGAATAAGAGTGAGGATAATGTGACTGAGGTTTCAGTACATTTCCTTTTTTCCCTTTCAGAGTTCCCTCAGCGAGCAAAGCCCTCCATAGCTTCTGCTTATTTCTCTGCGTGAAACAGTGACCAGTGTGGAAATGACCGGCAAACAGAATAACGTTCATTCCAGCTCCAGGTGGAAGAAAAACCATCAAAATCTCATCATCCATTTTATGTCACTGATCTGTTGTGTTAAATAAACTAGTTTTTTTAAGTAGCAGTTATGTGCTAATGGTCTAGCTAACGTCTAGCTTTACATTTGCTGTTCAAGTGAACGTTCTGGATTCCAGGGATCGTGGATCAATGTATTCATATCTTCAAATTAAAACGATTGTGTTTTTCCTGAGACACCATCTTAAGTTTGGTGAATGTATATTATGTTTTTGTTTTCTGTGTGTGTTTGTACATATATATAGTATTTTGATATTTAAGTCTTTAATAAACAGCTTTTCCATGCTCATTGGTGTTCACACAATATCTGTTACTTTCAAATATAGATCATTTATTTAATGTCACTTTGTTCCCAAATTAAAATTGTGTAAAATGTAAATCAATGTTTTTTTGTTCAGTGTTTTTCTAGTTTAATTCACATCTTTAAATTAAAATGATGATATACAAACTGCATATTGATGCAGGAAGCACTAAAATGTGAGATAGTCAGAGGTAAATAGAATAACAAGTAGAATTTTAAATCATAGAAATGAATTTGGCACTTCTATTTACTACAATGATGATTACTTATACACTTATGAGTAGTAATTTAAAGATGCTTTTATTCATTTAAATGCTAATTTACTAATTATTTGTAGTAGCTTGTATCAATTCTTTAATCAACTGATTACAATTGATAACAGAAAGTCTTTAATTACTCCCATGGTACACTCCAGACTCCAAATTAAGTCTTATGTATGAGCCAGTCAGAAGCCATGTTGCCTGCAAACAGCAGGTCAAAGGAAGAAATCTGCATCACAGAGACTGACACTGATGATTTATTTCACTTGTTTTGTCGTGGATTGTAGCATTTCTTGCATACATTAGAGACTAGACAATTCTGCATAGTAACAGGTGGTTCATGGTTCCTTTACATTGGTGTATGTCTTAGACTAGCTCTCTCTTGGGTTAGGGGGTGGTTCAGGATGAGGCCAGGGGCAAATGGGATGGAGAGCTGGGTCAACATTGGTCAATACTCCATGGCAGGGACCGAGAGGGGGTCCTTGACCACTGACATGATAATGACTATGACCATGTCCATGACCACTAGCAAGACCATGACCATGACCATGACCATGACCGTGAGCATGGGGAGGGGGCCCTTTTCTGTGTGCATGCATAGGAGGATCAGAATGTCCCCCATGATGATGATCATGACCATGACCTTTACCGTGACCATGATCATGTTCACCTCCTTCACTATCATTGTGACTTTGACCGTGAGCATGGGGAGGGGGTCCTCTTCTGTCTGCATGCCCAGGAGGGCCAACAGGGCCAACAGGGCCAGGAGGATCCCCATGATGATGGGGCTTACATACAGGCTCCTTCTCATCAGGTCCAAGGGCAGTAGTGTTCTGTTAAAAAAACAAGTGAACAGAGACTTAGTTGAAGTATATTTCTGCTAGTGTCAGCACAATGCTGAAGATATACATAGAGTATAACAAGAAGTGGAGATTTAGTGCACAGCAAACTATATTAATTTAAGCATGAAGTACTTAAGATGTATATAATGTATGTGGTTAGAATATGGACTGACCTTTGGAGGATAGAATTCACAATCCATACGGCCAAGTACGCCCATACGGTTAGAGGATGCACTGCAGAGAGCATGATGCTTTTGAGAGAGAAGAGAGGCAATGAGAGGTGGTCGGAAACTGAGTGACCAACAGTGAATGACTAAACTATTCAACATCACACTGTTCATACTAAAAGGATACAGGCTTTTCTAATGCCAGACATTTTAATTGCTCAAGTGTTCATAAAATTATTGTTTTGGTTCACCAGTCTATGTACCTGAAGTCACTCACAAGCTCACACAAGCCTGTGAGCAGCAAATGGTGGTGAGACAAGATACAGGGCCCTGACACACCAAGTCAACTTTAAAGAACCAGAGCTCACTCAGCAGGTCCTTTAGATCTCCTCATGTCTTCTGTTTAATCTTGCATTTCAAGAGAAAATAAAACTAAATAAAGGCTTACATATTATGTTTTTTGAATCCAGTAGATAACACGTGGCTCAGAATTTTTGCATAACTTTTATATGTATGAGTTGTACTTACAGCTCTGTCAGGACAGAGGGGTTTGCATGCCTCTATAGCTATTCTGGATCCCATCGGGCATCGAGTCTCCACAAGGACAACCTTGGGGTAATACATCATCCCTGACCTCGGAATGTACTGAAAGAGGAAGATGAAGAAAGGAAAGGGAAAGGGAAGCTGCAGGGTTTAAAGGGAAGTGATGGATCTTCTTATGGTATCTATTTAATCGTGTGTGTGTGTGTGTGTGTGTGTGTGTGTGTGTGTGTGTGTGTGTGTGTGTGTGCATGTGTGTGCAAAGAGAGAGTCTCTGTACCCCAGTAAGTATCCGTCCTACTTCCTGCAGGATGTAGTAGTGGTGGTTGCTGGTGTTCTCGTTGAAAGTTTTCACAACGCTATCAACAGCCCTAAGACCGTCAGGGTCGTTGAGTGCAATCAGGACAGGACAGTCAGGGCAGATACGCACCATTTCACTGTTAGTAAGTACTACAAACACGCACACGCACACGCACACACACACACACACACACACAGTTATGGTTATGAGGGAGCCTGCTTTTGTGAGGACTCCACACCATGTAAATAATCTGTCCAAATCACAACAGTTAAGCAGTTTAGCATTTCTGTACTCAGAGCCATTCATTGTCATCATGAGTCATCATCACGAGTAACTGTACATCAACATTTCTCCAAAGTGACAAAATATACAGTACCAGTCAAAGGTTTCTCATTCATTCTCTTTATTTTTGTTACTCCCTGTATTGTAGATGAACAATGAAGACAATAAAACTGATGACAGCTTTGCAGAATCAATTCAGTTCATAGTTGTGCCGTATTAAAAGTTAATTAGTGTAATTTCTTATCTTCTTAATGTGTTTGAGACCATCAATTGTGTTGTTCAGAGGTAGTGTTTGAATACTGTAGTAATCCATTATGGCAAGAACTGCTTAACTAAGTCAGACAACAGTCCTCTCATGGCTTTGGACGTGATTTTTGTCTTAAACAAACCAAACTTGAAGTGAATCTATTGAATCCTCATGGAGAAGCTCGAAAAGTTCTATAAATGTAAAATAGCTAAAATGGCATCTTGTCTCATGGCCTAATATACATCATCATGGCCAGCACACACACGCAGCGCACACACAGACACACACATACTACACATCTTTCCCCGTTCCGCGCTAAATAAGCATAACAACACACACATCCCTCTTACCCTCACCGGACAATAACGCGGCCAAGGGTGCACACTTGGCAGCGCTAATTCAATGTATGCACACACTCAAACAGATGAAAACTTACGGGTGTATGGAAATGCGCCCGCCACCATTTACCTGTCCGCTTCCGGCGGAGAAACTGGGCTTAATAACCGACGTCATTATATAGGAGGATGACGCGCGCCATTATTGATCAGGTGATGCGGAATAATGTTTTTATTAATAATGTCAATTTGTCTGAGTACTATGCAGTTTCTATGGATGACCAAACTGGTATATTTTTTGTATAATGTTGGTGATGATCACATGTGAAGGAAATTGACGTTATAACGAGAAAAAGATGTTTATGTTGTTTTTAGGAATGTAGTAGTCCGAGTGGGAGGGGCTACCACTATAAAAGGGGCTGTCTGGGCCCTAATCAAGGAGAGAGAGGTTGGTTACAGAGGAGGTAACAGTGGTTTGAGAAGTGAGTGTTGAGTATTGTGGGAAGTCGAGTTATGGAAGAACTCGTTTTCTTTTTTCTTTCTTTGGTTTTTGAAAGAGCATTTTGTTTCATGCACTTTATTTTTTTTGGTTTGTAAATATTGGCACTGTTTGCACCTGGTGAGGTGGAGAATAAAAACCAAAACATAATTTTTCCGACCAAGCCTGGATTTTTTTGGAACAAGCGCGAGGTTAGAGAAAGAACCCCGCGACAGACATCATTCAAATGATTGACTATTGTTTCTTTGCAATTTAATGGAGGAAAAATGAATCCAATAAACCCTAAAAAAGGGAAGGGGGGGATCAAAATGGCCAACTTAGTGGCCCTTCAATTGAGCAACCAGGAAACCCACATTTCATTATTTTAATATTTAATAGAAAAATAGAAAATCATAGTATTAATTCACATTCCATTTTAAGTTTATGAAAGGGGTATAGTATAGTATAGTATAGTATAGTATATACATGTCAGGCTAACAGTAAGGTTAGCAGCAGTTTAGTTGCCTTACCTTAACCACAGATTCATACTGTAGTTGCCAGCTGAAAACATTGTTGAAATGAATTCTGAAAAAAAAGAGGAGAAGCCCACCTTGTCGTGTGTCACAATCATATTTGGTGACTTTGGCATCACTGTTTTTTACACTGATCATCACAGTGCAGTTGGCTGTCACTGCCTACACAGGAAAAGAGACAGAGATGACATTTTACTGTAAATAGGCTACAATCAAACAAATATGACGAATATGTAAAAATCAGTGTGTCCACCCTCTGGATGAATGTGATGCAGGGCAGATAAATGGGAGGATTGGATTAAACAAATGCTTGTTAGCATTTACCCGGTCACCCATGCTCCAGAGCTCACAGTCTTCAAAGGGTTTGGGGTTGACAGTATGGCACTTTGTCTCCAGAAGATCCAACTGCAGTTCAATGTTACAGCCTTCATCAACCTAGAAACATCATAGAGGAAAGGCATAAATGATAAGTGAGATATTATTGAAGTTTGGATTTACACTTTCTAACACAAAGAAAAAAAAAGTCTGACTAATACAATGCTTTATCCAATATTATGAGACAAACATACGTTTGAGGTCATTTTGAAACCACTGCCATTGCACTGGCAAGTCTACTTTTGCTGTTCAATTTTATAGGTCTGTTATAAAGATTGCTCATGTTGTAGTCCAGGCTGTGCACATGCATGGTGGACAAACAGAAAAACAGTACTCAAAGTACCTAAACCTCAAAATTAGACCTTAGACATTAGTAGAACATATGTGTGCAGTTACTGCTCATTTATGGTGTGGTTCCTATACCTTTTCGGTTTTGTTGCCTTGGATCTCACTGAGTCTGAACTTGTAGCCATGATGATGGTGCATGTTGATGTGATGCATTGCAAGATGTGCTGCTGCAGCAGCATTGTCCTCGCTGCATGTTAACGGCTCCACTGGAGAAGCACTGCAAAGCTGCGCCGCCGAAGACAGCAACACCA
This sequence comes from Miichthys miiuy, assembly GCA_036365135.1. NCBI lineage: Eukaryota > Metazoa > Chordata > Actinopteri > Sciaenidae > Miichthys > Miichthys miiuy. The sequence continues at coordinate 23,105,261 of CM071609.1, forward strand.
GGATGGGTAACACCTTCATGGTGCAAAGGAGATCGACAGCAGACCACTACAGCCAGGGACCTTATGTAGACATAACAGACCTGAGAGGGAGGGAGCAAGAATGACAAACAGGAGGGGAGATAAAGCAAACGAGATAATCTGAGACAGAAGAGGTGTATCATGAGGACAGGACCATAGAGCTGTCCAAGTCAAACAAAGACTTTGCAAGCAAAGCAACTCATTTTGAAATGTTCAGTAAAACACAGAACTGATTTATAACAATTTATATTTAACATACTCATTTTGGATAAAACGTGATGGGACATGATTGTAAAATCTCAAAATTTTAGAAAAAGTTTTTCTTGGCTTGTTGTACTGACAGTGGAGATGCCACATCAATGAACAGAAAGGAATGAACAGTTTAACAATAACATATAAGGAATCACTCCATTAAATTTCGTTGTTATGCCAATGATACCTGATTATATCTATTGATCAAGCCAGATGAAACCAATCAGTTAGCTTAATTTCAAACATGCCTTAAAAAAATTAAAACCTGGATGATGTGCTTTACACCCACAGTGTTATTGTTATTGATATTGCTATTATCATCTTTATTATTACTATCAGCCATATATATATATATATATATATTAATATTATAATAGTTACCATTACTATTATTGTTGCTGTGCATCTTTGTCCCTGTCCCTCACTAGACCCAACCTCTCATGGCAGATCTGCTTATTGAAAGGAAGTTTTTCTTTGCTAAAGTGTTTGCTCATGGTGGGGATTGTTGAGTCTCTTCTGTGATGATTTGGTGCTATATAAATCAAATTTAACTGAATTAAATAGATGTTCATTAACATTAACTATAGTAGCTATAAATAAGTTTAAATTGTACAAACTCTATGCATTTAAAGGTGATCATTATTCAACTAAAGCTGTCATCTGACTGTAACCTGGGTGACTTCTGAACATATTACTTTCATTGAGAAACAAAGAAAAACTACTTCTTTTGTCTATTTAGAATATCACACCTTGCATGTTCATGACTCAGTTGACAAACAAATAAAAATCAGGAGGATCAGGCTTCAACCACACCTGTAATATAAACACATCAAACCTGGATAATATCAAGCTTGGGAGTTGTATCAGGAGACTAAGAGATGAATATGAACTGGAACTCAGTAATAGTTCCTTCTAAATAATTACTCTGTCTGGATTCTTGCCTGTCTGCTTTTGCCCCTTTTGTTTTGTTTGCCTGTTTTGACTCACTGCGTGTTTATGAACCTTACTCCGATCATTGACCTAGGAACCTTTGCCTTTACCTTATTTGCCAAAATCATGGATTTGGATTTGAGACTAGTGTCGAGCAAGCTGATTAGTTGGTTTATCTTTATCATGTGCACCACACCTACTGCTGCCTGTGAGCACAAATTGAATGAAATTAAATGAAACTTGAAATGAATTACAATACTATATATACTATATATACCTTGTGATGATAAACCTTTCAACCACAACCTAAAGAAAGATAAACTGTGAGCTACTGACATGGAAAGACATGGAACTAAAGAAAAAAAGGCTTTTAAAGATTTAAACACATCAAACTCTGCATAAACAATTTTTAGGAAGTTGTCTTGAGGGTTGGTAAACGGTAAACATTGTAAAAAAACTGGACTGCTGTTAGTCACCCTGTTAAATAGCCAAACTGGGAGGATCTTCCAGGACATGAACCCAGACCATCCTTTGGGGACTTTGATGTTATCTTTGGCAGCTACCTTATCGAGTTCCATTTAGTTAAACATTTGACTTTGTGTGGGTGTTCTTGATCATTAACTAATATTGTTAATCTTCCGAGAAGATGTGTTTTTGAGGCTGTACCTACTACAACCAGGCCAGAAATAGAGATCAGAGAAGAAAAGAGGGGGTACTCTGAAAAGCAGAAAGAACTGTTTCAGTCAACAATCCTGCATCAGAGTGGCCTGCAAGATATAGGCAGCTACAGGAAAATATTTCCCCCCCCTCTGGCACACCATAAGCTAATATTAATTTCAGACAATTTCAAGTACCTTGTTGTCCACATCACTGAGAGCCTGAGCTGAGCCCTGCATACTGACTATGCAGTGAGAAAGGCAAGGCAGAGACTGTTTTACCTCAAATGTCTGAGATTTCAGATTTCTACAAATACTGAAGACTGCCTGGTACAGAAACAGCACCAAGCAAGACTGCAAGGCCCTGCAAAAAGTAGTTAATTCAGCTTAACGTACAATAGGTGGTGCTCTACCCTGCCTAAAAGATATCTAGACTTTGCAAAAATGAGGCAGGGAGAATCTTTAAGGATCTCAACCGCCCAGATAACAGCAGTGACATTGGAAGACTTGTTGTGAGGTAGAACACAAGGCATTCAGTGAAAATGCTGCATTGTTGTAAAAACTCGGCCAAATTGTTTCTATTGAGATGACAAGGAATACAGCATCATGGGACATTTTAGGGATCACTGCACACATCTTTTTTTTATATTGCCACTCTGCCTGTGTCAGCACTCATTGCGAGCAAGTACCATCCCTCTGTTCTTCCAGCACAAGGGCAAAACATAACTAGACAAAAACGCAGGCTACAGGCAGAGCCGCTTCAAAAATGCAAAAGGCAAAAAAGCTGGTGCACCTATGGAGCTGGGCTACGTGCACAACCAGGCACTGAAATATGATTCGCTGTTGCTGTGGTACTGGATGAGAAGGTGGAAAAAAGCAGATAAAAAGCAGAGGTTTGGGGTTCAGGAAACACTGAACAAAGGGAAACAGCAAGTTGAATGCCACCATCTCTTCCATGTTTTGAGCTTTGAGTTGTTCACTAATATCAACATGCCATCTGCATTTGAATGGTGGTCCTCTCACCTAAAATTAGTGGACACAGCTCCCAGGCCTATGAAGAGAAGCCAATGCAGAAGAGTCTTAAACCTGCACATTTTCTAATGGCCACCAGGGGTCACTGCAAAACTAATACTATGTATTTCAGAAACATATTTTAGTTTACTGTTTAGCTGCCATACAAGTTCATTTATAACTGACATGGTGACCACGTTTACCCATGCTACAACCATGATACCATGTATTTTATTTTGGTTGGATGGTGAACATTATATAAGATAAAAGATTGAGCAAAAGATCCAAAAGACACACACAAAAATGAGCTGAGCAAAGATTTTATTCTCTTTGTACATTTGGTTTTAATAATGGGAAAATTCACATACACAAAAAGAAATGGACTGACTTCAATCCAAACTTTGGACACTTTTGTCATGAGCTGTCAGAATATGGCACCATACTTAGATATGTTAATGAAGAACCCAAGCAGTCCCTCTCTCCTGGATATACCTTGGATAAACACAAACACATGACTCATATAAAAACATAAACAGGATCAAAGATAGGAGGCTGTTGCTGGTGCTCTTGGCCCAGTCATCATTCCTGCAGGATCTCGACAGGGACAAAAGCCCCTTTATTGTACAACTGATAGAAGAGTAGTTAAGAGAGAGGGGGTCATTCAGAATATAAATGTTAAATATTTTTTGGCTCAATGATTGAGTAATGATTGAATAAAACAGGTCTGCTGTAGCCTTTTTATTGGAAAAAAATCAAATGCAACCATTCAGTGAGACCTTATGAGGCATCTCTTTTTCTTTTCTTACCGTAATCATTGGATATTGTGTTCACTCCGAGACGCTTGAATACAGGTCATGTTTGATGGCCAATGAGGTAATTCCAGCAATGTAACCACTTTTAATATTTTTAATATTTAATATCTCTTTTGTAGCTTAATAGGCCTCAGTTTTGTGAAAATATACCATAATTAGCTCACTGAATATTACTTTCTGCCATTGTAACAGCCGATAAGTGTTTCGTGTTATTTCACATTAAATACTTCTGATCTGTCGACGCTGCATGTGATAGGCCTCTAATTAAGAAGTCTACCCAGGGGATAACTGAGCCATGTGATAACCAGCTTCAGTTATCCAGAATCACGAATGAGAACCTAAACCCAAAGAGAGCCAGAGTTGTACTTCACGACACAGATGCCAGCGTTTCACTTTTGGTTGGTGTCTGGGATTGGACAGGATAGTTATCAGAACTGATTAGTATGACAAAAGATGAAGACTCCTTTAAATCCTTCTCTGTGATGATTGACATGTTCCCACACTTTTAAACAAATAGTTACAAAGTTCAGCTGTGTCTGCCTCACACCCTCACTGTAATGCTCAACAGCCTGCACAGTCTGAGATTCAATTTAAACATGTCCGAATATTAACATTATAAAACACAGTAGGGTTCCCACATGCTCATAAACTGGAAGTTCCCATGATTTCCCCCTTTTATCATACTCACCCTGCTGCCGTCGACAATGAGCTTTATCTGGGTTCTCGAGAAGACAGACGTTGACTCTTGTACAGCAAAGACGGTGAAGGTTTCTGGTATGAAAGTAGTTCTGATAAATGCTGACCCAGATGTCCATGTGTATTTATCATGTGCAGCTCAGTCTATACCTGAGTCCACTTAAGATTGTCTTTAAGTGTAGGGTATTTGAATGACACTGGTCTATCCACCAGTCTACTCACCACTGATGTTTTGGTGTCACAGTGTGTCCATTGAAAAGTCTCAATGTTGTTGATTTGATAAACCAGATTGTGAGCTGTGCCAGATATGCAAACCTTCTCCAATAAGCGTGGATGAGTCTTGTAGTAAGTAAATCGTTCCACACAGGTGTGTCAGTTGCCAGTAGATTCCAGCAGTGACACCCTGACTTTCTTCACAGGTGCTGTAAACCACTCCCTCACACACACAAACCCTCTGTGCTGCAGTGGATTTTCTTTCCTCTTCAGCAGTGGATCTCGTAGGCGATCTGAGAGTCCATGAACAGGCCTGTGTGATTAAGAAACATTCCTTCAGCCTCTGATGTGATCACAGGCTCGGCCTCCCCTCCCTCCCCTGCCATTCTCCTCATGGTCCGTATGTCGCCCTCCTGCTGCTGTGCTGCTGCTGCTGCTGCTGCTGCTGCTGTTTGTTCGGGGCCAGAGTGGGACTCATGGTCTGGCCTGGCCCTGAAGAGAGGGTGTGGCTGGAGGTGTCAGATGGAGCGGGACAACCCAGGTTAGTGGTGGAAACAGCTGTGGGTGGAGCGGGAGGCAGCACAGGCTTGGCCCTGTTGAGGACGTACATCTCATGACCACGCTCGTCACGGTACTCCTCCAGTTGGGCAAAGGTGGTGGGACCATCAGAGTAGTCATTCACATACAGGATGCTCTCCTCCTGCAGGAATTCACACTCGTCACTATCACAGTACAGCAGTACAGCATTATACAATATAATGAAAAAAAAAAAAAAACAGTATTAGTATTTTACAACTTTATTGAATGGTATAAATTTCAATGTAATCAGAGGAGGTAAGCTGTTGGAAAAATTGTACCATGTCAGGTGCTAATTCATGAAGCATTTTGTGGGTATTACATTTATGTAATATGTACATAAAACAACATTATACTATCCATTAATACGTACACTATTTTGGCATTCTTATAAGCTTGTACACAAAAGCTTGACCTATATAAACACTGTACTGTATGCTGTCAATTTGTTGTTCTATGTCTTTTTGAAGACATATGTTATATGTTAACTTATCTTTGTTTATCTTTCTGATCTTTATTTTAGCTGCATGTCTGTGTCTATTATCCTGTACACTTATTATCGTTTTTATTATAGTTTGGCTCATTTCTATGCTGATGACATGCAGCTTTATGTGCTTGTCCATCCATGGCTAAATCAGCTAATCTTTTATTTTTTTAATCAGGCAGTCTCAGTTAGATTAAGATCTCTTTTCCAAGAGACACCTGATAACAAGACACACTCACAAGAACACAATCAGCAAACAGAACAACAAACGCAACTACTACTTCTACTACTACAAATTAATAACAGTTTCATGATCAGATAATAAAGCTTTAGAGGGAATGAGGCTCTAGTTTGAGTGCAGTTTGCAGTTCATTCCATTTAAAAGGTTTATCATACCTGAAACCAGCATCAGTGCATACAAAAAGGATATGGAAGGTAAGGTAGATGCTGGATCGTGAACTGTTTGTAGATTTACGTGAGAATAGAGATGTGAGGTAACTTGGAAGCTTTAACAGTTGAGCTCTATAAATTAATAACATGAGATGGCTGTTTCTTCTTCACTGTGACGAAGTGCAACCAACCGTTTCATACAGGGAATGATGATAAGTACAAGATTCATCATTCGTGATGCAATGTAACATGTTTTTAACTACTGAAACGTGACAACATGAGGCTGTGACTGCAAAAGATTTGTGGTTGGAGGAAGACAGAAATTGCCTCATTCTATAGCTAAAATCAATGTAATATGTCAGAAAACAATTTAGTATCTCAAATTCTGTGTCGTTATAAAACATATGTACCCTGAGCACTTCCTGTCACTTATCATTTGGACATTAAAATTGGTCATTTTACAAATAAATAAAATGTGTCAATATACTCTTGTACAGACAAACAGACACTCACCTTCTCAGCTCCATCAGTTTCCTTGTCTCGTTGGTGATGTCGGCTGTAGATCATAGCAACGAGCAGCAGAGCGGTCAGAGCCAGCAGAGAGATACCCACAGCGATGGCAGTCTGAGTGGCAGCTCCCAGGGCACTGAAAGCCATACTGCCGAGAGCATACAGGGGCTCCCGGCTCACATCCGAGCCCAAAGCAGGACCGTGGCTCCTTAGTCGGGGCCAGGCTGGGAGTATGGCGAGGCCACCTGGGACCACGAGGCCCAAATGGAGGAGGAAGAGGAGGAGGAGGAAGTAGATGAGTTGATGGCGAGTTGAAAGGTCACCCTGGCGACACCTCCTGCGTTCCAGGCTTCACATTCATAGAAACCTGCGTGAGCCACAGTGACATTACTGAGAAACAACATTCCACTCCCGGTGTCAGGGTCGAGCGCTCTCCTTCATTCTTTTGCAGACTGACTCTGCCTTCCTCTGAAGCTTCCTCTGCTCTGCCCACTGTACCTCCTCCAGCACCCAGCTCCTGAACCAGTCCTCTGGGAGAAAGCACCACTTTACCCTGGGACGCCTTCCTCCAGGTCACCTGCAAATATATTTTCATGATCAGTGGTATTGCTCAAAAGGTATGATTACATAAATAATCAAAACGTGACTCTCACCATTAAAACCTGAAATTAACAGTCCACTGTGACATTTTTTTCAAGCCACCTTAATTGAAATTAAAGTCCAGTTAGTGATAACTTAATGGGCTACCTGTGCACAGGTCCAACCCCCAATGGTCAGGTATGGGTTCACAGTTTAGTGTCTTAAAACAATAGTCAGGTGCCTCTATGTACATTAAAACTGCTTTTTGTTTGCTGTAATCCACCTCCTGTTCTTACTGGCCAATAAAACATCCTTGTGAATGCACTTCCAATATAAGTGATGGCAGACACAGGCCTTTTTAGCAAAACGACAGTAAGCCAGTGCAAGCCAGCCTAAGAGAGGATTTGCAGTGAATTTCATAGTGACGCTCCACTGAACTGCTGTCTGAAATCTCTGTTTGTCAAAGAATGCAAACCAACATTCAGCATGAGCAGAAGGGAGCCCAGGGAGAGAGGCAGTTTCATCCTCGATGGTGTAAAGACATGTCAGTAACACTTTACAATACAGCTCTCAGTTTACTGTGTAACCTCCCCGCAATTCATTGTGTTCATTGTCACACTGCATAAGTCATTGCATATGAAATACATACAGGTTCCTACTGGTACTTAAATGTAGGTACAACAGAAGAAAAACAGAATGGGGAACTAGAAAAAACAGTTGGAAATTTTAGAGTTAAGGAAAGGCAGACAAGACCTGTGGAAACTGTATATTAATTAGCCACGTTTCTGTGACAAAAACACCATGGTTATTGGAGGAGATAAAGTCTTGGCTAGATAAAGAGATAAAGACGCCTCTGTTCAGTCCGAAACATCCAAAAAGTGTGACCAAGTCATCCAAAAGACGAACCATATTGGGATATTAGGATGGATGCCATATCTTCTAAGAAATGAATCTTGTTCAAAAAAAAAAGATTAAAATTGACAATAAAAAACAGACTGTATGATGAGCAAGCCAATTATAGAGATATAGACAGACGTACTACAGGTCATTTTAAAGGTGGTTAGGGTGGTCAAGACTTTGGACTGCTGCTTTGTTGTGTCACGTGAATGATAACACTTACTGAGAAGCCACAGAATCCGGTGCAAAATGTTGCAACAATTTCTTTCAGTATTAATGTACCTAACAAGAAGGTCTGCCCAAGTTTTCCAGTGGTACTGTAACAAAAAAACACCTGAAAATCCCTCTCTATCCTGCTTACACAACCTCTAACTAAGAATAGTTTCTGATCTGTTCAGCATTTCCTGATACAGAGACGCGTGGCCCATAACTCTTTAGTTATGGATGTGTTTTTAAAACCATTTTTAGGACCTATGGCCCTCACAGTAAAGTTCCACAAACTCACGGTGGAACACCACCTTACACCCAATGTCATCTGCAACTTTTTGGTTGACAGTAATTGAGTCACAACTACCATTTTTTATTTTCAAAAGTTTTCAAGACCATTATACCTTAATAAATGATTCAGACATCTTTTTATTGGAATCAGAATTAAAGTTCTTTCTTGCCCATCACATTCTAAAATACAGCGACTAATCTTCAGCTGATGACATGCACACTCTCTCTACCTGTGGACGAGGGTAACCCGAGGCATGGCAGGACACCCTGAGGCTCTCTCCTAGCCGCACAGCTAGCCTCCTGGGCTCAAGTTGCACCAGTGGTGGGATACACACAAGGCTATTGAGGGGGACCTCCACAAGGCTGAGGTGGGAGAGGCGCGGCGGCTCGGTGCAGACCAGCCGACGTTCGGCAGAGCTGAGGAGCCGCTGGCCCTCCTCATCAATCCAGCTCCTCAGCCAGTGGAGAGCACAGTCACAGCGCCATGGGTTGTCTGCAGCAGAGCAGAGGACAGGAGGTTAGGTTGGATGCTGAAACTGTCGAGGTCCAAGACAAAAATAACTGTCAGTTGTCTCTAACCGAGTTTTCCTCATGACAATCCCTGATGTCTGTACATGAACATGTATGTCAGTAATCCAGTCTCACCTGTGATGCGCAGCACCTGCAGGCTGACCAGAGGTCGCAGGGATGCAGGGCCGATGGTGTGAAGATTATTCCTGCTGAGGTCCAGCAGAGCCAGAGAAGTCAAGCCAACTAGAGCCTGATCTGCTAGCATCTCTATACTGTTGTGCTGCAAATGGAGCTCCTGCAGACGCTGCAGAGACATTGTGAAAATGGTACATATCTCTATAGTGTCTGATAAGAATAAAGAAAACTGCTGTGCTGAGCAGGAAACGTGTGTTCTAACATGCCTTACCTGTAAGCCACGGAAGGTGTAGTCAAGTAGGCGTGTGATGTCATTTCCTGCTAGGTAAAGAATGCGGAGATGCTCGAGTCCCTGAAACATATCGGCCGTCACAAGGTGGATCCGGTTCCCATTCAGTGCTAGCTCCAACAGCTGACCCTGGTTCTGAAAAGAGCCTGGCTCAACTGCTGAGATGGTGTTGTTCTACAGGAGGAGGAACATGAGGAAATGATCAATCATACCAGCATCTTAAGAGCATATTTCAGTCTGAGGAGTCCCCCTGGCTCTCATCATAAACAGTAACGTTACATTAGCATACGGTCTACGCTGCCGTCTGATGTTATATAATTGCACATATTTTTTTGATTGCTGTCTTACACATTGTGAATATATTTTACACTTCATACCGTGAAGTATTTACTTCCCCGGGTCATACTTTCCAATAAACCTGCAAGCGTTTCACAACAGCAACAAAGTATCATAGAGCTTATTCATACCGGCTGTTACTGGATGGCTCAAGGACGAACGTTTTACAGACTTGTTGAATTATATTAGAATTGTGTGTGTGCAGACTTCACAGACTATGTTGCCTGGACTGAGTGTTGATTAAGTGGTATAATGTCAAATCAAATTCTCTGGTAATCTATTTAATTGCCAATATTTACTCATTTGTTTTACTTAGTTTTTACTTCAGTAAGCAAACAGTATGTACGTATATATTTGTATATTTTCATTATATAGTTCTTGTTCAGACTTTTCAATTAGGATAAACTGTTTTCATAAAATTTGCAGTTTTGGATCACAGCATGTTTTCGTAACATTATAACTTTCAATCAAAACATTTTCGGGGCAGGAATCACATTTTACTGTATTGTATCATGGCTGTGAAGCTTAGCCACACTGGTAAACACAACATATACAAAACATACAATATAAAAATGCATACAAATACGTGGCATAACAAAAGAGCTATCAATGACAAATGAACAGCCCTGTAGTAGTTCCCTGTAGGTGTGTGTATTCGTTACCTGCAGGTACAGGTAGTGCAGGTGCCTCAGCAGAGTGAGGTCCTGTCGACGTATCTGACCAATCACATTGTCTTGAAGGAAGACAGTCTGAATGAAGAGAAGACAGAGAGGGACAAAGGGAGAGTTTTTGTTCAGTACTGTGTGTAAAAAGCCTGAAATAAGTTTAGCTCATTCTGTGATAACAACAAGCACTCACTCAATAACTGAGCAAGTCTCTCAGCCGCACTCAGAAATGTTTATGGGGGAGTGCTTCAAGTGGTACTCATCACTACAAAGTAACAGCACTTGTACATTTACTTATTTGGTGACTATTTTTTGCAACACTTCTCACAGCTGCTCTTTTATGCCCTCTCCATATCAGCCTCTTTGGATGGTTCATAATGGCTCTGAGTAAACTGCATTACCCAGGGGGCACTGTGTGATGCTCACATATTCCCATTCTAACTTGTCTGCTTTTCTCCGTTGGCAGATAGTCTAAGTCATGTTACGTTAACATTACACTGACGTTGGCCCGCCTCTAAAAGGGCACAAAGGGAACATAAACAGAGTCAGATGATGACACAACAGACTTTTTTAGTCACTCTAGAAATATAGAATGATTTGCTGGTAACAAATGATACAAACATCAGCATGTGAATAAGGGGAACTCTTCTATTTTTCCACTTCAAGCACTGATGTGGGTCTAAGACAATATCTGCTGCTGGCTCTGTAGTACAAACCCTCAAGTGGCTGAGTGTGGCCTGAAAATTCTACTGAATGATGGCTCAGACCTCACCTTGCTTAGTAGCCAAGCACCCTAACTGTTGTACTTTGTCACTTATAATGTCTTTTTATTCATACATTTTTATGTTTTATTGATATGTTACACACATCAGATCGTGCATAATAAGGCTTACACCAAGACAGTACAAGACAGTATTCATATTTCAAATGCACTATTCCTACCAAAGCCTAAGTTCACTGCTATTACTAAAACAAAAGTTTGAACAACAGTTCCAAATATACTAACTCAAACCTTTACATATTATAAATTCAGTTCACAAAAATCCTGGGAACAGTGGTCACATAGATAAATTAGGTGTCAAACTCCAAACTGAGAAGGTACAGAAGAAAGTCTAACTACTCTGCCTCTTTATTTTATTTTTTGCTTTCGTGCTGTGTATTCAGTATTTTATGGACTCCAGTCTCTGTCTTTAGGGAAAATAATCCTTTGATTGTTCGTTTGCTCTGGACCCTTTTGGGTCATTCAGACTGGCAGTTAATCAGATAAGACAACTTTATACAAAGAGAGATGGTGGAACTTTGTACTGGTCCTGGAGGAAGTGCCTGTCAGTGACACTTCTACTCTTGGTTGGCAGAGTGTTAGGTTGGCTATATACAAATCCAGGGGAGTCTAAACATGACAGTTCGTTCAAAGAGAAGTTTCACAAGGCCATAAACAGTTCCTTTGTAAACTCACTCAGTCTGTATATCTGTGTAACGGCAATTAGCGGACAACGGAGTGGTGTCACCTACGAGTGCATCACGTACCCATGGGTACATGATGTTGCTAGTTCTTGAAGTGACTGTGAAAACACGAGAGATCCTCTGTGACATGCTACATGGACTTGTATTTATATAGCACCACCACTCAAAGCACTTGTCACATTCACACACACACACACACACACACACAGTCATACACAGGCAGAGGCTTCCATCTGCTCGTCGGGAGAGATATTGCACCTTCTATCTAAATGAAGATGATACGAAGCCCCCCCGCCCCCACACACACACCCACACACACACACACACACACACACACACACAGAGTGACAGCACAGCCACAGCAATGGCTGTTTCAGCTTCAGGGATGTCATCCATCTGCATATTTTTTGTCAAGCATTTTTTTTATAGCACTGTATACATTTTTATGTGCTATTTATATTCATTTTTTATTCTTGTATGCAGAACCACTGACTACAGTTGTGCAGAAGGAATGTGACTGTGAATCCAGCATAGAGATCGCAGACTAGCTGCACCTTTCTCACGTGGTCAGTGTTTCTTTCTTTGACTGATGGTGAACTGGATGTCACCGGTTCTTTAATTCTGTATCAATTATATGAATCAATAGCAATGTCAGTGAATGTCCTCTTTTAGTAATGAACCCACCTGTGTGGATGGAGGAACGTGTTTGGGGATGGCCCTCAGGCCGGTGGAGCCACACTCCACAGTGAGGCTGTAGCAGCGACAGCTTACAGGGCAGGAAGGAGACGCTCGACTGGGCGTGTGGAGGGACAGGAGGAGCACGGAGAGAAGAAGTACCAGCAACACAGCCATCGCATCAACTGACAGGACTGAGGAGAGAGCAGCGAACAAACAGGTTAGTCACGATCGACACTCTGCATCACCATCTGTGCTGAGAGAAAAGAACAAACAGACTGTGCATGTAATCCTGACAGCAAGTATCAGTGCAGCTCAGCTCTGACAGAAACAGGCTGACTGCATGTTGGATCTGTTTTTTTTTGACAATGCAATTTGTTTGTGCTTGGAAAAACATGATTAATTAGAGATCTGCCAGAACAAGGTCAGTTTTGTCATGTTTGGACTCACAGGCACATGTTGGCAAGCAGCAAAATTTGGATGACTGCTGTGCAGTACATCATATTTATAAGAAGAAAGCTGCCCAGTAAGAGTTGGAGGATTCTCAACCCATCACAGTCAGAGCCCGCAATTAGTACCAACTTCTTTAGTTTCTGTGATGATGAGGACTTTAAATAAATTACCTTTGCACAATAAAAAAACAAAACAAAAAACAACTTGAATTCTGATAATTCGAGTTAATCATTTTAGTGTCTATATTAAGGGCTTCATTGGTATTATGATGCCACATAATCACCCTAGCTCCAAGCTTTCCTCTTTGCATCAGTGACTTCATTGTGTCATCATTTTTTAGTTGTGACTCATTGTCCTCTGTCTCATAAAGTAAATGGAACTGAACTCCATTAAGCAACATAATTCATAACACAAAAGTACTATCGGTGTGTAGCTAATAGCTATAATTAACAAACTAATAAGTAACAAGAAATGTGAGAAGAGAAATGTCATTTAGAAACTGTCTTCAGTACATCGTTTTTCTACTGTGTGTTCACTGCATGTCTACACATATACATGATATGGAAATAAATATCTGTGCGTGCATATGAACACTATTCACTAGTCACAATTCTAATTGTCTAACTAAATAAAGCAGAATTAGAGGATTTGTAAACACAACATTCCTCCCCGGCTCCTGTTCCTCTTTGGATGTGTACCACCACATGTCACCAGACACTTCTAGTGGGTCATTCATCAGTGATTAAAAGATAATTTTTGTATTTGTTTTTGTATGATACTCATTCTGTCTTGAAGGTGTCCTCAGAAAATATCAGTGAATGATTAAAGAGATGTTTATTTTTACATTACAAACTAAACAATCCTTTTCCCTCCATTAGAGTAGAAGTACAAACCATTTGATGTACAAGTCTTTAACAGAAGATGGCTGTTGTATTAACATGTTTTATAACACAATACAATGGTTTGGTGTCAGTTTCCAGGTCTGGTATATTTGTCTTTTAGGCACCTATTGTACATGCAGCACAAACTCCTCAGTATTCGAGGGGGTGCCTGGAATTTCCTCAAGTGTCTCAGGTGAAACAGTCTGTGCCTTTTTCACCACAGAGTCAGTATGCAGCGCTCAGGCCAGGCCCTCTTGGGGCTGTAATGTAGACACCGAGGTACTTGTAGCTGTCCATCATCTCCACCAAGTAACCGCTGATATTCAGTTACAATGTGGCCTCACTGCTAGATGCCACTAGATCCTACACACTGGTCCTTTATTCAATTATTAACTTTGCTTATCTTAATCATTCATCTGCATGTTAGATACACCCGACGGACACTTTATTAGGCGCATCTATACAGTCAAATGTTTACTTTATCGATGCCTATAATGTTCAGTTTTTTACAGTGTAACAGAAGTATTAATTCAAGTGTATGTTTTGGCATCGAGGTTGTAGTGGTGTTCTTTTACTCGACTATTATATTGAGCGGTGTCTGTGTTTTTGCATTCATGCACAGCTTCTTCAGGTAAACAATTGTGTTTGTGCACACACCTCTCCTCCCGCTGACTCACATACAGGACAATAAAGCCATGTGCCGTTTGATCTGTCACAGTGTGTGTAATCCTGAGAGCTGAATATCCAGAGGTGCTGTAGGCCATGCCAACACAACACAACACAACACAACACAACACAACACAACACAACACACACACTAGTGTAAACAATATGATCTGATCAGCAGTGTACACACCCATCAGTACTTACATGGCCTCGGTGTAAAACAGACCGACAGCAGACAGGAGGAGAAATAATTCCACCGACGTTTTATTGTTGTTTCATGGCTCGCTGAGGAAGGATGGAGGATGGAGCAGTGATGTCTGCCGGGCACGACGCCTCCTTATCCCCTCATACGTGTGTGTGATCCAAACGACTCAGATTGATTTTCGGTGCTGAAGATGAAGCTTCAGCATTCAAAAAGCGTAGCAGATGATGGATGTTTCCACAGCACGCAGAGCACCGTGGGCCCGTCGACAACCGATGGAGAGAGAGAGAGAAGGGGGATCGAGGGATGAGCGGAGGACCGTCAGGTGGACGTCAGAAACCGGAGGACCGGACGGTGGGTTGTGCAGGACTGTGTGTCAAACAGCGTGTTCGATCCAGACATGCAGCGGGTCGCTCTCCTCTCTGCAGAGCATCCCCCTCCATCAATTAACCCACGCTGCTCCTCCTCAGGACCACAGTCAAGCCAGCGGTGTTCCGTTCGCAGCAGGGAGAAAAACACTTCCGCCCCATTACTTCACAATAAAAGCATTATGACAGAAAGCTAAACTGGGAATCAAATTTATGTTTACACACAAAATGTGCTGCAATCAATTAAGATACCAAAACAATAATAATAATGATTAAAACAAGAGTCTGCTATATTGTAAGCGTAACACTACAATCAAGATAGAACAGAACAGGTTATGATGTGTGTGTGTGTATGTTTATTTTGTAACCAGCTTGTCAGGTGGTACTGTAGCTCCTGTTGTGTGATTACATATATAAATAATTATAAATAATACATGATAACACGATACATTTAAGTACATAAGTTATTATCTCTAATGAAAAGTACGGAAGCCCTAAGCAGTCATACATTCATATATTTTAGTTTCTCCGTTTTCTTTTGATAAGTTAATTTCATTTGGGTTTTTTTTGGAGATCCTGAGATATTTATGTCATTATGTCAAAATAACAAATGTTGTTATCCCAAAATAATGCGATGATTTTCTTGAGATCTCCAGAAATCAAAAGGATAGTCTAGTATGTTAAATCACTTCAGGAGACATCGTTCAGTGTAGCAATGTCAGAGGAGCAGGAGAATTGTTTCCTTCAGCATCAACATCCTTTTGTTTTCTTGAGATCTCTAATCAATTACGCCGTTATCTCGGGAAAATAAAGTTTCGCTATCTCAAGATGTCAGGATAACAATGTTTGTTATTTTGAGATAATGACATAAATAACTCGAGATCTTAAGAAACCAAATGATATTAACAAGAAAACAGAGGAAATAAAATGAATGAATATATGACCGCTTAGGGCCACCTTATATAAAAATGACTTTGCTTTTGGATAGAAGTGAAAACCATCACCTAGGGGCCATTTAAGGAACTACAAATCCTAAAATGCGTTATGATCTGTTAATGGTGACAGTGGCTGTGGTTGAACAGTTAAAAAATGACTGCAGTGGCCGGTGCTTATCAAAAACCAATGACAGGGTCATGGGCCCTAAGGCTCATTGATGCAGCTGGTGAGTGGAGGTTTGCCCAGTTTTAAAGTAAAATTGAATCCCATCGATCTCAATGGCACTTTGCCTGTTAACTTCTCTATAAATAAGGTATTTGAATGGTTGTTCGGCCATCAATTGTCTTGAATTTCTGTCTTGATTTATGTTGTTTAATATATAATAAAAACAAAGAACTGAACAAATAAAAATCAAATGTAGACCGTTGACCTTATATAAAAATCAAATCAAAAATCAAATGTGAATCATGATGATTAGAACAGATAAAGCTGTCAGCAGATGTGATTATTATTTGATTTATTTTATCATCATCACATCTGGTCAATAATAATATAAAATAATATAAGAAAGAGTCCATCCACAGTCCTGTGTAATGAGAGCTGTGGATAACAAAGCTGCCTGGCAGCAAAGACATCGTATCCTGTGTCGACAGGCAGTGTTCATCGTCACCATCACTTCACTGTATGCCCATCTTTGGCACACTTGGCTTCATCTTTCAGTCCTATGATGTGGTCCTCTATCACATGATCGTATCCCTACATTCAAGGGTCCTCTGGTGGATATAAGAGTTATATGTTAGGGACCTCCAAGCCAGCTGGTCCACTGGATGATGTGAGAACAGATAATGTAGAACCATTCTGTTCAGCAGGACCTCAGACTGTATATTTACAAGAATGAGTACAAAAAAGTAACAACTGGGTTTTACTAACTACAACCAGAATGACAATCAGAGTTTTGTTGTAACAAACACATTCTGGGCTGTGAAGTGCCATGGAAAGAAGTCTTAGTTAATCTTGGTTATGACTGGTTCTGTGTGAAGACGATGGGGTAGATTTGGTTGTAGTGATCCACAAAGTGGACCTCCAAGCCCTCTGTGATGTAGTCTGGCAGGTCAGAGAAGTCCTTCTTGTTCTCAGCTGGTAAGATGATGCAGGTCACACCAGCACGACGGGCCTGACAGGGATGAGGAAATCCAGTTTAAAGTCTGGAGTAAACACACACCTCCATTTGAAAATTGCTGCACAATGACTTCTAGACTTTCTGCACATGCTGATTATTTAGAGTTAGGCTGCAGCTAATGATTAGTACCATTAATGATTAGCATCATTAATGATTAGTCTGACATTTGTTTTGTTTTTTTAATTAATTAATTGTTAAATATATAAAATGTCCAAAAATTAAATAAAATTTAACATGTTGAGTTGTGCTGGCCAAGATGGACCATCTCTGGAGTCTCTGGAGCCGACTGCTTCCAAATGGGTTGCAGTGACGTTAGCCCATGTGGTCCTGTGTATTCATATGGTGCCACTCTGACCCATCCATTTCTTGACAAGTTGCAATTTCAGACTTTATCAGACGATGAAAAAATAACACTAGATAGTAAAAGAACTTTGTAAAGCTATAGAGTATATTAATGGTGGGCAGGCAAAATAAATCTAATTTTTAAAAAAAGACTATTTTATCTAAAATGTTAAATTATTTTCAAACACTTCCACTGCCACTGTCAAACATGTTTTATGAGAAACTCAACAAATGATTTAATCAATTAATCTGCAGTGACAGGAAAGCTAGACTTCACCATACAATATTATATTTGCCTCATCATGTCATATCAGTTTGATACCACAGCACCTCCAGCCTGGTTAAGCGTCGACCAAGAGTCATTACGGATTTACTTTTAAATCTGTGGCTTTATTCTTCGGACATAAAAACAAAAAAATCATTTTCTTAAAAATATGATTTCAGTTGTGGCATGTGGCACATAAACATATAGGTCATATGTTTGTATTGTCTACAATTTATTGTTTGTTTAAAAGCAAAAGCACGTTCAATAAATATAAGATTTGTATTATTTCATGATAAAGTGCCATCAGTGAATTTCAGCGAGTGCAGGATGAGTCATCAACATTTTGTTCATCGTTTTCCAGAATAACAAACTCTAAATGATTAATTGTGATTAAATCACATAATGACATTCTATGTGATATAAGAGGGCCAGATTGAGACTCTGTGAGTGTGTCTTGTACTTACAGCTATAGTCTTCTCTTTAATTCCGCCCACTGGCAGTATTTTGCCAGTCAGTGACACCTCACCAGTCATAGCTACGTTCTGACGCACTGGCTGGTTGGTTGCCAGGGACAACAGTGCTGTTACAATGGTGCAGCCGGCGCTTGGTCCATCCTTGGGAGTCGCCCCCTATAAACAAGCAACAATTATAGACAAAGAGGAATGAACATTACCACCAGCTAAACTGTATTTTTGATACCATCAATGTACACATAGCAGCTTAAAGCACTTAGTAGAATAAAAGAATACAAAGATGAAACAAAGTAATGAGTAAGTCATTAGTTTGCAGTACTGTGTTGCAGTGCTTACCTCAGGAACATGGAGGTGAAGGTGGGAGTTAACCAGGAAGAGATTTTCTGGTTCCTGGGTCATCAGAAAGGCTCTGGCAAAGGTTGAAGCGATCTTTGCACTTTCCTTCATAACATCGCCGAGCTGACCTGCGGAGGAGCACAAGCATTTTTCACATGCTTTCTGTTCACTATCATGTAAAGCAACTCAGTTAGAGGCCTCCCTGACTGACCTGTAACTTCCAGTGACCCCTCTCCTTTAGGGTCTGCTCCTCCAGCAGGACGGCGCAGTGAGGTCTCGATGAACAGCGTTGAACCTCCTACGTAGAGTACAAAATTCAGGCTTAACTTCATTTACTATTTACGAACATCTACTATTACATATTTCTGTGTGTGTGTGTCTCTCACCCATAGAAGTCCATGCCAGCCCCATAACCACTCCTGGTGGGGTGATATTGTACATTCGATCCACTGTGAAAATAGGTTTGCCCACATAGTCCTGCAGGTTGTCAGGTGTAACAGTCACTGCGCTTTGCTCACCGCTGACTATACCGAAAGCCACCTTACGGAAAACCTGAAAGTCACAGGGAAATGATGTTTTTGTGTAACAGAAGTGGACCAGAGTCCATCTGCTGGTTTGCAAATGAACAGCGGTGACTTTAAGAACAGAGCTTTACACTATTTTACCTTTTCAACTTGTTTCTGCAGGTTCCTCACTCCAGATTCTCTGCAGTACTGCCTGATGAGCAGACTGAGGGCGTCAGGTGAGATTGAGGCCTTCTCCACAGTCAGGCCACAGAGAGTGCGAAGCTGAGGGACCAGATACCGCTGGACGGACAGACAGTAATTTTTATTTACTACTTAAAAACCTTAACTGGAGAAAAACTAATCTGCTATTACTAAAAATAATAATCATTTATTAGTGCATAAGTGCGCATATGTGCAGAGACAGAAGTTGGTGTTACCTCAGCGATAGCCAGTTTCTCCTGGGCCACATATCCAGACACGTTGATCATCTCCATCCTGTCTCTGAGAGGCTCTGGGATGGTGTCAGTCACATTGGCCGTGCAGATAAACAAAACCTGCAGTGGAGCAGAGAGTGATGGTTAGGACATATTTCAAGACAACTGTGGAATCGTACATAAAGAGCTCGCACTCTTACCTTTGACAGATCCACGGGAACATCAAGGTAGTGGTCAAGGAAGTTGGCGTTCTGTTCAGGATCCAGAAGCTCCAGCAATGCAGAGGACGGATCGCCCTGGTAACCACGACCGATCTTATCCACCTGGTAATGACAGCACAACGCCCAACATAAAAGGCTTATCATCACACTTTTCAATGGCAAAACATCAGCACACACTCACACAGACAAATAGATAATATTGTATAAACACATACATATATTATATCAACATATATACATACAGTGGGGTCCAAACATATGAGACCACAAAATCAAAATATTTTTCTATTTTGTGTTTGCAAAAATGAATTTCAGAATATTGAGAATTTGGTCTGTCCGCCTTTTGCTTCAGTGACAGCATGCACTCAAACTGACTTTGACTCCACAAGTTTGTGGAAAACCTGATGACTCATGTTAAATTGGGTTTAGGTCAGGTCATAGCGGAGGCCAGGTCATCTGAGGCAGCACTTCATCACTCTCCTGTTAGATGGTAGCCACTGTTTCCCACTGTTCTGTTGGATGGTTCCACGTCCCACTAAGCAGATGGGATGGCACGTCACTGCAGAATGATATGCTAGTGTGTGCCTTGAGCACACCCACACCATCACAAATCCTGCTGCATGCTTCATGGTGGGAACCACACATGCAGATAACATCCATTCAGCATATCTGCACCTCTGAAAGACACAGTAGTTGGAACTGAAAATCCCAAATTTGGACTCATCAGACCAAAGTCCACATTTCCACTGAAAGGTCCATTCATTGTTTTTGTTGTCCAACAATTCTCTTTTTCTTCTTGGTTGGTCTCTCTCAGTCGTGGTTTCTTTGCAGTAATTCGACCGTGAAGGTCTGATTCACACAGTCTCCTCTGAACAGCTGATGTTGAGAAGTGTCTGCTACTTGAACGCCGTGAAACATTTATGTGGGCTCTAATCTGAGGAGCTATCAATTTAATTTCAGAGGCTGCTAACTGTAATGAACTCCTCCTCTGCAGCAGAGGTAACTCTTTGTCTTCTTTCCTGGGGCAGAGCCAGTTTCATCAGTGTTTGATGGTTTTTGCAACTGCACTTGAAGACACATTTAAAGTAAAGTTGAAATAATCTAGACTGACTGACCTTTACGTCTGAAAGTAATGAAGGACTGTCGGTTCTCTTAATTGAACGGTCTCAAACACATTTATAAGGTAAGAAATCGCAGTAGCTAACTTTTGAAGACACACCTTAATCAAAAATCATTCCAGGTGATGACCTCATGAAGCTGACTGAGAGAATGTCAAGAGTGTGCAAAGCTGTCATCAAAGCAAAAGAATCTTAAATATAGAAACAGATTTAGCTGCTATTGGTTTACATTTTGTGTTTACCACATAATTCCAGATGTGTTATTTGATAGTTTTGATGTCATGTTAATCTATAATATAAAGAAAAACACTGCATGAGAAGGTGTGTCCAAACTTTGACACTGGTACTTAATGTCAAAAAGCATTAACAAATTATATAAAATCACCATGAATGTCCTCCAGTAATATTAATATTGCTCTGATTTGGATTTATGTTGAACTCAACAGAAACAACTACAGGAGAGAGAAGCAGCACCACACTGACCTCGTCTATTAGCACCAAAGGGTTCTCTGTCTTGGTTTTCTTCAGGCACTGGATAATCTTCCCTGGCATCGCTCCAACATACGTCCTCCTGGACACACAAACACATTTTAGAAAATCCAATTTCAGCCCACAATAACGTCCAATAATGCAGAGCCATGGCTGCTGGCTAGGAACAGCACTCAAAACCCAGTTCTGAGTGGAACCTATGTTTTCCCAAGAGAGCCCGCTGTTAATTAGTTTATATATTAAAAATAAAATTAGGTCAATAAAAACACGTTTATAATAATCAGACCTGGAGTTGGGGGTGAACACACAGAAATGCTGTTTACATACATCATATGTGATATACGTGCACAACACATCTGATCTGATCCGATCTGCAATTGGCAACCGGGGCGTCCTTACTAGTGACAGTACGGCAGTATAGAGTTCCAGACCTGTGCCCTTTAATCTCAGCCACGTCGGTCATGCCTCCCACGCTGAATCTGAAGTACTCTCTGTTGAGGGCTCTGGCTATGGACCGTGCGATGGAGGTCTTTCCTACACCCGGGGGACCATAGAAACACAAGATCTTCCCCTGGGTGGAGCCTCGCAGCTGGCTCACTGCTATGAATTCCTGCACAGAGACAGAGAGGATGTCAGGTTCATTATGAAAGCTCCACACTTCTTGATGCATGGACAGATGTATCTGAACATTTGCCATCTTGTGATATAAAATAAAAGGTCAGTGTATGTGCTAACCAATATGCGTTTCTTAACGTCATCCATTCCATAATGGTCTTCTTCTAGAACTTCTTTTGCTCTCTCCAGCGCTAAGTTCTCTTCACTGTTGGTACCCCAGGGCATGCTGGTCAGCCAGTCCAGGTAGTTACGGGTTACACTGAAACACACAGTTTATGTTTCATTGTAGTGTAAAGCAGAACAGAAATTCAGAACAGAACTCTCAGTGCCTACAAACATTAAAGCTTCTCTGTGGTCTGGTTTACTTTCAGATCTTCTCAACAAAACACATTGTGATCTTCTAAGCGTGCTGAAGGCTTTCTCTACCCTTCAAAGTCATTCTTTGAAACATCCTAAATCTAGCTCGTCTTTTTCCTCACTGTCGTTTGCCAACACATTGCTACTGTTCTTTGCATGGTACGGCCACCTGTTAACCACCTTGTACCACATCTCCTGTGTCCTAGAGTGAAGGAGAGCACGATACAAACATAAAAGGGACTCACAAGCAAAACTATTCCTACTTGTGGTCATAAAATCTACAAGGTCAATTCAACCAATACAAGCGCAGACAAGAATTTGACTTGGAGTTAATAGGTAGACACAGTGATTGAGTGTTTAATAGATAAGCTGTACCATCTACGGTATCCAGAAATGAAAAGCTGCTGAACAGACATTAATGTGACATGCAGGCGATGAATGTTACACTTGTCCTAGAGAAAATTCTGTGCAGCATTAATGTCCTCAATAAATTCTGTTGCTTTAGATTTTTTTGGAATAAGTTGAAATTAGAATATAGCACGACAAAGGAAAGGTGACATATTTTACATGAATGAACTAAAAATAACTAAAAACTAAACAAATAAATACATAAGACCAACTTGAACTCTGAGGAGTGGTTGTCCAGCAGTCCCAGTTTGTTGAGTTCTTCATTGATAACGTCCATTATGTGCTGAGGGACGGTCCTCTCTTTGAGCCTCTCTCTGAACTTCTCCTCGATAGCTTCCTTGTCCTCTTTCTCCAGACCCAGCTCCTGAAAAGCCCCACAGACACAGACACAGACACACATTAACAGACCTGCTCCTCAGACCTGCTGGAGCAGCTCATGAAAACTAGTCTCCGTTCTGGGATCTGCCTCAGTGATGGAAATCACAGCACAGCTCACGTAAGATAAGATACTAGAGTGTATGTTGTCTACAATAATATTATCAAGATTGTAGCAGCCAGTCACAGAAACAGCAGACTCTTCCTTTACTGCACAGCGGAGGAGAACGGGAGTGTGGAAGAGTGGCAGTGAGCCAAATCTAAATGAAAGCTGGCTTGAATCCATGCCGATTCTGAATTAACACCCTTGTTGCCAGCTTATCGCGGGGTGCAAAGAGACAAACAAACATTCACACTCACATTCACACCTACATCCAATTTGGAGTCACTAATTAACCTGTGAAGTGCATGTCTTTGGACTGTTTGAACCAGGAACCTTCTTGCTGTGAGGCGATGATGAAATGTTTTTCTTTATTTTTATGAAATGATGAAGTTCGTGAAATGCACCCGTCACTTATTAATGACATACTACCACTAGACCACATTTTGTAAAATATGCAGTACACTGAGGCTGAAGAGTGAGAGACAGACAGACATGGAGTCCAAATGTACCTTCTTGATGATTTTGAGCTGCTCCTGTAGCAGATACTTCCTGTGAGTCTGTTTGATCTTCTCTTCCACCTGTGAGCACAGCAGAGACACAGATGAAGGTGATGAGCATGGGGGCTTGTTAAAGGGCAAAAATAAATGTGTGGTGACCTCTGATAACCTCTGACCTCTCGGCCTAGTCGCTGCTGCAGTTTACTCAGCTCATACTCCTTCTTCAGCAGAGACAGAGCCTTGTAGAGACGCTTCGGGATCTGCAGAGACACGGCAACGCGTTTCAGAAACCTGCATGTTTTTTATTTATTGAACCGTCTCCAAAGCAGATAAGACAGTCCCAAACAGGACGCTCAGCATGCACACTGCTCACATTGATCTCCTCGAGGACGTCCTGCAGTTCATGTGACTCTGCTCCCGTCAGTGCTGCACCCATGTCACTGAGGTAGATGGGATTATCAACCACTCTCTGACCAGCCTGCATCATCTGGAGGACGGATTCTCTGACCCACAAACAGACACACAGACACATTTGAGAACACTTCTATTTCAGCATTTCTACATTTAGATTTGTCCCTGAACGGATTTAATAACTCACATGTAACAAATTATGTGCACACAGAGAATGAACTCTGCAGTGTGGCTTCATATGAGTGGAAAAAGTAGACAAGTAAGGGTGCATTCGAGGTGCAGTGTCTGTTCAGGGTGACCGAACACGGCCCTTGGAAATGAGGGCATTGCTTTGCTCCCTGCAGTGCTGCCTGTCTGCAGCGTTCTTGAGAACCTCTCATCAGATCGACGTCACACTGCCCTCCCTTTGGGTCCTCAGCAATACACCTGCTCAGTGTGAAGTCAGATGGACGCTTCTCAGATTTTCCTTCTTTTTTTTTTAGTTAGATGATGCTGCTACAGTGTCACCTCTCAGCCAAATGACAACAAATCTGACACAGTGACTGCAATAGCACAAAGCTATTTGTTTTGAGAGGAATATTCTGAGAAGTCAAAAGGATTGAGTTTCTTTCTAAATATATTGTACTAAAATCAGAATGAATCTTTTAGCCAATTATTGATTCCTTCCAATACACTACTCCCAGCCAGTCCAAAAAGAATTGACCAGATAAGGTGGGTGCAGTGTTGACTTTACAGTTTGGCTTGTAATTTTTAAACTGAAAGTCTCAAAATATTTTTTCCTCGACTCTGTGGGTCCACTTCCAATGCATCCATATAAACCACGGCCATTTTGAATTGTGTCCGAATCTTGCTTATTTTTTTGTTACTCCAAAAACTTTGATAAACTGTCACCAATGGTACAGAACATATTTCAAGCCAGAAACATCCAGAAATGTGATATTCCATAAAGTTTTGCTAGCTTTGTGTTATTGCAACACTATCTGATGAAGGTAGGGTTTCTGAGTGTCCATGACAAAGTTGATGCCAGCTGGCCAGATGGCGCTGTAGCAGCAACATCTAACAATAACTATAAAGGAAGAAAACTTCACATATCTTGTGAACTGTCCATCTGTCTGACTTGACACTTGGCGGGTTTATTACTGTGGAACAAAAGGAGTGTAGTGTTGAGTGTGATATTGATCAGATGAGAGGTTCTTGACAACACTGCACTTGAGAGCTATTAGTTGTCAAACATTCAACTGTAATCAGTATAATAGATATACAGAATGATAGCATGTGCTCAGGACAGATGGTGACTGAGTGTGAGAGCTGACCTGTAGAGGGGGTTGAGTGCGATGATGTCCCTGATGGTCTTCACTATCTCTGCTGTCAATGCCTGCAGAACACACACACATCACAGAGAGACCGCTGTCTTAGTGACATCCGTCACAGAATCAGAAATCCTTGCAGATGAAAATCACTCTGTGTTTTGTACCTTGACCTCCTCAGTGACCGTGAACTGTTCGTGTTGAATGTTGTCCGTTTCAACCATCAGAATGTTGGAGGAGGGCAGAGGCTGAAGCTCTGGACTCAGGTCTGCTTCTGAAATCTGACCAACCACAGATAAAAAAAATTAATTAATAAGATAATGTGTGTGTGTGTGTGTATGTGTGTGTGTCCACAGCTACTCTCACATACTATTGGACCCATCAGCCCCATATTTTCTTGCACATTTATGACTGTATGCTTAAGGATCTTGTGGTTGCAGTAATTCACAATTTTTGAAAAACCTGTTTTGTTGACTGCCGACTCCTCACTCATTTAAACTGACCAGAAGGGGGCGCAGTTTCACCATTTTACAAAATGCTTTGGGGCATAGCAAAGGGCATTTCCGTGCGATTGGCCAGGCCGAAAACAAGCTTTATCTGACCTGACCCGTTACCTGACCTGTCTGTTGCAGACATCCACAGAAAAGTTTGACTCATCTTGAATTGAAGCGTCTGCAGATTAATTCAAATCCTGATATGCTCTGTTCCACTGAAGTTAGACATGAGACAAGATAAAGAAACCTGTTTTGTTTTTTTAGCTTTGACACCATCTTGCCTGTGAGGAAGCCAAAGAACAAGAACCCAACCAGTAGTGGAACAGCTCAATCTGGCTCCAGGCTAAATTAGTTTGTGGTAATCTGATTACACACATGTTTACTTAGAAATATGTACCATGTGAGCACAATATAAATTAAAATAATAAACTGCTTAAAACTAATTGCTGGCACGGGGCTTTTCTACAAGACAGGGCCACAAAATGGATGATGCAGGGCCTTGCCTTGGTTAATAATATACTTCAGTTCTCTTGTTTTGGAAATTTAATTAAATTCATTAGCTTCCATCAGTAAACCTCGTACTGAGGCCCACGGCAGTAGCCCACTTTACCCGGTTTCTATCCCGGCCTTGTGTCCTGTCTTCGATTTGTGCTGTCATTTACTTAATATTCACTAAATATATAGTTAAACAATACCCGAAGCCTAAACCAATGTGTGCTCAGTCACTATCCCCTGAACTAGGAACTGGCTGAAACACACAACATGTTACAGACCTTGTCTTCCAGCTGCTCTGCCAGAGACCCCGGCTGGTCCTTGCGGCTACGTTTGGATTTGCGTCTTGGTGGTGGTTTGGGTTGGGACTCTCCCTCAGACTCTGACCACACAGAGGACGTTGCTGCTTCCTCAGGCTCTACTTCCAGCTGTCTTGTGATCCGGATCCTGACAGATCATACATATATATGTGAGTATAGCAGAGCTCTACACAACCTGCCATGGAGAGCAGAGTCTATATCAGACTTTGGTCTGATAGGTCTCTAACCTGCGGTGTCCCATGACGATCATCCTCAGTTTGTCTCCCAGGTCCTGCATCTCATGAATCTGAACAAAGGTTCCTGTAGAGTAGATGGCATCTAGAGATTCCACCACATCTGACTCATTACTGCAAGAGACGGGAAAAGTTTATTTGTACTAAACGTAACCGCTGTACAACAATCAGAGAGTCTCCCTGATTCAGAGTGAGTGTTTTGAATTTGAACTGCTGTGCCAGTTTTTAACCACTAGACATCACTGCCACAAACAAAGTTACATATTGTTTCTTTAAAACTAATCCACAGAACACATCTTCTGTTGGGCAGACCTCTGAAAAGCCACGCTAATCTCATAAATACATTCCATTCATTGAGCTGCTTCAAAATAAAAGTATCCGATTGCACAGCAGTGAAACACTTTTAATGTGAATCATCAGCAGATCACACACTTACCTATCATCTCTCTTCAGGAAGACTCCAGCATACGGCTGAGCCAGACGAACCTTCCTCCTCAACAGCTCCATCAATTCTTTGTTCTTGACCTAACAGGAAAACAGGAACACACACACACACACACACACACACACACACACACACACACACACACACACTTAATCTGGGAGCACTAATAAAACAAACAGAGTTTTTCATAACACTGTTGCTGGGTGATTGCGTCATCCCCGTGTCCTCCGGTGGATGTAACGTTACATCATCCTCACCTCTATGATCTTGATGAAGCGGGGGAACACCGGGTTCCTGCTCACAGCGATCAGCGGCACATTGGGAAACACCTCCGGGACCATCATTGGGGTGAGAGCCGTCATCTGAGGTCCGTTGTACGGTGCTCCCCCATCTCCCCCTGACTCCTCTCCCCCAGACCCTGAACGCTCCCCGCCGTCCTCCCCCGAAAAGCCCGCACCGCTGGCCCGGTTCCCGTACATCCTGTCCACAATCATGTGCGGTCGAGAGGTCGGTGTGAGGAGCTCTGTTTGCCCGGGGATAACAGCCCCGACCCGCATCCACCGGTGAGTCCTAGCGGTCAGCCTGCAGCCAGCTGTCATTGTCGGGCTGATGGAGGAGCGGTTGGTGCATGCTCTCTGTGAGGTCCCGGTGCTGCTGTAGTACCGCGCGGGCTGGAGCCGGCTCGGGGCTGACGTGCCGATGAGGTGGGACCGGCTGCCACCGGCGCTGAACGCCGTGGTCCAGTTTGATCGTACAAGGACCGACTTTCCGCTCAGCTGCCCCGCAGCAGCGAGCATCTTCATGCAGGCGGCCATGTTGATCTGGAGCTTTCTACAGCACGTGACCGAGCTTCTTCCGTCAATGTTTGATGACGTAGTGTCATTGGCATTTCATAACTTTAATCTTAAAGCTATAGAGCTAATTATTTTTTCATTATGACATTTGTAAAATGTCTTAAATTAATTGTATTTTTTAAGATAATATAAGATTAGATAGACTTCAATGATCTCACACTGGGGAAGTTCACTTGTTACAGCTCGTACATACAATTTTCATAAGAAATTACTCACAAGTAAGAAATATATAGAAAAAGTCATGAAGTCATGCTGGTGTTAAAGAGTGTGGCAGCTGTTGGAATGACCTGTGGTAGTGCTCCTTCTTACATGGTGGGATAACAGTCTGTTGCTGAAGGAGCTGTTTATTTTATTTGTTTTTATTGTTCTTTTAAAGAGTGACTCTTTTGAGAAAAAGCTGAATTTTGAATTATTATTATTTTTTAAATTAATAAATTTAGGTTTCTCCTTAAAACTAAAGGGATCTATCAACAGCCAGCATCATATGGTGTGGAGGTCAGAGCTGTTCTGACAGCTGGAGGGCGAAATCCAGACATTTCTTGCAGGTGTGTGTTGAGAGTTGTTGTTCTGAAACTGCTGGACTTTTATTCAATGAACCTGTAACTTGTTCTAAGCAGGTGTTTTTTCAGCATTTCACAATGTTCACAGTCTTGTGATTCAGAGTGAGTGTATATCTATAGTTTATCACTTATTATCACTATATTTTGTCTTTGTGCTGTATTCAATTCAATATGAGTCGAAAATGATTTCCAATCATTGCAGTCTGTCGTTATTGACTTTTTTTGTAATCGTGGATGTAAAATAAAACACGGAAATGTTATTGTCTCGGTGTCTCATCTTTAAACATAACTTTCCTTCACACAAACACAAACACACACACACTTAATTTGGACCAATGGGAATAGTCTTTATTAAAATAAGTCTATATTCCATGGGCTGATGGGCCCATGATTGTACTTGTATGTGTGACAAACAAGTCCTTTAAACTGATGTTGTATTGCTGTTTGTTTTGTCTACTGTGCTTATCTTTTGTACACGTTTGTACCCTGTTTGTATACATTTTGATATCATTATACATAGTCTAATAATGTTGAATAAAAAAATGTTTTTTTGTGTGTCTGTGTGGTGTTTGATTTTTATTTCCAGCACACCTACATGTATGTCTTTGCAGTGACATGTAGGATCATCCCGAAACAGTTGCTGCTAAGAGGATCGTCTAAGAAATCTGCCTATAATGAGGAGGTACTGTGTGCAGCAGGAAACGAAACTGAGAAAAGTACCTGTGACCAAAAACGAATCAAGGCGTAGCATGCTGTGCTAACAAGGATAGTGTATGGTGTACTGAACTATATTTATCTGCATTTACAATACTACTATTAGAATTTACAAACTATGTTGCTGAGTGAACTCATTTATTTGCTCTTTGACATAGAAATAAATAAGTGAAAGTTTAAAATGTGTAGCTGTTTTCTCAGTCATCATCTTCCTCCTCCTCTTCATCTGTTCCCTCCATCTCCTCCTGGGCAGCTTGCTGCTCCTCTAAAGATTCTTTCAGCGCCTGCTCCTCCTCTAGCGATGGGTCCAGGGCCTCAGTGATCTCCGATCCACTGGGATATTCTTTCTGTGGTGGCAGGGGGACAGGTGGGCTGTACCCTTCCCCTGCATACTTCAGACCCCATCCAATATACATGTTCTCAAACTTCCTACATTAAGGCACAGCACATGGTTGTTTCCGAATTAGAACGTGAGAAATAGAACACAGGGAGTCCGAATATTGTGATCTTTCACTTACTTTCCACAAGCGTATGCGTATGCCCCTGGCCAGAGGTTAGAACGCAGCACAGCTACTGCATGCTGAGAGGTGAGAGTGGAGGACATCTTTGAGCTCCAGGGAGGAGTGTTGAACATTTCTGAGAGAGGCAAACAGGAAGTCAAAAAAAGATATCATGTATGCCATTTTATTCATTTCTAACAATTTATCAAAGTGCATAATATGCACATCTGGCTGACCTTTTTTAAATTTGACATCACAGCTTGTAATGTGACCAGTGAGCGTGGTAACCACGGAAACATGTAGGAAAACCAGGAGCTAATTTTATTAGCATCTGAGTTCACTGTGTTATTGATCTATCTCTTCACTAGCAGAGAACAGACACGTGATTTTGGAGGAGCATCATCTTCAAAGTTTAATTATCTGGGCTGGGCCAATAAACAATGTTGAAGATAGTAGCAAAACTTGCCATATTGCTTGTATCATATTGTTAACAACTCCTTCCTCTTTAAGAAATCTTGAAGATTTTCCAGTAAGTCAAACTGAAACTATAAAAGTGTGGGACTTGAATTTGAACCTGCATCCTGGGAGAGGGGAGTGAGCAGAGACGGTCCAACTTCTGGCTCAGGCTCATCAGGCTCTTCTTCTTTCTCCTCAGCTTCTCCTTCCTCATTAGAGTCTTCTCCTGGTTTTAAAGCCAGGTTCACCCAAGTACAGCGGCCCTGAAGCAGTCCACACATTAAATAAGCACACACATCAGCTGACAAAGGATCAATGCGCCTGCTTTGATCAGACTTGTACCTGCTGCAGGATGTGCTGAACATGATGCACCCAGGTGGACAAAGACTCGGCCATCTCAGTAACTGAAATGCCCTCAAAGTCAGGATTCACTTCATAGCTGTCCCGCGGTGCCTCGTCCTCCTCATCACCTTCCTCTTCCCCAGCCTGGAAGAAGCCCTGGGGGCTGACCTGGGTGCCAGCAGAGATCCGAGCAATCTGTGCCCTCAGATAGTTGGCTTCATTCCCGGGGAAAGGTGGGTAGCTCACAATTGGAGTCTCCAGATTCCCAGTGAAGAATTTACGGATTTGGCGAGCAGCAGTGATCTGAGCAGGACTGACTGAAGGGAGCTTTACCCAAGGAAGACCAGGCTCTTTGCACACATAGTAAACAAACTTGTTAGCGCCTGTTCCTAACGCCTCCTTGGGCACCGCCGGTAGGGGTTTATAGGTCGACTGGGGAAGTGGATCCATCTGAAAACAAAGCCACAAGAAAATCAAAAAAACATATTTACCCTTAAGAGTAATAATAAAGAAAATTAATGTGGATTATCTGGCATGTTAATCGAGTACTTTCCACTTCCTCACCTCGTTCTCATTCTCCTGAGTCTCAGCCTCGGTCTCTTCTTCCTCAGCATCCTCAGTGCCCTGCTCGTCCTCTTCTTCCCCCTCTCTGTATTCAGCTTCAGCCACAATATAGCTGCTCTCTGTTCCAAGAATCTTCCCCCACAGTCGGCAGCGCAGCAGTGCCTGCGACTCAACAAGCTGCTTGAGTGCAAGGAAGACCCTCTGCATCTCCTCTCTGCCCAGACCCACTCCAGCCTGCTCCAGGTAGAAACCTATCTCGCTCACGTTAGGAAGAGGTGTTTCCCCCTGATGAAGACCAATATACAGTGTCACTGTATGCAAAGTAAGTTCCATATACAGTGCTATATGAATAATAGCAACAAAATATTCATATATATCAGGTCAATAGGTATGTAGGTAATAACATAATGGTAACATTACAATGAACTATAATGCTGTTTATTGTTTATAATGTATTTATGAGGGAGGGAAATGAAAATTCCCCTTCAACTGTGTTTTGCAGGCTGATATCTGAGCTGATATTTACACTTATTATGTAGTAATTGTTTTATTCCCCAAATAATACAGCTACAAAGTAGCTATGTATTTAGTAGTATGTATTTGTGGAGATGTCGCTCCAAAAGACTCAAAACAGCTACAAGTGGTGTGTGGGTCAGTTCCTAAATATGAGGGGGAGCTTGTATGTGTTTGCACCCACGGAGCCTTTGTGTAATGATCTGTCCTTAAAAGCTGCCACAAAAGAAATTTGCATAAAATACAGTAAAAATAATGTAAATTTGTATTTAAATCAGGACCTATCTGGTCAAAGAACAATAAACTTGAACATAAATATCATCAGACATTCTGTGACAGCTGTCAGCACTTTCATTACAGTTTTTGACACCTGCCATGAAAAACTATCTTACACCTGTATGCCCTTTCCCCTACAAATCAAGACAAATGTGCAGTGTAGGTGTATGCAGCCAGTACCAGCTCCTCCTCCTGGTCAGCCTCTTCTGGCCGAGTAAACAGCATGCGCTGCTGCTCAGCCAGCAGCTCGGCAGCTGTAGTCTGTGGAAGGTCTCGCAGGGTGCTCTGCTTGTCCTCAAATAAACCCCGCTTCACATCACGGCTCATGTCCTCAATCACATCTATGACATTGTGCGGACGCTCATCCATCACCTTCATCAGGAGCCGACTGAGGTGATCATAGCTGGAACATTAAAAAATATCAGTGAAGAATTAAGGATTATACCAATGTCAGTGGGAATACACACTGAAAAAACATGATTTATATTTAATTTCAGTTCAGTCACATCAGTGTCCAAAATCATTGGAATTATAATATATAGAAACTTCTACAAAGTCAGTAAGTCTTAGGTTTGCCCTCACTGAGGACACTCATCATTTTGTGCATCTCAGCAGCAGGTTTATCAGGAGCAGTCTGAGGACAGACAGAGATTTTAATGTCAGTGCGGAATTTTGATAGACTAAGTGTTTTTCATCTATTCTAAACTTTAGCTGTCGTTTCTCACATGTTAGAACACTAAACAAATATTTACAAAGTTACCGCGAGTTTCATGTTTGAGGAGGTTTTTTAGAAAAGCTCATTCAGTCAGCTAGGTTATCCGGAGGTTATCTGTTAGAGCGTTTGTATTACTGTTGAATGGGCTGACCTGTTAGCCTGTGGCTGAGCTAACATCAGAGCTCGTCATTCACACGTTACTCACAGGTTCACGTTGCTTTTCGTGTCGTTTTTCAACATGAACGCCTTGAACGAGGCAGCTGACTGAAGCTTCTCTTCACTTCTGTCTCGGTTTGGGTCCATCCTTCTTCACCTCCGTTTAGTTCATTTGTTTCTCAGCTGTCAGTTGGAAATAAAGACGGATTTATGGGAGCTACAACACGTTCGTACTTAGCTAACGTAAGCACCCAAACTTCACCGGTTGCTATGGTTACTGTAACACAATGGTTCGGTTGCTAGGCCCCCTGGAGGAGAAATACGAAATAAGAAATAGATGATAAATAGATTTGATTAGTATTGTTTATAATAATAACAACGACAACAACAACAACAATAATAATGATAATAATAATAATAATAATAATAATGGTGTGAAAGGAAAAACTACCATCATGTTATTCAGGCTTTTCATTGAATGGGTCACCCCCTCTGAGATAACAGACAAAAAATATAAACACAACCCTTTTGTGTTCATTTTTTACCAAGTAAAAAATCTAAGACAAAAAGTTTCTTTTTTTCTCCACTCTAAATTAATTAAACATATGTGTCCATCCACCTGAGAGGTGTGGCACAAAGATACAGGTGTGTACTGGACCAGTCACAGTATAAACACACTAAAATGTGCAGTTTGATTAAGAAATAAAAGACATTTATTAGGCTTAGTAACAGGGTGGGTCATGACAAAAAATTAGTATCTGTACTCAAATGTGAATTAGCCACTGTTCAGTGCCTAATAATAAATGTCAACATCAAACTGCACATTTTAGTCTTTTTATTGTGCCCAGTCCAGTACACACCTCTGTCATACTCACGATATGCCACAGCGGTGGATGAATTATTTGTATTATTACTATTTGGTGTTCACCAATACTGATTCATTCGATAAGGAGTTCATTTGTGAATAACATTTAAGAAATAAGCATTTTGTTTGCAGAGAAGAAGTCTTTTATTGGGGATAAATGGGAGCAAAAACAAGTGATTTTTTTTTTTAGTTTTATTGTTGTTATAGCAGAATTAACTGACATCAGGTCTGATAAACTGGAGTGCAGCCCAGATCAGAACCAATGCTTAAATTTAAAACCATTTGACAGAGTGAACAAAGAAATCCCCCTGCAGAGGAATAAAAATCATCACATCAGTTTCCACTAAACTCCAAATAATAGCGGAAAATAAGTATACGGCACACTTCAAGGTGAAGTTGTAAAATCAGCCCTGAGCTGTTAGACACTCCACAAATACAGACTCAATATGCTGTGTGTTACTGTCAACTGTCAGTGGTGGTTGTGCGTTGGGAAAAAGGCAGATAACACATATAGATAAGAAAGGACACAAAGGACTCTGCTCCCCTGTCCTCTTATACAGCAACACCCACACAGCCAAAAGCCAAGAGCTCCCTCCTGCAGCTCACCAACTCATCTGGCTTGTTTGGGCTTTTACAGTTCCAGTTTTCATTGGATGCGCTGAGTTTATACTGCAAACTCCATCAGAGGATCCAACAGTTGTACTGACGTAGCAGTGAGTTGTCCAGCTGTGTCTGCTGTATAAGGTAAAGCATTAGCACAGAGAGTGAAAGTTTTATTTGACCTTTAACCCTGTAACCTGACCAGTCCATCTGCATACTGGAATTGGTCACTGTTTTCGTACTCCAGCATATCCAGAGCGACCACACAGCTCTCTTTGACAACACGTTCTCCATCTTCGCGGTAACGCTGCAGCACAGCCAGACACTCCTCTTTGCCGATGGAGCCGAGAGCCTCTGCTGCCTCGTGTCGGACCATGGGGTTCTCGCCAGAACGCTCAAGAGCTGCACGTAAGGCTGGGACTGCTGCCGGGTGCTGCATCTGACCCAGGACATAACCGATCTCGTGACGGAACAGAGCACTGGAGCACTGCAGGCCTGGAGACAAAGTAAAAGACAGGTTTATACACGGGTTGATACACTAATAAAACAGTAAGCTTCAGTGTTGAATCTTACCATCTCCAAGTGCCAGCACAGCCTCCTCGTTGCCAAGGTTACGCAGGGCAAACATGGCGCGGTAGCGTTCAAAGAGTGGCAGACTCTCGTCCAACAGGCTGGAGCGTAGCTCTGACACGCTCTTCCTCGTTGCTGGAGGAGCAGGGTCTACAGAGCAGTAGGGGTTCTTATCTGTACTTCCATCATCCAACTGTTTCTCTCCTCCAGCCTGCAGCCACTCCAAACGACGGACAGCCAACTGACATGTCTCTGCGACCTGTAGGGAAGCAGGGAGATGGTGGATAAAAGAATAAAATAAAAGCATCCAGAGCTCAGAAACCACACCCACAGACCCATCAGAGGTTTCAACAACTGTGATAACCGAAACCACATCGACCATCGATGGTGGCGCTAAAACAGACGCTTGTGCGTTCTAGTGAAGAAGTTATTAACGTTATGTGAAAGAAACAAAGTTCTTTTATTCTGGATGTTTAACATCCTTTCATGTAGGACACACACACAAGTCCAAAACTTTCAATAGCTTCCATCTTCACCCAGTTTTACACATCAAGTTTGGACCGACATAACAGAAGAAAAGTTATTTCTTCTTGTTTCATTTTACAATATTCATATTCAACTACTTTTTGACTATTTAGAATAAGTAGACTTATCCATAATGTAATTCTAAATGAATCATTTAATTAATTAATTCATAATATCTACAACTCAATTCTCACTACCCAAAATGTTAATTATTAATAGCAACAATTCAATTATTACTAGTGGTGTGTACACTGTAGATATCTACAATTGTTATTCCATCTCAGATATCATAAACAGAATTCTATATTCTATCTAAAATTGAAATAAATTATTGATATGTTGGCTTTTAACTAATAGTGATGTAAATTCACATATTAGGAATTAATGCTGTGAAAATTCTATTTGTATGAGTGAAACTGTAGGTATCTTCAATAATATACATATGTAATATGAATATGCTAATTAGGGTTACATTTGGGAAAAGAATATATAAAGTAGGGAACATATTTGAAAACGATGTGCTAATTAGGCGACACATCCAAAATGACATGTTGATATGTCGGAAATATCAAAATGCTATTGTTGATAGGAAATGGGAAATTACTATACGAGTGGGCTGGCCTGACCATTCGGCTTAGTTTGGGGTTCAGTGTCTTTTCCAGACACCCTCTGACATGTGGACAGGGGGTGGTGGGGATTAAACCGCCAACCCTGTGATGAGTGGATGACCCACTCTACCTCCAGAGACACAGCCGCCCATTTCTTGACCTGCTCTCACTGTCTTTGTAGTTACGGGCTCCATGTTATGTTCCTACCTCTATGACAGGATCCTGACTGTACTCCTTCAGCAGGTCCAGAATCACAGGATCACCAATTGCTCCCAGCGCCTCCCCTAGAGACAGACACACAGTCAGAGCGATGGACAGACATACAGACGCAGTGCTGTTGCTTCTAGCTCATCTGCATATTTACATTCATAGCTTATAGTAACCTTGAGCACACGGTGACAACAAACACAAGTCAACAGTGGAAAAAACAGTAAAGATAGATCGCTGTTCAGTCCTGATGTGGTCCAGGGCTCTATTAGCTGTTAGTTCTATTAACTAACAAGCTAACATCTTGATTTATACTTCACTTCTGAAATTCCAACAGCCCAAGTACATGCAAAGCCCAAGTGTGTTTGGTAGTGAGCTTCATGTGTGTAGTGTGTTTACCTGCTTCATGCCTAACCATGGGCTCCTGCTGTGTATCTTTGAGTACAGCGGTCAAAGTGGGTATGGCTCGTCTGTCCTGCATCTGTCCCAGGCAGTAGGCCAGCTCATGCTTCAGTAGGGCAGACTCATCAGTAAAGGCCTTACTGATCCATTCTACGGCTTCAGCACCTTACAGACACACACACACACACAACACACACAGCTTCAATCAATTCACACAAGACAAGACATTATACACACGTCCTTTGCCAAGTATTCATCCTAAAGGCTGATTGCTTTGGTGGATTTGACCACACATCAGAAATGAGTCACAACATGAAGACGGTATGATGCAAGAAGAAAGGCTGCCTCTGTCTACGTCTGCACGAACGTCTTTCACGACTAAATACAACATGTCAATAACAGCAGTTTGGTTATTTACAGTGATTTTATTTCCAAAAACTTGCTTCGTGGAAGTTTTATGGATGTATTTTACCTCCAAGGTTCTTCAGGGTGAATAAGGCTCTGAACCGCCGCGTCAGGTTGTGTCCTGGGTCCACCAGAACCTGCCCAACTGCTTCCACCTGCTCGTCACTAGCCATAGCGCTATATAGGAGGATGGACAGAACACATTTAAAAGTGGAAAGTAGTCCCACATTTCTCCAGCGTGAATGATGCCACCTTTGAAGGACTGCCAAACCTCTTATGTGGGAATATTTGAATATCATTGTAAAAAATCATCATACTTGGACATTGTTGGCTGTTAAACAGACAGAACTCTTCAGTTCAAGATAGATTAACTAAACTAAAATTTGCCTCAGTCTTCCCTGACATTGCAAATCAAATAGACATACAGCACATGAATGTAAAAGAGTATATACATATTTCAAAAATAAAACCAATATGACTAATACATTTGTAAAATACCTCATTCTAAAAAGTCATTAACTTTTAACGCTGCACACGTCAGATCATGGTTACGTTACCAGCTGACATGGCTGTAGCTAACCGTGAAGCTAACAGCCTGGTTTTAACGCAGCTCACCCAACTTCAGATTAACAACACTCAAACTTATACGAAGCAGTACATGTATTCACAAACACTAACACACCAAGAAGAAGAGCAAAAGGCAGGAAACATACCAAGCTTCAGTTTGTAACACCTCAGCCTCCACAGCACACACACCGACCTGCTGAACACACACGCGACACACGTCCGGCAACTTCCGCCGGCACGACAACGAGGTTCCGGGATAATTCTTCAGAATAAAAGCATTTTATTACAGGAAACATAAAATGAATTAACTGATGCACAGTACAGCAGGTAAACAAATAGTACATGTAAACAAATGCACTTACACATTTCCCCCCAATACAAACGTTTTAATGCTAATGTTTCGAATTGTCAATTGAGTTGTGGTGTTTGTGAAATCTTTAAACTTGTATATATTTTATATTTTTTATTCATGTCTTTTGCTCATTGCACCCAGGGATATGAGGGAAACGCTATTTCAGTTCTCTGTATGTCCTGTACATATGGCAGCACTGACAATAAAGTTGACTTGACTTGATTCAGGCATTGTTTGATTGATGTCAAAGCCAAATTTGATTTTCGTTGCCAGAATTCTCTCAAAACTGCCCAGGCTCCATGAGAAGCTTTTTAGAAAAAGCCCCAAAACTTCAAGCCCTATCACCAGTGAGGAGATAATTGTCTATGAAAAATGTACAAAAATAAAGCTTCAGCACAGATAACTACGGAAACGTATTGCTGCCACGTCAGACAAATAGAAATGTAAAAATGTATCAGTATAACGTTTTAACAATATAAGGACTGTAGTTTAGTGCCTAACCACAGGGGGCGCTGCAGACAAATTGGATGACTTTTTTTCGTGGCGCTGTTTCTGTACAGTAATACTTCCGGTGTGCCTACGGGGGCAATGCGAGTGTTTTGTGTCAATTTTATTTTAGCCATTTAGTGAAACACAAAACCAATTGACTGGTGTCTGGAATATATATTAAGGTTCGGTGGGTTCGCTGTACCTGAAGCCAAACATGGACATCCCCAACCCGCCCGAAGGTGAGTGGTGAGCTGCAGCGCTGCGGCTAGCAGCTAGCAGCCATGCTACCAACACAGCTAACATTAATGCTGCATTTAGCATCTCTGCTAACTTTAGTAACACCACTGTCTAAATGTGCGTTTAACAGGTTTTTGTGTGCACCTTTTCACATAGAAAAATCAAAAACGGTGGTAGAAAAGCTCGGTAATAGATTTGTTGCCTATGTGTTGTTCCTTTCCCCCTTTGTTTTTAAATTTAGTGCCGTTATCAAATCTACGATAAATCAGATTTAAAGTTAAAGGTAGTCAAGAAGTTAACACATGGGCATGCGTCATATTTACTGTAACTCCTGCGATATAGAGACTGCGTACCAGGCATTTGATTTTAGCCATATATACATATAGTTCTGACACATGGAGACACACAGTAGGAGTCAAAATTTGCACACACACGCTGCAGTCAACTTGCAGTACATGCAGTAGTTGTTATTTTCTACATTGTGGAGTGACGCTGAAGAGATCAGAACTATGAAACAGCAGGTTGAATTATGTGGTGAACGAAGTGTGATATGTTTTTGATTCTCAGCTTTGCACACTCTCTCAATGAAATCTCTCAATCAGCTTTTTGAGGTAGTCACCTGGAATGATTTTCCAACAGTCTTGAAGGAGTTTTCACCTGTGTTTCATTTATGCTTTCCTTTACTCTGATGTCCAACTCATCCCAAACCATGCAGCACTCCACCACTGTCCTTCATGGTCAAATAGCCCTTACATAACCTGGAGGTGTGTTTGGATCACTGTCCTGTTGATGATCATGCCGCTGTTGAATGCTAATAATTATAAAAATAACCCCATGAAGCTCATTGAGAGAATGGCAAGAGTGTGCAAAGCTGTCATCAAAGCAAAAGAAGTACAAAACATATTTTGCTTTGTTTACTTTTCTATCTTTACTATATAATTTCATGTGATAGTTCATAGTTTTTGTGTCTTCAGTGTTCACCTACAATGTAGGAAGTAACAAAATTAAAGAAGAAAACAGTGAATGAGAAGTTGAGTCCAGACTGGTACTGTTGATGTTGAAATCACATCATCATGCTTTACAGTTAGCTATGTTGTGTTTCTGTGGTGTTGACAAAACATTCAAAAATCTTCCTGTGCTGTCAGGGAACAATATTACGGCAAACTCCCCTAAAGAAATATGTAATTTTATTTTAACTCTAACATGTTGGACAAAGAACATTATATGTTTTCTTGTCAATCCAGCATCAATATAGTCCATAAAGATAAACTGTGTTTCCGTACAAACAAATAGACCTACAGAAAATAGCTAACAAGCTAGTGTTCAGGAAATGTTTACGTGCAGCTGGGCAACAAAGCAAATCTGTGTTGTCAGAGCCAATAACTGGTTAAATAGACAAACCAATTAGAATTTCTAATTTATTAAAAGTTATTATCACCAAGTAATAACATCTGTTAAGGCGTGATTATCTTTCTACAACTGATTCACAGCTGAGTATAGCAGCATGTGTGATATTGCTTTAGTGATACATCAAGTCTGACTGTCTGTCTGTCTCTCTCTTCTTCTCTCTCCCGATGCAGATCAAGAACTGAGGAATGTCATTGACAAGCTGGCCCAGTTTGTTGCTCGGAACGGGCCAGAGTTTGAAAAGATGACAATGGAGAAACAGAAGGACAACCCTAAGTTCTCCTTCCTCTTTGGGGGAGAATACTTCAGCTACTACAAGTGCAAGCTTGCTATGGAGCAACAGCAGCGTATGTAGTTAAAGGGACAGTCCGCCATAAAACCATTTGCACATGGAAATGTGTATGATGTTGGAATGTTCAGTTTGTTTGGTATTCAGGATCATTAGGTCTTTCCCAGTACAGTAGAAGCATTCATGAAATGCAACTTCTACATTAACAGACCAATAAGTGATAAACATATTAATGCCCTGCTCATCTTGTGTTTAAGTGATATGATCCGGTTAGAACACCATCTGTATATGGAACATCTTGGCTGTATTATTTCCTGTTTTGGGACAAACTGTTGATTGACCTCTCCAACATCATATTAATAATGTGTATTGTGTTTTAGAGTGGATTTTTCCTTTTGTGTTTATAGGCATTCAAAGCCTGCCTTAGTTGTAGTATCAAACAAATACTGTAACTACTCTCTCTTACCTACGTCATTGTGCTTCCTTAAAGCTCTTAATGTCCGCTGCCATGTCAACTGTGCCCTACAGTTGAGTAGCATTCCAACCACGAGCTGCCTCCATCTTTTAGGCCATGTTTTCATAGCAAGGCCACGTGGAGCTGAACCGTGCTGAACTCAGTTGAGCTTGAGAATTCAGTCTTTATTTGAAACAAGAGTAGGGCTGGATATGAAACCTTCATATTTTCTGTGCACAGATTAAATTATTTCCCGCTAAATAATCAAGTACCCAGAGTTGGCAGCCAGAAACAACTGGAATTTCTGAATA
Organism: Miichthys miiuy; assembly: GCA_036365135.1. NCBI lineage: Eukaryota > Metazoa > Chordata > Actinopteri > Sciaenidae > Miichthys > Miichthys miiuy. The sequence continues at coordinate 23,146,722 of CM071609.1, forward strand.
CTGTTAACATATTCTTTGGTCAGATTTTCAGTATTCATATCAGAATATTGTCAGTTTTATAGTTCATTGTACTTAGCTGTGGTGTTCATTAGTGGTTTTACTAGATTGGGCGATATCACCACTCAAACCACACTCTATTATAGTATGGTTTGCCATGTCTTTTAATATCTCTGGTTGCATTACATCATCGTGTGTATTGGATGCACTCCAAAACCTGGATCATCAGCCCCATGTACCATGTGTACTAACATCTTAAATCAAAGATTGACAGGTACACAAAATGCCTTGTACTAACAGTACTGTGGACAAGATTACATACTTGACATGGCTTATTTCAGTCTCTGCCAACTGCAAAACATACCATAGCATCTCCACCACATGCTGCTGTTAAATGATCAACCACTTCATACGACTGCTTAATAGAAAGAAAGAAAGAAAGAAAGAAAGAAAGAAAGAAAGAAAGAAAGAAAGAAAGAAAGGAGAAAGGAAAGGAAAAGAGAATTTTGATATGTGTTTCGAGTCAGGCCGGTGAAGTACTTTGATTTATCATGATGGAGGATTGTCTCCAAATCGCTCACCCCTTCTTCTTGGCTGCAGCAGCTGTGTTAATTAAGATAGCTATAGAAATCTGTATTAAAACATCCTTTGTTCAGTGAAGTAGGCTATTATAAACATATGTATGTATTTAGGCCAAAATCTAACCAAATTTAGGTATTGTACATCAAGCCCTAAACAAGAACCCTGTTCTCCGAATGTACATCCTCAACCATGTGAAATCTGAGCAGCATGACTTGGTAACATGAACCCTGACTCGTCCTTTGTGGCCTTGTGGTGGAGACGAAGTTGTTAACTGCGGCTGAAAATGTCTGCCCCAGTTCACATCTTAAAAGGGAATTTTTATACAAACTGAGTCTTGTAGTTTTTTGGGCCACAATTCCTCCCAGTAATAATAACTTTGTCCTTGTTGAAATCTCCAGCAGTTACCTGTTTGAGTACAAAAGTAAGACCCAGTTTGTAATAAGCCAGCCTTTTTCTTCACCATCAACATTTGATATGTGCTTTATCTGGTCATTTGTATCCTCTGTCCTCTGCACCATATCAAGTGTTGTGTGTGTGTGTGTGTCTGTGTGTGTAACCATCATGATCGATACGAGCAGTGTGAGAAGCGAACATTGGGCAACTAAGCAGTGTTTGTTGAAAGTGCAAAAGCAGAACATATCAATTGAATTTAAAAACTCAAGAAGTCTGTGCAACATCTGCATTGTAATGCACTGCTGCCTGTTCAGCAGGAGAGTAACGTCAGCAAAACAGTGTGGACATACGAGAATCAGTTTACTATAGTGAGTCAAATTTTCTCTCTAGCTTTTATTTCAAAGAACAGCTGTCTTCAAAGAGAAGAATGGCGTTAATTAAACATATACAGTCCAGTGTGTTAGATTTAGGAGGAATTATTTACAGAATATGGCAGAAATTGAATCTAATATCATATAATTATATAATCACATAAAAAACTACCTGTTTCTACAGTAGCCCAGAATGGACAAACTGAACACTGGCTCTTAATGGGGCCCTTTGTGTATTCATTTGGTTACAGTCTGCAGCTTCACCGCTAGATTCGACTGAATCCTGCACACTGGACCTTTAAGTAACACAAAAATCATAACGACACATTTTCTTAAACACACACCATATTTCACTTGATCTTTCTTAAGAAAGTGTGTCCTTCATATCTGATGAGTCAAATTTTTAACTGAGTGAAATCAGTTGTTTGAGGGCTACTTTCTGGCGAAGAACCTGGAAAGTGATGAAGGCTGCATGATGCATAGGTTGTGATGATGGAATGGTTCAGTTTAACTGTCTGTCTTCTGAAGACACGCTCAGAGGCCATGCCCCTTCAAGTATGAGGTTTTTGAATCTTGACAAATAATCAAAATACCTTGTACGAACAGTGCTGTGAATACTATTAAACACACATTTCAAATGGCTCTTAGTGGCTGAATCCGTGTGTATCGCAGCCACCATAGTTCCTCCTTCAAGCTGTGAAGATAGGTTGAGGTGAAGGGGTTGCAGTCAGCAACTACACCACTAGATGCCATTAAATCCTCCACACCGGTCCTTTAAAAAGATGAAATGAAAGACCCGCCTCCTCATGTCCTGCCTGCACTGCATTTAATGGTCCAGTGTGTAAGATTGGGGGGCAGACATGAAATATAATATTCAGAACTATGTGTTCATGCATGTCTAATCGCCTGAAAATAAGAATCTTTTTGTTTACGTTATTTATAAATAAGCCTTTTATATCTACAGTGGAAGCGGGTCCTCTTTCATGGAGGCTGCCATGTTGAAACACCGTGTTTCTACAGTAGCCCAGAACAGACAAACTAAGTACTGACTCCAGACAGGGCCTTTCAAATGTTGTTTCTCATTTACAATAAGAAGGCGAGGGTGATGTGAGGAGTTTGCAATGCAGCAATTAGACCACTAGATGCAACTAAATCTCACACATAGTTTTGACTCATCAGACTATTAATGCCACTTGTTGCCTATGCAGAAGAGGTCAGAGCTTCTCCCAACACCTACAGTCAGGTTTTGGTCTCTGAAGGACAGGTCAGGTGATGGACAGCCTGGTTCTAATAGCACAGTGTTGTGCAGGGTTGCATGGAGTTCTTCTGTCAGTCATGTCATAACACTGAAATGCATTAAAGTTTGCTTTTCTCCACTCAGATCCCTCTACCCACGATGGGGAGGAGTATAAATCTGAAGGTATTTATTTGGAACCAGATTTGTCCGACCAATTCAAAATCCCAGCTGGAAAGTCATATTTCATATTTTGCACATTTTTGCTGGACATTGTCACACCTGTGCTTCAACGCGTTTATTTTCAGTTGTATGTTTTTTCTGCTTAACTTCTCAAGTTTCTGTTCTGTATTGTTTTTGAAGCTTGACTGAATATATTTGAGGCTTATCTCCTCTACAGTGCTGAAAAACATCCTCTATCTTTAAGATGTTACGTTTGTTCAGATGGAACGAGAAGCCTGGTGTCACGTCTTCAAATGACACACTGATGTTTAACTTGTTTGTCTCTGGAATGCTTCTTGTCAGTATTCAGCTGAGCCGTAGCGTAAGGGCTGCATGATTACACCAAAAAGCTGGTGTTTGTTTCACGGCATCAGTATTTGCAGAAAGTTGGGAGAATTAAGTTCTTCACTACAACAGTTTGAGCCGAGATTCACAACAATTGTCAGCTGTGGGCTCATGTGTCCATCTCAATTTGGATGTGTTATGAATAGGATAGGATGCACAGTCCCTGTAATATTCCACTGATATCACTGATGAGTAGCTACAACAGCACTGTATAATAAATTTGGACTACAATAAATGTGGAAGAAATCTCCAGGTATAACTACAATACTGATGTCAGTGAAGTGTGAGTGTGAAGTCACAAACTTAAGTATGTTTGAAGTCTCACACATTTCATTATTTTTAATCAATATTTGTTATCAGTTCCACCTTTTTAACTCTTGTTGCTACTGAGCCACATGGCTGTCAAACTAGAGGCTTAAAATCAGCATACATGAATGAGTGGAGCCAGTTTTCAACTGGGGGCAGACTCAGATTAAACAAAGCTTTAGTAGTAGACGGATTTTAACTTCCAGCTTGTTTTTAAACCATGTCTAGTATAAAACATGTACATTGTGCGGCCCGGCTGTAATCGAGAAGTTGTCTGTTCTATGTTTGCAGACCTTGGTGCTTCTTCTTTTTAGGGTTTTTGGAGAACGTGTTTCCTTTCAGCAGCTGTTTCTGCAGTAGTCAGAGGGTTAGGAATGAGTGTTTGTTTACGCCGGTTGCATGTCTTTTAAATTTTGTTCACCCTTCTGCTTTGTTCCCGGAACGTTTCATCTGCTTGCTGTGTGTAAGCTGTTACGTCTTATTTGACGTTTCAGAGGTTACTTTGATTGAAAACAGCACAATATGTGCAACGGAATACATATTTCTCTTTGGGGATGTCATCAGATGTCATTAAACCTCCCAACCTCAGCCTTTACCAAACGGTCCAGACTTCAGATGTTCATATTCCCTGCTCTTTTCCTCCTGCTGTTTTTTTTTTCCAGAAATATACAACCCAGGCGCCAAAGACGTGGTTGACGTCCCTCCTCCACCAGTGCAGATAATTGTTCCACCTCAGATTCCTCCACCTGCTGCGCCCTCTATCGATGAGCTCATCCAACAGAGCCTGTGGAATCTGCAACAGCAGGAACAGCATCTGCACTCACTGAGACAGGTACAGAGCGAGACTTTCAGTCCATGTAGAGCAACAAACAAAACGTGGGTCTTAGGTTATAAAGGGAATAAATACCTGCGAATACATAACAAAGAGCAACACTGTCAAATGTGTTTGTTGTTGACTGTCTTTAATAAGTGTCTTCCCTTCTGCTCTTTTGTTTCCTTCCTGTTAAACCCTGTTCCACTAAAGGCAACAATGTTTTTATTCTCAATGTAGGAACAAGTGACTGCAGCCATCGCTCTGGCTATGGAGCAGCAGACACAAAAACTGCTGCTGGAAACTCAGCTGGACATCACAGAATTTGACAACCTGCTGCAGCCCATCATAGACACCTGCACCAAGGATGCCATCTCTGTAAGGCCGCCATCATGGAGGTTCTTTTAGGGATGCTCATGTACGTAGACTCCTCAAACAATCGAAGAAGAAACCTTTACATCTCCCTCGTGTGTTTCGTCTTTCTCTCAGGGTGGTAAGAACTGGATGTTCAACAACGCCAAATCTCCACCGCATTGTGAACTGATGACATCGCATCTTCGCAACCGTATCACCACTGATGGAGCGCATTTTGAGCTCCGCCTGCATCTTATCTATTTAACCAATGACGTTCTCCATCACTGGTACGCAAACCTAAATGCACACATAAGCACACACTTTACTCAGCGGTAATTAGCATTCTGTTCTAGTGTTTTAGACCCGATTTCACCTTCATGAACATGAAGAACACACACCTACAGTATCAGTCAAAAGTTTGGACACACCACCCCAATGTTTTTTTTGTTGTTGTTGTTGTTGTTGTTTTTATTTTTATTTTATTACTTTCTGCTTTGTAGATGAACACAGATTTGTTTTAACTGGTACTTTAGAAGTATAAAAACTTTCTCTGTGTACCCATTACTTAACTTTTATTATAATAACTAGTAGTTATTGTAACTATAACTAGTTTATTAACTACAATGAATTCAACATGTAAGCTTCACGAAACGGCTGTGTCAGTCTGTAATCAACTGTGAAAAAAAGTTCAATGTGTCCTCCTAGTCAGCGGAAGCAGCAGAAGGATTTGTTGGCAGCGCTACAGAAAGTTGTGGTTCCCATTTACTGCACCAGCTTCCTGGCTGTAGAGGAAGAGAAGCAGCAGAAGATCACCAGGGTAAACACTGAAAAGCACATTCATACTGTAGTGTGGTTTTGCATTTTGTGTCCGTTGTTAACATTTTAACTCTTTCTACGTGTTTTTAGTCTTGGTAGTAACATAAACATGGCGGGACACTAAAACTCTCCCCTTTAACTCAGAATAATTCTAATGAAACATTCAGATAAACTTGATTATTTTTTACTTTGAGTCAGCTCAGCTTATCCAGCCTCTGTTGCCGGTTAATGATATAGTGGTATATAGGGTAATGAATGTCTTCATGTTAGTTGTTAGTCTAACTCTAATATTCACATCCACATCCATCCATAGTTGAATAAATGTTTCTGCCCACATTATGTTGAATAGGAAAGCTTAGAACCAATCTGTACTTTTTGGTTGTTGTTAAAATTGTTCTTCACGCCTCTCCTCCTTCTAGTTGTTGCAGCTTTGGGAGAAGAACGGGTACTTTGATGAGGAGACCATTCAGCAGCTCCAGAATCCAGCACTTGGCCTCGGCCAGTACCAGGTCGGTAAAATAAGACTTGAGCCTCTGCTGTCCTGCTGGCACAAAGCTAGCAGTTGAGCAAATTAAGTTTTGATGCAATTTTGCACGGTTCTGGTCTGTTTTATTTTTTATTTTATTTTATATTTATTTCTTATTTTTTCTGTCTGTGCATGTTTGATTTGGACACAAACGAGTGTAACTTGGTGACTCGGAATTTCACAGATCCTTCTGGAATTTTGGATCTTTTCCATGCAGTTGATTTAAAAACCTGCAGCAGGAATGATACATGTGTATCTACAGTTACGCTAATTTACACACAGATGGCACAGCAACAGGATCAGACGCGCTGGCTGCACCTGACCTGCCAACTCCGATTAAGACCGATTATCGACAGCACAAATATTTAAACTTTTTGTTTTTATTTATTTATTTTTTTGCTGCTTAATCCTGCTCAACTTACATTCAGTTACTCACTTAAAGATATGAGGACTGTTCAGTTGTTCATTTTCTTTTGGACACATTCATGCTTATTGGCCTTTAAAGACCTGAATGAGTCTTTTCAAATATGCAGATGGAAACAAGGTTGTAATTATATAAACTGTTTACACTACTGCAATGAGCCACACGACATTCCAGCAGCTGCAGAATCAGTATACATCTACTGACAGCATATTTGGAGCAGTTTGGTGCTTCATGGAGATGATCGCTCAGACCTCAGCCTCTCTTACTGTATTTCACCTATTGTAATGTATTTCATCTCTCTTCATGGTGTGCGAGGTAGGCCTAGTTTACAGCACTACCTGTGGTCACAAAAATCACAAAAATGTGCTGGTCCCACCCATTTATGTGTGAACCTAGAGGTCTCGCTTGCCTTTATGCCCTGTTTGAGGAAATAAAGCCCTTAGTGGCTTTCAGTCGTCGATAACAACAACAATTTCCCACTTGACACCCCCTTGTCCTCTCTCTCTCAGGCATCTCTGATAACAGAGTATGCTGCAGTGGTGCAGCCCATCCAGCTGGCCTTCCAGCAGCAGATCCAGTCTTTGAAGACCCAACACGATGAGTTTGTTTCCAGCCTGAAGCAGCAGCAGCCGCCACAAGCTGCGCCTGTAGCACAGCTAGCTGCCCCCGCCGAGCCTGAAAAGGCCCCACCTATGACCACGCAAGCCGGTGAGAAGACACTCGCAGTGTCACCGTACATGAAACCAGATTTGTTGTTCACATGACTACAAAACCAAAATGTTATGGTACAGTACATTAATACAGTACTGTCACAGTCTAAACCTAAACTTTAGTCTTTGGTGTTGCCAGTTTATGACCCACTCTCTGTTGGTCAAGCACATGTATGTTTGTCCTCTAATGTGCCAATGTGTGTGTGCGTACAGGTGATGTGAAGCCTCCCATGTCCGGTCCCCCTCCAGGGGAGTTTGATGGAGCTTCATCCAGACCACAGGACCCCAGCAACCCAAGTGGCCCATCAGATATTCCCTCAAACAAGCCTGCATGGTATGACCCCCAGCACATGGGCCCCTGGAACCCCAACCAGCCGGTAAACACCTATGTGATTTGTTTTGTGAGATCTGTCCTGTTACGCTTCATTACTCTTTGTGACCAACAGTGATTTGACAAAATGCAAGCCTTCTGAAGGGCGACTCCACTGATGAATCAAAGCATCAGCATGTAGGGGGCAGTCCTAATCTGATTTGTGCAGCGTGTGTGTGTGTGTGTATGAGTGACCCTTTCTGCCTTTTGTCCTTCCTCAGCCTCCTTTTGACCCAAACCAGCCTCCCCCTCCTTGCCCTCCCTGGAACAGTCATGAGGGGATGTGGAACGAGCAGAGGGACCCAGGGAACTGGAGTGGAGGTCCACCAAGAGAAGGAGGCCCCTGGAGCGGTCCAGGTGGGTCGGACCCAGGCCCTCCATCTTGGAACTCTTATGAGCAGCAGCCGCCATGGGGGAACCAGCCTGACCAACCTCCATGGGGACAGAGGGAGCCCCCGTTTCCTCCACGAATGCAGGCACGTGTTAGATGATTCTGAGTGTTCTGTGTTGTGTAGTCTACATTTTTTCTCTAATTAGTATTATTAGTATCCAAACTAGTATACTGGTCTGAATTTCACTTTAATGTGCATTTTTACAGAGACCTCCCCATTTCAGAGGGCCCTTCCCTCCCCACCAGCAGCCACCGCCCTTTAACCAGCCCCCTCCACCGCCACACAATTTTGGACGTTTCCCACCACGCTTCATGCAGGACGACTTTCCTCCCAGACACCACTATGACAGGCCACCGTACACTCCGCACCGCTTTGACTACGCTCAGGGAGATTATCCCGGAGGTGCGAAGCGGTCGATAATTAACTTTACTTCAGTGTAATTATATTTCATTTCTCGTATTTTAACAGTATCCTCCTTTGTTTGCCAGACATGCCGGGTCCTCCTCCACATCATCATCCCAATCAGAGGCTTCCTCCCCCAGGTATGGGGGCTGAACATCCTCCCTGGGGTGGAGGCCAGCACCCAGATTTTGGCCCACCCCCACACGGCTTCAACGGCCATTCACCCCACATGCGTCATCGGCAGCATCCGGTCCAAGATGACCCCAGTCTGGTGCCCAACGTACCCTACTTTGACCTGCCAGCTGGTCTCATGGCTCCGCTGGTCAAAGTAAGTTACATGAAAGAATTTGAATGTTATCAGCTGGTTACAGACTAGATATGATTCAGTAACTTATGGAATAGAAATTGCCAAATAGATTATATATCAAATTAGGAGAAAAATGAAAGGACAGTTCCACATCAGTCAAACCTGTGTGTCTGATGATCCTCTGTGTCCTGTCTATTGCTCAGCTTGAGGACTGTGATTATAAACCTCTGGACCCTAAAGACATCCGGCTGCCTCCTCCTATGCCTCCTAGTGACCGGCTGCTAGCTGCTGTGGAAGCTTTCTACAGTCCTCCATCTCATGATCGGCCAAGGAACAGGTACACACACCTCGACAAATCTGACTGAAATACAGATAAAATATTCCTAACTATGTTTTCATAAGGCAGGTCCTCTTCCATAGAGATCATAATGATGCGCTGCCATGTTTCTACAGCAGACCAGAATGGACAAACTAAACACTGGCTCTAGACAGGGACTGATTTTTTTGTAGCCACTGTAGTTTCTCCTTTGTACTTGGATGAGGAGAAACAAGGGGTATTCAGGTGGCAGTCTGCAGCTTCAACACTAGATGCCACCAAATCCTACACACTTTATCAGTGTCTGTGTGTAGCAGCATACTGCTAGCCTCTGCCAGAATGTGCTGTAGGTCAGAATTCACAGCTGGCTGTGGTTTGTTCCTCCACCAGTGAAGGCTGGGAGCAGAATGGCCTGTATGAGTTCTTCAGAGCCAAGATGAGAGCCAGGAGAAAAAAGGGCCAGGAGAAACGCAACAGGTGAGCTTCCTCTTCATTTGGATCTTTTTTCTCTTTACCCGTATGTTTCTTCTGTTCATTTAATCCTTCCTCTAACTGTTTCCCTTCCAGTGGTCGTGGAGGCAGTCGCTCCAGGAGTCACTCTCGCAGCAGAGGGAGGTCTTCGTCACGCTCCAGCTCTCACTCTTCAAAGTCGTCCCGGTCACGTTCCCGCTCATCCCGCTCCCGCTCCCAAAGCCGCTCCCGCTCCTACTCACGATCCAGGTGTGCACACACACATTTATACATACATACATATAGTGTATGACCTACTTGGCCTAACATTCCTTAACCTGCCTCTATTTAAAGGTCCAGGAGTAGATCCAGGTCATCTCGGAGTCACTCTCGCTCCAGATCCAGATCCCGTTCACATTCCCCCACCAAGAGACGCCGTGGCGCCAAATCCCGCAGCTCGTCCCCTCCGTAAGTCTCCTTCAGCTGCTGTATGGTGCTTTCAGAGAATACTTTTTATGCGTTACTGTTGTATAAACGAGCACCTCCTCTGCTCTGTACAGCTCCACATCAGTGATGGGTGCCACTCCCTCCAAGCTGACTACAGATAACAGGCTAGGGGAAGAGAACAAGGGCCATCAGCTGCTGATGAAGATGGGTATGCTCTTTCATTTTCTCTTTATTTCATCATTTAAACTGCTTATCCATCGTTCCTGTGAGAATATTTGAGATATTTTTAATGTGGTTTTCCATCCATCCGTCCAAATAAACCACATGCTGTGTATACGCTGATTTCTGTTCTTCTTATGTTGTCCTGTCTGCTGTAGGCTGGAGTGGTTCAGGTGGTTTGGGGGCCAAAGAACAGGGCATCCAGGACCCGATCAAAGGAGGAGACATCAGGGATAAATGGGACCAGTATAAAGGTGTGGGGGTGTCACTGGACGACCCTTATGAAAACTATCGCAGGAACAAGAGCTACAACTTTGTTGCCCGCATGAAGGCACGGGAGGAAGGTACGTGCACAGGTTGGGCTAGACATTTTCATTTATACAACACCACATGTTCACATGTTGTTAATGAAGCAAGAACTAAATACAGGCTATTGCATTATACCTTAATTTTATACCAGCATGACAAAATCTAACTTTTCTCTTCTTTCTTTTCTTGATTCAGTCAATAGGGAAACTCAGGAGGCACCTTCAACTGACTGATTCCATGAAATGCCATCAAGCATCTCTCCACCTTGGCGCATCCCCTTCTTTTTTTTTTTTCCATCCAAGTGACGACGCAAAGTACGCCACACCTGTGAAGGTTGTAAAGGAGTGCAAAGACTTCTTAATCTCAGCTCAGTCGTGTGTGTGTGGACGAGTCTGTCCAACCAGAAGACATCAGCAGTCGGCACTAAAACTAGTAACACTGAACTCAACTAGGATTTTTCATTCGGCAGTCTGTGCAGGGCTTGCCTTTATGCCCTGTGTAGGCTGCAGGAAAAAAGTGACAGACCGTATGAAGGCAGTGCTTCTGAAAGTGATTGGACCCTCTTTGAAATATGCATACCATCAGCAGCTGAGTGAGGAGGACAAATTTTCATTTGTCTCTCTCAAGCAGCTAAGTTAAATAGTCCGTATACCCAAATCCTAAAAAAAAATCTCATGATAAAATGGTTTAAATTTGCAAACGATTTTGAAAATAATTTTATTTTGGAACAATTTCCTTTAAAAAAAAAAAAACAACTCAACAGAAATACAGCCTGCTCAGTGTGGGCGGGTCAGAAATCTCAAAACACTGAAGATGTGCATATGGCTAGATGTCACTAGGTGTGAGTGGAAACTGGCCATTAAAGGACAAAATGTAGAATAAAAAGTTATGGTGGCTTCTCGTTTGGATCTTGTTGATTTTCTGCTGATATGATTGTGATACTTTTTCATGTAATGACTTCTTCTATGGACACGTGTAAGTCTGTTATTTAGTTGTAGTCTTGAAATAAATCCCACAAAACAAAAAGTTATGATTTTGAAATCAGTTGTATTTTTCTTCACAACACCCGAATAAACAGAACTCTGACTCATAAACGTCCCCTTCCTTTGATTACGTGTAAGTATTGAGGTAGAGTGAAGTTCTTTTACATCAGATCAGAGAATTCTTCAGCTCAATTTTGCCCAATTATTAAGTCATTTTGGAATATATAAAACTCTAATGCCCTGCCCTATTTCACACGTAAACTTTTATAAATACAGTGCAAGTGACAACATCAAGTACATTCCTGTACTTAGGGTATATTTCAATATGATTCTTAAGAATAGACAGCACATTATTTATCTGTATTGTTTTAAGAGTGAAAGGACCAGTGTGACCTGTGTCTAGGATTTCATGGCATCTAGCAGTGTGGTTCCTGGTCGCAACCCCGCTCTCTCATCCTCTCCTTATGGGCATGAAGGAGAAACTATGGTGTGGTGGCCATGAAATGTGCGGAAAATGCATATATCTAGCGCCAGTGTTTAGTTTGTTCTGGGCTGCTGTAAAAACATGGTGGAGTCTGTGGAAGAGGACACACTGGACCTTCAATGTAATAAAAACTATTATTATTGAATGCTTTTATTTTTTAAGCTCTGACAGTTTCCCTCAGATGCCACACTTTTGCTGAGGTTTCAGTCTTTTTTCATCAAAAACATTTTTAGTGAAGAACCTCTAAGTTCATATTTCTCCCACCAAAACAAGTGTTTTTTCAGATATAAGCACTATGAAAGATGCCCATTCTCTTACACAAAGTTTTGTTATTTGTACTATGAAAATAACATTATTTTTTACAACATAATGTAATGAAAACCATAACATGTCAGAGTCTGAGTTCTTTGTAGAAGCCATCTTCTGCATCAAGAGGAACAGCAGCCCTTTCATGATCTCCAAATGTACAGTTTTGTTGTTTACATATTGAAGAATAAAATGAGACGGTATGAACAAAATGATGGAAAATATATATATATATTTCTTGTTAACTCTCCATGCTGTACTGTAAATGTAAGGGAAATGGGAGATAATGGACTTTTGTTTATGTGAAGACCAGCACCAGAATAGTTTGAGCTGTGAAGTTTTGCCTCCAATTTCTTTCTTTGCTTCATGTTTTTTTTTTTTCTGCAAATAAGTCTGCCAGCACAGCTCTCCTGCAGGCTAAAATTTCCAGACATTTACCAACAGCTGAGCAACCTGAAAAAACCTTAAAAACTTATAAGTTCATTAAAAGAGCAGACACCGCCACCTTGGTTTAAAAAGAGCCTAGGACTTTAAAAAATTGCAGGTTCTTACATAAAATCAGTCATGAGCAGAGTTAAAATCTAATCTAAAAGTTTATTTATTTACAGAGTTGTTTATTAAAAAAAAAAAATCCAGCCCTAAATCCTCCAGACCAGGATCCTCGGAAGCTGGAGACAGCCACTCTATTATCCAAGAAATCAAAGTAAGTAAACTATAGAGTCTAGAGTCTAAGTATATTACGACCTTTGACCTCTATGAAGGTTACTGGCAAGTGCCTCTTGACACAGCTTGAGAAGAATATACGGCTTTTCGGATTTTAGGAATGGGTTTGTTCCATTACACTGTGCAACCTGTCAGATTAAAAGTCCAGTGTGTAGGATTTAGTGACACCTAGCAGTGAAGCTATCTAGATCAGTGTTTGGTTTGTCTGTTCTGTATGGTGGCTGGTAGGTGCAAAACAAAATTGCAAAAATTGAAACATTTAGAAAACACCTTTACAAACTCTGAAACAAATTTACAAAGACAAAATTGTAACAGAAAGGGAATGTACCAAAAGCCAGATCTGACCCGGAAGTGATTGAGTGAGCGGTTTGATTTGGAAATACTGTGTGAGTGAGGAGAGATGATGTAATGAATTTGCCAAAATTGTCAAATCCTCACACGTCAGGTGAGCTCCCTTGTAAGCTTCCTTGAACTGATTCATCCTGCTTTCTCACTTAATGTGTTTGGTTCCTTTCTCTTTCAGCTCTTTAAGCATCATTCCGTTTCAGAAACCAGACAACAGCACATTTTGGCTTGGTCCAGGATGAGTAGTAAACCATCAACTGATTTATTGCATCCTTGGGCTCTTGTAGCTGAATGACGTGTGTTTGAGCTACTCTTTTGACCTCCGGTCATCCATGTCCAATTGCATTCCAGGATCTGGATTCTTAGGCCACTGGTCTTGTTGATGAAGCAAAAAACCTGGTCCTGAGAGCCAACTTTCATTTTTCAAGAATGCTTCCACAGTCTGTCCTCTCGAGACATGATTAGCAGGATTCAGATTGGTATTGATGTATCTCCACTGTGAAGTCTGAGAGTGCTCCAGGATTGATTAGATTCTGTTAGCAACAGAAGTCTTGAATCTTGTTTAGCACAGCTGTGCTATCCGTCCAAAAGATGGATTCATGAAGATCCAGTTTAAGCTCTTTCTTCAGAAGCTTATCCATCTTGATTACAACGGTGGCTGCAGTCAGTTCCATTTTTGGTCTGGTTGGGGACTTCAAGGTGACCCTCCACTCTGATGATAGCAAATCATCAGAGTGGATTGAACTTCACCATTTGCAGAGCGCAGCAGGAGGTAGCTTGTTGTACCGTAGCATCTTTACTCACATCAGCAAAATGATGTAGTTGTGTACAGATTGGTGCACCAAACTGCTTAGACTTGATGCATCTGTTCACTCCAAAGTTCTCAAGTTGTTACAGATTGAGATCCACTTTGTCCAGCTTTTAACAACAGTCTGGCAAGCCTTCATCCCAGCCATACTTCTGTCGGCATAAATCTTGCAGGATTCTTTTAGTCTGTAATATTACTGGAGTGAGAAAACCCACTGGGTCATAGATAGAAGTGATGAGGGAAAGCAGACATCTCCTAGTGTGTGGTAGATCTTTGAGGTTGATCTTGAACTTGAACTGATCTGATTCAGCACACCACTTGATTCCCAGTGCTATGTCCTTCGGCAAGTTATCTTCATCCAAGTCCAGATCTTGAAACCCTTGTGCTCTTTCCTCTTCGGGAATTGAGCTAAGCAACTTCTGGCTGCTGCTTGCCCATTTCGTCATATGAAATCCACCTTTTGCCAACATGTTCATCAAGTCAGTGCAAAGGGTGATTGCTGTGTCTTCATCAGTAGTTGACTTAAGACATAAGACTTAAGTCATCCACATAAAAGTTTTTCTTCACTGTTCTGGCAGCTTCTTGTCCAAATGTATTCTCAGTCTGTTGCACATTTCTGAAGTGCAAAGGTTGCAACACTTCGTGATGATGTTGCTCCAATGATGTGAACCAACATCAACAAGCTCTTTCTCATAATTCCCATCAGGCCACCAGAGAAACCTGAGGAGATCTGTGTCTTCGTCACTGACTCTGACCTGGTGGAACATGGCCTCCACATCTGCCATAACTGCCACGGCCTCTTGTCGGAACCTCATGAGGACTCCCACTAGCAAGCTTGTTAAGTCCGGTCCCTGCTGAAGCTGTTGGTTCAGTGATGTTCCCTGAAAGCTTGCTGCGCAGTCAAAGACAAAATGTCATCCATGAATGCAGCATACTCTGTGTGAAACTTGGCATCTCTGGAGAACGTTGTTCTGCGACTGATCTGTTGTTTGGCATGCACAATGACTTGTTCCTTACAGGAAGACAAACACTGTAATGACCATCCATAAGTTTCGAGAAACGAGACAACATGATGATAAACTTGACAGTTCAGTGTCTTCATTTTGTCCAGCATCAGGAAAGTCCTGCTTGAACTGTGGTTGCCAGAGCTCTTCCAGTCTGGCTACAGAGATTCGATTTGCGGTCACTTCTGTAAGTCTGTTCGTCTCCATTGTATCATTTCCACCTCTGAGCGGTCCGTTTACTGTAAAGCCTAATATTGTTTTCACAGCGAATGGTCCATCATCCACGCTGCGGACCACTTGACACATGAAAGATACAACTTACAGCGTTATGTCACCACGAAGTTTGTCCGCAATGTCCACAATGACCGCAATATTCCTTCTTCCATAATCCACTTGCATTCAGGCAGTTCCAAGATCCATTAATCCATGCAGAGCAAGTTTTTTGACTAATATTGTAGGTTTCCATCTAATGAAGCCATAGTTTGATGCTCTATCATCCCTCTCATGTGTATCAAAATCCTCTACTTTAAGTCAAAAAGGTGATATGAAACAAAATCTTTTCCACTTACAAAATAATAAAAATCAATATACAGAAAAGGAGAGATAGAGAAAGAGGTCAAAAAACTGTGTTGCTCCCCTCTCTCTGGTTGTCCGTATGCCTTAATTATCTCTCTGTAAACTCCCTTCACTTGGGATCATTAAAGGTCCAAACAAGTTCTAACACAGTCCAATCAATTACAAATGAAATTTACATATTTTAAATTATAACCACACATTTGAAATCTAAAGAATCATATAATTAACCTTTTGCATTACTGTAAATATTTTAATTACTTAATAATCAATGAACTACTTAATTTAACCACTTAAACGTCAACAAATGCTTTTAGGCTCCTACAATCACCTCAGTGTGTTGGAAAATAAAAGGTTTGGCTGTTAATGTAAACTGTGCCCTGCTTGGGAAAATCACAGACACACTTGTACTTGTGGTTAGGAGTTCCTAGTGCAGACTGAGGTAATGTTATCTCTTTGTCTTGGTTACTGCTACATGACATTCACACCTCAGATGTACACATTCTGTGTGCTGTACGTTGTCTACATGATGTGATCAGTAGCAGGCGTGTAATCGCTGCAGGGGTTGGTTGGGGGTCCAGACGCCCCCTATGTATGAATGATTCTCTGAGTGCTCCGACTTCCTCCCAGTCCAAAGTCATGCAGGTTGGATTCATTGTTTCATAGGTGTGCATGTGAGCACCTCACACAATACCAGCTGGACTTAACAAGGATTATTTTATTTACTTTTATTACTTTTTAATTAATAGTTTGGTCTGTAAAATGTCTTTGAGGTGACATCCTCAGATGTGTTGTTCAGGTTCAGCTTCAATAAAAAAAAACACATTTTTACTTTCTATTTTCTTTTTGTTTATCACGTCTATGTCGTTTTCCTACAGAACTGATGATCACAATAGATTATTCATGAAGCACCACTGCTTTATTTTAGGTTTCATGTGAGTTTAAGAGTATCTTCTGCTTCAAGCAGAGTCAGACTACTTTCTTAAACCGACTTCCACCCAGTAACATGAATTATAAACGGCAGCAAGCTCAGCACATTATGCCTCATTTATATTTTGAACAATTGCGATAAAATGTATTGTTGTGTCTTTTACAAACTTTTTCAGATGTACTGTATGTATTTGTAATATAGCACATTTTATAGAAATATTTGTTTACATATTATAGACAATTAAATATACAAAGTTGCTTCACCGCCTTTCACATCCACGTAAGAAATAGCCCATTTTAAGGGAGTCTGCTATGCCACATAATGATAAATTCAGATGTTCAAAGTTCTCATAGCCCCTCTGTAATGCTGCAGGTGTCGCTCTGATGAGTGTAAATGTCTGTGCAATGACAGATTCAGCCACACGGTGGCACTGTTGTAAAAGGAATGGAGATGGAGTTTCCTGATATCTCTAAGAGACTCTGACAAAAACAAGGACCTGCAGAAACAACAGTAACAATCAAACTTACTTCCAAACATCCAGATAGACAGACGGACATCACAGAGTGCAGTTAGACTCACACGATGCAGCCATTTATTTCAAATCAGCGTGTGCAAAGGCTCAGTCCTTGCCGCAGAGGCCCAGGGATCGAATCCGACCTGTGGCCCTTTGCTGCATGTCATTCCCCATCTTTCTCTCCCCACATTCCTGTCACTCTTCAGCTGTATCTATCAAATAAAAAAGCTTGAAATGGCCAAAAAATATCTTACATACCCTCCATACTTTGTGACTTTTGACTAGAACTGTCCACACTCTGGTTCCCAAGCCAAGTCCCTACCTACAAACTGAGCTACTGCCACCTCCAATTCATCCATGTGTTTCAAAATGTAGCAGTTTATCTCCGTATATATCTTCTTGGCCTTCCTGTGCATCTGTTCGTCCCAACCTCCATAATTGCCCATATTGTCCTTTTTTTTTTTTTTTTTTTAGTTCTTCCTCATTTTCACCACTGGCCTCACTCTCCCAGTCCATTAGCTATTAGCGGTTAGCTTCTTAACAACAAGTAAGTGTAAAGTTATGTAGCTTTCCTTCACAATCGAAAAGCATTTCCTGCGGGCTCAGTCGTGCCTTTCCTGGAGCAGATGACCAATCAAAGAATGCTGTGATAATCTTATGTCACCTCATTGTGTAAAATAGCAAAAAATATTGTAAACGTTACATCCAGTGCGGTCTGAAAGCTAAACTTTTTGTTTACAGGGATTACTTTTACATACATTTACCTCATCATTTCACACTTTGGCCACCTTTAATATCAACACATTGTAATATTACATGTGTGACAGAAAGTACAGCACAACAGGTGAACTTTGAATAAATACCTTGATATCTTGACTGACAGTGTCAATCAAAACTGAACATTATCTTATCTGTTGTACTGGAAGTGTACAGCTTGATTCATGACAGATCTGGACAACAACCAACATTTTTTGTGTGAGTCCAAGAAAACTTTGGTAAATAGTTCCCTTGAATCACAGTGTAGTAGTTAATTGGTCAGATCTGGGAACACATCACTGCTCTCATGCTACCCAATACCCCACACGTGTTCAGAAACATGAGCTGTCAAACAGGTTCTAAACAAACGTCAACTTATTTTGCAGAGACAACAAAGACGAACATTGAAAACACATAATAGAGGCACTAGTTGCACATACAGTACCCACAACTAGTGCGACTTGAACTAATATTACAGTACACAGTGATTAGTAACAGCAAGTCAGAGAAGCATGTGTAAGAGTAATGTGATAGATCTGCACTAGAATATTATTTAGTATAATTCTGTAAATTATGACTTAATATCAAGATGTGATGTAGTATATTATAATATAAATAAACAACATATCTTATTATATATACTGTATATATATCTCTGTTTTGTGGGCATACACATTATTATACGATGACATGGTATAATAATGAACTATAATAATATAGTATGGGATATTGAGTGACATCAGTGTGATGGCAGTCTGTGGTTTCCTCTGCTTTTGTTCAGGGGGAATGGATAAGAAGGCAGCCATTGTCTTGCTGTTGGTTTAGCATAAGTGTAAAAATAAACTCCAGAGAGTCAGTTGTTGAACCACAAACCTTCACCAGCCCAGCAGGCCTCATTGTGAAACCAAAGCCAAAGAGACGTGGCCTTCAATTAGCCCAGGCATTTTCATCATCATGAACCCAGATCCACTTCTAACCCGGCCACACTCACCTCACAGGCTCAACCTCAACTAATGGCACCTTGTAAAGACAGAGACAAGAGCGGAGGCGGGTGGTAGAGAAGCCGCAGTTTTCTCAAAATAGCTTCATGGACTTGGATCAATGGAGACATCATTAGAGAGATGCTGCCATTAGCTGCTACAAGCCCTGCTATTACTGAGAGATCACGTGTGATGAGGAGCTATAATGTGGCCTGAGGCAAGACCCCCAAGGTCCCTGCTAGTACCACACACTCACACACACATGCACACAGAACACAAGATGCCACAGAGATGTGGTGACTGCTGAGTGAGGGGAGCTCCTCTGCAGGCAGTTCTTATTAAAGGAAGCACTTTGTTAAAGTGTAAAACGGGGGGTCTTGAACTGTGTGTGTGGGTGGGGCGTGGATTAGGGGTTAATGTTGCTCGTGCTATGGTGAGCAAATGTTTGTGTTCCACTTTTATGAGTGTGTGTGTCTACTTTCTGAAAAAAGGAATCACAAAGTGAATATCAGCATGTATCAAGAATACACACACATACCAGCCGGAAACAGTCATTAAATACAGCTATATTGTATGTAGAATACTCTATCTATCCGTAATCCATCCATAAACATGAAGGCATCACAGTTTAGAGCCATATTTCTCTTTGTATTGAAGCCTTTTAATCCATTTTAGCACAGTCACACACACACACACACAGATGTGTAATGTGTGTGTCAGCCTTAAAAAAGCCATGTCAGCCACAACTGTAGTGTTCAGTCATTAAACTCACTGAAACAAGTGTGTAATTGTGCCCTGACTGACAGATTTGAAGCTATAGCTTATGATGTGTCTCTGTCATAGCATCATAGCAATCATATCTGTCTCTTATGAGAACATCAAAGGCCCACTGCCAAAAAGAGCTCTGCTGGGTTACTTTTAATAGACTTCTGTCTTAACAAGTCTTTAGCTTCCACATAATCCTATAATGTGTGTACCTCTGCTTTAGCCCATGTCTATATGTATAGGCCTGCGGAGGAGAGGCAGACAGAGCGTGCTCGTCTGTGTTTGCAAGTTCTTCTGTCTGTCGTTACACGTCTTTATCTGTCCTTTGTGTCTATATTCAGCTTTTGGATGCACATGGTTATAATCATTGCCATGTTTTACCGACTCACTGTTGCTATCTGTTATTTTGTTTCCAGCCAGGCTCATTTTTTTATAAATCACAATAGATTGATTTTAATGGTTGTATGGCAAATAAGAAGCCTGCAGTAATTGAAACATCAACTGCAAAACAGCAGCAGTACACAAAAGGATGAAAACCTACCCGACTTTAACAATACAGAGCGACCTTGCCATGTTTTACTGTACATGACTATATATAGTCCAACTGCAAATTTTCTGTGAAGTAGTCATTTATCTTTTTGGGATGCAAGTTTGACAGTTGTTGGTATAGTTGTGGTAGAAATTGATGCCATTGCTGCATTGGTTGAGGTTGCAGATTAAGTCTGAGCTAACAGCTCAGCTAACCGGTAGCACACTATCTTTCTGGGAACATGCTTGTGATAGTCTGTCTGAGCTTCTTTCTGTTTTCGCTGTCCTGGACTGTTTACCTGTCTGGTATTTTGTTCTCACAATTTTGTTCTCACAATTGCCAACAAGTTTGCTAACTGTCATTTAGCAGGCAAGCTAAGACCATGGGACCACCATCAGGTGTGGGTCTAAAATATTCTTGTCGTTGCTCAGAGCTCATTGTTGTTGCGTTTCAGCAGTTAACAAGGTCAGTTCTTGATTTTTTTTTTAATTTTTTTTTTTTGCTACAGTGTGAATCTCTGTTTTAACTAAGCTTGTTGATCATTGTAATGCCGCAGAGCTTTTTCCACTAAAAACAGTAGGCAGTGCTACAGGCAGTTCAAGGTAGTCCAGATGTCCCTCTCTGCAGCAACATTTCCCAAGACAGGTGAGATATATAATCCCTCCAGTGTGACGTGAAAGATTTGCACAGATTTATTCAGCCCCCACAAGTGAGTCATTTTAAGGCTGGGGGCCTTTTTCTGAAATATGTGTAAGTTCTGGTTTTTGTATTACGTCCAGTGTACGCACTTTGTATCTGCCATGGTAGAAGTAAACTCCATCAGTAAGACTGAAATCTACTATAGGGAGAGAAGAGTACAGAATACAACTGCAATTACATCAACAGTTCAGCAGTGTTTACCAGGAAAGCCTTTTGAAATCTAATCTTCCTATATCCAGAGAACTGACCGTGCTCATCAGTGAGAGAGAAGCTGTCTTGGCCTGTGAGGTTCTTTGTTGCATTGACTGTGTAAGAGGGATGTTCCCCCTGGTGTTAAGGAACCACGTTTCCAAGAGCTGAAAATCATCTGCCTCCATATGGAATGGATAAAAATATCAGCTGTGATATGTGATGTGAGTTGTGCTGCGGGAGGACATTTGTACAAAGTGTCACATCTCTACGCTGCAGTAACTTCCTGACCAACTGGTGTTCCAGTGTTTAATCTCTGGCAAAGATTTAAGAGGCAGTTCTTCTTCCTGTCCTTGATGTCTGTCTCCTCTGTGAACATGTGCTCTTATCTGTCATCTTAATTGCCTTTGGTGTAAGTGATCATGTTACCATTGTGGTTGTCTCCCTGAAGATCTTCTTAGTCACCGTTTCATTTGTGCACTCCTAGTTTGTCTTTGTTGATGTTTTCGTGGCATCTGGAATCATCACCAACAGGCTCGAGGAGTTCACTCTGACAGTTTTAGCAGTTTGGTGAACAAAAATCAGTTATGCTTCATTATGCAATGAGCAGCTCCCTGAATGCACTGAGCAATGCGTAAAGACCAATTTGAGCACGCTCCACGACGTTTCCCAGCATAACTGAGATGTGCCAGTTCTTTCCAAAGGTTTATTAATTGTTTCTGGTTTCTTCAGTAATTCATCACACCAGCTTGATTGCCCTCTCCTTTTGTAGGAAAAGACTCTGCAAAACACTCCTGCTTACCCATACCCATTTGAATTTTAACAAATTCCCAAACATTCACAAGCAAAGAGAGTTTTAAGGATAATTCAGATGGCTCGGCCGTTTTTCATCAAAGAAATTGGGCTTATATTTGTGTCCGCGTGGACTCAGTTGTGGACTTACTTTTTGAAAAGCTTGTTGTGTTGTGTGTACGTAAATGCTGGTTGACTGTTATCTGACTTGTGATAACTTTTGTCAAGAAAATACCTTTTTGGTATCCCAGAAAAACATACAATCAAACTGTGACATACAATCAAACTTACGATTCTTCCATCGATGCTGTCAAATCCATAATTCTTCCTCAGATTGTTTTGTGTCATGATCAAAAGTTTCTACATTTGAAAGTAGTTCCTGCTATACAAACATGTGTCGATGTTACTTTGTGCATTTTGTACAATAGCTATCCCTGATCCCCTGAACTCTTTAGCTTTTTGACCCTCCATGAATTGAATCACTGCTGTATTTGATCATTTGCAGACATTTATTACTATTAAAATGTTGCCCAGTAAAATTTTAATTGTATAGAACATTCATTAACATTATTCATCAGTGGGGTTCAAATAAACAAGTTGCTCTGTGGTGAGCTTATGATGTTTTCATGCTTTTTTCCACCCTTTGCTGGCTTTGTAGCATGTTTGTTGCATAACACATCATGAGAAGTGCCAAGTAACTGAGTCAGTACTGTATTTAATTACATTTTTAAGGTAGCTGGAAATTCACCACATTTCAGTTCTACTTTCTGCTTCACCACATCTGTCCAACACCTGCACAGAGTGGTGTAACTTTTACATAAAAACATGTAATCACTTAATAAAACACATGCATTTTTGAGCCATCTTTAAGCAATTATAGCTCTCTAAGATGGACCATTGACAGCTTCAGCTGGGCCCATAGAGGTTAATATGTTTCCAAGAGCGTCATGGCAGAGTGTTGTAAACAGAAACATGAGGCACATTGAGCTTGAGTTGAGCTGTTGGCCCTCTGTCTCACCCTCTTTTATACAATTACGCTACCTGAAGATCATTGAGAAGAGTGGCTACCAGGCCATGTCCGGGGTCTGATGCATCACTCAGAATGGAGGTCAGGACACACACACACACACCTGGACTGTGCACATCCCCCAGTTTGTAATATTTCAGGATATGTTCTACTGTGAACAAGAACCTGGCAGGAATTTTGAGCTTTCTTCACCAGGGTGAAGATGTAATGACCATGACAGGTTGTCTGTGATTCTGATTCCCAGGAACCTAAAACTGTTCACCTGCTGAGTCAGGGGTGTGTCTGTGTCTTATTTCAATAATCAGCTTCTTGGTTTCGTGACACTGAGCAAACGCTCGTTCTTTATACACCACTCTGCAAGATTGATTTGTAATCATTGTTTGAAATCTGGCTGATGATCCACAAACCCAGAGTTCTGTATATGAAGTGGGTTGCAGCCATGGGTATGCTAAGTTTGCCTGTCAGTTTCATGGGGATGTTGAATGCTGAGCTGAAAACAACAGTCCAGCGGTTTAGAGTGGAGCAGGTGGAGAAGTTTAGTTGCAGCCTCAGGATTTTACAGTTCATTGATGGTCTTCCTCGTCTCATCTGCTCTATGTTTATGCAAGAATTTATCTGCAAAATGTAAAATGTCTCCTGCCATTTATGCAACCTTAAATGCATATGCCATGATGAGAGAGATGCACCTTGTAAACACTCTGTTTGTATGAGTCTAAGCAGAATGTGTCTCATCTGGTCCCAAGACTTTTGGCTTCTTGTCAGATTCAGGCTTTCTTAGTGTCTCTATATTTTCTTCAGTCAACCTGAGTCATAAATTCACTTGCCCATACAAATTCTTCCTCTGTGAAGTTATTCTGAACTTGAACATCTCTACTGGTGATGGTCAGTGAGTTCTGGTCCATATGGCCCGTCCCCTCTCAACCCTAGTTGACAGGAAGGAAGCAGACCGGCTTTAGTGTTGTTCTTGGCTGAACTTCTGCCTTCACACACACACAAACACACATTCATCTGCCGTATCACCTTTTACGTGTACTCATAAAGAACACACACACACAAGTCTCATCTTTGTGCTGTGTGTGTGAGTTGTGTGTGTGTGTGTGCAGTAAAGGAAGTCATCAGTCTGTGCTGTTAGACAGACCTTGCTCTGAGGGTAACTCTGTTTGGGTTTGTGAGGAAATCAGAGAGGATTCCACCCTCACCCGGGCTATTGTGTGTAGATAACAGCTGAGATTGAAGGTCAAAGGTCAGGGGTCAGTGTTGCTAATAACCATGCTAGATGCAGCACGTTTTTGTTCATATTTAGAATGTTGTCTTAAGCACAAACAAAGATCTGTTGTACGAATCAGACCGTCTCCATGCAGCTTCACGTGGTGTGTTTTGACCACCAGACTTTGTACAAAGTTTAAATTGTTTCCCTTTGTCTGTTTTTATGATCAAGACTGGATTCTCGATGTCGTTTCTGTATCTGACTTTTAGCCAGCTCGATCTGCTCTGTGCTGTTTCATGTAGCTAGTCGCAGCATTCATCAAAAAAAAACAGCTGCATCTGTTTCCTAACAAAACAGACCCTGTAAATTTGTTATTTTTTGGTCTGCGGATGTCAGTAGGTTCTTAAGATGCAAATGAAACCTACAGAACAGTTGAAGTGGAATATTTGACCATACATATTTAAATTTAAGGGCATGAATTAGACTGAAGGGTCAAAAGGCAATGATCCAATGCAACTCATTTTGACAAACATGAAATTGCATTTCTAATGATATCTATATTATCTATTCTGTTTTAAATCTCCTCCACGTTGAACTGCATAGTCAGGTCTTGAGTTGTCCACATGCTGAAACAGTTAGGAGTGATGCTGCAACACATGATACAATCTTCTGCAAGAGAATGTCTATAGATACACAAGAGACAGACAACAACAGACACAAAGTGTAGGTGAAGAGAGAAGAAGGTGAAGAAGCTGAAAGGACAGGACCAACAAATACTATCAGTTACAGTTCACTGGCAGTGAAGTCATCAGAGGCAAAATATTTTCCTTTTAGAAATATAATAAGTATGTTTTACCACAGAACATGTTTAATTGTTTAAAATAAAGATTAAGATATAATAGAAACTATAATGAAGTTATTTTGGCCCAGCTAAGTGACAAGAAATATTATCAATACATTTCAATTCATACAGATTATATTATAATATTAATATTATTATTATTTATACAAAATAAAAACAAAAAAACTCAGTATTTCAAATATTGTTGTCAATACCCAGCTCTGTTGTTGGGTTGCATCAATCAGAGAGGCCAAACAGACATAAATGAATATGAAATATAATAGTGTTTTAAAACTATTAAAATAAAGTCAAATGAATCGAATGGGAGTGAGTGAGAATTTGCTGTGGAGGCCTTCCCCCTGCTTCAGCTCACAGGTCACTGAGCTCAGAGGTGCACTGCGCTGGCCCGCCGTGTACTGCTCTGCTCCCCAGTCCTTGTTTCGCTCTCGTCTCTGGGCTCTTGCCAGAGCCAACAGCCAAGGAATGATTTAGGAATGCTCACACTCGAGAAGGGGAATTCTGCCTCGGCTGATGGGAAAAAATAGTCCAAATTTCTTTTGTCTCTCTCACTCTATGTCTCTCTTTTCAGCTCATTTAACTTGATACGATAAAATCAGCACTGTGCACTGTTTCTGTGTTATACTGACATTAGATTTCATGCTGTCGAGGTCAGGCCTTCAATTACTCTTCACTAGCCACTTTGCAATATTTAGAAAGTGTCATAATTTTTCTTCCAGTGTTCTTTCTTCAACCCAGTCAGCTGGAAAAAAGACAATAATGCATCAACCTAGATCAGTGACATATCAGTAAAACATCCCAGTCCACTGTTTGTCTTCAGAATGATACAGAGCAATCATCTTTGGAAGTGTGCACAATGCGAGCACATGAACCAAAGTAAATCCCAGAAATGTAATGACTAATTTAATATTTCTAACATATAATATTGAATCTTGAAAAAATATTGAAAAAATTACTAAGAGGAAGAAGAGGCCAGTCAAAGTGAAGTGTGTAAAACTTTCCATGTCAAATACCTGAAGTGCACCAGCTGACGGGAACAGCGCTGTCACATTCATGTAGAGGCATAGAGATATATTGCTGCTGATGGCGCATGGCAGATATGTACAGTATGTGGAGGTGATGGCACAACTGCCTCCTGCAGCTAGGTAAGTGTAGGTAGGTAAAGGTATGCTTCCTGAATGAGAACACTAGTTCATAGCAAGTAGTTGCGCTTATAAGAAGCTATAGATATACTTCATACTTTATATCATTTCACTTTTAGTACAATCTTATTTATATAGCACCAAATCATGACAGAAGTTATCTCATGACACCTTTCATAAAGAGCGGAAACCCAACAATTCCCACCATGAGCACAGAGAGAGGAAGAGAGAGAGACAATGATGCACAGCAACAACAATAGTAAAGACAACATGACTGGAGAGGTGAGGACTCACTCTCCACTCATCCAGACTTTCTGGTTGTTGAATGATTTTTTTTGTCTTTGTAATCACCACAGCACATTTCCTGGTTTATGATGTCACTGATGATGTATATATTCCTGAAGGCTTGAGTTCTGTAGAGATGAGTTCATGATATTACTCTCATGATGTGTAAAAAAAAAAAACGATTTAAAAGATGACTAAGTCATCAGAACATTAAAGCAGAACAAAAGTCAGGGGTCCCAGACAGAGAATATGAGGAATACCACGATGCCTCCAGAATGGTGGAGTACAGGAAGAATGACAGACAGACAGTCTGCATAATATTAAATCATGTTTCGAAAAAATATATTTTCTACCTTACAGAATACAGTGAGAAGTCTTTTAAGTCCTTAAAGCGACAACAAAAAACCCAGTAAAATTACATTTATGGTTAAACCTGTAAAACCACTGTTGGCCTCTCCAGTAAACCTGTGGTTTCACCCCTGAACTGAGGAAACTTTGTTGTGCACCACATATCACAGTTTGTGTGTGACTTTGAGACAGTATCAAACTACGTAGAAGCTTGAGTCAGCAAATGGCCAGAAATGTGGAACCACATGCATATACAGTGAACTCGTATGTGAGTACGTAGTGCATGAACACACACACACAAAAAGCATAAACATCTATACCGCATGCGTCCTCACTTGGAGCGAGGGGATGAGGGGCGTATTTAGTAGCATAAATTAAAGACCTCCCATGAGGTTTTTCAGTTGAAGGACCCCTCTTTAAACACCAAGCTACCAATTACCAGCAGCCTCCAGCCCTACCCATCTATTACCACATCCAGAGGAGAAGTGGGGCCTCAGCTGTCTTCCTCTTCTTCCTTTCATGTTCCTTCGCTCCAAAGCCTTGTAGGAAACCAGTGGCAGTGTTTGATGGTTACAGGACAGGCAGTTAAAGCCGTGGTTAGAGGAGGGGGGAGAGTGCTTCAGTCCATTCATTGTCTGTCCCGGCACAAAGCTATGCTACAATTAGAAATACACTAACAGAGTACAGGCTGCTGCTAGACCGGTTGGCTACGCTGTGCTACACAGCAGGTATATCAAACAACTCAATGCACTAGTTTGTGTATGTCATGCAGTTTTCCTCTCTGGGCCTCCAGGAAGGAAAAATGTCAGGGAGACAAACGTTGACTGGCTGATTGACCTTTCCTGATGGAACTCAGACTTAAACTGACACAGATTATTTTTCAGCTATTTTTTCAGCCCTGGGTCACTGAGAGAAAACAGCTTATGCAGGAAATTGTGTACGTGTATGTGTGTGCATGTGTGTGAATTGGTGCTTTTGAAATGCAGAAAGCTGAGGGTAAACAAACAAACAAACAAACAAACAAACAAACAAACAAACAAACAAACAAACAAACAAACAAACAAATAAACAAAACAAACAGCTGGAGCCTGCTAACTTCACACCTTAACTTTTCACAAGCTACAGAACTTCATCCAAACACTGGAGGTCCTGATTAAGAACTATTAAGCTGATTAACTTACAATATTGATGGATATTAATGTTCTGACAACTGACTCTAACACTGCTTCCACTGTTCTTGTTGGACTGCAGAGTCATGAAAGAAAAATAGGGCTTCTTCTACTTCACAAATTACTTTTTGGTAGTCAAACTCTGGGTTACAAAGAGCACTTTAACCAGAAAACACCCAAAAGTTTCATTACAGCCTTTTGGCAAGTTCCACTTTCGAGTTACATAAATGGGAGACTGAGTGCTGCCTGCATATCTGTCATTTCAACAGTGTAACGTAGTTTTACTGAAGATGCATTCCTGTGAACGCCGCTCTTCATAAACTCTCCCCTTTGGTAGCATGTGGAACAATGTGCTGCTTTAAAATAAATCTAGCTGTATTGTAGATGTATATTTAATGTTAAAGCATTTATTTATTAGTTGTAGTGTTTAGTGTATGTGAATTTCACTCTTGGAAAATGACTTTAATATCTGTCCTCTTGTGTGTAATCACATGTGTAAGTGCTTAATTTGTGTGAGTTCATCCACTGAGCTTTGACTCAGTGGAAGGTCCTCATAAATGTAGAAGCACAGTGATGTGTGTGTGTGTGTGTGTGTGTGTGTGTGTGTGTGTGTGTGTGTGTGTGTGTGAGAGAGAGAGTGTTTGCAGCAACAACATATGGTATCTGGCATGAAACAGTCCACGCTTAACAGAATTTGGCAGGTAATTTCTGTAAACTCACTTTCGCATGTTAGCTAAATTAGAGATATGCCAGCACATTTTACTATACAGCTGTGCTATTATTTCCAGAGTGCCCCTGGTTGCCCGTAGCAACCCTCAGAAACACAGGGCTGCCATGGACTCTGACTCTAATTGCTCTTAAAGCAGATCTGATTTAAGGCAAATGAAATCCAGATACTCTGGGCTTACAGAGCGAACAGTTTCACCACTCCCCTGCCTAACCTTAAGCACACACAACTGTGTTTCCATAACAAAAGCCATATGTGTGTCGATGTGTGACTGTGTGTGTGTGTTATTGTTATCATTACAGAAATCATAGCTTGTGTTCTTTAGGCGGCTGAGTGTGGCTTTGGAACGGTTTCCATGAACAGGCCATACTGATCTCCAGTCTTTATGCCTATTTTAACTTGAGACTGTGTTATGTACACCTGTGTGTGTGTGTGTGTGTGTGTGTGTGTGTGCGTGTGTGTGTGTGTAAGGAAGTGCGGATGTCGAGCTAACCCTTACTCTAAATTCCGAGATTCCTCTAAAGATAAGCAGCCAGTTAGATGCTGACCAGGGCAAGAAGCCACTACACTCAACCGAGCTCCATGTGGGTATGCATACTGTACACAGATGTACAATATGCCTGTGTTTTTTTTTTCCTTTTGTGCTCTTACTGTCAGTTTCAAATGTTTATTTACCGGTTATAAAGCAAAGAATAACAGCATGCTAACTCAGCTCCAGTCAGGGCACAAAGCAAGACAACCTCAATGACTCTGAAATAAAGCCAACACAGAAGTGCCAAAAACTGCAGTTCCTCAAATGGTCACATGAGGCTGGTTATAAATGTCCAACTTCACAGCAGAAATAAACATGTTTACAGCCTGGTACAAATAACAGTTTTGGTCTCTATAGCTAATTTCCCCATTCATGACAACTGTACTGAGGCTGATTCTTTATTGCACTCACTTGTTCAAATTATATCAAGAGTTAAAGTTACACATAATTAAGAAGGTGCTGCTCTGATTGGCAGGGGGGTGCTGTCGTGACCGGTGGTGGGTTGTTTGAGCAACCAGCCTTCATTCAGCCCATCTCAGGTCCATCGATGAGCCACATCTTTGATCATCTTTGGCCAGAGCCACCACACTGAGCCTCACAGCAGTTCTTTGAAAACCTATGGGTAACGTCATGGAGACTATGTCCATGTTTTATTCTGTTTATAGATAAATAGATAAATTATATACATTAAATTATATTATATCTATTATATAGATATAGATAAATTACCATTAAATTGTAATTCGGAAATTACATGTAAAGTCACTTTTTTATAATATCAACAGATTTGGGTCCTGCTCTATAGTTTAGGTCAAGTAATACTCATAGACCATTTGGAACTCGTGGTATTTGAAAGTAAACTCCACAGCTCACTATTTAATGAAGGAGCAGCACGGCAGTCAGGGCTTGAAGGAAATGCCTACACATGAGACTGTTCCTGCTAATGCCGGCTCACAATTAAGTTGGAGAATTGTTGAGAGGAAAGTTTTTCAGGGCTCGTTGCCAGGGTCCTTCCTCTGGCTACTGGCCTACTACAATCGCTAACAGCACTGCCAGGAGTGAGCAATACCAAATGACAGGTGCCACATTTTCAGTTCTTTTTTACATTTCTTCTGACAGGCATTTTTTCACACTCTTAGTAAAGAGCACAAAATAACACATCTTGTGTGACGTGAGCAACATAAACTCACTTAGGTAAGTCTAGGTAATCTTGGGCTAAACCCTTCATCTAATCATACCTACCCTTATTTTCCTTGGATTTCTCTCCTTTGTCTGTTAAATGAGATGAACTGGATGCTAATAAAGGGAAATGTGGACACAATTATGTGACTTGATCTGTAGTCATTCTCTCTTCATCCACAATTCCATCCAGATTTGGCCATTTCTTTGCCTTTTTCTTGCCAATCCCTCTATTTCTGTTTTGGTTCTGCGATACACCAAAATTTGCAGGATTTTATGGGTTGTGACTGATCGTGTGTGCATACATTTAGTGTGTTGTCATCTGCATTTTTTTTTGTTTTTCAATTTCGAAGAAGTGACTGTAGTCTTCCAAAGGAAGCAAACCACTGTTGCACACTTGGACACCAAAATGGGACTTCCAGTCGTGCATAAGTTCAAAATAAAAAAAACTTTACTTGGGTTTGTTTCTCTGCACATACACACAAGCACATTAGCACGATGCTGCACACTCTGTTTACATCTTCTGCAGACATGCACGGTCTTCCTGTGTCACTTCCAGGACCCCTGTGTTGTCCACAGTGCCTGTATGAACTTCATTCATAGACCCCACAAATTTACCTGATCAAAAACTAGCTGCTGATGTGAAGGGACATATTAGTGCATGAATGAATAAACTGAAATATTACAAAAATGAAATAAAGAATCGAATGAATTAAATTCAGTAAATAAAATAAATTATTTTAATGAGATTCAAGTTTTAATGACTGTCCTTTTGCCAACCCTGTATGGTGCTGAGCTGTAGCCCGGACGCAGAAAAATCACCAATCTAATCGGACACCAGATGTAAATATGTAATTACACATAACGTAGATGAAAGCACCTCACTGCCACAACACATCAAATCATTTATTTTAACAAGAATGATCGTTTGAATGGAACAAACTTATGTTATATCCAGAAATGTTTCTTGTAAGACACGATTTGTTAATGTAACCAGAATCTAGTAAAAATGAAAAAAGTAACATGTGTGCGTGTTAGTGCCCAGAGTGCGTGTTGAACAGGAATATCAGCCACTTCCTTAAGGTCAGCCACAAAAATGTGTGTGTGTTTGAGGTCACATCCTGGGCCACCAGCAGAAAGCATTGTGAAGCCAGCACAGGAATGTCACACGGGAAGTCATTTGGATTTTGACCACAGTGAGGAAGCTCCTTGATTCAATGATATAAACATGCAGTCATATGTGTACACGTGCACACACAGACACACACACACACACTCTCACAGACTCCCAGAAAGTCAGTGCTAAAAGTAGACAGCATTGTGTTCCTGGAGCGCAGCTCTGTAATTAAGTGTGACAATGTTTACCACATTCAATAGTGCTGTACTGGGATCAGCCTCATACACTGAGACACAATGACATTCAGAAACAATGATGGTCCCATGGGATTTTCTATTAGTAATGTAACAATGATTCCACCTGCCTGTGTGTTTGTTTAGCAGCATTGTTGTTGCCTCAGCTCATATATTGTTTGTATGTGCAGTATCAGCAGGGAAATATGAAACAGCTTTAAACTGTTACTATAATCTGAAACCCTGCCCTGCCTCAAAGGCATTGCAGTACATAAAATACATTTTACCATCCAACATATTGTTTCCATGCTGTAGTAATGTAGACATGCAGGCTTTTAAATAAGGACTACAAACCAGCACTCTTTAAAAGTCTTGGATGGATTGATATTTTACATCTGAGAAGCTGGACAGAAGTGTGTTGACAGTTAGGTTTAACCTCACAGGGGCTAGGCTAGACCTCCACCAGCACGTTTATCAAACAGCACTTTCTGACATTATTATTATTATTCATTGACAAACCATTTACATCCACATTTAGTCATTTAGGTGACGCTTTTATCCAAAGCAACCTACTAAAAAGAGAAACAATCAAGGTACAGTGTGACCAGGACCTGTTGGTCCAGCAGTAAGTACTCACATCCCATAGAATCAAGTGACAGTTCTAGAGGGGGATAGATTTAGCATGTCCAGTTGTTGGTATTGTTGGAGAGAAGGTACTCTCTAAAGAGCTGGGTCTTCAGCAGGTTTTTAAAGGTAGAGAGAGACACCCCTGATCTGGTAGGAACTGGTAGCACGTTTGAACAATGGTGAACAACAGACGGGAAAAGTCTTGATTGTCCTGAGTGTACGGGTGACAGAGCCAGGTGTCGGTCATTGGCAGAGCCCAATGGATGGGAGGTAACATATGCCTGGTTAAAGGCATTCACGTAGCTTTTTCTCATTGGTAAGAAAATGATTAGAAAAAAATGATCTCAAGAATAAGCTTTCAAATTCAACATTAAAACTGTTAAGCCTTTTATTTTCAAATGAATAATTGTTTATTCCCTCATTTACAGAAGCTAAGAGTAGTCACAAAATTTTCTGTAATCCCCTCATTTGAGTAAGAAGTTTTTTTTTGTTGTTTTTTTTAAATGTTCTTCTTAATATTTCATTTCTTTATCCAAGGGGAACAGGATATTGTTCAATCCCTGATTATTTAAAAACAACATGAAACCTATAGATTTGCACGTATATCTTTATGTCCTTCATAGTTGATCTGTCTCTCATTGGATATTGTGATAGTGTTATCTGTCGTGTCATGGCCCTCTCTGGAGTGACTGTCTCACTGTGTGGCCACAAACTCATTCTTCAGTCAGATGAGATAAGCAGCATGTACATACATGTTGCAGGTTTTTGCAGGCTAGATTTAAAAATAAAAAAAAAATGCATGCAAACCATGCCATGTTGGCCAATAAAAAACATTACCTGACATATTTACTTGTTCTTGCCACAAACGTTAGCAGACAAACCAAGTATATAAAATATATGATCATGCATATTATCTAAACAGCCAAATGAATAAATAATGACTTGGAGGCAATACAGTAGATTATTGAATATCTAAAGAGCTGAATCTCCTGGTGGTCCAAAGGATCATAACTGCTTGACTGTGAAGGTGTATGTATTACACAATGGATACAGCGTACTGTGCAAACATTATTTACTGTCATTATGTACAATAGTAGACAGAACATACATTAAGTACGTCGACTGAAAATACATTAGCATTTCCTCTGTCCACTACCAGCAACTTTTCCCACCTGCTCCTCATATGGGAGCTCATACATGATACATATTTATCCATAGTGACAAAATGTGACAAGTGTCTGTCTCCCTGTCTGTCGTGTCTCTCTATGATGTTCCCACACACACACAGTTAGAGACATTTTGTGTTAATCTTGTAACAGTCTCCCACAAAGACATGCCATTCCAAGAAAATCAGCAGCTCAAAGGTTTAATGTTTGATCGGTGTTATTGTTGTTACCCAACCTCTCCAGACCCCCTATCAGTTTCAGATCAGCTGCTGACTGCCAAGAAAATGTTTCAGTTTGACTTGGATCATCGTAGATTGCGTTTCAGTTCCAGAAAGAGACGGATTTAAAAGGATTTCACCCCGGAACATCCTGATATCTCCTCCACCAGTTTTGTGCTTGGCCAAAGAAACCACAGGGCAGCATACTGCAATCATATCCAGTATATATATGTACTATTGTCATGAATGTGGTATATTTACACTTGACCGACCAGTGGTGTAACACCATCACTCAATCAGGGAGACACATTTGCATTTATAGAGCTTGCCCTGCCTTGCTGCATTTGGTACTAATTAGAGGGAAACATCAAAAAGATTTTGAAGGAAATGTAATATGGGATTAGACTTTCTATAACATAATGAGGAGCCTTAGGCAGGAACCTAAATCTAGTGTAGAATACCCAAATACTATTTTAGTTATTTTAATTTTATTTATTTTTTATTTTTATTATTATTTATTCTCACTGTGTTAAAACTGTGTCATTGTATTTGGGGCTGAACTACAGTACACAACAGAAGCATGCTTTCCCCACAAACTTATTGACATGCAATAATAGGACATGAAGAGCTCGGTGCATGATGGGAAATCCCACGGCAGTCTAGGCCTATAGCAGCATCATCACTAAGGGCGGGTTCAGGATTCACCTTAGCCAATGTGGGTTGATGTAACTGATGTGTAGGATGAAGCTGTCAAATTGTTATTACGTTGATTGATGTTGATTATAATGATTATTTTTTACCACACACTGGACGAGCCCGCCTTCCTGGAATACATGCCATGCATGAACAGCATGTCCTGTTTGCTTTGGCTTTTGGAGCACAAACACGTGTGTTGGCTCTTTAATCCTAAAATCTATTTACTGGTACACTTGTGGTACCTACTCTACTGTACTCATATCAGTCTGAAAAGTATGTCTCCAGACATCGCGATGTACTTGTTTTGATTTGTGTCCCTTCACATTCCTCATACCTGCTTCTTCAGTGAGTGACTGGAAAATGTTCAGGAGGTTCTTCCTTATAGGAAACTGCTGTATGTGATTATCCTGACAGCACATAAATGCACAATAAGCTCAGCGGGGTGTTTGGGTATCTGTGCTTTTGGTTGCCAAATGGATGTCTTCCCAACGTGTGTGCACGGAGGGGGAACTGTTTAGGTGACTGATAAGGTGTGAAATGATTCTCACACTGATTCCTTATCCTGTCAGCCGGCGCGGTTGGCCATAGTTAATGCAAACTATAGAGTACATGCAAAGACAAGAGTAGACAAGCGAAATGCTTTTTCATCAGACAGTGCAATTTGGCTCTGTTATGAATAGTTCCTAAAGTTTTTTTCAGGCACATTGTCCTCCTGTCATGTTACAGCAATTCGTTTTTTGTCAGCTGCAGTTTTTTTAAAT
Source organism: Miichthys miiuy (assembly GCA_036365135.1). NCBI lineage: Eukaryota > Metazoa > Chordata > Actinopteri > Sciaenidae > Miichthys > Miichthys miiuy. The sequence goes on from CM071609.1 coordinate 23,181,699, forward strand.
TAGTAACACGTAGTAAATGGGGATGTACATCAGTAGTTACACATCTAAAAATATAGTCCTTATACTGTTTTTTGGTAAAACTCTTTTTTCTGGTGTATTGTTTCCAAATAATATCATAGAAATAACTATGTGATTTGGTACTAATTAGAGGGAAAATAGAGGTTGTTCTTCAGTTGTTTTAGTTAAGTTCATGATGACTGTTTGCTCAATAGAGACAAATTGCCTTTTTGCAGGTTGACCTGAGCTTTTATTGTATTCTTTATTGCATGTATGGTATCTTTTTTGTGTTTTCATTCTGTTCATGGCTTTTTATGCTGACTTACTGCACAAGTTTCCTCTTGTGGGACATAAAGGTTTGAATAGTTATCTGCAGTGTCTATTATTAGTCTGTAGCCTATAGAACTTTTCAAACGTCATTTATCCACATCATCAGAACAGATCATGTCATGTTAGAAAACTTGTGGAAGGCCACCCCCTGACCCCAGCATCCAGTGCTCTTGTACATAGCAACCGCCTTTTTTTTGTCTTGTCAGTAGCCTTGTGAGTGCGTCATAATATCAGCAGTCTGTTTCACTGAACTGACCTGAACTGAACTGACAGCTTTACTCAAAGCAGCTATGAAGTCAAAACAGTCTGCCTGTCTGCCTGGCGCAATACATTCCCCATCATTTTACAACCCTGCTGGAACAAACACAATTATCTTAATCTCCTGAAAAATGTCCCATCTCACTATGATATACTTAAGAGGAGAAGTGGATGGCATGTGTGTGTGTGTGCAGCATTGGAAATGCATTGCCTAAGTGTCCTTTTTCAATCCTCACTCTGACTTTGCTGTGAGGACATGCCAGAACTCATCTTCTCACCTGCAACATACAGTCATACATCACACAGCCTGCAGAGGTGACAGTTTAATTGGTTATTAAATGATGAGCTGAGGCGTCTTTAACCCACCAAAAACAAAAACAGAAAAAAAAAAAAAAGCCACTGATGTGTCCAAAAACAGCCAAGCCTTTTATGTGGTTTCGCTACACACAGGTACTACTGTTACGATGAGGGGATCGCTATGCGTTGCCATGACAGCCTGCACCACACACATGACTGCTGTTTGACCTGCTGCATGTTGCCTAGCAACACACACCCTCAGATAGGGAAACCATTTACGTGTGACTAAAAGCTGTGATGTCAAAGTCTCATATTACGATGTATACGCACACAGCTACATACGCACACACAGTAAAATTGAGAGAGGAGTGGTGCGTGTGTGTATGTGTGTGTGTGTGTGTGTGTGGTGGTTGGTCATACTGAAGTTGACTGATGAAGTTGACAGTCACAGACACTCCTGCAGCAGAAAAGTGTCCTGTGGCCTGACGACTCAATTTTTGAAATCATGCACATCGTGTCCTAAAGAGGAGACCCTGCCTCTTTGTCCAGACGCCTCTTGACCCTGCTAATCAAAGTAGAAGCTGTAGTATGGCTCGTGCTTGGTTTTTTGTTCGAGGTCTATTTAAGGTGTAAAATAACAGATTGCAATTTAAATACAACAGCCTTCTAAATATGTCATTTTGGGTCTTATGTACACAATAGTAGTATTCTAAAAAAATATTAAGAGTTAGTTTCAATACAGAAATACTGTCATTTAAGTTTTTGTAAACTTTCCTCATATTGGGTTTAAATCGGGTGTATTTATGCTCGGACATTTATTACCTCTCTACTCTCACTCAGTCTGCCTCAAAGAAAGCCGGAGCCAAAAGAAACCGACTTCACTACATTTAGTGTAATAAATAAACTCAAACAAATATTCTCTCACCTGTTTTCATTATGAAATAGAAAAACATAACCTTATACCTTCAGTTTCTCTTTTTCACTCAACTAAGATCAGCTATACTGTTTTGTTAACTTGCCTATTTTGATGTAGGCAGGAACCTAAATCTAGCGTAGATTATCCAAATACTATTTAAATTATTTTAATTTCATTTAATTTTTAATTTTTATCTGTTTCACTGTGTTAAAACTGTGTCATTGTATTTGGGGCAGAACTATGCAGAACAGAAGCATGCTTTCCCCACAAACTTATTGACATGCAATAATGGGACATGAAGAGCTCGGTGCATGATGGGAAATCCCATGGCAGTCTAGGCCTATAGCAGCACCACTAAGGACGGGTTCAGGACTCACCTGAGCCAACCCCAATGTGGGTTGTAACTGATGTTTAGGATGAAGCTGTCACTTGTTATTATGTTGATTGATGTTGATTCTAATGTTAATATTTTTACCACGCACTGAACGAGCCCGCTTTCCAGGAATACATGCCATGCATGAACAGCATGTCCTGTTTGTTTTGGCTTTTGGAGCACAAACACGTGTGTTGGCTCTTTAATCCTAAAATCAAAAAATCACAAAGTAAAAAATAATCAATTTAGCAGCTATACTGTTTTGTTAACTTGGTGTAAAACATACTTCATTTAAATGCAAAAGAAACAAAATAAAACTCACCAAAACTAACTTTGTTAATCTTATCCACTGTTCCAACAGTCACCAACTGTAGTCAGTATAGCGCTTTAATTCATCGAGTTAGACGAAAAAATATTCCGGTATGATCACATTAACAGGAAGTCCATAGTAATATTTAGGTTTATGCAGGTTTAGACCAAGTGAAAATCTGGCAGTGAAGCAAACACCAACTTGGAAGTGTCAAAAATTGCAGTTCAGAAATAGTCAGTAAGCTCCCATGTTGAAATGTCCACCAGAAGAAATAAACATACAGCCTGGTACAAAAACAGTTTTAGTCTTCATAGCTTCATGACAACTCTACTGAGTCTCAATTTTTATATTAGCACCTGTTCAAATAATCCATCCATCCATTTTCTGTAACCACCTATCCTTATCAAGTCACAGAGGGGCTGGAGCCTATCCTAGCTGACTTAGGGCGAGAGACAGGGTACACCCTGGACAAGTCACGAGTTCATCACAGGGCACATAGAGCCATTCATGTTCATGTTGACATCTTCACCTCTTTGCCCATTTTTGGATTAGCGGGAAGCCAAGATGGCTACCACACTCTGAGCTTCTCTGCTAGCGTATTGGATACCGGCGTGAGTCATGAGGGACTCTCACTGTAGGAGCCAAAATTTAAATATATATAGTTTTAGTTGTTTATTTGTTTAGACCATGCACATTTTCTTCTGTTAATCAGCACAGGAGGTGTGGTTCTGGTTTCACCTTATTCTTACCTTCTGTTGACCATCTCACTACTTATTATCTCATCTTGTTTCATATCATATATTGTATAGTTTCATCTAGTTTAGTTTGTCACATGGCAGTTTAAGTTTGTTTTTTGTCCTTCGTTAATAAACATCATAAAACGTACTTTACCTGATTTTTACGTTGGATTGTATTGCATCTGAACCTACTCAGCCTGTTACACCCAAACCCCACCGGGCCCGTCCACAGCGCGTTGCGTGAGCATTGCGTCATCGCGAGTAATGTTTAGAAGAACATACACCAGGAAAATGGCCAAATCTGAGCAAGCAAACAAAGTCTGGCGGGCTAAACGCTCGCTTCTGAAACGCTCCTCGCGTGCAGGACGGACCAAATACGTGACGCTCACTCAACACACCGTGGACGGGTCCGGTGGGGTTTCGGTGTTAGCAGGCTGTTTTTTCTGGATAGTTGCTGTTACACTTAGAATTCCAGAAACCTCCTACACAAACACACAACACATGCAGGCATTTTACACACATATTTTCAAACAAGAAGACATGTTCACACACTCACACAAGACACATGTATATGCAGATTTAACTGAAGTGGTTTCCAAGTTTCTGCGGCGATACCTTGTCCTGACGTTGTTCTGTGAAGCTGACATGAAATGCTGTCGTTAGTCTGCGGCTTCTCACACTTCACCTCAATCAACAAGACGGAAACACGGTGCTCTCGCAGCTCACCACAAGCATGTTATTAGTGCATTGAAGTGACTGACTGCAGTTTGCCTCGAGGGCACCTGTCCTCAGATGACCTATCTTGGTAATGCTGAGTTGAGTACACACAAAAAATGTTCTGTATGTTTGGACAATTCTTAAATACAGTACAGTAACTGGATATTAAATAGGACTTCATGGTTTAATACCATCTGGAACTCTATACTGGGATAGTGTAAAGTACCCCTCAGAAGCATAGTTTACCTCAGTGACAAAGATGTTTTTTTCTGTAATAGCACTGGGGTCAGCACGATGGTGGCTGTCGCATCACAAAAAGAAGGTTCCTGGTTCCTGGGGCCTTTCTGTGTGGAGTTTGCATGTTCTCCCCGTGTCTGTGGTGAAGGTCCAGGGTGTACCATGCCTCTTGTCCAAAGTCAGCTGGGATAGGCTCCAGCCCACCGTAACCCTAGTGAGGATAAGCAGTTACAGATAATGGATGAATCGATGTAATAGCACTCAAGAGGTGAAAGTCTAACGAAATAACTGAACCCCCTGTAGTTTCACCTGGCTCACAGATGTGTGAGTCTGATCTGAACAGAAAAAATATATAGTCTTAGACCTGTTTTCATCATTAAACATAAAAATACAAAAGTAAACCTTCTGAATTCAAGGTTCTCTTTTATTATATGTTTTATTCAACTCACTGGTACACTTTCCAGTGCCGCTCCACGCTGACATTTCCTGCTTGGTCCACCCCACAGGGCCTGAAAACCTCCTCGTCCCAGTGGTTCAAAGCTCATGTGCTGGTGGTTTAAGCACAAACAATCCCCTGGTACTGCTCCGGCACACTGGATCCACTCCAGTTTGCTTATCTTCCCAACTGATCACCACAGCACACATCTTCCCCACCAACCTATGTGACTACAGTTCATTATTTAATGTCATTATTCCTTCCAGTCTGGTCACAAAGCTCAAGGACTTTCTGACTGGCAGACTCCAGGTGATGAGGGTGGGCAGACACACCTCATTCACCCTCACAGAGTCTTCTCAATCTGGACCTTTACAACTGGAGCACTCCAGGGCTGTGTTTTGAGTCCCCTGCTTTATTTCCAATTTTGACAACTTACTCAGGTTTTCCTCTTTACTACTTTACTAGTTTGCCTCACTTGTTTCGAGGTAACTGGTGGAGGCTACAGTCTCTGTTGGGGGTATGCTCTTCAGGACCTTTAGTCTCTGTTCTATGCTAATAGTCTTGGAGTTCAGTGTCTTTAGATGATGTTCCTAGATAGATGGATAGATAGAAGTAGAAAACTTTGAATGCATGAACATCATATGTCATAATCTGTTTCGTCTTAGCTCTCTGTCTCTGTCGCTCTCATCTTTATCTCTCTGTGCTGTCAGGAGAGAACTAAAAGCATGTGTTCTTTGGGGTGGGGGATCTGTTACCGCTCATGAACCACCACATCATGGCAGGGGGAGAGAGTCAATCTAGTTACATTGAGTTGTTATGATTAGGGCACAAGCCTGCATGCAATTTACAGATGATTCCCCCTTTTTTCATCATATAAGAGGGACGGCATGGTGCTGGAGACCAGCCTCTGGAGGCCTTTCCTCGGGAGAGAGGGGTATAAAAAAGAGCTTTGGTGGAAAAGAGAAAGTAAGAATAGAACGCCCGCACCACATAATGACATCTACAAAACAACAAAAATAGACTCATACAGACAGTCGTAGAATGGGGAGGGGGTGAGGAGGGGGGACCCCACATGTGGCACAGACAGAAAGAATCTTTTAGTCATTTCCTCAAGGACGGTCATTATGCTGTGTGTGTTTCTGAAAATAAAATCCACCACAGAAACCCAGCTGGAATATGTTTAATGTCAAAAATCACAGAGGATGACATTAAGTGCATCACATCCATGCAAGCGCAGTCAGCTCTGTAAGATAATGACAGCTTTAGGCTGGTTATCATGCAAACCTGACTACAATAAAAGCCTGTGCAGAGTGTGATTCACTGTCTGAAAAACACACGTCCATGAATTTAAGTGCGTACATCAGGGATATCTGGAAGACATAAATCACAGGCTGGTCCTTGCAGTGCTCATAATCCTTTGTTTGCTTTCATTTATTTAGCACAAAGTCATCTCTGCTTGACTTTCAAATCCCCCAGAGTTTAATGTGTGGCAAAAGTCTGCACGGTCCACTCGGTTAGTATCCTGACCCTACATGATTGATGTGGTCAGGCTGCTGCTGTGTTTCCTTTGAGAATGACTGGACTCTGATTTGTTTTTGGTATACTTATATAAATTGAGTTTAACAGAGGTTGCACCAACTTTATCGTCAGTCTGGGCCATAAATCCTGCTCTGTGAATGTAATTTATATTCATGCATGATTACATAAGTGCTTCATACAACCTCACTTCAAAAAACCTAAACTATTCCTTTCAACATCAGGCAGGTGTCAGTGTATTTCATTAAGTTTATTCATTAATCAGATAACAATGTCGTATTTGGAAAGAATCTTGCAGTAACAGTAAGTCTTTGGGTTTTCTGACGAAACTACTTGGATGATCTCTCCAGACATAGACTTTGGGATCACAGACAGACTTCTTAACATTAAGAATCAGATGTGGATCATCGAGCCATTTGTTAACACTTAAACAGCAGGTCTGTTGTATGGTCCCATGAGTGTGTCAGGACGCACATCCTCTTGTATGATTATGTTATTTGCAATGTCATAATAGAGCAGCTGTGGTGCAGTACCTTGCTAAAAGACATATAGACTGTAGTAGAGGGAGGGAAGCATAACATCCACATTTGCATGACAGTGACATGCCAGTCCTTCCAATTAACTCTTGTAGAGCTTTTTGCTTGTCATTAGAAGTAGTGACTGATGGCACATTTTATAAGTTTTGGACAGGAAAGGACAATGTCAGGTGACCTTGTTATGGTTAACTTTGTGAAACAGTTGCAGTACGGCTAGCTTTAGGCACCAAAACTACTCCATTTGGTTTATTAAAAAATTCTGGTATAAGTTAAGAATATTATGTAAGTTATGTATGTATACTAAGTTAAAGTAGGTTAACATCATGTTATTCATACATAAACTATATGCATGACACAGACACAGGAAGACTAAAAGGGATTTCATGAAACCACTTGATTCCTTTCGGAGTTTTATTACAAACTTTCTTACACGAGAGGATTAAGAATGGATTCACTTTTGGATTACTTTGCATCTAGTGTTAGTGTTAGATCAGCAGCTCACTGACATGACATGCTGTATGGTTTCTGATTAATGTCCACACTGCCTGTGAGTCATGTAGCAAACACCGGAGCGTAGACCTAAATCAATAACAGGCGCTGATGTAACACCATCAAATTAATCATATCTGTGTGACTGCAGATACAACAAACCACTGACAGGGTTAGAGAGACACCTCTCTGTGGGACCATGAGCATTGTTAATCACATGTTTTAATGGTCACATTCTTGTACTTTGTTCATATCTATTTTTCTCGACTTGGGTATAATCAGGTCAAATTTCATGTAACTCATGACTCTTTTATTAGGTCAAAAGTATTTTACTTCAAATAATGTATACTGTGTATACAACAAGGCAAGAAACCATCACTCACCATGCTGCCTGAAAGAATTACAAGTTTGTGTGTTTTGGCAGTGTGTCAGTCAGTCTGTAATTCACATTCAACAAGTGTAGTGCTCTCTGTGTCAACAACTCTGAGAGGTTTGCAAAGTACAGCAGTACTGGTTAATCAGCAGCTCTCATGAGGATGAATAATGGCTATTGTTTGAATGTGAATAATCTGAAAAAATGCCACCTCTGCAGCCTGAATGTATCAGACTACCTTTGAGCTCCACTGGCATTAATCTTACTAAGATTGCGTAACAGCACACAGTGGCGGAAGGTACATTTAACATTTCAAGTGGCTTCTTTAGCTCTGGCTACACACTTTTATGAGAAATATAGTCTGAATTAAGCATATTAAGATGTAAATACATGCATATTGTCATATTGTGCAAAATACTTTCCAATCACTCATAGTCACATGATGACATGTTGGACTGTTTTTATGACCAGCCTCATATTAGTATTGGAGTCATTGTGAGTTTCTGTGCTGGTTTTCCTCCCTGCCTGGTGGTGGTGCTGTTCTGTTGAGTTGTGAGTTGAGCTTGATTGGACAGGAGGCTGATGGAGCCCGCTTTAAATTGGCATCATCTACCCATCTGACCCGGTGTGACCATAAACACAGACAAAAATGTCATATAGTCTGAACCTAGCATAATTTACATGGAAGATTCTGCCTCTGTGCATGCTTCATATGAATGAGAACAGGGAACTTATTCTGCTTTAGCCCCCTCTCAAATTTAGAGACCAAGAGATTCTTACACTTTTTTAAATGAATTTAATTTTTTAATAATTATGTAGCCGTAATCATAAATCTGACTAATCTCACCATATTATCTCAAATAAAATAACTACACACAACAGGTCTGAGTCTAAATCACTACAGCTGTGTGTGGTGGAGCTTAAACATCAGTCCATCTTGGGCAAACAACTCTAATAAACAAATATGAGATAATCTTACTATTGCCTCAGCAACTCCAGCTGATTGGTCAGTGTAACTGTGCAGGGGGCAGGTTTAGAGGGCATAGAGTGTTTACACACACACACACACACACACACACACACACACACACACACTGGGATTGTATTCAAAGAACTACAATTTTGGCCTGTCTTAATCAGTCGCCAGTAAAATTCAGGGTTAGGGTTATAAGATTCTTTTAAACCCAACATGATCTAGTTACATGATCCCCAGACTACCAGAGGAATTCATGTGCTGGGACCTGAAAATAGAAGAGAAATATAGATAAAAAGCACGAGTGGTAAGTAAAGGATCAGAAATTATTTGATTATTACTTTATGAAGCTTTTTATGTCTTTTTAGCCTGTAGTTCTTTAGTTGGAGGAGTTGGATTTAGCATTTCTTGTTTTGGTCAAATTAAATTAAAACTAATTAAATGTCCACATATGTCTGTACATTTTTAATCAGCAGAATCTTTAGACAGGTGGCCAGGCCTTATCCTTTTGTTTGAAAAGGCTGATAAGATGTAAGCTGATCCAGGGTAAGTGTTTGCCTTTAACTCTGATAGCCTTTGTGGGAGCATGTTTATCAATTATATTAGTAATTTCATAATAAAGGGGTCAGTCAGACATACCAACACATTTCGTGATCCTTTCAAGAGTGAGCATTAGTGAGCATTATCCAATCCAACAAAGATGAAGAAGTTCATTCATTAAGGAGGAGGAATGATCAAGCCAATTACGATTAAAGTCAGCCAAGATAATCAATTCATTATGGCTCTCAAGAAAATTGACAAAATACATTTTGTGGAGTCAGTTGAGGAAGCAGATAAATGCTGATAAATGCTGCTTATAGTTAAATGTTTGTTATCAGTATTCTTATGAAGAATAATATCACTGGAATACATTTTAAAATTAACATTTTACACGTGATAAACCTGCAGCAACATATGTGGCCACCTCACCTCCTCAGTGTTCAATTGGTGATAATATTAGGTTTTTAAAGAGTAACCCAGGCTCTGAAGAAGTCTGAAGAATTAAAGCCAACAGGTCATACAGCAGAGTTTGGAGAGAGAAGGTGATGGATGTGAGGCGTGAGAGCAGCAGCAGGACAGACACGTGAAGTAAAAAACAAGAAACTATGCACACACATTGTTCTATTCAGTTTTTAGTTTTTAGACTTCTCATTGTGTGATTGCTAAAAGTAATCTATATTTTTATACTCTTTATTCTCTATACTTGTTATTCCTTTGATTCTTCTGTACTTGCTTTGGACCACTTCTCTTTTCACATTTTTGCAGAGGGACACATCACATCATTAATTTTCACACATAAGGCACATGTGTCTCATAGGTGCTATGAATCTTCTTTGTGATATCTGTTCCAGCTATTGAGATATGAATATTGTACTGTAATAATATTTTGAATGGCGGTGCACACACATTACCAGTCATGAGTTTCTTCTCATTCATCGTTTTTCATCATCATCATTTATTTTTTATTATTTTCTGCAGGAGTACTCTTTCCATCCCTGCTCCTTAGGCAGAGCGTTACACAGCCCTACCAACATTACCATCATTGTTCTGTGGCTGATCCATTGCATCTCTTTTGTGTTATCCACTTTGCGTCAGCCTTCATGATGGTGATTGGATAAATCACTTTGTGGTTGGACACACCTGACTCCTCGCTTCCTACTGGGTAGAAAGGCCAGACATGTCTGACAGTGTGATCAGCTCACCAAAGTCTTACATTGTCTTACGTGTCTAACTGTAAAGTGCCTGGGATTAAAACAGTACGCTAAATAGCAAATGTTTGTCTCCTGTTACGTAATCACAGTGTTGGTGATCAGATATCAGCCAGACACAGAGAGATTACAATGCCAAGACCAAAACAAATACCTGTCCGGTGTGTCAGGTGAATAACATTCCATGTTAGCTGGCTGACAGGAGGACTCTAGTTCATCTCAGGTGAGTCATATAAAAACACTGCAAACAAAAGACTGTGAGTGTGCTTGTCCTCATCTGTTGTCATTAGAACCGGTTAGACTTTGAGATGTTTGGAGTGAGAATGTTTTAGCAAGCAGTTAAAAGTTTTCCCACATCTGTTTCACAAAGTGTGAGAATTTGAATTTATCTTTGTGTTTTAGAGTGTAGGCCAGACAAAACAAGTCATTTGAAGATGTCTATGGAAGGTGTCACAGAAACTGACATAATGTAATAATGTATTGTTAGTTAAATAATTAAAATACAAAATGTCCAAAGAAGCTTTTGTAAAATTTTTAATTAGATGATAAAAAATATCAAAAAGCTTTTCATTTTTTTCCTTTACCACTTTAACCCGTGTTGTGTCTGTCTTTAACCTCAAAATATTAATAATATCCAGATCCAGATCTGCTTATGAGCTTATTGATACTGACTCGTTCTGTAGCCAGCTTCAAGTGGCTGCTCGAGGAATTACAGTTTTTGACACTTGAGCATTGAGACATGGCCATCAATATATATTAGACAATAGAGAAACTTTTAGTTTCTTAAAGACAATGAGACTGGTGTGTTTTATACCTGGTTATGCAAATAATACATCTGTCAGAAATAACACAACATCACTTTGGTCCATCTCATAGCAGCAAATGCCTTAATACTTTAGTTGATTAGTTTAAATGAAACCTTCATCTAGTTTTAAGATGTTTTAATAACTCACTTTTGCCTAAGTAGTTATCATCTTATAACGTAAAACCACTGGAGCTGTAAATTTTTGGACCACGCTGATCGTGCTATGAAAGAGTGGTTAAAGCTATGATGTTCACAATATTCTCGTCATCTGTGTTATTCTTTAAGAGTGTCAAAATGAGTGTCAGTGATCATACCCTTCACCACATCCATGATTATGGAATTACAGAAGCAAAGGATTATTTCTTAACAAGTGCAGCACAAGTCTAACCCAGACGTGTGTGTTCCAGCGTCACTGTTGAGGAATGTACGCGGCTGCCGCAGGTCTAAACACTGCCCACTCTGTGGTGTTGAAGAGCTTATGCTCCCATTACAGGATATGTGTGTGTCTGGCTTAGATTTCTCTCAGTGTGTATGTCTGTGTATGGTATTATTGCCAACTACCAACCAACTCTTGCTGTCTGGTGTGAGGCATGACTCATAACACACACAAACACACGTTCTCACACACTAATACCGCTTTTAGAACAGTGCCATTGATGCACATCAAACTTAAAGTACGGTGTGTATTACTTTCATAAAATCTCATCTCAACAGTCTCATTTAAGCAGACTTATGAACGTGGCTAAACACACGCACACATTTTGATATATGAGGTGACACGACTGGTTTGCATTAGTGTTGTCCTTTATGCTTACATTGCTAAAGTTACAGCATGCATAATTATGCCATCACTGAATCATTGCCATGTTGATTCTAAAAACACCAGTATAAATATGGTAAATAAAAGACAGCATCTCAGACATTAACTATAGTCTCCATGAGTCTTTACATTGAAACTAAGATTATGATCCAGCAGGTGTGATTTGGTGTTTCATAAAACAGAAAGATAGCACTGTTGTGTTGAAAACTTCTTTTTGTTCTAAACTATGTTACTCATTTAGAAATCAGGCTATGGTTATTACTGTTACCTCACAGTAAGAATTGCATCCAAACACATGCAGGTCAGGTGGAGACTAGTATGTTCTTTTGTGTACATTTCAGAGTGAAAGCTTATGTTTCAGGTCCGCAAGTGTCCTGTGATAGACTAGCAAACTATCTAGGTGTGCTGCTTCTCTTAAATGCATAGTTCTGGTTATATGAAGTGCAGTTGTATCAGGTCTTCATGGTCAGTGTGTTACCTGCAGTAGACAGTGGTTGGTACTCACCAACTTGGAGTAGCAGACAGAAGGACCAGAAGTTAAGTTAACTGTGGACAGCCAGGGTCAGCAGCAAGATATATTTTAGCCACCTGAAATGTGTGCATGCTATATTTTGGATATTTTCACCACTTCACCTTGCCATCAGACAGCAATTTCCAACAGGAAACAGAAGCAGTTGTGTCGCTCTCTTAAGCCACCAGACTGTTGACAAAAAACCTTCCAGAACACAGTTACTGCCTCGATTGGCATACGTGCATGGCAAAGGAAGGAGGGCTCTGCAGCAGGTGATTAAGGACATGACAGGACAGGACATGGTACCCATTTACAGGATATTAGTGATATCAGTGAGGTGTCTGCACAGAGCCACCCTAACATCCACAGCAACAACAGCCTGTTCACCCTGCTGCTGTCTACAGAGCAGCATCTTTCCTCAGGCTGAGACTCCTCAACTCATCCACTGCACTCCACCATAATAGTTATTTTATAACTTATTATTTATTCATCCATTAACATTTATAGCCTATAAGTTGATGTGAATAAATCACATTATACATCATGTCATATGGACACTACATGTTGGAAATGTTTAATGTTTAAGTCCCATCAACATCATGATGACCACATTTATGCTACTGTTCCAGCTTGTCATGTATGAGTCATATGCGAGTATTTTCAGATCCTCTGCTGTTCCCTTACAGACTGCTCAGTCTGCTCTCTGATCCTGCAGTCTTTCCCATGGTCTCCAGGATCTGTTTAGCCCTTCACACTCCCCACTTCCACTAAATTGTGGTTTTAGTGAGAGCTACTTTTTCCCCTCACCCTGGTTCCTGGTTTGGCTTAATACCAGTGCCATTTCTAGACACTGCTGAGAGAGAGAGAGGGAGGTAGAATAAATGTGAAGGAAGGAACAGTAAAACAGTGTGTGCGTGTATGTGTGTATATAGTTTCTCACTGCAATTACTTTTCCCTGTGTTTACTTTTAAACTGTTAAATATAGACATATATATCACATGTAGCATGTGTGTACAATGCTACACACCGTGTGTGTACAGCGCAATTGTTCTCTAACATTCTCTGACATGCATATGCATATACTGTATGCGTATAGTGTATCTAAATTTTTATTTTATTTGCTATTTCATTTTATTTTTTCAATTTCAAATAAATATTTTATATCTATTTTATTTTTTATACAGCCACCCATCATCTGACTACCTACCCCCTAACACCTACTGTACAAGACTAGAACAGCGATTCTAAAGTAGGTGCATTCAGAATGAAGTGGTGAGGATTTGTGAACGTTATGTTCATACAGACCCTGAGAGCAGCGAGAGGTGGGACGGCACTGGGATCAAAGAGTCGACGTCTCCCGTTCAGTCGCAGCCTCCTGATGAAAACACACAGGCTACCAGTGTTTGCAGGTTATGATACTGCTGTGGAGGCACCAGCCTTCCAACCATGCTAGTAGTAGCTGCACGCACCTGTTACAACTGCCCAGGAATGTGTTTGTTTTCACTACTCATCAGGCAACTGCTCACTGAATATACAAGCAGGGCTGAGAGACAACAGTGACGCTGCGTAGCCTTTTACCTGTGACTGCTGGTGTAACATGGGAACAGACTGTAAAGCCGCTTTTTTTTGGGTGATTGAGTCCAAAATATTTTGAGCTTGCTCACAAGAAGCCTGAAATGAATGGAATAGCTGAGTTTTTTGACTTAACGTTTGAGACAATGTCGGATAACTCGGTGATTTATTTCCATGTAGAGCGGCCAAAGTAAAAATTCCAAGCAGATACTAAAGACACATGGCAACATCGTAATCTATCACTTAACATGGAAACATCTCAAATGATTTTATTACTGGTATTAGAACTATTATTTCACTTCCAGCTGAGATAAAACACTAAGGCATGAAAATGACACAGATGTAGACATTCAAATGCTATTTGATTTAAGAGCAGCCTGTCAATGTGAGTACATGCTGTTTTTAGCTTGCAATCTACCTGGTTCTCTGCTCTTATTAAATAAAAAGACAAAATCAGTAGTTAGAGTACTGTGTTTAAACGTTTAAGATCATATAAAAACACAGACTATCTCTGATCACTAAGATTCAGGAAATAATGGATTTGTTTCTTGAAAGAAACCCTTTCGGTTTCCATGTGACTGTAAATACATGGACCGGTGTGTGTGTGTGTGTGTGTGTGTGTGTGTGTTCCCACAGCTGGTGAACATTCCCAGACAGCAGGTGGAGTGGGGAGAAAGAGGCTACAGAAAACAAATTCCGACCATCAGGTTTGTTTAATGAAGTCACTGCTGCTCTGAGGTTGAGACCCCGACCAGTCTGATCCATCCTCTTCTCAACACACACACACACACACGCACAACAAATCCCATTGGCCATGCACAGTATTCACATGAACACAAACAGACACATATTTTTCTACACACATACTTTGTGAAAGACTTGAAAAGGAAACAGGCCCCATTCAGAGAGACATTCCTAACATGTTTAATGTTCCAGAAAATAGGACAAGAGACCTCCATCATACATTTAGATCGTGTCTCGTTTGGCACTATAGATCACTGTCTTACCGGTCAGACTCACTCAGAAGGTGGGAAACTACATAAAAGTGATTTAAATGTAACCTATCCAAAGAGTATCTCCACAAATGATCACCACAGGGTTAATTCTTTGTCCCAGGGGATCACACATGCAAAATAACTTTCCCTGGTGTATTAGAGAGGGTCGAAGGTGTGATGTAGATGAGAACATATATCCAAATGCAGAAGACACAGTTGAGTGGCACTTACATGAGTGTATTTCTTTGTATATTCTACACTTATTTTTGCCTGTTTTATATTTTTTCTTCTGTCTTTTCTATCTCTGTGTTCATCCGTGATTTGTAACTATGTAACTGTTCTATCTGTTTCATTTGTACTGATCATCATTCCTTCCCTCACTCACTTCCTCACTCCATCCATCCTCTCTCACTTTGACTCTTGCGCATCACCTACAGTCAGACCACCGAAACCGGACCCTCTTTTTAGTCTTTGAAGTCTTCTGAGACAATATTATTTCTCTAACATGTACTAATAAGTCTTTAAAGTCAATATTCTTCCTGTTGCCTCTGTAGTATGCAGTGGAAACAGAACCCCTGACTGCTCCATCAGCTGACGACCTCTGGCTGGGTCCCCAGAATCAGTAGGAAGCTAAACATGGTTCTTGTTTTTCCATCCATCTCATATGAGCGTGGTATGATAGAGGCCTGTAAGACAATTTGCTCTCTTCTATGTAGTCTGTTCCAGTCTTTTGTGTGTCTGACTGTGTAGTTCAGGTGAGCTGCGTGTTTAGGATTCCTGAGTTCGTCAGCGTGGCCACATTCCGTTGGTAGTAGATTCCCACGAGCTGTAGCTTATTTTTGTCACAGAGCTTTCTTGTATGTTCCAGCACCTCGTGGCAACAGGACAAAGCCGGTAGCGTTACAAATCATCTGCTGTCTGCATAGCAAGCGTACCTGTGGCTTAGTTAGTAATGCTCTCGTTGCATGTCAGTCATTGAGCCCATTAGAGTTTATAAATGTCACCTTCCTATTGTGTTTACTCCATGTAAACAACCAGGATGGGCTAGCCGAGTTATTCAAGGTGAAGTGCAGGAGGTGAGGAGTTGAGGTGAGGGATGTTTTCAGGCTTATTGTTGAGTCCATGCTCCGGTATATAAAACTACTATATTTTTATGTGATGTTATTTTATGTGTGTAATAGTTACTTTACAGGAGGGTCATACTGAGATGCAGATGGAGCAGATAACAGGTCCCAGTATTACAGAGAGCTCATGGTGAGAGTACAGCTGTAAGCATGCAGACTCATTTAAAACACACCATGTCATCTTGTACCCATTCACAAGCATAGCTTTGGATGGAAGCTTTTAATCTGATCTGAAAAAAAAGTAACAAATACAGACAAGTGTACGCTAATGTAATGTAATGTAATGCCTCCATATAGGACACACAGGCTTAGTGAATGGTCTGATGTGTAAGAAAATTATATAAATCTTATGCTTTGTCAACAGAGTAGGGAGTACCTTCAAGACACATGTTTAGAGACAGCAGATGTGGGTCTACTCAGTGTGCATTGGACCTGCACAGTAAGAAGCTCAGTTCAGCAGAGAGGCTTCCTGTCACCCTACGTGAGGACATGCACGACGAGCGCTCCAAACAGATACAGGATGCGTGAGGCCTTCATCATGCTCATGGTTCATAATTCATCAGAAATCTCTGTAACACAAAACTCTAAATATTAAGTTGCATATCAAGTTTAGAGTGCTGCTGTGAAAGTAACAAACCAAGCTCACATTCATTTTCACTGTATCTTGATTGACAGTTGAGAATGTTTGAAACAATATGATGTAGCAAAAATTCATCAGCGATGTGTCAGATAAAGCATCTAAAGCTGGGATTAAATTACTTGTCAAGTGGAATGGCAGCACCAACAAGAACGATTGTCAGGGTTGGAGTGATCATCACGCCATCAGAGTGATCCGTCAGGACAGACCTGATGAGGCTGATGAAACAGGACGGGAGTAGCTTGAGTGAATAAAGACTTGAATGAGCAGGCATACCATGATTTACGCTCTGCGCAGTTTAACACAGGAGGAGATCCCAGGTACAGCACCGTACACTGTGTTGCTGAGGTTTAAAGCCTCCTGCCTCATTAAAGAAGGTATTATGATGATTGTAATAATAACAATATTAATAATATAATAATAATATATATATGTATATATATTTATATAAATTTGGTTTAGGATATTCTATTTTTGGTCTTAGCTTCCAATTTCCGCTTCAAAATATATAATATATAAAATCAATATATATCAATATATATTATGGAATTATTTGGGAATTTGTTACATTTCTCAGGAACTATCCTGGGGTGTCTTTTTTTTTTTTTTGGGAGACGTTGAGGGTTGCGACAGTTTTTGGATCCTGGGAGAGAGGACAGACAGGGATCAGCTGTCTAGACTGCAGTCACTACATTCCTGCAAGACACACTTGTAATAGCAGCTTGCAGACAAACAAACGTACACACACACACACACACACACACACACACACACACACACACACACACACACACACACACACACACACACACACACACACAATATTAAGCAACAGAGCGGGTAATGCATGTGTGGGCCCAACAATACTCACAAACAAAATTAGTACTAAAGCCACAACAATGCATGAACACATATCTTAATTATTTTGTTTAATATCTTTAATGTGTGTCTTTCTTCTTTTAAAATCTCAGTCCATGCTCTCCCTGTGTGTGTGTGTGTGTGTGTGTGTGTGTGTGTGTGTGTGTGTGTGTGTGTGTGTGTGTTTAACATAAAGAAGGAGTATGGGAGAAAATGAGGAGTTCCTCCTCTAGCACATCTTGTGATTGGTGTGACAGAAGAAGCAACAGCACTGTTGAGGTGACTGTTCAAGTTCACATCATGAGCATGTTTATATGCACACTGCTGTGCTAGTTTTGTATCATCATATTCAGGATATGATATATGCAATACATATATTGCATATGCAATACAGGGAACCCTGGTTATTCATATGCCTGCATACATGATTCTGTTTTGTTCAGGTGTCTGCATGTTTGTCTTTAATTCATCCAAATCCAGTAAATTAATCATAACTTTGCTATACTGATTAACTACTATAGAAGCTGAACTGTCTGTGCACACTGAATGATAATCTGAAGTGCTTACATGCCACATTATCTCAGCTTCTATCAAATGTATTAATATTTTGGAAACAGTTTTTCATATCTATATAACACGGTATCCACCTGTGCTCCTTTAACTTGTGGTGTGCCTCAGGGTTCAATTCTTGGGCCCATCTAATTTTCATTATACACTCCTGATCAAAATCTTAAGACCGGGGGAAAAATGACTAATATTCACATTTCGCACTGGTGGAACTTAATTAGGTTGTGTGTAGAGCTTCAAAATGCAAAAAGAAGAAACATGAGCAAAAGACAACAAAAAAGAATCAGCAGTTTATTGAAAACTGCATTTAAAGTCCGTGTAAAGGCAATTCCATGTTTTCTTTCAAACACATTAAATATGTTGGAAAATAGTTGCTGAAAACACGTGAAAAGACTTTGAATGATGTATTCCTGAAATGTGGAGTTAGAGGTTCAAACATTTTTCACCAGTTTTCAGTCCAGGATTTTGTGGGCGGTCCTAAAACGAGACTGTGTGATGTCACACGGTGGTCATTAACATATAATAACATAACTCCGCCCCCTAGCGCAATGGTGTAGAAGTTAGTCAGCAGTGCTAATTAGCAAAATGCTAGTGGGATACATAAATAAATCATAAAAATAAGAGTGTGGAGAGTAGCTGCTGATTTATTGATAGCATAACTTCAATTGGCTAGGTAATGCTAATCAATAATACAGGTTGCTAACTAGCACAAATAGGAGGAAGAAAAACGTACTATTCTGTTGTAAATTGGGACGAATGAATTTGATCCAGGGGTTGGTCAAGGCCCTCTGACTCCGAGTCAGATTGTGGTTCTGGTGGCTCAAACATATAGGGCTGAACAAAAAATAAAATGTGCATATTGTGCTCCGCTCCGCCAAGTGGGCGTGGCTTTGGCGCATTCAGTGGACACGCCCCCACAGTCCTGGAGCTAAGAATACTGCTCATTTTTATCTCATTTTGACACCTGATTTCATAAACTTGTTGTTATTTTTGATCATTCAAATTTGGCTGGGTGGTTAATAACTCTTTCTTTTTTAGTCTGACAAACTCAGAACACAAATTTATTTTGACTTTACACAGACTTTAAACTCAAACAGACTGATCAACAGGCTTTATCAGCTGATCAAAAATAGATCTAAAATGGTCAAAAATTGACTCATTAGTGCTCAGTAGTACTCAGTAGCACCACCGTTCTTGTTTATCATTTAAAAAAATTAATTTAGGCATGATTGATGTGAGTTTTTCAACAAGGTTGGTGACAACACTGCTCCATGTGGTGAAGATGGCTTCAAGAAGGGCATCAATGGTCTGGAACTAAAGTCCATTTTTGTAAACTTCCCTTGCCATCCATCCCCAAATGTCCTCAGTGGGATTTAGATCAGGGGGACACGCAGAATGGTCCAAAAGAGCCTAACGCTAACCCTGGAAGAAGTCCTTTGTCAGGCGGGCGTTGTGAACTGAAGCGTCGTCCTGTTGAAAGACCGAGTCATCACTTCACAGACGAGGGTTCTCAGTCAAGAGGGGTCCCTGCTGCAACATATTCAAAGAGCCAGCCACATTTTGATGCCCCTGCACAAACTGAAGCTCCATGAGTGAAGGAAAAAGCACCCCAGATCATGATGGAGCCTCCTCCACTGTGCCACGTAGAAAACATCTCCAGTGGGTTCTCCTTGTCATGCCAGTAATGTTGGAAGCCATCAGGACCATCCAGATTAATCTTTTCCCGTCAGAGAATAAAACTTTCTTCCACCTTCTAATGTCCCATGTTGGTGCTCCCTTGCAAAGTGCAAATGGGCAAGTTTGTGCCGTGGTAGGAGACGTGGCCTTTTAATACATATTTTGTTCTTTAAGCCCTTCTGTTGCAGATGCCGTCTTATCATGATTGGGCTACAGTCAAAAAGTACAGTACAGTAAGGGTCTTAGTTTGGGTCAAGAATCGGCCTGTCTTTACGGACAGCCCGTCAGATCCTCCAACTCAGTGCAAGAGAGAAAACCTTTTTGCCTTTGCCATCAGGGGGTCATGACAGCGTGAATGCCTGATAGAGAATGACACAAAAGCCAGATTTTTGCGCAGATTTTGACTTTTTAAGGCTGTGGTCTTAAACTTTTGATCAGCTGATAAACAGCCTGTTTGAGTTTAAATGCAGTTTTCAATAAACTTCTGATTCTATTTTGCTGTCTCTTGCTCCTGTTTCTTCTTTTTGCATTCTGAAGCTCTACTTACAACCTGGTTAAGTTCCACCAGCGCAAAATGCGAATATTAATAATTTTTCTCCCGGTCTTAAGATTTTGATCATTAGTGTATATGCTCCTCTTGGGGCACTTGATCCATTGATTTGCTTGTGTGTTTATCAAGGGATCAAATGGATGTCTCAAAAGTTTCTGCAATTAAATCACAGGGAATCTGAAGTTCTGGTTTTTGCCCCAGATCAGGTCTTCTTTGAACATCCTCCAGTTCCTCCTCTTTGACCACTTGTAGAACCTCCTTTGCTAAATACCTGGACATCATCTTCGATTACCAGATGAAATTTGATAAACATGTACCACATTCTGCAATCTTTCCAGCAGTTTGAGAATAGTTTACTCATACACTTTTGTCTACATTTTTTATATAGACAAAGACATAAGCTTATCTAGTTACAAAGTCCAGAACACCTCAATATTCCTCCATCACCCTGGTACTGATGTTACTTCACTGGCTTCCAGTTAAATTTAGGATCCAATTCAAGATCTTCCTCCTGGAATAAGGCTTTGAATAATTTTGCTTCTGATCATATTAGTTAGTTTAGTTCCTAAACTTATATACCTCTGTTAGGCCTTTAAAAGTGCAACAGCCCTAAAGTGAAGTCACTGGTCAGTACTATTAGATTGTGCTGAGTTTGAGCAAGTTTCCTCTACAGCCACACTAACACATGTAGACAGTTAGAGTGAAAACACTCCAAACATGCCCTTTCTGCTCAGCTTGCAAAGACAAACATGCACAAGTGTGCATGTTGGAAGCATACACACACACATGTAAGGAGGAGGTCTCCTCTGTGGGTGTTTTGAGGGCAATCCCACAAAAGAAGTCATAGAGTGCAAACAGAAAGAGAGGAAATAGAACAAACAGCAGCAGAACTTAACTTTCATTTAATGCTGTAATTAAAAATGAAATTCAACCCTGTTCAGTTCTGAGGCTACAGCTCCAGTCAGGTGCAGTGATGGGAGATTTTGTTACATCTAACTTAAGTTGTTTGGGTGAAAGAAAACCCACATCATTACAGCTCAATGTGCAAACTCTGTTTTTACAGGGTCAGTTCACCAAATTACAATAAGACCGTTCTGTTGTCCCCTGTCACCCAAAACAATCCCTATGCGCTTTGATATGCTATCTATGTGAAGGTTTAGGCAGGTAGTACTAATTGGTTAAAGTAAGGGTAAGACTATAGTCATTGTCTAAAGGAACTAACAGTGACTGTTGGTAGGAGATGGGATGGGAACCATGGCCTCAAGGAGGTTTTGTAGCTCTATAGCAACATTTCGCAGGCAGCAGTTATTGTTCAAACAACCGCAAGTGGTTGCTTGTCAGGGAGATGTAAACATCGGTCATTTAAAGTGTAGCAGTCTCCTCTGCGGCACACACTGCCGATGTGGGACTATTCTTTTGGTAGAAATTATCTAGAGTAATAGGATTGAATGAGATGTCAGTGATAATTTTCAAATGTCCCTATTTAATGTTGTGAACATCACAAACCAAATTTGGTATTGTGGAAGATGCACATGTTAAAAGAGGTTTGATTGAATAAATGCTGAATCCAACAATCTTTTTTGACTTTCTGAATCAGACAATCTCACCCACTTTGTACAGTGACTGGCCAGTTCTCTGACACAAGTGTGTTTCAAAGAACTAAAACTGATTTTTGTGCTGTGTTGTGGATGTTTACTGAGTCTTGCATGTTTTTGGCTTGAACTGGTCTTGTTTTACGGCCGTTTGTGCTGCAGTACATTTTGGTCTGACCAGTAAATGGCACACTGACAATCTCTGACCACAGGACAGCTTTAATATTCATGAACCATCTCACAAAACTATATAAAAAAAAGACTCAAATAGAAAGACATTTGTTTTTTTTTGTTTTTTTTGTTTTTTGTTTTGTTAATATCAGACAAGATGGTGGACAAAAACTGCACTAAACTTTAACGAGGCTGTGATCTCTGAGATCCCATATTCCATTGTTTTTAGAGCGATGTGATGGAGTTTAATTCAGCTGACCAATAACAGCAGAGACAAGCACAGAGAATGAATCAAGATTTAGCCCCAGTCTAAACTTTCCTCCCTAGCTCTTTCCTCCACTCCATCAGACTCTTTGATTTTAAAGATAATGATGTAGAAGGATCATTTAGAGAAAGCAAAAATCTCGTGAATCTTAATTAAATATAGAAAAAGGCAACATACACATAAGCTCAAAGTGATAAGAACATGATGAATCAGTTCAGAAAGACTGATCTAAGAAGTAAATTGTTTATCTGTTGATAATACAACTATTAAAGAAGAGAGAGATGATCCTATCTGTGAGGAACAGTCAGGTTATTACAGCATAACACTGGAAAAGTGACAAACTGTCAGATGATTGGGTTCATTCGTTATTTCAGAGTTCTCATAAAAGCTGGGAGTTTCTTACATATGATACAAAAGAAAAACAGTTTATCTCCCAAGAATACAAATCACATTTGGTTACATTTATCGATTGATGCTTTTACTGATTAAGTTAATTACTTATTAATTTAAAAAAAGTAAAAAAAAAATCACTGTGTATTCTGTGTTGAGTAATGAATTTCTAGTAGATGAGTTTTTTTTGTGATTTTTTCTTATTTGGCAGGATTGAATCACATATTAAAGTAATGAAAGCACAAATGATCAGGGTGGTTTCAATATGACTCTCACCTCTTTGACTCACTCTCTGTGCTCAGCTGACTCAAATACCTCAAAAGGTGACTCCAACGATAAACAGCTATGATTCATTATACACTTAATTTAACATATCTACAATAAAATCAAATGAATGATTCTTTTGGTTGTCCTTCAAAAACTTGGTGATGCTGGAGGCGTGGTAACATAGTGATATGTGAACCTAACTAGTCCCATCCTAGCATGCCAGCCACAATAGCTAAATATGTTATAATGAAAACAAATCCAAATAACTAAAATAAAGATCGCTATGACCTCATGTGACTGTTAGTAATAGTCATACCAGACCATGATTTATAAGCCAACAGATGCCAATCGACCCATCTCTAATAATTTTTTCGGCAGAATAAGTATTTTTACTTTTGACTCACTTACTTTACTACTTCACTTACTTTTTTTAACTTGTACTGGAACAAAAAGTGAAACCTGTCCTGCTGAAAACACCAATGTACTACACATGCACTGTATATCCTAGGGAAAAAAATTTGAAATGAAAAATGGGGAAAACATTCTAAGTTGAAATCATTTTATTAACTCGTCCATGAAGTTAGGTTCTATCTTATTAGTTTGTTTGTGTAAAGTTGGTGTAGAATCACTTTAACACCCTGTTAATCTCAAGGCAAGAGGAAGATGAACCAAAGGCAAATACCAGCGTTTAGGGTTATGGTTATAGGTGGACCAAAGTGGAGTGAGCCACACAATGCAACAGGTGCTGTTTGTGCTCATAGGTTATCAAATATAGGTATGTGATGACCTGGGAATAAGACTTAACAGTCAACTATCCTTCTCCAGTATGGATGACCACAGGTTGTCAGTGGAGAGTGGGATGAAAGTGCAACTTTCCTAAATGCACATATTAGCAGCGTCATTTTCGGGCTGTGCTGATTGCTCCTGCCCCACATTCTCAACCTTGTCAGATATGCTCTAATGATCTGCTCTAACATCTTTTGATTAGTTCTTTCTGAAAAAAGGTTGCCTGCACACATAAACACACCCCTCCCTTGGTTCTGACATATACACTACATGAGAAACTCAAAGCACCAGTCACCAAGTTTCATCATTGGAGACGGGTGTGGACACGCTGCTTTAGCACCATGATGAAACTCACCACAGAATCAATGTAATCTCTACAGTGTTATTGCAGGCACGCTTAAAAGAAACGCAGTTGGAGTTTGAGGTAATTTGCAGAGCTAATGCAGGCACTGATGGGTTTGATCTTTTCAGAGATTACTATCTGTCTCAACATATTTATAGATTTTGATTGTCATTTTGCTAGAAATAACCATAATATCAGAGCTTTGCAAATGTTACTGATATGTGCCAGTCACTCTAAGTATCTGCTATGAAACATGTTGGTTTGGCTCTGCATATTACTACACACATTTCTCTCTACACTTTCTGACTCTGTTACATTTTAAGCTAATTGTATTCATGCGTTAACCTTGGACCTTTATTTGCCCTAATATGCTTTCAGGGAAGAAAGTTGGTATAAGCAGACAGTCTGGTAAGTTGTCAGAAAACAGACACAGGTTTTTCAGAGTGTTATGTGAGCCTCATTACACATGGTGGGCTCATGGTGGGCTCACATGGTGAGCAAGCAAGTAGTTCAACATTGGTTCATTCTAGTGAAGAACAGGCTGATTGTATAGGTTTGTACTACAGTGTACATTGTGTACATTCATCATTTTATAATGTTATCCATATAATTTACTTTGCAATGTCGATCACAATCCCACATTTAAAGCATGAATTATTGGAGTAGGTAGGTTCTGTCATCATATGTGTTCAACAACTTTCTTTCAGAATGAATCTTGTGTGTATGCAATTGTGTTTTGAACACTCGATAAATGTAAGATGTTCCCAGTGTGTTTTCTTCTCCTTGTGGCCACTCCAGGAGTCTATGTAGACTCTCAGACTCAAAAGCTTAGATCCTTAGCAGGTATTGGTTTCATCTGTGGTAATCAGATCTCACTTGTGAAGAAGACAAACTGTTTACCTAGCCAAACCTAACCTAATGACTCCCAATGGTTGTGTTCTTTTTCTTCTAGCTCCTGCATTTGTTCAGGAACCTTGCCTCCACTTTAAAGAATTTTGATGAAATGATTTCAAGTCTTGGCTTTGCAATGCCAGATCTGCTGCAAATGATGTAAAGTTCAGGAAAATGAACTCCGAAAATCCCCTTCTGGACACATCTGGTTTTCCTATGTCAGGTCAGCTCGCTCAGGTCTGTGTGACTGATTCGCCTTATATCACTGATAACTATGAAACTATCATAGTTCAGGCCTCCAGGGACACCTCCAGGTGTTAAATGCTGGACTTAGAATCTCAAAGAGTCTGGATGTTTTGATAAGTTGTGAAATATTAGCTCATTTTGGATCTGTATAACAATAGTTTCATATTACATAGAGTCCAATCATATTCAGTTTTCAGTTAACTCCATTCAAAGACCAGAACCAACAATGCCAAAAAATGTTTTGCTATATGTCTAGCTGTTCACAAACCAAACACCTCTACCACAAATAAAGAGCCCTGTTTATGTGTGGACGATCGGCCAGTGGCTTTGATTGGGGCTGGAGGGCAGGAGTCGTGGTAGTCAAGCTGTTGTCAAGCATTGTTGAGCTGTGTGCTGAAACCAAGGAGCAATAATAACAATTGCTCTAGACAAGGTGGATGCTGTTATCGAGGCTGTTCATAGACATCTTGAACACCATCCTCAGAATTGCCCAACATTGGATCCACTCCTAAAACCCAGACAAAACCAGCATATTGGCGTGGAGATGGATCATTTTGGACTTGATGACTTGAACTGCTGGAGAAAACAATGTTCGTCTGTTTCCTGAGAATCTAAATGAGCACAGCTGATTGAGTGTTGGCACTTTGTACCATGTTACCATGGTGACAGTGACACGTGCAGATGCAGTGTCCAGTAGCTAAATTGAACTTCTTCATCTTTATTTTGATTTATTGTTTCACTTTTATTATGGAAGCACATATTCCTTAAAACAGAAATACAGTCATCATTTGGATAAAGTGCAGTGGCCTTTGAGATCATCACCTCCTATAATATCTGCTGACAATTCGGGGAGGCCAACTGGTCCAAACATGGTTCATGTGTTAATTATATTGTATATTTACTGTTATATATACATATATACCACACCATATGTGTACAGCGTAATTATTTCTGTGAAAATAATGCTTATCTTATCTTATCTCATTGCACTTGATGATTCTGATGTTCTCTGCATTCAAAACACATAAATTATGATGATTGGTGCTCAAATGTATCCAATGCAGTACAAAAAGACAGTTTTTTCTTCTGGTTATACGTCTCTAATGCATCCTCCATACTCCACCATTTTTTTCTTGTTCCTCGTAGCATAGGGGACTACAACTTTTGTTGTGCAACACTGTGTTGTGGAATGACAAATAAATGAACTTTAAATCTCAAACCTTAAAAATAACCAAATGTAAATCTTAAACAAGTCGCGCATATTTCACTTTAAAAAAGGCTCAGTTATTGACTTTTTCTTCATGAAAAGAAAAAAAAAAGGAAAAAGAATTATCCATCAGAACCTTTTCCAATGCTTTTTAAAATGTACTTTGCATGTGGAAAGCACAACTTACATGCTGTTGCTTCTAACTCTCTGTGATCACTTACTGTAATCCAGTTCTTAGATAAGATATGTTGTTGACAACTGCTGGATTGTGTGTTTGGCCATAGCCCAAAGGAAATGATCACATGTGTTCTTTCTTGACTGGATTTCATTTGTCCTGAATTTAACCAAGGAACTGCTAAATGTTCAATCAACAAACTTCTTTCCTCCTTGACCTCCATGTAAATAAAACTCTTAATCTTAATCACTATAGAGGAAAAAAACAAGGCTCATCTGGTATCAGGCTTAACTGAGGTGGTGGACCATATAATGAAACTCTGTGGAGAAAAACATTGGCAACCTTAAGTCTGTGCAGAAACCTTTAGATTTGTGTATATGGATACTATTATCTATTGAATTTTACTCTATGGAATGAAAATGCAGGGCCAGCACTGCTTAGACTTTAATGCATGTTTTTCAGTTACAGTGTATCTGTGTGTTATTTGTGTGAGTGTTGCAAGGTACGTCTCTGTCCAGTTTGCAAACAGCAGACAGCTGGAACCTGAATTCCTGTTGCAGTTTCTCATCACAAATGCAGAGGTGCAACAATTACTACTCATTACAGCTCCAGTTTATGTATTATCTGTCTGTTACATACCCTGAACTGCTCTGTAGACACACAGTAAAGTATCAGTGGAGCCCACATTTTACTGCTTGGCAAACCGACAACAATCAGCGTACATGAAGCTCTGGCTGCAGTTCAAAGGCTCAGTTAGCAAAGGCTTATATCCTGCAGTGTGCATACTTGTGCGTGTGCCAGTTTTTGTGTTGCATGCAATCTAAGCAGTGTGAATTTTTAATGGAAGCAGGCGCCTCAGTCACAGCCGTCAGACAGGCTGTCAGGTCTGACAGGAGAGGCACACACATGAGAACAGAAAGAACAACAGATGAGTAATAAATGCAATTACACACGAGGGAGGATTAATACTTCCCAGGTCTGATGAGTAAATGAATGTGCGTGTCCGTGTATACACACTTAAACACAATAGTATGTGACTACTACTTTGATTTGTGAGTATCTTGGATGCATGTAACGTTCTGAGAAAAACAGCCTTGCTGTAGCGTGGTGACGCTCCATGATTCTTAATGTTTGTCTCAACACTAACTGTTTTTAAAATCACCTGGACAATAAAATCCTGTGCAATTTTGCCACACCTACTGTAGGATTCACGACATGGAGCATGCTTTTCAGGTGCAGACAGAACACGTAATTTGTTATGCCCAGTATTTGCAATTACCATACTGCCACAGAGTCATTTCATTATTAAGGTAACGTGTGTGCATTGAGGCGTATCATGGAGGAAGTAGTGAATGATACAAGTGACTGACAAAGAACAAAAATATTGAACATGCCAAAACAAATAAAAGCTAAACAAGTACAACAACAATGATGAAGAACACAAATAAAACTTTGACATACTTTACTAGTACCAATATGCAAATACAGTTCTTTAAATGCATTGCACTCTCAAATGTATTTGTGTGTGTGTGTCTGTGTGTGTGTGTGTGGGGGGGGGCTGCATAAGTGCAGCGATCACTAAAACAGTCATCATGGTCCAGTTCCAAAACATGAATAACTTGGATCTGTGTTGTGAAATTTCTCCCTACAGTGCATTCTTTCTGTCCCCGGCCGCCTGCAAAATGTGATCATCTCCACTTTAGGTGAAGTGGTGCAATAAAACTGATTTCTAAAACTATGAAAATCTCAGCCATATGTAGAGCTTATACAGTAAGAGTCATACTGTAACTGTTGTCCTGAAGTATGCACACTGATGCACACGGTTTGGAGGCAAAAGTACAAGCAACAAGTGGCCATTACATCTCACTTGTAAACCTGTTCACTAGTTAATCTCCATGTGTCACACAAGGAAGTGAATTTCCCTTTTACAGCTTATGCAGTGTTTCCAAATGTTCAAATGGTGTGTTGAAACATTTGAGTGCTATTGTAAATGATCAGATTATAAAGGTTTTGTGATCTGCAGCCAGTTTTTAATTAAAAAGCTATTTTGGTGTTTGGTTATCACAATGGTCATTATTATTTTGTGCAGATGGACATAATGTAATGAAAATGTACATACATACACAGAATCTATTGCAAATATTTTTTTAAACTGTTATTGACTGATTGTACCAATGCACCACTGTCACTGTCAGACTAATTCCTCAGGCTCTTAGGCATTTTATCTTCTGTTAATTATGGCAGACTGGAGCAAAGTGACAGACATGAGCCTGTTTGCTGACATCAGCCTAAAGGATGAGTGTGAATTTGTTAACTAATGCACTGTTCCCCACATCATGAACAAATCAGAGATGAAGCATTGCAATTCTGGATTTTTACTGTGAAGGCACCAATCAAAAACTCTCAAATTAGGGGTGAACGAGTACACCATTCTCTGTATCTGTCTCTGTTCAACTAGCTAAATGAAGTCTGTTGATATGGGTTGATCATTTTTGGCTTTATTTATTAAAAAACTATTAACAGTTTTTCAAGTTTTTAAAAAAAATCTGACTGGATACACTTGAACACCACACTGTGATGATGAGCTGTAACTTGTGACTGCATCATGTCCACTCCAGTAACATTAAACCAAGTTCTCCAAGTAACTTAGCTGTAAATGTATGAAATACTGAGGCCGGAGTGAGCCGATGGAAGAATGTAAGCGGTGGAGAGGCTGAGAAGAGAAAAGAGTCACAGGCTTGACAGTCGCTGTGGACAATGACGGAGCAGCTGCCTGTGATGATGCTGATCACTAATGTTACCTTTGACCTCTAAGTTAGCTGATGGTCGTGTAGCTAACATTAAAGCAATGTTTGCTGATTATAACCTGGTTATCTGTTTAGGTAACGGATAAACGCTGTTGAGAAATGACAATCCGCAATAACTTTGGCTTGGCTGGTCATACATATGATGTCTTTGGTTCTTTTGATGCACCATCAACCACCTTAGTTGCTGCCCATAGGTGACCATTGTAAACATACCGAGGTAAGATCGCAGACAGTTATCTAACGAGTTATGACGTAATGTCAACGTCCTTTATATTTATCATTACTTAAATGTTTCCACTTTTTTATGTCCAATAGGGACTTATTATTGAATCTGTACCGTGAAAAGACATGCTGCATGAAAGAGGAGGAGGAGAAGGAGTATGTGTGTGATGACTACAGATTTGAAGTTATGACTCTTACGAGAAGAGGTGTATGTTATGTTTTATGTAGAGTATTTCTGACTCTGGAGCCCTCCAGTGAAAGTAACTTTAAAGAGTCTTAGGTAAGCTTCAACCAGTGTCACTGATCTTATGATGAATGTGTAGAAAGTAAAACAGACTGCACACATTTTCATCAGGATTGTCTTGTTTTTTGTTTTTTTAAGAGAAAGCTGACAACCATCAGAATCATTCAGAGATGCTGCCATCACCTTGACTGCAGATTGATTACATATGCTGATTATGTTGAGGTTAATCATGAGTGTATGTCATTGCAGGAGGGTGGGGGCAGTACCCACGCGACACGCACTGCCAGGCACATGTGGAAGTGATCAGAGAGCTGCTCTGGACTGGACTGGGGATCCCCACTGGATCAGTGTCACCGTGTGTGCGTGAAGAGTCAAGTTACCACATGCTTCACTGGCTGCATTATAGAGATTCATTTTTCCTGAATGATGCTTAAAGGTGTGTGTGTGTGTGTGTGTATGTATATAGCTGTATGTGTGTTGATACCATGAATGTTTATACACGTACAATTTGAGAAGTCAGTGTATTTAATTCAACAGCTTTCCTCAAAACAGCTTCACCATCCCACACACACACACAGTGAAAAATGTTGACACTATAACAAGACTGCATTTTCACAATCTGTTTGCGTGTTTGTGTTTTTGCCTAAAGTGTAATTGAAATCTGAATCAAGCCAAGTATGTTTACGCATGCAAAGAATTTGACTCTCCAACAGATGCACATATAAACATCTGTAATTCTGGTGACTTAGTCTATATTTTTCTCATCGTCAATAAAATCCCACATGCAGAGCCAAACCAGCAATCAATTGGTTCTAACAAGCACAGCCCGGGGAATGAGTTTTTGGGTTTGAAATTCCCTGAAATATTTCACACATTAAATTCCTCTGCATAAATTCACTGCAGTGCAGACAGAGCACGAGTGTTTGTGCAGTCACTGTGGTGAATCGTTCAACATGGTAAAATATTTTAGCCTTCTCCTTTCTTGGACATTCTTATATTACTAACTTTGACATGCCTTAATTTACCCTAGCAACTGGTGCAACAACCAATCAAAATTCAGTATTGCTATGACAGTCAGGGTCATTGGTGATCCGTGCAAACACTTTTAACTTTTAAAATTTTAATTATGGATGCACAACAAAAAAGTCCTGCTAACCCTCATGGCTGAGCCAGTTACCGACTGCTTGATTCTTTGTTAGTGGCTGCTGAACTGATCACACTTGTTCTGGACAATGCTTGTGGATCAATTCCACTAGAAGCATCGCTCCGCTCTGTTCCATGACCCATACAGGGTCTATTTTTAAGGAAAGGTGCAACCAGCCTGGTCAGAGCAGCACAGAGCAGCTTAAGCTGGCCAGAAGTTAGACTCACAAACAGGATATAGAATCTGGTCAATTTTCAATAAAAAAAAAACACAAAAGGAAACATTTCAATTACTTTGACTGGTTACCCGTGGTAGAAGCACATAAAAATCCAAGCTAACAAGATGCAGGCAAAACATTTCACTCTGTGAAGGATGGACCAACACAGTGAAATCAAGGTGCTACATGGACACACAGATGCACTGCTAAGGCCTGCTTCCTTTCGGCGCCTGTTCTGTTTAGTTTTTTTTTTCCTTTTTTTTTGAACCTGGCAAGAAAGCACACTGACTTAAACGATATGAATGATATATTAAATGATCTGACTATGACAGATTATGAAATATGCATCTCAAGCATGACCACAGTTCAGTTTCACTTCTGATTTATCTGACGTGAACAGCCAGTCTCACGGCCGCACACAAATGGACCTGTGACGCTTCTTGGCCTCCTGTGTATCATGGGTGTAACTTTCAATCATCACTCTACTTGTTCCAAAGCAGTGTCATCCTAACTTTACTGTGGGGTGTCTAGTCATAGTATAATGTATTTCTGTATTTTTCTGACAGTTTGTTCTGTTAAAATAATAAAAAAATGTCTATTATGGATGTAATGTGAGTAAATAGTTAAGCAAAATGTAATTTTGATGGGACTAAATAATTAATATTAACAGTGATGTAATGAGCAGGCACCACATTTAAAGACTCATTCATTCATTCCTTCATTAGTTCTCTTCATTCACCCACACAAATACTTGTATGCACACACACCTCCACACACACAAACAAATTCCAGCATAAGAAAATCTTTGATATATAAACATGGACAAACTCACACATCACACAGACATAAGTATCCAGATAGGAAAAAGCTGTGCCCTGGCTTGGATCCATAATGACCCACAGTCACATATTCGAACCTCAGCACTCCTCCTCTTCCCACCCCTGCTGTGGTGACATGTGTGTTGCAGGAATCCCCTCTTGGCTCACGTTCACGTCTTTAGCCGGCCGTTAGCTGTGGTCTGGCAGCGAGGCCCTGTGACATTTCTTCAGAGCTGTTGCGCCATAACAAGCTGAGCAGTGGATTTACTGCCAGAGGCGCTTTGTAGGCTGGCCAGGCTAATGGAGAGGAGGCCAGAGCTGGAAAATACCCCAAGTTTTGCTGGAAAAGCCTCCTTGGACACGCCTGTGACTCTCCAGGGATTGGAGAAGCCGAGAGGGCGCCCGGCCTGGCTCATGTTATGTGCTGGTGTATGCGTAGAATGTATGGCTGAGTTTATGCATGTTATGAATGTGTGTGTGGTTGCTGAGAGAGGATATGAGTGAGGGAGAGAAATTAACTCCCCTCTCTGTGTTTGGGCCTCGTTCCCCCTGGCAACGGTGAAAACATGCATACTTTTTTTCAACTCAAAAAGTCCTTTCAGTGTGTTTTCAAGCACACACGCTGGGCAGAACTGTGTGTGAGTGGATACGTGCAGTCAGTTTACAGCGTGGTAGTCCCTCCTGTGTGTCATGTGCAGGCGCAGCAGTGAGCTCATGTGGATTGGATTTGACAGTTCTCCCTCAGGAATGATGACGGGAATGACGGCGATGAAGATGATGAAATGATGATGGCTTAACAGGGAACGGTCAGTGAAATCACTCATACTGCCTCAGCTGAAGTGATGAGCAGCAGCGGTTAACACCCTCTCCTCTTGGCTCTGCGTCCACAGGACGTCCTGCCTGTGCCCTTATTTACCCGCCAGCAAACAGAAGACACTCTCTCATGCTGCAGCCCACACAACACACCTCCTCATGAAATATAAATGCATTTTTAACGATAAAGTAATACTTCAATTCATTCAAACTGGGGGCAGGGGTGTCAAACTCATTTTAGTTAAAAAGCCACATACAGCCAAATTTGAACTCAAGTGGGCTGGACCAGTAAAACTGGTCTCCTGCCCAGCCTGCTGCTGCTACAGTTTTTTGCTGTCACACCGAGCATGGAAAAAGATACGTAGATACAGCCAGGACCATTTGGTTTTGGTGTTGGCATGGCATTATTATTATTAACCTTCTCTAATCATGTCGCCTCAGTTGCCCGGTCGTGAAAAATCAGGCCTTACCTAACTATACATGCATCAGCCAGTCTGCACAGTGAAACCTCACAGTGAAGATGATCCAGAATGTGGTGGTGCGACTGGTTTTCAATCAACCCAAAAGGTCACATGTTACCTCCACTGGCTAACTGTAGCAGCCCACATTACATTCAAATCGCTAATGCTTGCCATAGTCTCCAGTACTGCACCTACCTACTCGGATGCCCTCATATATGTTGCCTAACATCCGTTGCGCTCATCCAATGAACGACGCCTGGCAGTGCCACCTGTCCGCTCAAGGCAATCCAGACTCTTCTTGTCAGAAACACGACACCAGTTCCTACCAGATCAGGGGCGTCCCTCTCTACCTTTAAAAACCTCCCAGCTCTTCAGAGAGGATCTCCTGTCCAAAGCTATGAACTGGACATGATAAATCTATCCCCTCTAGAACTGTCACCTGATTCTATGTGAGTAGTACTTATTATTGGAACATTGGCACTGTACCTTGATTGTTTCCCTTTTTTGGAAGTTGCTTTAGATAAAAGCTAAAAGCTAAATGAGTAAATGTAAATGTAGTATTACTTATTTAGTTCCATTAAGAAGGAAAGCACAGAGGTGAAGAAGTGGCACACCCAGCCTGCTCTCCCTGCCAGAAACACTCGAGTGGAGCAGCAAATTCAAATTCAAATTCAAATTTTATTTGTATAGCCCAAATTCACAAATCACATTTTGCCTCGGAGGGCTTTACAATCTGTACACCCTCTGTCCTTAGACCCTCTGTCCGAATGAGGAAAAACTTGCCCACAAAAAACCCTTTTAACAGGGAAAAAAGGACGGACAGACGTGCAATAGATGTCATATGTACAGAACAAATCAACAGAGACAGTACTGTACAATTACAATGAATGATAAAGGTTTGAGTAGCGTTTTCAGTAAAGGGAGATGTGACTACATCTTCAACCAATACCTTGCCTGACTAGGTACAACCCTGTGAGAGAGAGAGAGAGAGAGAGAGACAGGGAGGGAGGGAGGGAGAGTCCCTCGGCAGTTTAGTCCTACTATAGCAGCATAACTAAGGGATGACCTGAGCCAGCCCTAACTATAAGCTCTATCAAAAAGTAAAGTCTTAAGTCTACTCTTAAAAATGTTGACTGTGTCTGCCTCCCGAACCCAAAATGGTAGTTTGTTCCAGCAGCAGGGACTTCCAGCGAATACCCGTGACATTTCGCATGACTGTTGGAAATGTTGGATGTGGAGATGACTGACTTCTTGCTGACAGTCTGATCACATCCTGAGGGACAGTTGCTCTCTGTGTTTGCTCACCTATCACGTGAATGCAACATTTTTATACATGCTTATACATGCACACACATATACTGCTTTACTGTACCATGCAATACACCTGTGTGGAAGCATCTGAATTTGTTGTTTCTCCACTCATTTCTGAGCTTTTCTTTGTCACTCGACTGCATAAAATATGTCGGGTCTTGGTAGTTACAGCAAGTTTTTCTCAGACTCTCTTAAGGATAAATCCATAAATCTGTTCAGAAATCATACAAAATAACTACTTATAGCTGAAGATCCTTTCTCATAATCATCATATTCAGACATGTTCTTTAGTATTAATAATAATACAGGTCATTATTGTCTACTGAATGCAGCATGTGTTTTTAAGTTCAACATGATGTAAATAAATATAGGGCAAAACACACCGTTGTCATCAACATGCTTCCATTCAAATCTGTGGTATAATGTAGAAGTTATATTTCAGTTCGTACACCATTTTAGGGGAAACGGTTCCACGTGAGTTTGGTACAGAAAGGAAAAAGTTAATGTTAATTGTTTCCTGTTTTATTTTGTAATTTTCCCCTCTCCTCATGTCTGTAACTTCCTGCCTTTGTCCGCTGATTTGCTGTTCTGCCCTGTTCCCGGTTAGTTTTCACCTGTGTCCCATTATGCATTAGTGAGGACACCAACGCATTTAGACTTTGGCTGTATTTCATTGGTCCCAAAAAAATGACCTCCTATGTCCTTTCCTAAACACTTTTCCTTAACATCAATGGAATGAACAACACTTTCCCAAAAGGTCACAATAAGATATAAAACTGAAAAGTGTGTCTCAGGTTATGAAATTGAAAAAAATAAATAGAGTAATAAAAAATACATTTTCACCTTGGCTGTATGACATTTAAAACACCCAAACAGTGATGTATTGCATTAAGGTGTCACATCTCTGTGTGTGAGTGTTGTTGTTGGAGCTGACCAGGAACCACAAATAGAACAACTGATTTAAAGGAGGAGTGGGCAGGTCTTCCAGCTCTGGTGCTTCATTTGTGCTCACCATAATGTGACTGATCAGCTAGTTGTGCTAACCTCAGTAAATGTTGCTAAAGGTTTCCAGGTGGAACTCACATTAAACTTTGATGCACATAATGTGGAACCAATCTATGTACTGTGTAGTCTGCCTGCTGCTGTCTGCATTGGATGGTGACCTTCATATAGACGGTTCAACAATAATACACGAACCATTACAACCCGAAATCATAAACATATTTGTGGGGTTTTGGAAACCCATGGACATGCAGGCAAAAAACTAAATTCACATTACATTTCAAGCCACTCACATGTCAAATGATGGGATTTTGAAGTAACTCATAACCATATACGGCACACTAAATAGTGACTATGCCATGAGCCCGTAAATAGAGGGAGAGAAACGCCAACACAAACAGCCAAAGGTTTAATTAGAAGTAAGCTGAGGCAAATGTGGTGTTAGAAAAGGTAGCAGTGGTAATAACACTAATAAGAAAAATATGTGCTTAGAATGAAACAGGTGTGTTCTATGGATGAATCATAGTAAAAGTAGAGAGTAGCAATCAGAATATAGGGTGTAAGTCCAGTAAAACTTTCAAGTGCTTGTTGGGTTGTTTGATATTGTCTGAAACCTATCAAACTAGTGGATGATGAGTCCCAAGACCACATTGAGGAATTACAAAACCAAATCTTTTGCTGCACTTTCTCCAAGAATAGCCATGTGCTCCTTCTGTCCAACGCTGACCAAAGATCTCACTGTCTCCAGCCTACTTTGCTTTTAAATATTACCAAACTGTCAGTGATCGAAATGGAAGCATTACATCCTTAAGCAGTGTCAAAAACGTTTTCAACTTGTGGTTTACCAGATCTGTTATGATCAGTGGCAGTGGTCCCGTTTGGCAGTGGAGGTTTTAACCCTAACCAACCATGAAACTAGTTCATAGAAAACAACAGAATATTAACTCAACTTCTTGCTCACTCTCATGACGCACTGCTGAGGCTCTATGTGAAAATACATTACCCACAAAAATATGGTGTCTATACAACAAGGGTGTCTCTGTCCTTATATTTTTAGATTTAATACACGTCAGACAACCGCGCTTTTCCTCCCTGGGTGATCTCTGCATCAAGGAAATTTATATATGCTGGAAATTCTGTCTCTGGCATGCCTGCTGTGCTTTGTTCAACCTGGGTTGTTTCGTAGATGACATACAGTAAGCTCGCTGAAACACTCCTCATGTGGAATGTGCTCTCTGTGTAGTTTGGATCCTGGCTTGACAACATGATGTAGAATGCCACTGTACTGCCAGAAATAAGATGTTAAAAATGAAAGCAGCTTTTTCAGGTTAGCTGCAAATTAACTATCAAGTACTTGTATTGTTTTTCTGGCCACCATTTGGGTGGTAAGAGATGAGAAACAAAGCGGAAAACAAGATCCTTTGAAGGGAGCCTGCTAATAGAGTTTGATTTAGTGTTGGGTCACAGCAAAGTGTGGCTCCAGGAATAAAATGTGAAAGACTGGCTTACTGAGTGATGAATTTACACCATTGGCCAGTCTTTAGTCACGTATTATAAGTACAGGGTTGCCAGCTAAGATTATTGCTAGTGGGTTAACCCTTGACAGATGACTTGTAGTCTAAAGCCACGTACTATGTGGAGCCCACCTTGCTCTCACCTGTATATAAGTTGAGCTGAGACCAGACAATCAGCTCTCTCAAACAGCTTTTCCTTCAACTGGTTTAAAGGGAACCAGTGGAGCCCATCATTTAGCACATATATGTTGGAGTTATGGTACAAAACTAATGTTGTATCATGTCCTCTAAGGCTGTTGCTACTGGGATAAGGCTAATGCAGGATATGGTCCATAGGACCTTATCCTGGTTTGTGCGTTTTGGTCTGGTACCCAAAACGCACAAACACAGCTACTTTATGAGAAATCAATAACCAATCAAACATTGTTTCATTCAAATGCATCTTAACCATGTCATCTGATCTGCTACTGCAGTACACCTTAATTTGCCATGTTCCCAGTGACTAATGGGGACTATATCTCTCTCTATGTCTATCTATCTATCACACTTTTTTTCCCCATATATCCATCCATGTTTCATAACTGCTTATCCTATGACCTATCCAGGTCACAGGTTGTTTTCAGCAATATTTGATTTGGTTTAGCAAGGTACCTAAACTAAACTGAATTGAAGCCTGCAGCAAGAGTCTTTGTTGTTGTGCATCAAACTGTAACCGTCAAAGCTGACACCTTCAAAAGACAAGGCAAACAATGAGAAGGCGTGGTCAATCTGATGACAGAATAAAATACTAAACTCAGATGAGGACAGAATCAACAGAGTAAAGACTACAACAACTCAACACCAACTCCAAGAAACAACACCAAAGACATGTCCTGGTTGCAGCCTGAGGAGTGTACTTTATTTCAAACGTATTTATTTACACGTGGTCATTCATAGTTTTGATGTCTTCAGTGTAAGTCTACGATCTAGAAAGAAACTTTGAATGAGAGTCTGTGTGAGGTGCATTTAAACTTTTGACTGTTATTGTAGACAGACCGTAAATGGACAATCACATGCTTTCTGTTCATTTCTCTGTCTAATCCTGCCTGTTTTCCTGTGAATGCGTACTTTCAGCAATCAGCCTGAAGAGGAATCCAGTTGGAAGCCTATTTAGAGGTTTTCCATGATGGTCAGGTTCTCAGGAATGGAGAAGAGACGTCTGCTGTGAGATTTTCAGCAGATCACTCTGTCTGTCTTTCCCTGTACCTCCCACTCATCTCTCCTCCCTCATTCCATTTTCCTCCAGACCACAGGCTGGATTTACAACACATTGTAAATCCAGCCTGTGGTCTGGACAGTTCAACACCATGTTAAGGTTAGAGGGTACTGAGTCTATGTGTGTGTGTAAATATGTTTTATTTTTTTGTTTAGCTTTTTGCTGTTTGAGGAATTTATAGCACTAATAGAGATAGTGTATTCATACCATTCAACTATAACTACAACATGTACAGTATATAATAGCATCATTAAAACGGAAAGGGTATTCTCTGGGGATTATGAATATGCTCAGCAAATGTCACAACAAAAAACTTTATTAATTACACGTTGTTGTTTGGTACAAGCACAGGGTTCATGCTGATGGTGGTACCACAGAAAAGGTCAGGAGCACAGGTACAGGAGGTCAGTCAAACAAAAGGACAGCAGGCAAGTCACAAGAGCAAGGCCTAAACTCTAGACATTACTTGATTAGCGAGCACTGCCCCAATTGTGTATTTCATTGATCATAGGAGCAAATGAGTAGAGGTTAATGCCATACCATACCATAGGCATTAACTGATTTATATGTAACGTCACAAACTACAACAGATGATGAAGCTTCAACAGCAGTGCCACCACAACTATCGGATACAACCAGCAGGGATTTGCAATGTTTTGAATAAGGCTTTGGTATAGTAGTACAGTACTTGCATGGCAGCTAATACCATTAGTGTATGAATGATATGATATGTAGTGTAAAACCGCCTTGAGTGGTCAGAAGACTGGAAAGGTGCTATATAAGTACAGTTGATTTACCATTTTCCATTTATAATATAGTAGTTTTTATATTATCATAGCAGTAGGGTGGTCGCACAGTGGTGAAGTGGTTAGCACTGTTGTCTCAGCAAGAAGAAGAAGCAAGAATGTTCTGGATTTGGACTCCCCTTTCTGGTGCTGGAGAATTTGTGGCTGTGTCTGGGACCTTTCTGTGTTTACATGGTTTCTCCATGTCTACATGGGTTCTCTCTGGGTACTCCGGCTTCCTCCCAGAGTCCAAAGATATGCAGGTTAATTGGAAACTCTAAATTGCCTGTAATAGTTGTTTGTCTTTATGTTTGAGCCCTGTGATGAACCCTGCCTGTTTTTTTTTAATTTTCTCTAAGATGCACAGGATAGTATAATAGTATTATTTCTACTGTACTGTCTAGACTTAATAAGGAAGCAATAACCAATAAACTCAACCGGTCACGGCAGATGGCCACCCACCAATAAGCTAGGTTCTGATTTCTGCCTGTTAAAAGAAAATTTTTCCTTGACACTGTGGCCAAGTGCTTGCTCTTGATGGGTTGCTGATTGTTGAGTCTTCCTAAATAATCTCATAAAGAGTACAGCCTCAGCCTGCTCTATATGTAAAATGTCATGAGATAACTTCTATTATGATTTGAGGGTATATCAATAAAATAAAATTGAATTGAATTGAATTAAAACAATACAACTAACAACTGAAAAAGTTGATAAGATATGTTTTTCTAGGTTTTTAGTGTACCCTTGCTGCTGTAAGCATATTTTTAATTGGAAGCAGCATATGTTTTCTGTGGACTGTCTAAAGGCATTCTGGGAGGCATAGGAAATCAAAGAAATACAAATAAAGAGGTAACCTTAAAACAAGTGTGCTTATGAACTTCTGGGGTGTGTTTCTTTCAACAGCTGCAGTATCTAACCTGGTGACTTAGTGGGAATTTCGAACCCTATAAAAACATTGTGAATCCAGTTCACTAACATGATTTAAGGGCTCGCTGCGTGCATTCCTCTGTGGCTCCGTGGCACTCTTCCTACTCTTTAAGTGTTCTTTAGGCGCCCTCGACCATTACCCCAAAACTCAGAGTCACGCTAAAACAGACCACCTCTATGATAAATACCTTAACCATTTCCCCCTGTTCCTAAAATCCTCCACACAATACTTAAGTCCAGTATTTTACAACCAATGTATCACATTTCGAGTTGGACCTGGAGCACTGGCATGCATGCAAAGTTTTTGACTTAACTGGCAAGCTGTGCTGTTGGATCGTGTGTCAGAAAAGTGAACAAACTGGACTGTGGACACTTGGTTGGCACATTTAAATATTTTCTGACGTGTTCGGTGAAAATGACACTCTAGACATTTTATTTTCATGTTAGCTAACACTGAAACTGAGAGACACTGAGACACACCATGATTGGCAGTCTGTGCAACCAACCT
The DNA here is from genome assembly GCA_036365135.1 of Miichthys miiuy. Classification (NCBI taxonomy): domain Eukaryota; kingdom Metazoa; phylum Chordata; class Actinopteri; family Sciaenidae; genus Miichthys; species Miichthys miiuy. The sequence goes on from CM071609.1 coordinate 23,222,439, forward strand.
CACATTTGAATGGCAAATCATCTGGTCATTCACTTGATTGTTCTTTTCCTCTGCATACTTCTGTCTTTATTGGAAAATTGTTGGAAAATTCTCAGTGTGTGTTTTATCAAGGGTGTCTGACTGAACAAACAAACTTGACAAAAATCAAATAAAACGCTACATTAAGTTCTGGAGCCGATGTGAAAAATACTTGACAGTTTTTCAACATTAGATTAAATCTGAAAATGTGAGCCTCAGCTGACTCCAGCCTAAATGGACTTTTCATCCAAACCTGAGCTGAACCTGAGGACAAGCCCCGATCCAAACAGTAAATTGTTCAATTGACTGCTAAATTACTAATAGTATTTATCAACAAGGTGTTTGATCCCAGCCCAGCCCCAAGCAATTATGTATGAAATTTAGTTTCCCCTAATCCTGCTCACAGAGTCCTGTCAGGTTTTGTTCAGGCAGCCTGGTATTTGCCCTGAGACTGCTCCCTCTCTCTTCCGTCCTGACTTGGACCAGGTCTGGGTTTGGTTGGGTTCTGCCGCTCTGTCTTCCAAGCTTCTAAGCCAAATATTTTCCCTCCACAGGTTTCCACTGACGGGCTGTGGGAACCAGGCGAAGCAGTAGCAGCAGCAGGACTCTGTTGTCTGCCTACTGCTGTTAGAATAGAACTTATTTCTCAGTACAGATATACTGTATATATATATATATACAGTATATATATCTCTTTCCATACACACACAACACAAACAAGATTCTCTCACACACACACACACTGATTCACAAACACACAAATGCAAATATCTGTTATACCACCACAAGCCAAAAGACTGTTAACCATTTGTTAATATCTTACATTAGAGGAGACAAAAAGCTACAAAATTTACGTTTAACAGTTTATTTCATCCCACAGGATTCATTAAACTGTCATAAAGGCCTAATATATGTGTGCTATGTCCCCATATGTACTGTGATGGAAGAAGTCATGAATGAAAAATCAATTATTCATGTGGTGTTCATCCAAATTAACACTATAAAAAGTTGAAAATTGTAATACCACACCATTATTTACCTTTAATTTTAAAACACATGGAGTTTTGAAGGTGTTGTAAGGCTTCAGTTTGACATTGAACATGCGGCCCAATCATGACTGACCTTTTTCCTTAGTGCTTAGTTCATTCCTCTTTAATCTTGTTTGAACCTCTTAATCACAGAGCGACGGTGTTGTGCCAGAGCCGGGCAAGCGGGCAATGTAATGGTGCTCAGCAGCCTCTATGGACATAATGACAGAGGAGAAAAGAACAAAGAGGACGTGGATGAAGTAGAACAAGAAGCCAGCAAGAAGCTGCTGGACAAGAGTAAATATGGGACTGATTTTTAGTCGTTGGCGAGAGCTTGGTGAAATAAAAGGCTGAAAGACAGACGCAGAGCTGATCTTGTGTTGTTGACCTTGCTTGATGTTTGGCTGTTCGCAAAGTAAAGTCAACTCGCTAGTTTTTGATCAGAAGTAATCAGAACAAATGCACGTGTACAGCTGTCCATATTTACCACAGTGGACACACTCTGTGGACATCAACTGTGGAATTTTGTCATTTTCACAGATTTCCATAAGAGAAAAGATTGCATTTGCACATATTTAAAAAGTGCAAGTATAGTACAGGTATCTGCCATGATATGAGGAGTGTTCAGAGATTTTACTGCAGTGGAGAAAACAATTTTTAAAACAGGATGACTTGGCGGGCAGGGACCTATAGTGCTTCTTAGTGGGCAAGAATCAGCAAGAATGATGTGTAAGCAGGACGAGAAGTTTTTTTGCTCTTTTGATTGTGTGTTTGTGATCCAACTAAAAGGAAAATGGGTCCCAATAATCTTGGATGATTTACTGACTATGTGCCGCAGTTTTTTTCTTACATGTGTGACTGTCCATGCTGCTGTACCAATTTGTTGTGGAAGAGGTGAGTATGCTCTCAGTGACGGCTGTGTAAACCTGAAGGAGAAGGCTTCATTCCACTGCCAAAGTAAAGTTTAAGGGAAATTTTGTAATGTGTGGTGGAGTTTTTCTTAAAGGTCTGTCATGGATGCACGTTGACAGATAAACTGCCAACACGCATCACTGTGTGACATGTGGGAATGAATAGCTACTAGTTTCAAGATGTCAGTTTCCACAGTTGTCTAAATGTTCAAGACATTTTCACTGTAAAGAGAAAGAATTTCACCACAGTCTGTTCTGTCCAAACACTCCAACACACAAGCATACACACTAACAAAATAATCGGGAAGCAGCATCTTTTATAAGTGAGCCATGCTTCCAATATGTTATGCTTAGAGAAATCTGATAACTAATCTGATTCCTGTCCAGTATACACAGATTCATCATGACCAGGTCTGATTTCTACCCAGAGAGGAAACAACTTTTTTCTGGAAGCCTTACTAACCTGCCAGCTCTTCTGCGGCAAAATGTAACAGTGTGTACAGAGTGTAATTGATACTGTTACGGCCGCCGCTGGCTGCCATTTAGCATGTATTAATTATGTTGTTTCCATGAGTGATTCTGCCGGTTATGCAAATCCAGCTGTGATTCCCTGTCGAGGATTGGTCCTTCTGGAGCTGAGACCGCATACTTCCTGGTTGCTGTTCCCTGGCGTCTGTGATTGGTGTGGCTGTGATTCAACCGACAACCAACAGTTCGCCTCACTGTTGGTTGCATACCATTATGTTAGTCTAGAGAGTGTTTAGAGTGTTTGTATTCCATAGTATTGCCTCGCTGTTGCTTGTCTGAGCAGTTCAGTCAGTGCTTTTGGAATCTTTGTAATTCATTTAGTTTGATACAGATCATCAAGAGTTGGACACTCTTTTGTTTGAGACCTAAGTTGCAGAATAACTGCTAGTTTGTTTTTTGTCCAATGTATTTTGTAAGCTTATAGGTGCTGATCTCTGTTCTTTAGTGTATTTTTGAGCCAAGAGCAAAGTAGCTGTAATTCATTCAACTTCATTTTGTGTATTGGTTATTTGTCAGCACCTGTATAGCCTCTTTCTTTTATATTTCCTTGTGAAAGCGCACTCTCCTTGGTAAATTAAACACCCGACTTTAACCAGAACCTGTCCTGTTGTCGCTTTCCACCTCATTTCCTATCCCAGTTATATGTTACTGCTCTGCAAAACGAGCCGGCTTGTAACACTACACTTAATAATCATAATTACATGCATTCATTGTATATTTTGACTGTTTGAAGTTTTACGTGCGTGTGAAAGTCTGATTAGGACTTCTGAGGAAGCACAACAATTATTTCACATTACACGATGTGCTTTCTCTTCTCTCTTTCTCTCTCTCTCTCTCTCTCTCTCTCTCACACACACACACACACAGACACACCTGAAGTGATGTTTGAAGCGTCATACATTTTAACTTTTGCAATAGCTACACAAATAATTCCTCTGGACGCATGCTGACAGGTCACTGGCAGCTCGCCCATGTTTCTGTCTTTGTAGTTGGCTGTGGCTCATCTACCTGTATGTACAGTATTTTTATAACCTGGGACAAAATAATTGACATGGCACCCTAACTGGATCACTGTGTTCTTCCAGCACAGGATTCTGCCTCAGGCGCAAATAGCTGCTAGATGACTGATCACACACAATCTCTTTAAGGTCACACATCCAAGTACCTGTATTTCCAAACACAATGTTATGCCCATGAATTTCACGTCAGTGAGGTGTGTATTTTTGTTCCTCTCTTTCATAGGAAACTCATACTCATTTACTGCTTACTGAATGCTGTTTGGTGATCACATATGCTGTTTATTGCATATGCTGTTTATTCTAGCAAGTTCAGGATCCTTTAAAGAGTCAACAAATATAATATAATCTAAAAGTTTTACTACTTTTAGTAGTAAAACTTTTAGATTATATTAAAAGTACTAGACAGTTATATCAGCTGGCGGAAGCTGGACACAGAAACACCATAGTGAATCCGGTTGATTTTCAAAATAAAATACCCCGTGCAAACTGACGGTGGTAAAAACAGACAAAAGCGAAACAAATGAACTACGTTGCATATTTACACATGTAGAAGCATATTTAGAAGAACATTAACAAAAGAAAATGACCAAATCAAGTAAACAAAGTCTGGTGGGCTTCTGAAACGCTCCCAGTGGGGTTTGAAATCTCGTGCAGGATGGACCAAAACAACGTCGGGACGTGACAGAGATGTACCTGGTGGGGTTTCGGGGTTAGAACTTTGTTTGTACTTTGTGGAGAAAGTATAAACTGCAGTAGAAAATAAAGAACATAGAGTGTTGGAGTTTGACACTGTTGACCATGACTTATTGAAGAGATTAGAAGTGTAGCTCTCCTGGCTACTTGTGGGATAGATATAGGGATGCCCTTGGTATACATGCTGTATGACAAGCTCTTGATGATGACATTAATATAAAAAATGTACAAAAAGCATAATCAACAACATTCTTGCTTGTACATATACACAATGTAAATATCAACCTAATTCAATTTTAAATAAATTAAATCAGTTACTGTTCAATGTATTTATTGTATATTTAACTTCAAATATATGGCATAATATTTTAACATCTAATCAATAATGTACACATTTCTTTATTTGCAATTATTTGTATATGGCCTAGGAACTGTGTGGTCACTAGCAATAGTAACTCGGTAGATTTCTAGCATCAAACTTCACAGAATGTAACACTGTCCAAAAAATAATGATGTGAGTGTGAAAGCAATAACATAATCAACACATACCCTCAGAGCTACATCAGAAGGGAGCTAATCATTCACACCCCCGTGGCACAGCCTTTGGGAGCAATTTGGGTTCAGTATTTTGCCCAAGGACACTGACACATAGACTGGAGGATGGAACCACCGATCTTCTGATTAGTGGACGACTATCTCATGAGCCACAGCCACCCTGCACTTACTTCCTGATTACTGGTCACATGACATAACATTCTGTTATTTCTGTATGGAGTTTGCATGTTCTCCCTGTGTCTGTGTGGGTTTTCTCTGGGGACTCCGGCTTCCTTCCACAGTCCAAAAACATGTAGGTTAATTGGCAAGTCTACATTGCCTGTAGGTGTCAATGTGAGCACGAATGGTTGTTTGTCTCTATATGTCAGCCCTGTGATGAACTGGCGACATGTCCAGGGTGTAACCCGCCTCTTGCCCAATATCAGCTGGGATTGGCTCCAAAACATCAATATGTCAAAATAAATACTTTTGATTCATCACTGTTGAAGCTTACTTGTGGGGTTCCGCAAGGCTCCGTGTTGGGTTCAATCTTGTTTATTTAGCACATTAATAATATATGTGAGATTTCCAAATTATATTATTTGCAGATGATAGTTTATTCAAATCCAGAATTTAAAAAGATTTCTCCTTACCAACAAAGCTCTTCATGGTCAGGCACCATCATATCTTGAAGAGCTCATAGTAACCTATTACCCCAATAGAACACTGCACTCTTGTGTTTCCTATAGTCTACAAAAGTAGATTGTGAGCCAGAACCTTCAGCTATCAAGTTACTGTCATGTAGAACCAGCTCCCAGTTTGTGTTCTGGAGACAGACACCCTCTATACATTGAAGAGTATAGAGGGTGTCTGAGTAGTTTTTAAATTTTTTTATCTATATACCTATACCCCCTTATGGCCACCCACCATAAGTCGGGTTCTGCTCAAGGTTTCTGCCTCTTAAAGGAAGTTCTGCTTGCTTATGGTGGGAATTGTCGGGCCTCCATGAATAATATTATAAAGAGTATGGTCTAGACTTGCTCTGTATGGAAAGTGTCAGACAACAACTTCTGTTAGAAGAAGCAGAAACTTCTGCAGTTAAATGAAAACTACAACATTTTAGGACATAATCTATTTGCTATTTTGCTGAGAGCTGAATGAGAAAACTGAAACCACTTTCATGTTTGCACAATAATCATGACAAGGCATGCTGACAATGAAACAAAAAGGAAACAGCTGTTTTTTCCCCCCTACCAGCTTAATTAGCTAAATTAAAATGTTTGTTTGATCCGGACACACTGTGCTTCACGTGTTACAGGTGGTAAATTGCGAAACTATTTCATAACCAGGCACAGTAACTTCGAGGCTGGCAGGGAACCAGCAGATTTTGTTTATTTATTTTGTTCAGGTGCTGTAGTCCAAAACCAAAGAATGTGTTTATGCTCTGTATCAGATGACTTTCTACACCAGCTCAATTGTAATGTGAATCATTAAACTTTCATTCAGTTCAGTTTAAATCTGTTATACACTTCCAACCCCAACAAGTTAGATTGACTCTATGTAATTTGCTACACAGTATAGCATGCAAACCTCCATGTTAAAAATGCCCATAATTACTACCATTGCTATTTACAGTTGATACAAGCTACAGTTTTTCCCACTTTAGGGAAATAATGTTTGAACCTGTTTCCAAAAAAATGTTGGTATGCTGTTTAATAATTTTGAGCTATATTCAAATGCATACAGTACAAAGATATTTTGTTTAACTGATCACCTTTGACTCTGAATGTATCATTTCAAACATTCCACAGGTAAAGGTTCATTGGTAACAGGTGATAGCATCATGACTGGGTATGAAAGGAGCACCCTCAGTCGTTCACAAGCAAGGATGGGGCAAGATTCATCATTTTGTGAAAAACTGTGCTAGCAGTTTCAAGAAATTTATAGATTTCATTGTCTACAAGCCATAATACTATTAAAAGTCATTGTTGAAAAGATTCTGGGACCTTTGACCACTCATGCAGCACTGCATTAAAAACCCACATGATTGTATAAAGGATATTACTACAGGGTCTTAGGAAACACACTTCAGACTTCTCTGGACCGAGCTCATCTGAGATGGACTGAAGGAAACTGGAACAGTGTTCTGTGGTCTGACATTTCAAAGGAAATGTTTGATGTTTTGATGGCGGTGATCACTTAACTCTGCTTAACTTTTTCCACACATTTTAATCAGCATTTTTTTTTGTATAACTTCTTTTCTCAAACTGGGTCACAGTGGGACTGCTCACGCTGAATTAGTTTTGTATACTGAAATTCTAAATAAGTTCCAGAAACAAGATGGCCACATACAAAAAAAAAAGACTCAAAAGTATAAATAAATACGTAAAGTAGAGCTCCTTAGGAGAGAGTTAAGAGAGAAAATAACCATTTTACAACACTAGAATCAGTTTGACCCACACTGTGGTTACCATGGTAAATAGACTTTTCATTGCTTTACTGCTTCACCTTTCGAACAATAGCAGTTATGATCAGATACACCTGCACTACCCTTCCTGATGGAGCCACCTGAGCATGGCACATCCTTTAATTATCCTAAATATCTCTGTAGCACACACACACACATACAGAAATACACACACACACTCTCAACCTACCCATTACCTCCAGTACCCCTTCCTGTAGATATTCAGGAGGTTCACCTCAGACTGTCAGTGTCTGGGATTCTGTAATCCTCGAAGCCCCCTGAAGCACCAAGAGGGAGAGCAATCGAGAGACAGAGGGAGAGAGGATGAGAGCCGCTGACAAAGCGCTGTAACGTCATCCAGACCACAGCAACCATCAAATCTTGGGAAATACCTACAAATCCGTCTAACCCAGACAAGGGCGGAGAGGGGGAGAGGAAGAGAGAGAGACGGGGTAAGGGAAGGAGTAGGATAAAGGATGAGAGAGAGAGAGAGAGAGAGAGAGAGAGAGAGAGAGAGAGAGAGAGAGAGAGACCCTCATTCTGTACCCACTCTTCCTCCTCCTGTCTAGAGGGAAAAAATGAGCAAGGCATGTAAAAGGCAGCTCCTACTTAACCACCTCCTGAGTTTGTCTCAGAATGTCTGAAGATCAGGCAGCTCTTCATCAGCACTCAGCTGTTTGTATTCAGGTCACTATGAGAGAACTGTACATTTCTTACAGAAAGAGAAAGACACCTTTTGATTGGGTGCTTGATTGACAGATAAACAACAGAGTGGTTGGATGAAAGGAGAAATAATCATACTCCTTGAATCTGTTTTTCAGTCAGTTTACAGCCACAATTGCACATTCAGCGCCCGATTTATTAAGAGAAAAAAGCAGATCATTGCACAATCTGCTCCTGGACTGATCCTGGTACTTCCCTGTGGGACGCACACTGCAAAGTGAAGGAGAGATCAGAGCAGCAGCGAGATTTCTATGAAAGCTCACAAATAGAGTGATTACAAAATATTTACCTTGGCCACAGTTCAGCTCCACCAGAGCAAAGAAATCGTTAGAACCCAACACATTACTCATAAAATGATGATATAAAAATCTTTAATGTTGTTAATGTATTAGCAGGCAAAAAACAGATTCATGGGAAAATAAACTGTGCTGCCAGAACAAGACGAGACTGTGAAACAGATCATTTCAACCCCAAAAACAAAACAAACAAACAAAAAAATGCACACAAAAGAATATATCACAATACAGTATGTTTTGCAGATTACCCTCAACGTAAGTCTAATATGTGTGGCAGCAAATAAAGATGGATTTCCTTCAGTTCACGGTACAGTAATGTTCTGTAATGCAATGTTGCAAATTACCTTATATAAGCACTTGGTGACAGTTGCAAGGAAAAACTTCCTTTTAACAGGCAGAAACCTTGAGCAGAACCGAGCTTTTTGTTTAGTTTGATACAAATTACAGCTTGTTACGTCTTATTATTGTAAAGTGAGCGTGACTGATTTTTCTTAATTGATGGTATTATGTTTTGATTGTTTAATTATCCTGTTTTCTATTGTTGGATGTTTTATTTACTTTTATTGTTGTTTTTGCTATAAATCACTTTGTAACTTTGTTTTGAGAGGTGATATATGAATAAAGCTATTATTATATACTCCTAAAGAACCAGAGTCTATCTTAGTGTCAGTGGGAAGTGTCGCATTTTTCTTGGAGGAAACTGAGATTATTTCTATGACTGCACTGGTTTGGTACTCACTGTGCATCCCAGTGGCTGGAGAGGTGTGTCGCAGTAGTCTGCTGCCACCTGCTCGGAGCGCAGAATGATTTTCTGTCTGTGTTCCAGAATATTTTATTTAGATCAAACTCATTCAACCAGCTGACAGGTCATTTTGATCACACAATTATGGCATTATGCCACTAAGACAGGATAAAGATTATTGAGTTTTAACAGCTCTGTAATATATGACATTTCCTTTACTCTGGTGACTCTGTTCGCAGCCATGTGAAGGATGCTGATATCCGTTCCATCTGCCGTCCAAGCAGCATGCTGCCTGGGGTTTCAACACACACATAATAGACCACAGATCATAGAAAGTACTCTGCCAACTGTGGCTCTGTGTTATCTCCCACTGAGGTAGGATCCCACCTAGCTAATAGTGGAGTATGCTAAGTGTTGAGCAGACGTCACTGTGATTTCTGGACACGTGCACGCTTTGAAGTTCTGACGCGTCCAAACATCAGAGGTATCCATCTAATCACGACTCTTTGTTTTCAGCAGACATTCGCTGTGTTTGTTCCAGAAGTGTGTCTTTCATTTCAGGGAGCTTCTTCCTGACTGTGTGTGTGTGTGTGTGTGTGGTTTCCTCTTCCCTTTCATATGCTTTTATCATTATTTAAATATTCAGACCGAAAGAGAGGGGAAGAAACGCAGTATCAGCTACTGGAAGCCAATAACTCACACACACACACACACACACACACACACACACACACACACACACTATGCACATACATCCACACACAGACCTGTATATGTGGGCATGCACACACACATACACAGTGCAAACAAACACACGATTGGACACAGTTAAAAGGCAGCACATTAGGGGTAACTGGAGACTGACTTGAGCCCATACAGTAATTATGTGTCTACACCTGAGATGGGAAGAAAAGAGAGGAGAAAGAAAGGGAAGAAAAATGAAAAGAGAGGAACAAGAGAGGAAAACCATTTTCAGAGCCCACCTAGGTCGAGATAGTGTGGAGAGAGAGAGACAGGCAGAGAGAGAGCAGAGGGGGTATAAAGAGAGAGAGAGGGAGATTATGAAAGAGTGCGACAAAGCTCCTTCAGCTTAAACAAACCTGACAGCGTCTCTACTTCCCCCAGACAGGTCTGTGTGAAAATGTTTGGCCTCAGCTGTCAGCTCCAACCATAACAGCTCCTGGTAATACATCACCATAATCACCCTGCTCTTGCTAAATGCAGCCATCACGTTCACTTAGCACAGTGTGTGCAAATGCATCTTTACAGCCAGCCTTTAGACCAGGTGGACTGATAACTGCTTCAAACTCTGCTTGAGGTGACAAAGTTCTCAAATACTGATAATTAAATATTCAGTAGAGTCTAATGTTCATTACACTTTCAACAAAGAGCACAAAGTTTATAAAAAATGTCTCAATGCCATTACATTTAATGATAAAAGACATGTTCTATTTTGTTAATTTTTCTGTCACTATACTACTATATCGTTATGTTCTGTCTTTAAACATGTTAAACATGTTATATTGTGTTGAAGCTTCTTTAATATATGATGAAAAACATTGTTGGGCTCGGTACCAGGCTCAGTACCACAGAAATGATCTGAATATAGAGTTGCTAATTTAAATGGTTTGTATTTATTGTTGGATGTTTGAAGATGTATGTGTGGCATTAAACGCCATTAAATTGTGTTTTATGAACAAAATTTAAAAACTAACTCATTCATTCAGTAACATTTAATGTTAATGTTAGAAAAAAGAAGTAACTTATGCAGCCATTTATAGATTTGCAGATTCGAGGACCTGACTAAACATACTTAACTCCACAATTCACAGTGAAACATTATGAAGAATGTTTTCTGGATAAAAACACAAAATAAACTGATGTCTGGAGAACATTAGAGCAAAATAGTCTGTACTGTTTTATTTTCTCGATAATTTCTAATAACTACAGGGCAACTTTCCAAAAATGAATGACGTCATTTGGTAATTATGAGGAAGAAAGAAACAATTCTGAAAGTTACAGTGTGCAAGCTGTAATTTCATCCCCTAAAACAGTGTTCCTTGAACTTTTCTATCTGAACCCAAGTAAATATATAATTTTGTTACTGATTCTTACACACGTTCTGTTCACACGAGCACTAACAGTTCTTAATTAATTGTAAGTCCACTATACCAATTTAACATTATCCATATATCAGTATAGTTATATATCCCTTCATAGGGGACGGGTATATAACCCTTTAAGGGACTTTGGCACATAAATGGAAATAAGCCAAAAATGCATATTTCTGGTCAGTGCTGGTACACTGAGGCTCATTCTGGACAGACAAACTAAACACTGGCTCTGCATTTGAAGGCCACTATAGTTTTTCCTTCACGCTTGGAAAGAGAAAGTGACGTGAGGAGTTTGTAATGTGATAATTACTAGACTGCTAGATGCCATTAATTTCTACATGAATGGGATATGTGAGAAAAACATAAAACTAAGAGGGAAGGTTACATGAGCAAATTTGTGTTTTTAGGTTTTCGTGGCTGTAAAACCCTTCACAAACATTGCGTTCACCATGATATAGACACAGCAAGTAATGTAACAAATATTAGCTACTTTTTGGGTTTGCAAACTGTTGACAAAGTTGCTGCGGAGAGGATGAGACAGTTTTCCAGTGCCAGCACAGCCGTGCTCACATTCCTGCTATTATAGCTGACATCATAACATATCATGGCAAAACTTGAAAGGGAGCTGAAAATCCATGGGAAAATAAATTAACGTTACCTGAAACACAAGTCATTGCTTGAATGGCTGGAACAGTGTTGTGCGGCTCAGTCCGAGCCACTCCAATTATTTACTATTTACAAAAGCAGGGCTGTGTACAAACCTTTCTTTTTCAGCGTGCACACATAACAGGAAGTTAACGGACCACAAGGCGATATTTGCTGAAATTGACAAAAAGTGAATTGGATCACTGGCTGACCACACCTTGCTGTGCTGTGTTATGTAATAGGTAATTTGCCTGACATGAAGCAAACAGCTTTCACAATTCCACTTCTTGTGAAAACTGTATAAATCATGTCAAACACACACACACACACACACACACACACGCACGCACACACATTCACACTCAACACCATGCAGCTTATCTCACATAGCACTGCACACCAAACACATATTAATACATTAGTGCTCTGGCCTTGTATTTACCTAACTGCACTGCTGTACACAGAGCTCTCGTATAGATGTAGATCTTATTATTGACCTCACCATATATTCATCTCTTTCTGTGCACTAAATGTCATAAATGAGTACTGACATGCTGATAAATACATGTTGTTGGGGAAGCCATCCATAGTGTTAGACAGTCCCACCAGGATTTCATGATTTTTTTTGTGATTTTTGCGATCAAAATGACTGATTTTGCGGCGGCATTTTCTCATTTTTTGCGAAGAATTTTGCGCCCCTTTTTTGTTGTTTTCTTTACTTTTAAACCGCATCAAAAAGTCTAAACAGGCTTAATAAGACAAAAACAAGGCAGACAGATTGAGAAACACTGTTTCCTTTTTATTTTCTGTAAGAACCTTAACATTAGTACTGGAGTGTAAAAACGCATTTACCCCAGTACTGAGTGAGGCGAGATAATTAACCGAAACAAACAATCAAAATGGTTAGCAGTCACCCATATGCACAATGCACCAGTGATTCCAACGATCAATGATATAATCTGTACGAGGAGTTTTCCTCCGCTTGCATGTAAAATTGCCGGATATTGTTTTGCTCGGTCATTTGCAGATATATATGACGGCAGGTGGGACTTGTTAGTAGTCGCCATCACTAACTAACGTTTCCACGGCGGTGTGTGAAAATGGCTGCGCGTGCGTGGTGTGTGTGTGTGTCAAACAGGTGGTGTGGAAGACACATCTATGGCAGAGCCGTTTATTTGATCTATGGTGGAAAACACATATGTGTCGTGGGGAAGGTCGGCATGTTTGGTTATTTTGCAATAATTGTGCGACATAGTAGGAAATATGCGGCCTCGCGAAAAAATGCGGCATATTGCTGATTACGCGGTAAACCACGCGATCGCAAAATCGCGAAAAACTGGAGGGACTGGTTAGAGTACAAGGTGGCATTCTTTCTTCTCCAGTCTTCCCTGTCTCTGTACATATTACACACCAGCATGTAAATTTATTTATATTTCACTTGCAGCAACTCTACATTTTGACCCTGTTGTTAAATTATCAATCTCATAATGTGCCTTAAGCTGCTGCATGAACACAGTCAACTTTCCAACTAGAGGATCATCCAAGGAATGCTGATTACCTTCGCCTATCTGCAGCACTTTGAGACTTGAGTATATAGAAACATTCATATTCAAGTCAATACTAAAAATGCACTTATATCTCTATACCTCCCTTACAGGTCCATTATGGGACATTTTCATCATTAGTCATCAAGTTTTGTGTTTGCTTTTAACAGTATGTGTTATAGGCATAGCTGTTAGCTGACCGCTAATAACAGTTAGTATAGGACTAATGATAACTGAGCACTCATGTTATCTGGTGTTAGCCTTTGGAGGGAGCATGAGGTGGATAGCAGCTGATGTTAGCATATGATTGTGATTTGAGGAGGCGTTGATAAGAAAATACAGATTAGCACCGGCGGAAGGTTTTGTCTTAAGCCTCTGATAAAAGTCTTTGTCACGGCACACAAAGGACCAGGTGCACTGAATATGACACTGTGTTTGTGTGCGTGTGTGTCTGTGATTTTAATAGTTAATAGTCTTCTGGCCTTGTAACACACTTGGAATATTATTTTAGTGTCGGCATTAGTGCTAAGATAGTAGCATTGTTGTTCAAGGACCCTAACTTAAAGGTTTTAAGGTATTTATTATGTCACTTCATATTCATATTGCTCCAATGGTGCATACTCTCAAAGAAAGTCGCTTACTTAAATGACCGCAAACTAAGTACTAATTTATAAAATTCACAGAAATTGCAGAGTTGATGCTTCAGGCCCACCAGGGGGGAACTGAACCCTGACTGTCATCTCAGGTGGGAGGCATCAACTAAATGTCCTGATATCAGTTTTACTGGTTTATGCTGTCGTCTTGTCATGTCCCTCTTGAATAGACACACAGGTAGTTGATGCAAACACATTTACATTTCACTTTGCCACAGTTTCAGAAATTCGCTTCCAACTTTCACAACAATTTATGGAAGCATAACTAGTGTCTCGGCCTAAATCCGTCTTTCTCAAAATGTTGCACTTTTTCTTTAACCTGTTTGTCCTTTGTTTTTGTTGAGCTGTCCTGTAATCAGCTGTATTTGTGAGAGAGGCTCCACTCTTAATGTGTCGTCCCCTGTTAAAATGAGAGATGAATGACCAAGAGAATGAATGAATAAACTCTCATCGTCAGCTCGCGACACTGCAGGTTCCTGAAATTGGTGTGTTGGTGGTAGACAGAGCAGCAGCTAAACTGTAATTTCAGCCCCTAAAACAGTGTTTAGGCCAGTGTCTGACGTTAGCCTGCAGACTCGCTGTTTGCATATGCAGCCTTTTACACTCCATTAAGGGCAATTTTGCCTCTCATCTGAGTGATTGGCCCTGCTGTGGGCTTTGTTGTTTATGACGCTTAAATACTTAAATATACCACAGTGACACCGCGCATGTAAACTGACCCTCTGCCTGTCTCTGAGCGTGTGTGTGTGTGCGTGTGTTTAATGTGTAGCAGTGACGCATCATGATGTCTGTGGTCCTGTCATTATGGTACTGTAAATAAGGCTTAGGAGGTTAAATGATGCCACCAAGCAAAAACACTTGCAGACAGAGACAGAGCAGCACACACACATGCAGACACACACACACACACCCAGAGCTATCATTCATATATCAATCAAACTACCTTCCATAGGCAGGACTTTGTCATATTACACAATGCAAAAAGTAAATAAATAAATTTAATTAAAAAATGACTTGTAAAGCAATTTATTTTATTCCCTCACAGCCTGATTAAATCTATTTCCAGATGTTTATGCCTATCATCGTGTGATATTAAACAAAAAGCACATTAAAGACTAAAATTATGACACATTATGAGTGCAAAATGTCTGTTGCTTAAATATGTTTGATTTTACTTGATGCCAATATATTTAAGAACATACACCAGTATAATATTAATAATGTATACATAATCAACTGTAATTTGTCCAGGGTGTATCCCACCTCTTGCCCGTTACAGATAATGGATGGATGCATAATCAACTGTGATACTCCAGGGGTTTAAAGTCGATTTTGAGACCAGACCCCTCAACAAGACTAGATATCAAAACAAGGTACAAATGCAGGGCCCCTGAAGGACTGAGCCCCGTGGGTCTACCCGAACCTGTTATTAGCACTTAATAACTTCATGATGAAGGCTTCCAAAGTATCTAAATTCTTGTAGACAATGTCAAGTGAGTTTCTGGTTGAGTGAAAATATCTGGTTCCTGAAAAAAAAAGAAGTCGTGAGTGGAAAGGTTTTCTATGGGTGTGCTTCTGGCTAACTAGTTCAAACAATGTGTCACCTGACCAAATATGGAGACAGAAGCCAGGGCTGCATCCTATGACCTCGCTGATCCTTCTCCAAAAACTTATTTCGTTCTCACCTGTGAGCACATGTTCATGTTCATTAAATGTTGTGGCCAGATAAATTCCAGAGCATCACATCATCATCATCATCATCATCATCATCATCATCATTATCATCATCATGATATGCAGAGTCACACCGTCAGACTTAATATGTGTTGTTGCACGCAGTGTTTAAAACCTTGACGAAGACAAAGTGTCCTGACTGAGCTGTGGTTAAGGTATGGCTAAGTTTCAGTAATTCAGTAATTAAAACACTTAGACAAAGTTAGGTAAAGGTTGTGGTTACAGTTAAGAAAATGAAGGACATTATGCAGCAGTGGGGCGGCAGTAGCTCAGTCCGTAGAGACTTGGCTTGGACTGGGACTGGAGGGTGGACTGGTAGCTGGAGAGGTGCCAGTTCACCTCCCGGGCACTGCTAGGAGGCTACCCATCACTCCACCATCTCTATGAGCCCTTTGTGTGTGTGGTTGTATTTTGGGCCTATAAATGTAAAAACTTCCCCTCACCCTCTCCTTCTAGGCATGAAGGAGGAACTACAACCTATCCAGAGCCAGTGTTTAGCGGACTCTGTAGAAGAGGACGTGCAGTGTCTGTAGATATAAAAGTCTCATTCTAAGGTAACGAAAACCAATTCTTATTTTCAGGTGATTATACACTTATGAATAAAAAATACTTTAAATATACTTCATGCTAATACTATATTCTGCAAATACAGCCCCTAAATATGATACACCAGACTTTTAATTGCAGTTTATGGAATCCAGTGTCCTGCATGAAAGTTGGGCACTCTATTAGGGGTGCAACAATACATGTATCTGTATTGAACCGTTCGATACAGCGGTCTCGGTTCGGTACACACTATGAATCGAACAATACGCAGTTTTATATTTATTTTATCAACTTCTGATGATGCGCTCTGTGCTGAAAGCTCAGTCGATCTGCGCTCGACTACTCCGCCTTACGCCGAAACCCCACTGCACACATCTCTGGCACATTGCGTACGCGCCGCGATTTTGGTCCTACTTCAGACCTCACCGGGAGTTTGCATGGGGTATTTTATTTTAAAAATCCACCGGATTCTCTTTGCTTTTTCTGTGCCTGGCTTCCGCCCGCTCGAGGTGGTCTGTGTAAATTGATGCGTGCTGCTCGCTATAATCGAAGATCCTCCACCATCCTTTAGATCTGGCGTTTGGAACTGCTTTGGTTTTCGTATTAAGTATGACCCTGAAATTTAATTTAAAAACTGTACTTTTGAGTTGAAACAAATGTTGGTAATTTCAATAAACTACAAGTTAAAAAGGCATGGAAATTTCTCTTTTCTGTATTGAAAAAATATTGAACCGTGACACTAAAGTATCGAACCGAACCGAACCGAACCGTGAATTTTGTGTATCGTTGCACCCCTACATTCTATATATCCACTCGCCACAACCTCCAAACTCTTACTTTCCACTTCATGGACACATTACTTCTTATACTGAATATTTTGCCTTGGGCATCAATGACGTGCAAAATTGATTCATTCCAGCAGACACTGGACTGTCCAACTCTTGCTTCCCTTCATGGCGTTAGTTAGTTTTGTCTTTGTGATGGCCAAACCAGTGTAGAAGACACAGTAACTTCTGCTATGATCTGAGATTTAGAATGAATGTGGCGTGAGTTAAACTCTTTCCCATGTCGGTGATTTTTATAGCGTGTTTCTTATCATGCAGTGAGCATTGTGTGTCTTTCTGCCTCCTCATTTCTGTGTCATGGCTGTCTGACTGTGGTCTGAAACACCATGCTCACACATTACATAACGTCACTTTGTGTTTTCCAGCAGTTTACTGCAAGCCTGATGCCAAGACTGTATCCATGGAAACATAATTGACCAAGGATGTCATAATCCACCAGTCGCCATCAAAACATGAGGGGGAATCTTGATATATGGCTGTTTACAATCTTTCTCTCTCTATTAAAGCTGCTTCTCTCCTCCTGTCTCATTCTTTCAGTTTTTCTAACTCTGTTTGTATCTACTATCATTGTCTACCCCACTTCTTTCTCTCTTTCTACCTTATTCCTCTATTCAGTCTCTATTTCTACCTCACTCCTTCTCTCTCATGCTCATCCCAAACTTTAACTATACTGTAGTTCCTGATAGCAGATAGTAACTATGTATTACTCATCCATCTCTCACTCAGTTTCTCTCACTCTCCTTGCTGTCATTACTCATCTGTTTGTGTTTTGCAGAAGTATTACACTGTAATGAAAAACAGGAATGGCATGTGTTGCAATTGAACTGACGGTCCCACGCAGAGGCTGAGACATTGGGCAACCAACCAGTAGATAGTTTAAAGCGGTTTGGATTCTTCAGGTCTGGTGGTTTGAGTGGGTGACAGGATTTACTGGATCACTACAGTTAGTTCCTATGTTGGCCCGGATTGTGTTGTCTGACGCAGCAAGTCGGCAGACAGACATGGGGGTGCAGACTGACTATGTGTGTGTCTTATGGGTAGTTATGTCTAACACGATTTGAATTAAATATAATCATATGATAGTTATTATGAATGTAGCATACTATTTTTCAGCCATCCACTGTATTTAATATATATAACATCTTAATATTATATCATGGACTAAATGTTTCATTACAGTCTTTTTTTTTTTTTTTAAGGTTTACTTTAAGAACTCACTGTGTGAGCAATCATACAGTCAGCTGGACAGTTTTCCAGGACAATACCACCTCTATTTGCCAATGAAAAAGGGGAATTGTCAGTTATAGTTCAAATCATGACTATAATTTGACTTGATTGAATTATACCTGGCTCTTACACAAAATTTTTCCACGTCATGACATGGCTTTGAATTTTTCCTGGTCTATGCTGCCATATTAGCATTGAACACAGGCAAATGATTACAACATATGGAAGACTGTTTGATTTAAGTAAATGGTCAGAATTTAGAAATAAATGCTTTCAAATTGAGACATCATAATGTATGATTCCATTTGTTACAACTCCCCCCAAAAATCATATAAATTCAAAGCGATGCTCACTGCTATTGTAACACTTGACAGGCCAGCTTGATGTAATATATGATTAATATCTTACCTTAAACTGTGAGTTTGATCGGTCTGATCAAACCAGCAGCCTGTACCAGCCATAGACAGTAATAAGAATGGCCGTCATATCCATAATGTCACCCACAGGTTTCTGAAGAGCTGTTGTGAAGCTTAGAGTCGCTCTAACCGCGATCACCACCCCAAATCTTGACAGTTCCAAAACTGTTTTTTTATTTTTATTTCTGTTGTGAAGTTGGACATTTTAACATGGGGGCTTATGGAGACTGACTCAGCCTCAAGTGGCCGTTTGAGGAACTGCAGTTTTTTGCAATTCTGCATTGGCTTCTCTTCACAGCCATTGAGGTTGATGCTTGTGCCGCCACGGCCAAAACACAGTACTGCAGTTCCAATGAATTGAAAAACCTTTGTTTTCACCCCAATCCGGTCTGCATCTGGCCTAAATGGTGATGAAAAGCTACTTGATAGATAGATAACTACAAACTTAAATGGAGATATGACTAATAGTCATAAAAATAGCAATAAAAATAGCAATATCCACCCATTATCTGCAACCACTTGTCCTCATTGGGGTCATGGTGGGGCTGGAGCCTATCCCAGCTGACTTTGGGGAGACAAGTTGCCAATTCATCACAGGGCATGCAGGGACAAGCAATCATTCACGCTCACATTCACACCTACGGCCAATTTAGAGTCACTAGTTAATCTGTTATGTGCGGGAAGCCGGAGTACTTGGAGAGAACACAAGCAGAAACGGGGAAAACATGTAAACTCCACACAAAGGTCCCAGCCGAGGTTCAAACCAGGAACCTGGTTGGGAATCTTTGTTACATGCTGCACTTTTCTTCCTCTGTTGTCTGTGTTTCATGTCTGTACACTTTCACTATCAAATAACAGATGGTAAAATAAAGATGCAGAAGAAATGCTGCATTACTTCACCATTGCCCATTACTTTTGTATATCAGGACCCACTGTCACGTGTCGGACTATTGCTTTTTCTAATAGTTTTATTATAAAGTGAGTTTGATCATAATGTACTTCATATGTACATCACATGTAAAAAGTGAACAGAACTTCTCGCTCAGTGAAGTCATTTCTGCATGCGTGCTTCATTTTGTACTTATTATAAACCTGACCTGACATATTTCCATAATCTTCTTCACTTCAGACAGTGTAGGCATTTTGCGTTTAAGTTACTGACCTCAAACATTATTGCACTGTATGTGAGGATTTGGACTGACTTTAAGCAGATGTTCACGTCCAGAACACACTTTCAAAATCCAACAGCTGGACAGAACAACAAAGTCTTGACAAAATAAACAAAGGAATGTCTTGCTTGCTGTTCCAGAAATGTGTTTTACAAAATAAAAGTGACTCTGTGTGATCCAGCATACTGATGGACAACAGAATAACTGCCTGCTCTTGCTGTATGCGAATGTGATCCCTCAGTATGGGCATGCGTGTGTGGACTTTATGAGTTCCTGTTGCATTTCCTGCTACTAAATGTCATTGGCACTGTTGGGACTGCGGTGGGTAAATATGTATTCAGCGGCACATGCTGAGTCACTGAGCAAACAGAGAGGAAGAAAGGGATGAGGGGGAGAGAGAGACAGTGGAAAAAAAGTGTTTGTATTAAGGAAAAGAAAGAGAGACAGACAGAGACATCAGAAGAGAGATAATCCTTTACATGAAATCATTCAAAGGAATCTGAAAGCTAGTGGTGAAATGTTTACATGAAAAGAAAGACGAGTAAAACCTCCAGGTCCTGTTTCATTTCCTTGCTTTTGAATTTTTTTGAATTGCTTGACACAGTGACCAAAACAGCACTAAGGTATCCAGGTAACGCACATACAGTACAGGTTATAAAAAGAACAGTGTCATGGGTCAAAGAGCACCATGCCAAAATCTGAGGAATTTGACACTGACCAGCTTTTAGCAAAGCACAGCGGTTTACTACAAATTAAACCTGTTTTCTGAAAAAAGGCAATATAACCTGGGTGTGGAAGTTACATCCACTGATCAGCAGGAGTGATTCAAACAAGCTGTCTGTGCATGAGGAGCATTCAAGTTTTTTTTTTTTATTCCTAACCATAAAAAAAAAGACAGCTGAGCACATGGTGTTTGTTCATTTGTCACTATGTGTGAACCTATAAAGAGTCCTTTAAGTGCTTTAGATAAAATGAATCAGCACACACTGCAACATCACCTCTGTTTCAATGACAACTAAGCATACTCCGTCCACTAATAAAAACAATGTGATATGGTTGAAAGCTGGAAAACTTCAGACGAGTGAGAAGAGCATCCATCCATCCACTTTTCACAACTGCTTATTCCTCATCAAGGTCACGGGGGGTGAAGCCATTGCCAGCTGATATTGGGTGAGAGGTGGGGCACACACTGGACAAATGACCAGTTTATCACAGGAAAGACACATAGAGACGAACAACCATTCACACTCACATTCACACCTATGGGTAATTTAGAGTTGCCACTTAACGTGCATGTTTGGACTGTGGGATCAAGCAAAGGAAAGGAAAAAAAGTACAAAAATGTTTCATAAAATGACCAAAAGTTACTTTTAGAGACCAAACATTACCATAGAGATGTGACTCTATGTGCTTTAGTTGCTACAGTTGGATGTTGCAGGAAAACAAATAAAATCTGTTGTCACTGAATGTTTTGCAATTAGATTCCATATGGACATTTTGTGATGTGCAGATCATTAGAAATGTTTCATCATTAGGCATGAGGAAAATAAAATAAAAGGATATTAAATAAATTTTTATCTCTCTGCATACAAACTTAAGTGAGTTAATCTGCTTACACAAGCACATTCCTCTATGTCTTATTTGAAAATTAAAATGAGCTTTTATTTAGAGTATTAACTATAGCATCAGTTTTGGTTACACAGCCTAATAGCTTAACCTACATCCAGAACATTAAAGTTACATTTTACAAGCCAAGTTTCTACTATTCAGTATTGGTGTAGCACTTTGTTTTTCATCCTCTATGTGGACTTGATGTTTTCCTCAGGGAGTTGTCCTCCCAGCCCTGCAGGCTACGTGACAAAGCTCTGCGAGGGTTTTCTAAAGGCAGCAGCAGCAACAGATAAGACTGTCAGTGTGAGGTGGTGAGCTCATAAAAGCAAATGGAGTTAAAGTTCAACCGAAAATGACTCTCGAGGAGGAAATATCTTTATCTTTCATTTTTATTTCAGCGCAGAATTTATCAATCCAGGCTGAGATAAAATCTCTGTTAAAGAATGACCTGATTGGACGGAGCACGTAGAGGAAAGTTTAATTAGTCACCTGCAATACTTCAACAAGTCACTGACTAATCTAACATTCAAATATTAGCTGAACCTAAAATAACCCATGTTTTTAGGAGCATGTCTGAATAAATAACATAAAGTTAATAGATAGATACCTCAATGATCATGCAAAGATGTAACGGCTGATTACACAACCCATCAAGTACAGAACCCCATTGGTTGGATTTGTTGAAATAGTTCTCCGTGCTGTAACAGTTGCTCACCTGTCCAGTATTGTCAGTTTTCCTACAGGGAGACGGAGGCAGTACCGTGCCGTGCTGTGATAGCCTCTGCTCTACATTCTCCACTTGTTTTTCAAAAACACACCCCATTGGACAAATAAGGATTTTCCATTCACCATAGATGACAATATATCACCAGCCTCTTTCCAAAAGCTTTTGACAGCTCGGCAGAGCCCACAGCAGACACATTAATGCGTCGGTCTCACCACAGTCATGAAGTATTGTGACATTTCACTTCATCACTTGATGGACAAATAGAAACAAATGGCTCATGTTTTTACAGTGGTTCCTCCCCGGATTAGGACCTCACAGTTACATGGTATGCATTCTATACAGTATATTTAAACAGGACATACATGGAAGTTATTATGTGTATTCTTCATGTGTATTACCAGTGACTGATCCAAACCAACGCAAATATATACTGTAGGAAATGTTGTGGGCAAGAAATTAAAAATGTAAAAATGAAAATGAAACATAAATTGTTTTTTTTATTTCAAATCTTGTCATTTTAACTTGACAAACAAACAAGTACAATACATAAAAGAGTGTATATAACATAGCACTGAGAAAAGTCCAGAACATTACAGAGATTTACTGCTAATGAGACAGGAAAAGATGAAGGTGAAGCGTAGGGAAGGGAAGAGGTGATTGGTAAATGAAGGGTAAGGAGTGTCAATGGAGCAGAAGAAAGAACAAATTACCTGTCATGTCAGTGTCAATACAAGCTGACATGTTGACATTCACAGCAGTTCTGCTCTGATGCTTCATGCTATCACAGAGGTCAGTTAGTACAGAGGCTTTAGTTTTTGATAGTCTCTCTCCATTTCACTCAACATGTGTCAACCATCTCTGTCACTCAGAGAAAAACCTTCAGCCACTCAGACCTAATGAGCCAATCTTTCTTTCTTTCTTTCTTTCTTTCTTTCTTTCTTTCTTTCTTTCTTTCTTTCTTTCTTTCTTTCTTTCTATATTTAACTTTCTTTGATGCTTCTGTAGTTTGAAACATTTTGATTCCAGAAAGTCCCACAACATCAGGTTATCAGTCAGGAGGAGAAGTACATATCCTCATTGTTCATTCCTCTCTCTCTCTTTCAGTTCCTTTCCTCCTTACTTCTGCTGAAGTGTTCTCGCTCTGACAGGATCAATATTGACAGAGTCAGCGTGTGTTGTGAGTGGACAGTAATTCCCCCTCCAATAGAGGCTGAACTGAGTTGCACAACACTGAAATGTAGACAAAGGCAAAGTCAGATAGATTTACTCAGACCTCACACAGAAGCATGGAGAGATCCTGGAAGTGCACACACACACACACACACACACACACACACACACACACACACACACACACACACACACACACACACACACACAACATTTGCAATAGTGTGGAATAAGATTAGGCAACATTTTAAATTAAACATTTAAATTGTGAATCCCTCGTGTCTGTAATTGCACTCCAGACATTAGACAAAATCAAAACACGTCATGGACCACACTTTGAACTGCTGGTGGAAAGTATGCAAGTGAAGGAGCTTCCTAGGTCTCACTAATTGTTTATTTACTGGATAGATTGTTAATCACGGTGTCAATTAGCTCAGTTGGTAGAGCATCCGCCCCATGTACGAAGGCTCAGCAGCGGCCCAGGGTTCGAATCCAACCTGCGGCCCTTTGCTGCATGTCATTCCCCATCTTTCTCTCCCCACATTCCTGTCACTCTTCAAGCTGTCTCTGTCACGCAACTACAGAAAATGCATTATGTCAAGCCTGTACAATGTGAGAATAGTATGACTCTTTGCCTTCTGATTCTCATCCAAACAAGTTTGACTAACAACCTGCCTGACTTCTCGTGTTTAATTATTATTTTCGTATGAATAAAGGCCCTCAAAAAACTACAAAAACAAGAGCACAACTATCAAAGTTATCCTTTAATATTAAAAGCGACTTATAAGGTTATGTTCAACAGCCAGCTGGCAAAACTTTGCCAAACTCTGTTTGTGCCAAAAACAGTTTGAGTAAATGCCAATAATTAACAGTTCTTACCTCCATTACACTGTCAGATGTAAGGCCGGACTGTCAGCTGGACAAAGGGGTCAACTAGAGTTCAGCAAATACTGTGAGTCAGCTGGATTGTGATCATTTAAAAGCAAATTTGTTTGGGAATACTCAGCACTGAAGGACATTGTGAACTGGCAACAACCTAAAAGGTCCCAGCGTGGTGGTGGATTCAGTTGTTGCTGATTGCGACCCCTTTGCCTCACCCTTTCAACTGTAGAAACATTCAACATAACAAATCTGAAACACTGGACCTTTCAGGGGGGTCCCGCTTGTGGTCTGTATCTAAATTCATTTCAGTTTTGTGTTGTTGTTGCAACAGATCTTTATTAAAAATGAGACTGTGGTTTATTTTTATCTCTTTGTTATGGTTGTCATGAATATATATTTGAGATATTGGTGGGAGTGTGCTGCAGTTTTCTTTAAGGGGAGGTCCAATGTAAATATTAAAAATTCGTTCAGAAGGTAAATCCTGAACCCCTGCTGAACTGTAATGTTGAAGTGGTTCCTGCCCTGCTTGTTTGGCCACTGACTTTATCAGTGAAGCGAATCTGTGTAGTTAAAGCCCGCAGCAGAGCCTCCCAGTGACACATCTCATCATCTCATGTTGACAGATGGAGAAGATGGGATTTTCATAGGTAGTTAAATCCCTTTCAACGGTGCCTTGTGCACACATGAAGGACTTAAGCTGCTCACCATCATCCTTGCATTGTGCTGCAGACAAGCCTCAGTGGGAAATTCACTGTAATGGCTGAAAAGAGGTGGACCACCATCTT
Organism: Miichthys miiuy; assembly: GCA_036365135.1. Classification (NCBI taxonomy): domain Eukaryota; kingdom Metazoa; phylum Chordata; class Actinopteri; family Sciaenidae; genus Miichthys; species Miichthys miiuy. Next base: position 23,247,466 of record CM071609.1, read on the forward strand.
TGAAGTGCGTTTCAGGCGTAATGCTAGTTAAAACACGCAAAAGGAATTTGTGATGTTTCATAATAACGTCCCGAACTTATCTGAGGTGATCTGTCACATTACACACTGCAGGCTAAAATGACAAATACAGCATCACACATTTTTGAATCTTGATGTCATTGTGAGTACAATTTACATACTGATGGGTACCTTTCTGTCTATGTGGCAGTAATATTTAATATAATTTCACACAATGCAGAAGGGAAGGTATTTGGACCAGTGGAGTGCATGTTTTAGTGAGGTGACATGAGGCTGAGGTGTATGTACACTTTCAGTAAGACTTAAAATAAACTTATCATAAAGAAGATGACACATAGAACATATCTAAATATAGCTGCATTAATCAGCTTATTTTTTTAGGAGTATAGTCCGTTTATAATTTGTCTGTTTACACATCCAGCAGACAGATCAACATTGGCATTGACTGGAAGTTGTGTGTTTGAATCTAAGTCTGATTTAGCTGTTTTCTGGTCTCTTGTTGATGGACAGGTTATTTAGCCTATAGCAGGCTTATCAGAGCTTTCTCAGGTTGCTGGTTGCTCCTGTATGTTTTGCCTTAAAAGTTTATAGATATTTTAAAAATTCTACAATATTTTTTCTGTATTTTCTTTATTTAATTTGGTTACTGAGGTCTTTGGCATTCCAAATGACAATCCAAATTTCAACTGAATAGAGCAGATGTGTGTGTGTGGATTGTTGTCCAGCAATGTAAAGCGGATATTAGCTCAGTTTCTTTTAGTCCCTGCACACTGATCATAAAGGTTCTTGAATTAAAGGTGAGAACACACACCAGGCCAAATACATAATAAATGGTGCAATGACCTATTTTTGGAGCAAAAAGGAGAAGAGAAAGGAGCTGTGTGTACATTCCTGGGAAACACGCTGGAGACAGAGGAAGTTGTATTGTACAGAGAGCAGAGTAACCTGCCTGTTTTAGCTCACAGCGTGACTGTGGCCTGAGCTCACTGCCTACCTCCAGGAACAATGACACCACGTCACCGTGATACACTAAAATCAAGTGTGAGAACTGTGGGTCTGTGTGTGTGTGGGTTTGATCGTATTTCTCTGAACTGTGTGTCCCCTGCATTCCTGGCACAGTTTTGTGTGAGAGTGAACAATGAGCTAAAACTGGCAGGAAGTCCTGCCATCACAATGAGACAACAGCACATTTACATGCCAGCAGTCATTTTAATGCTTTCATTTTAAAGTTTACATACTTACTTTTGGCTTGCATTAATCTAATGAAGTTCAACTGATATTCATACTGGACTAGCTTTAGAATTTCAGTCAACAATATGAGTCAGATGAAACACGGGGAATGGGATATAGGGAACTGTGTACACCAAAAAGTCTTGTATTTCAGTGAATGAATGATTATTTAACCAGCACCAGTTTTGTGCAGATTAAAATCAAAACATGAAGTTAAAGATGAATGTTATTGATTATGCTTCATATGTTTAGTTACACAATCCCCTGACTGTTGGACCTTCACAATATAGGGTCTTGGAGCATACCTGTAGTGACTTCACAGTGAGCTTAACGGGCTCAGTTTATATAACCTAATCCTAAAATCACTGTATTATTTTTCAAATATGTTTTCCATATAGTGACTTTACCAACATGAATCTTATCTCTTATATCTGACGGTGTATCTGTCTAATATTGCGCCTGTGCATCCAGTCCACAGGCTCTCCAGATAACAGGGAGAAACAGGCTGATATTCATAACAAACCCTCTTTATCACTCTGCTGAACTCTGTTGACTCTGTTCTGTTGAAGGTTTTAAGTAAAAGAAATGAAAAGTAGTCATTAGTCAAAGATTAATTTACTGCACAATTCATAGCCGCCCACAACACACAGTTAATCATTACGAAATAGCTCTCAAATCAGTATTGATACGTTAACTTTTCAGATTTGTACATTACATGACATTCTACTGGCCTGATAAGAAAAGTGTGTTGATATGCCTTCATGTTGCTGAACCAGTATGAGTCACTGCACAAACACAAAAAAGTCGTTATACTCTATATGTCTTTTTATGGCTTACCTGTTTTAGTGAAAGCTATCTCACATATCAGCCACTGCACAGATATTGCTATATGCTCTTTGAATGTCCAACTCCCACCTTTATTTATCATAAATATTGAATGTGTCATTATATTATATGAGCTTCACCCTACTAATATTAACCAAATTGATATATGTGTTCGCATATATAGCAAAAAAAAAAAAGTTTTATATTATCATGTTGTAGTTATCAAAGGTCAACATTTGATATATAGGCACGTATCACCTTCAGTAACTACACTTACACAACCACCTGTATGCATGCATGTCAGTGTAGGAAAAACAGAAAGTTGTTTTAAAGATGCAGCGTTTTGTTTTTTTATTCATCATTTAGATCAGAAAGTCAAAAACAGTCTGTCATGTTCACAGGCCTTTATTCTCTTTATAGTGTTTGCAATGTAACTACTTTCAATGCCATTGAATGGTTTCAATTGTCCCTCCACCCTCTTTCACTTCTTCAACTCCAACTGAAACTTGACCTTCTAAAGTTAAAATATTCTGCTTGCACAGCACATCCAGTATACTATAATAGATGTTCATGTACATCTTCCTATCTGCACGGCTGACATGAAGCAGTGCGAGATCATGGGATCATGATCTGACATGACTCAGGATGAAATGTTCTCGGATTACGCAATAAATGTTTCATTCACGTTATTTGTGTATTTGTCTAGTCTCAACTTATATACAAGATGAAACAGAGGTGGAGCACACGTAAGTAGTAAGTGGCTGTACACTAGAGGTCTCCAGTCCTGCATGAGCATAAGTGAAGGATGAATCCACTAGCCCACTAGAGGGTTGTGTCTATGCTAACGTTCGTTCCTAATGGGGTCACTTCTATACCCTTTGGTAACATTCATAGGGCTGCAACAGTCCAAGTCCACTTTTAGCAAGTCTGCTAAGGTCCCAGGATCAACCCAGACTAGTGATGTCCATACTGACACAGAACAGGGATGAGTTAAACAGTTTCATGGCCACCTGTTTCCTGTGCCGCTCAGTGTGATACTTTGTGAGAGTGTATTTGGCTAAAGAAACTTCTCTTCTCGACTAGCATGCGGTGGAAGGGGTTGGAGATAACAAACTTGCACAACATTCTCCTCTCTATCAGCACGTCCAGCTCAACTCCTCATCCAATCACAGAGCCTGCCTTCCTAACATGTTGAGCTCTCTGACCCTCACACTCCATCGCCAGCACACGGCAGCATAAAAGACAGCTGCCCACCACAGATAGAACATCTGCAGCATCTTGGTGTAGATGCCGAAACCTCAAGCTCCCCCATAACGCATTCCTGCATTAACTAATTACAATCGTGCCTTGGCTCGGTCCTCTGGAGAATTTCAACACACGTTTTGGGATTTTGTTTGGTCACATTCATATATCCATATGTTTTGATGTTGTTCATGTTCAGGTTGCACTATAAAGGGGAAACTCATTATTCTCCTCAAACGGCCACTTGAGGCTGGCTACAGAACATGTCAGTCCCCATATTAAAATGCCTGCTATTCACTGTATGGACATTCTATTTACCTGCATGGATGCATAAACATGTGCATGCAATCTCTCCGTACTCCAAATAAATTAAATACATTTGCTAAGTTAAGTTATCTCTTGATATTCTCCTTGGATTGTGGGAACTTGCCTTTTTTGCCATGTTTGTAATCCAGCCTGCTGCATGCTGTTTACATAAAAAATCAGAATTCTCTTGCTAATAAATAAATTCTTGCTTGTTTCAATATAATTTTATTGACTTCAAACATAAAACATGTCCTTTGCCTCATGCAGAGGCCAGTGTCAGGGTTACTACAGGCCAGTTGGGATGTGCTGCAGCACATGTGCTGTACTTGTCACTACTCTGTTTACTTTCCGACCAAAACGCTGATTCCACACACACACACACACCAGCATATTGACCGTGCTATCACCATCAGCACTTCCCCAAGCCGCTCAGCAGTCCACAAAACACTGCCAACACACCTCTACACAGACCCACACATTTTACACACTTTAGAGAGAGACACACACACAGCGCCACTTGACTATCAACAGGAAACATCTTTTGCAGAACAGGAAGTGCTGCTCTCTAATTGGTTGGGCGTGATTCAGTGAGAACTGTGTCTCAGCCAATCCGGGAACTCTTATTTTAGGGGTAGGTATAAAAGGAGAGCAACTGTTCTGCTGATGGTCAGATTGAGGGTGACATTTCTGTGTGTGTGTGTGTGTGTGTGCTCACAGTTACAGTAAATGACTTACAATTTTCCATTTGTACATGATTCAGTGTTTGAATTAAATGTCACATGCAGTCAAAAGACTTGAAAGTTATCGTGACAATGTGATTCTATGTCTTTGCTGGTGTCACTGATCTAAAATGCTTTAACATGAAGGCCTCTAACACGAGCCAGGTCCAGCACAGTTCATGATCAAACCCATGTTGACTGTGTGTTTCATCTTCAGTAGCTTTGAAAAGATATTTTAGATTTAACTGCTTCATGAAAGAAACGTGTACTGCATGTACAAATATAATGTATTTGACTTTGTATTACTCCAGGCCTGCTGGGCTCTGGCTGAACCTGACCTGATGCAGTGGTCACCTTACAGTTAGAGAAGTAGTCTTTTGACTGGAAGTTCGTAAATTCACTCTCCTGATCAGCATAAAGACTAGAAGTGGGTGGGGCAGTGGTTTCATCAGCTCACGCTGAGATGTGTCATGCAGTCTGATAGAGAGCAGTCTTATTAATGTCTCCTGCAGAGACTCATAGATTACATCCTAAACTATGTATGTGCTGCATAGTTTTACAATGACAGCAGGACAGATGGGAATTAGAGAAGCCTTCCAGTAAAGTTCAATTTGTGGCCGTCTCTGTCACGTAACTGATTATTCTAGTTATGACCAAACAGCGGCCTGCAGTATTTTCACTCCACCATTTATATATCGATTCAGCTCAGACTGGAAGCGTGAACAAAAAAAAAAAGTACCAGAAACCAGGTACAAGCCACAACTTTTGACAACAGAAAACCAAAAAGGAGTGAGTCAAGAGGAGAAGAGAATTAAAGAAACACATATTTTTTTCTGATCTGACACAGCTACCACAGAACAGCATCATTTGCCGTGCCTTTCAAAATGATTACTAATCAATGTTGATGAATGAATCTCTTTTATGGTGTGACAATGAATAAATAAAGGGTCTGGATATGGTTAATGATTTGTTTAGGTACACAAACCACTTGGTTAATGTTAAGGAAGAATCATGGTTTCTGATGTTTTGTTGACCAATCCGTCCATCATGACCTCCTCTCTGAAATTTGTCACTCCATAGTAATGTTCTGCTAGTTCCTCTCTGCTCCCCACAAACATGCATCATAGATAACTACAGCTGCTAAAGAGCAATGATACTTGAATGTAGACATGTGTTGTTTTGAGGCACTGAAATACAGTCTCTGTAGTATTTAAAGCAAACCACGGCGTACTAAATTTTCCTCAGTTGAAATGACAGAAATGATAGTTGCAACTTGTTACATTATCCCATGTTTCTTTGATGAAAAAACAAATGACATAACAAATTAAGTTAAGTTAAATGGGAATTTATTGGCACTCAGTTTTATTGTTATTTTGATGTTTCTCTTTGTACCCTTAGCTTGGCTTGTTGTTGTTCCATAGAGACTTGTGACGCAATCTGTTGACCACATTTACATATGTATGTTTTTCCACACATCCCGTCCTTCCTTCACATGTACAGTATGTGCACGTGTCTTTCCTTTTACTTTTCAATGTGTATGTGTACATTCATGTGTGCGGTCCTCTAATGTTGGCCAGCCTGATGTAATCTAACAAACACAATGAGAGCTGATGGGATGGGATGAAATCCAGCCATGCCTGGCTCGGTTTCAGGAGTGTTAAAAGCTGCAGGCGTCACAGCGGAGCGTCACTCCACGCACATCTCTCATCAGCCAACCCAACTGTGATTACTCATCTGCTGCCAGTGGCTGATGCACAGAAATCACTGCAGGTCCCAGGCAAACACAATTATAAGAGGGGGGAAACCCAGAAATGTCAGTGCCAACTGTATGTGTGTGAGAGTATGTGTATACACTGTATGTGTGAGAGTGTGTGAGGTAATTTTATTACACAGTTTTAGTGCCAGCCTGCTTCCCCTCTAGAAAAAGCACCTCTGGGTGCTGCCAGGAGTACGAAAGATAGATTAACAGGGTTATAGAGAGCTGTGACGCACATGTGATTAAAGCTGAAACACACACACACACACATAACAGTGCACAGAGAGAGAGAGAGACAGAGAGAGAGAGAGAGAGAGAGTCCCCTCAGTTTAACAACAATCACACTGTGTTGATTTTCATGTGCATGTGTGTGTTTTGCTTCCTAAAAAAGTATTCCTGAAGAGATAGACAAGAAGGAAGAAGTGGAGAGATAAAGAGGATAGGACAAGAGAAGAGGAAGGAAAAGGGTAGTTAGGAGAGGAGAGGAGAGGAGAGGAGAGGAGAGGAGAGGAGGAGAGGAGAGGGGTGGTGAGGAGAGGAGAGGAGAGGAGAGGAGAGGAGAGGAGCCAAGACAAAGATAAAACTATCCAATCAGAGTGTGATAAACAGTGTTTTAAACGAGGGGTTCAGTCTTGGCTTAGGGACTAATTTGCGTAATTAGACAGTGTTTGATTTATCGAGTGTGTTCAAGCCTCGAGTGTTTTGCTTTGTCCTTTTGTTTTCACTGATGACTGATGGCATATGGGCGGAGGGCTTGCAGGATTTTTTCCGTGTTTGTTACAGCGAGGCTGTTGTCTATCTAAAAAGAGCTGGTGTTTGGAAAATGGAATTGTGTGCAGGAGCTCCCCCTCTTTCACATGCCCTCCTCTCTTTATCTCCAAAGCTCTTTATAAATGCAGGATTATTATGGCTTTATTTATTTATTTATTTATATATATATATATTTTGAGCCAAAAGGCAAAATTCTGAAAAAAACTGCTTGAATTTGTGCCTGTGAAAACATGTGTGGGTCTGTGTAAAGGCCATATGAGTATCAGTACTTCCTATTGTGTTCAGTCACCTTCTAGTGATGACGCACTTATTTCTTAAGTTAAGTTCAAATGAAAACTGTGGAAAAAAATGTCCCTGTTGAAATTAAAAACGGAAGTATTGAAATCCGAGAAAACTACAAAGATCTTCCCCGTTGGTCTTAGTTACTGTTAGAAGTCAAATCTGGATTTTAAATAGCTTTCTTTAGCTGTGGGGAGCATGCATTAAAATGTTTTTCTTCATCACTGTAGTTCCCAGTGGTTTATAATTGAAGCTAAAAAAAAAAGCACCTTCCTTGATCATAGTTTGGATGTGAGTGGGTGGGTGACACTAAAATATACTCACTTCCTTCATCAGCCTCTGATATTTTTATAGATCCTGTCCAAAACAGTAAATAGAGAGAGACAGAGATGAAGGCATGTGAAACTAAGATGAGTTTTTCTTTTTGAGCATGGAGGAAATTCTAAAGATAACGTGGGGTCTAGAGGTCCTTACAAAAACATATAATATATATATATATACTCACATCACACTCGCAGCACTCCTAATATGGACACATTTCCTGGTTTTTCAATCATGTTTTGGCTTGAATCTTGCAAAGCTGGTCCACATAAAACTCAGTTACTCAGTTATACGGGCACACAGGGAGATGTTCTTATTCTATGGCAGGGGATCAGGAGTATTTAGGGGAGCTGCAGAATGTGTGTGTGTGTGTGTGTGTATGTGTGTACTTGTTGCCTTGGCTGACTGGAAAGCAGTACGGATTAACAGGTGTCTGTGTGACGCTTTATAGAGCTCCACCTGCAGCAGGAATTTTAACTGGTTGACTGACTGATCCTTACCAACCTCCCTGTCCTCATTTGTGGTCTGACACATGCAGTCACACAGCAGTGTGCACATGTGTGTGTGTTGGCGTACGTGTGTGTGTGTGCGCGTGTTTGCGTGTCTGTCCTTGTGGGAAACATTTCAGCCCTCAGAATGACATTTTTGCTGAGTGAGATCATTTTCAAGGTGCTGATACAGGAATGTTTTTCTTATATTGATAGCTTCGTCCAACATTTTATGTTCATTAGGAACATTTTGCTTGAAATCTCACAAATTTTATTCATGAAAAATATTATCTTATGTATGTAAGAATTAGCTATGGATTTAGTCATGGCCACAGTAACCAGCCTGGCAGCCCAGAGTAAATAAGCCATGTGCTGTACTGACACGGTTACTTTAAAACTAACAGATGTTTACAGGAATAGACACCATTGGAGCATAATATGAACTTAAATACTACATGTATTAAAGAGAGTCTCAAGATTATGTAATAATGCAGGACATTTCAATTTCCCTGGTTCATATTCTTAAAGCCAGCAGCTGGACACAGTGTGTGTATGCACGTCACTGATGATGAAAGATAAATTAAAGCCGTACATATCTATGGCAGGACTCCTGTTAACTCCTTGCACCAAGTATAAATCCATTTTTCGCCGAATCCAACTGGGAATGAGATGTTTCTATTTAAATACGTTGTGTTTCTGTGGTTTGGAGTCAGTTGGCACAGAGGAATCACATATCAGGGTTTTGGTTACCTGATTTATACATGTACTTAAAGCTACTATCTAAAAATCCATGTTTAAAGGATTCTTTGTGTAATCATACATTCCAGTTTGCACATGTAAATATTTAGTAGAAATGATGGTTAAAACCATTCATGACTTACTTTTTCCGTGGTGGGTATAGATGTACTTTTACAAGGCGTGTTGCCTTCTGTTTACAACATTGTGGCAGTACTCCATGGAGCTCTGCCTGATCTCTCTCAGCAAAAGTCCTCCCCACCACCAGCATTGCTCACTACTTCTAAGCTTTATCACAGGCGCAGGTGTTCAGTGGTAATGACACTCAATGAAATTGCTTTGGTGCCCAGCTCTTTGTGTGTGTGTGTGTGTGTGTGTGTGTGTTGGGCATGTGTGGGGAGTACTCTCTGGTATGCTCCAGAAAGCTTTATATGGCACCTGTTGAAGTAGAAGTAGGAGCTGGAAAAGAAAGTAAAGCAGAGGGTGATGGGAGGAGGGCACCTTTAGGCTCCATGTGGAACATCTTACAGAGTAACTGAGCATAAAAATTAGATTTGTGTCTAAAAACAAAGTGTGTTTCTCATACAGAAAAAACACTCCTGTCTGTATTTGATTACGAGTACATTTTGTATTTGCATGCTACCTCTTTTACTGTCAGGCCAACAAATGTAGTTTACCACAGTGCCTCATGGTTTGTTACAAGAAAAAAAGGCACTCAGCCCTGTGATACATAGAGAGAGTTTGGCTGGTCTTCTATGAAAATAACTGTAATGAAGCTTGTGTCAATGCAGTCAGTTGTCAAAAATATTGCGTGTCACACAAGCTCCATGTTTGGCTGATAATGTTGCTGTGTGATGTTGAAAACACACTCCCCGCAGCACACCTGACTCCATTACCTTCTGATTCCTATCCTAAAATGTGCCTCTCTGTTCTGTTTAATATCTTACATGTCATAACTCGTTTCTGCTCCACCCACCTCCACCAGCGCCTCGGTTATAGGTTATAAATGTGTGGTGAGAACGTGAGCACCTCATGAATACTTCAACCACCAATAAGGTGGTTATGAAATATAAGACGAGACATGTAAACTTTGTAGTAAAAGATTGTTTGTTGAGGGTGTTTGCCAGTTTGACTGATTGTGTTATTGTTTTTGCAGTCTACGCAGTGACCTGTGAAATGTTATTGAATCGTTTCAAATGATTTAGATGTTTTATCAGTCTGTTATTTACATGTGATGTCAAGAGCTTTCATTTCATCCTGTGAAGCATGGTGAAGCACTTTGTAGCGTCAATGTGAACTCTATAAATGAGACATCATGTGATGATGGTTTACAGGTATACATGTGGTAAACTGATGGTGCAGGCAATACACCCGTAACTGTGTATCTGGAACCTTGCAGATGTCGAACAGCACTTTTCTTCTCATTGATCTATTGTTGTGCATCGTAATTCTCCTGGTAGGTCCTCACATCAGCTCCCAGCTAACGCTAAGCCAACAAAGAATTGTTTTCTAACAGTGTTGTGTGTTCACAAAACTGTCCCACTTTGGAGCAATGTCTCTGGGCTGATTCTGATGATCCTTAAGTATTGTACACTCCTTGATGACACAATGAAAAAAAACATTTTGTTTTTACAGTAAGAAATTGGCAGCTGTACTTGGCAGAATTTTACCGTAATAAATACGGTATAACCTTTTCCTAATATTACGGTAAAAGGATGTTAATACTGTTGATTTTACAGTTAAGGTTTGGGTTTTATTCCGTGTCCAACACTGTTTTGCTGTATAACTGACAGGAAAGTATTGTATGAATGCTGTATAAATAAAGGTTTTGCCATGAAATATTATAGTATTTTACTGTACAATTAACAGTCTCTAATATAAAAGAGTAAAGTAAATTTACTATACCTCTTTCCAGCATACCGTAAAATCTACAGACATTTTTTTTATAGTGCAGGATGCTGATACTATCCCTCTTTCCAAGATGCTTCCTGATCTCTCTCCACCACACAGCACCACCATGGCTTCCTTTAAATGTGTCAATATACTCCAAATGCCAGTGGTATGATAAACTGTAGGCTGACTGTTTAATGTCACTGTGTTGCTGAGAGACCCCCCAATTAATAAATGACAAATGAAGTCCAATAAAGAACAGACTGTAGAGACTAGGAGGAAAAGGTCAGAGGTCACAGCTGAGGGCCTTATTTTGTAAATATGTTCGGTCTCTCTCTGGGCTCCCACACAGATTTTATGAAGAGCAGCATATGAGTCTATTTTCATGCTTGAGTATTTTGGGTTACAGTAACATTCCTGCACCTTTGGGTCAGTGCAACAGGATCAAAACAAAGAGGTTTGAGGAGATGCCTTATGTCGCTGATTACTCAGAACTAAAAGTCATCGTCTGTAGATGCACACTAGAGTACATTAGAACCATTTCATGTAACATTTGTTTTTGAGCCTGTGTCAGGATTGAATGAGAGTTTTTCCATGACTGCTTACACCCCCACCCCTCCAACGTCTCTATGTTATACGTTTTTCTGTCCAATAGTGCGTGTTACTTAGCAACAGCCAATTGATGGCATACGGCCAACAAAAAGGTTTGAAAACAAAATCCAAGGCTGTTATCATTAATCATAAAAGAGCACTCCTTATATGTTATTACTTCACCATAGCATTATAGAGCTCATTTGCAAAAGCCCTGTAGCTTCAACAGACATTTATCTTAAATGTCATTCAACACCTAATGCATGTTTCTAATACAATTAGAAAGTAAGAAGACTGTATGTGTGCCAAGAATGCTCTTATGGTGCTGATGGTGCTCTTCAAATAAAGTGTGGGTGATCTTAACAAATTTACACATGATGCAAATATATGAAAAAATGATGACACATGAGCAATCATGCAAACTCACTCCAGGCTTTGCCACAGCAAGTACAATCAGTTTCACCCACGGGTCATCATGCTCAAGTATGTGAAGAGAGGAGTTTGCCTGAAGTTTACTGTGTCTACCACTTTGCTGTGGACACAGTAGGAGGAGGACCGCAGCTCAGAGAGAAATAATGTCAAATTAAATGTTTTAATTTGATGATAGCAAACCGCTTTATTCAATTTATGCAGTTCTCTATTTGCTTAAATGTTAGCATTGTCCAACAAGAGCCATTGTAAAGCACAGTGTGGTGGCTCTGGTCATCTTGTGGTGTTATGTTATGTTATGTTATGTTATGTTATGTTATGTTATGTTATGTTATGTTATGTTATGTTATGTTATGTTATTTCTGCTGTGAAGTTGGACACTTTAATATGGGGCCTAATGGAGACTGACTCACTTCTGGACCTAGACACGAGTAGCTGAACTGCAGTTTTTGGCACATCCTGTGTTGGCTTCACTCAGGCTACCATAATATTATCAAGTTTGGTGGACTTGAATGTAATGGTCTAACAAAAATATATTGACTAAAATTTTACTAAAACTAATATACATTTTTGTCAAATGACTAAGTCTTAACTGAATACTGTTATACATGATGTTATGGTAGTATTCAGCTCTGTTCATTACAGCAGAAAACTTGTGCTCACTTTTAAACAAAAATTATGTTACTATTTGTAACGTTCCTATATTTTTATATTTTTACTTACTGTTTTTACGACCAGCAGTTTGCACGGGGTGTTTTATTTTGAAAATCGACCGGACTATCTATGCTGTTTCTTTGTCTGGCTTCCGGCCAGCCTGAGCTGCTCTGTGTAAATTGACACGGGTTGCTCACGGTGTCCGTCAAGAATAGAACAGCCACGTATTCCACATGAAGCCGACAGAGGTGTGCTTCTGAACCGGACCACGACGGAGCTGGTGGGGTTTGAAACATTGACTAGAACGGCCGCGTATCACTGCGGTGAACACAGTGCATCCATGTCCGTGAAATTTGGGAGTTATCCCAGCTGACTTTGGGTGAGAGACAGGGTACACCCTGGACAAGTGGCCAGTTCATCTCAGGGCACATAGAGACAAACAACCATTCACACATGAGGAGAACATGCAAACGCCACACAGAAAGGCCATGGCCAAGGTTTGGACCAGGAACCGTCTTGTTGTGAGCAGAATATTATATTATTAATTTTATGTCAGCTGTCCATATATATGGGCATTTATATATATTCACAAATGTATTTTATGGAAACCAGATGAGATCCAGCACAAATAGACCCAGTGTGTAACAATATGAGGAAGTACTGTGGGTGAGACACAAGTCATTCAGGCCTGAAATTAGCTTTTTGTCATATATGTTTGAATGTATCATATAGACCCATCCATTATCTGTAACCACTTATCCTCAAAGGGGCACAGTGGGGCTGGAGCCCCAGCTGACTTAGGGTGAGAGGCGGGTACACCCTGGACAAGTTGCCAGTTCATCACAGGGCACATAGAGACAAACAACCACTCACACTCACTTTCACACCTACGGGGAATTTAGAGTCACCAACTAACCTGTTAAGTGCATGTCTTTGGACTGTGTGAGGCTAACCACTGCACCACCGTGCAACCCTATGGACCATATAGAGCACTACCGAAACCAGTTGCAGGTTTCCTTCTCACTATATACTGAGCAGGTTGTTAAATCAAAACACATCAGGTGTGCAAAATGACTCAGTGTTTCTGATAGGAAGTCAAAGTGTAATTTTTGTGTGTGAATGTGACTAAATCTCTGTGTTTAAGACATCAGAACATTTCAGCTGGATTCTCCTCAAATCAGACCAACTAAACCCTGAGCACTGCAGCCATTGTCTCTAGTCACTCAGTCACACACACACACACACACACACACACACACACACACACACACACACACACAGGGACACAGAGTGTAAGAACTCTGAGAGGGAAGTGGTGTTATCTTGCCCATACTATACCAGAAAACTCAAAGCCTGTACCACAGGCGTGTGGTGTGTGTGGTGTGTGTGTGTGTGTGTATAAGCACATGTTTACTGGTGCATGTGGAGGTCATTTCAGATTCCATATAGCCACTACTGAATTGAAAAACTACTTACTACACACACTCACAGTTTTCTATGTACATGATAATTCATTAAGTGTATACATTTACTGTAATTCACATTCTGCTGCCTTAGCCTGCAGTGCCCTCATTCAGCATCACTGTTTCCACGTGGCATGTTGCAGATGTGAACTAGTTCTGCATTTTTAACAAAAACTTTTAAAACGCTCTTTATTCCAAAATTAGGGCAACCACATTTTGTGTAAACTCACACCTGCTTTTACAGAATGACTTTTATTTTCCAAGTTTTGCAGTATAACTCCTCTGAGGACACTTTGTGAGAATGTGAATTTTTATTTTCTCCTTTTAGGAATAAACAACAGCTGCTCGTGTTGATGTTTATCACAGCATCTTTATCTGCAGATTCCTGCTCCGCATGTGTGCCATCTAACTACGACCCATCACAGCAGTGATACAGGTTCATGTCTCCATTACTAGACCACAGGGTGACTTCGATACAAGGGCACCAGGCTTGTCACAGCTATGTGGTAGGTGTGGCCTACCATTGTGGTCAGATGCAGCTGGGGCTGTAGTATATACCACACACACACACACACACACACACACACACACACACACACACACACAAAAAAAAAAAACATGTATACACTAACATCTTTGTGAAGTGAAGTTGCTTTGCAGATAGTCAGATTTGCAGATGTTTCTGCTGAATCTGCTGGTTCCTGCTGTATTTACTTCATACCTCAGAGGATGATCAGGTGATGGTTTGAATCAAGCATGGCCAATATTTTGCTAATAATAATTTTATATGTTCTTTATCATCACTTTGTCGGGCTCAGCTCTGCGTCATTAAAAATCTGACTGAGTTGATGGCTGTTCATCAGGTTCACCCTTACTTTCTAGGATTTATCAGTCGCAATGTTGCAGTTGAAGAATATGCAGTCAAGTTCACAATGCTGTGAAACTGTGACTCATGCATAAATAGGTCACAAAGCAGATCTTTTGGTAATTTTCTTTTTTTACACAGCACAGAAAGCACAGTCACAGTGACTCCACTGCTGCAAGATCAGCAGCACAATCACAATCACGAGTTATACCTGTCTGAACCTTTCACAAATGATAGTGAAACTTCATGGGGAAGGAGCAGGGATAGAATAGTGGTTGTTGTTAATGGGTAGAGAGGATGTTTGGTTTGTTCCAACAGTGTACACAGTGTAAACAGTGTACACTATTGCTTTAGGGTGCAGTGTATTGTAAAATACGATCAACTGCAGTGAAGTGTTTTGTTGTCCTTTAACGCTTTAAATTTTAATGTCTCACTGTTACCTAATGCAATATGCCCCAACTAATAAACCCCCTTGCCTTATTTTAACCAATGAAAACATAAAGAATGGACAGAGCATGAGTGACATCACCCATAAGTTTCTGAAATGGTGTTTTGAAGCCGAAAATATGCGGCACTGAACGCCATCATGTTGGCTGTACTGCCTGTTATGCCTCCCAGCTAATCTAAATATCGGTAAAGATCATCGGCTGACCTGAGGCAGGCTGAATAACGCCTGGATGCTCTCTTCCATCTATAAAGGAACTTACCTGTCAATCAAAGCAGCCACGCTGTAAATTATTCACCCTCAGTACAGTTGTCATGAACAATGAAATTAGCTATAGAGACTAAAACTGTTTTTTGTACCAGGCTGCAAACATGTTTATTTCTGCTGTGAAGTTGGGCATTTTGATACGGCTGCTTACAGAGGTTGACTTACTTTTGCAGCCAGCCTCAAGCGACCACTCAAGTGGAGTTACAGCTTTTAACACTTCTGCATTGGCTTCATTTCCCAGCCACTGAGGTTGCCGGTTTTAACACAGAGCTGTTTTTGTCTAATAGATTACACTCCTGCCCTACACTGGATGCCCACTGATGCGGCTGTGTTGTAATCCAGTTAACAATAACAGCTCCATGTCAATGACAAGTGAGAAAAAAAACTCCATACACTCAGGAAGTGGCAAGTGAAGATGTTTTAAAATCAAAATACTGCTGGTAATAGACACTGTATAATATCAGACATTCCTTCTCTTAGAGCAGAAGTGACATAAACAAGAGTCCGGACCAGATGAAATGCATTGTTAAATATTAATTTTTACATTTTTGGTACATCATGAATGAACATGAGAGGGCAAAAACAGACCCAACGAGTAAAGAAAGTGGAGTGGACAAAAGAGCTGTGAGTGAGACACTACATTCATGCATCCAGTGGATGACAGACTATGACAGATCTGGCAGCCATGTGGGAGCTTGACTGAAACACGTCCATGTGCAGTGGACAATATAACTGCAGCATGTCCAGGGTGTTTCTCTGTCTTATACCTACAGGGGTGGACTCTGGTGGAGTTGTTTCTATACAGTATTCTATCCAGCTCGTCAGTGGATGAAAATATGACTCCATTCCACTCTACGGCCAGTTCCCTAAGTGTTAGCTTCCCACCCTGGTATGTTTACAAGAGCATTCATTTCATTAAAAGCACATGGAGTATAAATAAAAACCTAAACTTTGTCTGCTTCGCAATCTGTCATGAAATGAAGGCATTCCTTGGTGGAAATGTCGAAAAAGCTGTGAAAATATGGACAGCTTGGCTTTGTCTAAGACCTAGAGGTTTGGTCAACTGCTGCCTTCTCAAAGCTCTATCAAGAAGCTGTCACTGAGGGGAAATACATATATTACTGCACTAAATCACGCTGCTCTGACCACAGAGGGAGTATAACGTACACACAAACACTCACACACACACACTCACACAGAGGGAGTGACCCAATGTCTTCCACTAGAGAGAATGAGCTAAGGCCCAGCTGTGTGTGTGATGATAAAATTGCGATTGCACTGACCTCAGTAAGAGCGTCACACTGAAAGCAAAAATGATGTAACACAGCACACGAGGAGAGCAAGAGATGGACAGAGTCAGGCAACACAAAGTGTGGGAAAGAAGGAAGAGAGGAAAAAGTAACAGAGATAATGAAAACTGAGCAAGAAAACGACAAGACTGATGCTTAACAGAAAAACAAACTAACATTTTCCATCAGCTGGCCCATAAACAATTTAAATCACATACACTTTATTATCACTGCCAACTATTTTCCAAAACATTCCTTTTTTTGTCTCTCCTTCATTTCAGGAAATCACAAAATAATCTTTTTTAAAATTATCTTTCTGACAATTGTGTTGTTCTAATGCTGGACCTAATTACATTCAAAATAATGGCTGCCTGGAGTGTAGAAAACATTCAAAAATGTCGAATGTGAAGACAAACTGTACTATGTAAAGAAGTCGGCTGTAATGTAAACATAGTTTTGGCATGAAAACATGAATAATCAGTGGTCAAATCCTGTCCAACAATAATCAGTATAGAGTAAGCAATGACAAATACTGCAGTAAAACAGAACTGCACAGTAAACATTCTGTCTTGTCAAAGCCAGAAAAACACCAATGGACTTAATAAGAGTAACAACGACTTATTTCTATTAAATGTCACAGTAACAGTGACAGCAAGTCAGCATGAACAATACCAGGACCATCCTATTATATGTTGTTTGATGTAGGATCATGCTGTATGTATGTTTATGACAGCAAATGAGTACACCCAAGGAACCACTTATGATTACCAGAGCAGCCATTCCTAACATTTTAACCAAATAACACCCTAGCAACCACCAAGCACACCATAGCAACACACGCCCTACAAAACCCCTGCAATACTCTTTGTCACCTTTAACATCCAAGCAAATATTAAGCAACACAGAAACTGTGTAATAACTCCTGAGCAACTACATTAATCACTCTAGCAACCAGCAAATAACCTCCTGGCATCTCCTTAGCAACCTAGCAACCACCTGGGGATCAGCAATCAGCAAGCCTGGGTAAAGCTCCAAAGACGCTGGATAATACACTACCCATGATGCAACTCAGTGGCATCTTTTTGTTAAGCGTCCCTGCCTGATAAACACTAACATCTCTTAAAGACCCACCCAATATGTATATTTAATCATTTTATTCATTTAGCAGATGTTTTATCCAAATATGACGTCATCACAGGTTATTTAACATGACAGAGCTCCTCCAGAGACATACAACTTTCCACAACCTGCGAGGTGCCCATCACAATAATTAAACTGCACTTCATCACCCCATCTGCCAGTGACCTTAACCATGTTACCAGTGTGATACCAGTGCAATATCAGTGCATTACCTGTGTATTATGAATGTATTATCAATGTGTTACCTGTGCGTTATTAGTGCGTTACCAGTGTGTTATCAGTGCATTATCATTATTAGTATGTTACCCGTGCGTTACAAGTTTGTAACCAGTGTGTTACCCACGTGTTATCAATGTTTTACTAGTGCGTTATCAGTGTATTATCAATGATAACATCTGAGTAAAGACCTTGGTATGTAAAAACATTCTTACTACCATTTGTAGGTTCCACTTCCTGGAAAGTTTTTAGCATACAACACGGGTATTTTATTTAGTGTAAGTCACCTTTAAGTTTCTCTGTCCAGTGACACTGAAGGCTCCCTTCTGAAATTAAACTTCTATTGTTAAAGCAACAACGGTCAAAAAGTTACTGCAGCCTCTTTTTTGTGACTTTTTAAACTATAGACTGCTTAAGTCTGTGATGTGATGTCATGAACATGTGGTACTTTGTTTCTCAAACTTACTAAACCTGTTCCCAAAGTTTAATTTAATGCTCAAACTGAACTAGTGAGCAATTTGTGGAGGAGGCAGAACACGAGTTGTTTATAAGAAATAGTTATCGTTTGACAGGGTTGCTGACAGTCTTTGTTGTTATTTTAGAGTTGTGTTGCCTAGTATTCCATGGCCGTCCAATAACTCTCAGTTGATCTGCATACATGGAGAACAAGATGTAACCAAGTGAAAGTCAATGGAGAGACAGAGTGAGTAAGGAGAGGATGAAGGGGGTGGGGTTGTGGGGCGGGTGTATAGAAAGTGAGGAAAGATCCAGCAGAAGGAAAACAAGGAAGAAAGAAATGTTAACCAGTTTGTTATTGTGAGGGATTCTGGTTGTCAAGGCAATAGAGGGGGAAACCCACACAGCTGTTGTCCAGCTAATGTTGCATTCAAGTCCAATGAGGAAATTGTAGAAATTGCAGTACAGTCAGTCAGTACATTCTTCAAGAATGTGCTGCTCAAGCCTGCTTTCATACAGCGTGCTTGTTTTTTTCTATAACTTCTGGATTTCTTTATCATTGGTATAGATCCTGTGTCTCTCATCAGCAATTATTATATTCATTAGCTGTGGGGTTTTTTCTTTTCTAGCTAATGTCAGTAAAATAAATGGATGAGTTTGATTGCATGTGTCATTTTGTGATCATAACATACCAAGAAAAAACACAATTACTTGTTGAACTAAGTAAATGGGATGGGATATTTTACAGCATGCAAAATATATTATCTGTTAAGTTCAACTGTGTCAAGTGTGATGTAAATATAAGAAAAACGTATCATTAAGAAACAAAAATGACAAGAATATGTGAGTCATAATGTGTCTTATTACACTCAGAAGACGTCAGAAGACAATTCCCATATGAAGTGAATGCAGTATAAAGGCAGTGGAGAGTGACCAAAGTATGAAAGGCTGGAGGAGGATGGATAGCAGGGTTGGTGTAACGTCTCCTCAGGGTCTGCTGGCTCCTGATTGGCTAGTGGGGGAGGAGGAGGAGTGGAGACCAATGGCAGTATCTTACTGTGCTGTGGAGCGCCAGGCTGGGTTTCATCATGTGAGAGGCCCAGTGCACTCTTTAATACAAAGCAGATGTCCTCAACCTCACTGGTGCCACTAACACTCTCACTGTACCGATGGAGCAATCCCCTATCCCATCTATCTCTTCCTCAATTCCTTTTGACCTCTCTTCATCACTTGCTACCTTCTCCTCCCTCCCTTCTCTCTCTTTCACACTTTCCCACAATACAGTAAAAGCGGCTCTGCGTATTCTTTCATTTCTAATCTGCTTCTACACTATTTGAAGTTCTCAAGTGTCAGAAACTAGATCTTTAGGTACCATTTCACCATTGTTGAGAATTTATTTTCAAGCATACACTTTTGTGGAACTAGTTTCTGGGGAACATTGACTGAAGAGTTACATGGGTGGTGAATAGACCAAGGGTACAATTCCTATTAATATTTGTGGTGATCAGGACTCTGACTGGTCCTGTCTGACTGGTTGAGGTGTGTCTTGTATCTGGATAGCATGAACCCCAATATATGTCATGTCCCTCAGGGGAAGCTGGCGGGTGACATGAAGTGCTGCTGATATCTAAATGTGTATTACAGGAAGCACAGTCATACATCTGAAGTTACACAGTCCCTTGCAGGCCTGGGCAGGTGATGAAATTACATGGAAAAATAATTCAAGGTTCAGCAGTGATAAGGACCCAAATGCCGGGAAAATGTATGACTGTATGACATACAGTATGTCAGAAACCCTAAACCTAATATTTTCTGTCAACCCATAACTATGTGTACACCTCATGTGTACACACACACACACACACTTTCGTTCTCCCCCTCGTCATTTGGTTCTATTGGTTTTAGATCTTTAGCTTTGGCATATCCAGATGCTTTCCCTCTAACATCTAAACATGTTTCAGGGTTTCATGCAGCCCTGAGCTTTGAGCTTTCTTGTATATACACAACAGGCTCGTATACAGCAGATGCACACGCAGGGTTCATGTGTCTAACGGATAAGAAACACCTGTGACTATACAGTCAAGTGGTTCTCACAGTATGTTTGGACATGCAAGCGCGCACATACCCAGCAAGCCACTAAACAGTATGAAAGTGGTTACATCTTTGTTCTTTCTCATCTTAAGGTTACAAATTCACAGGCACCTCTCTGCCTGTTGTTCTCTTCCACAGCTGCAAGCACACTTTGACACAGTTCAACCAAATCTCAGTCAGACTAACCTTGTGAAGTCTTGTGGCAGGTGAGCACATTGTCAAACTCTGTAGCCGTAGAATCACAGACAGAGGGATGGGATTTATGTATCCTTGTGTGCGTGTTTTTATGACTTCTACATTTAAGGACCGCTGAGGTTTCTAAACTTTGGACATGTGTCGAATAAGGGGGGGAAACCAGAAACAGTGGACGTCTAGAAAAAGATCAGGGAAATCCATATCTTATGAGTGAGGTGAATGACGGCTCCTCCAGTCTGCATGTCAAAGTGTCGTTCAGCAAGATAGTGAACCCTGAATTGCTGTGAATGTGACTAGCTCCTTTCTGATAATTACCTTGCATGGCGGCCAATGTTGTCAGTGTATGAATGGGTGAATGTGATGTGTAGCATAAAAGCACTGTGAGCGGTCTAGTGGACAACTGGAAAAGCAGTTCGTTTACAGGGTCCAAGTTCTTGAAAGCAAGTAAGATTGAGTAAAGACTGAAAATAGTTTCTTTCCCTCCCCTGTGTTCCACTTCCAATACCTATTAAACAGTGAAAGCAAATAAACCCTTCCTCCGCCCCCCCAGCCTCTCTCTTTCCTTCTAACTCTCTGTATATCTCTCCCAGTACCAGTTTGTACCATAACTCCAGTTCTCAGTGATTTTGTTACATAACCCTCCCTACAGCTGGTTCTCTGTCCACCTCAAAAGACCTTACTGGCATGGCACAAGGTGCATTTCAAAACTGTATGTGTGTCTGAGCTCAGTTCACATCCATAAGCACATGTAAGTGCAATAATTAGAAAGAGAGAGAGCACAAGAGTGTACAAGAGTACATAAGATGGCACTTATATTCTCACTTATATCAGAATAAGCATGTACTGATATTACTGAAAGATCTGTCACTGAGTTGTTGTTGTTGTTTTTTTAAGATCTTGTCAATGTTTCTCAACATAGAACCACCGGACTCTCTACAGGTCAGTGTAATTAACTTTAAATGAAACTGTGATTATTAATACAATTCCCAAGAACTTCATACATCATTTCTGTGGAAGAGAAGCCAGTCAGAGTCGTGAATCAGAGCTCTAGAATATCCGCAGACTTAAACTTTTGACTTCATATCATAGAAGCGGTGGAGTGCGGGTGGCATGTGGAAAAAATGCCTGTCATTCCTTCAGAGCTGTTTCAGTCATACAGTTTCACAAATCATCCATCCATTCATCAACCATCTTATTTTTGAGTACTTTGGCAGTTTAATACCCCCTCACCAAACTTTCTACTCTAGCAGTGATTGGGTTGTGAGAACACAGTGACTTCCTGTTCAACAGTGGCCTCCAAACAGCAGGTGCTGAAATCCAGACCCAAACCCAAAGCCACAGTTCTGACAGAGGAACAAAAGTGGCGAGTATTTTGTGAAGCAACATGGCAAAAGCTGAGTGTCGGTCAGGCTCAACTGTTTCTCTGCATGTCTGTGGACATGTTGGCTCTCTGTCTCTCAGTCTGGGCACTGAGGCTAGACAGGCTGCATTCCACTACACAGCTAAATCCTACAAGACCATTTCCTGGTGCTGGAATGGGATATGACCTGCAAAATGATACACCAATTTAAAGAGAGATTTTCCATCTCTGTCACTGGCCTTTAATCATTCAACATGCTGTGTTTTACTATGTCTGAATAATAGTAGTCGCCATACGAGACCTTCATGGTTTTCTAGAAACCAAGACTCTTCCCAGGACTTGAGTACAAATAATATTCAGTCTCATCGGGTTCTTTCTCTCAGGGTCTTGTTGGTCTGACCATATTTTGACTGACTCAGACACAGACAGGGAAATGAAGTCAAGCCTGATCCAACCCAAAAACCTCATATTAACAAATTCAGACCTTAGCATGCACTCATAGCATAGCAATATAACATATTACATCGTGAGTGAGACTGTATGATTCATACAGTTGTCTAGGCGCATGCAGCTGTTACAGTAAGCTCAGTGATGTTCAGTGTCTGTAGGTTCTGCTACCACCTGTGTGACAGGCTCTGCTGTGTTGTGTGTTTTTAATAAATTTAAGCACATTAATATAAACAAAAAAACACAATATGAAAATTGAGTCTGATACATGAATAAATTATGCAAGTATATGAGCTTCAGTACTACTTTACATTTACATTTAGTCATTTAGCAGACGCTTTTTCTCCAAAGTGACTTACAAAAAGTGAAACAATTAAGGTACGGTGTGACAAGGACATGTTAGTGCAGCAATAAGTACTGTGACAGTTGTAGAAGGGGAAAGATTCATCATGTCCAGTTGTTGGTTGTGCTAGGAGAGAAGGTACTCTCTGAAAAGCTGGAGGTTTTTGAAGGTAGAAAGTACTAAACATATGCATATACAGTTGAGAAAAAAGAATGTGCACTATTATCTTAAGCAGTAAAAAAAAAAAAAAAAACATGTTTCATGCTGTAATGTGATTGAAGAAGAGGAAAGATTGAAAGAAAAATCGTCACTTCTCTGAAGATACAAAACATTAGTTGTTTTTTTTGTTGTTGTTTTTTTGATGATGATAGGATGACTGAGGCCATAGCTGAACACTACATCACAGTATGATTAAATGAAAGCCTCTGAGCTGCAGTAGTGAAATGTAGCATGGCCTTAGAATGGTGTAAGTTTCACATGCTGGACATTGCTGTGCTCAGCTGCAGTCAGGCATTGTGCTAACCCTAACCCCAAAGTCACAGCAGTTCTTTTGTGACACAGCCTGAGGTTTTCTGGGATTAACTGGTGAGAGGTTTGGTCGGCCTGAGCATTAACACAATACATCCAGAAAAACAGATCACACACATGCTACACGTACACCCACACACAGACACACACCGAGAATATTCTTGCTGGTAGGCACAGCTTGTGTGCATGCACAATTGACTAAGGTGCAGCATGGAGGATGTGGTTTTACTCACTCTGTGGAGAGGAAAACACCTCTGATGTTTGTTATTCACCTTGTAGAGTTTGAACGAAAACAGCAGTTATGCATCGCAGTTGGTTTCAGTGCTGTCAGCCTGGTTTGCATCAGTGAAGGTGATAAGTCATTTCTCTGCAAAAAAAAAAGAAGGCAATCCAACAATTTAACTAAATATTGAGAAAACCTGCTGCTAAATCTGGAAAGTAGAGTGGTTTACAATTCCAGATAGTTCCTGAAAAAACTCTTTAAATTTTAAATGTAAATTAAGTTTTCATTTTTTTCTCTTCACCTTAACACAGTCCAAATCATTTCAGTTGTGTGGGCCAGGCACCCACTTTAGTTCTCGTCATTTATAAAAAGAGTTATGAAAATCCGCCGAATCAGTTATGAAACAAATCACAGCCAGCCAAAAACGATGGGGAGTGATACGTTCCTCTCAAAATATCAAGATCAAATCACTTTCAACTGTTTCATGGTTTGAATCAACGCTGTATCAAGTCATTCTGAGACAAATCAATGTTTCACTTGTAATTGCATGCTGGCTTACATTCTTTCAAGGTCTCACTCTAGCGTTTGTGTGGTGCCTTTGAATGAGAGCTGCGTCTAACTGACATGCCTGCAGAGGAATGTACAGTGTTTACATGGCGGCCAACAGATCCGATGATGATTGTCAGAGATGAGTCCTATTTATTATTATCTTCCCGATTCCCTCCATAAGTCTTGTCTGATGTCCCAACTAATCAAGGGGAAGATGACCATCATCTGCAGTGCTGTGCAGATGTGTTTACAGATGATGAAGAAATATGAACAAGAACAGACTAACGTAATGGATAGATTGTGTCAACCTCCATCTGTTTACAATGTACAGCTGCACACACTGTGTATATCTGCTCTTCTATCTGCATACCTGATCATAAGAATTTCTTGCAACACAGTTTTTTTGTCTTCTGTTACTCCTTGTACCCTCCAAAAAAGCTGACTTTCAGAGCTGCAGTTACAACTTGATTCTCTCTGTATAGAGCTCCTTGTGTGAGTGAGCTGTCAAAAAAGTTAGAGCTAAATACAAGTGTGACAATAGTATGTCTCTCCCAACTGGAGATTTTGAATGGAGATGGTATCATAGTTTTTATTTGGCCAATCAGAGACTTACAATTCTGTCAAAAACTCATTTCAACGAGTTTTTAGTTCAGTGGATCACTTAATAGTATTGTAACTATCACTGTTGATTGGCTGATTAACAGCTGGTTTAGCTGGCACAATGGTGAAATTTGTTTTTGATTGACAGGTGAGTGTAAGCCTCTGATTGGTCAAATAAAAAAAATGGTTTACAGTTATATTATTAATGACGTCCAAAGAGACACAAACTTGCCTCAACCAGATCCCTAACTATAAAATGAAGTGTTTCAGTAGTCAATGATGACCCCAAGCTGCCTGACAGTCTCAGAACAGAATATGTTGCTTCGATAACAATCAAAGCTTAACAAGACAACCAATAACAGCCGGTTCTCTAACTCCCCCCTTTGTAATATGACGTGAGAAACCTGCTGCAAAGGCAGAGCAGCAGGAAAGTGGCAGGCTCTGATCTTGTATCCTCTGCTACTCTGATGTTGTGCAGATGAATTTACGACAGTCTGCAACAGGTCTCTCTAAAACGTTCCTGCATGAATTAAGTCCATTGTCATAATCCCTGTGTCCAGGAAGTCCAACATCAGTTCCCGTGTTGAAAAGGTTCAAGCACCTATCTAATGCATGACATCCTGCAGCACTTAGAAGTTCTATGCTGCAGCTCTGATTTTAATGCCATGCCTTACCTACAAAATGTCTTGATCTCAATAACTTTATGGCAACTCAGCATCAGTCACTCTTTATGACAAAAGATGTTTGATTTTCTACAGAACACCGGTTGAAAAAAACAAAATAACACACAGTGTTCTTATCTTTTCTATATCTGTGTGGTATGCTCAGCAGAGGAAGCAGCTGGATAGGATTGTTCTCTCCACCTCAAAAATCATCAGCGGCAAATTCAGTGCAAAGGTCTAAAAATACCACAGGACTCCATGCACCCCCTGCCAACCCCGTCCTAATAACTGCCCTCAGGGAAAAGACTCAAGGCCATTAAAACAACAACACTCACTGCAGAACCATTTAATTACTAAATGGTTCCCCAATTCTGCATCAGCATTTTACGAAAGCAAAACAACCAATACTGTATTGAACATTCATTCAGTTTTATTTGTCTGCATCCATTCTGCCAATCTGTTCCTCTCTCTGAGGCTTAAAAGAATCAAAAGCCATTGCAACAAGAAAAGCAACAGCACTGAATAAATCCAAATTCAGGCCCGTAGAAGCCTCTAAAACTGTTTTTACAGTATAGTATAAAAACAGGTCTGAGTAAAAGAAAGGGTCAATCAAACAGTTGCTTTGCTGGAAGAATAAAGAGAAGAAAAGTTGTATTCAAGCCAGTCAGGTAGCCTCCTCTTTGTCTCTGCTACTAACAGGGGTCACTGTCAGGAAGCGCTACAGTGTGCAAGGCCAAGATCATATAACCAGCAGAGGCAGTAGACTAGCTGTATTGCAAAGTTGCACATGGTATCACCACTATTCACTCTGCAGCAGGAAACAGTACAAAATAAAAGCACTGTCTTGAAAATTGACTGCACGGGATCATTTTTGACAACATGCACTTTGTTTTGCCAAAATGTGTCCCCCTCATGACATGAGCCAGGTTCTGCTCAAGTTTTCTGCCTCTTAAAGGAAGTTTTTCTTGCCACTTTCTTCAGTATGGTCTAGACCTTTGCTATATAAATAAAACTGACTTGAACTGAGAACATCATCTGTATGACCTACTCATGGGTTAGAGCTGGAGCTCCTTTAAAGAAATGCTCAGTGTAGGCTGAGTGTGCCATCAAGCAGGGAACTGAGTGACTATGACTGAGCTCAGATCGATGGCAGGAGGGTAAATGTTTAGTAGGGAAACTGTGGATGTAATCATGAATGTGCATGAAGTGTCCTCTGTGCAGTTAACACATGGAGCTTCATAATCACAGCAGAAGAAACTATTCTAGGAAATGAGTAATCTACATAAAATGTATGCAACTAAATTACATTTTTTCATTTCATTTACAAATGAATCTTTGAGGTATATAAACAACTTGTTCTATTGCAGCCTGCAGCACCTTTAAAAAAATTACAAAACAATCTGTGCTCTGTCAGTACATCAGAAACATGAAAGGTGTGAGAACCTCCCACACACGTGAAATAATGAATGTAACGACCGAAGTTCTCACACATCTAAAAATGTGTCTGTAATATAGGGATTTCCCACACATTTGCACTTCCATACCTAATTTAAGGCCGGCAGGTGTGGGTGAGCTTTGCATACATGCAAACCGTCATAATATTATAATGCATATGAAGTGCAGCCAATCAGTCATACCTCTTTGAAATAATGAGAATAATGAAAAATAGATTAGCTTTGTGTCAACATGAGAGAGTTTTTTGTACTAAAGAAGTAAATGTTTCATGTGAAACTACAAAATCAAATAAAAGACATTAATCTGATGAGAAAACTTTACATGTCAAGCTGCTTATATTTTGTAGTGCATCTTCAACAGATGAACAGCACATATGGAAACTGCCTGAAGAGAATGAAGAATGCTTCTGCCTTTTTCCATCTCATTCAAATTGCCACTTAAGACCATTATCACTCAGTTCATAGAGCCTCAGAGTCTTTCTCTCACACACACACACACACACACCTACACATACACGCACACACACACACCGACGTACAGTCATTCCAAACTTCAGTTTGCAGCAGTGAGGTGTGTCAGATTGCGTAGAGTTGAGAGCAAAGTCACACTTAGTTTTCTGTCATGCTGAGACTTTCTGTTAACTGAAATCAGGCATACAAGTGAGACACGCCTCACAACGCCTGCACTGTTAAGAACAGACCTAAACAGCAGTGTGCTCCTCACTGGCAGTTTCACTTGCGTTGTTCAGCATCATCATGGAACTCTTTTGCACAAACTTACAGTTTAGTAGTTTTGTTGTGTGCGTTCAGCCTCTTATTCTATGTTATTCTAACTGACAACAAATGAACAAGCCCAGTCCAACAGTGAATGTATCTCCTAACAAACAGTGTGTATGTATCAGTCTGATATATCGTCTTCATCTGTGTCATTCCAGTGCTTCCAAAAACATATCATTGAACCACACTGTCACACTGGGTGACATGTTTCTTCATTATCATGAACACTGAATAAGTTGGCCCAACACTATTTACGAAAGACACTATCTGCAGTGAGATGATTCATCTGATCTGATGATAATCATGATATTTTAGTGAATTATTTTAGTCTATTTGTACTTTGCAAGAAGTACCTCCACAACCTAGTAGACAGCCAATGTACACACTGACTGACTGTGTATGTGAATATGTGCAGAGTTAGCCCATGGACTACCAAGAACTTAAACTTAAAAAATTATTCTTCTTTCTTATTTATCTTCGGTTTTACTCTTTTGTCATCAAGTCTTGTGAAAAGTTTTCACTTAAGTTAATAACCAAGTTTGGCTCAATTCCTGCCTCCTTGAAAAAAAAAAAACATCTCTCTTCATGCACTTGTGTATTGCCTTTGTATGAAGGCACATCACCTCTAAAAGATATACAGTAAGTATGGAATGGATGAATGTTAAAGCTCTATTGAAAGCTTTTAAAATACTGCGTTTCATGATAATTTACTTTGTTTGTATCCCTTAGAGGGTGGCCCTGTTGCTTCACAGCAAGAAAGTTCCTGGTTCTGGTTCTGTGAAGTTTGCATGTTTTCGCTGGGTCCAGTGCTCTGGCTTCCTCCCACAGTTCAAGGACATGCACTTAATAGGTTGATTGGTGTCTCTATGTGCCCTGTGATGAAATGGCAACTTGCTGGGATAGGCTCCAGCCCCACCATGACCCTGAAGAGAATAAATGGTTAGAGAAAAACGATACACGTATTCTTTAATCATCATAAGCTATTAGTCTATTATTACAATAAAGAAGGTCAGAGCTTGTCTACCACATGTGAACACACTGAGATGTTTTAGAGGAACTTTTTTCAAATAGCGACTGAATAACCATGTGACCTGGTCATGGGTTATGTTCAGGTCTGCTGTAGTGTAAAACGCATCAAACCTTGTAAACTGTTGTTAATAACTGTTAGATATAAATCATCCCAGCCATACAGAGTAAAGAAAAGACGATGATGTTTCTATCAGCACCCCCAACTATGACTGTGAAATCCCACTGAGCTGTGGGTTGAATCCCACTGCGTTTCAGTAAATAGTGACATCACAGCGACAGGAAAAGTAACACTTGTCCTCCTTGTATCCAGACAGTGTTAGCTACAGATAGCAGACAGGAGAAGGAAGAAGCCAATGATAATGATGATGATGGTTATGGTAGGCAAATAAAAGAGCCTCCTGAACATTGTTTGATGTGCGTGTAAGCATCAAACAGAGCTGGTGATGAGTGGGTTAATATAAGGCTGAGGCTTTTTTCCTCTGTAGTTCAGAGGCTGCTGCTGTGTGCCACCACCCCTGTAGAGAATACCACCTAATTACAAGCACTATCAAGGCAGACCATGCGCCTGTGTGTGTATGTACATGATGGTCTTGGTGTTTGTGTGTGTGTGTGTGTGTGTGTGTGTGTGTGTGTGTGTGTGTGTCAGCACCGGAAAGTCTGTGTGTGCGAGTAATTACCCCCCACCAATAAAACAGGTCGTCTACAGCCTTCATGAAAGGAGAAGGGCAGCCTAATGGAGTGGTGTGAGGAACACCCACCACTTTAAACAAGACTGTGACTGGAGCCTCGGCACTGTACGCGTGTGTTTCTCTGCACGTCATGACGTTTTGGTATCTCATCTTCTGTGTCATTTACTGATGAGTTTGTCAGTTATTCATCAATTTAGTGTAGATGTCACCTCTAACATATTTATATCATTTGGTAAAGCCTCTCCTCTCTACCTCACTGAAATAACAAATAGTGTACAACTGTTAGATCTCTTCAGAAGCCACAAAACAGCGCATGAAAACAATATGATATTTCTGCTGCATATATATATAACGCAGCTGAAGAGGCAAGGAAAGAAATGTTTCAAGAAGTATACATAACATAAGCTGCGCAACACTAGCTAAGCCAAGATAAAACATATGAATCAGACAACTCAAAAGCAGCAGTCAGCAACAGCTGTGACATTAGATCAGGTATGAGTTGGTGAGATATATGTGGTTCAAATGACAGTCATTGCAACTGTATAATGGTTTGCTAATTGTGTCAACATCTGTGGCTTTGAAGTGAAGCCAATGTGGAAGTGTCAAAAACTGCAGTTCCTTAAACGGCCACTTGAGGCTGGCTATAGAACATTTCAACCTCCATAAGTCCCCATGTTAAAAATGTCCAACTTCATGGTGCTCGGTAGCGTAGTGGGTTGTTGTTGGCTACAGTCCTCGCTGCAGCTGGCCCGGTTCAAATCCCGCATCAGGCGGCCATTTACTGTGTGTCAATCCCTGTCTCTCTGCCCCCTGATTCCTGTCTCTCTTCAGCTGTCCTATTGATAAAAGGCCCAAAAATATACTTAAAAAATGTCCAACTTGACAGCAGAAATAAACATGTTTACAGCCTGGTACAAAAAACAGTTTTGTTCTCTATAGGTAATTTCCCCATTCAGGGCAACTGTACTGAGGCTGAATTTTTATAGAACTCACCCATTCAAATTATATTAAGGCTTAAAGTTATGGAGAATTAACAGGGTGGCCGCTTTGACTGACAGGTAGGTGCCATTAGAGATGGCTTGTTTGAGCACCCAGGGGTCTTTTGGCCTACCTCAGGCCGATGTTTAGATTAGCCGGGTAGCAGAAGAAGCAAGACTGGATATATTTGGCTTCAAGCGTTGCTTCAAAAACCTGTGGGTGACGTCACACATACCATGTCCATTTTTTATATTGTCAGTGTTCAAGACACACCAGGTGATAGAGGCCAAACTGTATCTGTAATCAGTATTGAGATGCTTCCACCACACCAAACTGACTTCTTTTCAGTGGTTCCACACTGTATTTTTGCATTTGGTTTATTTTCTTCTTTAAAAAGCTGAGACATGATAGTGGGGTTTTCTCTCCGTAGCCTTAAGTTCTACAGCGATACATACAGTGCCTTTAAATTTGACCCGTTTGGTACTTCAGAGTGGAAAAATGCATCACAGTCTAGGTTTGGTCAAATCACACAGTAGTTTTCTAGATATCATGCCACCTTGAGCCCTACAATGATAAATCCCAAAATAAAAACACCATACGCCACAAACACACACCTCAGTGTGTACATAGATAGACAGCTACATGGAGCCTCCAAGACAGAGAGGCACCAAACACCACGACATTCCCTTACCTTCATTTTCTTATTTCTTTGCAGATTAAACAAACACAGACATACAACTACCTCGCGCCACAAAGACACAATCATGTGGTGCCTTCAAGACACACAAGCATCACAGCCATCCATGCTTTCCTTTTTGTCCCAACTTAGACAAACAAAGACGGACCCAACTGGTATTTTCCAGCGTCTGGTGACTTACCATGCAGCAGTGCCCTGCTACCCACTATTATGCCCCTCAGCCAGCCTAAATGTTCCACAGCACAAAACCAAAAACATACAATTACCCTGCTGTGTAAGAGTATCTGTGAGTGAGTGAGCAAGTGAACGAGTGAGTGAGCGAGCGAGTGACCGAGTGAGCGAGCGAGTGAGTGAGTGAGTGTGGTGTAAGTGCGTCTATGTTTACGCACGTGTCTGCAATGTTCTAGTGTATTTATGTGTGTGCATGTGTGTGCATGTGTGTGTGTGTGTGTAGAGAGAGAGAGAGAGAGAGAGAGAGAGAGAGAGAGAGAGAGAGAGAGAGCGCCCTGGAGCCACCCAGCTGCAGTTGGTATGTTTTTAACCAATTCTGTCTTGTGTGTTTGGACTGTAGGGGAAAAGACCACCCTGGAAAAATCCCTATTTAACCCCCTCTCCTCTCCTCCTCTCTCCCCCACCTCCTAACCACTATAATATTGAAGGTTTCCTAACCTGTGCCCTTGAGTTACAGTTCTGAATCCACCAAACACTCAATTACACTTTAAATATCTGTTAGAGGGACGTCTGCGAGCTCTCATTGCTATATTTCTTTCAGCATGCTGAACCGCACTGAGAATGAATTGAGCTCAGCTGAACTTGAACTGGCCTTGGCGTGGCTTTGAGCAGAGCCGCTCCTCGGTCACCAGAATGCGTCTCCCACTGCAGAAATAATAATACTAAGATTTGCCACAACATATTTAAAATAGCGATACGTAAAGTGACATTTTGAGCAGGTTAGCTGACAAGCAGAAGTCATGTTTGAGTAGTGAACTGCGAATTTCATTCTTGACTTGACAATGAATATTGAGAGATGATAGAAATGTGTCCTCCTTAGAAAGAATGGAAGAGCCGCACACTCATTTCTCTGATGTAATCATTCATTTCAACTTTAAGAGGACATTTTAGCAATGAACACCTTCAGAAATAGTCACCTGACTAATATTTATACTTTGTAGGACAGATGTTTCAGAGAGTTCTCGACTTAAAGGAAAGATTCCTTCAAGATAGCTATCATAGCCAAGCCGGCCTGCAACAAAAAGCATGTCCACATTTCCAAAAGCCAAAATACATTCACACAGAAGATATTTTAGTGCTCACATTTAAAATAGGCAATGTAATAATGTAATGAGTCGATATCACACTCATGAGTCTCACATGCAAAACATGATTACAAGCCAGTACAAGAGAAATACAAATATGGTTATACATGTGCATATTTAAGGAGCATACAGAGAAAATCACAAAGGACAAGCTATCATTTGGGTCTAGACTCGCATAGAAGTAAAATATAGATATGAGCTGAGGTCAAACTCTACAAAGTTCTTCTAAGAATCATTCCAATGAAATGTGAAGAAAGTGGTGCAGTTACTCTTTTACTTTTTTAGTGTGATAACGTTTCCTCAACTCCTCTTCTTCTACAAGGACAGATGAGACTCGGGTGTCTGTGCTGTTAAATTGCAGAGGTTTGTAAACGATCTACAAGCTTTTCTATGATGTGCACAATTACAAAGAAGATGACCAGTGTGTCCTTTTTAAAAGAAGCAAACATGCCATGATGTCCATCATCTTTGTCCATGGCAGCATTTTTTTAGTTTTGCAGAGCTCTGCAGTGAAGACGTCTTCGGTACAATATGTTGCATAAGGAACTGTTTGTTCCCAATCCACTCAAAGTGTTTTGTGTTTTCTGGTTTGTTCAAAAAAAGGAACATTGGTTCGTTCTTCGAAAATCTTTAAAGCTGAAATCATCTTTTTTTTCTCATGTTGAGTTTCAAAATGAAAGGTTCAACACAGCACATTTTCACAGGAAAATGCACATATGACTGGGCTTCCTCTCGCAGTGAACTCAAACTGCTGCCCAGCTAGGGTGGCAGAGCAGAGGAAAAGGTTAGCAGTGAAGTTGTCGGTTCAGCAGTAAATGTACAGTGTAGGCTGCAGCTTCTCAAGAACAAAGTCAATCCTGACCATTTTACTCAAATGAAGGAGAGAAAAGTATCCAGTACCGGTGGCAGAGTCAAATCAAGCTGTGCCATGTAATGGAAACACAACTGACTATATGATATGCATTATAAAATTATGCTTATTTGCTTCAGATGTAATGTGTTATAATCAACAAGACCTCCTTTAATATCCAGTTACCTTAAATGTCCTTTTTAAGTATCTTTAAGATTGAAATAATCATCTCATTCCACATTGTCTGACATACTGTATATAATAAGTATCAGCTTGCTCCTGCTCTCTTCCTATCAGACACCACTCTGATGAAGCTGATATGTCCTATCATGTTTGCCAGTTAACCCACTAGCTGTGACTCCACCGACATGCGACATGATGAAGTCTAGCAGTTTCCACCTGCTTCCAGTCTTTGTGCTAAGCTAGGCTGAACACTCGGGCCTATCTCTTTACTGGGCCCACAGAGATGAAACAGATACCCATCCTCTCGTCTGACAGTGCAAAAATGTGTTTGTTCAGAAAAGGTTTTGTCTTTTTGTCCTCTGTGTAACTACTAGACCAGTGATATCTCACCTACATCTGTGGGTGGTGTGCGTTGCAGAGCATAGGTGTCAACCAGAATTAACTAAGCAAAGAAGAGTGTGTGTGTGATAAAACCTCTCCTGTGGTTTGTAGACCACACATCCTGCTGCAGCTATGTTAATGAAACCAGCACGTGGTCGCACACACCACATACGTGCACACAAATTCTCTGAAATACGTGCAGAAATTTGCACTGTAATACCTGAATGCGCATATACACACACGCGCACAAACACACACAGGGCTCTGTTCCTTTTAATCAAAATCATACTAGTGAAGTGTGAACACAGCAGCCGAACCGGCAACTAACCACAAGCTCACCACCAGTCAAAGTGAAAAACACAGCTTTCAAACTAGCGCCGGAAAAAAAAGTCTTTCAAATGTTGATCTGAAATTATCACCAGTAACTGTCACAGCACAGCCAGCAACAAATTCTCACTTACAGCAACAAAAAGCTGTTTTTGCTTCTTTTCACATGAGCTGCATGTACACTGGGGGTAAAACACAAACCCACCTCACCCCATCTATATCTTTCGTCTATATCTTTGATTCCATGTGTTCTTCTGTTGACGTAGCTGGCATTTATTTCTTATTTCAGCCATGTAGGCATCACTGATTCTGCTTTCTACCCAGTTCTTCTTTTATTTATTGCAAACATCTCTTCATGTGCCGGAGGACTTTCCCCCAAACAAAGCAGCGAAAGACCTCATCAATATGGCAATATGCTATAAAAACATTAGGCCTCATGAAAGAACATTTTCATATTCTTATTCATATTTTTCTGTGTGACTGTGGGAAAAATCAGATTCACCAAATTCTCTAAACTTCTAATAATTTGTTTGTTTCAGCCTGATGAGTGCCACCTGTTCAAGAGGAGGTGGGTGTTCATGGGATTGGATCATTAGCATCATCGACTCCCCTATTGCATTATTAGAATTTTCACCAAGTAATAAGAAAAATAATTCTTGAAATGTATCTGTGTCAGTACAGCCATATTAAAGGACCTGAAACAATTGCAACAAAATATTAAGTATTAATATTAGTACTGTCAACAGCATGTTATCAGACCAGACGTGTACAAATGAAGAGTGATTGGTTTGCCATGAAGTTAGTCTTTTTAAAGCAAAGCAACTGTCACAGAGACAGGACAGGATAATATTATAGCCTACTAAAACACAATTATGTAACTTTTCTCCTATGCAATAACTGATTTTTAATCATGACACTACACTGACTTATAATCAGGTGACTGGTGTCTAAAAATTGCGGATACGATCACCATGTACGTAACACTTTACAACACTAAGTCACACACCACCAACTATTTCACTGATTTTGGTGAAACTAGATAATATTTTGTGGAGAAAATGTTTTCTTCTTTTCCCTCTGATGTCTGATGTCCTAAAGTTAAATGATGCCAAAAGTAGCTGCTGTTAGCTCAGTTTGTTAGCTGAACTGCCCTAACTGTGAGCTCAGAGCACTGGGAAAGTGTTAGTGTTTGTACCACAGGTGTGTTGGGGAGGGTAATGCTGATGGGGGCTTCTTGCTGTTGGACTAGTATTAGCTGGCTGCGATGTCTTGTGTTGTTGACCTTGCTTGATGTCTGGCTGTCAGCAAAGCTGTCGACTCGCTAGTTTTTGATCACAAGTGATGTAATCAGAACACATCTGTCCATATTTACCACAGTGGGGTTACACTCTGAAACTGGGGCGATAAATCGCAAAAATGCAATGTTGCTTTAAACTCTACATTCAGTCAACATTATGATTTCAGTTCAAATGAGTGTTTTCTACTGGTGGATTATCTGTCCGTGACTCTGGACCACTTACACACCTAAGTGAAAGCTCTTAAATTGCTCATATATGCCACATACTGTAGGTTTAGCCCACTCTGTTGTATTGTGATAGATAGCAACCAAATCACTACATGAAAATATGAGTACTAAGGAAAGAAGGTTTTTGACCCATAGAGCATATGTTCAACAGAAGGATGGATATAAATGCATTGATGTCTCTTAAAAGATGTTTATATGGGAAAAAGAGCACACCTTGTGACTCAACTGTATGTGTGTGTGGCCTTTTAAAGAGTTTTACACAGGAAAAAAAGAACACGCCAATGATCCCAGTAAGATAAAGGTTACAAGAGTCATTCTGAATTTTCCCTTGAGGAAACTTTTACCCCCCCCCGCCCCGGCCAACACACAGGTACGCACACACCATGAGAGCTATGGTTTCCAGAGAAAGGTGAAAGATATCAAACAATCAAAATCATTTGGAAATCATTCTTAACTTTGGAACCAGGTGTCCATCTTACTCAAACTGCCATAACCTGCTGCAGAAGGAGACTGACCTCCACTTCTGCATATCACACTATGCTACTGTAGAGCCAGTATTAGCATTAGACTGCCTCTTTTTGTTTGTGAGATGTCCTGATAAGCCACAGCCCCACAAACTGCTGCCTAGTTTGCAACTTGGATTCGACTTAAGTGACGCAGTGACAAGACTTAATTCCTCAAAAGATTTTTCATTCACAGTAGATTATGAGCTGTCATTAATTGACAGTAATTAAACAAAACTGTTGTTCTCTGTTACTGAAAATGATCTGCTCCCAGCTACGTGACTGCCCATCACTCCAGAATCTCTCCACATTTACAGGTCTATCAGTGTCTGTGCTTGTATTTCAGGTCTATATATGTAAAAACTTATTCATTGGTCCCACTGAGGGACCAATGAAGTATCTATTCAGTTAGATGTGACTGTCTTGAGTTCGTCAGACCCATGTAAATCTGACATGAGTAAATCAAATCTCAGGTTGAGCAATATGGTGCAGCTCTTCTATGGGTCAGGAAAAACATATGTTAATGCAAGTTGTAAACGTACTCGTACTCATTGGAATGTTATCGGATCAGGCAGACCACATCTGGAGATGGTCGCATAACATCAAGACAAGGACATTTATTAATACCAGGTGTAATGATCAAATGTTATTATCCAGATATCCAGATAAAGATTACATACCTATACCATGAGGTCTCATTGGAATTAGTCACTTGACTTAACACATATGTCCTTTTACACCAAGAACCTCAGCGTCACATGCATGAGTCCAACCCTAACCTCTAGGTGAGCTGTTTATGCAGGTCACTGTCCAATATGGGTTGAGAGGTTTTTGTAAAAATGAAGGTACACTGTTGACCAGGAGTTTCATTCATCTAGGACTTACTGAACTTTTGATTCAGCCAGGTTGCCTTGGTTCCAGTAAAACCGTCTGCAGAAAAACTCGTTTAAAGAAAAATATGCTAAATTTCAATGTCATAAACGATGGCATGAATGAGCCTCTAAAAAGCCCGGGCTGAAGAATCCAGCATATGAATGCTTCAGTAATTTGTGGTTGGGGAACCTTGGTATTCCGGGCCTGAAAATGCTGGAGAGCAGTAAGGGCAGTGTTGGTACAACAGGGAGTTCAAAGTGGGAGTACAGTGGAGAACCTGTTTTGCAGCCAGGACAGACTATTTGGACAGCTGGCACAGTTTAAGGAGACATGTTAGAGTGTGACTGAGTTTGTGGTTAAGAATTGCGCATGAAAATCCTGTGGGCCTAGCAATCTCTGTCTGTCTCTGTCTTGATCTGTGTCTGTTTGATCGATCCTTACTCTGTCTGATTCCACATTGATCTCTCTCCCTTGTCCTTTTTTCCATTCTTTTCTCAACACTCTCTTCTTCTCTTAGCCAAAAAGTCAGCCCTACATTGTAAGCATTTACTCTGCAATTCCTGTCCCTCAGTAAAAAGGGAGACTGGGTTTCTGGCAGGCCAGCCTAACAGCAATCCTGTGGCTTTGGCATCTTCAGAAAGAGAGAGGGAAAGAAAGGGTGGGAGAGAAGGAGATAGAGAGAGAACGAGAAAGAGGGAGAGAGATTGTCTAGGATGTTAGCATTTACCCAAATACTTCCAACTGAGGTTCAGCTCCAGAAAATTTCAACTCAACCTTATAATCTCCTCTTCTAACAGCCTCTGGACACTTTGCCCTGCTGCTCTCCAACTCCCTACGTCCTCCTGGTACAATTAAATTCGGGCTCAGAAACTGTGTGTATGTACTGAATGTGTGTATACTGCCTGTTTCTCTGGTGTTCAGCAGAAGCATGTCCAACTTATTGTGGGTAAAATCACACACAGAGTACAACGGACTGTTGAGCAGCATTACAACCTCAGCATCACACTCGAGCTTTAATGCACTTGTGTTGCTGGAAAACTGTGCAGAACTCTACAAAGACTCCTGACTGTCAGGAAAGTTTTGGATGGAAACTCATTTAGACATCTTAGCATCAATTTCATTGACAGGATATTTGATTTTTAATTCATAGGCATCAACATGGTTGCCATGAACACAGTGTTGCTGGTTCAAATCTGGCCAGGTACCTTTGTTGTATCTCGCTCTCCCTCATTTCCTGTCTTACTGTCTAAAATACTAGACCTACCTGCAGGAAGATTAGTATAAAAAAATGTCCAGTAATACTGACCCCAGCTGAGACATTCATCATCATTGGATACATAAGCCTAGTCTCCCTCAGGAATACATTGATATTTAATAAGGCTTCATGCCTAAACAACAAATTCATTCACATCAACACATTAGTCATCTCTTCAGGAATTAACATTCAGACAGTTCTGCATCTGAACAAACATCCAGTGACAATGCAGGCGCACAGTGCTCCTGTTGTGGTGAAAATAATCCATTGGAAGGTGCACAGCAATGTGTGGTTATCAAGATCTAGGCCGTGTGCAGCACACTTGGGCTCAGGCGTAGGAATGTGTTCAGTCCTACGGCTGAGACAATGTAGCACCAAGAGAAAGGGCTGTCTGATGGTGAGAATATTCTCACTACAGCATATAATTGTTTTGTTTTTTTAGGTTTGTCTTTTTTATGTGGCTAAATCAGTTTTTTCTGCTAACCCTGTCCACAGCAGTGCTTTGCTGTTCCTTCTGTCTGTTTCTCTAAACTGGGAGCTCACTGACCACCGTCTACTGTAGGTAACACACGGACTACGGAGGAGTACCTCATACAAACGCACTTCAAAATACTCAGACTTGCCCTTTATGTAAAACACACAAACAGACAGCCATGTTGCATTTGTACACTTCCTCAAGTTTCCTCCTCAGTGTGGTCCAGCTCTGTTGTAGTTACATCCAGTGTTGACAGGCAACTAAAGAAAACAAGAGAGAAAAGGAGACAAAGAGAGAAAATGAGGCTTGTTTTCATGAAGCCAAAAGAAAGTAGTTACTCTTCACCTTTAACTGAAGAATGAAAACATTCAATCGCACAAAGCCAGCTTGGATGTGTGTGTGTGTGTGTGTGTGTGTGTGTGTGTGTGTGTGTGTGTGTGTGTGTGTGTGTGTGTGTGTGTGTGTGTGTGTGTGAGTTTGTTGGGCTTTGAGTGAAAGGATGTGGGTGTGTAATGTTACTGGTGGAGTGTTAACAGCTAATAAATTACATTTTTTTTCACTCTGGTGTTTAACTCAGCCAATAGGATCCACATGTAACCGGTCGACACATATACATGTATGTGCACGTGCAGGCACACACAAATTTGCAGTATTCTGGACTTCTTATAGTGGCCATAAAGCAAACTTGGAACTTGGAACTTTGGGGGTCCATAAGGTCTAAGAGGTCTGGAGGAGTGTCCCACTTTGTCCAGCCATTCTTTCAGCCTTGTTAAGCACACACACACGGATGCATGCACAAACACAAACACACACAAACAAACATGCAGATATGGTTGAAACAGGATCCAGGTTGTTAAAACTGCTGTGAGAGCTGCTAACTCAAACTCCTGTACAACATATAAACACACACACACACACACACACACACACACACACACACATAGAGCAATCCTCTAGCTGGGTAGCAGTGACCTCACAGCTCTAAACTGCTCCGAGCGCTTTAATAAATCCCCTCATAAAAACTCTCTTTTAAACTGATAATGTCACTCCTCTTTAACTTGACCACCGACTGCGACAAGAGGTGGATTTTTTGGTAAACCATCAACATTTTTTTATGATCTAACTTCAAGAAGCAGCTAGTAATGACTAATATTTGTGTTTTGTTTCCCACCTCGATACATTTGAAAACTATAAAAGCTGCTAATAAGTGTGGTTTAAAAACACAGATTTTATCAGTCAGTTTTAATTGGCTCATAAAATGCCCTCCACCGTGACACAGCTAACAGACATATAAACAATACTCACTTCAACACTTGGAACATTCATATTCATACACATCCTTGGAACTAGTCCACTGCTGTAGTCTATTGTTAGGTTGAGTCTTGCTCAAGGGCTTTTTAAAACCGTCCCAGGGACACAAACATGTAAACATAAAAATAAAACTGATGATAGTAACCATCTGGTTAAGCAGACTGGTTTCTACTCCCGTTGGGCTGAAAACCATGTTTGTGAAACAAGTAGTAAACTACTGCACTAATTTGTTTTTAACTTCACCTGTAGTCTACCTGCAGTTTTACTCCTCGGGTCTGAAATACTCCTCTCAACATTGCATGATATTCCAGAAATGAATGACTAGTGGCAGTAATTTCTGACACAATTAAAACATCATAGAGGTTTGGCGTTGTTTATCTGTTTTAAACAGCATTAAAGAACTTGCTCCTAAAACTCAGTGTCCTAGTATCCATCTTTAAAGTGCCTTGAATTTGACTGAAATGCAACCAGACAACTATGTCAATATTTGTTATGGTTAAGGTTAGGAAAGGTTATGTTAAGCTATGTTAGAATCTACTTTGTTAAGGAGATAAAAACATTTGGATAAATGAAGGGGTGAAGGTTCAGGATCTCCAGAGCAAGAGAGGAGATTCTGAAATAAAGCTTATTGCCACAATTTGAAATGAACACTGTCCCATGTAAACCTTGGGAAGGCTGTACACAGCTTTGCGTCTCCTCAGACGCAGATGGAGTCAACAGACAGTGAGGAGCCAGTAGTTTCTTCACCAGCAAGCGCTGTGTTGAATGGGGTTCTCTTCATCAGAATTGGTGAGAGCCACAGGGCGGTAGTCATTTAGATGAGATACTGCTGTTTAAGTACAGGGACGATGGTGGCTGTCTGTCTGACATCAGCTCTGGCTGGCTGGTTGGTTGTTTTTAGTGCACAGACAGGGATGCATATTCACTCTCAGCAGCGTTCTTCTAACATCTGTGGATAGTGACATTGGCCGGTCCTCTGGCGGTGACAGCGGACTCTTTGCATCTTCAGCCTGTGATGGTCTGGATCACGTGCCACGTATCTCTGGTGTTGGTGTAGAGGTCAGGTCACTCCTGATGTCTCTGCTCTGCCTTCCATGATGCCAGCTTTAAGTCACTCTGTGGCGAGGTTGTATGCTTCCATGAAAGGCAGTCATTTTGATTCTTGGTGTATCCCTCGCCACTGCATTCATCCAGGCTTTCTGGTTGGGGAATGATTGAAGAATTGTTTTCTTCAGGAAAAAATGCAACATACAACCACTGTGAGCAGCAGCGAAACTGAATGAGAACTTTATTGTGCTGTGTTTTACTGTTGGTATGAAGGAGCAGTGAGGGTGACGGGAGACTTGTCTGATGATCATAGTGTTGCATAAGTTTAAAATGTGGATATACACAAAAAAAGCTTTGTGCCTATCTTTAAGTCCAATATGAACATAAGTGTTAAGCAAACAAAGGATACGGTCCTCTTTGGACCAGAGAAGTGCATATTCCAGCTCATCTAAAGTTTTTATTTGATGTTTTCATGACAGCTGCAGAACTGTAATGGACTATAGAGGACCTTCATATTATAGATTCAGATATGTAAGTTATTATAGACAATGCAGCACCTCATGAACACCTGATGTTCTGCACAAAATTGATCCCAGTACATTGTCTTTGTGTATTATGCATAAACTTGCAGCTGTTCTGGTATTGTTTAAATGAAGACATTAATATAATTGTAAAGCTCAGTATTTGAAAAGATCCGGGCTGGTTTTCATTAGGGATGCCATGTAAAGAAGGAACTTTGCCCTCACCTAGATTGAAGTCATTGAACAAACTGGGGTTTTTTTGGACAGAAAATGTTTAAAAGTGCAGAAAAGTTAACCGTGTGCATGAATCTTGCAGTAATACAAATGGTATTGAGAAATGTTTCCAATTCCAAAAAGGAGCGTTTTTACGTAACACATATCAGACAAAAGGGAGGACAGTGTCTTAATATATTCTCTCTCTTTTATCCCACAGGGATATTCGACGGTACAACCAAAGCTTAGTAAGGACGATGTTAACTTGGATTTTTATTTATTTCACTTTTAATCTGCGGTGAATGTTCTTTTTGAACAGTTTGTGCAGATTTATTATAGAATATGATCATTGTTTTTACCTATGGTTTCATTTTGTGGATATTTGTAGCCATTGTAAGATCTTTGCAGTGTAAAGCAACAATGTTTTCCTTTTTACATTTTTTATTATCATTACAACATTGCAAGTTCTTTAAGTGATGGTATAAATGATGTCAACAGAACCTCACAATAACACGGTGAGAGTTTAAACACAGAAATGTCAGTATGTGCTGTGTGTGATGCCTCTTTATGTTTCTAACTAATGTGTTCTGTACTCTCCAGATTCTCTATAAGCTCCAGCTCTCTCTCTGTATCAGAAGTGCAGCTCGGTCCAGCTAGGCCCACAGCTATGCATGGAATCCTCCCCCTCCTTTTCCTACCAGAGTTCTTCTGATTTCTGTTTTCTCCTCCATTCCCAACTCAACTGCGGAGCTCATACTCACACATCACTTGACATTCTGCACTCCTAAAGTTGCTACAATCCTCCCTAATGAGCGCACTGTCATCATCGTACGTGCACAGCGGTGTAAGTATGTGAAAATATGTCAGACACAGGCGGGTAGCAATATCAAATTCATAGTTTACTCTAAAACACTGTGTTATTCAGGCCCTCTGCTCAATAAGTATGATGTAATGGAACGCAACAGCGTACATACTGTACACAAATGATATGGCTGTGTTGCTCTATGGTGCATTGTGGGTGCACTTTACTTGCAATGTTGCCACAAAGGAAATAGTTCAACGTACAGTGCAGCTGACGAGGTTGAAAAGTCAGGCCTGTGGCTGTAGGTTGCTGGTTTACCAGCTGTGAAAGTGGAGGAGTGCTGATGACTAAACGCAACTGCTGTCACGCTGAACTTAAGACACTAACCTCTCAACGACTGTGCAGAGGTGTTGAGGCTCCCTCTTAGTGGATTACGTGGACATGTATTTAACACAGGGTGCTATTGGAAACACAAGTAACTCAGTCAACTATTTGATTCAGCTACACTACAAGAACTGTATCTGAAGCAACTTTTACATGATCTGAGTTGTACTTCCACAAGGACAAAGCGAGCAACGTGAACTAGAACTAATGAACCTTGCAAGTATACCACAAAATCAGTGGGTCCAAACCACATTTAATAATAAAAAATAAACTGTGAAAACCACACTAAAAGAGAGTGTTCTTTTCCTTTAGAGTACATTTTATTAAAACTGGTATTACATGTAGTAATGGCACATTCATCACTACATGGAGTTTAAGCAGCCATGTGGAGTCCTTTTAATTCAGCTTTAGCCAGCGTCCAATCTATAAGAAGAAACTAAAGGGTAGTCAGCTTTCTAATGGCATAAAATACAAAGTGAAAATGGTCAAAATGAGGAAACATCATACCTTACTCTCAGGAAAATGACACGTGAGCTGGGGGGGATGATGTCTTGTGCCATGTTTTGCAGATGACATCGTCTTAAGTGACTTGTCTGTGTTGAACTTTGTTCCAAATGAGACTGGCTGTTTGTGAAAGGATGCGGTTGACATCATCCGTAGTGAGTATTTGTGGCAGCAGGATGGTGTACATTTGACTGAGTGAAAATAAACTACAGTGTGTGCGTGT
This sequence comes from Miichthys miiuy, assembly GCA_036365135.1. Classification (NCBI taxonomy): domain Eukaryota; kingdom Metazoa; phylum Chordata; class Actinopteri; family Sciaenidae; genus Miichthys; species Miichthys miiuy. The sequence goes on from CM071609.1 coordinate 23,291,176, forward strand.
GTGTGTGTGTGTGTGTGTTTTCATGCTAATGAAGGAACAGGTTGTCCAGCGTAACAGCGTGGCTCGTTTTTGGACAACTCTTTGACACAGAGGAGGAAGACGTGGTCTCTTCGTGGGATTTGTTAACAGTGAGAAAAACATAGAATATCATCAGCCTCATGTTAACTTGAATTCAAAGTTTGAAAAACACTGAAGTCAGCAGGTTGGTCTAGAATCTATATATCAAAGAAACAGGTTTCATCGATATCACATCCTGACTGTGTCTGTTTCCTTGTGTTTGCCTCTTTGAACCCCCCCTCTCTGTCTCTCTCTCTCTCACTCTCCCTCTCTCTCTCTCTCTGAGGTATTCCATAGGGACACTTTAACAAGGGCTGGAAGAGGCCCAGGCCTTCGCATGTCAGACTCTGAACAAGTGCCAGCTTCTCCCCCTCCCCCTTTCTCTCCCTCTCTCCCTGCCTCTCTGTTTCTATGTCTCTCACCCTCAGTGCCTGACCCTCTCAGTGCTATCACTCCCTCGCTTCCCTTCGAGTCGGCACGCCGTGCCGGCAGGAGACTCGGCCAAGTGGGCTTCCTGAGCGAGCGGGAGAGGAAGTGCAGTAATAAGGAACAAGGAAGGGGGTGTGGGTTTAAAAATAACCCGCCTATATAAGCTAAGGCAAGAGCCCACTCTCTGTCTCAAACCCTCACTTGCTGCTCCAGCGCTGCTCTGCCTCGGCCAGGAGCTTGCCTCCGTTCTCTCTCTCTCTCTCTCTCTCGCACACACACACACACACACACACACACACACACAGGGAGAACATCATGGCTTTCCTGCCGTGCAGAGGAAAGAGGAGAAGTCAAAGCAGGTGTTTCCAAGAAGTTTAACAAAGACATAAACTATGTGCGCTGAGGAGAGCCACTTTATCCCCAAACAGGCTGCAATAACTTTGACAGAGGGAGAAAGTCCCGTCTGTTTCTAATAAGAAATCAACGTTCGCAGCAGAAACACATGACTCCGATAAGCCTTGGACAACAGATACTTTTCCTCAGAACACTGTACGCCAGGCTGAATTCATTGCACACTGATATTAGACCGGTACAGTGGTGTGTATGCAGGTATGAAGCCCTGTGTTTTTAAGATGTTTTAGCTGAGCTTAAAGACTCTGTGGTCTGACCCTCACACATGACAGCACAGACCATCTAAAACACACGACGGCTTCGTACTGTACTCTGTGTTCTTTGGGACTTGCCTCGTGTGTAACATTATGATCACAAGCCCTCTGGAGTTTCAGTTAATTACACCTACACGTCTCATTTTTCCTGTCAGTCATTACAACATTGTACTCACCAAGTTTGGGCTGGAACGAACAGTTATTTTAATTATCAAAGGTGATATTTCTTGATTCACTAATCGGCCTATAATGTTTGGAAAAACCCCTTTTGGGGGACACTGAGGCTTTTATTTTGATGAGTCCAGTGTTTTCTTAACTGAATGATGGATGATAACTATAAAAATAAGAAAAGTCAAGTGCATATAGCTTTAGGCGAGCTTCATACTTAAGGAACCTTTGCCGATAACCTGACATCATGCACATTTACACAAGCTTTATACTGTTTGTTCTATCTTTGTGAGCATTTGATCACAAACCTTTGTTAAAGCACAGATCCTGGTAACTGCAGCGTACAACCAGTGAGACAATCTGTCACTCTTTGCCCTGCCTCGCCTCTACAAAGTTATTTGTTCAAACCATTTAGTGTGTTGACAGACGATACAGTCAAATATGTAAATGCACCATGCCTAAGAAGCTGTCAATCCAAAAATAGTATTGTGGAGGGGGCAAGAGTGTACCTGCTTTGCTCTGCCTTACTGAGTATATCTATAGAGACAAGACTGGACTTGGTTTCTAAATAAATATTTCAACTATTAAGAAGACATACAGCTAATCCTTAAATACATGAGAACATACAACACAGAAATAAGTACAGGGTTTGGGGTATTTCAACATGTGACTGAAATGAATACATACAATACGTGAGTGGGGAGTGGGGAGACATAGGGTGTCTACATCAAAATTGACTCCCCATGTCTCTGTTTTGCCCCTTGCAGGGCAGCAGGGTTGGTCGAGATCGAAGACTAACTGACCTTCTTGTCGCCTCAATTGTCGTGCCACTTTGCATTTCACAACATAAGAAAAATCAGACCTTCCCTGACTCAACATGCTACCCAACTCCTGATACAGGCTGTGGTCTAGACTAGATTACTGTAACACGCTCCTGACGGGCCTCCCAGTCTGCACAGTGAAACCTTCTGATCCAGAATGCAACAGCACGCCTGGTTTTCAATCAACCCAAAAGGTCACATGTTACCCCGCTGCTCATCGAGCTCTACTGGCTACTTGTAGCAGCCCACATTGAATTCAAATGGCTAATTCTTGCCTACAAAGTAGTCTCCGGTTCTGCACCCACCTACTTGGATGCCCTTATACAATCATATGTGACCTCCCAACCACTGCGCTCCACCAATGACTGACACCTGGCTCTGCTACCCGTACGCTCAGGGCAATCCAAATTCTTCTTGTCTGTTGTTGCCCTTTGGTGGAACACGCTACCAGTTCCTAGCAGATCAAGGGCGTCCCTCTCTACCTTCAAAAACCTCCTGAAGATCCAGCTCTTCAGAAAGGACCTCCTCTCCAACAATGCCAACAACTGGACATGATGAATCTATCCCCCTCTAGAACTGTTACCTGATTCAATACGAGTAGTACTTACTGCTAAAAACGTATATATTGTTTGTCTGACAGTGTAGACACCAATCCACATGACCACAGCATTTGAGCCAATTTTCCAATCAGTGTTTACCACTGCAAATGATTTACCGTTACTACTACAGCCTTTAAAAGGTCTGTTTCTATTTGTATAGGCCATTCTTGAATTTATGGTTTCAAAAAGTAAGTCTGGTCATCTTTGTGTACAGCCTCCTCTAAAGGTCAGATCAGATCAGCCTTGTTGTGCCATGATGTAAATCTCAGTCTAAACAATGACACAGAGCCCGATGAGCACATGTGAGAAGCTCACAGAGAAACACCCAGCCAGCCAGCCAGCCAGTCAGCCAGGACTCACTTCCACATGGAAACCATACACCGCTCCATCATGGTGTGACAACACGCCAAAACACACAGACTCAGCCCCTCAAACACAAATGTATGCATACATTTCCATATAAAATTTAATACTTTCAACATGTTGAGGGCAGCTTTTATTCACTGCTAGCTGTGAGAACACAGACAACACACAGCACAGGTCCATTGTTTGCTCTTCACGTCTCAATTAAAGGATCACATCGCCTTAATGCAGTGTGAAACAGTAACTAAGAGCGACAAGTGTGATCCTGCTGTGTTCATATGTGTTCAGTTTTAGCATGGATGCAGGTGACGATTATTGAGCCATGAATCAGTGTGTTTGGACAAGGAGAAAACAGGAGGGACAAGATGGAGATGAAAGTGGATGAGTCACTGGAGACACGAGAAGAGCGGGGTGGAGGGAAAAGAAGAAGGAGACAAACATTCATCTGAGAGCAGAGTGCCAGAGCCGGAGAGCTGCTGCTTTTCATCTGGTGAACAACTCGAAGCATGAAGCACGAAGCATGTAGAAGCATGCTATCATTATCACAGTGATAGCAGAGGCGGAGCGCTGACTTCGAGATGATGGGAACAAGTGGCATGTTGTGTTAGTGAAAACTGTGAAATACAGGCCAGAACTTTATCTGACAGGCAGCGTGACAGACACACTGAGAGAAAGACAAAATATCTGCGTTCATGGTTACATTTATGGTTATGGTTACATTTCAGCCCACATTACTAAAGGAATGGTTTCCACAATGAGGGAAATGATATCAGTGCCTGGGAACAAACGTGAAATACAGAGTATCTCTGACAGCTTAAAGGAAAGTTCTGGTATTTTTACCTGGCTTTTATTCTCATTGTGTCCGATCTGACTGTGTCATGCACACATCTCTACATCTCTGATGTAGAGATGTAGAGATGTGGGGAAACTCCAGCAAACTAAGTAAGTACAACTGTAGGAGCAAACAGCATCAGCCTATGAGGGGCTGTCAAGGACATTACACAAATTTTCTCTCACATACACGTCTAAATGCATTCACATACTGTACTGAAAACCTCTCACACAACATACTGAAACCCTCTCATACAATATAATGAAATTTAGTATGTTGTGTGAGAGGTTTTCAGTATAAAGAACGGACAGAGCATGAGTGACGTCACCCGGTAGGTTTCCGAAGTGCCGTTTTGAAGCTGAAAATATGCAGTGCTGGCCGCCGCCATGTTGGATGTACTGCTTCTTCAGCCTCCCAGCTAACCTAAATATCAGCAAAGACGTGGATCATCAGTGGACCTGAGGCAGGCTGAATGATGCCTGGGTGCTCTAATAAGCCATCTGTAACAGTACCTAGAGTGAGTTTAAAAATTCTGACTCAGTACAGTTGTTATGAACGGAGGAAATTAGCTAAAGACCAAAACTGTTCTTTTGCACCAGGCTATAAACATTTCTGCTGTGAAGTTGGGCATTTTGGTATAGGTGCTTATGGAGATTCTTAAACTTGCTTTGAAATGTTTTCCATGACAGTTTTTTAGCTATTTAACTGTGGGCGTTGTTGACCTCAGCCTATCACACATTGGTCCAGGATGTATTAACTCAAGCACAAAGACCGGAGGCCAGCCTCAGTCAACAGTGAGACTCATACAGACCTGACTGTAATCTGTTTACAAAATGCCTCTATGGACTGTGCTAGGCTGTGTAGCAATGTGCCTTTTACTTACTCAATTATTAAAAAATGTGGTAACACTTTATAATGAGTACACACTATTAAGCACTAGTTAAGCATTAATAAATACTGAATTCATCATTAATAACACATGAATACTCATTAGTCTGAAGTTTATAAACACAGTTACAAATGTTTTACTCATCATTGATAAGCACAGTAGTTATGGATTAGTAAATACTGAATTCATCATTTATAAAGCATGTTTCTGACATAAATACTCATTAGTATATGGTTTATAATCACAGTTATAAATGTTTTACCCTTCTGTACTAATGTTAGTGAGTGTGTTAGTAGATGTGTTATAAAAACTCACAAATTCCATTTCCAATGGATGACCTATAAACAGTTATTAATGCAGGAATTCATGAATTCAGCCAGTTCCAAAGCACTTACTACTCGTTAATTAAGTATTTCGTGTGAGCTCATCTAAAGTGGGCACTATCTATGCCTTATAAAGCATTAATGAATGAGATTTAAAGGCTGGCAATGCCTCAAGACTCACAAAAGTTTCAGTTATCTTAACAGACCAAGGACAGACACAACACAAGGGGATATAGAACATACTGCGTTGATATTTATTGCAACTTCCCAACATATTGTAACTGTAAAACTGTTCTGTTGATGTAAAAAGACAAACAAGAATAAACAAAGCTGAATTTGAAAGTTGCAATAAATATCAATGCAGTCTGTTATATATCCCTTTGTCGTTTTACAGTGCTGTGAAATGACAATAAAGAGATCTTGAATCTTGAATCTCGTGTCTCTCTTTGGTCTCTCTCCTCATTATAAAGTGTTACCAAAAATGTACACGTCCATTACAAAAGAAATAGCAGTAAAGGTCACTGGGTTCAACATAGATTCAAAAGCAATTTTCATCCATTATTTAATATGTCCTTGGAGATGTGTGTAACATGGATTTCCCCAGGTTCTGTGGACATATGGTGGTTTGTCCAGTATGATAAGAGCAGATCACCTCATGGACGTCAGCCTGCTGACACTGTACTGGAATATTTGACTGTGCAGCTGCTGGTTACGGTAAGACAGCTGAATGTATCACTGGGTCATAAAGTGACGTCTGAATCATCCATCAAGACATACTTGAGGATCCATGCTGCGATCACACTGAGGCCTCAGCTGTCAATCATATTACTCGCTGTGGGTACAACCTCTGTCTCTGTGACTGGTGAAACGGATCTCTGAGCTCTTTATGGACTCATTACCCACAGCATGGTGCTACATATCAGCCAGTGAAAACCACAGGACGGCAAGTCTCACGGCCAGAACATCCAGTCAGCCGGTCAGACGGTTTACCACACATCAGGAGTGTTCAGATGAACGCACTTTACCAATATGCTCTCACACGCACGTACAGGATCATCCTGGAACACAGCACGACTACGTGACTCACTCAACAGAATGAGGTTGGGTCACATCCATGTTTTCACAGTCTCCTCCCTCTCCTGATGTGATAACAGATAGCAGGTAGTCAGCTTCAGTCAGGGACTGATATACCAGCGTGCTGCTGGATCCTAGTATGTTATTAAGAACCATAATGCTCAACTGTAACTACAACATTTAAAACCCCAATGAGTCTATCGTGCTGTAATTTTCCCCCTTTAAGAGTCAGGTTTTTTTTTCTTTTTCATATTTTACTTTCACTTGTATTTGTCCCTGCAGATAGATTTAGTTTTCTTTGTCCAGATTTGGAGATATCTGTCGCTAATGTTGAAGATTTGGTGCCAGAGCCAAACTCTTGATCAAAGCATGAATCATGTAATGTCTTATATCTGCAATGTTTCTAAAGACCACATTTCCAGGTGTGAATTTTCAGCTTCTTACACGCAGGTGAAAAATCCTGATTTGTTTTTGTAAGTTGGGTAAATTGAATCAAGTTTGTGGTGCTCACAGAGGTGATGATATGTCAATAGCTTTTTTATGGACTACTTTCTACTAGTCCCATTGGAAACAGCAAAGGTGTGTGCAGACTTGCATTCCACCCATGTTGTTGGCTGTAACACAGTTGATTGGTTGGTACTTGCTGCACACCTTCACATGTTCCAAAACATGCTGCACATTACCTCTTATTAACTACAATGGAATGCCACCAAATCACCAACGGCTCCCAAGACTCCAAAATAATTGAGCACCTTTAATTTAATTAGCATTTCAATTCCGTGTTCACCAGAGGGCAAAACATTGTAAAAGTACAGTATGTTACACGACACACCCGTTCTTTCTTTTTGTCTGCAAACTGTGTGCATGTGCCATTATAAATGAAAGAGACGCACCGACACAACCAAACTGATCGTGCGGATTGTCATGAGAGAGGCTGTCTGTGGACTGAGGTCAGGTTTAGGTTAGATCTGCAGGTCAGACAAGGTAAAAGCTTTACCATGAGCAGATTTATATGCATGGTATGCAAAGTGGAATATGACTGTTGAGTCAGTGGCACCTCCTGATAGGTGTGTATGTGTGACAAATGGCATAGATTTGCATGGCCGTATTGTTCCAGATGGCCAAGCCAAGGCTGGATTGTCAACTGGGCAACCCCAGACCTTTATCCTTTGAATACTGAAACATAATGAATACAATAAAAGAGATAAATCCATTCTACAAAGAAGATGTGGACATGTGACAGTGGTAAATGAGTTTACATGAAGAGAAAGACTTAATTCATCATTCGGTTAACAATAAAAACAAAAAAAAAGTCTAATGTCAGAATCCTGGTTCCGTTCTCGAGGGAAGGAACAATACTCTGTGTTTCTATCCACTGAGGCTCCATTTGATCTTGTTTTTTCTCTTCTTTATCCATCCTGAATTATTTCCGCTTTTGTCTTCCTGTGTCAAAATGTACATAAATGTACATGCATGTACAGATTATCAGAAATACATTACCACATAGGTGTTTTCCCCAGAGGCCCCTGAGCAGGTTCATCCAGTCATGTAGAGGAAATCAGTGCAGCTCAAAGGAGTACAGCCAAACTGGATGCTGGTCCGCACAGGACATGAAACAGGTAAACACATGTAATGTAAAGTAAAGTAACAGTCATTTCAAATGAGCTCATGCCGTGTGAATGCCTCAGTATTTATCATCACATTGTGAACATTCACGGGTCCTTACAACATCTTCAGTGCAGCAGTTGTACAACGTTTACTTGTGTAAAGGCTGTGAGTGTCTTACACCACTGGAAAACACTCTCTGAACTACATTTTATTCATCAAATCACAAAAACCTCGCTCTTTTCGCTGATACCACTGCGAACACCACGGAGAGTCGTCTTATTATCACCTGAACGGGGCAAAGAAGGTAGAGGAAGAAGAGCCGCGGTGTAGCTGGCGCCTGGTGGCTGAAGCCCGCAGCAGAAGATACCCCCCGCGCTTGAACGGACCAGCGAGGGGAAAGTGTGTGATCCGAGTCTAACATGATCTTGACAGGCTCTTTCTATGTGTTCTGACAGAGACTGAAAATGTTTCACATTTCGGAATCAGTTTTTTTATTTACAGCAATTAAAACAGGAGATTCATCAGGAAGCATGCAGCATTATTTGTGTGCGTAAAAGCCCACCGTACCCAAATGCGTAATACGCAGGGCACCTGCAGCATCTCTCTTCCTCTTTGTGTAAAGACTGTGCGCCTGTTTAGTATCGGTTTCGTTGCTCATTTTCAACAACGTGTTAATTGCTTATTATGTCTTTTAGTGGTGCTTCTACTGGTGCTAGTAGTGGGCGGTCCTTCTCTCTTCTCTCTGCAAGTTGTTGGCCTGGTTCGACGGAGGGCGGGTTCTTCCCTGAGAAGGTTAAGTAGCTGCCCGCAGCAGAGAAGGGCAGCATTCCGCACCAGTCCTCCAGTGGCTCTCTCACCACCTCTCTGTCTCTGACTCGAAAGCTCGGACTTTTATACCGAGGCTAAATTTAGGGGGCTGGCCGGTGCACTGCGTCCCCATCCTGGACGCGCTTCCTGATTTGTGCTGCGAACCAATATTTATAAGAAAAGCAGCTCGTTCCAGACATACAGACAGCTGCACATGAGTGAGGGCAGCAGCTCATCGGACGGCAGAAGAAGCAACGCGCTTGTGTAGCTTTTTTCTGGAGACTCAGCGGACTCTGGTGATTTCATTTCAAACAGAGAAAGTGTCTGTGAAGATTTAAGGAAACATTTTTCTACTTTTTGTTAAATACGCATGGAAATGGCCTTGAGTGGGACCATTTTACCATCAATCTCTACGTTTGCCAACCAAAAGGAGAAATGTTGGGAAGATGTAAGTTGTGATGTTTATATATTTATACTTGTTTTGCAGTGTAATGTTAATCTCATAACTCTTTATTATATAGAAATATTAATTTCTACAGTTTGTGATGAATCTCTTGGTGCACTGTGTGCTGCTTTCAACTTTTTTTGTTTGTTTTTTTGAGTTATCTGAAGTTTTGATAAAATCTTGTACATTTTGACGCAAACTAATTCTCCTCTCTCATCCTCGCTCCAGAGGTGGAAGGGCGACATAAGCAGCGTTGCGCCCAACATGGACAGCAGCTGCCTGGGCAGAAAGGACGAGGAGGACCTGGATAAGTTTTTGGATCTTGAGTTTATTCTCGCTAACACCGCCGCCTCCGACAGTGCGCCAGTCGCCGGGCCTGGAGCAGAGTCCTATCGGCTCCAGGAGTCCGGGGCGTCCGTATACCACCACCACCAGCAGCAGCAGCACACCGGGGCTCCCCAGCAGTCAGTCAGTTATACCTCTGTCCCAGACATGAACAGCCCACCGCCACCTTACAACAGCCTGATGGCGGAGCTCCTTCGCTCCGACGTGGATACCAGCTTCCTCCCTGGGAACAGCTCCGGCATCCAGGGCAGATTCCTGATCAGCTCCACGCCTTTCCAGACAACTCAGGATTTATTTCCCGAGCTTCCGAGCATTAAAGTGGAGCCAAACATGGACACGTACGGACCTGTCATGGGTCTGGTGCCTCAGAGCTGCACCAAAATCAAACAAGAGGGGAACGTCTCCTGCATGATGTCGTATGAGCAGCAGCCTCGGCTGGCAAACTCCCCGCAGGCAGCGGTGGGCAGCATGACGCCGCCACTCAGCCCGGACGACCTCAGGAGCTCCGAGTGCCACCAGCCCCAGATGTGCAACTCCACCTCGCTGACCTTCCCGCAGAGCTTCCACCCGCATCACCGTTGCGCGCCAGGGGGATTCCCACACCCGCACACTGGGATGCAACTCCCTTTCCCCAGTGCGCACCACCATCACCAGTTCCAAGGCATGTTCGGAGAGGACGCGGCCATGGGCATGCAGCAGCAGCCGGCGGCCGGTCAGCGGGTCCTGCTCACCCCGCCGTCCTCCCCGCTGGAAATGATGGACACCAAGCCGAAGAGGGGTCGCCGGTCCTGGCCGAGGAAACGGACTGCGACACACACCTGCACTTTCACCGGCTGTGGGAAGACCTACACCAAGAGCTCCCACCTAAAGGCGCATCTCAGGACGCACACAGGTAAGACGCGCACGTTGACCGCGGTGGACGCTTCGTTTATTCACCTGTCATCACCTGCTCTCACGCTATGACGTCACTCACGCCTGTTGTTTTCTTTTGTGCTTGCAGGAGAGAAACCTTACCACTGCAGCTGGGAGGGCTGCGGCTGGAAGTTCGCTCGCTCCGACGAGCTCACACGTCATTTCCGGAAGCACACAGGACACCGGCCGTTCCAGTGTCACCTGTGTGAACGGGCCTTCTCCAGGTCCGACCACCTCGCCCTGCACATGAAGAGGCACATGTGAGGAAAGTCCCGAAGGAGTTGACAAGGACTTCTATGCACCGAATCCAAAGAACTCTAACAATCCCGTGATCAGCTAGAAGGATGCTATGCAAATATTTAGACGCAAGTTCCTGTAGGAATATTAACTATAGTGGTACCATGACAGCATAAACTGCCATACAGTATGATGAGGCCACTATTGACTACACTGTAATACCTATAGGTATATTATAGGAATGTTATAGTGATGTTTCATTGGGGGAGAGCATCCAGACGAGATGCCCTCAAATTATATTTTGTAAAAAAAATCAAAAAAAAAAATCTATTTAAATGTTATTTTTGACAAACAAACCACAAAACAAGAGGAAACACAGCCAGACACGACAGAGACAGATGAATTCTGTTCGGATAAAAGTTTTGTTTTTTTAAATCTATGTAGCTGGTACTACTTTTTTGTATGGAATGCTGTTTAAATAGGCAACAAATTAAAGGAAAAATCCACTCAACATGTCAGGCACATGCCACTGAAGCAACTGGAAGCAGACAATCCTTTTTCGAAGAGCGATGATTCTTTTGTATTTTCACCTGTAGTGCCTTCTATAACGCGATATTACACATCTTACGAGTGCCATATTCTCCACTGGCTAAAAGACAATCAAAGTTCTATTCTGTGTTATCCTGTAAAAGTGTAAAGAGCACGTGAAAATAAGCTTTGAGACAATGTTTTGTTCTAAAACTGCCTTTCGTTCTGTCCTCCTCGAAGGCTTGAATCGAATGTGTCTGTGAGTCTGTCTGTTATCTTCTAGCATTTGAAGTCAGGGTCTTACAATCTCACAGAAGTGCATGCCATCTCAACACCACCTGATCGACAAAGGGCTACAAAGTCTTTGGCAAAAAGCCTTGTTTGTTTGTGTCTTGAAGAAATGTACTGCCTTGTAAATAGAATCTTTTTTTATATAATGTAAATAGTTTATTTTAATGTACATATTAAACTAAATGAACAACATGATTTCTGAGTCCTGAGTGTGATTAACAATGATATAAAACCTGGTTTGATGTGGACACACACACACACTTCCTGGTTCTAGGGTTTCATTTTTTTCTGAATTCCAAGAATATTTCCTGTCACACTGAGATTTGGGGCAATGTCTATAAAATGATGCACAAGACATGCAGAGTATCTCAGTTTTGATCCTGGACGTGATACCTTTAGAGGTCTAGAGCCAGGTGAGCCATCCTCAGAAGCTGATTCAATCCAGCTCAGAGTCCCGTGCACCCTGCCTGGAAGGATCAGACCGATGCTTCCCAGCTGGGACAGAGCGGCTGCCAGAGTGCTGTGGCAGCTGCCTATAAATACAAACATTACATTGACATAATTACAGAGGCTCAATATAGATGGAGGCTGCGTCGGGGCATAGGGGCGAACCACAATGAGTGGGAGGGATGGATGGAGGGGTGAAAAGAAAGAGAAACCCTGTCTCAAATAAACTAAAAGAACCGCTGGGATAAAGGAAAGTTCAGCCTGAACGAGGAGAGAAGACTGGTGGAAGGACGGGGGCTGCTCAAAGAGGGTTGAGACAATACTGTTGATGCATATGAGGAGGATTATATATCCTGTTTCGATTTAAACTGTCAGTTTCGTGTCTGTCTGCACAGCAACATGTTTCACATTTAATCTTTTTATTCCAAAGAAAAGCACAGGACGTAGATTTTTCACCATCGTAGAAAGCAGGTGTTCAGAAGATGAAGATAACATCAGGTCTGTGGATTGAAGTGCTTTTATTTTGCATCACAAGTCAGTTATCAAGAGCCGCAATATGGAAATTATTTATATGAAAATGATTGAAGTCCACAAGAGCATGACAGAGGAGATCGAGGGAGAATACAGAGAGAGTTTGATCATCCGAGTGCATTCCAGCAGAGTATTAAGCTCTGGTGGGGCTGCCCTACGCTTTGTACGAGGGACTGAACACGTAGAGGGAGAAGGAGAGGGGAGGAAGACCTCAGTGTGCTTCACATGATGTGTTTGTTTGGATCTAACAGCGTTTGAAACCCCCAACCTCCAAATGTGCTAGATGATGCCGCTCAAGCTCTCTCTCTCTCTCTCTTTTTTTTTTTTTGTACATTCTTCACACTTTTGCCTCTGTCGGTGTTGATCTGAACAGCTGATCAACACCACCATGGAGACACATTGCATGCTCGGGTTTGTTCAAAACATCCTGAGGCCTAACAGGTGCAAACAGTGGTGCTGTACCATTCGGTACACTGCTATATTGCTTCAGCCTGGTTTTAGGGTTTGACTGATGTGATAGAGTTAAAATATTAAGTGATCATTCTGGTTTATTGGTTTTTATTTTTGTTATTTGGCCTCACCTCAATCAGTGATAACAACAGTGACAAAAGAATACCAACAGACAGAAACAGCCTCCAGGTCAGTCAAAGTTATTTACCAAACATGCATCACGTTACCAGTCTGTCAGAAATTGTATAAATCATGGTCAAATATGAAATATATAATGATATAATCAAATTATTCTCATGCAGTAAGTATCATGCAGATGCACCAAGTGTGTGTGTGTGTGTGTGTGTGTGTGTGTGTGTATGTGTTGACCAACAAACCCGGAGATGAGAGCTGCTCATGAAACTCTCTCGCTGCCATTTCACACTTGCACTGGTGCAGCAGTGAGAAGGCCTGCGTCTATTTCTGGCTTGTGAAGGCCACACATCTTGGTGTCATCTCCACAACTGGCCCTGTGCCAGTGCTGAGAAAAAAGAGGAACCCCCGCCTCTATCATTAGTGCATTTACTCATGTGAAAAATCAAACATTTTCATTTCACTTTTTCAGCTGGGTACAGGAGGGTGCTGCCACTGCAGAGCGTGGGAACCTCCGACCTGAAGGGGGTCAGATGGTTTACATACCGGTTTCCTCATTCTCTCACATATGCAGCCATGAGTGCGCATGAAACAAGTGACAGCTCCTGTGCACTCTGATGGAAAGGCCTCCTGTTGTCTGTTTTTCATTCTAGTAGAAATCCCAAAATTTACGAAGATACCAAAAATGTCCAGCTGAATTTGGAGAGAACAAACTGTTCCACATATGTGATGATATCATATTGATGATTTAAAGGATCTCCATCTTTAAAAAAACATATTTTCTCACTTACCTCTAATTGTGTCTAGCCATGCAGATAGCTCAGGTTTTCAGATTCCTGCCTTCTCTGCAAAAACAAAAGAACCGAACAGAATCTCAGCTTCATGGTCAGGATTTAATGCGGAGGTTATGAGTCCAAAGTTCCTTCATCACAACCTCGCGCACCTGAGAAAACAAAATGATAACTTTTAATATTCAGAATGCTGTTTTCAAAGAGGTGTGTGTTCCATCAATTTAAAGACATTAAAGATCCAGTGTGTAAGATTTGGGGCTTTCAGAATAAGGCAGACATGGAATATAATAATGATGACTATGTTTTCATGCATGTATAATCACCTGAAAATAAGAATCTTTTTATTTTTGGTACTTTAAAATGAGCCTTTCATATCTACATTTGGGAGCGGGTCCTCTTTCACAGAGGTCGCCATATTGAAACACCGTGTTTCTACAGTAGCCCAGAACAGACAAACTAAATACTGACTCCAGACAGTGTTGTTTCTCCTTTCCACAGGTGAGGGTGATGTGAGGAGTTTGCAATGCAGCGATTACACTAAATCCTACACACTAGACCTTTAAGTTCAAGAACAGTTTGAATCAGCATGTGTGATGTGTGTGCTACTGTAGAATTTAAACTTTTACTCATCTTAATAGAAGCATAAAAATTCAAACATTTAACAACACTCCAGTCTCTGGGACTATTTCTTTGGTAGAAAATAGCTGACAGTGATGTCTGTGATAATCCAGAATAATAGACTGCAGCAGACTGAAGTCGTCCTCGCGGTCTGTGTCTGATGTTGTTGAGAACATTCACCATCTCTCTTACATGACATCATTATACACAGACAGAACCCAGCCTGGCTCGGCCCGGCCCGGCCCGCTCCCTGCTGTTTTCCATCTCACTTCACATGATTGAGATACAAAAACAGGTAGAGAGGGGCTTTTTATTTGGTTCCCCGATCGCACATGAACCGTTCCACAAACACACACACACACAGCGAAAACTCAAACATGTGACATTCCTGCACTCAAGCATTCCTCCCTTTTTCCAATGTAAGTGACTTTTTCTCTCATTCTCCCACCTACCTCACAATCCAAGACTAATATTTTCAGTTAACAAGAGGCTGTAAACATGCTCACAAGCTCTTGTGCAACACTTTATCTCAGAGGAACTCCCCTCCAGAGTGTTTAACAGCATATTCTTCTCCAACTCCAACATAACACACTCATAAAACCATATGTGTGTGTGGAGAAAACTGATACCAGAGAGGTGGAGATTAGCAGTGTTTCTCCTGTGAGTGTTCTTGCCAGTGAAGTCAGAAGGCCACAGAGGATTTAGATAACTCCAAAATTTGCATTTGAAACCAACAGTGTGAAACCTTTCAAGGGTTTTTAAGGTTCAACCTCACGGTGCTTTGCTTTATTACATATTGAGATGGTATCTTTCTTATTTTAGTATGCAGAGTCTAAAATGGTGCTCAGTGATACCGTATCATGACTGCTGACTTACAGTAATATTTACTGGATGTGGTAAAAACAGTTTTTTGATTAAATTGAGCAAAGTGCTGAACTTTATCAGCTGGTTGGTAAACATCAGCTTTAGCTGGAAACGTCTTATCTGAATGAATTTCCAGAGCCAAAGGTGTCCAGCACAGACAGGAGGAAAAGTGGGAATTCTATTTCTGGGAAGAGGATGCCATCTACTGGGACACGGAGGAGCATCAGTGTGAACGGCAGGAAACACCTGACGGAATTCTGTCCGTGAACGTCTCATCGCACATCAGTTTTAACAGTTAGGGAATTGGACATTTCTTTGAGGAGGGTAAAGGCTGGGTGGGCATTGAGTGAGGAAGGAGTGAAATAAGAGATAATGCAGGCAGAGAGGGAAGGGAGAGGATGAACGAGGGAAGATATGGCTTTTCTCCCAACTAAAAAGTTCATTATCCTCTCAGTGACATAACTTTTTATTTTTCAGAACTGGAGTCCAGCCTTGTACATACAGTGTAAAAAATGAAGAAACTGAAGTGTTTGCCAGACAGTTCACTTGGAGTGAGACCATATTACAACATGTGGAAAGAGTCACTGAGCTGGGATTATATGCTGCACATATATTTTACACCAATACACCCCCCCCACCCCACACACGCACACACACGCACACCTATCGACTGTCAGTCAATCCATCCATCCTCCTCTGACTCTGTGTCGTCTCTTCCTCCAAGCTGATTACATCCATGAAGCTCTGATCACACCTGCTTTCAATCATTTCAAGTCAGGAAAGATTTCCTCCGTATGCATACGTGTGTGTGTGTGTGTGTGTGTGTGTGTATACATTACTTCAGGTGAATACCGTCTAGTCTTGTCTCAGCTCAGTAACCAAACTGGTTTTTGTTAACAAATTGCTAACAGACTTCTTGCTTCCAGCCAGTTCTTGTTCTTCTTGATACTAAGGGTTGTATACACACACACACACACACACACACACACACACACACACACACACAAAAGGGCGGTTGCGTGTATGTGAACCTCCAAGGTCCTTAGCATACTTGGGGACATGTTGAAACACATACCTACTGTACCTCGTTTTCATGGTAGTCGCATGCCTGGAGGGAGTGTGTGTGCGTGTGTGAGTGAGAGAGAGACAATTCTTCGGTTTAAAATTTCACCAGCGGATTAAATGAGTTTGCAGCCAAGGTTGATTGAACACAGACTGCCAGAGTGAAACAGAGTGATTCTCTGCCAGAGAGTGACTCCGATCTGCTCATTTCATTTCTGTGTAAACAGATGAAATCAAATATTTTTCAGATTTGTCAGATTTGCACATGTCTCAAACAGATCTGCTATTTGGGCAGGTGATTTCTGTTTGGACAGCCAGATCAGATTTTCACAGACTTTGGAAAGAAATGAACGACTTCAAGTTAAAAAGAACAAGAGTCTTCAGTCTTCAGTGCCAACGTCAGCATGGTAACATCCTCGCAGTGACTATGTTAACATGCTGATAAATGGCAGGTATAATGAGAATATGAGTAAAACATAAGCAGCCTAGTGTTTGTGTGATACAAACACCAAAGTATGTTATTCTAAAGACTGAAACAACTCAACATGACCTCATTGTTCTGACTTCATGTTGTCCGTCATTTGACTTGTCAAATCTGGAAGATATAAATAGCATAAATATGGCAAATATGGCGGTATGAACAGAATGAACAATATAAACAGAAACAACAGTCTAACAGTATCAGTATGGCAATATGGCACAGTATAAACAGAATTATCAGTATCGTCCGGAGGCTCCTCATTCTCCTCCCGGAAGGCAGAAGGATGAAGAATTGGTGGTTGGGGTGGGTGGGGTCGCCTGCAATGATGAGTGCTTTGCGGGCCAGACGTGTGCTGTAAATGTCCTTGGAGGGGAGGGGGGCACCGATGATCTTCTCAGCTGCTCTCACTATGCACTGCAGGGTCTTCCTGCAGGATGCGGTGCAGCTGCCGTACCACACAGTGATGCAGCTGGTCAGGATGCTCTCGGTGGTTCCACGGTAGAAGGTGTGCATGATGGGGACTGGTGCTCTGGCTCTTCTCAGTCTGCGGAGGAAGTAGAGGTGCTGCTGAGCTTTCCTGGCCAGTGATGCGGTGTTGTTGCCCCAGAACCTTACTGCCTCAGTAAGGTGCACACCCAGGAACTTGGTGCCGCTCACTCTCTCCACAGCAGCACCATTGATGGTCAGTGGAGGGTGCTGGGTGGAGGCTCTCTGGAAGTCGACAACAATCTCCTTCATCTTCTCCACGTTCAGAGAGAGATTGTTGTCTCTTCACCACTTGGCCAGTTGGCTCACCTCATCCCTGTAATTTGACTCATCGTTATTGTTGATGAGCCCCACCACAGTAGTGTCATCCGCAAACTTGATGAAGAGGTTGCTGTTGTGTGTTGGTGTGCAGTCGTGGGTCAGCAGGGTGAAGAGTAAGGGGCTGAGCACGCATCCTTGGGGAGCCCCTGTGTTTAGCATGATGGTGCTGGATGCGTTGCTGCCGACCCGGACTGCCTGTGGTCTTCCGGTCAGGAAGTCCAGCAACCAGTTGCAGAGTGAGGTGTTTAGTCCTAGACAGTCCAGTTTCTGTATCAGCTGCTGGGGGATGATCGTGTTGAAAGGGAGTACTTCTGAGAATTAAAGCTAAAAGGCCTACAAGTAGTCAATTTCAATAATCTGTGAGTAAATACCGGCACACTGATGAGCCGAAAAAACACCCACCATGAGTGTAGAACACATAGCAGTTCCCTCTTTTGTAATGAGCCACCAAAAGTCTCGAAAATTTACTTTTTCAATATTTTCTACCTTATTTCACTGTGGACATGGATTTGATCTTCCTACATGGTTGTGTAAAATGTTTCAAAACCTTCAATGAAAGGGATATAATTCTGCTGGAGGAGCGCAAAATCCCTCTACATTAATGTATGTTTTTGGCCTCACTATTAATTTGTGTAATTACAGAATGTGAACTCCTCCTCAGCCTGTTAGAACCACTGACATTATAAAGAACGGACAGCGTATGTGTGACGTCACCCATAGGTTTCTGAAGAAATGTTTTGCACCTCAGAATTTGCTCAAACAAGCCAACTGTAATCCTGTCAAAGCATCCATCCAAGCATCTGCATGCTTTAAGTCTTAATAAAATCTGAACAGGTGAGTTCATCCTCAGTACAGTTGTCATGAACGGGGAAATTAGCTATAGAGACCAAAACTGTTTTTGTACCAGGCCGTAAGTTGTGTGAGTGGTTAGCCTAGCTTAGCATACAGACTGGAAACAGGGTGAAACAGCTAGCCTGGCTCTGTCCAAAGTTCATAAACATATTTACTGACACCTCTGAAGCTTTCTAATTAACATATTTTATCCTGTTTTGTTTAATTGGTATGGTTTATTCTTTGATGAACAATGATCTGGTGCAGTGACTGTGCACAGTTTCACAAAGTCTTGTTGTCTCAGTGATTTTGAGACCAAGATCACTTATAACAGCAGCCACCTGTCAACCAAAGCAGCCATGCTGTTAATTCTGCATTACTTTAAGCCTTAATATAATCTGAATGGATGAGTTCTATAATAATTCACCCTCAGTACAGTTGTCATGAACGGGGAAATTAGCTATAGAGACCAAAACGGTTTTTGTACCAGGCTGTAAACATGTTTATTTCTGATGTGAAGTTGGACATTTTAACATGGGGGCTTATGGAGGTTGACCTATACTGTATCCAGCCTCAAGTGGCCGTTTGAGGAACTGCAGTTTTGTCACTTTGGCTTCATTTCACAGTCACGCAGGTTGCCAGTTTAGAGCCTCTTTAGTTCTCTCATAGATCATAAACCCACTAAATGAAGAGTCCAGAACAAATTAATGTTTTCATTTTATTTAAAGTTTAGATTTTTCTTCATATCACTTTCTTTATTTGACCAACAGTCCGAACACAAAGCCATTCCATTGACGTACAATGACACCAGAAACATTTTTCAGCTCATCACTGGACTCTTTTAAGCATCCCGGATCCTCTTTGACACCACAGTTCATGTTTAGCTGTCAGCTTTGTTGAGATGAACTTAGTGAAAAGAAGTGACCTCACACAATGCTGGTAGCTGATGCCAACAGACATGACACACACACAGACTAAACTAGCAGTTGCTCTGCAGCTGGCATTATTTTCAACCTTTTCAGGACCGTCAGCAGTAAGCCATATTACACCAGTTTCCTGGAATCCCCGCCACCCCCACCCCCTCTACAAAGCACGTGTGTTTTCAGGTTAAGAAATCGTGCAGCAGTGCTGATGAGGCTGAAAGTGAAAACACACGGGTCAGAGGACAAAATGAGAGAGAGATACTGAACTATTGAGAGGGCAAACCAACGTTTATCCTCCAATTCTCTCTGACCCACATTCCCAGTTAAAAGCCAATAGGCTTTTCATTTCCTCCTCTCCATTACCATAGAGTAAACACAAACCTAGCAAGGAATTTCCTGTTATTCCATACGGAGACAGTTAGCATTCGCTAACATAGCAGATTGCTTGGGTTTCAGCTAATACGTCCAGAAATGGCTGCTGTGTTTGCACAGCATTCATTTCACACTACCCAGCTGTATCCTTGAAATGTAGCTTGAGTGTAATTCACTGCACATTGTGGCTGTCTGGGAGAGACGGGTTGTTCCTGCAGGCCTCTCCTGCTTCAGTCCGTCAGAGAACAAATCTGATTACACGTAAAAGTAAGAGCACTGTCGCTCACTTAAAGAATCAATGTGCTTTACTGCAAAGTGGGTGTTATTCTTGTAGTTTTGTCAGTCATGCTGGCACTGATAACACTGGACTCATCACAGTGATTGTTGAGACCTATCGAAAGCAGTGACATCGCCACTGTAGCTACGTCTGAGGACACCTCAGTCATGTTTTTAGTCCTGTTTCTGTTTTAATGACATCTCAAGAGTTTACATTCTACTTCTCTAATTACAGACAAATTGAGCTGTAGGCTTGATCTATATTTAAAGCTCTGTGTATACATATCCATCCATCCATCCATAAATGGGTCTGTTTTACTCCAATAAATTAAGTTCAAATAAATAATAATGAAAATTATATTCCTGGTAGTATGGGCACTTGGCAGTTTTGCCCAGCCTTGGTGGTTTGTTAACTAAGCAGTCTGGGTAATAATATGAATGTTTGTTTCCTCTTCCAACATTTTTTTTTGTAGTTGTCATGGAGACTGTGGTCAAGAACACACAGAGATCAGGACAAAACCCATTCCTCATACAGTCACACACTCATACTGTTGTTGTTCATAATGGAAGTCATTACTCAGTGCAGTCAAAGTTTGAAACATAACAGGAAACAATGTCAATTGGCCTAAACGTTGCATTATTTGCTAACATCATAACTTAATATTCAGTGTTTATTAAACAAAATAGTGCAAAACTGGGTGTGGATGACTGAATTCATGGTAAAGACATGCTGGTCTCAAAGACAAAAACACTAGGCTGGACTCAAGTCCAAAGATCATAAAAAGGGATTCATTAATGAATTGTTGTTGTTGAAGTCCAAGATGAGTGGAAAATGAACTCAAGACCAGAGTCAGACTCAGTTATTAGAGTTAGTAATCACAAACAAACTCAACCTCCACTGAGAGACTCATTGTGTACTATGTGGGGAGGTGGGAAACCTCCTGGGCAACAAAACAGGAAGAGGAAACTGGTCCAGAGCAAAAACAGCAAAAGCTTGTTTCTTGGAATGACAGATACAGGACTGACATAGATAGACTGTGGGACACACTCGCCACCAAAAGCAGGGAACGGCCATGGACACTGACACTGATGTGGATTTGCAACAATGACAATATAAAAAGCATTGTTGGACAGCAAAATGTCCAAAATTTGTAATGGGACTACTGTAACAATTTGAACATGTCCTGCATCACATATGATCTGTTTCCCTGTGTGGCTTCATCTATTAGAATCTTCCACAGTGGGAGCATGAGCAGGTGCACTGTATAGAACAGTCTGTTCACAGTAGTCCCTTTAGACAGTCGGCAGACATTTGAACTTCATAGCAGTGCTGTCAAAAGCACAGGTTGTTACTAATATCATTAATGATGGCTCTGTTCTAGTCAACTAAATTGAATTCAGCCATCATTTTTGAGTAGTTACACCTATCGTGTATATTTACTGTCACAGTTAGAAAGGTCTATTGGGCACCAATGTCACATGACAGCCCTGCTCAGCCTCTGGGAAATAATGTCTTCTCTGGCTCTGCAGGAGCTTTTTCTCTTCTTATTGTAGTAACAAGCTAATGACAGAAAGTTTGACCCATTGTAGGTACTTAAAGTGGGGTCTTCTCTTTTTCCCTCTGAACACATTCATGTCCCTTAAATGCATTAATTGTACTAACTTAGCTTCTTCCCTGGAGTTTTCCTGCTTTCTCATCTTGCAGGTTCTCATGGATCATGGTTGAACCTGCTGTTTAACACCCACTGCTAATTTTATTGATATCAATATAATCATTATTAGTCACATTTCTGTTGTTGTTTTCTTGTTATAATTTGTCAATAAAACTAATTCAAAATCTGCTTTTAGAGACAACGTATGCAAAATCAAATGACTGCAGCACTCAACTTGAAATCTTTCCTCCTCCTTTTTGGAGTTGAGCTCTGCTGTGTGATTCGAACTGTCACCTGTAACAAATCAAGCAGCAGTCAGTTCTTTCTCATTGAACTGAAATGTTTATTCTAGTAAACAGTACAGACCATGTAGAGAGGATCACTGTTCAAAATAAACCAGCATCTGTTCAATCCTCAGCTATTAGTGTAACTGTAAGCAATCCTCCAAATGGTTCCACAGCAAGTTTACTTTTTCTTCTTCAAATTCGCTTTTTATAGGACAAATATAACAGAGATGATACTATACAGACTGTATACACATTGTATGCATCTTAATAAAGACAGCTCGGATTATTTCACCTGCGTGGGAGGAAGGGCAGTTGAAGACAGAAAAAAAGACACCTACAAGCTTCAGACAAAAGTAAAGTGAACAAAGAATGAAACATCCCCATGAAATCAGTTTGGCTGCTTACTAGTAAGCATCAGTATGTGAGTAAAGACAGAATTCAAAGGCAAATCAAATGAAATCTTGATTATTTCCATCTGTTATCCGAGAAAGATTTCTTTAACTGCTCTGAACATTTCTGATGATTAATAAAGATGGAGTATAATGAACATTGTCACACCGGTTTCTTTCCCTGAAAAAGATAAAAAGCATGTTGGAATGAGAGGTTTGTCGATTCTGCAGCTAGCGGAATGAAATCAAAGCATGAACTTCCTCTACACAGTCAGGACAGAGGAGCGGGCGGTGGGTGCATAAATAATCATATTAAAAACATATGCTACATATCAAAAACATCACATTGGTTTCACAGGGTACACAAAACAACAATAAAAATAAACAATATCTATTGCACAATGGAGACATCAGATGAAAAATACAGTATGAATGATAGTACCGGTCTGGAGCTCACCTCTCTAAGCAGTGTACTGAGACGGGCTGGGGTCACAGGGAGGTGGACAGAAACACATGTAGAACAGATGGAGGGTCACAGTTTACAGCAGGCTGAGTATCCAGAGTCAGTACCTTCTGATACTGACTGAAATGTGTCTGTAGCAGCAAGTGTTGGATAGTACCAGAGGTTCTTAATATTGTAACTTACTCTTTGATGTTCATATGCAGAATCTACAATCTGAAAATAGATTTATTAATTATATGTTTTCCCTTTCAATGCTCCAGAAAAGCTCATCTCGAGTTCTGGGAGGTACTGTGGTACATTTTCTACGAAGCCCTCTGCATTCTACAAGTTCTTAATGATTAGGTTGCAGAAAGTGCCATTGCAATCTGCGACACTCAGATCTATTCTATATGATAAATTTGGGTTTTCTTACAAAGCTTCAGCTGAGCCGCGTGCCTGTGATGAGCACAGAGACACACTGAAACCAAATTTAAAGGGAATATTTGTTCTTTTTGCTGTGCAATGTCCTGCCACATTGTTGTAAACAACTTGGTGGTGCAATGACTTTTTTTTTTTGTTGTTAACGCAACATTAAAACATCACAAAAAATATATATGTGTCTATGATCTATGTCTTTAACAGGAACCAAACCACAACATAGGCTAGGTTAGTCGGAAAGAGACCATGTTGGTTTTGGTCTTTTTATAGGGTTAGCTGAAAATAAAGGACATACAGAATAATATTAATGTAACAACCCATGTTATTCATCATTACTTATTGTTAGCAATACCTTTGTTAGCATCGATTTAGCAAGTGTTGCTATTCTTTTTAAAAGGTAATGGGTAACAGTTGACAAGCTGGCTAACTTATTAGCTCACAGCTACTGTAACAAGCTAGCTTGTTAGCTTAAAGCTAGTGTAACAAGCTAACTTGTTAGCTGTTAGCTGACTGCTATTGTAACAAGCTAACTTGTTAGCTGTTAGCTGACTGCTATTGTAATAAGCTCACTTGTTGGCAGGCAGCTACTGTAACAAGCTAACTTGTTAGCTCACAGCTAGTGTAACAAGCTAGCTTGTTAGCTCACAGCTAGTGTAACAAGCTAAGTTGTTAGCTGGCAGCTTAATTTTAGTGGGGCCATAATGAAGTTTAGTTTTCACTACAGTGTGACAGGAGCACGGCAAAGATACAAAATGCTTTTAACAGCACAAAGGTAGATGGAAGCTCGTCGAGAAGTGTCAGCCATGTACAGCTTAGAGAGGCTCACACCAGAGACACTGCTTCCCTATGGGTACACAGTTCGTAACAGCTACAGCAAAGTAAATGTTCATGATATGTAAACAAGACAAAAATGTCAGGGAGAGGCAGTTCACATTTCTATCTGGCAGAATCAGTGGCGGCACGTCAACTTTACTCGAGCATTTCTGTCCAATTTTGGGTGAATTCACATTACATGGATTTTTAGCATTTCTAACCCCCCCCCGAAAGGCAGTTCCACACACGTCAGTAATATTTTGGGGGGAAAACGTTGTTCGAAATTTCAGTTATGCCATTGACCTTCTCATTACCAGCATCCTGTGGTGACTGGAGAAGCAAATGCAACACTAAATAACATGAGGTCATCTTGTCATACCAGTCAGTGCAAAGCCTTCTTCAGAGGCTGCTAAGATCAAAGACCAACTTTACATACTATCGTAGTAGTTACTAATTCATGTTCATCACAATGTGCTTGTGCAATTAAAGGATTAAAAAGTATTTTGTTTGTTCTGGAGTTTCACCCAAGACACAGCTTGTTATCATCTTACAGAGACCTAGCCCTGATCCAGGACCAGCATACTGTGCATCACAGTCCTGAATGGTCTGATGGAACCCTGACATTTCTTGACTTAACTCAGGCAGGTGTAAATTATGAATTATGATTTACAGAGTGGTTATTTCCTTTGAAGTTAAAGCAAGTCATGTAAAATCAAATGTAATTGAGTTTATCCACGCTCACAAATCACTCAGCAGCAGTGCGCTCAGTACGGTCACTGGTGATCAGAAGCTATATTACACAAAGACAGACGACAGACTAAACAGCACTGAGCACACTTCCAGTTAGCAGTGTGAAGGGAGTTTGTATTTTCAAAATTCTTTCTGTAACAAACGAGCAGAGACAGAGTGATTGAAATGTTTGAGCTCCATCAGAACACATCCAGCGCTGTATTCCATCGTACGACGGTCCTGACACCAAAGTACTGCTAGTGGTTACAACTAGTCTCAATAAAGAACACTAACAAGGTCATCTAGCTTTGTTAGAACTACTTTTTCCCCTCTTGATAACCAAGTTAACGTACTGAAAACTGAGAAATAAATAAGTCATTGTTCAGAGTTGTTTAGAATCTGTCTGCAGGGCATGCACGAGGCAAAACACTGACTGAAGCATATGATTGGTCATGGGCACACAGAATACAGACTCATATATATATAAAACACAACATGACATTTGAACGTACAACAGAGGGGTTCTGAGAGGAAAGAAGTTCATCAGAATCTGTCAGTCCAAAATCAAACTTCAGAGTCTGTCTCACTCAAACATCAGTCACTTCAAGTAAAAGGGACAACTCAAATACAACAGGGTGAGTGGTCCATGTCTGAACATCAAACTATGACACAGCAGAAACAGCACTATTTCCAGCCTAATGACACCTGAATTCAGCCAGTTCCAAACCTTTCCAAACACTCTGCGGCTTGTGCTCACAGATCCGTGCAGCACCGCGGTGACTAAAACCTAAAATTATAGCACAAAACCACGACATCCACTTGGATGTTGTTTTAAAACAAAAACGTGTGAAAGAAGTAGCTTATGAAGTAAAAAGAAAAAAAAAACGGTGTTAAAATCCTCGCTCTCTGAAAAGAAAACAAGTCAAGTGTAGAAAAAATGAATTCCCTCATCTTGCCTTTCGTTTGTTGGATGTGGCGTGACATCACAGCATCGGGATCAGAGCAGAGCTGTCGAGAAGAGGCAGAGTTAGCCCTGTTCATCTATATACACTGGACAGAGGGAGAGAGTACTGCGGCTCTTCACAGCTCGCGCTTCGTACTGTCTCACACTGCTGGACAAAGAAAATAGATCTGTACAATTTGTTACTGTCACTCGCCCATAATGTGACAAGAGTGAAATGTGAGCATATCCCACTGAAGTTGGTTAAAAATATTCCTTTTCACACAAGGAGTCACTGAGCTCCGACCTGGAAGTGAGAAACAGACGGACACACAAGTCCTCAGGGCAAAAAGCTGGCTCCCCCTCTCTGCCACTCTGCATGCATTATGCATGTATTAATTAGTAGTTAGTATTAGTTTGTGGTAATGAGATTACATTTGAGAATATGCACTATGCAAACACAATATGAACAAATAATAAAGGCCTTGTAAAGATCAATTTACACGTCATGGTTAGTACTACACTGCATCTTCTGAGGCGGCTGCTGGACCTGATGACTGCCCGTCTAGACAGCGCTTGTGATTCCACCAGCAGAGTTCACAGGAGCTCGTGAATAGGTAACAACGAGCAGCACCTTGACGCCCTGATCACTGTAGTTCATGTTGTGCTTCAGCATATTCCCAAAGAAATCTGCGATGAAATAAACACCACAAACTGAGAGCCGCCTGAGGGTCTCTGCGTTTGATGATCCAGCCCTGTCTGTACTTCAAGTCTCTAATCTCACGGTAGATCCCTGTGTGCTATAAAGTTAACAGAATAACTAACAGTTGGGAAATATGCTCCAACTCAGGCAGAATCAGATTGAGGAGATCAATATCAATTTCATATCTGTACATCCAGTATCAATTGGCCATCTTCACACAGAGCAGAGGGGAACAGTTGTTCTGCCTCCAGCAGAAGTGAAAAAACTCAACTAATATCGACATTCTCACTTCTACTCTCAGTGTGGGTTAGTGACAGTATTGCCTTAAAAAAAAAAAAAAAAAAATTAAATTTAATCCAGTCTCTTCTCTATGAACAAATACTTATTTAACACCTCATTCTGAAGCATTTTCTTACCAGGAAAACAACTAAACCCTACCTGACACGATACACCATCAGCAGCTCCATGATATATCATCATGTCACTGCTGTAAACGAGGAAAAAAAGAAACCTTTTGAGAAATACCTCGGCAGTTTGAATTGTAATGTGATTTAAAGTCTCTATTTGCCCTTTTCATAGCAACAGATTTGTTAGCGAGTCTAAAAAAAAACAAAACCAAAAAAAAAAAAACGACACAGTGAAATTCAAACTGTCGAGGTTTCCTTCAGAGATGTCAGCTTGTGTGCTCAGTCCAGTGAATGGATCCATCACGTTACTGTTCAGCCACTAGAGTGCATATACACAGTGCATCCGTTTGTTTCCATCAAGCATCCTCCTCCTCCTCCTCTTCTCCTTCTTTATCCTTCAGTTCTCTGTCAGTTGACTTTTGTTTGTCTTAGTTTATAATGCAGAATCAGCGGTCAGACAGAGTTACTGAGTGTGTGGTGTTGGGGAATGTGTGTGTATATATATGAACACTCACAAGTTAGTCCAGTGATGTGCTTTATGTCTGAATGTTTAGATGTTGTCTGCATGTTAGCCTGTCTACCTGCTGTGTGTGTGTGTGTGTGTGTGTGTGTGTGTGTGTGTGTGTGTGTGTGTGTGTGTAGGAGTGAGCCAGGTCATGCGTTGGACATCTCGGCCTTGCTGAGGGCGATGGCCAGCTCCAGGTCTTCCTGCTCCTGCTGTCTGAGCCTCTTCAGCCGCTCACGCTCGGCCCGCTCGCTCTCTCGCTTAGCCCACTCCAACTGCTGAGCCTCATTCCCAAACTACAGAGAGAGGGAGACAGGGAGGAAGAGGGAGACAGCGAAAGAGAGTGAGACAGTGAGAGAGATGGAGAGAGAGACATGGAATCTGGAACACTGCTGGTTTTATCAGTCTGAACTCATAAATGTCTTTCTTTGGCGTTGTAGTCTAACAGTGGTGTTCAACTGGACTACATTAACCCATTTACAACACATTACAATATAACAGTGTGATTACACACCACTAAGCATGAGCACAGTAATAAACATGTAGTGAATGAATGTCTCTACATGGCACATGTTGCTGTGGCTGCATTAGATAAGACTGTCTACGTTGGCCAATAGGAAACAAGATGTTGTGATTCGGAAACAAAGTCACATTTTCATATCCACGCAGTAAATGTCATCACATGATGGAAGATCGCCACACATCATTGGCATATTGTCATTCTATGTGAATTGGATTGGGTGTTCAGTCTCTTACCTTGACTTTGTCAGGTCCTGTCAGAGAGGTGGATTACAGAACAGAGAAGTTATAAACCAGAAATCCCTGAACTCAGAGGATCTAGGCTAGTTTACAGCACAGCACACAGACACTGTAAAGGGATACCTGGACAGTTTCTGCTGTCTTTAGCTACTTGTTAGTCGTTTTTAGTGAGGCAGAGCGATTTGTCTGCCTCAAACGACAGGCTGGTTACTGTAATGGAGGTCAATCATGAATTCTTAGTGCTTACAAGCCACTGAAGTTGAAGTTGACACTTGTCGGCAATAGGCAATAAGGTGAGACGAATGGAGTGTGGTGAAACAGAACTGCCAGTGAATCCCTTTAAGTAGAAACAAACAACGCTGGAACTAAAAGAAAGAGCAGCTAAACATGACTTGAACAAGAGGGGCTGTGACATGCAGAGACAAAAAGATGATGTCATCAGTACGAATCAAGAGTTTAAACGAAGGATGCCGCCCAGGAAATCTGCCCATATAAGGATAAGTGACTCAGGCCTTGCTTTAATATTTTGTCACCGTGGATCATTACCTGGATTCAATGACTGTTTCATAACATTTCTTATGGAACTGTAGTGGGATTGTTGTGGGACTGTTAAGTAGTGCTAGCAGTTCAACAGTTTGAACAAACATCACTGAAGACTCATGTATCTCATTGTGTGGAATAATATATGAAAAAAATATTAAAAACCTCTCCACCTTAGAATAAAGCCTAAATGTCATAAGCTACAATCCATCATCATTTTGTCTCATTTGAGAAAGTTAGATGAAAGAATAACAGTAAACCTACAAGAGGCAGTCATACTGGTACTGCTACCCGTTTCAATGTTTCATCTGCAAATCTTTTACTTTGGAGTCAAGTTAAGATAATTCATTCATAAATAATGACTTCATGTATACTCAGTAAAGCAGGCGGTGTGTATCATTACAAACAGAAGGTGCAGAATAAAGACGTCTAATGGATGCTTGAGAGTGGTGAGAAAAGGCCAAACTATAGAAACATAATAAGACATGCAAAGACATGCACAGAAAGAACAGAGAGCAGATATAAAGCACCAGTCAACCACTAAGAATCAGGAATACAAGAGCACATACACAGCAAGGTCATACAGGGCAGACAGACTCGAGAGCTGAGAGCTGAGTGGTGATACTGCTGTGTCTCATGTTAGATGGAGAAATCTGTTGAAGCACCAGTCAGCCAATCACACAGAAGCATTATTCCCTGCTAAGAAAACAGCAGTGATCTGCATAAAAAATGGTTATGTGGGACTGAAATGTGAAGTGCACAGTATTTTGTCATCATCTGAGAGATCAGTTAAATTCATTAAAGTTATTTTCTTCTGGCTTACAGCAGGTTTGTGTCCTCTCAATGCTCTCAGGCCAACACACTGCTGATATTAGCCCTCAGCCTCTGTGAAAGTTTGGGGAAACCCTGACAAACTTATGAAATTCTTTCTTTCAAAACAAACAAACCACGTAAAGTGCTGACACCCTTTCCTGTATTTGAAGTTATGCTGCAGCTCTGCTCTGCAACCGACAACACCTTACTACCAAACCATCTGAGCCCAAAGTGAGTTCAAACTGTCGTGTCATGGTGGTAAACATGGGTCATTTTGGGGCAAGTTTCTCTCTCATTTCCAATCAGGATTACTTTGGTGGTCTGTAGCAGCTAAAATGAGCTTGTGATACTGAATGCATACTTTTCACCTCTCGGCTTGACTACGCTAATGCTCTCTCGTTTGGTCTTCCGAAAATCTATTTCTGTTTTTGTTTTTGCTCTGTGAAGCACATTAGGCTGCATGTTTGCATGAAAGGTGCTATATATATAAATAAAGTCTGAGTTAAGTTTCTGAGAGTGAGATGTATGGAGTGGTTAGCCTAGCTTAGCATGAGGACGCTGTCCCGGTTGAAAACAGACCAAGCATTAGCCACCACCTCAACTTGCATGTGTCGCTCAAATAGCAACCCGGAGGTGAAGTGTGAGGTGAAGCTAATGCAGAAGTGACAAAAACTGCAGTTCCTCAAACGGCCACTTGAGGCTGGATACAGTATAAGTCAACCTCCATAAGCCCCCATGTTAAAATGTCCAACTTCACAGCAGAAATAAACATGTTTACAGCCTGGTACAAAAATATTAGCTAATTTCCCCGTTCATGACAACTATACTGAGGGTGAATTTTTAAAGAACTCATCCATTCAAATTATATTAAGGCTTAAAGTTATGCAGAATTAACAGCATGGCTGCTTTGGTTGACAGGTGGCTGCTGTTAGAGGTGATCTTGGTCTCAAAATCATTATTCTTTTCATCAAAGAATAAACCATACCAATTAAACAAAATGAGATACAATATGTTAATTAGAAAGCTTCAGAGGTGTCTTTGGACAGAGCCAGGCTAGCTGTTTCCCCCTGCTTCCAGTCTTTATGCTAAGCTAGGCTAACCACATCTTGACTCCAAATGTTGACCCACTCCTTTAAATCCAGTTGTTAGAAGAAATCCCAGTATCAGAGCTGTGATGGGACATTTTAGAACGTGAAACAGCAGAATGTTATAAACAGAGAAGCTTGGACGACAGATCACGGTTAGAATGGGCTGCAAAAGACAATCTAGAGCAGAGAGTGAACAGACTGCTATAGTCATGTGCTGTGCTTTTTTCAATTCTATATTCAGTAATATTACCTGATGATCTAGTCCACAAGCCTTAGTGTAAATATTAAAAAGTAAGACCTAGTAACCTGATGAAGTTATATTGCCTAACTATTTATACCTGATATCATCATCAGCTAATTACAACGAGCCCATGCCCCCCCTGCTAATAATGTGCAATCGGATGGAAATTAGGTCACTGTTGTAAAAACAGTAATCTGATTCATGCCCTAAAACATGTTATGGTCATATCTTGTTTACAGACATACAGTAACAACTGAGATCTTTACACTTCAGTACATTGCACTTCGACCACCCTTATAGCACTTTCAGCTCTCATCAGTGTTTAGGAGTGACTTTCCAGTGTGCTAAAACCATTATCATTTCAATTTCCTGCAGTGACTGTGCTGGTGTGTGTGGAGCTATGTGGTCTGGTCTAGACACTGACTGTTAAACAGTATCACCCATCTCAACTTACAGAACTGAAGTCTGCGAAACCCGAGGTAGAGTCTTTAGGAGTTTTACTTGATGCTGAGGATGGTGCGAAAGGGTCTTTGCCGCTGAACGGGTCTCCCGGGCCCTTTTTACTCTGAAATGGGTCGATGGCATCGCTGCCAAATGGCTGGAAGGGGTCACATGGTTTGGAAGGGTCAGCTGTGCCAGACATGCTCACAGGTGTACTCTTACCTGAAGACATAAAAGACAGAGAAGAGAGCTTATATTACCACAAACTTTTCATCTTTGTGGTGAGGAAGACATGCGGAGAGCAAAAAACAAAATACAAAAACAGAGCCACTATCGCAGGTCTCTTCAGGTCTCTCATCTCATCATCTCCAGAGGAGGATGCAACAGGTACTAAATACTTGTGTTCACTGATAGCCAAGAAATACCGTGACTCATCATTGCAGCTGATAACACAGGACCTGATGTGATCAGTTCTGAATTAAAAACACACAAGCACTATATTTCTCTGGTTCTCACAGTTCTGCCCACGCCCTGCTTCACCTCCGGTGTAACCTCTAAGACAGCTACCAGCTTTTGAAAACCACAACAGTTTCACCTCTACACACGATGCACCAAAACAATTCACATCGGGTCCAAACGCAAATATTTCTCTAATTTTCACATGCAGTATTACATCCTCCTGAGAAGGGAAATATAGATAACAGCTGGATAGGAAAAAACATGCAGCAAAAAAACAACAGCCTAAAGATTCAAAACCAAAAGTCATACCCCAAAACCAACGGAACCATTTTCAACGGTTTCCTGGTAAATCACTTGGTTGCGTTTCAGCCCACATTACCAACTGTTGGTTCACCAATTTACCAACTAGACAAACAGACAGGTGCTCATGTTCATAGAACAATATGCATTCACAGTAAATGTCCACATTAAATTATGAGTACTGTATTTTATATCAAACAGCACAAAAAAAAAACTTGCAATAAATAAAGTTAACCATTGCCCTTCAGAATAAATATTAGTCTTAGACTAAATATTTTAGTGTTTGAATTTTTTTAACATAATCTGTTTGACTGCCACACAAGTTGAAAGAATTTATGCATAAAAAAACTAGACTATTAACTATTAATGATTTATTTCATTATCTGTTGATCATTTTATTAACTGAGGATTGGTCTTTAAAATATAAAAATAATAATGATAATTGTCCCAAAGTGACATTTTTTATTTCATCTTATCTATTTTTTTTTTTTTAAATCAAATTGTATAAAACAGAGAAAAGCTCCCTGTGTAACAAAATACTGTTTTATTTATGCTAGAAAAATGATTTCAACAATTAACTGATTATCTATAAAGTTTCTGATTAATTCCCTGTCAGTGTACTAATTGTTTCAGCTCTATGCACCAAATCTTTTCGATCACGAGGGAGAAAAAATGAAATAAATAATTTAAACTATAAATTTTAACTATCTCAACTGAAGGTCAACAGTTTTTCTTGATTACTTTGTTCCATCCAAGATTTCTAACACTGCATTTAAATCCTTCAATTATGTCATTCAAAAGAATTCTTCATTTTATATTTTTAAATCCTTGTTTATCAGACTCAGCAACAAAATAAGAAAACAGCATTTGAAATGTTTCCGTGGGAGCTGAAGCTGGGTGTGGCAGAGGATCGTGGGAACGTTAAGTGTACTTGTATAGGTGTTAAACCACAGAACCAGTCAAACGCATTTAGTCTTATTACCCAGATAACTCGGCTGATCAGGGTGAGCAGTTCATTTCACACTCCACGCTGAGCAAAAGTGCATGCCTGGCAACCAGGTTTTAACTCTTTCGGTAAACTGCACACACAAAAACACACACACACACACACAAACTCACACTTGAGAAACCACAATCATGAGCTCCACCCTGGTTTAAAATAATCCAGTACACTGGTGGTATCTCATTTTAATGTCTGCCACATGATTGTACGTGCAGAAAAAGCATTTAAACTACTGAAAAACAATACAGCGGCAGCATTGTGCCCTTAATTCAGCCAATTTAATTGTGCCACTGTCACTGCTGCCAATTCACACCTAGGTGACGAGAGAAAGTGACAGAGAATGTGTGTGTGCATGCGTGCGTGTGTGTGTTTGTGCATGCGTGTGTTTGTGAGAAGAACAAAGAAAACATTAAGACATTTTTATGAAATATAAAGAGGTAAACAATTGTTACATTGGTAACAATCCTGGCATTGGTCCGCTGCACACAGCCTGCAACCTGAACTTCTGTGAACCACTCACCCTCGTAAACACCACACACACACACACACACACACACACACATAAAGGGAAGAGAGAGGAAGCAAGATTGGGTGTGTCTGCAAACAACAGGCCAAGCAAACCACATATCATCGCTCTTACAACATCACCTTCAAATGTGCCTACATAGAAAACATCAGAGCAGCAGTTTGTGAACAAAAAACATGAGAGCGTTAATGTGACGACGAGGGAACAATGGGGATGAAACCTGACTGACAGCCACTTGCTCTTCATGAAAGAATGAGAAGCCATAACAGTGGTTGTAGAAGAGAACTAGAGAGAATCTGAGTCAGCAAGCGTGTGGGATAGTGTACAAGTAACAAATGTGGCCGCAGTCGAGGCTGAAACACAGAGAGCAGCATTCTGGGTAACTGCGGTTCACACTGTGAGCACCAAAATGACAGTTTTGTGCTGTTTCCGTAAGATCTTTAGCCAAATGCATATTTCTGATCACGACATTCATAAAGAAACTAATGACATTAAATGCAACATTTTTAATCACACGTGTGAATCATTCGTCTTATGTGAGCCGACAGTTGGAGCTGTACAAAAACACTAAAGCTCGTGTATTATGGGCACTAAAGTGAGAAGTGAGAGTCTCTTGAGCTGTGTCCAAATTCTACACTACTATTAGTCTAATTTTAGGCTGAATTACAGCGTGTTCACACTGGATTTTTACTGTTACACTGCTAACAATGCAATGCACGGAAGAAATGCTGCACACAGCAGCAAAAAGCTCAAACACACTGGAAAAGGTGGTCAGACAGTCAAACGTGTTTCTAGTTTAGGTGGTAGGTCAAGATAAGACTGATCTTCTCATGTTAGAACTTGATCAAAATGATAAAAGCTCACTGTTGTTAATATTGCAGTACGTCAAGGCTTTAATATAAAATGTTCCAGTGCACCTCACTCCGGCAGCAGCGCAGGTAGGTGTGAACTGAAAAACTACGTTGAATATACAGTGTGAGTGATAGCAGTGGCTTGGCAAATACGAAAAGGCTTTTATCTTTTCTGTACCCACAATGACATTCTTTCCTGTTGACAGATGAGAGCAGAGTTAAAGTGTGCTTTGTACAGTGGAAGAAAAAGAAAAACATCTGCATCGCAAAGCTGTCATTCAAAAAGCTGAAAATATCTTATTGTATTCTTTTATTCTATGATGAAATCTTTTCTCTTTGGCTCATGAACTTGTTTCAGGGATATATTTGCAGGGAGATATTGTACATATTTCCCAGAGCTGAAAAGACACAAGTGTAAAAGTGGTTCTTTTAAGGATTCTGTCAATCAAACTAGCAAAGACAAAAACAACACTGGAAGATTTTCAGTCTATTCAGGTCATTTTCTGGAAACATCTTTTTTTTCTTTCGCTGAAATCACAAAAGAAACAGAGAATCTAAAAGAAGTGGAATATGCTCTGTTATTGAGGTTTAAAACTGCTCTAACCAATACTTTTATATTCATGTCTGAAATGTGAAATATGATGTGACTGACTATATTCTCAATCATTGTTTTCTCATTATTCATCATTGGTCTTTTTCTCCTTCATTTCCATTCTTCAGCACATCTGCCGCACCCAGAAGGGAGTGTGCTAATCACGATTGTGATGTGGTAAACACACTAAAAAAAACCTATCATGCATCTTGATTTCTGATGAAGCTAAAGTCCCACTTCCTTTTTAAGCTCACCAGTGTTCCACGAGCCTTGACCAGACAATGTCTGTCCTCTTCATTCACCTCTCTGAAAACATCAGTATGATGTTTTTCCATGCTATTTCTGAGCTAAACCCTTCCTTTATTGTACTGGATGGTACAATGCAATAGACAGTCAAGTTTAGCATGAACATTGAGTAAAGCTGTGATAAAGTTCTGATGGCGCCCCTATTATAGAGGTGTTAGGGTACACGTAAAAAGCTGTTACACAGTGTTGCTTCCTCTTATTTTCCTCCCACCCACCAGAAGCCTGTGTAGTGCAACACTTACCGCTGGGTGGTTTGGGTCTTGGGGGAACACTTTTCTTCGGTGGCAGAGCTGGTGTGTCATTCTTCCTGCTGAATGGGTCGTCCACAAACACAGACTGCAAAGAAAAAGTGAGCGCTCAGCACTGGTTTCAATTTATCTGACAGGCAGTGACACAGCATAGGTTCTGAGAGAAAGATTGCACCAGGAAACACCAAGAAACTTCAATGTATCAATTTTGAAATGACTTACATGTACAGTACTATTAATCCTGTGCCTCCATGTATTATACTGGACCAAATATTCTATTCTATTCAGTTTATATATGCTTCCTTTAGGGAACATTATTAGGAATCACTCCATTAATTTTCATTGTTATGCTGACGACACCCAATTATATTTATCGATATCAAGCCCGATGAAACCATCCAAGCATGCTTTAAGGATAAGAACTCTTTGTTATCAGGCTGCTCCAATAAGTCTCTTAGGGACTCAGGACTTTGCAGTTAATTCAGAATGCTGCTGCACGTGTTCTGACAGGAACCAAGATCAGAGATCACATCTCTCCCATTTTGGCTTCCTTGCATTGGCTACCTATTAAATCTAGAATAGAATTTAAAATTCTTCTCCTAACTTACAAAGCTCTTCATGGTCAGGCAACATCATATCTAAAAGAGCTCATAGTACCTTACTACCCCTCTAGAACACTGCGCTCTCAGAATGCTGGGTTCCTTGTGGTTCCTATAGTTTCCAAAAGTAGATTGGGAGCCAGAGCTTTCAGCTATCAAGCTCCTCTTCTGTGGAACAAACTACCATTCTGGGTTCAGGAGGCAGACACGGTCAACACTTTTAAGAGTAGACTTAAGACTTTCCTTTTTGATAGAGCTTATAGTTAGGCCATAGGACTATGTCTCATTAATGCATGTTACTAACTAAACTTCTTCCCCGGAGTTTCTGTGCTCTCTCGTCCAGCAGGTTCTCATGGATCGTGGCTGCTGCTGTGGTCCTGCACGACGTCCACTACATATATTACAACTGTCATTACTGCTACCATATCTCCATTACAGTTTATAGTTAGTTTATGATTTGCTGCTGCTGTGCATCTGTGTCTCTCTATCTCTATCACAGGTTCCACTGCTACTGTAATCATTTTATCATTCATTGTAATTGTACAGTATGTTTGTGTTGATTTGTTCTGTACATGTGACATCTATTGCACTGAGGTTTCTTCCACCTTTTTTCCCTGTTAAAAGGGTTTTTGCGGGCAAGTTTTTCCTCACTCGAACCAAGGGTCTAAGGACAGAGGGTGTCGAAGATAAGACCAATATGACTTTTTACAGTGTGCATTTTAAGACCTTTTATAAGGATAGGTTTTGGTCTTTGGTACCTTCTGGTAGTCTGGCAGCCAGCTGGCCCTGCCTTCAAAAGGGTCTCTGGGTTTCGACATGTGGCTGAAGTCTGCAAATCCAGCCGAGCTGTTACTACTGCTGCTGAACGAACTGCTGCCAAACGGGTCCAATGTGCCAAACAGGTCTGCAAAACAAACAAAACAACACTAATGTTTAGGACAGTTTAGACCACTTGACTTGTTTGTGTGTCGATTTAGATCTATGGTACGTCACTCACACACATAGAGGAGCACAAAAAATACAACTTAGTATAAAATGCAATCCAATGCAACACTGCCTTAAACTTCAGTACAGATAAAGCACTGAATGGTACAAAACAATTTTAGTCTCTGAAGCTAATTTCCCTGTTCATGACAACTGTACTGAGTCTGACTTTTTTTTAACTCACCTATTCAAATGATATTAAGGCTTAAAGTTGCGCATAACTAACAGCCTAGCAACTTTAATTGACAGGTACGTGTCGTTACAGATGGCTTATTTGAGCACCCAGGCGTCATCTGATCCACCAATGATCCACGTCTTTGCCGATAAAAATGGCACTTCAGAAAACCTAGTGACGTCACACATGTGCTGTCCATTCTTTATACTGTCATTGGGTAAAACCAAATCCATTCATGAGCTTCAAAGAGTAAATATACTAGTACACGCCTTGGGAACATAGTTTGGTGTGTTGGTTACTGTTTGTAAATAATTGGTGAGAGACGGTCTGTCCACCACTTTGGTCCAATAACAACTGGAGGGACAGCCATTAAAACGTCTCTCTTCGTCTCGTCTTCCAGTTAATTATTCTTTGAACTTGTCTTGCAGCACCACCATGAGGTTGTCATTTGTGGCTTTGAGTGAAATGTTAAAACCATTTTTGAAATTTAGTGCAATTTATGCCTCCCTCAGAATATATATACTACACTTTGTTCCATCATCAGATCAAAATGTTCTACTTTGGCTTATGACCAAAAACCTGAAAAGCTAACAACATTACCAACATCTTCAGCTGTGGTTTGTGTTCAGTGCTTATCAGCAAATGTTAGCATGGTAACATGGTATACTAAAATGGTGAGCAGAGTAAACATTAAACCTGCTAGACTTCAGCACACCTTGCTTTAGTATATATCAATGCTTCAAAGTATTAGTTGCAAAAAAATTCTATATATGGCTGTGACAGAGTGACTAATTGAGACTGAATCCATTTGTTACGATGTTACGTCTCTCTAAGCAATGCCAAACCAAACCAGAGCCAGTGTAAATGTTATGAAGCTCTATTTGAAGTAGTATTGACACTTGCAAATGTGACGCCTTTGTTGGTTTTAAAATGGTAACCTTAGTCTGAGCAAACAGTGGCCCCTGTGTGGTTACAGGCTTTAGCTCCTCCAATCACTGAGGCGTTCATGCTGACCCACAGCGTGCATGTGTTTGTATGGACTACATTAATATCCTGGAGAAAATGAACGAGCTTTTCTTGTGTGAACAAACAGCTGATTGAAAAAGGCGCAGTGTGACTGACAGCAGACATGAATTCATCGAAGAGTTATGCCACCACAAAACCAACTAAACGATCACTGCCGGAGACAGACTGAAAAACACTGCAGAAGTGACAAACTGTTGTGACTCTGACTCTTTTTAGTGTCTGTGGGTGTATTCAGCCATCAATGTACGTACATTGATGAGAAAGACGGTTTAAAGGCAATAATGGACACTACTGACCAATTCCTTTCATTTCTGAATAAAAAATACTTGATGTTCACAGACACTGTAGATGTGGGGGAATAATAAATTATAATTCATACCTGGTCCTTTGGGTTTTGGGTTGCTTGAAGAGAACGGGTCACTGCTTGTGAAATGACTGGTTTGCTGCAAGAAGCACAAGAGGGACAGGGGATCTTTGGGGGAACCAGCAGTTGAACTATGTATATCACCTAGAAGTGTTGTAGATCATCTGAAAGATGAAAACCTGAAGACTCTGTGTTTCTGTATTAGAAATATTCAAATACACTAGGCGAGAACATTTTAGAATACATTTATGCTGCATGCAAAAGCGCCATGATTTTTGCCCAAAACAGTCTGTAAAGAAGAGACTTGTGGGTACCCAAAGAACCAATTTTCTTTCAGAAACCTTGAAGTCAGAAGTAAAGGAACCTGTTTTGGAAATGGCCATGCCAGTTTTTACAAATTAACTGACAGGAATGTCTGCTTCAGACGAGCAAAATGAAGTGTTAGTAAGTCAAATGAATGTTCTGTCAATCTTCAACAAGTACCTTTGAGGGTAATGTGGCACTTTTACTGAAGGGGTCTGGTGTGGAGAAGGGATCTATCTTCGTGGTCTTCTTGAAGAAATCTTCTGAGGAAGCCTTGAACGGATCTGTCTCTTTGAACGGGTCTCCTCCAAAAGGATCTGCAGCGGAATGATGGACAACTTCAGCTGTTTGTTCTCACTTCATTAACCAGGCAACAGATTGCTCAGCAATTTCAAACAATAGACGCCAGTTTTTCCGAAAAGAAGTTCCAATAGCCTTTATACATAATCAGCAGCAGGATCACTTTGTGAAGGTGTGAGCCAATAAGATGGTGGCTGCCTGTGATAAAACCTCAAATTAAACTTTTGTGTATATACTATACACTGCTGCACCACAATAGTTTGAGTTATACAACCCGTTTCCAAAAACGCTGCGTAAAATGAAAAAACAGAAACAAAATGTGATGACGTGAAAACATTGAAACCTCATATTTGATTTGATATTTTAACTTATCAAATGTTGAAACTGAGAAATTTGATTGTTTAGGGAAAATGATATACCCGTTTTAAATTTGATGCCAGCAACATGTCTGGACAGGGTCATGTTTGCCACTCTCTATGTAGCAAACATTTGAGAAGTTGTCTTTGTGCCATTTAGAGTTTATTGTGTTTCAATGTTTTGTTTTGTTTTTTAGAAATGTGGTTGTTAAACTTAGTACTTTAGATGTTCTGGGTCTGTTTTGTCAGGCAGTTGTTTTGGCAGTAAAATTGCCCCCTTTTTTTTATTTTACTTTGAGTAGCCAGAGTAAAACATGTCTCACCAGAAACAACACAGAGAATATCATTCAAGCATTTTCACCGCATATTGTTCTAAGCACGATTGTTTGTATAGTTAATGAACAAGGGATATTTTCCTAAAAATTCTTGGTGATGAAGAAACTTGTGAATTGACTGACTTGGGCCATATTTAGACCAAACGTATCATTGGGGCGATTAGCTGCAGGGCTACGTGGCAGTGTGGAGGGTGTGGTGAACATCAGAAATGAACAGTTTGTTTCCCATTCACCAAATTTCTCGCTACTGCCCCTTCTCAGTCATTTATTCTGTGTCACTCAACCCCAGCTGTCTGGGAGCAGCATGGACTGCGAGCCAGACACGGACATTGAAGCTGGGTAAACAAAATAAACTAAGTCAGGACACAAGTGGAAGAATGCTGAGTGCAAATGATGATTTTAAATCACTGATCCGAATCTAGAAGAAGAGAACTGAAACTTCACAATATCAGTGAAGGGGGAAGTGTGACAGAAGTTGCACAGTTACACACAATGCTGACAAGGTACTTGCCACTTCTGTGATGGGAACCAGTGAGCCGTACTGCAGCACACTTCACTGGACCACAATGGGAGGTGTTATAGAACAAATAACTGATTTAAATTAAACAATATCAGCATCATCATCATATCATAACCCATAAGAATGATCTGTGTCAATTCATTTCATCCCCTTCACATCCGCAAACCTGTGAGCCATTTCTGAGAGAACTCCTAATGAATATATTGGTTTTCAAAGGGCGGCCATTTGTTTTGCCATCTTTAGCAAAAACACTGATATTTGGATTGTGCT
The DNA here is from genome assembly GCA_036365135.1 of Miichthys miiuy. NCBI lineage: Eukaryota > Metazoa > Chordata > Actinopteri > Sciaenidae > Miichthys > Miichthys miiuy. The sequence goes on from CM071609.1 coordinate 23,331,858, forward strand.
GCACAGGTAATCTGAGAGCTGTGTAAGGCTTGTACAGTCTGTTCAATGAGTTTTTAGTGTAACAGTGCTGGCTATGGTGTGTGTGTACAGCTGATCCAAAAATGACATGATTTTGGATATACTATTTAAACAATATTTCACTCACGTTTCATTTATTCAAGTCTCAGACTAACTGAATTCACTTGAAGAGAAAGCTGCTCTGACGTGCCTTGTTATAAAAGCACAAAAATATATATAAATGTGAGGAGGGGGAAAATTGATGGAGCCGATGAATAATATTTGTACAATATAAACATTATGCTTAAATTAAGACACGTACACTTATTGTATATATGCACTAAAGCCTGTTCAAATGGCTGTAGTGGAAGTACAGCAGTCAACACTGTAACTGTTCCATCAATGTCTGACAGCATAATCACATCTCCACTTTATGTCTTTACTTTGGCCCACAGAGTGGACAGGCTGCAGCAATGATACATGAGAAATGAAATATTGATTTTGTCTGAATCTTGCCATGCTAAATGCTGCTGTGACCGGGTCGTAAGGCAATAAAATCTGAGCTCCTTTCCCCAAATAAATACCTGTGGATGCTGATGGCTGCTTTGCAAAAGGGTCATTTTGGAAAGGGTCTCCTACAGGAGAGGAATCCAGAAGAGAGGGAGGAGCAGGAGGAAAACAAACAGGAAGAGAGAGGGAAACACATAGGAGACAGTCAGAGAGCAACTCAAGCTAAAAACAATTATCAGAGCAGTAAACACAGACGGAGAGGAGAGGAGAGGATGACAGTCAAGAAAGAGAAGAATAAATATCCTGAGGAAACAAGAGGAACACTAGAGGGGGACAATGAAAGTAAAGGGGGGAGTGATCACCTTTGAATGGGTCTGTTTTGAAGGGGTCTTCAGAGTGGAAGGGGTCAGTGGGAAGCTCCTGAGGCTGGCTGTTGAACACAGATGGCTTCACTTTGAATGGATCCTCCTGTGGTCAGAAGAAAGACAACAGGAAACAGACAGAGGAACATTTTTTTCATTTACTGTATTTACAAGTTTTCAAATGGTTGTCCACAGTCAGGGTGCACACACACACACACACACACACACACACACACACACACACACACACACACACACACACACACACACACACACGACAGAGAAAAAGAGCCAAATCGAAGATATTCCACACAAAGCTCTATTTAGTAGCACACCTTTTGGAAAAAATGATTAAAATCAATCACTTCCTGTGACCATGAATGAATTTGTCCTGAGTCTCGCAGGACCATAGTGTCCCTTTTCAGTCATATTGCGACGGATAGTGCGAGCTGACACTGTTGTACCCTGTGTCTACAGGTCAGCTTCAATTTGTTTGGAAGTTAATCAAGGTTCTTTATCCACTAGTTGAATGTTTCTTCATTGCAATTTTCCATGTATGGAGATTAGCTACAGCGCCATAGGCAGTAATCTTCTTCACAGTGTTGCCCACAGTGGACACAGGAGCATTAAGATCTCTGGAGATGGACTTGTAGTCTTGAGACAGTCGGTGCTTCGACAACTTCTTGCTCTCGTTTCGTTTGTCCATGCTCAGTGTGGTACAGACAAACCACACAAAGGGTGAGTCAACTTTTCTCCATTTTAACTGGCTGCAAGTGTGATTTCTACATTGCCAGACATCAGCCATGTGATACCCACTGGGCTCTGAACAGCTGGACTGACAGCTGATAGAAAAGATGGACACAACTACAAATTTTAGGCCTAATTTGTAATAAATCACAACTGTCCTTTAATAATCAACTTAGCCACAAGAGCAGGAATCAACCTCAGGAGCAACTTGCCCTGACAAAACACACCTACCCCCTTTAACCCAAGACTTTAAAAGCAGTGTGCCGTTCTCTAAGAGCATGTTTCACTTCTTCACGTGCCTGACTCTGTGCTGGGCTCTACCTTGTTATGGTTCATTAGAAGATCTACACTGTGTTTCATCTGGAAGCCTGAGTCCGATCCAATAGCTGATCCCAAGAACTGGCTCTGCCAGGTGGGACAGAGCCAGGGTTGTGTTAATGATGTTATTAGGAGTGAAGTGAATAGACACAGAGCAACATTTTAGGATTAGGTCAGCGCAGGGAAACTCTTAAACACTCCAAGTCTGCAGGGGACACAACGGAGAGTCGAGAGAAAAATAATAATCAGGGATTTAGATAGAGACGGTTCAAATGACAGAAATGATAGTGAAGGATTTGGCACACTGCAGTCTGCAAACTGCTGGTAATCTCTTGTCTGGAGGATAACAGACTTGAGCAAAGAGGAGAGGAAGAAGAAACTACAAACAACAGAGAGAGAAGTGCAAATCTGTGATTACTGGACCAACTCAAAACTCTTACCCTTCAAGAACAATAACTTAAGAATGAGTCTTGAATATTTAATGCTTTCAATACAGGTTTAAAGGTGCAGTGTGTAGGGTTTAGTGGCATCTAGCAGTGAGAGTACAACCAACTGAGTACTCCGCACCTCACCCTACACACTACAGTCCCCGTAAAATGTGCAAAAACACAAAAGTCCCTAGTTATATGTAGCGTTTGGTTTGTCCGCTCTCGGCTACTGTAAACATTCAACATGTGGAAGAGGACCAGTGGTGGTGTCTGTAGATATAAAGGCTCCTACATGTCACACGCTGTACCTTTAAGGTGAGTCTCCATGGGCTGTAAGGGCATCAACTGATAATCTGATACAATGGTTTTCTTCAATCACCACTGAAGAGAATGCATACATTCATGTACGTACGCCTGGAATTCACTAAATTTATTTATTCGTGCCTGCATTTGTCAGGCTAACATTGACTATTGCAGCGAGCAGGTCCAAATCTGCCCCTGCCTGTTGAAAAAATGTGAGTGAGAGGTCCTTTCATCCAGGTTTCAAATACATCATCAATTACATTGGGAGGAAAATAGAGATGCTGACCTGTGCTGCTCTCACCATGGCTGGGAATCCTCCGTTCTCTCTGTCACTGAAGCCCTCGCTCATGTCGGCCAGGTTGGTCATGCTGCCTCCATGAGTCCCGTTCAAGGTGCTGTTGTACTGCTCAATGCTTTTAGACACTTCCTGTTGGCTGTCCTGAATCTGGGACAACTTACTACGAGCCTGCAGGATACAAACACAGTTCAGTAAGAGTTCAGTCTGCTTCTTTCTTTACAGAGCTCCTTGTGGATGTCTTTGATTTTAGGCAGCTTACTTCTGAACACCTGCTGGAGTTGAACGTACATAAACACACACTCACAAAACTGACAATAGCATTCACACCCCATTCACATCCACCAGCAGTGTTTACAGCATGAATACAGAAGAGTTGCGACAACTACACTGTGTATATAACATGTATAAAGAGTCGAGTAATGTATCTAGCCATGCAGATGAACTTGGTGTTGTCCAGACTCTGACAAATCTGATTTCTATCTCCCACCCATACACACTGAAGCTGACTGCGATTTTGCTCATAGTGCTCACAGACTTGAACAATTACATTTATTTTTCCTATAAAAACAGTCACAGAAGTTCATTTAATAGTAAGTTTAGAAAGACAAGCAACGCTTACTTATAAATCTGTAAGTGAATCCTATTTCTTAGTTCTACTTTCTGTACCTAGTAGCATGGTCAACCACACCTCTTCACTAAAGTCATAGTTTCTGTCCCTTCATTGCTCTGAGATGAATGAGATGAATTTTCCTGAAATCACTCCTTGCTGGACTTTTTCAGGCTACGTTAGAAGCTCTCTTCAGTCTTCAGTTGAAACTTCTTACAGGGTGGAGGCAGATATCTCAAAACCTGGACAAATAGAACTAAAGCGACCTGCATGCAATGACAGGGGGAAGTGAAAAAATGCATTGTAATTTGGGTGAACCAATGTTTATTTTCAGAACTGATTTTTATTTCAGCTGTTCACACAGACACAGGTACACAGCGGAGACATGAGGATGTCTGTGAGTTTGGTAAATAAATCTGTGCGATGAACAGAAATGCACACAAAGCTACATGGTGTTTAAAGATGTTATTTTGTTAATGTGTTACACAGCACGAATGATTTTTTTTAATGTTTGGGTTATGTTTGAATTATGTTTGGGTTATGTTTGGGTTGTAGCCAACATGAATTTAAGCTGACCACAGCATCTGTTCTCAGCAAAGAAACTTTTTACAGCCTAGAAAATATCTGACACTCAGTAGATAGATTTCAGTATATATTAATATATTTAAGGCATATCCTTCTAAAATAGGGGCATACTTGCATTTAATATAAGATAGGACATGGATTCAGACATATGATGTTTTTGGTATATGACACTGTCTGACCTCCTGGAGCAGCCCTGGGTGGTAGATCTTTAGTGGAGTTTTATGAATAATAAAAAGCTCCTGGAGGACTGTGTCATGAAAATCAACATGACTGTTCCTGGAAGCAGTAAGACTGGATATTATTACAGGTGAGCATGAGGAAATGATCAACTCTCCATGTGACCTTCTGACTGGAGGAGGGAGCAGTGGGCGAGCACAGAACAGCACTGTGCAGAATGTAACCTTATCAGGGCTCAACACAGAGGATGTTATGGAGAGAGAATGGAGAATACACTACACAGACATGCTGCATGAAGTCAAGCTGTGTGTGTAAGTTGAAGGTGGTTAAAGTGTTGAGTGTGTGTGAGATGTGCAGTCGGTTGGAAATAGATGACACACCACAGCAGCTGATGCACACTCACACAGCTAAATGTTGTGTTGCAGTTCCTCTAGTGCTACAGGAGGACCAAACACCATCTTCAGCGGTGATAAGTCAGAGATTTTACAGTGCAATGGTGCCCCCTGTTGACGCTTTTCAGACATACACGCACACACACCCTGTTTCCTACCTGATTGATCTCATCCTGTGTGGCCTTCAGAGACTTGATGATGGTCTCCAGTTGGATCTTGCCAGCAGCCAGGCTCTGCTCCAGCTGGTTCTCCTCCTGCTGCAGCCGGCCCAGGTCGGCCTTTGCCCGGGTCAGCTCTTCCTCCTGGCTCTGCAGGTCTGTCTCCTGGGAGTGGATCTGACTCTGGAGGGTTGAGATCTAGACACGGAGGAAGACGAAGACATGAGGAAATTGAAATTTATATCTGGTCATATACTCTCTTGGTAATGATGGCATTTATTTGAAGAGAAAAACAAGCCCTGATTCTAAAACCACCAGTATTAAAAAGAACACCTGATACATTTAATGGATGACTTCTACATCATTTATGATTCTGTGGTCACATCCAACAGTTCATCCTCTCTTCCTCACCATCTGAGACTCTTCCTGGCACTTCATCCGCACTTCATTCAGCATGTCCTCTAATTTGTGTTTCTGCTGGTCCATCTCCTCCAGGCGGTCCTGGGCGTCTTGTTTCTGAGCCTCCAGCTCCTGCAGACTGGCTGTCTCTCTGTCCAGGTCGTTCTGCATCTCCTGTGGTCAGATAAAGCCAAGCTGTTTAGTGCATTGAATACACACTGCATCCCCTGGCCCTCAATAAAAATAAAAGACATGATGGTTTTAATAATCTTTGTGATCAGCCAAAGTGTAATGATGAAAGTAGTCCTCACCTGCACCTCTGCACTCTTATGTCTGATGGCCTCCTCCGTCTCCCTGATGTCCTGCTCAAGAGTGTACTTCTCCCTGTCACACACACAAAAACGTGCACACAAGCACATACACGATCATTGTTAAAATAACAGAAAAATGATCAGATGTCAAACCAACACCAACTTCCTGCTGTGAACACACATCAACACGTCAGAGGAACAACACACTGGACTGGAATTCTATCAAATCCACAATGTCACCGATCAGTTTTATGGGAACGAGAGATTATGCTGTGATAACAAGTGGATCGAATGGTTCACACGTGTATTCTCTAGGGTCTTTTGAAATACACAGTGTGTGTTTCCAACAAAGCAGGTTTTGACCACCCGACAGACAGCGGCTGCTCGCATCACTCCATTAAGAAGCTCCTACTAAACCCTCAAGCTAACAGCAGCAGCAGGAGTCAGTGAAACCTCATTCCTCACAGAGCTCACTCTTCACGGTGATCTCGAGATGAGATCATGAGGAAATTTGCATTGATAATGATGATAAACCGTTGATGCTTTTTCTCTACACTGATAGATTCTTTTACTTTTTGGAACACAGCCTTCTCCTACTGTAAAGCATTGTTTGAGCTTACAGTTGAAGAAAGTGACTGTTAGAGTAGATTTCTTCTGGAAAGAACTGAGGGGCATGAGAGTGACTTCTGCCTCTCTGCATTGCTGCCTGTTTACGTCAACAATGACAATAGTCATTCATAAGTGCAACAAAAGGGAGAATATGATCAATTTATCCAACAGATGAAGAACAAGCAGAAGACAAACTTCAGCCTCTGTGCTCACAGTAACTTTCTGCCCGCCTTCATCCACATTTGATTTGTTTTACAGCCATACAGAGCACGCTCTATGTGAACTCACGTTACCCTCCAATAAGGTAACATCAAGTTATATATAGTTATAATATATGTAATTATATGAAAGTGTTTGGATACCTTAAATTCAGGTGATCAGGAAAATATGTTGAAACAACAAATCTTTCCATCAGCTGAACAGGTTCCATCCATCAGTTATTCGATATTCTTTTATCACAATATAATAAGGTTAACTAATTTCATGTCATTTAACAATTTATTTATACATTTATTTATATTTTTACACATTTATTTGAAATCAAGCTGTGTTTACAGTTAAATGTTTCTATTATAATTCTGTTAAACTACGTTCAAAGATTTAACTAACCTCTGTTTCTTTACGCTTCAGTCATTATCAGAATACTAATAGCAGCATTATCCAATTATATCTGATTGTGATAAATATCGTTGTCGATCAATATGGAAAATATTATTGTAAGGAGATCGTCCAGCCTTAGTCAGAAGCATTGCTATCTTGAAGCAGCGAAGCGACCGCACCATTGATCTGCAAAAAGCTGATCTAAAATCCATGTTAAAGTATTTTCCTGCTGTTTAAAGACGTTATTCAGACACAGTACACTACACAGGCAGGGCTGTATTTTTTTTATATTTGATTTTTACCAACATGATGCAGCAGGAAAATATGATGCACATAATGAATCCTGCAGTAACGTCATTCAGGTGAATCTATCCAGGATGAAACATCAGTAAATGTTCTGGTTGCTTTTCAAAGCGTGTGCACGACTGCGTGTCGCATTCTTTCCCCAAACACACCTATAATTAATGAAAAGACTAAACACGACCGCTCTGCCTAGATTACACGTTGTTTAACAAGTCAAAATGGACACACACCCCTAAATGTATTCGGACCATGCATTTATGTATTAATTAATTTGTTGTCGCAGACTGCTGAAGCCTCATATAGCTTCAGATAACAGTATGTACGTATTGACTTATGTCTCCAACACTTCCTGCTTTGTGAACTTCAGGGCAAGTTTGGAAAGGAGGAATGATTACAGCGGATGAAATCTGTTTCAGTGTTAATATGGGTACCTGACTATTGTTTGAAGTTTGAAAAATTGTGAAGCTATCCTCATCAGGGTGATAAAATTGGATAATTTGAACAATGAAGCCTAAAAAAAGTACTGTGTGCCACAGTAGATTTTGCAGAATGCCAGTCCATACATATTCAGTAGCTGGTGTGTTTACCTGAGAGTATTCCACTGGGTAAAGGCAAGAGTGCTGACGCAGCATGGAGAATAAGTGGTGAACAAACAAAAATTTGATAAAATACACACATCAAAGGAAGAGTGGACGGCTGGCTGGCTGGGTGGATGGATGGAAGAAGGATGGATGCAGTAGGATAAGACAAAGCCAAGGTGAATGTTAAAGCTTGTTTCCTTTTTAAGTGTGCATTTTATCACAGAAGAACACACTCCACACAGAGCTGACTGTACTGTAGGGTTAACTGTAAACTGCTGTGTCAACATTATTCTGTAAAAGGACTTTCAACTTTAATCCATGCACCAATGATCAGCAGGTGTAACAGACACTGAGGGTCAGTGTCAGTCACACACTCAAGTAAGTGATGCATTGGGACTGGCTTGTGCTAATACATAACTCAGTTTAGCACGGATGCAAGGTTGGAACAACAATACAGTCAAATCGAATGACAGAAAGCATTCAATATATCATATTATATCTGATGAGATGTTTAAGGATGGAACGTATTTCTCAAAATCATCCTATTTTGACAATGTCATAAGGCTCATTTCCAGTGCACAGTAAAAAAAAACAGATCCAGGTGAGCCAAGCTGTACCATGCGGTGGAAATGAGGAAATATGCTGTTTTATTATTATCAGTCTGGGCAAGAAAGATAGATTTTCATATAATTGCATAGTGTTGCATGTTATGTCAAGTAGCTTATGCAGAAAAACAACACATTTGTTCATATTAAGGCTAAATCAAATATCTTCAGTTGTACAACCAGCTCACAGGGACATTACTGCCAACAAGTGGACTGCTGTGGCGTGGCAGGCTGTTGTTGTGAGATACACTGAAGACTGCTTTGTCTTAGGATAAGTGTACATCACATGTGGGTTAGGCGCACTGTGTGCTGGCATTTTTCAGAAGTGGGCCATACTTTCATACTAGCGTAGTGTAGAACAGGAGGGTTGTGAGATTTATGAATTGGGCTGTGTCTTTTCCTTTTAACCGGGGCGATGGTTAAAGGTTTCGTAGATGTAACATACAAGGGGCATTTTTTTGTATAACATAACATTGTAACATAATGATAGTGAATTTAAAATTGTGGCATGTTATACCAGTATTAAAAGACTGTATGCGGGTGATGGCAATGGATTAGTGAGGGAGCTAATGCTGTTAGTTAAATGAGGACGTGTTGACTGACAGATTTGGCAAAACTAAAAGAACTCTGACACAGGACATCACCGAGTACATTCATCACAGAGAGTGTTAACCAGCGGTGAAACTAAGATTAAACTCAAAGCTGCATCTTGTAAATGTTCATTATTATTACTTATAAGAAACAACATCTGTTGTTACCGCATTACGTTGAGACTAAGTGTGCTGCAAATTAAAGCTGTACTCGAAGACATACTGGTCCAAGTATGATGGTCTGATGCTTAAAAATGATTATTTTCTGTAGAGCTTTGAAAATTATGTTAAAGTAAAAGCAGTAAACTTCCAGTGCTGTCAGTGAAGGGTTATTTTTTTTTACCTCTGTAACTGGGCTATCTCCTGGCTGATGTCATCCAGCTCCTTAATGCCAGTAAACTCCCCTGAACCAACTGAACTGGAGCTGTCCTGTAGAGAGAGAGAGAGAGAGAGAGGAGGAGGAGGAGGAGAGGAAGACAAAAGAGACAACAGGTTGGCAAAGTAACCTTTATTTGTTGAAGAGTGGGATGATGAAATGGTACCAACTGAGCCATGGCAGACCGGGCCAAAGGAAGGAGGAAGAGGAAAAGAGAGGATAGGAAAGAAACCAGCTCAATAAGAGGAGCAGCACAGAGGTTGAGTCAGTAGGTGAGGGCTGGGTCAGTCACCAAAATGTACCGCTGACAAACTGCCAAGGAGAGCAAAGATTCAGGATTTTGTACATGAATGAGTGTGTGGAGACGTTTGTTGAGACCTTCGCTGTTACACAAATAACTGCTGTCATAAGACCGCAGCTGCTTCATCACAATAAAAAATACTCATTCTAATACTCATCCTGCTAAAAGCGATCTTGAATCTTCCCTTCATCACCAGACAGTTGACAGGGTGAGATAACGTCACTGCACTGAATTGGAATATAGAGAAACGTCTTGCAAATGCTTTCCAGCAATCAGCCTGACCGGCCAACCACAGAAAGCATTTATAGGTTCATAACCTGTAGGTCCATGTTACCTACCCACAACTTGAACATTAACACCTGAGAGAGGAGGAAGAGGGGAAAGGTAGAAACATCAGCAGTGGATCTACCCTTCTATGTTTATGCAGGTTACATTTTCAAGTTCACTTCCACCGAATAAGCAGATGTGGCAGATTGGGGACAAGAAAGAGGATGTATAGCAGAGCAGAGGAGAGAAGGGAAGGAAAAATAATTGACTCACCCGTCTCATCTCAGATAGAGCAGCCATCTCTGATCCCACTGGGGTCATGTATCCTGACATACTCTGCAGTCAAAGAGAAATAACGTAGTTACTGACAATGAGTTACAACCCCAACCCATGTCAAAGGAGATGTTTTCTAAAACGTCTCGTTCTTTTTCTCTATTATTTAATATTATATAGCATTATGCCATGCTTTAGACGTGGACATGAGGAGCTAGGGATCGAACTGACGTCTCACTCAGCTCTAGTAGGCATGCATGTGTGTGTGTGTGTGTGTGTGTGGGACCTACTGGTACAGGAGTGCCTCTCTCAGAGGGCGGGAGCATGTCTGCAGTCAGGGCCTGTGGAGGGTCGATACCCTTGCTGACTTTCTGCTGGATGAGATGCATGGCGAGGGCAAACTGCTCCCTGGTCAGCTTACCTATCTGCCTCGTGTCTGCCAGAGCCCTGCGGGGACGAGCAGACAGTCAACAAGGACGCAATTATACTGAGCAGACTGAACACACTGTTGAGCAGAACAGGGCGAGCACAAATCAAGACAAGAGGACGGATAAACTGCTGAATCGGCTCGTCGGGAAGACTTTTCACTTTTCACAATGTCAAACATAAAAAATGAGTGGAAGTTCCTACCATATATGGGCAAGGAGATTCTGAGAGAGTCCAGACTGCATGAAGATGTCCTTTACTTCGTGTCCGCTGACAAATCCGTCCATGTCAGCATCAGTTTTCAGGAAGATGTCGTCATAGCGACCACGGTCTGACACTGGGACCACCCAGGTCACCGAATGCTGAAACAGAGAGAGGTGCACATGTTGGAACTTTCTGTATTTCTGACTCACAACCACCAGTCAAAGGTTTGGACACAGCTTCTCATTCAGTGGTTTTCATCTATTTATTTATTTATTTTTATTTTTCATCATTGTAGATGAATTATGTGGTAATCCAAAAAGTGTAAACAATAAGCTTCACGAGGTAGAAGGTTGAAGATGTTCCTATATATACTGAGCACTGACTGCTTTTGGAAACTCATCCCAAACTGTCTCTATTGGGTTTTGGCAAAGTCATCTGATGCAGCACTCCATCACTCTCCTTCTTGGTCCAATAGCCCTTACAGATCGTCACACCACAGTCCAGATTTCCACTGGTCCTTGGCCAACAATTCTCTTTTTCTTCTTGTTGGCCTCTCTCAGTCGTGGTTTCTGATTCGACCGTGAAGGTCTGATTTACACAGTCTCCTCTGAACAAAGTTGAGATGTGTCTGCTACTTGAACTCAACATGAAATATTTATGTGGGCTCTAAACTGACGGTACACCTGCACAAAGTGTATTCATCCCACAGTAAACCAAAAATCAAAACACACAACTGAGTCAGTACTAGGAAGATACAACCCACATCAGTTTCTCTTTGAGGGTTTCCAGAATATTTTCTATTGCCTCTGGTGTTCACTCACAGCTCTGTGCACTGAGATTGCTTTAATGGAACACAATAGAATATTTTGACAGCTGGCGTACAAAAAAGGAAACAAGGAAACAAATATAGGATAAAAATCAATACTGAACCATCACACATTCCTCTAAGTAAAACATTATTTTGCTCAAATACACTTTCTAGTGTTTTCTAGAGTGTTTACTGATAAAGGTGTCTGTACATGTGTGTACTGTATATCAGCGTAGTGAATATAGTGTGTATTACCTGTCCAGACTTGAGTGTGTGTTTGGGCGACAGGCTGCCGGTGCTGTTGAGTGAGTTCATGCTGCCGTGGGAGGGTGTGGAGCGCAGCGAGTCTTTCGGTGGTGGAGGGCTTGCAGGCAGGCCGGGCACAGAGGTGGCCACTGAGCCCAGACTCTTCTTTCTCTTTGACGGAGGGATGAGGGAAGAGGGGAGGAGTGCAGGAACGGGCTCCTTCTCCAGGGCCCGGTACACGAGGTGCATGGCCTGGGGGAGCACATTGCACTATTAATACCTTCTTACTGGCTGCATGTATAGCTTTCATACAGAATGGAGAAGAAACGTTACCTAAGGCTTTGTGTGGACTGCAAGCAAATCAGATTTGTTTCTCAAAACAGATCGAATTTGTGTGTCCAGACATCACCAACCTATCTGCGTGGGTTGCTGTGGTAACAATATAGCTGCCAGTAACTAAATACACTGGTGATGTGGCTTTCCAACGTGAAAGCAGCTTTGTCTTACAGAAAACTCCCCCAAAATGACAGCAGAGAATGTATTTCAGCGTCAATCCACAGGCTGATGTTCTCTGTGTTGTCCATGCTGCTCTGCACGTAGCAGCGAGTCTCAGCCACGTGATGTACTTCCGTCACTCTGGATTTGACATCGTTGCTGTGTGTTGTGTTGTGAGTGACTCAAAAGACACTTTCACATCCGATATGAGCGTCCAGACGCATCTTAGAAATCAGATTTATTTAGAGCCGCATTTCAAACCACCTCCGAATGGAGCTAAGTCATGAGGATTTCAATCTGAATATAGACTGAATATGAAAACAACAGACTGTTGGTGCCAGATGATCTCAGAAACTGCTGATCTCCTGAGATCGGTCTCTAGAATTTACAGAAAATGGTGTGAAAAATAAACAACATCTAGTTTATTTCTGTGGATAGCCACCACAGTCACTAGACCTCAATCCAGCAGAGCACTTTTGGCATGTGATGGAATGTTTTGCCCAACAATGTGGCCACTAAGTGTATATTTATGCAAGTATCCACATATGCATACAGTGAAGCAGATCACACTCACCACTGCAAACTCATCTTTGTCCAGATGGCCATCTTTATCTATGTCACTCAGGTCCCAAACCTAACAGCAGGAAACACGATGAGTTACTAAATTATTAGACATTCTATTTCATGAACAATCATTCCACCACCAAACGTGCTACGTTCACGTTTGTTGGAACACATTCTTGACTTGAGTAGTTTCATCTTCAGTCATGGAACCAACGAGGATTGTTTAAGACCTGATATGCGAAAGCATCATTTGAAGTCAGTACCTTCCCAAGGACATCCAGAGGTAGCTTGGAGTTGATTAGGACCGGTTTGACCTTCTCTCCTGACAGCAGGCCATTGACTGGAACCAAACTTTCAAAGATCCCATCAAATTTACTCTTCTCTTCAGGCTACAAAGGAAAAACACACGCTAGTTATCAAAAAAGTCTCATCTGTAGATGTTTGGTTGTCTTTTCACTGAGCTCATGCTTATTCACAAACAGAATGTTTTACTCAGCAGCAACATTAGAGCCCAGACGATGGCAGATTCTTGAGGCAGATGCCAGTGATGGACACTGTAAAAGTCAACCTGTCAGTGCCCTCTGCTGGACTAATACCAATACGCCTGTAAGAAACTGAGGTGATGTATCAGTAAAGCTCTGTGCATCATCTCGGTTTATCAATACGTTGCCATCAAACTCTGACAAAGGAGAGTACATATGTTTGGATTTCAATAAATAATAGATATTTATGATTGGCGGTATCCAAAAAGTCCATCGTCTATCAGGAAAATGACAAAATAAATAAGACATGAAATATTTATTCTCCTTTTTCTTTCTAGGTCAGCGAGAAACAGTGTTTCATTCTACTGTGTGTGTGTGTGTGTGTGTGTGTGTGTGTGTGATTCTACTGTGTGTGTGTGTGTGTGTGTGTGTGTGTGTGTGTGTTTAAACACACCCTGACAGCCCAGTGTAATTCGACGGGGGCAGAAGCTGTGCTGCTTAGAGACGGACTGCTGGTGTCCTTCTGAAATCAGAACAGAACAAAGATGGCTGTCATAGCATTGTCACATGATGCATTCAGAGGATTAAACACACATCTTCTCATACTGAGCTGTTGAGCTTTTGATACAAGGCTTAATAACATGTTTACTTAATGAATGATGATGATCCTAATAATAATTAGAATGTCTGTAAACATGTCCGCAGGTTTCATCCCATATAAATGTCTATATACAGAAATAAATGCCTTTATACAAAGAACACGTGGATTTGATCTTTAATGATGAAGTGTCACTCACAAACTTGGGGGGAGGTACTGTAAGGTTGAGGCTGGACAGACTGACTTCCTGACCGCTCTGAGCACAGGCCACCAGCCGCAGTGCTACGTAAAACCCCTGAGAGAGAAATCACACAAGGTTATCCATAAAGCCTTTCTGCAGTGTTCACACACAGAGAGACAATCAATGAGGCCGCTCCATGCAAAGACATGAATGGACACCAATTTGTTGGAAAAGGAAACTGTTTGGATAGAAGTAAGAAGGAAGTCTGAATTACCGGGTAAGTGCTGATAATATGTGCCTGTTACCTGATCCCAGATATTGGTTAAACTATGAATCAAGTTTACATATAGCCTTGAATGATCCAACTCAATTCAGACACAAGAATTGTTTGCACCTGAATTCAGACTTTATTTCTGAGCTATTCCCTTTTGTTATTTATTGCACTAGGGACATATAAATCATAAAACATATAACACTATCTATGTAGAAGAAAAAAAATATAGTGTCTGTCTTTGCCTGCAGAACTTGTACAATATTTGATATGCCACATGCTAGCATTAGGTCATTTTGAGGCATGTTATTACATCAATTGTACAAATTTTGTTTCACTTTGGCATCATTTGTCATTAAGTATTTTTTAGCAAGTGAAAACAATTGTAATGGAACAACTGTGCGTCCACTGTGGTTCTTGAGAAGAAGTGATGTGTTCCCTACCTGTTTGTCCAGGTAGCCTTTGCCATCAGGATCGGCCAAATCCCAGATCTGAAACACAAGACGCAAACACACAGCATTAAAAACACAGAGAAATCAAAAATGGAGTTAATAAAGTTAGAATCTGCTGTCCCTGTGTTAATCATATATTTATCATTTCACTGATCTATCGTCATCAAATGTCATTGTATTGCATTTGTATAGCCTTCTATGTCCTTTCTCTTCCTGTAAAACACAAGCGCATTTTGATGACTCATCTTGAACTCAGGTCAGGTTTCATAAATGTGTTAATCGAATGTGATTTAGGGGGGACGAGCTAATCACTTATATAAAACGCCCTCAGGAGAACTGTTGGTGTGAAGTGTGTGACATGGCTTAAAGCCACATAAAACCTATGAATAAGTTGTAGTTTTATTTTGCATATTCATGTAAGAACTGTACATCTTTAAAATCAGATATTTTCATTCAGAATATTATACTTCTTCATATATTTTATATTGTACATGTTTGTTTTTATGTCCTAGTCTTTACAGTACTTGTTTCTTTCCTTGTCTTTATTCTTCATGTTAACTAATGCACCAAAAAATGTATGTACCATCCTCACATTACACACATTGCTGTACAGAAGCAGTTGTTGCTGTTGAGTAGCAGAGAAAAACAGAAAACAGACACTACTGCACTGATGTTTGTTGCTTCCTGTTGCTTTCCTTTTAGATGAATCTTCTTTGTAAACGACATGTAGCCTGAATGTGTCTGTCAGTTGAAACAACAAAGATTACTCTCTCCGTCATCTAGTGATTAAACTGTGCGGATGTGGTTCAGCTCAGGTGACAATGACTGATCATCGTACGTTCATGTCTCAGTAATTAATCAGAGCAGTACATCAGAACATTGGGGTTCAGGCACATTGTAGTCACAGTCAGGATTTTCTGAGTAGGGCCACATTATTAATTGAATATTAATCAATATTTTTGCTTTCCACAATTAAATGAACATGATCGACTGCTGTATCTATGTTTAAAATGTCTGCTCCACCTGTAGAAAACTCCACCACTCTGCTGCTCATCAAATCAATCAAGTACTTTTGAGGAGATGACAGCCTGCGCAAGAATCTCCTGGATGTTGCAGCAGCAGTCTGAAGTAGAAGAATGTCTGAAATCATCAGTTGTTTTGAGGTCTTTTAATGCACATGATGTTAAATAAGAACAAATCATGTGCAAACAATGCATGAGACTGCGCTGCACAGCAAGTTATCTAACTTTTTTTTTTAAAAAGTTACACCACATACTGCAGTAAGATGAACGCATGAAGGTCAGGACGAACATCAGAATAACAGAATAAGGAGTTTTTGCTGCAAAGATTTGTACATTAGCAGAATTGTAGCAAAGCAGTGTTTATTATTTTAATGTGAAAGTGCAATAAAAATATTTTCTCCCTAAAAATCAATGAATAATCGTAATCTTAATACTGATTATTAAAATTATCAGGATTATCACTGTTGCCATAATTGTGCTGCCCTGCATCAATCAGCTGACTACATTCGGTCTGTTTGGTGTGTTTCCGTGCACTTAACCAAACAGGTTACAGACAGCTGTCTGAGTTAACCTCATTTCAAGAAACCTGGTTATTTTTCTCCTCCATGTAAACAGCCACAGAACACAAACGGCTGCCTGCTCCTTCTAAACAATCAGTGAATCTACCTGCTATCACTCAGGTGTGGACTGGCTGTATAAATCTGACCGCAACTTCACACAGACATGTTTATTTACTGTAAAAATGTAACTTTAATGTCCAGACAAAGCCTGGAAACAATGTCACTGTGGCTGTGTGAGCTTCTCTCCAGAGCAATGGCAGCAGCAGCAGTTAGTGCTTCCAGCTGTCACAAATCAAGACACGTGATTGGATAGATTTCATAACTAGCCTAGGACGCATTGTCCAGTCTGTCCAGTGCAGGAACACTGAAACTGTGGATATGTATGCATTCAAGTTAGGTCAACAGTGAGAAGGAAGAGAAGAGATGAGCTGCTGCTTCTACCTGCAAACACACTCTGGAGACAAGCCTGGAGGGTCTGCTCAGATTATTCAAACAAATAAAGATGAACATAAACACTCAAAACCTGACTACTCGCACACACAGCACAACTCAATGTGTCAATCAACCTAAAAGTAACCAGAAAGCACAAACATGGTCATCATGGGATGGCATTAGAACAGAACAGCAGTCCATGAACAGAAAACAACAGAAAACAAATCAGCAGCTGAAGAATGGAGATGTCAGTGTGCTCTGAACAAAGTGCTCCGATTATATGACAGCATGTGGAAGTGACGGAGAAATACAGTGTGGGCAGCTACACCCACAACACACAAGTAACAACTATGACCTCTTTCACATACATGATCAACCAGGTGTGAAAGAGTCTGAACCTGTTTACATTCAAACTGTTTGTGACACTTGTGCAACATCAGTGTGAGAACATAAAGGTTTTACTTCAGTCAAGTCAAACAACTGACTGTTTAAAAGGTGCCGACAGTTTCCCATCAGTTTAAGGAGCTAACTATTCATACGCATTCACACACTGACGGTGCAGCCTTTCGGGAGCAATTTGGGGTTCAGTATCTTGTTCAAGGACACTTCGACATGCAGACTGGAGGAGCCGGGGTTTGAACCGCCGATCATCTGATTGGTGGACCATCTGCTCTACCTCCTGAGCCTCAGCCGCCCCCTTAGTGGATTCATTTGTCAAATCCATGCTTCCGTATATAGTTCAGGGTTCATTTATTTGTCATTGGTGCTCAGCAAAATGCAGTTTGTACTCTTGTGCTGCTGCATGAGAAAAAATGTTTTTCATGGTGGAGAGTTGGAAGATGAGTTAAAGAGTCTCACCGCCTTGTTATTTACACTCAAACATACACTATCGCACCTGTACTCCATGTTATATCTGTCCTGCTGATTCAGTTTTATCCACCGATTTGTTTGGCTGTTAGATTTAAATATTAAACATTAAATTAAATTAGCTTCAGTTACACAGCTTACTGTATCTACATTACATCTTACAGATCATAGAAGCAGCACGATGCTGCGAGGATATGACAGAAGAGATTCACAGAGGGGAGGAGGAGAGTTCAGAGTTCAACAGACAAAGAGCAGCAGGGATGAAGGTGACCCTTCTGTTTACTACCACTGACACAGCACAGAGATGAGCCACAGGACAGCCGCTGGAAAGCCTGGAACAAGATGTGTGTTCTCAAGGAGGCGCTGCTTGTAAATGGTGACCAGAGACCCTAAAGGCCGATCGTGATCTTGGATATGTACTGACAGCATTGTGTAAGCTCTTCTTATATCTATACACCAAATGTTAAAGCCTGTGGGTCCATGTGATTTCTCATGAGTCAGGCCAGGGGGGGATCCGGTATGACCACCACCAACTGTCTCGTGTCTGTTTCTGTGGAAGTACATGATCCAGTTGCAGGGTGTGATACTCAGACTCAGAGTGCTAAGTTTGTCAGTTTATCAGCTTCATGGGGGGAAATAGTTTTGAATGCTGAGCTGGAATCAGCAAACAGCATTCTGATGTAGGCATAAACCACTTCCTGGGAGGAAAGAAGGCCACATAGGCTAAAAAAAAAAAAAAATCCTATTTACTAACGAATCTATGTTTAAGATTTATGGCAGTAACAGATGTATGTGAGGGGACGACAGGAGAGAGAATGATATCACAGGCTAACAAACTCACAGTGAAACATAGGAGGGGGGGACTCCATCCTGACAAAGGAGAAGTAGCACTTCACTCTTCAGAGACATGTTTCACCCTTTGGTTCGCATCTTTGTGGAGAAGGATTCATACTGCAGCAGGATAATGAGCCCAAACACACCTTAAACCTTTGCAAGAACTACTTGAAGACCAGAGAAGACCAAAGATTCCTGACTGTCATGGACGTTCCTCCACGGTTACCTGACCTGAACCGCACTGAACATTTATGTGGACACTTGAAGCATTATATGACATCACAAGAAGCTCTTTGGAACATTGTCAAATCATGCCAGATAACCGTGGTCACCAGGTGTCATGCAAACCTGTGGAGTCCACCTCGTCAGAGCATAACGGGGATAACCCAAATATTAATATATTCTGAAATTCATTCTTCAGAGATTTAACTTTTCACTTTTTGAGGGAGCTTCTGGCCTGCAGCTGCGTGTGCAGCCATCATCATGACTGTATACTAGTGCAGACGTGAAAAGGGTTGTTTAAAGCCGTCCGTGGTTTCAGACGGAGCTGCACAGATCTGATAAATGTCAGCACTGACTAGAGCTGAAGAAAACAAGAGGGCTGTGCAGTGTGACAACATACATTGTGTGATGACAGAAAAATATCTATTGTTTCATATTAACCTCAATTTTATTCATTTCATTGGATCACAAATCACACAACAGGAGCTCATATCTAAAAGGTGGGCTACTTCTGTCACACGGACATGGTTTGTGTATGAAAAGTCTGACCAGAAACTTTGCAAATTACACTGCAGGCCGGTAACCACAACAGACTCAAACACCACTAACCTCTTTTACCACCTACACAGGAATCATGTGAAACAGTGCAGAGAGAGTCTGCAGATGAGAGCCACAAAAGTACCATCGAGTGCTCAAAACAAACCCCAGACTCAGACGTTACGAGAAGCTTCTGGCCAGAGCACACCATACTGCACATAATCACCAAGATGGAAGGAGATAACTACGGCAGAGACTGACGCAAGTGCAAAATGTAATTAAAAAAACAGACCTTTTATTTGCCTGTATATGTCATTTTATAGAAACTACTTAAGATAAGATATATTCTATTGTCTCCACAAGGAGACAATAGATGTCTAACCCCTTCCACTAACATCATAAAAAATGTGTACACTTTTATGTGTGGCTGGCTATAATTAAGTATATCATACTAATTAGATTGATTACAAGATGATTAATCATCAGAGTCTTGGTTAAAGAATGTCCTTGGAGAAATTTAAAGCTAATTCATTTATATTATAACAGCCAAACAAGTTGGAACCACACAACGGTGATATAATAAAATGGCAAGTGGTTGCCCATTTACACTTCCAACAGACAAGGAACAACATTATTAATTCACACGAGTCATGTTTGTGTCCAGCCAATGAATGGAAGTCCAATGTTTCTCTCCTTTTAGCTTCCAGCTAGTCTCGAGTTTCTGACTTTTTCTGCAGGAAGAAAATGTAAAATCAAAACAATGAGCTGAAAGAAGCTAAAAGGCTCTTTGTAGAGCTAATGGCATAAGTACACAGCCCTTTTAGGTATCATTAGTGTACTGATGATGAGCTCTAATTGATAATCTCACTGTTTACTCTTTTGGACGACAAAGCTGACAGCAGACACAGACTGACATAACCACAGACCAGAGGTCAGGCTTTCAGTCCACTTCATAACTGCAGGAAGATTGATGAAGAACCACAAGCAGCAGCCATCATCATCTGTATGACGCAAACACACCTCTCCATCTCTGTGTGAGCAACACTGACATCATCAGCCACTGTACAGAAAACAAACTTACCTTTCCCAATGTGATGTCAGGGAGTCCAGACTTTTTTAAGAACAAAGCAGCTTCTGTTGGCCCCACTCTCCCTGTATTCCCCGGATCCACCTTGGAGCAAACGCACACATGTCACAGTCTGAGTGCATTGTGGCATATTAATATGTCTTTCATATATGTTTTTTTGTAGAAATTAGGCTTAAAGTTCAGAAGCATATTGGCTCATTATCTTACCTGTCTGTACAAGTTCTCATATACAGGGTTCCCACTTGACAACTATGGCAGAGAGAGAATATTATTGCACTATAACGTGAGCTTCATTCAGCTACAACACCCCATAATATGTAAGCATATTCATATTTTAGGTTCACCTTAAAAAGGTATCAGCCTAAGTCAGTTCAACCAGCTAAAATAAGCCCTGCTTCACAGTCAATAACAAAGATATCACAAACTAACTGCATTACCATATTACGTATACTGTTCCGTGAACGCATCAGGGAGAGACACCGTGGCTTCTCATCAGTCTTAATATTTACCTGGCCTTCATGAACGTTAAGACTAATGAGACAACTCACATCAGCATCATTAGTCAAACCTTAGCCCAGGTTAGCCCAGGTTAGCACACTGTAGCCTGGGCATGTTATCTCCATCCTCACACTAACTACTGAGCATCAAGCTAGGCTAGCTAAGGTCTGCTAGCTTCAGGACTGAACGTAATGACCGTTTCTGCTGCTTTCATGTACATGCGTGCGCAGGCCAGCTCGCCCCCAACTGTGTACACCGTATCCATGCTGCTTATTATATTTAAACTTGTAATTGAGAAGTTAACCGCATGTTATATCGTAAGTAAATAGCTACACGGCTAGCTAATACCAGCTGAGGCTAACGAGCCCGCTACCTAACGGTACAGCCACAGGCCTTATTCGACTAGCTGGCTCCCTTATTTGGAGCTGCATTTCAAAGCGAGCTCACGTTTCGTTCAAAGTCAAATTAACACACACTGTCATGAACGAGGCATGCTGTGTGCTAATAATTATCTTAGCCTCAAGCTAATATGTAGAGTCCTAAATTGCTGCATCTTTACCTGGGTGAGAGATGTGAGAGCTGCCATCTTCCCTGTTGCTGCGGGAACGCACCCACCCTCCCTCTCCACGGCAACACTCCCCTTAGCGGACAAACCCATGCCTCACATCCCGCGAGCAGCAGAGCGCTGTCCAGCCTCTGTTAAAGAGCTGCTCGTTTTGGATTGCCAAAGGAATATAGCTGTCAGTGTCATTGTCAAAGAAAAATATGCACTTAGGATTTATCTTTATGGAACGCAACTGCACTAATTCGGCTTACATATTTTTACAAACAAACACCTAAACTACCTAATATTTCATATTGTTGTTGCATTTCATGTCCCAGTCTGTACAATTCCAAATCCTGATGTTTGTAACAAGCTCTAAACTGTTTTATTATTATTATTGTTATTTATTATTTATTTATTTTACAATTCCATCATTATGTAATTATGACTATCTGCACTCCATTTATCACTGGTCAAAATGTTAATTTGTTGATGTAAACAAATTATTTTTTACTAGTGGAAATGCTCATTGTAGTCTGTAAGTTTGGTACTTAATTACAACTAATCAGCTTTTACCTTTGACTTCTATTCAGACTCATCCACAGGTGTCTATAAAACAATTCAATGCTATCTACAACACTTTTATCACTAGTGGAAATGTCACTTGTTCATATCAGTTATTAGATATTTGGTTTTCATTAATGGAAATGTTCATTTATTTATCTGTAGAATGACATGTCGCCCTGGTTAGCATATTCTTTGGTAATGTGTCAGCTAACAGCACCACAGAGGTCAGCATCCTGCTCAGCATTTTTATACATGCCACAAAGCAATTGTGCTTAATTGTACCATGCAGTGCGCCTGTATGGAAGCATCTGCAGGTTATGTTTCCACTCATGTATTCAGATCATTTCTTTCATTTATTAAAACATACAGTACTGTGCAGAAGTTTTAGACATGTGAAATAATGCTGTAATCTGAGAATACTTTCAAAAATAGAAATAATACTTAATAATACGTTTATATTTCATCAGTTTATGAAATGCATCATCAGGGAGGTGTATCATTGGCTCTAAATTTATTCTGCTGTAGGACAACGACCCCAAACATACAGGAAATGTCATTAAGAACTATCTTGAGCGTGATCTCAACACCACTGAGTCTGTCTGGGATTACGTGAAGAGACAGAAGGATTTGTGGAAGGTTACAGAAGGATTTGAGGATTGATGGTTACATCCACAAAAGATCTGTGTTCATTCTTAGTTCACACATTTTTCCATGCCTAAAACGTCTGCACAGGACTGTAATACTCTGAGTGTGAAAATATGAGGATTACACTCACATGCTTGCACTTGTTTCAATGGGGTTTTATAAAAGACCACGCCTTGAACACATCCTATTTCTGTATCTCAAGTACTTAAACACACCTTACCTGATCACGCCCTGCTTGATACTCATCCCCTTCCCTCTTACAGCACGTCATCTCAGTTCACCTTTATCCATACATGCATGCCTGTCTAAACTTAAATCCATACTGGCATGGTCTTTGTTAGTGAATTCATGATAAAACAACACATTGTCTCACCCACTTTGTAAAAGCCATTTATTTTACACAATGCTGAAACAAAAAAAGTTTTTCACAACTATTCAGCAAAAACCTCAAATGGTGTATTTAAGGTTGTATTTTTTTATTTTTTTATAAACCCAAAAAGAAAACAGAAAAATGACATGGTGGGTAAAACAACAGACAAACGGAGATGAGAGCAACACCACACTGGTGCTTTCATCATTCCTAACCCACTGCCATGCTAGAACTGTAACACTCTCATGCAACCAACAACCCCTCACAGCTAAAGAGCAGCATTTGTTATAATAAAGTGCCTTTTTCCCCAAAAGTTTGTATACCCCATGTACAATATAATACAAAACGTTCCAGTCATTTCCAGTTCAAACACAATAAAGAGAAGTAAAAGGAGAAACAGCAAAAAGCACATGCTGAAAGCTGAAAAAATATTTGTTTTGTTTTGGCTTCTAGCACTCTCTTTAGAACACTTTCAGAATATTAAGTGATTAATTATCATTAATTAAAACTCTAATGATGATCACCAATCTGAAGACAATCGTTTGTGAGATATCTATAACACTATATTTTACTACAACACCATTTGCAAAATGAAACGTTCAAGTCTTTGACAAACCATAAGGCATGAAGGAGCGATGGCTCAAACTCGTACAGCTTTAAGATGCATAGAAGAGGAGATGTGAGACAAACTGAACACAGACAGATTGTCAGAAAGCAGGAAGTGGACTATGTTTTATCATTCCAGCTGCGGACATACTGAGAAACAATGCAACTTTTCTTTCAAATTAAAAGTCAAATATTGAGATCACAAAACATGCTATGTGGCACCTCGCGAAACCAATCTTCAAATACCATCATCTGCAAAAATAAGAAAACAAACCCTCCAAAAGAAATTCATTCAATTCAAGCTGGGTGCCCCCTCCTCACCCACACAATACTACTACTATTACTGCACACGTAACCTTAGTAACAGGCAATGATAATATACTGTGAATGCAACAACTCATTCACTGTATGTTTCAAATGAAGTCACTTCACCGGCCGCTTACGGCAGACTGATTCTGACCTAACCTCAAATGTCTGCCTTTCTTGTTGAGGCCCATTTCTGCAAAAAAATTTAATAAATAATAATTAATACTAACACTTATAATGAGTCAATATAATGACATCATTTTTAATCATGTCAATTTGTTGACTCAGAGTTGTTTTCAGATTTAATTTTCAGTGGACAGAACCATGGCTAAGAAAGGTCAAAATAGCACCTGGAGAATACATTAGTACTATCTGGACTCATTCAGTCAGAGATATTTTGAGTATCTGGGATGATGAAGATATTTTGAGTATCCGGGATCAGTGAAGCAGAATAAATGAACTGATCAAACTTCAACTTTAATGCTAGCTCTCAAACAGTAAAGTCAACAGTTTGCATCACATTTTCAGGTAAATCCAACGTGTTGAACACGTGTTTTTGTCATGTGTACATTCACTACAGATGCGCTCTGAAGGGAATATACTGCATGTGTACAGTGGTTTAACAGGTAACCCTCTAAATGAAGCCCGTGGGCCTGTGAAGGTGATGCAGACTGTTGGCGTGTTTCCTGGCGTGACTTCTCTCGGCACATCACACGGCACAAGCGGCAGCAGTAATGATGTAGCAGCAGTGAGGCACGGCTCCGTGTGGGCTCCTATGAAGATCATCACAGCAGAATGTAAAGTAGGCAGCACAGCTAACTTGCAACAGCATGTCTTCATCATCATCATCATCATCATCATCATCATCATCATCACCATCATCAGACCACAGTCACATGGCATGAAAACAAATATCCTCTCCCTGTCCTTGTTCCTCCCTGGTGGACCTTGTGTAGCGCTGTCATCCACTCTGCGGCCCTCTGTTGAACGGTGATGTGTCCTCTGATGTTCAGTTACTCATCGTCCCACGTTTGCTGCAGCAGGAAGTTGGCGGCCAGATTCTCGTTCTTCTCGCAGGCGAAGTAAGCCTGGATGACTAAGCCTTCAGGGAAACCCAGCGCTTTTAACTGGAACACAGCACACACGTTCACGTTACACACACACACACACACACACACATATACACTAGTGCAACTGTGTCTGAGGCACAGACACACACACACATTTTTAGCAGATTAATCCAGCGTTTTTTCATGTCTACTTACTTGATTTTTTTGTGATTTTTAATGAATAAAATGAATAGAAAATTATGTTGTTCAACTAATGCATTCATATATTCTATTGTTCAATACGACGCAAAAACATCCAATACAGATATATATTTATATATAAATGTAAAAATATATAATTATATAAGACAATGATAATGGAACTGGTAAAAATCATGGAATCAGTAAAAAATATTGTTTATTACAAAAACTCTAGTTGAACTCTAGTTGAAATGCAGCCTGCATACATGATAAGTGATAAATCGTAATTTATTCACCAATATTTTATGCACCAGAAATTGTCTCCTCTTATAGAACTATTGCCGAGATATTCCTGAGCTGCTCAGCGTTTCTGGCCTTCCGTCGGCCACCTTGGTTTTGAGAAATTTTTGTTGCACTTAAACAGCTGAATATTTGTTCACTGTAGTGACTGCTATGTGTGAAAGGATTAAAAACAGTGGTGCTGCATCAGCATCTGTTTACTGCTCTGTGCAGCAGTGAAAGTACAGACAACACAAACTGACTCGCCAATCCAATACGGACGCTGAGAACTGACCCTCTCAATGGCCTCCTTCTCCTGTGGGGTGACCTGGATGTAGTTGGTGTGTGGTGACCCCTGGGCCTCAGCCCCCTCCCCTCCCGTGTCTCCACCTCGTGGCTCATTCAGCATCTGCACAAAACGCTCCTGGTGCTGCGTGATTTGCTGCAAAAAAATACACACAAGCATGTGAATACTACAAAATAAAATATTATTTAAAAGGTGCAGTAGTTTGTATGAAAACATCTTCCTGCTCTGTCTTACTAACGGAAAGAACATGAATCCCTGGCAGGACTTTACTGTAGTGTGCCAGTGTGATACCTGCAGCAGCTGTGGGTTGTCTCTGCCAAGCTGTTGCAGCAGGGCTGGTAAGAGGGCTGGGTTCTGTTGGATGATCTGTCTCATTTGTTGGAACTGAGGCTGGTTCCTCAGGAACTCCAGAGGGTTTCCTGTAGAGACAGAGCCTCCGCCAGCAGTGGGAGGCTGGCTGGCAGGCACCAGCCCTGCTGAGGAGGGGACTAAGGGAAGAAGAGAAGATTTTATTCAGGATGAGAACTGGTGGTACTGACATAAACAACCTGATGTGATGGCATAAACAGAAGTAACAAACGTGTGCTCTTACTGTTTGAGGATGCTGGAGGCTGTAGTGGTTGTTGTGTAGTAGGGTGGGGGTTGGATGGAGCGCTTTGTCTAACTGGCTCCTGAGGTGGAAGATCACTGGCCTCTGCTGGAATACCCTGCAGCACAGAAACATTTACTACACACTCTAGAATCAAGAGGCAGGCGGTGCTGGTGAATAAACTCTCGGGTGGTTAAATCCTCACCATGAGTAGATACTCCACTGCTCGGTCTGGGTTGTTGTAACTGGCTCTGAGTGCGGCGACCACCTGCTCCCGCTCATAACCCATAGACATAATCTCTGACACCAGGTTCTCATAGGCCGGACCTGTCACTATGGAAACAACAGGAGAGGCGGGACAGAGACAGAAAAGCTTAATGAAACTATGTTATGCAGGTAAATTGTTGTAGTAACCTGGTTTCTGTAATCATTTTTCTCCCATACCTCTTACCAAATATGGAGCCTTGGCTTACTGATTCCTGACTTTGTTTTTTTTTTTGTTTTGTTTGTGCATGTGTTAAAAAAGACTTCTAGAAACTTCTTTGTGTTCGTTTTAATTTCCTAATTTGAACCTCAAACTCTTTGTTTGTGTGTTTGCATGTTTTTCCATTGTTTGTGTGGATTAGTATTAAGTATTACTAACTCACAAAGCACTACATTATGTATAACTGACCTGCTCCACCACTACACCAACCTCCTGTGTCAGAACTCTCTTCCCTTTGAATGTCAATATTCAAAATACAACTTAAGATTAAGAATGTGTGATTTTGACGAATGTGTGTTAATCTCTGTTCTTGATTTTAACTCCTGTAAAAGTCCTAAAAAAGTCACCAATGTATTACCCAGTATTGATGCTGCTTCTTCAAGGAGACCCAGTTCATCGACGAGGCTGTTACAGACGAGAAGGAGAAAAAAGAAGACTGAGTGAAACATTCAAAATCCACTGAAGTCCTCTGTCAGGCTGTACTCAGGCACAGTGGTGTTTTTGTCAGAATGCTAACATGCTAATGTTTAGCAGGTGAATGTTCACTATATAAATTTAGCATTTTAGCATACTATGATTTGCTAATTAGAATTAAACAGCTGAGGTGGATGGTAATGTCAGCACTCCTGCAGGTATCTGGTTACAAACCAAAGATGACCTGATGATGGAGCTCGTCAGATAAGGGGTCCCAGCTAAACCTACTATACACCATGACATCAACATCAACATCAAAATGGGCTTCCTATGTCGAACCCCCACCAGGGAAGCGAGAAACTTAGGAGTCATGATTGATGACCCTTTTCAGATGATCCAGAACACGGCAGCACGCCTGGTCTTCAATCAACCCAAAAGGTCACGTTACCCCGCTGCTCATCGAGCTCCACTGGCTACCTGTAGCAGCCTGCATTAAATTCAAAATGCTTATGCTCGCCTACAAAGTAGTCTCCTGTTCTGCATCCACCCACTTGAATGCCCTTATGCCCTACAGGCTGATTCTATGTGAGTAGTAACTCAGTTTTCTTGGACAACATGAGTTAAATCCTCAGTATACGTAAACAACCCCCAACCTGGAAGCAGAGGAGTGCACTGGTTCAGTGGCAGACGGTTGATTCTCGGTGTCTTCCCTCGGCTTCTCTTCTGGCTGGGCAGCAGGGGTGGGGCGGTCTGCGGGGGTTGACGATGGGGTTGTCTGGACAGCTTCAAGAGCGGGAGCTAGAGCGGAGGCTAGACTAGCAGCTAGAGCTGAGTCTGGAGCTGAGTCCGGGGCTGTGTTTGAGTCCAGAGCTGCCGTTGCTTCAACAGAAGCTGGTGAGATGGTTTCTGGGACTGGGGGCGGGGATTCGGAGGGAGGTACTGACAGTGGGGCGGGTATGGGTGCAGACACTGTATGTGTTGGCGTTGAGGGCACTTGTGTTGGAGCAGAGGCCAGCTGCTGGGGCTGGGGCTGGGGCTGGGGCTGGGGGGGCTGGAGCTGCTGGGCTGGAGCTGGGGTGGTGCTGGAGCTGCAATTGGCTGGGAGTTGGCTGAGGGCTGCTTGTGGAGGAGGGGCTGGTTTAGGCTGAAAACACAAAATTGATCATTAGTATTATGAATATGATGACAAAACAACTTGACCAGGCTGTTAAGTTCGGACGTTATATATATATATATATCCAATGTTATATGTCAGTACTGTAACTCAAATAAAGGCTGGGCTCTTATAAAGCCTGATCAAACTTCTGTGACTGCAGAAAACAAGTTGAGCTCACCAGGGTTCAAATCAACTTTTAGCACTCGTTAAATCATTCTACACTTCCTGTAAGTGTTTCAAAATAAAAGCCCAACAGGAAAGGAAGAATACAGTGGACGAAAGCTTAACAGTGACTGGAAATAATCAGTGAAATAAAAACAGAATTTCTCTTCAGAGCAGGAGAGCAGAGAGTGTCTAAAAAAAACACTAACCTTGGTAACCATGACCACCACAAAGTTTTTCTCATCGATTTTGTACTCTTTCAGCGGGGTGCCATCATTTAAGATTTTCCCTGTAACATTCAAGCAGAAACAGCAAATGAGAGTCCATGGCATGGGAACAGAACCAACAATAAAGGCAGTAACTTGATATTCATATCAAAGGAAAAACAGTGACAGCTGTCAGACTCTTTAACACCAGCATGACTTCATGACTTTTTCTATATATTTCATACTTGTGAGTAATTTCTTATCAATCATGTGTATAAGAGCTGCTGTGACAAGTGAATTTATCTGGTGGGGAATCATTCAAGTTTATCTTAAGCTACCTTGTATGAATTCTAAATACTGCTCATATATCCTAAATATATAAGCCTTGAGCAATCATTTTGTAAGTGAGTAAATAGTTGATAGAAAGAATATCCCCATATAAAATTTCACTGAAAATGAAACAAACCAAGCGTATTCAGTGGCTTTGTTGTGAATGAAGGTGATGTTTTGATGTGTTTCTTTCTCTCTGTAACTCCGGTAAAGTCAGCCTCTGGCTCACCTGCATAGATTAGTTTTTGTCCCGCAGCAGGAAATGCATCTTTTCCTCTGTCCTCCTCTATTTTCTCTTTCAGAGCTTCCACCTGACAAACATCAAAAGATCAAACATTGACATTACTCTGAGAGTTATTGAAACTAAAACAACTCCACGTGTTACACCATGTCACTGAAAGTTACAGAGGTCAGCGTAAGGTCTCGCAGTTGTTGCAGGAAACGTCACACCATCAGATGTGGTGTGGACGTGTTCCTGCTCACACACTGGTGTTCTCCAGAGAATAAGTGTGGTGACCAAACCTATATTAAAGTCTGTGTAAAGGAAATTCTGAGATTTCTTTCAAAATACATTAAATATGTTGGAAAATAGGTGCTGAAAACACGTGAAAAGACTTTGAACAATATATTATTGAAATGTGGAGTTAGAGGTTCAAACAGTTTTTCACCAGTTTTCAGTCCAGGATTTTGTGGGCGGTGCTAAAGGGTGGCTCGATGACACGCTGAGGCCACCCTGAACATACCCCTGCACCCCTAGCAGAGAGATAGAGATGAATTCATCTCGCTCAGAGTGTTTCAAAGTTAGTCATGTCATTTTCTGAACTCATCTGACACGTTTCAGTCGCTTCAAAATAGTTTCTTGACTGCTCCCACGAGTGGACGTGGCTTCAGCACATTCAGCAGACATGCCCCCACAGCCCTGGAGCTGAGCTGCTAATTTTTACCTGATTTTTTCACTTAATTTCATAAACTTGTCGTTATTTCATTCAGATTTGGCTGGGCGGTTAATAACACTTTCTTCTTTGGTCTGACAAACTCAGAACATACATTTATTCTTGCTTTACATGGACTTTAAGCCAGATGTGGCAGTCTGAATGAGAGTACCTCTGTCCAGAATGTCTCATTAACAATATAATAAGCTGCTTTTAACTGTTGGCAAAAATATTATTTTCTGTTAACGAAGAAATAACAACCTTCCATCCATTCGCAACTGGTTAAAAGATCCAGTGTGTCGGATTTAGTGTCACCTAGCAGCGATGTTGGAGATTGCAATCAGTGTTTGGTTTGTCTGTCCTGGGCTACTGTAGAAAAATGGCAGTTCAACATGGCGGACTCCATGGAAGAGGACCCGCTCTTTCTGTAGATATAAAGGGCTCAACAAAAAACACAATGATTCTTATTTTCAGGTGATTTTACGCTAATGAAAACATACTAATAAATATTATATTCAAGTCCTACCAATAGATCCTCCTAAATCTTACACACTGGACCTTTAATAGCTCTATTTAACTTGTCATTTACATTGATATAAACTCATTTGAATATTATTTTAATGCCAGATTTGAATATGGATCAGAGAAAATACAGAACATAAAAATGAAGTAATCATGTGCACTTGAGTTTTAGATTAGGACAGATCAGGTGACTTTTTGGACAGTTTGGTATGTGACCACAGATGGAAAAAACTAATGTACAGTGTACGCAGACCAAAGCAGCAGTGACACAGAGAAAGGATCTGATTGACAGCAGGCCTGCATGGATGTTTGGAAAGCAGCTTCTGGTAGAGCTGCCATTGAACCTAAATGTCCAGACTCATGTGGTCCTGATAACTTCTAGCTGCTGATGTTGTGCAGAGCCACCGACTCACGTGATGACACTTGACAGGAGACATCAGTTCAGTACAGCCTGTTATAAACTCCTCCGTGTTAGTTTCTGTGTGATAAACAAGCTGCAGGAGGCTTTGTCCTGTTCTCGCACAGACACTCTGACATTTTCTCTCACCAGCCTTCACGTTACTACATTAACAGACAGGACGTTTCAAATATTGCACCGTCATTCATGGTAAGACACTGAAACAAGTCAAACACTGTCAA
Organism: Miichthys miiuy; assembly: GCA_036365135.1. Taxonomy (NCBI): domain Eukaryota; kingdom Metazoa; phylum Chordata; class Actinopteri; family Sciaenidae; genus Miichthys; species Miichthys miiuy. Next base: position 23,363,049 of record CM071609.1, read on the forward strand.
GCTGATAGCACGCACACACAACATTTCCGGTTGGTGTTTTCAATATAAACCCTCCAAGCCGCTTACGAATCTCAAGAAACATCGTTAAAACAGCTCGTGTAAGACAGACAATATATATTTAATGTATTATTTGACAAATGAACACATATGTTAGATTACAAATGCTTTTTCACCTGTGGTGTTTGTGATGTCATGCTTTTACATTGAAGGGAAACTTGCTCAGTTCCGGTCTAACGCGAGCTAACTCCGGCTACAATACCTCACATGAACTCAGTTACCGTGAGAGCCTGCATGGTTGCTAACTTGTCTGTCTTCATATTTGTCACACTGACGTAATGTTACTTTTTAAAAACAAGATAAATAAGTAGCTTCTTTAAGTGTCTCTTTCACTGAGTGGAGCAGCCGTGCCCGCGGCCATGTCATTTTTTAGCTAACACTCCCGTATGCTACAGTGTACCGCTCTATGCCAACCCTCCCGGCCTGACCGTGTTTACTTCAGCCCCGTTAACTTCTACTCACCGTCAATTCGGGGTCTATTTCTATTTTGAACGTCTGCTGTTGGAGGGTCTTCAGTGTTATCGTCAGCATCTTTCGACGCGGTATTCAGAGGCAGCTGGGGTCAAAACTCAGTGTGTTCGGGGCAGTTTCTTGAGTGAAGCCGCTCTTTTTCGCACAGTATCTATTTATCTGGGTCTCAATGTATGTGTGACTCAGCTGTCTCGGTGCAGGAGCGGAGCGCGCTGGGGTAGGGACGCCATCTACTGCTGGAGGTAAGGCACAGCACGCTGCCGCCTTCACGTACTGTCGGAAATAATTCCACTCGGTGTCACAGTCTCCTGATCTAGTTCACCTGACCCTGACGATTTTCCCCTTCGACCGAGATGATGTGATGGCCCAAACAATGCATTCATAATGACAAAGTATCACTAAACTAAAAATGCAACATTTAGCCAAGGCCGAGGTAAATCTGGACGGTTGCAAGAAGAGAAATGGAACCAGAAAGCAAAACAAGAAGCACATTTCTTTTAGTTAAAGTGCACTTCTATTAAATATACTTACCAGTTCGAGCTGAAACATGGATTATAAAAAACAAGCAGGGTCAAAAATAGGTAACATTTTTTCCATTAAAGGGTAACACCAGCAAGTATCAGACTCTTAAAGTCGGAGGACTGACGAATCAGAGAAGAAGAGGGATCAGATTTCCTTTTATTGGTCAAGTTCTTAAAACACTTTGTCATTTTCATACCATACCACATGCAGTTACTCTTCATCAGACATGTGACTCGAGTCATTTGGTTCAAGTCTCAAGCAAGTTCTAAGTCATTTGTTCTTGGGCAAGTCAAGTCATTCATAAAGAGTAAATACATGTCTAATATTATTATTGGCCAATTTAACTCACCTGTTCAAGTATGACAATTCATTGGGGAGTTTAACTGACAGGGTCGTCGTGATTGACAATGCCATTCCCAGCGTACGCCCGCATGACGGCTTATGTTACACAGGTTTATAGACACTTGTAATGTCAATACTGGCAATGGATGAATATTTTATATTTAAACTGAAAACATCAAGTGAACACAGAAAGGTTGGTCAGTGAAAAACGAGGTGTTTCAGTCAGTGGACAGCCAGAGAAAGACAGAGGACATTTACATCCAGTGTCAATGTCAGAGACCGTGTTGCTGCAAAGACAGTTACCACAGGAGTTACCATCTGCCCCCATCCAAAACGTCTGTCATCGTATGACCCAAGATTATGTCCAAATAACAAATTTAGTTAATGTTGCATTGTTACCAGACTATCCTTTATTCCTTTCTTGAGATCTTGAATGAATTATGTTGTAATCTCGTGGAAACAATGTTTTGTTATCTTGAGATCTTGAGAATATTATTCTGTTATCCTCAAGAAAACAAATTAAATTAACTGTAGTAATAAACTGTATGAATGTATGACCACTTAGGGCTTCCGCACTTACTAAGATAAAGTGATGGCAACTCAGTCCATGTGATGTGGTTGAAAGATTTGATTCTCATCTTGCATCCTGCAGTTCATGGCAGGTTCAATGCCTGACATGAGGTCAAAGTGATTTTCACATTTTGTTCTATGACAAATAAAAAAGCCCACTCATACATCCTGAAGCTTTTAGAGACTCGTTGTGTTTAGACTCTCCCGTAAGTCAAACTTTACAACTTGTAGATTTTAACTACAAGTTTAATTTAAGGAACCTTACACGTGGGAAGTTAAGTGGCGCTAATGTTGAAGTCATGTTACTTTATAGCCCTAGGCCTATCCCATTGGCCTTTTGTTGAGGGAGCCAGGGTGACACTAACTCCTGCTGTATACATCTGTTCCCAGTATGTTACACCATAATAAGATATGTTTTCACTATCTGTACCGTAACTCATATTTGTACAGATTAGAAAAAAATACAGGTGCACATTGTATGTTTGTTGTGAAAATTCTCTTCTTGTCACTACTCTCAAATAAGACCAACAAACTTTCACACATCCAGCAGCAGCAGCAGTGAGAATAGGCGTCAGCTTGTTGAGAGAAGCTTCAATTTATTCAGTGAAACTCAAAAACAGCATGTGCCCATGGGACAGTCACTCATTCAGAACAAGGAGAAAAAAAGGATTGTAAAAATCACAGTTTGTCTATTGCAGTCTCACTCTCAAACACATACACACACACACACACAGCTGGAGAAAAGGCGTATGTCCAAAATCAGAGCTTTGGAAACTTGTTTTCAGAGAATGATTGTAATGATTGAATAAATTATGGAGGGGCATTTAAAACAAAACAAAGAAACAGCACACAGGAGAAATAAAAGTGCATGAATCAGACATCACAGACCGCTGATTTCTTGGACATCCCAACAATAAAAAAGGAACTGGCTCTGTGAGTAACTGCAGGATGCACACACCATGGAACGGACCACATTCAGTAAATCACATTAAATTAGAAAATTCTCAACCAAAGCCGACACAGGAACAGAAGAAATAAACATGTAAACCCTTCTCCCATCTCTAATTTAAAGGCTTAAAAAAAAAAAAAAAAAAAAAAAGGGAATCAATATAAAATAAATCGGACCTGACCCCACCTTGCATCCCCTCCCCACCCCAACCTGAATAAAAGGCTGCTGTAAGAAAGGCCAGAGTCCACAGGGCTTTCTGTCGTGAGTTTGAACTGTAGAGAGGAGCACGCGGCAGTCAAACGGGTCATTTCCTCTACAACTCGTCCTTCTCATTCACACCCTCTTCCGTTCCGGCGTCCTCGTCCGTCTCCTCGTCGGGCTCGCCCTCCTCCTCCTCTTCCTCCTCTTCCTCCTCCTCCTCGTCTTCCTCTTCGTCACCCTTGGCATCCTTCTTGCTCTTCTCCTCCTCTTCCCTCACTTTCCTCTCCATGTCATCCTGCTCCTCCTTCATCTTCTTCTCTGGTCCCTGATGTGCGGAGAAGACACGTTGTTTTAATGTTTTGGACCCAAACATGTGATAGTTCTCAAAATTGATATTTTGACTCATGTCACACCACAGATGACAGTTCTAACTTTTTGGATATGAAAACTATTCTCTTTGTGGCAAACATGCACACCCAAGCAGGAAGTGGTGGAGGTGGTGGACGACCTTCGTAACCTACCTTAGTAACTCCCCAGGTTTGTTTTCCAAACTCCTCTGCTTCTTTGACGTCATCGCTGATCAGGAGGTTGTCAAAAATGGTGCCAGATTTAACCTGAATGAACACACCAAACACACGATCCAGATGAATGATTGTTCCACATGTATACTTTAGTTAATACAACTCTCGGTGGGTGCGTAGTCATCGTTACCTGCCACAGATCCAGGCCCAGTACGCCAATCTTATCAAACTTGTACATGGTGGCGTCATGAGTGTACTCTGGGTTGTCGATCTCAGGGTGGACCCAGGGTCCCTTGTAGTCAGGGTTGTCAATCTGCTTGGGTTTCCACTCACCCTGCAAAGACAACATGAGGAGTTAGGACTCACGGTGGTACTGGTGATACCAGACAGACGAGGCCTCACAAACACTGAACATGTTGATTAATCATCTGGTGGGGAACAGTTCAGTCTGACCTTGTACTCTGGGTTGGTGACCATAGGAGGTTCCCACTCTCCGTCCATGTCCTCGTCCCAGTCGTCAGGCTTCTTGGCGTCAGGGTCAGGGATGGTCTCGGGTTGTTCCCAGTCCTGGAAGACAACAGAAATGGAGATACCACTTAGATATATTGTTACGATCATTAAATGGAGATACGACCTTAGTCTACAGCTGCAAAATTAATGATCACGACTTTTGTTTCTCACAGCTAAATGAACCACGCCATCACGAACTGAATATGATGTACGCATGAAGGTCGAGAGGAACAACATCACTATCAACTCAGACATGATCCAACACAGCAATGCTGTACAGCGTCACAGTAGATTTAATTATGGGTAAAAAGTTTTGGTCCAGTTTCATTTCACTTTACTTCTGGGAGATGCTCTGTGAATAAGGACCAGTCTGATTTTGATGCAAAGAGTTGTACATTGGCAGGAATGTAGCAAAGCAGTGCTCTGATTATTTAAATGTGAAAGTAAAATAAACATATTTTGTCCCTTAAAATCCATAAATATTCTTAAAAAATAATCTTAATACTGATAAAAAAAAATCATCATTTGGATGGATATCTTAGATCACACTATTAGTTCAAGTTGCTCTTGCAGTTTCATTTTTTTCCGTTCTTATTTTATCTGCTTTCATTTTTCATTTTCTGTTTCTCTGTACTAACTCCTGAATTGCTCCTCTGAGGATCAATAAAGGATTATTTGATGTGCTGATCTTGATGTAAGGACACAGCAGCTTCCAGCTCAGAACTACAAACAGTTGAAGATCCTGTAGTTCCTTTAAATGAGCTGTGACAGCGCTGCTGCAGGAAACGTGTCCTCTCTGTCGGACAGTCATGTGATCGGCACTCAGCCAATCATGTGAGTGCTGATCATGGTTTTCACTTGTACTGAAGACTCTTCTGCTTTAGCTTCTCTTTTAATGATCATGTCTATCATATTTATACAAGTAAAACAAATGGTTCCCAACAGGCAATGCGATTGGTCAGCTAGACATTTAGAATGTGCTCAAATCAACATGACAGCACAGCTGACTCAATATATAATAAATATAAAATATAAGTACACTGGAAGTCAACTTTTAATAAAGTAAGTAATACATCTGAATTTCAAATTTCAGCTATCTTTGATGAATATTCTGGATTTTATGGAGCCGTTACACCGCCTCGTTATCACAGGTGTGTGCAGCACGTCAGAGGTCAAACAGTTCAGTGAGCTCAGAGAACATGTTTTTAAAGACTGAAGGTGGACTAATATGGACTGAAGCTAAATATTTCATTAGATAAAAACATGTTGTGAATTTTGGAAATGATTCCATCGATCTTTGTTCAACACATTTTGACTTTTGGACTTTACAACGCTGTGAAGTTATTAGATATCACATTATTGGGATCACATCCTCAGCTGTGTGCTCAGTCATAAATACCGCACTATGAGCTTAAAAATACATGTGAAGTTCAGGGACTGAGGAGCTAAATCAGTCCATGGAAAAAATATATTTTCAGCAGATATCTTGGTCACTACAAGACTGAACCAGCAAAGCAGTTTAGTGTGTTTGACATTTATTCAGTTTGGGAAACTCCACAAACATTAGTTCGTTGGGACTAGAAATTGTCTCTGTTGCTAGGTCGTTACTAAGGACTCGGACTACCTGCTGGAGTAGTAAACTGGGTTCATTACATATAAGAGTCTACTGCTGTGACTGATCACATTGACCCATCCTTTGATTAAATATTTTATTTAAGTTGGTAATTGTTGCATTATTACAATCGAGGGTGTGCTTTACTGTCCTTATTGGCACTTCAGTGACGCTGACCTCATCACTGTCGTACCAATAATGACTCTCATTCTCTCACTTAATTGTTAATAGTTCAGTTCACCTCAGATGGTCCTGATCTGTGACATCTGGATCAACGTCTGGTCTCATGTAACGATGCTGTAAAATTGGTTAGATAGCTAACTTTATGTGCCTGTCTGTCTGTCTTGGGTTTTCCCCCACACAGCAGGTCAAAGAGCATCACAGCACGTTCACCCTCCATTGATTTTATTGGAAGTCAGAAACGGTGGTTGTGTCAATGCATTGTGTCAATGAAGCTGATCTCTTACCTCGGGCTTTGTGTCACTGGGATCGGGGATCTTGGCTCTGTCGTCCCAGTCACTGGGTTTCTTGGCCTCTGGGTCCTTGATCTTCTTCGCGGGCAGCATGTCCCAGTCTTCCTCCAGGGAGCCGGACTCCACCTTCTCGTCGTCGATCCTCACCTCGTACGTCTGATCCGGATTCAGTATCAGTGTGTAAAGGTGGGTCAGCTCGTCATCCTGGAGAGAGGAGGGGGCGAGGTGGTTTAGAGCGAGCAATGAGTAAAACTCATCATCATGGAAGAAGAAATGATCCAGCGGGCTTCATGCGGGGACTTACTTTGCATTTGATGTCTTTCTTGATGAGGTGGTTCTGGCCCTTGTAGTTGAAGATCACGTGAACCTTCTTTGTGCTGTACCCACAGATGTCAGGCCCTGCAGACACAGGTCACAGAAAGTCATTCCCTTCATCTAACATCACAGTGATGACGACATTTCAAACAGCACCCTTCATAGCCCCCTCCCTATGTGGTCAGGCCTCAGTGCCCCCGCAAAGACAAACATGACTTACCAAACATGATGTAATACTGCGAGTCTCCATGCATGGCGCTCTGGTCCAGGTCAGAGGGGAAGATCTTGACGTAGCCGCCTCCACAGTCGATCTTCTGCTCGTGCTTGATGGTGAACTGGACAACCAGGGGCTTTCCCTCGTTGCTGAAGGGCTCAAAGTGGGCCGAGAGGGCGTAAAAGCGGGCATCCTGGCTGGTCTGGATACCTGGTACAAAAAGTGTGGAGAAGGGGAATGTGTGATTGCGTGACCACAGAATACACCTGGGGCCAGGGAGGACTTCATCACAGAATATGTGCCCAAAGCATTAAGGATTTCTGTGATAAAGGTCCCCCCTGGCAGGTTCTTCCAGTCCTGGATATAATGTGAGGCAAATATCTTTCTTTTACATACATTTGCATTATAATAAACCGTCTGCAAGTATGTGAGGTATGCAAATGCACACATAGACAAATACATGTGTATCAGTCCAGCTGAAGTTACCTTTATCAGCCTCAGCATCTCCGTAGAACTTCCCGGCGCTCAGTTTCCACTGGCCGTAGTCTGACTTGTGCTTTGACTCGACCCACCGGCTCTTCCATCCATCTGAAAAACACACAAATCCAACTCAGCTGGTTGCTCAAAGCCTGGTCAGGCCTCTTCCTGGACCTCTGAGCCACACCACACTTTTACACACTGCGTGGACTTCAGACTGATCTGCTGCATTTACAGGACTTCAGAATAAAAGGGGACATTTTGCGCAATGACAGGGTCTTGGTGTGGAGGCAGGGGGGGATGGGGGCTCTCATTTACAAGGGATGGACCACAGAACCTGCTTTTACTCTACAAGTTGTGCTCCGATCCGAGCCGGATTTCACCTGAGAGACCTCGATGCGTATCAGCTCAATATCAAAAGTGAAAGAATATTTGAAACTGTCTGCGGTCCTCGCTGCTTCACTGAGTCCTGTCTCTTCATTTAAACACCAATATTACAACATTTACGGTGTCTTCTGTCACGCTCGGACCGTGTTCTGGCTCATAAACACACACACACACACACACACACACACACACACACACACACACACACACACACCGAGGAGAACCGGACCAGTCTCACACACACACACACACAGGACACAACACATCAAGAGTCTATACTGCACCTCCATCCCCAAACTGCTCCTTGAAGTACACAGTAGCGTCAATGGTGACAGCTATCGATGCAAGAACCGCAAGTATCGCCGCTGGAAGCTTCATGTCGGCGGGACGTATCCGGCGTCGGTCCAGAGAGGTAAAAGGAGCAAGTCCGAGGGGAGTCCGGGCTCTTAAAGTCTGGAGGAAATGTAACCTGAGTATTTCAACAGCGACGAGCCCTGCACAGATGGCCGCAGCTCATTGGACGAGCGTCTCGCCAATGAAATGAGACCACGAGTTACTTTTCGGAAACGCTCGGGTTGAGTCGGAGCGAGATCGGAGAGGGGCGGAGGCCCAGGCGAGACACGGCTCTGCTCTGCTGCTGTGTTCAGGGGCTGTGGGGAAAATGTGTGACGTGGTTCTTGGGGTTTTTTTTTAAAGTGTGGTTTTGTGAGGCATAGTCAGTGCGCTACCTACTGTAGACAGTGTGTGTGTGGTCAGTGTAGAGAAACAAACAGCAGTTATACAAAGCACTGCTGTGGACAGAGTCAACAGAAAAACATGATTTGGCACATACTAAAGACAAACCTGAAAAAAAACAGTGTATGCTACAGTGAGAATATTCTCACCATGTCACCATGTCATCAGACTGCCCTTTGTCTCGGCACTACATTGTCTCAGACGTCGAACTTGCAGAACTTGTCTTAAAGGTTTTAAAAGGTTGAGTTCTTCCTTGTCACTGAAGTGCTTGGTCATGGTGTGAATTGTTGAGTCTCTATAAACAATATTATACAGTACAGTCTAGACCTACTATGTATGGAAAGTGTCATGAGATAACCTCTGTTATGATTTGACAGTGCAAACATAAATCAAAGATTATCAGTGGGCCTACACTGTGCCCAGGGCCGGCCGCCGACATAAGCGGGCTATGCTGTTGCTTAGGGCCACAGCTGCTGGGGTGGGCACTCACGCAATGAACCCTTTTCACATGCTCTCACCACACGTCCATGAACCTACAGATTCAGATTTGTTGCTTTCTTCCTGATGGTCTGAAGAACTCACTGCTGCGCGGTGCTGCTTGTCTGTCTCTCTGCTGTCTGTGTCCTCTCTGCCTCTCTGCTGCCTGTGTCCTGTCTGTCTCTTTGCTGCCTGTGTCCTGTCTGCCTCTCTGCTGCCTGTGTCCTGTCTGTCTCTCTCCTGCCTGTGTCCTGTCTGCCTCTCTGCTGTCTGTGTCCTGTCTGCCTCTCTGCTGCCTGTGTCCTGTCTGTCTCTCTGCTGCCTGTGTCCTGTCTGCTGCTGCCTCTGTCTGCCTGTGTCCTGTCTGTCTCTCTGCTGTCTGTGTCCTGTCTGCCTCTCTGCTGCCTGTGTCCTGTCTGTCTCTCTGCTGCCTGTGTCCTGTCTGCCTCTCTGCTGTCTGTGTCCTGTCTGCCTCTCTGCTGCCTGTGTCCTGTCTGCCTCTCTGCTGCCTGTGTCCTCTCTGCCTTGTCCTCTCTGCCTCTCTGCTGCCTGTGTCCTGTCTGTCTCTCTGATGCCTGTGTCCTGTCTGTCTCTCTGCTGTCTGTGTCCTGTCTGTCTCTCTGCTGTGTCGTCAGTTATCAGTTAGATCTCGACTGCGTCACAGACCTGTCAGTTCTGTCAACACGAGAGAACACATCTAACAAAGCAGCTTCATTCTGTGGCTCTTCTGGCAGCAGCACAGCGTCTCTCTGCTCAGGTGTAACAGTGAGTTACTATGGTTACGGGAACACCCTGATATCTGAATGTAGCCTGATTGTTCCTCAATGATGAAATCTTGTATTATAACATAATTGTACGTGACACATGTGAAGCCAAATAAAAAAAGGAAGCCTCAGAGCCCTCCTCATGAAAATATTATGTATGTTAAATTGTCCTGTGTGAAAATCATCATCATACTTTGGTATTTATCCTCGCTCTTATTGATCAGACAGGACCTCTGGTTAATATCTTCATTTAGCTGCAAATTCTGAGAAAATTCTGACAAATCCAAACAAAACAGTTCAGCTAACTCTTTCTCTCTTTTCTATCTCTAGGCTGACTTTCTAGTTTAACAACTAGTTTCATTGTTTCCTGGACAAAATGATCCTGCAGGATCCACAGTCTGGGTACTATTTCTTTTTTCTTTCATTTACTTTTCACATAATACATCTGTTTGTAGTTACCTGCCAACCCTCAAAGAAAGTAAGAGATTTGATATTGATTGATTTGTCCATCTCTACTGTTTGTGTGTGTTCATTCAGTTATTAGTGGTGTGTGTGAATTGTTGACTGCATTAGGAGTGTTTTGGGCCTGCAAATGAAATCTTGCTTAGGGCTAATAAAAGCCTAAGGCCGGCCCTGGCTGCACAGTATGAACACACAGCAGGCTGAGCAATATTCTGTTCACTAGCAAGTTGGACTATTTTACACCGTGTTGGTTACTGATGGGACAGGATAATAGATAAATGGGTTTTCTGTACGTTCTAAAGCTTTTAACTTACCAAATAGCATGAAAACCATTCACTGCAATATTTTTTTTTTACAATGAAAGGGCATGAAGGTGTGAACTTATCATGCAAGCATGTATCATGTAAAGTGTTGTTTTTTTTTAACTCCTGCATATCCTCCAATCTATGCACAAAACCTGTATAATAAAATCCACAGTAGGCTTTATTACAGTCCATTCATTGGGGTTGCAAGTGACAGAAAGAACTGACCCAGAACTGACAACGTACACACTTGACCCGCACTTCTTGAGTTGCATGCACACATTGTTACAACTTATCCAGTGTTACAACACTTCCTGCTCACCACAATTAGACAAGACAAGTGAAAAATAATGTCCTGAAGGAGGACTTCAGAATAAAAGCACAATGACAGGGTCTTTATGTAGAGAGAGGGGGCTCTCATTTATAACTGATGGACCACAAATACTGATCTGATCTAAACTTGCGTAATAATTTTTTTTTAAAGAATATTAGATTGGTCAAACAACATAAATCTAATATACCATAATGTATGTGAACTGATAAATATACACTAAACATGAAAACATAAGCTATATTTTGAGTGACTTTCTTGACTAGGAATGGTGATTCTCATTGGTTATGCCACATGAAGTAAAAGTGGCTCTACACACTGTAAAAAAAAAAAAAATCTTATGCATAAAATCTAAATTTAAAGTACAATAGCAGCAGAATGCTGTCAGTATTACATATATTACATGTTAACATATGTTTTTCTTATTGATAATGATGCATTTATTTGTAAGCAGTTTTACTATTTTGAACTACTTTATACACACAATCATTTAACTATATATTGTATGAAAACTCTTAGACTGCAAAGTAACAGTAGTACTATCAGAGTGTAGCACTCTGAAATGTGATGTGAGTGGATTCAGATTGGATCCAATCAAATCAGTCAAGATGCCTTGTGATGTCTGATTGGATCAGGTGAACCAGATAGTGTGTGTCTTTTTGCTCTGAGGGACAAGTACAAGTGTTGTCGTGTCGCGTCTTCTGTCATCCTCGAGAAACTTCTCATCCCTCTATTGACTGCCGACAGTCTGTTAGTGTATCACTGTCTGCCACATGAGGAAAAACCAAAGTCAGAATATTTTTAATGACACGGGGTCTTTAAAGTAATCAGTTATTTGGAAGGTTTAACACGTGCCCATTATCACTTTCTGTTAGATGTAATTATTTAAAGGCTGTACTGCAAGTATCTGTGAGTACTAAGCTAAAGCTCCAAGACGTTTGTCCAAAGTAATTACAAAGAGTGGCCACACAGAGGCCCCAGAGTCTGCAGTACAGGTCAGAGGCACAAGGTGACAGCAGAAAACACATCACTGATGGAAACTGAAGCTCCCCATGGAAAACTAATAGTTAAACTGGTTGAATTTTCAAGAATAGTCGGGGTGCCTTCTTGCTGTCACCATCATCACTTGATGATAAGCGAGAGAGCCACACATGGGTCTGAAGACCTCCTCTTTACGGTGGTCCAAAACGCCTGTGGTAGAAACACTCGCCTGGTGTGCTCTGAGGTCACAGTCCACACAGCCCGGCTAGCAAACGGAGCTAACAGCAGCTACAGTTGGCAGCAGTTTACTTTACTGTTCACCAGGGAACTCTGTAAATCTCAGAGAGCTGATATGCAGCAGCCAGAGGACAGCAGAGGGAAAACCAGAAAACCTTTCTCCATTAACATATGATCCAGTTTCACCAGAATCAGTGAAATCGTTGGTGTGACTTAGTGCCGTGGAACTCTGAAATCAGCTGTTTCTCTGCAGATATCCATTCTTTTGTTGCCGCTAACTTGTACACTCATGGTAGAAATATGCAGACTATTGTCCACAATATATCTGGCTCTATAGAACAGCACATACTTAGTCTTGTTTTGCATTCAGGACTCAGTGCCTACAGGCTTCTTGTAGGATTTCAGTGTGCAGTATCAGTGAAACAACACAGAACTGTATCATCAGCATAACGCTGAACATGAGGGATATCATATTGTTTAATTGCGAAGAAGAAAGGATCCAACATGAGAATCTTGTACAGTGGCACAAATCAAATGATCATTTGCCAAAACTGCACATTGCTTGCTATGTGACGGTAGTCCTGAAACCAATGACAGGATTTATGATCCCATAATCTCCAGAGGAGCACAGCATGTACAACATTTCCCTTCGACAACAGCAGACAAGTAAGAGCAGTGACAGAACTCTGTTGTAGTGGCACTACATGTGCATATTTTCAGACCTGGGGATGATTTCAGTAGAAATAGAGACGTGTCATTTATTCAGTGATAAATGCAGCGCAGAGCTTTAAAAATAAGGATCTAGTTCATCCTCCCCAGTTGCTTTCCTGCAATCAATAACTTGCAGTGCCTCCTTAACAACAGAGGAAGTGAAGGCCTGTCGGGTGAACTGAGAGGTGGGGTCCTGAATACACCATCAAACTGATTTGCAGCAGCAGTAAAATGTGGGTTGAAAGCTGATGTCTTATTTATTTCACCATCATCAAATGTTAAAAGTAAAAGATCCAGATATTAACTCTGTGTCATAATTGGCTTTTCTCACAGAAGGTGTGAATTTCCTTCTGACTTGTTCTTTCTGAGCCAATAGGCCGCTTCACCAGTACACCTCATTAGGGCCCAGGCTCTGTCCCTGTGTGTCAGGTACATGCACAGTAGTTGAGGATGATGAAGGGCTCAGCCTCTAAAAGCAGAGGCAACTATTTCATTTAGCAGCACAGTAGACTAACGACACGTCACTTACTTTACTACCCTGACCCGATGTCTACTCTGTTGTCCTTCACATGAGACTAGCTACAGAACTGTCTTTCTCAGTCTGTTGCTGTAGAACTGCAAAAGGTTCAAGCACAGAAAATGTGTAGCCGGGTGTGATGCTGAGGCCTCCATGTGTCTGTCACTGCCTTTAATGGTGAGAACCTTGACGACTGTCAGCTCTCAGTCTTACACCGGCAGGAGTAAGGAGGCTGCTGAGATGGAGGGATGTATCAAAAGAGAAGAAAGGTGTGATACAGAGGGAAGGTGAGACAAATATCTAACATGAGGAGGTATGACTGACCCTGATCCTCAAGCCTCGAGCGAGGTAAACATCAAGATGTCAAAATACCAACACTCTACAGGAGGCATTTAACACACAACTACACACATGATTGGGTCTAAAAAGAGCATCCAGAGAGGCTTTATTAAGTAAAGATGGGGAGGGGGTCATGACTCTGTGCTGAAAAATAGTGCAACAATTTAAGAATGATGTTACTTAAATTAAGATTGCAAAGAATCTGTGGATTTCATCATCTACAGTTCATAATATCATTAAAAAGTTGAGAGAATCAGAAGAAATGTTGTACACAAGGGACAAACTCAAAAATCAGTATTGGATGGCTGTGAGCTTCAGGCCCTCAGAGAGCACAGTACCAAAAACAGACACTATCCTGTCATGGGCTGAGGAACACTACCAAAAACCATTATCTGTGAACACAGTTCATCACTGCATCCACAGATGACAGCTGAAATGCAACCGCCTTCTGTAGGCCTGAGCTCATTTAAGATGGACTGAGGTGAACTGTCCTGTAGTCTGAGTCATAACTTGAAACTCTGTTTTGAAATAATGGACACCACATCCTCCAGGCTGAAGAGGAGAGGGGCCATCCAGCTTGTTATCTGTGCACAGTTCAAAAGAAACAAAGAAAATAATCTGTTGTGCCACAGGTTTGCTGTCAAGGCATCATCTTCATCCATTATGTACACATGATGAAAAAAGTGGAGTTTAGGGCCCTAAAATCCTAAACTCCATGCCTGGTCACACAAATTCAACAGACCCTTTCCAGTGGCCAGCTCATATTTACTGTAAGTTTGACAGAAGGTGAATGGGTGCTCCAATTTCTGGTGCCATCACAGAGGCAGCCCATTATAACATATACAAGTGGCCCAGTTTTCCCACCAGGAGGAAACATATCCATCAGCAACAGTCAGACGCCTAACAGCTGCAGCTTGGATCCTCCATTAAAAATCCAACACGGCTGCTCGAGCTCTACAGTTATCTTTAACAGCAGAGTGATGATCAGAGTGAAGAAGATGTGCAATCGCCTGATTAACAATGAGTGGAAACTGAATTCCAGGTGGTTGTAAATGAAGCTGATGTTCCTGATTTGGTAGTTTGTGGATGGGGCTGCTTACACATCTGGGCTGAAAATCTGTATGTCTAACAAATCTATTTTGTGATTGATAAATCTTTTATTATAGTGCTAAAATTCGGCTGTTTTAGATGAAATCATTTAATCAGGTTCACAGTTCAACTTGTTATCCATCATAACTCTGACTCTCTCCAAAATCACATCTGTGCATTATCTAACTGTTCCTGATCTTCAGTTACTGCTGTCTAAAAGAGTGACTTCCTGATTCATACCTTCATATTATGCAGATAAATAACAAACCATCCAAATGATGGTTAAACAGTACATTTATTTATTATTATTTTTATTTGTAAATCTGGTTTATTTAAATTGTTTAAATTCAATTTATTTGTTGATAACAGTCCTGACAACTTTCTGGATGATAAGATTCACAACTAACTTGCTAACTAATCACAGAGCATCCTTTGAAAATATGAACATGAGCTGCGCTCTCAGAAGTTTCCGTCCACAGTCACATGGGTGGGTGTCTCCAAGTGGTCTGCAGGTAGGCAGGCTGTCAATGGGAGTGTCTGTGGTACCCCCGTGATGCATTAGAGACTTGTCCAGAGTGCCCCCAAAGCATGCTGGGACCTGGTGCCATCCCCTTAACGCTGACAGAGAGGAATAAACACGACTGTGATGAACACCGTTTCACTGACAAGCGTCACATGTACAGCTTCAGCCCTTCATGGTCATTTTACATGAATGCATCACCACTTGAAACAAGTAGTGCTCGTTCCTTTTGCGTCAAGACAACTAAAATGATCAAGCCTGATAGCGGAAGTTGATGAATATTAACTTCAGAATAAAATAGACGCGAAGACGTGTGATTTCACTGATTGTGTATTTGTCTTAATCTGGGTAGTTCTATGAGGAAAGAGCAGAACATTCCGGTGGTAACCTTACGGACTGCGATGGCGAACAGTTTTACACTAAATAACACAGGTACACATCTGTAGTGCGGTAATAACATACACTCAGTGTGGTCACCTTGTTATTATAGCAGCTTTTAAGACCGACATGAATATTTGTGAAATGATGTCACCGAAGAGATGACATAGTAAGAAGGCTACCGTCTTTGTATATATATATATATACATATATTTTTTAAATACACACTCACAGGATGTAATAATTTATAACAATACATGTTTGTTTATAGTGGTCCACATAAAAATAGTAAAATTGAATGTATAATTTCTAATTTATTTTGTGATAGGTTTCAAGTCTTTCAAGTCTTTGTTTCAGTCTTTTTTCTGTTATCAGTCTGTGTGTGTGTGTCTACGTCTACAAAATATATGCCGCGAATGGTGAACTTTTATTTTGAAAGCCGTGACCGGATGTGGTGTCTCCCCTTGCCGATAACTCGACACTGATCTGGCAGGAGCGAGTCGTTGACTGCGGCGGTCGCAATTTGGGCAACATGGGAGACGCTGTGGGATTTATTGTGAACGGATTTTAAGACGTGTTGGGAAAATGGCGGAGAGGTGAGTCCCCTTCACGTCCTTTCACGCTGTGTGTGTGTGTGTGTTTTCGTCTTTTATTCGATGCGTCCTCTCCTCTGAGGGGAGGCAGCCTTGAACAAGCCCAGGCGACGAGGCTAGCAGCAGCAGCGGCGGTTCGTCGGCTCGCCGTGCCGAAGCGGCTCCGTAGCTAGTTCGCCACTTTTTTTCATTTTCACAGCGGAAAAACACGCACACGAACCGGGCCGTGTGTTCTGCCCGCTCACCGGCCTCTTGGTTGTCGGTGTTAACATTTTTCTCCGTATATTTGTCCCGGAGGAAGGAGGGGAAGGCTCGGCTGTGCTCGGCTGGATGATGGTGATGATGATGATGATGATGATGATGCTGTTGCACCTGTCGGTCTCTTTGCTGGAATGCAGCTAACCTGCTCATCTTAGCTGGATGCTAGCAGCTAACTAAAAACCACCCATGGAGCCCGTCATCAGAGCGGGCGATGCATGGACCAGCCCGGGGTGGGGTGGGGTGGGGTGGGGGTCTCTCTCGCAGCATCACCCTCATCCTCATGATGGATGGAGGCACCTCCCATGAGAGGAGGCACTGGAAATGGAAGAAGCGTGGCACCGTCCTGTTACCTTTCTAACACCATCTTATGCCAGCAGCCTGTAGCTGTCAGCGTGCAGAAATATCCAGTCTGTGGACACGCAGCAGCAAATTCCCTCACAGATCTGTCTGCTGGACATGGCAAATCCCCATATTTCATAACGCACAACTTAACAGCCATTTTAAAGCTCTCTGTGGGCTTTCGTATAATCCAACTCTGAACCACAGGAGTGCAGGGAAATGCCCTCACTGATGGCCATGACCTCCCACTGGTGGAGGGAGGTGGACCAAAGTCCAACTTGTTACTCCGTTACTGGATCATGTCTCTACTCTTAAGTACTGAACGGGGTTTGGCCACAGCAGAAGGAGCTGCCCAACCCCACGTTCACTCACCACACGCAGCATGCAATGGAAAAAATGTACATTTTTTTAATTAAGTTTATTGCCTTTTAAAGTGAGCGAAGGGTGTGGGCTGCATCTCGACTATAGACAATGGCAGCTCCTCTGCCAGCAGCAGCAGCAGCAGCAGGCGAGCTCATCAGCATCAGTTAATAATTGATGGCTGTTAAATTTTAGTTGCAGGGGTCATTTGGCCTCATGTAAATCACTCCTGCAGGTCTGCCCATGTGGGCTCTCGGAGCTTTATGCAAATCCCAGCATGTTTGTCAGAGTCCTCACATCACACATCACAGGCGTCATTCACTCAGGGCTCACGAGGGTCAAAACATTCTTCTGTTTGTGTGTTTTGTGCAAATGAGGAGGAAAGCATCACAGCAGAACGCGCCTCTGGCCTCTCTGTATCTGTTCACGCTTTCCATTAGGTTCTATATTGGTTGCACTCGGACTGCAAGAGAAGTGGGGATCCACAGGAATAGCAGCAGCATTCTGAGGTCAGTCGGTGTAACCGTGAGCGTGCTGATGTGCTGTTGAGGTTCGGTGGAACAGCGATCGCTCGTAGCTTCAGTGAAGGTCAAGGTGAACCTCATGAGAAGTGCTGAGAGCATTATTCAGTGAGTCATTAGAAAGAAAAGTAATCATTCGTTTTGATAACAGATTATTGGTTCAAGTTATTGATCACTGAACTGGATATTTTAATGAGAGCGGGTAATTGTAGCGTTTCTTGTGTTCAAACTAACCCCGGCTCCTAGAAATGACATTCACGTCAGTTCTGCTGTATGTGCAGGACTTCTAGAGGATGGAAATGCCTTTTCTCTCTGCTACTGACGTCTGTACAAAGTGGCGTAGTACTGAGGATAGCGGTGTGTGTGTGTGCAGTTGTTCTGGCTGGTGGTGTTGGGTGGGATGGCGGAGTTTACAGTCCGGACTTCCAGACAGAGGGGAGAGAGCTCAGCATCCTGTTGGCAGCCTGGTGTATACAGATGGTACAGACGGTGTGTGAGAGATGGGTGGGGTCACTTGAAATGCCGGTGCCTTTGCAGGCATGGTGGGTTAAGGCACCAGTGATCTTCCAGTGTGCTGCAGCTGGTCAGAAAGCTCTCAGCGATGCACATGATGGAGGCTGTGGCCCTCGCTCTCTTTAGCTTCCGGAGGAACTAAAGAGAGCAATCTTTACTTGTTGTATCCAGTTTCAGAGCGAGGTGTTCAGGCCCGGCAGGTCCACTTTCCTCAACAGCTGCTGAGGGATGCTGAACTGCAGGTCTGGGTCAGGACTAACCCTTTATGCAGTTTCTCTGTTCCATTCTGGTAGCAAATGTAACCACTGCTTAGATTATATATATTATAAAGGAATCGCTACATGAAGTCTGGGCGGATAAAAAGGGTGTATCTTGTCAGGTGGTCCCATCATGGATTTGGATGAATTTAAATGAAACATTTAGTCTTGTGCACAGATTTCTTTGCTAGATTGGATATTTTGTCAGAAAACACATTGAACATGTGAACATTCGATGACACGTTCAGTGTTAGTCTTTTTGCAGCTTACCAGATATGTTAATGTTAACACTTTCTTGCTATTAAAATCTAGTAATATACAGTAATATACAAATGTCATTTCTAGTAGAGAGGATTCAACATTTCAGAACTTTTTTTGGCTCCTGACATCTCATGAAGAAAAGTGACAGTACAAAGATTTGTAGGAGAACTAGTATTGTTTTTTATAAATATGCTTATTTGCATATTTGGTTGGCAAGAAGCAACAGCTTTGTGTTGTGCGAGTAGTATCTCACACATAAATTTAACCTGGGTGTGAAAATGCCATATGTCACGTTCACACTACAGGATTGTAAGCCCTACTTTTCCAGTTGGCAACAGTTTAGGGAGATCTCCGACTGTAAAGCCTCCAGATCAGAAGCAAATTGGTGTTCGCTCGCTGTGAACTGTTGGAGAGCTCGCTGATGCCTCGCGCCAAACTATATTGCAGTAGGTGAATTTATCCGAGCCTGTCAGGGAGCCGTGCATGCAGCCGTACATGCAGTGAATGTCCTTCAACCAACCCAGCAAGAAGTCAAACTCCTCTGCTGTCATCTGCAGGAGGGGCACAATAATGTAAAATACACAAACATACACGCAAGCTTTTCACCATTTATTGTCTTTGCCAAACCACAATAGGAGAAGGCAGCTTTATCTCCAACACCTTCCGTAGAATCCCAGTCCATCTTATCACACGTATACTTTTCTTTTTCATCCTTTTTTTTATCTTTTTTTTTTTTTTTCAGCAAATCAAGTGCAAATAACTTGGACCGCTCACTTGTGGAAATCCATTTCAGATGATTGGAAGTGAGGGATTCATCCCGGTAAAAGGTCTTATCATGCATGACCTCCTGTCGCTGATCAGTCATAAAGTGTGCGAACCACAATGACTCCAAGATTCACAATTTCAAGACAGAAGGTTGTGTAGTGGGAATAAAAAACGAATCATGAACCCACTACGCGCAAACCAGATGGGATGACATGTCACTGCAGAATGCTGTAGTAGCCATGATAGTGTGCCATGAATTTTAAATGAATCGCCAACAGTGACCCCAGCAAAGCACCCCCTTACCATCACACCTCCTGCTCCATGCTGCAGGGTGGGAACCACACATGCAGATACCATCCGTTCACCAACTCTGTATCTCACAAAGACACAGTCCAGATTCCCACTGGTCTGATGTCCATTCCTTGTGTTTCTTGGCCAACAGTTCTCTTCTTCTTCTTGTTGGTCTCTCTCAGTCGTGCTTTCTTTGCGACAATTCGACCATGAATATCTGATTCACACAGTCTCCTCTGAACAGTTGATGTTGAGAAGTGTTAGCTACTTGGACTCTGTGAAGCAGTTTTTGAAATGTTCTCTTCACGTCTTAAAGTAATGATGGACTGTTCTCTTCACTTTGTTGAGTGGTTTTCTCAATATGAATTACTACAGCGGTTGAATATCAATTAGAGTTGCACGATACCCACGGTACCCCGCGGTGCCAAATCGTAACATTTCCTACTATACTAGAAATTCTACATGACGGTACTACCGTGGATTACTATACTACCGGTGCCAGTTTCCGCTACATAGCGGCCGCCTCTACGCTCCTCCCGGCTTCTCACTGCATGCTACTCCCTTGTAAACAAACCAACATGGCAACTACTGCAACCGAACTACACAGCTGCTGAATTATTGGCTGTTTGCCTGTTACTGGTGACGTCCGGGGATATGATAGGCTGGTTCCCCACGCTGGGTCCGCCTGTCTGTTAGCTGATTGGCTGTTCGTGTGTTTCTGCCGGCAAGAACGAACTCCATCAAGACAGTTCTGCTTCGATAGAAATTTGCTTCAAAACAAACAACAAGCTAAAGTTCTGTCTCGCCCAGACGCACGCACGGCTTACAGTCACAAACACGAGACAACACACTCACCATGGCAGAAGCACCGGGCCCGAGCGGCGAGTCTGCCGCGGCGTCGTCGTCAGTGGCACCACTAATTTTGCTCAAAAAAACAAACTCGTTGTTTCAAACTTGTTTCAGTCTAATTCTTACTTCACCAGTATTATGTTTATCATGCACCAAACAACATTATATGTAATTAATAAGTATTTATAACTTGTACAAATACATTGCAGTTCATAAAAATAATAATAATAATAATACTAATAAAAAAAGGCTGCAGTATCGCGATAATACCTGGAACCGTGATACTTTGCCTGGTATAGTATCGTGACAACTCTAATATCAATCAGCGTATATTGTATACCAACACTACACAACTGAGGGTCTCAAACACATCAAGAAGAAATTATACTAATTAACTTTTGAGAAGGCACTCCTGGTAATTAAAAACCATTTCACAAATTTAACTTTGTGCTTTTAACACATAAAACCAGATGTGTTATTAAAATAGAAATGAAGAGAAACCATTGAGTGAGAAGGTGACTCCAAACTTTTGACTGACTATGTGCATAAAAATAGATTGTGTAGGTTAATGTATGTCTGAATGCAGCTGCTGTCCGAACTCAAATCAGCAAAGCATGTGTTGTGGTTGCGCTGCATTCCAGTCTGCCGAGCTGCTGAGTGTGGAGAAACAACATGCACTGCTTCTGTGATTTTTCTCCCAACATGATTGTGAACAAGGCCACTAATTAACAGCTCATAAAAGGCCGTGTTAATTGGAATTCTCCTTTGTGGTAGGAGTGGAAATCTTTTGGCTGTTTATTCACAAAGATAAGCAGCTTTGAGCCAATTCCTCTCATGCTCGGCGCTGAACCGGAGACCGTCCCGAACAATGTTGCTGACAGACGTGCGTCAACCCCACACATGACAGCTCCACGCCGCACGCGTCCGCCTGTCTGGCAGCCAGCTTGAAATGTGACTCCAGCAGAAGGGTGGGGCACTGAGGTTGTGTGTTGTGGCAGCAGCACGTGGTTGAAATAATTATATCGCCGTACCCGACACACCGAGCTGCTGCCACATCTCTCACATATACTCCTGTTGTCTCCTGCACGGGGACATAAAGAGGCCAGCTATTCAACATGCCACACATTTCACTACCTAACAAAGCCACCTCACATTATGACCGTGTCTCCAGCAGATATTAACATGCGATCAGTATCTGGATCGTCTAGAGTGACTGACCTTTACATTTACAACTAGTGTTAGAGCAGCGATCCACCCAACTGTTACACAGGCTGTTCAGTTTGCTCACTATGAGTCCATCAGTCTGTGAAGACAGTTTCTGACAGACCAGGCTGAGAGGGTCAAGCAAAAGACTGTTAGGTTGTATCATGGGACATGTAGGATTTTGACTTTTACTGTGTGACTAATTAAGTTTATTAAGCTTGCAGGAAAACGAGCAGGTGAGCTACGTTGCACAGCAAAGATATAATGAATGAGGCAACACTGATAAGATGATGTTGATTCAGCTCAGTGGTTTGACTGATTGATCTGATCTATTTGTCACGTTGTACATTTGCACCAGAACAGCATGTTGGGTAAAAAAAGAGAAAACACATTGACTTGTAAGAAGTCAGTACCCTCCTTCAATAAGCTGCACACGCTGGGATCAGATCCCCGTAGGTATGCAGAGCTGTTGCTCCTGTCAACAAACGTGGTGTGTGTCAGGTCAAGGGAAACCATGTGGGATACCCTGGGGGCCGCTATAACATGCAAGGAGATGGTCACATGACGGAGACAGCTGAAGGCATGCAGAGGATACTGCGAGCCTCGCTACATAAGCTAACGTTACTTTCTGTAACTGTATTTCTGTTTGCATATACACGAGTCGACATGTATTCTTCTCATAGACTTTAAGGTGAGGTCATTGTAGTGTTTCATGGATAGCACATACAGACTGTCAGCAATACTCAGCTGAATGTAGCACACAGCCATAATCTGTTGTCTTTAAACGATCATCCTCCTAAATACATTAGCAGTTGTTGTTGATGCTGCACGTGCTCGTTACTCTACCCACAATGCCCCCAGGGTGCGGCTGACCTTTCAGGCAGAGAGTGAAGGAAGAAACGAAACTCTCATCTGAACTCAACGTTATCATCATTCATCACGTTATTAAAAACAAACCACAACCGTACCAGGAAAAGTAACTCATGGCAAAATGTTTACAGTCTGATTACAATTACAACCAATGGATAGCGTAAGAGTGACATCACCGCTGTAAAGCTCAAAATATGCTGCGCCTTTCACACCACTTTCTGCTGTGAAGTTGGACATTTTAACATGGGGTCTTATGGAGGTTGAGGAAGTGGCACGGAGGTGGCCGCATGCACTTCCAGCTCTGTTAATGGGCTTTTTTACCCCCCTAACCCTAACCCTTTTTTTAACTTGGCTAGCTAAATCCAATGCTAAAGTTAGCTTAGCTCCTTATGTAGTTTGCTATGCCAGGCTTACACAGTAAAAGGGGATGAAGCGTAGTTAAACATGTTAGCTTAGCAACAGTTAGGCCATCATGTCGTATAGAAATTGACTGACTTCATTTTTTCACCATGTGAAGGCAGCTTTACTTTGTGCCCACATTAACATGTTTAACCAGGAATAGTGAGCTGGACATGCATTTACACTGTGCACATTAGACCATGCATGTCAGCATCACAAGGACAAGAACACTGGACCTTTTGAATCAATTGATTTTTCTAACATTTGGTTTTAGTAGGAGCCCCAATGACCTGAAAGCTAAGTGCTGTCACCTGGTGGAGATGTGATACACTGCAAAGCTGTCCAACTATTAATATTCAACCTACAGTTAAACCAGCTGCTACAAAAAATCTATATTGGCTGTGTATAATAGCTAAAAAAAACATTATACCTAATTAATTTCCTGCTCATCTGTTAGAGTGTGTGTGTGAAGCACCCTTGTGTGTGTGTGTGTGTGTGTGTGTGTGCGTGCTGTAGCACACCAGGATTCATAAAATGTTGATGTGCACCTCGGGGATGTTGTGTTTTGCTCTCCTGGGCTCCATCTTTGTCCCACTCCACTGCCTCCCGTCTTTATTATCCACATGAAAGAATCACCAAACTGTTCAGCTCCTATTGATGTTGTGACATGAAAGGACAGCAGTTTGTACAAGGCTGCAGTCTGGGCTAGTCATTTTTCATCCATGTAATCAGCCGGCGGAGTCATAGGAAAGAGGGATCATCAGGCAGACACGTCACCTAATCCCACAAATATTAAACTGGTTTTAAGGCCTCTGCACTGCCTGTTTGAGAAAGGGGCAGTACATTCAAACATCCTTTCAAAAAAAGGGCAGGAAGTTATTATAATCCTGTGTAATTCAAATGCCCAGACGTGAACTTTTTTTGTGTTGATATCTAAAGAGCAAAACTGCAAAATCCATACGGTCACAGGCTCATTTAGAAGACACCTAATCTTACAGAATGAATACCGGTTCCACCTGGAGCCTGTTTGGTCTGTAAGAATGATCGAAAGGAGAGATACCTGAAGACGTTTAGCTGAGCGCTTCGCAAGAAGCTTTTTGTCCGCATTCAAGAGGGAAATCTGGTCCTGAGAGCTACATTGAAGTGTAATGATTGCCTTACGCATAGTTGGGGGAGAATTTGTGGAAAGCGATTGCTTGAAAACCGACAGAAAAGGAAGGGCGAGCGCTCCTGAGAATGTTTTAAAGAATTCAGATGGATAGCCATCAGGCCCTGGAGATTTGCTGTTTTACATGCGCCTAATCGCCTCTAGGACCTCTTCAACGGAGATATCATCCTTCAGCTCAGCAGCCAACTCCAGATCTACTCTGGGGATGTTGAGATTGTGGAAAAAAATGTATGTAAGACAGATTTATCATGTGGTGCCTCTGAAGATTAAAGGCAGGAATAGTAGCAATGAATGGATTGCTCGGGTACTTAACCTGTACGGGCAGACATGAGTTGGGTTCTAGTAGCAATGCTAGTCTGATGGTGCTCAGCAGGACAAAGGCCAACCAAAGAGGCCAAAGCTCCAGATTTGTCGCCTCCAGTTTCAGAGTGTAATCCCACTGTGGTAAATATGGACAGCTGTACTCGAGTATTTGTTCTGATTGAATTACTTCTGATCAAAAACTAGCGAGTCGACAACAAGCAAGGTCAACAACATAAGACATAGCAGCCAGCTAATATTACTGACTAGTCCAACAGAAGTCAGCCCAGCTCGGCGTCTGTCTTTCAGCCTTTTATTTCACCAATCTCTCGCCAACCACTAAAAGTCAGTCCCAGATTTACTCTTGTCGGGCGGCTTCTTACTCGCTCACTCTCTCCTATTCTCTTCTTAGTTTCCTCCTACAATATCGGTCTCTTCTCCTCTGCCATCTTGCGACCCTGCTGAGCCGCTATGTTACACCTGAAAACCTCCTCTTCTTCCCGGTTGTTGAAAACTCCTGTGGTGCAAACACCAACAACTCCCCCAGTGCTCTGAGCTCACGGTCAGGCTAACAGACTGAGCTAACGTTAGCTAACAGCAGCTACAGTTGGCAGCAAGTTGACATGACAGGACATCAGAGGGAAGCACAGTGTTACAAAGTGCAAGAGCAGAGGTATAGGGCACAGAGTGGAAGTGACGCCAAGCTGATTACAAGTTAGTGTAGCATCAACACGATTTACTAGTGCCTCATTTCATGTCATTGGAGATGGATGACCTTGACTGTTCACTACCCTTTATTAAAATGCATTTTAATAAATTGTAATTTCCCTATACAGTAAAGCCTTTGCATTTGCAGCCTGCCATCACACATACTTCCGACCTGTCATTTGCATGTCATCTTCAATCTGTGTCGTGTCAAATAATTTGCCAGTGCAGCTTTAATCTAAGCTAAGAGGGAGCGGGGTGGGGGAGCAAGGAGGATAGATGGAGGAAAAAAAGAGACAAAGCTATGAGGGGATATTGACGGGCTGTACAGAGGGAAAGTAGCAGCAGTGCTAAGCGAACAGCATAGCGGTGAGAAGCACGTCGCCCTTCCGTCACTTTGTGCCCCAAAATGAATGTGACACTGTGTTGAGCTATCGAGCTCTCCACTGCTATTGTTGGATTCCGATTGCTCGTGGCTGCAGAAAAGCCTGTCTGAATTAGAATATGAAAGTGAGCAGAGATAGCAGCATATTGACTGGCATTGACAGTGGATAGAGGGGGAGAGGGAGGGGCGGGCGAGATAGAGGCAGTATTGACGGATGAACAGAGAGAGAGAGAGAGCACTTTCTCTTGCTAATAGGATTATTGTGTAAATGTGTTTGTCTGAAGGGCTGTCCCTACTGTGTGTGTGTGTGTGTGTGTGTGTGTGTGTGTGTGGGCCCAGTTTTAGCAAAGGAAGGACAACCTGCAGTATTGGATGCATAAAATGGAGAACCCGTGGATGAACTGTCAGTTACTGCGACAGATCTGCTTCGTGTCTCTGCCAGTGAGTGGGAACCATAAATGTAGTTGGGCTCTAAATATTCAATCCACCCTCACACACTCTTAACACTGCTAGAATGATTGGCATAAATTTTAGCCCAGATAGTCATGGTTTCCAGGCAATGTATCCGAAGGACGTTGTCTTTAACACTTTGACACAGTCTTGGTGGATTTTTAGTCTGATGAACACAAATCTCTGTGTAATAATCAACTTTAACTATACCAGCCTGTATTCAATTCAGTTTTATTTATGTCGTGTCAAATCATGCAGTCAAGTTATCGCATGACACTTTCCATATAGAGCAGGTCTAGACTGTACTTTTTCCAATATTATCAACAGAGACCCGACAATTCCCACCATGAGCAAACACTCGGTAACAGTGGCGAGGAAAAACTTCCTTTTAATTGATTTATTTAATACACATTTCTTTTCCCACAACAATTATTTGTGTAATCGGTGTGAATCTCATCTCTTCAGAAAACTTTGTATTCCTACATAATCAATCAACCACTGTTATCATATATACTATTTTTTTCTAATCTTCCCCTAACTTGCGTAAATGACACAAACTTGCGACTCGACCCTGCTCTGTGTGTATGACACATGCGGCACGTTTGGTGCAGATTACGTCACGATCATAGACCATACGAAACATGGACGCAGTCTCCATGACGTCACACACAGGTTTCTGTAGAGCCGTCTTGACGCTCAGTGTGGTGGCCTCCGCCGGCTCACATATAATCCAGAAAAGGGCAAAGAAGTGGAGTCATTGTCATTAATTAGCTATAGAGACCAAAACAGTTTTTTGTACCAGGCTGTAAACATGTTTATTTCTGCTGTGAAGTTGGACATTTTAACATGAGGGCTTACAGAGACTGACTCACTTCTGTAGCCAGCCTCAAGTGGACGATTGAGGAACTGCAGATTTTGGAACTTGGGTGTTGGCTTCACTTCACAGCCACAGAGGACACTGCTTTGTCATGACCGAAAAATCAGACTATGGTTTATGGCAGTCTCCTGTTTCCATGTAACAGTAATGTTTTGCTTGACATTGCAGTAAACTGTTGCTCTGGCAGGATGTTTGTTCATTCCTAATAGCTCTTTTTATCAGCTCCAGTCCTGTGTCAGCCCTGCTGCTCATGCTAAGCTATGCCTGTCGGCCTGTCTGCCCCCGTTTACCACAATCCACTCACACAGATGGAAAAACAAAAGCACTGCAAATATGCCATCTCTCATATCCTAAATGGAATCACAACACTTGTCAATGAGCGCTGAATGCCAGAGTCAGTCTGAGCTGAATGTCTGTGGAGCTTGTTGACTGCTGTAGGATGTAACAGGAGGGGTACAGCTGTAGTGTTTCTTTTTTACTGACAGTAATTGTAATATGTTGTCTGTCTTATTTATGCAATATGTACATGCACGTATAATATGTGTACAAATGTTATTAAATTGGGGATAGGCATGAGTATACAAGTACTCAAATGGTTCTTATATAGCGCCTTTCTAGTCTTGTGACCACTCAAAGCGCTTCACAGTATGTATCTCATTCATCCATTCACACACATTCATACACTGATGCAAGGTTCCAACTGCTCATCAGTTTGAGGAGCTAACCATTCATACGCATTCACACACTGATGGCGCAGCCTTCGGGAGCAATTTGGGGTTCAGTATCTTGCCCAAGGACACTTCAACATGCAGACTGGAGGGGATCGAACCACTGACCTTCTGATTAGTGGACGACCCGCGTCCACTAGTGGACGATCCGAGCCACAGCTGCCCCTCAACTCATCAAATGATAGAGCTCCACAGCCACAAATAACATCAATTACAGAACATAACCCATTACAATCTCTGCCAATGACATGAAATGGTACACACTTCCTGTCTTAAGTGGGCGTGGTCTCCTTGCCCCCGATCTCCAAACCTGGTTTAAAGTGAGCAATGCAACACTGTATTGTGCAGATGATGAGAACAGATTGTGTTTGTTAAAAAATTCCTCGAGCGTCCACTTGAGTTTGGCTACAGAACAAGTCAATCTCCATAAGCCCCCATGTTAAAACATCCAACATCACAGCAGAAATAAACATGTTTACAGCCTGGTACAAAAAACCGTTTTGGTCTCTTTAGGTAATTTCCACGATCATAACAACTGTACTGAGGGTGAATTTTTATAGAGCTCACCTGTTCAAATGATATTAAGGCTTAAAGTTATGCAAAATGAACAGCATGGCCACTTTGATTGACAGGTAAGTGTTATTTGAGCACCCAGGCGTCATTCAGCCAACCTTAGGTGACGTGGATCATCTGTGCAAGAGGCAGAACAAACCGGCGAGCGCTACATATTTTAAGCTTCAAAACAGTGCTTTAGAAAGCTACGGGTGACGACTGTCCATTCTTTTTACTGTCATTAGGCTAAACGCGCACGACACAGATGCTACAGGAAATGACTCTTGAGTGAGGCGTCTCTTCTATTAACTGTTGCTGATAATATTACAGTCCGTGGTATGGACAGTATGATGTTACTGCCTCAAGGTGGGCAAGGTGGGTGAGCTGAGAGGCTTTTGGGGGTTTACTTTTTCTTGATCGACAGATATAGGAGAGCACTTACTGAGGCCTTCCTGTCTCACACACACACACACACACACACACACTGATAGATGTCGATCATATAGCTGCACAGGAGTGCTGCCTTGCATGGCATCCTAGTGCACAGGTGTAAAGTGTACATGAGGCAGTGATATGGGGTGTTGTGGAGGCGTAGAGGCAGAAGTCATGCATTGATCAGGCTCACTGTGTTAACACCACACGGGTCTAATGTTGTTATTGGATGAATATTGATTAGTTCTGTTGGTGGGTTGATGATGTGTGGCAGGAAGGTTGAATGTCAGCTGCAGCAAACAAACTGTATAACTATATACACAGTATATACTGTGTATAATTATCAACCAAATCACCTCCACACACGCTCTACAGGTGTTTTGATGTTGTATTTATCTGATCTGCATGATTCTGTATTAGCTGAGGTAACTGAAGCCTTTACAGCGCTGGTTTAGTGAGCCACAAATTGCATGTGTTGTAAATTGGTTTATGCGATGCTGCTCAGCCAATCAAATCTGTGCAGTTTTGATAAGCGACCAGAATAATTTGACATGAATCCAGAATGGACATTCATTTCATTCTTCCCACGGGCAGTTCAAAAGCAATTTGTCTCATATGTTCTGAGACTGTGGTGATTATTAAAAGCAGCAATATAAGCGTCACAGTGAGACAGAAGAGCACACAGCAAACATACCCACTCAAATCTGAACTGAGGGCTCAGAAAATAAATGATCAGAGCCCAATATGACCGATCCACCACAATCTAGACACACTCATTTGCTGCCCAAAATCGTGCTAACAAATGTTCTTTTAAATATTTCTGAAATATTATTGACCTGAACTTTCTTCATTTAATTCCACAGTATTGAATTGAATGGTTGTCGTGAGAAATAAAATCACGACATCGCTGTCGCTGTACATACGTTGTACGTCTGTTCTCACACTATAATTTTAAAGTGTGTACAATCACCAAAAATACGTAACACTGTACGACACTAAGTCACACATCACCAACTATTTCACTGATTTTGGTGAAACTGGATCATATTTTATGAAGAAAATATTTTCTGGTTTTCCCTCTGAGGTCCTCTGGCTGCTCCGCCTCAACTCTCTGTGATTTACAGAGTTTAAAGTCACCTGCTGCCAACTGTAGCTGCTGTTAGCTAATGTTAGCTCAGTCTGTTCAGAACACTGGAGGAATATTACCACAGGCATTTTGGACCACTGGGAAGAGGAGGCTTTCAGGCCCGGGGTGCAGGGGAATGCTGACGGGGGAGAAGAGCCAGTGTCATGCCAGAACTGGAGCTGGACAAGTAAGCAATGTAACCGGGTTCAACAGCCTCTATGTACATGATGGCAGAGGAGAAGAGACTGGATGCTGATAGAGGAAGCTAAGAAGAGAAGGGAGTGAGTAAGCAAGCAAGAAGCCACCAGACAAGAGTAAATGTGGGACTGACTTTTAGTCGGCGAGAGCCTGGTGACATAAAAGGCTGAAAGTATAGACGCAGAGCTGCACTTCTTGGAAACAGTTGCATCAGTTGGTCTGTTATAGACTTATACATTTTAAATTCAAACAGGTCATGCTTAGATGCTGCTTAGATATTGTTGATGTGTTGCCTATGTTAGTACAGTAGTTTTGTTGTGACATAGTGTGATTATGAAAAGACATTGTTTGGTTATATTAAAACCAGGAAGAGCCTGGGTAACACACGATCTGATTGAATATTATTTTTTTTCCTATAAATTATAAATACAGCCATACAGGGAGGTTGTGTGTTATGATTTTTTTGCGTGCGTCTGTGTATTAGGCAGGATAAATTAATCATGAATCACCAAAGCCTGGCAGGATTTCTGATGGAGCTGGAGCCTCAGAGCTTTACGTTGGAGCAGGTGGGTGGGAGAGTGGGGGTGTTAACAAGCAAGAGGCAATTTTAATTAGCCATGCTGCTGTTGAAGAACTAATCAGCTTTAGGCGGGGATGTCTTACACACACACACACACAAAGGCGTGTGCACACACATGCACTTAGAAAGCTTGGGAAAATGAAACAGAGATTGTTGTTGTTGGGGGTGAAGGGTTAGGATGGGGGTGAAGGCAGCAAAGCGAGGCAGGAAGCTGGAGTGGTACACTTTGAATTGTAAACATCCTGTTCCAAGCATGAAGGAGAAATCACAGTGTATGCAAAGCATCTGATAAAAACGCAGTACCCAGTCTAGAGCCAGTGTTTAGTTTGTCTGATGTGGACTACTGTAGAAACGTGGTGGTTCAAAGTGGCTGACCCTGTGGAAGAAGACCTGCTCATTAAAGATATAAAAGTCTCATCCTAGGGGTGTCGTTTAGCCCAGTTGGTAGAGCATCCGCCCCATGTACAAAGGCTCAGTCCTTGCTGCGGCGGCCCAGGATTCAAATCCGACCTGTGGCTCTTTCCCGCATGTCATTCCCCATCTCTCTCCCCACATTACTGTCTCTGTCAAATAAACCTCAAAAAGGCCAAAAAAAATCTCTTTAAACATGGTTGGAAGTATTTAGATAACAAAAACATAATGATTCATATTTTCAGGTGATTATGCCTTCACGAAGAGCCCCTTAAATCTTTTTCATGGTGTTGTGGAACAACTGCAGGATGTGGCAGATGAATGATGATGATGAATCTTGAGGGTCGTGAGATGATTAATGTTAGTGGGAAGTCTCTGTAAATAATATTACAAAGAGTATGGTCTACACCTGCTCTATATGGAAAGTGTCATGAGATAGCTTCTGTTATGATTTGGAGCTATATAAAGTGAAGTGTTTCTCAAACCACGTACCATCTCAGAAATTATACCACTATTTTATGTACCACTACTTTGACAGACAGTTAACTTTGACAGACAATAATTAAGAAGATTAATTATTGTTGACTGTTGAATCCTGAATAGAAACATCAACTTTACCTCCACCTACTTTCTCACGTTTCATAACTAATCATGGATGTATGCATGCACTACGTGAATGAACATGACGACGTATCAGGCTGATGTTGAAACAAGATATTTATTTATTTAAGTTATTTTAAATTACATTCCTGTAATATTGTAGTTTGATTTCATTTCAAATGTTGTAGATGATTTGATGTGTTTTTAAATAATTTTATTAGGGCTGCAGCTATTGAATATTTTGGTAATCGAGTATTCTATCGAATATTCCATCGATTAATCGAGTAATCGGATAAAAATATTACTGTAATTTTCGGACTATAAGCCGCTACTTTTTTCACACGCTTTGAACCCTGCGGCCTATACAACGGTGCGGCTAATTTATAGATTTTTACTGGCCAACGGTCAACGGGGAGCACTCTCTAGCAGTAAACGCAAAAGTGAGACAGACGTGGGGAAAGATTATGCGCCGAAGAAGACTAGTTTTGATTTTGTCATTTTGCGCATCATGCACACACCCTCATCATGGAAAACACACAAAGAAATGCATATGATGCAGCTTTTAAGTTAAAGGCAATCGATCTGGCCGTCAAAGAAGGGAAGTAGAGCTACTGCACATAATCTTGGCATCCCTTGTTGATGCTGTGTTGGTGCTGTACTGCTGATTTTCAGGCACAGTTTGAAAAAAGCGTGTCTTAAATAAAACTAAAAAAAAATCTTCCGTGTACTGTGTTTCTGTGTAAATATCTCGTTACAACATGAAAACCTGCGGCTTATATTCAAGTGCAGCCTATATATGTACAAAATTTATTTTCTTTTAAAATTTAGCTGGTGCGGCTTATATTCAGGTGCGCTCAATAGTCCGAAAATTACGGTATTCTTATTACTTTCGCTTTGCTGCGTTTGCTCATTTTCGCTGTTTTCTGTCCCCGGTGTCTGCCATTCTGAACATCAACACTGTCCACACACGTTACCAAAAGCCCCCTTCCGTCTTCTTCCGCTTTGCAGGGGACGCATAGCCTGTACCGTAAGCATGTTATGACACACTAAAAAGAATCTGTGCGAAATGTGAGCTTTAAATTTAATTAAACGAGGCTTCGAGGCGGAGGAAATTCCTCGATCATTTTTTGTAATTGAGTTACTCGAGGAATCGTTGCAGCCCTAAATTTTATTAAAAAGATATATTTCAGAGATTCTTCCAAGTATCACTACAGGAAGGCCGCGTTACCACCAGTAGATCTTCAACCACAGTTTGAGAACTAGTGGTGTAGAAAAATGGCTCCCCAAATTTTTCCCAAGTGATTAGACCATTTTACAATTTATAGAACCAAAAATTGAATGAAACCATGTGAGAAGCTTAGATGGAACATGTCTTTGGTGGAAATGCTTACAAGACATTGATGTCTGGAACATGTGTGAAACAAGTCCCATGTAGACCTCTGGTTTCATCTCTAACAGTCTGTTGTATTTCATTAGCTTATTGTATCATATATCTTCCTTTATGTAAAACCTTCATGTGAAACGCAGCAGTATACAAGTAAAAAGTAGCAGAAGGTGTAAATACTCATTCTCCCATAATACACACCAACTCACACCACTTCTTCTATTGTTGTCTGGCTCACAGATGCTGACTTCACACACCTGCCAAAGAGTGGAGAAATGACGCACGATAGTTGGTCCCAGTGCTGCTTTTCAATGATGTATGTCTGAAATGTCCCAGTTTGTAGAAACGCAGAGTCTGATGAAGGCAGAATCTAGCAGGAAAGTCCAGCTCACTTTGAACTACATAAGTGCAAAGATTCAAGAGTCTTTCAACATGTCCAGTTGCTTCTCTCAACCCCTTTTCTTCCTTCCTGTGCAGCATAACCTGAGACGTGAGAAAGAGAGATGGAACGTTACCCAACGGAAAATGCTTTGTGTACCGTACAGCATGTGAGCATATGGCAACTAATAGAGGAAAAAAACACTCTAATAGCATGAAATGATGAAGCTGTCATGAAAATGTATCAGTAGATTCACTCTGAGAACCGTGGAGCCATCACTTTAAGCAGTCCATGATGGCAGCAATGTTGTGCGCTTCATATCTGAAAAGGCCTGCAGTGATGGCCCGGACACCCATCAGTCTTTCCTGCCTGCCAGGCCTCTTAATCCAGACCGTCCCAGGCTCACTTTCCTCCCATTAATGCTTCTGATTGGTTCACAGCGTGTAGGCAGAGGGCGTCACGGGGGTCAACCGCAGACACAAGTGTTCTGCTTAGTATTCAAGCAGTACAAAGCCACTTAAAATCAGCCCCCACAGTTGTGGGTCGTGTGAGCAGGAGCTCACAGTTGAAGTGTGCAGTGTCTGCCCAAACCTCCAGACTGACCATCGACTGACCACAGACGTGGTGAAGGTGGTCATGTTTACTTTGTTCAGTGCTCAGTCTAAAATCAAATTCACTTCACTTCAAATTACCACACGCTTGAGATCCATCATGATCCTCTCAGAACAGGCCCATGGTCTACTTTTGGGCCACCACCCAAGAACTGGGAAGCACTTTACTAATTGGAGCCTAACTAATTCTGAATTGTGACCATGATCTGGACTGAATGGGACATTTTACTTGCACTGAAATAATTAGTCGATTACAACCTACAGAAATCCCATAGTTTTAGTAAATCATCATTTATCAGGGAGTAGCTGTCAGTCAGAAAAGAGTGTAATAACTTTGTTTGCCTTCTGATGAAGGCAGCGACAGAGGGATGGATGATTTTCTGTTTCACATGCTAGGAACTGACTGTCTTATCTCTCCTCTCCCTGAATGTTGCCATTCAAATCCGTTACTGACTGCCCATGCTTGTAATTGTCAAGATGGCTGTTCTACTTGACTCCCCATGGTCATCGTGCAACTAACTGTTTGATATCATCTCATATCGATCACATGAACTTGACTAACTGACTTTTAGTTTTTTTATTGACAGAAAGTAATTTGAAGATTGTGTGTTTAGCCTGCTGAGTGAAATGTGCCCCTGAGACTATGAGGGTTTTAGCTCCCCCAGAGTGACCGTTCATGGAGAAGGCCTTTCTACCTTTAAAAATCAGCTCCATCACTGTCAACAGCAACTGGTGTTGAAAATTACCGGTGTTCCTACAGTGTTTTTTGTTTTCAAACCATCTAATTCATAGCCATTGTTTTTCATAATTTATCAGTATCTGTCTTTAATCTAATTCAGCAAGACTCTGGACAAATTAAATTGCTTAAATTTAAATTAAATTTAAATTGCTGTCAGTTCATTCCTATTGTTCAATGAGAACATTTAGAACCCGGAAAATATGCAGAACAGATGAGTCTTTTTTTTTTTTCAAAGTTTAAGCAAATTTCAATGTGCCCCCCGAACATTAAATGATACGCATATGTGCATAGCTTTGCATATAAATCTTGCTACCTTGTCAGAGACTATTACATATTTAAATGAAAGACCAACTGGTCATCTGCAGTCTGAAAGTAAAAGAGCTAAGAGACCAATATTTCTCCGCGTTAATCACCAACATTTGGCACGCCAGATTTTTATTTACAGCCAGCTTGTAAACTCTCCCACCCCTAGTTCTTCATCTGCTGCTGACTGTGAGAAATGTCTCAACAAAACTGTCCACATACAAGCCAACATCACTCTCTCAATTTCTCTCCTGCTTCTTCCCTGTCCATGTCCACCCTTGTTAGATAGCTTCAGGCCATTTGATTTAGGAACTCTCCCTGACCTGGTGTCCCATATAAAGCCTTCATCGTTGGTTATTTTGATTGATTCCCAGCAAAATTGTTCAAAGTAGTGAAGGGGGAAATTGCTTTCTCCGTATTCTAAATGGTTATTTTGGACTAGATGTGCCATTGCTACAAGGACCTTGCTCTAAAGAAATTAGAGCTGTCTGAAAGACCAGAGTCTTTGAACTGGAAATACTAAATAGTAGTGTGTATTTCTTCAAAGGGTTACTCATGAATGCAGGACTGGATACTGCTCTGTATTAGTGTTGGTGCTGATTGACCTTAGTGCAGAATTTGACACCATGAATGCTGCTGAGCAAATCAATAGACTAAAGACGTGTGGGAGGGGGTGGGCATTACTCGAACGGGCCTGGAGTGATTCTCATCCCGTCTGTCATCAAGAAAATATCATGTTTCAACTGATTAATTCACCTTTTCAGGTGCACTGACATGTGGGATACCTCAAGGACCAGTTCTGTTCTGACATGATGACTCACCGTAACATCTAATTTCACTGTTATGCTGACGACACGGTTATCTCTGTTAACTGTTGAACAAGCTGTTCATCAGCTGCTGAACTGATGTGAGTGATCAGATGTCACAAGACACAACAGATGTTATTTTCATCGACCTTGAGCACCTCCAACCACAGTCCCTTTACTGTAAATACTAGGGCTAGAGAACCTGTTTGATATTTTTGGCAGTTATCTAATCGAAAAAGTCCAGGCGAGCTCAAGTTGTCACATAAAATCATGTAGGTACAATCACAGTGAAATGGTAAACATTCTTTAGGCAGCGGGACTTCTAGTGGAACCACAACCATTGTCTAGAATGGTCACTGTTAGCTCCGCTGGTACACAGCACAGCCTCAGTGATTGAGTTGTTTGTCTTGCTGATGTTCAGGAGGAGGTTGTTGTTTTGACACCACAACTTGATGATGGCGTTGGAGTCAATAGTGGCTACACAGTTGTATTTCTACAGGGACTACAGCAGGGGAGTCAGCTTTGAGGTGCTCCGATGTTAAGGATGAAGGTGGATGAGGTGAGTCAGCCTGTTAGGAAGTCAAGGATTCACATGCACAAAAGGATGATGTGGCATCTCCTGTTGATCGGTTGGGGTTTAGGGTTAGTGTGTGCTGTGTAGTGAGGAGCAGATGTAATCCTCGACCAGCTGCTCAAAGCCCGTCATCACAGACACAACTTGCATGACATCTGCAGCTTGTCTTTGGTTTCGTTGATTTCGTTATGCCAGACTCTTCATGCATGAGGAGCCGTTGACTATCAGGCGTCAACATCCATCCCCTTGTACCCATAATCCCCTGTGTTTTAAAGTCTTTCCCTGGGCTGCTTTCGATCACCTTCAGACAGCTCTGCACTTCTCTCAGACAAAGGAGGACAGAGACTTGAGTTTGCAGACATAGCTGTGCAGTCACTCGAGGCCACAGTGTTAGCATTGTTGTTTTCTGGTCAAAAAACTGAAGTAAAGCAATGTTTTGCTCACCACTGTTTAAATGCAGCTTTAGCCGGAAGCCAGAATTTACACAGTGTGATTGTAATGGTCCAGCTATTAGGCTAATTTCACATCCATCCATGCATGACAAGTGTGTGTGTGGTGTGTGTAACTGATGGTTTAATACCTTCTGTGACAGGTATTCAGTTTCATCCAAGGGTCACGGAATTGCGAAGGCCATGGTTGCTAGGAGACCATCTCCCCACGCTTTTGTGTTGAAGAGCCTCGAGGATAAACCACTGCATCACACCTACAGAAACGCATGCACATCGCAGGAAGCAGACAAACACACACAGGAGCTTTGTTTGTTCTTTGTACGCACGCACAGAGATACATGGCTGAAGAATGGCTGTGATAAGTTTGTGTTATTGATTTCTGTGGAGCAGTGATTGTGTCAGTATATGATTTTTTTTTTTTTTTGCTTTGATATTAATTTAAAGAATTAAAAAAAAAGAAGAAATTATTTAAAATGAGTAAATAAAAATAAATAGAATTTAAAAAATAAATAAATAAAAATTATACACACACACTTGAATGCGGTGCCCCCCAATGGCACCGCACGTTCTACCCTCTCTCACACACGCACACACATATTTCCATTTAATAAAATATTTTTTTAATAATAATAATAATAATAATAATAATAATAATAATAATAATAATAACATGCTTAATATTCATCCATCAGTTATCAAAATAGTCAACTAATTTTCTTTAGTCAGGCATATCAACTAAATGATCTAATGAACATCTTATTCAGTATATGTAAATACTGTAATGTATGTATAATTTCAGATCACAGTATAACAGCAGTCCATCCATTTTTTTCAGTATGAATTTTGATGATTAATAGCATGCATTTAGATTCACACTCCAACTACATATCCTTATTATATCTAGGCTGCCATAATGCGGCAGCTTGTGTAGACACTTGTGTGTTTAAACATCTGATATTTTCCAAAACTGAATACATCAAGGACATCATTAATAGAAACATGGCAGGAAGTGTCCCTGAGCAAGACACTGAACTCCAAATGACTCCCCAAATTGAAGGCTGTGACATCTCTGAGTGCTTTGGACAGGAAGTTGTCAGCCTCTGCCATCTGTGTATAAGTGTGTGTGTGTGTGTGTGTGAATGGCTGAATGTGCTGAAAGTGTTGTAAAAGCACTTTGAGTGGTCAGTACATCAAGTCTATTTACCATTTAGATTTATTTAAAATATATTGGCGTAAGCAGAGGGATGTTTTTGATTGGACGTCAGCTGATCTGATGGGCGGGTCTGTGGTTCCGAGGCTGGGTGAAGAGACGGCAGAATGGAAGTGTAACGTGCACACCTTGTAATGCTACAGGGTGAAAATTGTTTCCCAAAGCTGCTGTGTTGAGGCTGTCTGTCTGTCTTCAGTATATGAACACACTGCTCTCCTGCTGCTGCTGCTCCTGCTGCTGCTGCTGCAGCTATTTTTAGTGTGTGGGTGTTGAGAGGTCCAGATCAGCCTACCAGATCATGGAAGCTCCACAGAGACTCCAGCACCACCACTGATGTAGGAACACACACACACACACACACACAGAGCACTATATAACAATATGGGTGGGGGTGGTGATCTGATTAAATGAGACAAAATAGTGGCACTGCAAGTGCTCCACACAGACACACACTCTGATCTCTCCATCGGCAAGGGGGTAGGTGGGCAACAGCTGCAGAACATGAGGCACTGAAGAATATGTATCATACAAGCAATCTTACTGATTGTGGAGTGGTCGCGGCCTTTCAGGTAACAGTCATGAAAATTTTTAGAATGCTGATTTTTGTTTTAGAAGGGCACAGAAATAAATAAATAAAATACTGTGGCAGTCCTGCGTCGTCCGCCTCCCGGCCAATCGTGGATCATTGGCAGACCTGCGTTGGCTTCATTTCCCAGCCTCGCTGTAATTAGTGTGTGCACACTAGATGAGATTCTCAGATATTGATTGATAGATTAGATTAGTGTTGTCATGATACAGTATCAAGTTACCGAAACAATATTATATCAGAAACAGAATGTCCACCAGGGTTAACCGTGGACATGCAGAATGAGACACACAGTCTCCCAAACACATTTACAATGAAATCCTGCTAATCTGTGGTGAACCTGCTCTGCACAATGTTCATGTTTAATAGTTTCAAAAATAGTTTAGAAGTGGCATGTAGCTGGTAGTGCTCTGCTATTTAACTGTTTTGAAAAGCACCAAAATTAACGATATAATGTTGCCAGCGACAAGTTGAAAATGTTCAACTTGAGGGAAAAAATTTGCGTCTATTGCGGGGACTGTAACGTGGGGAGGACCGAGCAGAGTGACAGACATACATGGACTGCCTCTTTAAACTCTCTTATTTTATATGTATTGTGTGTGTATATATATATTAAATAATGAAATCTGAGCTCAAAGATCCACTCACCAGCCTTCAGAGCTTTCTACTGCATCTCGTGATCTTCATCAGTGAATAGGACGAGCTCACGTCTCATTACGTGACTTGTTGTCGGAGCTCTGATGACCTTGGTCATGTGTCAGGGATTTCTTTCTTATGTTTTCTTAAATCAGATACAGGTCTGATTTATTTTTATTTTTTATTTTTTTGCAGTGCGAACAGTCAGAAGTCATGCAGCTTTTACATCGCTTTAAGTCTTGTGAGATGGAGAGTCGCCTCTGTGTTTGCTTCCATAGCCTGCATGCTGCGTGTGACGTCACGTGCCGTGTTATTGTTTTTTTTTTTGTGCGCATGGGTCAGTTCAGGATCATGACCAGTTCTCACTGGAGTCTGAAACTGACCACAATTGAAAAAAAAACTAATGTTAACAGCTAAACCAGGAAATCTGTGTGGATGTTAAGTTCACTGCAGCCTCAGTGCTCAGCAAACACAGCACAGATCAGCTGGAGCTCTAGCTTTTTTTGACTTTATTTCATCTGCACAATGTCTCAATCAGGCTGCTGAGAATGAGGTGTTATCTGTAGGTTGTAGCTTGTCATGCACTTCCAGTCAAGTTTTACTGTATCTCTTCTGCGTGTCCTCTAAAGAGGACTTTGGTGGCAGCCCACATAATGATGTCGTCATGTGTGACCTGAAGTAATTACAGCCTCACAGTAACAGGAGACCCCAGAGACGCTGTCGGTCTTCACTGTGTCCGTCCTCCTGGGACTCAACCCACTGTGCTTGTTTTAATTCATTGGATTTTCACAGCTGGCAGCTACAGGGAATACTTAGCGGGATAATACGATGATGATGATGGAGAGAGGGAAGAGTTCACTTGACTTGACATGCAACACATAGACAGATTCAAGATGTCTCCATGCTGCCGGCGTCAGCCTCCAGCCTGGCCACAGCTGCTGGCCTTGTGTCACACATGTGACAGAGAGCTGAGCAATTCATATTTATTCATCATCCCAAAACACTGTCATAACAACACAACGTTGCAAACTGCTCATGATGCTTTGTTTACTGACACCAACATTCTGAGGACAGGAAGAGTTTCGATAACTTCAAGTCAAAAATCTGTGCATCTAGTGAGCCAAACCAAACAAGAGGAAAGTGAGAGAGAAAGTTAATAACATAAACAAACAGGGACGCTCCCAGGGCTGCGAGGGAAGTGTGAAAGACAAGAATCCTACTCTGCAAAGTGAAATGCTTCGAAAATAAATCAGTGAGGTTGAAATATTCTGCCTCTCGAGTGTTTCTTTACAGTCTCTAAAACAAACTATTAAAGGTCAAAATCGGTGTGTTCTCCCTGTAGAGTCAACTAACTAACAAGGCAGTATAGTAATAGTAATGTAATAGGCAAAAAGACTTGTTAAATAAAAATAATAATATAAAAATAGAAACAGTTTCATCAGTGTCATCCTTTTTTAACTTTACTACAGGTTTGGGAAAAAGACCTAGGTATGGTCTTAGATAAAAATACCTGGCTTAACATTTGTGACAGAACATTTTCCATTTACAAGTAGCAAAATTAAGATTTTTAAATAAATCCATACATTTTATTTGACTCCTGTATAGACAATTCAACAAACTGTTCTTGATGTAAAACTAAAGAAGGAACATTCATGCATCTGTTTTGACAATTTGTATTTGATTCAATGGAAATTTGACATGTGAGTGACAAACCTGAATTTCTAGTGCGAATAGTGATTACTATAACATTTGGAAATATCCTATAACTGATGTTGGATCAATTATCAGAATTGTTGTGTTGTAGACGGAGAACTGAAGAATGGGTGATCTTATTTATCATTTGTAGTTCAGGTTGTGATATAACTGTCCTACATTTGGTGATGTTTCTAAGGTGGAAGAAACAAGAATGGGTGATTTTTATATGTTGTTTGAAGTGCATAGCCTGATCGAGAATAACACCAAGATTTCTAAGAGTGGACCTTACTGCTGGAGAAAGATCCACTGCACTGAGCAACCTTTGCATATATGGAATCTGATACAATGGTGAGGAAATCAGCTTTTTCTGTGTTTAACTGTAAAAAGTTGTTATTCCATCCAGTTCTTAATGTAAGCTTTTCAGAGTCATTAGGCCTAATAGACAGTTGAATATCATCAGCATAGCAGTTATAGGAGATACATTTAAAATTGTGAATGACATGACCTAACAGAAGCATATATAAGGACCCAACACAGAACCCTGGAGCACACCACGGGACAGAGCAGCTGTTTCAAACATGTAGGGACCAAGTGACACAGAAAAACTTCTATCGGAGAGATAGTGCAGCCACATGCTTCACCAAATTTTCCACCTCAATCAAACATGAATTTTTGACAAATTAATAATTCACATAAACGTGTGGATGGAAACCCAGCTACAGACGACAAGGGCAGGAACATCATGTCTGTTGAGTCTGATGAATCAGTGTGTTTTGGAAGCAGCTTGTAGTGGTACTTCTTATTTTGGAGAATATTTGTAGCATTAAAGAGCTGATGGTCAATCAGGCAGATGATGATGATTGAGCCTCCAACAATCAGTTGATCATTGTTGAGTCAGTACTGAGTCACGTAAGACATCAGCCATGATTGCTAATATTAAGATAAGTGACTCAGGGTGCGTTTGGAAAGTGAAGGAGCAGACCATGCATTTAACATGAGGCAGCTTGAAACTGGACAGAGCAGCTATGAATGTTTCATTAGATGCAGAGTTTATTAGCCTGTGTGTGTGCTTGTGTACGTGTGTGTGTTTGTGTAGTGGGCTGTGGCAGTCAGGGTGTGGCGTGATGTTGAGGTGCTCTGACGTTACATCATACTGTCTGATCATGTGTTATGTCTTAACATGTGGCCATCCTCCACATTTTGGCAGTCTCTTTCTGTTCCTGTGTCTCTGTGTCTGCTGGTGCAATATGCAGCCTAATAGCAGATGTCTGGCGTGTGTGTGTGTGTGTGTGTGTGTGTGTGTGCTGTACCCTGTCACTGCTTTGTAGAGTGTCTAATCTGCAGAGCTGCTGAAGAGAAGCCTTTGACATTTCCATTTTCAAACTGTTATTAAACTGTACACTATAAGGCACAATGATCCATCCATCTGTTTTCTGTAACCACTTGTCCTCATCAGGGTCGCAGTGGGGCTGGTTCCTATACCAGCTGAGTGTGGGGTACACACTGGACAAGTTGCCAGTCGTGCATAGAGACAAACAAAACAAAACAACCTACGGCCAATTTAGTGTCACCAATTAACCTGTTAAGTGCATGTGAGTCTTGCTGTGGGGCAACAGTGCCAACCACTGCACCACCTTGCTGCCAGGCACAAAAAAATGGTCTTTATTGACTGATCACGATGATTTGAGAGACTCCTCCACAGGCTCTGATTAGTTTTCTTTGCTGGCCGTTCCAAAACAGGTTCATCACACAACAGTGCCCCGCTCTTTAGACGGGGCTTTGAAAGGTGTAAATGATTTGCAATAGTCACACGGTGAGCTGTAGAATCATAACTAATGCAGTGCTGCCTCATTTTCATCAGGTGAGCTCCTCATCTTAACGTTAATGTTATTCTTAGCCCCTTAGCAAGGCTAACGCTGCCATAACCGTGACATATTTAAACATGCTTTTGGATTTGCTGTGGAACATGAGGCTAATTTACGAATGAACGGTGTGCACATGAATTTAATAGAACGCTTGTCCTTCAGATTTGCGTCATTTGAGAAGGCGGCAAATGCCAACAAACTCACTGGAAGCGACACCCTGAATGGAAATGAGCTTGTGGTGGTCTCCCTTTGAGTTGCAGTGGTTATAAAATCAGTTTATACATGCAGGGCATGTCAACACGCCTTAAGGGGGTTTGCATCCTTGTCACCTTTTTCAGCTCTAATGAGTTTGCACCCGCATGAATGAGGGCAGTTGTGTTATTTTCATGCTGAAGTCTGTCTAAACATAGCTTTAGTGTCTAAGTAATGAAAAGAAGTCTATAGATGCCTTGGACTGTCTCTGTCAATCATGTGACCTTTACCTTGTGCATAGC
Source organism: Miichthys miiuy (assembly GCA_036365135.1). Taxonomy (NCBI): domain Eukaryota; kingdom Metazoa; phylum Chordata; class Actinopteri; family Sciaenidae; genus Miichthys; species Miichthys miiuy. The sequence goes on from CM071609.1 coordinate 23,406,238, forward strand.
CGTCCCTCAGGAGTATCCCTTGACCTGAGATGCAGAGGTGGTGTCACTCTGTGCACTATGGGCTCTTCTATAATCCACAGTAATGACAACCTGTCCATGTGGGCCTTTGTTGAAATGGCACTGAATGAGTTTCTGTGACATGCCAGCTGTTGGGAAGCCTTGAGAGTTTGTCAAGGACCAAAAACACTTGATGTAGGACAAACATAAGAACTCATACAGGCTGATAACACAAGTACATCTCAAAGGGCGTTATGGGGCATCTTTCAGTGAGTGTCCCACCCACCATAAAATGACTCCTGTGCAGAGTTCACTTTGGCTTTTTACTACACATCACATCTGTTCATTTTAAAGGCTTTGTAATCCTGTGGTTTTGTGACTGAAACGTGCAGGATTTAATGTCAATCTTCATATAAAACTATGGCAGAGTCTTACATAGGCCAGTATGAACAAATAAAATCCAGCTGCTAATAAAGGCTGTGTAAAAAAACATGGTAAAATTAGGATAGTATATTTCCACCGCACTAATTTTATCAGTACAACAAAGGACGTGTGTCATACTCACTACCCTCATTGTCTTTTTTTTTTCGTATTCTGTATATTGTGTCTACATACAGTATCTGCCAGCCTCTCTTTACTTACACTAATCCTTCCCTTTACTTCTTTTTCTGTCACTGTGAAGTTACCATAAACTAAACTCAACACTTCCTGCACGTGTTTCAAATTAAAAGCCACAAAAAAGGAAGGATTGTGCCCTTTGAGCCACTCAAAGGCTTTTAATGTGCAACACATCTGTGCAGGAAGTGTTGAGTTTAATGGACAATAGTTTAACAGTAAAGTAGAACAACATAGAAACTCAGATCAGCTGAGTGACATGACATGACTGTTGTACTGATGGAATTAGTGCTGTGGAAACTGGTCAGAAAAGAAGAAGGTTTGTAAGTAACAAATGAAATCAATCAGACATACTTATAAAACAGGGGAAATGAGATAACATGCTCATGCCCCATAAAAGCCTGTCTCTAATAATACAAACTGTCACTCTCTGCAGGTGAAGTACATAAAGGTCCCAGATGCTACTGCTAAATCAGTGGAACACCACTGCTTTTAGATGAGGTCCCAATCAGAAACATATTAGTATGGTGCAGGAAGACTTGAGAACCTTTGAACAACCAATACTGTTTAAAGTCACACGTAACGTAACATTTCTCATGAGAACAAGTGTTGAAAATAAACAGCGTGCTGTGTGGTTAGCTGCAGCCATGCTACAGCTGACCGGGGGGTTGAGAGAGGGAGCAGGTGGTCTTAAAGGAAGGGAGTCACACCTTCAGAGGCATGGAGTGGTGTGGAGGAAGCGCTGACAGGCTGCACTATAAATGTGTATTTGGTATGTGCAGTGTTTGGGCTGTTGGTAGCCATCTACTTATCGTCATGGATATTCAGGCTATTGTGATTGTGTTTGGCATCTACAGCTTATTGCTTGAACATCAGAGACTGAATGGTGAAAGGAGAGAATGGCAGCAGAAAGAAGAACTGATGTTTGTGGTGTATGCTTACAAGAATAGCCTCCACTGCCACCAGCTTATTGTTCAGATGATGAGTAAACAGTATCTTTTATCTTATGATCTCATGGCAACCCCACATGGTGGGGGTTGATCACGTTCTGACCCGACTCTGGGGACGGTCCATCTCGAGCACGACTTGGCACAACTCGATGTATTAAAACTGGTAATGGAAACACAAATCAACATGGCGTGTTTGACTCGGTGCAGCCAAAAGTGCCAATGGAAAAGCCCTTTAAGTGCCTCTGTCAGCAGTGTGGGAGTAGTGCTAAGAGTTAGCACTAAATCTGTAAGTCAGTTAAACAGTGCTTAAAAACAAATATGCCTTGGTGTTAACGGGTTCCATTTATGGTTGCATAACAGAGCTAACTGTTTGACTGTTATTAGAGATAAAAACAATCATAAACACCATTATAATGTGCTCTACGCTACGTTGTGTGAATTAAATTTTATTATTTTCTTGAATTGTGAATTAATAGTTTGGTCTATAAAAAGTTAGAAAATTGTTAAATATGCCCTCTTCAGTTTACTATCAGACTAACTGGACCAGAAAATATTCACATTTGAGAGAATGGAACCAGAGAATGTCTCCAAAATCAACCATGAAAATGGCTGTCGATTTAATTTTCTTAGAATTTATGGATCAGTTCATATAATTAAGAATAATTGTTGCAACACATAGTCTGAGGCAGTTCTAAAATTGTAACACTTAATAATAAGTAATATTTATTTTTGTTTTTCAGTGAAAGAATTTCAATGAAATCTGTTGAAATGTAGTGTTTTTAAATGGTTTTATTTTGCATGGATGTCTGCTTATGACAAAACAAAATGTATGTATTTATGTTTGGATATGATACAGTTTGTTTAAATTACCCCCAATTTCCAGTTAATTCCCATAAATGACCATAATTCCTATGGTAAGTTTCCAGTTTGGAATATTTTCAAAATTCCCAAGCTTAACTTCCAATGGAAAGTTTCTGGAAATTTAACAGCAATTTTCTAAAGATGGACTATCAGTTCATAAGATGTGCTTCTGAATGTAGTACACATCTACAAAAAGACATTTTGTATCAGCCTCTACACCGAGCTGCCAGTCTTGTTACTAAAACATCTCAGAACAGGTCGTGATGGTTGGGTTGGTTTTTCACCTTGCCAGCAGCAAAAACAGACAAATAAAAACAAGTATCTGCAAAGTGCCAAGAAATGAGCTCCCGTAGACCCCATAAGACTCTCAGAGAACCCTGTGCAGACCAATAAAAAGAACACAGCTTAGGCTACTCACTAAAAAACCTTTTAGTCTGGATGCCTGAAACTGGACGACACTAAAACAGAATGACAAAGTTAATACACAGCCACCAGGATCTTCTTGTGATTCTTGTGCTTGTGGATTTGGTGGTGGTTGTGTGTGTGTGTGTGTTGGTAGGATGGAGCAGATGGAGGGGGAGGGGTCTCTGACGTCTCACTGAAAACCCTGCAGTTCCTTAAACAGGTCCTAAATAAAAGTCATCCATTTTCCTAAGCGTGTCCTTTTTTTTTTAACATGAAGGAGAAGGAGTCCTCTCCTCCTCTGTTCCCACTGTGTTCTAACCCCACCACCCCCCCAGCATCAGGCCCGCTGGCCCTCACGGGGACACCGATTAAGCCAATTGAGAGAAGATAAAGCAAAACAAAGGGCTGAGTGAAAGGAGAGGCCAGAGTCCTACTGGTGTTCAGCCAAGAGGGAATAATAACACCAGTGGAGCGTGGAGGAGGTCTAGACCTCATACTGCTGATCTATGGAAGAAAGCTCCATCTGCTGAATTCCTTCAAAAAGCCCGTGCTTGTTAATCTGGTCTCGTGTAACATACCTACTTTACTTAATATACATTTCGGTGGATGCACATCTGTTACTTCATTATGGTATTTTATAATCAGTATGCATGTGCCAAGACCATTTATGGTGTGTGTCTTTTGTAGCTGTCATTAGATGGAGGTGTGGATCACTCTTAATTAGTCCAGAACGCAGCAGCTAGGCTTCTAAACGATTTTAACAGACAAAATTTCACCAATTTTAGCTTCCCTCCACTGGTTTCCAGTGAATTTTATGATTGATTTAAGGATTTTACTGATCACTTCTAAAGCCAGTCTGGCCCCTGACTATATTACCAGCATGTTAATCTTGTACAAGCCAGTTTGTAGCCTTAGATCCTTGGGCGGGTCACTTCTGGTTGTTCCAAGGTCCAGGCTCAAAACTAGAGGTGACCGCACCTTCTCCATCAGGTCCCCTCGACTTTGGAACAACTGCATGAGGAGATAAAGCTCGCTGAATCAGTGAACTCTTTTAAAACTCAGTTTTGTGATGTTGTCTATTTTCTGGTCTTTTTTTTTTAATCATTTCTTTTATCACCTTTTTATCCCGTTAGTCTTAATCAGACCTACATTTTATTGTCAGCTTTCCCCCTTTCATGCCCCCATGTTACTACTATTCTTTTGTTCTACTATTGTTTTATTTTGAAGCTTCTGGACCATCAATGAATAGCTGCTTATTAATTTTACTTCTGATTGTTTGGCCTGTTTCTGTGGCGTTGGATTTGTTACGTTTGGTTTAATATTCCTTTATTAACCTCTGAGACTGGCTCCAACCAGATGCATCTAGAATATATATACTGAATTTATATATACGTATATGTAGTGGACACACAGTGGGTGAGGATCTCCGCTGTCAGCTGCAGAATTTAAGGAATTCACTGAGGAGATTCTTCTGTTTGTATTGGCACACTGTGAAGTTTCTCCTTTGTCTGAGCAGCTCGAACGTCGACAAACGCTAAAAGTTCGAAAGCAGTGTTTGAGGGATAGGTTTGCAGCCGCCACGCCAACATTCCCCAGATCCAGACCTGGAAGAAAATAAACCCATCCTCCCCCCACACACACGCTTACTCCAACACATCTACACAAATGCTAATAGCACACATGGCTGCAGATGCCTGAGGCCAATGAATGTCCCTCCTCCATTGTCTTCCGTGTCACTCGTGCCTTTCTGTCCCTGATCCTGCTGCCTGCTTCATTCATCTGCAAACACCAGTTGCCTTCCCACCCCCACCCCCTCCATCTGCATTCTTATCCCCTCTCACCTCGTGTCTCCACCGGCCTCTCTTTGCTCAATCATCCAACCCTCCATCCCTCTCCTCTGTCGTTCTCTTCATCACTCACAGGGATGCCCTTTTCATCCCCGTCGCCTTCCCCACCTGGTTCACTGGAGGTCTATTAAGCAAACTGATGGTGGATTTAAAGTGTGTGTTTGTGTGCACGTTGCAGCAAAATTCCATCTACTTCCATCGACTCTCTCTGTACTCTCTGTTGACGCCATTAAGATGTCTGACCGAGCCCAAGAGGGCGCTTACTCATCTAGACTTTATCACCGAGCAGCACCTTAGCGTCTGTGTTACCTGTTGAGACCAGGGGGCGGTGCAGAGATACTTTACATCACATCGAAGGCATGCAGCCATCGCGGCCACGTAATGCACGTTCATATACACCACGAAACACACTGACACGTTCTCTGCTTCTACCAAGTCTTCACCGTGCTCAGCGATGTCAACCCTGCAGCTGCCGCTAAGCTGGCGAGCAATGTTTGCTCTTCCAAATATGGCAAGTTTCATTGAGTTATCCATATGCGTTTTTTTAACTTTATTTGGAAAGATATTTTGTCCCGTCACTCCCATTTCTGTCCACGCTGTCAGATGTGGATGTCCTCAACAGCAGAAAAAAAGAAGGGTGCCTTTGTGAGCACGGTTTGCAAGCGAAACTCCAAATAGAACACTTCCTACGTACAGGGGGCTGTTTCATATTCAAGTTCTTCAGCCGGTGTTGTCCCAGAGTGTCAGTTTGTCTGATTAGTTCCTCTGTTTAAATGGATGCTTGAGCAGTGAATCAATACTGTACAGGAGAGGCGGGGCGGCGCCCTTAATGTCCCACACGACACTGATCAGTTGGGTGATTGCAGTGTATCACGGTGCGATTATGCCTTCAACAAACACCTGAATGACTGACTGTAAACAGATTCTCCTTCCAATTAAAGATGATTGTAGCGTCACTACTCTTTGTGAAATACAATACTTCTGTGTCATAACTCTGATGAACCTGGTGATGAGTCTCTGCCTCATCCTTCTGCACTAAAGCCAGTACAGCTGATGAAAACTGCTCAGCACAATTAATTAACTATTGAACTTTGATACAATACTAATATTAAAAAAATAATACTCAATACATTTTTTATGGAAGCCCCAATCGGTCATACATTCATACATTTTATTTCCTCTGTTTCCTCTTGATGACGAGTTAATATCATTTGTTTTCTTGAGATCACAAATTATTTATGTCATTGTGTCGAAATAACAAATGTAGTTATCTCGATAACAGGATCATTCTCTTGAGATCTCGAGATAATAACATAATTAATTCGAGATCTCAAGATAGTAAATCAAACGTGACAGGCCTGAGATTTCCATCACACGTGACGTCATGTGAACTGACGCTGACTGATGGATGTGGCGTTCTGATCGATATACTCCTGCTCCTCTGACATCGCTACACCGAATAATGTTTCCTGCAGTGATTTTAATACACTAGACTATCCTTTTGAATTATTGACAGCTTGTATTAATCATGTCGAGAAAACAAAGTCTTGTTATGTCAAGATCTCGATCAGATTATCCCGTTATCGTAGGATAACATTTGTTATTTCAAGATAATGACATTAAATAACTCGAGATCTCGAGAAAACAAATAAAATAAAATGTATCAATGCATGACCGCTTAGGGCTTCCGTACTTTTTCAGTACCACAGCAAAAAGTCCAACCAGGTGTGTTCACTGTTCACTGCTGCATAGAGTGAGTTAATTGCAGACCTGCTTTTTTTAATAAAATAACTGAATATATAATTGGCACAGATCTTAATTATTTTAGACATGAAAGTATAAATACTTTTGACAAGCCTGCAGCAGACAATGGAACCTGACGTGGGTCAATAGAACGATGCTGTTGTAAGAAGCTGACATTTCTAGATGGTGTTTGCTGAGCTGGAGGTTTGTGCGATCCCATCAGGTTGGTCTGCCTTCAAGCCTCTCCGCTGCCAAGACTAAAATACCTTCAGTTGTCCCCGGAGAGGCGGGACAGCAGGCGGCGGGACTGTGCTGAAAGCTCCTGGCTGCTGATAAGCTGGACTGTGGACAGGCAGGTAGAGCAGAGAGGGAATTTTACAAGGAATCGATTAAGATGTAGAGCATGGAGAGTAAAGAGGCAGTTTGTCTGAGACAATGGCAACGGTTCCAGGTTCTCAGATGAGAGAACGCACTGCTTTTCTCCTCTTTAATATTTAGTTTGTTGAATATTTTTGGGCTTTGGGACTGTTGGACTGCTCCAACATCTTCTTCTACATCCACTCCAGAAGACACGAGCTGTTCCAAGTTCATTATTTGACCTGCTGCAGGATGCAGCCTGAGTGATTAAGCGATGGAGTGGATGTTCCTTGTGAATGAAGAGAAGGTGACAGGAAAAGGATAGATGAAGAAGAACAAAGGCCAAGACAGAGAGGAGACATCTGATAGGGCGGCAGATTCTCGGTCAGCCGTCTGCCTTGTAAAGCATCGATTGGGGCCGCTTGCACTGCACAGGCCGGGCGGTGTGACTTGTCAGTGGAGCCACACACCTGCTGTAAACGGGTCTCCTGAGCGGCTGTCAGAATCACTGCCGTGTGCGACCCCAGGAGAGCCTCTGTCTGCTACTTCACCTGCCGACACTTCCTCCGCGTGCATCACTTTATAGAGCCGTGAATTCATTCGGGCTTCCAGAAGTTAAAGTCCTGCATGCACAGTGTGAGGTGACGGACAGTACAAAAGACTGATCCGCAGTGAATCCTTCCATATTTTCTGCTTTGTTCATTTGCTGCAGTGAGCTGCTAATGTTACCATTGGGGGTCTGGGAATCATTTGGAGACTTTGTGTGAACAAAATTAGAATTTGATTCCATTTGATTTTATATAGCAAACTTTGAACGCTACAGAGGAACAGGAGTTCAGGAGATGTCTTCTGGAGCATCACACGAGGCTTCATCTGTTTGATGAAAAGCTACAGACACTTCTTCTACGGCGGCACGGTGGTGCAGTGGTTAGCACTGTCACCTCACAGCAAGAAGGTTCGAACCCTGCATGGGTTCTCTTCGGGTACTTCGGCTTCCTCCCACAGTCCAAAGACATGCACAGGTCAGTTGGTGACTCTAAATTGGAGGTGTTAATGTCAGTGGCGACTTGTCCAGGGTGTACCTCGCCTCTCGCCCTAAGTCAGCCGGGAGAGACTCCAGCCCCACGTTGACAGTGACAAAGATAAGCAGTTACAGAAGATGGATGGACACCTCTTCTCTCATGTGGGGCACACAGAGGACTGTGACGGTTCATCACAGCAGCTCAGAGCTGTTTGTAAGATCTGTACATAACGTTATGCCAGTGCTATCTCAAACTGTCTACATGCATTGACTTGAAGGGGCCCTGTGGGGGTTTTCTTGCGGTCAAAATTAAGTTTTACTTTCAGTGCTGCTGAGCAGAACCCATCGTGCGAATCTAACAAACGCCTCGATCACTTTAGCAGCATTGTTTCCATCTGTGTTTACTTTCTTCCTCTCATGTCACGGCATTGCTGCCACCCATTGATCAGTGAAATAGTGACACCACTGGTAGGAGACCATGTCGCATTACCAACATGAACTTCTGCGACTCTTGCGAAAGCACTGCTACTACTGGGAACCTAAAGGGTTATTGTTTACACACTTAATGTTTCCATTTGTAGTAAAGCAGTTCTGTTCTACAGTTACAGACTCGTAAGATTTCCTGAGCTAAGGTATTGGAGTTTGTTATTAGGAGAGAAAAAGTCTCATGGGTTCGTCGCTCGTACAGTGTGAGATTAAGAAAGTCTCACTGGCTTGTCACTTCATATAAAAATATCGATTACAACAGCAGAACAGAGATAAAGGTTGTAGCACAACACCACAAAACGACTGCTTTACAGCAAAGATGGAGTCAGGGTTTGGATCACGTTTAACGTGGTGTGATTGGGTATCATTGGGCAGCTGGAGACAGGTGTTGAGGTTAATCCTGTCTCCCTGTGTGCCTCTATAAGCCTTTTCTCCTTGCTCTTCTTCACTGTCTGGATGGAGCACACACACACACACTCTCTCTCTCACACGCAGATTACACTATTTAATCTTGATTAAAATCAGAGACTCGGGCTGCCGAACGCTGCCGAGCGGAGTAGAAAAGTGAGATGAAGGGACGGAGGAGGAGGAGGAGAAGGGCAAAAAAGACAAACCTCTGCAGCCGAACGCAAAGACTGCAGGAGCACAGAGAGAACAGAGGAGTGTGTGAGGAAATCAAGTCAGCTGAAAGGTGTTACCTGATATGTTCACCTATAGTTTTTTTTTTTATTTGTTGGCATTTTGTTGCTGCATACACTGTGTGTTAGCAGTAGTCTACATTTAAGTCAGTATGTAAGGTAGGTGTTACTGCTATATCCTATGTACTGCTAGGTAAAGAAATTCAATACTTTTTAGGTGACAGATGTGTGTTTGTACTACTAAATAGTAAAAATGTACTGTAAGTCGGCTTCATGTATCAATACTCGAAGTATAGTAGGAACTCAACTAAGGATGGCTATGAAACCTGGCTCTAGATAGAGTTCTGGTTCTGTCTGAATAAAAACACAGATTCCCAACGTCAGTTCTTCTGTTGGGGCTGAGGAAGCTGGGGTCGTGGTCATGCAGGTCTTGTATTTCTTACAGTTTACCACATGTTGAATAAGTTGTTCTGCCTACAGGCAACCCTCAGTCCAATCTTCATCCTCAGCTTGTGTACACACACCAGCATACAGAGTTCTCAGCAGGCTAACAGTGAAAGTGAATATTCTGAAATGTCTTCCTGCTGTACCAGCCGTACCAGCCCAGCAGTGAATCTCTTCACGCGTTCTGCCTGAAAGTCTTCTTGGTTAGGTTTACGCACCAAAACAGCTTGATTAGATTTAGGCGGAAAACAAAGAAAAAGCCCTGAAGGCAAACTTCTCCACGTGCCTGGAGCTTAGCAGGACCAGCCCCTGTAAATACAAAAGTCTAAGTCCCCGACTTAGGCCACATTCAGAAGGGATCAGGCGCTACGGGGTAGTGTGGCGGTGCAGGGCTGCTGGGAGTGTGTCTGTGCTGGATGTAACCACTGTGAAACAATCAATTTTTATTTCACTGATTAACCAGCTTCATCAAGGCCGGCGCTCGCTCACTCTTATTCACTGTCTGTGTCTCCACCAAAGCTCTCCCATCGGACACAAACCAAATGTCACTATTTTTCAGTGTAAACTGTGAGCCAGACTGAGATTTAGAAGCCGGGTACATGAAATAAACAAAGCCGGAACACAACAGGTAGAGTATCAGAGTTTAGTCCATGAATCTCACTCAGTTTCAGAGACATTTCAGGCTGACTGTGGGCTGTTTGACCAGTCGATCGTCTGATTGGCGGCCGCAACATGACGTCGTATTACGTTTTTTCCAAAAATTGGACCTGGCTCAACTCCTCCGCCGTAGGTCGCTGCATTTTTTGGCGGACACACCTGCGAGAAAACAGACGATCTCCACTGAAATGACTGGAAAAACCTGCATTTTCACCACAGTGCCAGATCCTGTCTGAACGAAGCCTAAGTGAGTGACTTGATGAAGCTACACCGCTGGTCAGCCGAGTGTTGGAGTTTCCTCACTAACTGTTATCTCTTTCAAAATGAATAGGTGCGAATGTTAATTATGTACTATAATTATGTAAAACAACATTAAACAACATGTTGTTTTACATGCATTTCTAACATTTTTTTCACTCAAACGCATCTTAACCATGTCATGTGATCTGCTGTTTCATAACACGTCCAGAACAAATAATACTGGACCACTACAGGAAATTATAGATGAATATTTAATATCCAGGAATTCAAGTTGTAGACACTTCCACTGATTTTTTTGTTCAGTAGTCTTTACCCATGCAGTCCTGGAACATTGTCCCAGACTTTTAATATTTCTGCTCATGTTGGATGCTGTCGGTGTGTTCGAGACTCTGCACAGCCATAATGAGCTGGGCCTGTGGCCAAGAGACACAGAGGAGCCCAAACTGAACACTGCAGAGGTCCCACGAGACGGACTAGCACTTTCACTTTTATACTGACCGGACATGTTTATGGAGCTCATTGAATCAGAGATGCCTGATGTATGTATCGTTGAATCACTTTCAAATGTGATGTGTGAAGGTGCACCGACTGGATGATCAGATGTTCGGTGCAGACTATCTGCAGTCACATTTGAATTGGAAGTATCTCTCTGTAAAGGCTAAAGGCTGTAACATCCTCGCTGTCTTCATCTGCCTGATCATGTGTCAGGATGTATAAGACTGCAGAGTTTGGTGCTGTTATCCGTCCTGGCAGATGAGATGAGGAGCCGGAGCCTCCAGCAGACTCCAGCAGATAATCAGATTGAGGAAATCATATCAGCGGAACAGATTTACTGTAAGTCTTGTACTGTGTTTGAAACTATATGGTGCTGGGACATCGAAAGCAGACAAGGTCATTATTCATCTCCTTTCCCAGCAGATGATTTATACGTCCATTAATATGGTTTTATTTCGCCAGCTGGTGTTTTATAAACATTGTCGCAAATGACAGTCGCTGTTGAGCTGAACACCATCCTGTACAGTGACTATACCGCCAGTTAGTGTCAGCTTATGTTTCATTATATTATCTATTAGCAGCTGACTGGTTGATCAAACCCTGGCTTCTAATCATAAACACAGACCTCAGTACAAGAAATACTTATAGTCTTTAAAGGTTCTCTGTGTAACATTCAGAAAACACAAATTATAATTATATTTAGTTTCCCAGATTTTATTTTCATTGGATCCATAACAATAACTAGCTCGCCCTTTGCAAATCACGCCATCAGCCAACACCACAAAGCAACCAACGCCAGGCCCACGTCACACAGCCAGGCCACAGGCAACCACAACCGGAGCTTAGCTCCTGTCGGTTACCTAGTTACTAGTTAGTCCATGCCTTGCATTGTTCCTAGCTTGGGAAAGCAATTCTTTTTCCCACTATCGCTTTGTACTGTTACATCATTTGTTGTTGGCTAGAATCAACATGTTGGTATCGTCGACCAAGTTAGTTAGTAAAGCTATAGATGGATGATTCCCTAAGTAAATTGTTGTGGATATTAGAATTTATTTCAGTCCTGTAATAACATTAAAATGCACATTTTGCTCGAGTCAAAGCTATATGGAAATGTGAAATGGGCAGTCTCTGCGCTGCTGTGATGGAGCTGCAGTTTAGCTTGTCAATGTATATAGAGGTTAAAAGATGCTGAGTTGGAAGACAACTTTAATGATTTTACTGAGAGGGAAATTTAATACACTGAAGGTCTGTCCCTGCTAAGATGCATGGACGCTTACCACTGCATTTGGAAAATTGGCTGACAGAAGAAGAAGTAAATCTATTTCCATGCAGGGGAAAACTAGTTTATATGCAGGCCATCAAACTACCAACTGGACTATGTTCTCACGAGTTTGTGAACACACTCATTATGTTCAGACATTCATCAATGTGACCGTGGAGCGTGGTGGGTCAGTAAGCTCGTATGATGACGTGGCTTTCATTGAAACCACTTTGGAACTCCCTCAAGAACCCGAGTCTGAGAGACCCTGGATGTCATGAGAACATCAATCTGTGTGTTTGGGATTCTAATATTGAATATTGGCTGCGGTTTCGGATGAACTCATGTTTTTACACTCCGGGTCAGAATAATAGAAGTGTGTTTTCAGTCCTGTCAGCCTGGTGTTTTTCCTCTGGTAGTTTGGACAGCATGGTGGTTAGCTCAGTCGCCTTGCAGTAAGACGGCTGTGGATTTGAATCTAGAGCTGGATGGCTGGAGCCTTTCTTGTGTTGGAGTTTGCATGTTCACTTCTGGTGCTCCAATTTCAGTCCCAAAACACACAGCTTACGTGAAGAGTCCAGAGGTTTAAATGCAAGCGTGAGTGGTTGTCTTACCTCTTACCTCATTTAGACACTTCATACTGGGCTGATTGCAAAGCTATCCAATATCAAAACAGCCAAATGCAGCCGAGAAGCATTAGAGACGGATTAAATCCACCTCTCAAGATCCTCAAACCACCTCAGGGGGTTTCCTCAAACTGTTCCCGGAGACATGACTCCGATATGCGATATGAGTATGGGTGTGTCATGAGGCAGATCCACTTTCATCCATCATATGAAGACCCCACTGTCTGCCAGGATCATCACTAACATAATCTGAGTAGAGTAGGTAGAGAGCACCATATAACTGGAAGGTCTCTGGTTCAAGCAGCACATGTTGACTGGACTCCTCCACATGATCTCTGAGGAAATGAGCTCAGTGACGACAAATTCTCTGCCTGAGGAGAGGGAGAGGAGCTTCTCTGATCCGAGTGGAATGCAGATCACCATCCTTTGTTCTTATCTCTTTCCCCCCACATGATGGTAAAAGGAAGGAATATTAATGTGCATGTACACGTGCACATGCAGGATAATGTGTGTGTGTGTGTGTGTTATTTCCGTAGAGGCCCTAGTGTTGCTGATCATCCTCCCCCTGAACAAGGTAGAGGTGTTCCCCTGTTGATTATTCCTCTTCATTTGCATAATAAATGGTTATTCGTTTCTTCTTTTGCAGCAGTCCTGTTCTTTGTATGGAATCTAAATGAGAGCAGGAGGTTGTCCGTTATCTGAGAGGTGAGCGCTGTCAGGCAACAGGTGCCGCCTGACATGCGGAACGCTGTTTAAAGAGACCCATAGGTTTCCAAAGTGTTTTGGCCGCCGCCATGTTGGCTGTGCTGTTTCTTCCGCATTCCAGCTAATCTAAAAATTGGTCAAGACGTGGATCATCTGCGGACCTGAGGCAAGCCAAATGACTCCTGGGTGCTCAAACAAGACATCTGTAACGACACTCACCTGTCAGTCAAAGTGGCCACGCTGTAGCTTTAAGCTTTAATATCATTTTAACCAGTGAGTTAAAAACCCTCATACACTTGTCATGAACGGGGTTGTCATGAGCTTTTTTTTGTACCAGGCTGTAAACATGTTTATTTCTGCTGTGAAGTTGAACATTTTACCATGGGGACTTATGGAGACTGACCCACTTCTGTAGCCAACCTACTGGCCGCTCAAGGAATTACAGTTTTTAGCACTTCGGCACTGTTGCCGCTTGGTTCATACTGTTCATACTGACATACAGGGCTCTATAATAATGATGATGATGATAATAATATATTGTTCAAGTGTGCCTAATGTGGCCGCTTGGTATATGGCAGGCTCTAGCTTTAAGGGATAAAGGGAGAAACTGTGGTGGCTGTGAAATGCACAAAGTGCCCTAATCAGAGCCAGTATTTAGTTTGTCCATTCAGGGCTACTGTAGAAACATGGCGGTTCACCATGGTGGACATTTCTCCCTTTTAAACCTGACACAGCGGACCTTTAAAAAGTCATCCTGGATGCTTTTAGGGGAGATAAAAGTAGCTTAGAGGCAAGCTGTGAACATTTCCCCTAAAACAAACTGAAAGTGGTGCAGCAGCTGTCACAGTGAGAAAGATATTTTGGGATGCAGGTTTGTCTTAATGAGAGGTGATAAAGTTGTGTGTGTGCGTGTGTGTTGTGGTAAAAGGTGTTAATCACTCATGTGACTACGATAACAGACTGTTACTACTTCGGAAGTGAAATGAACATGAAAACAGACAGTGTTGTTGTCCTGACAGCTCCAACAGTGTGTGAGTGCGTGTGTGTGTGTGTGTGTGTGTGTGTGTGTGTGCGGGCGCGGTGTACTGATTTGAAGTGTGTTTCAGCGATAAAAGCTGTGATGTGCTGCTTCCTAATCTCGTGACGATGATTGCTCGTTTTGTGTGGTGAGCGTAGTTTTGTTTCAGCATGCTGAATGTGCAGATAATGAGTTGTTAAAATCTACCCATCTTCATCAGCTGCACACTACATCATACCTCCTTCATGTATTTCGTTTTATTCCATAAAACAGGCTGAGATCAGCTAAGACTGGAGAGGAGGGAACGCCTTTGAGACATAGATTGACCACATTGGCCTCATGCCAAAGGACGATGTTTATGACAGTGTGTGTAGACGCATGTAAATGATCATGTTGGCATGTACATTTGCATGTGTGTGCTCCATGAAGTGTTCTGAGGCCACACTGATTTATGGAAAAGTAATAAATCTGACAGCTGGTGTTTCCTGCTAAACTAATTCATATCTTCATTATCAAAGGTTGCTTTGTGCAAACCCCCGCCGGGCTGTAGTTAACAGGTGTGGGTGTCTGTGCGTGTGTGCATGAGGCTAACATGCAACTGGCTGTGAAGGTGGAGGAGGATTTAAGAGGGAAGGAGCAGCAGAGGATGTAGGTCAGATGGAGTGAAGGTGTGTGAGAGGACTTTGAGTGTGTAGTCTATTATTACTCCTGCAGCTACACCTGAAGACACACATTGCTGTTGTCAGGTGATAACACTTTTTGTTTGAACTGTCAGCTTTTCCGACGCTATGAAGAACAGTAAGATGAGCCTGTAAAACATTCTCATTTAAACTGATGATGTCCTGTTCTTACTTCCTTTTTTAGCATTTCACTTAATTTGAGTGCTGGCAGAGAGACAGGCAGAGAGACAGGTGAGGCAGAGGAGAGGGAGGAGATGACATGCAGTGAAGGGTCTGGATCAGACTGCAGCTGCAGTGGTGTGGGCTCAGCCTTGATGCATGGTCACCCCAAAAGTCCTTTAAGAGATTGTTTCAGAGTTTATCTGAAGGCATGAACATTTTAAAATATGAATGAATACATGAAAATGAAATGAATTACACTAAATCACATGGTAAATAATTCAGCATTGCTCTACATACAGTAATAAACCTTACTCCAAAACCTCACCGGGCACGTCTCTGACACGTCGCGGCTGTTTTGGTCTGTTCTCTGCACGACTTCAAACCGAAGAGGCAACCTCCGTGTCTGGGAAATGAAGCCAATGTGGAAGTGCCAAAAACTGTAATTCCTCGAGCGTCCACTTGAGGCTGGCTACCGAGCATTTCAGTCTTTATAAGCCTCCGTATTAAAATGTCCAACTTCACAGCAGAAACATTGTGGTGGCCAGCGCTGCATATTTTTAGCTTCAGAACAGCGCCTCGGGATGACGGGTGACGTCCATTCTTTTTGCTGTCATTGTTCAAGCTTCCAAAACGCTGAGCCTTTTGCCCACCACTCTTTACTTACTTGCTCAGATTTGGTTTCATTGGTTCATGTGTTTCTAAATATGTAAATATGCTGCGTAGTTAAATTGTTTCCCTTTTGGCTGAAGTTTGCATGAGGTATTTTATTTTGAAAAATCAACTGGACTCTTGCCACTTCTATGTCTAGCATCTGTCAAAAGATTGAACAGGGTGGAGCAGAGCTGACACCCGCTTGTGGGAAGCTTCTGAAATGGACCACGGCGGTTCGGTTGAGGTTTGACGGAACGGTTGCAGACCGCATGGAACATGTTGCATCCATGCCCGGTGAAATTTAGCCGTTCTTTTCACAGCAGACATTTTGTCATATACAGTATAATGAAAGGAGAAATACAAGTGTAATTCATTACATTAAAAACGACTGCATTCCATTTAGGTGAGCCAGTTCCATGCTCCTGGTCCTGTGCATGCGTCGTTCATTTCTTTCACCTGTGCTTCTAATGTTAAGAAGAACGTCTGTGCACTTCATCAGTCGGCTATTTTTGAACAGTTCGATGAACTTGTTCTTTATAAAATAAGATAAGAAAGCGGCTGCGGCTCCGGTGGTCTTGTAATCAGTTATATCGTTATTTGTGTCATTGAGCAAGATACTGAACCCCTTCCAATGGCTGTGACGTCAGTGTGTGAATGTGTGTGTATGGGTGAGTTTGGATGAGAGCAGCTAGCACTCCGTTTCAAAGCTTTTCTGAGTAGTTGAGGTAAAAAAAATAATTTAGCACTTCTCTATCCCCAACGACCCCCACTCCTCCTCTGTCTCTCTGTCCTTGCCCAGGACCCTCATCCTATTCATACCTTTAAAAGTGTTGTCAGACTGCTCACTGGTCTCCCAGCAACAGGGCTGCAGTAATGTCGTGAGGAGAAATGCCCTGGCAGGAGTGAAGTGCACGCTGTGCAGACTGACCTTTTTAAGAGGAAGGTAGAGGAGCGGCCAGCACTGCCAGGGTCAGGGCTGCTCTTCCTGTTGTGAATGTTACTTTATTACAGTGGAGGTCTCACAGCGGGTCCAACTAATTGTAATCTCTGATGTCTGTTCTTCTTACAAGGACGAGATGAGTTCAATTCAATTAAAGTAACCTGAATTAAATGTAACTTTTTTTCTTTTACTAGTTTAACAGGACGTAATCACTTTATTCATGGGTAGAGCTAACAGCCTTTACCCTTAATTAACCCATAATTCGCTGCATAATTATGTCACAATGCACAGTGCTTCATTCAGTTGTGTTCGACAGAGTGCTCCACATTTGGTTTGGAAACATTCTCCACAGTGGTTTTCTCCGGGAAAGCTCTCTCCCGGGATTGATCTAACTGCTCCGAACCAACTAGCTGTGAAAACTGTTCAGTTGGAGATTTGATTTTCTCACAGTTCATCCAGGCTGAAGCAGTGTGTGTACACACACACACACACACACACACACACACACACACACACACACACACACACACACACACAGCTCTGAGTCAAAGTATTACCCGAATAGAACATAGCATGCGTGCGCCCAGGCTGGCCTCTCTATTAGAGGAATCTCCAGCCAACACTGAACGCCACGGTACAGATGTCCGATCAGCGGGAGATCACGATCATCAGATCAGATTAGAGAAAGGGGAGAGCGGCTGGGGGTGCGGTTTGCAGCGGTGGTGTGGATGATTTCATCTAAATAAGAGGGTAAACCTGTTGGTTCATCCACGGTGTGTTGTTCGTGCACTATTTACTTTGGTTTTTTTGTACTTTTTAAATGAAAGGCTACAGAAATGAATTTGACATGGGAGCTCAAACTGTTTGGAGCTTTAATTTGGTTGTTCTTTGCATCACATCAGGTGTTTTCACAAGATATCATACATTTTATTACTGTGGCATACTTTGGTATTCTACCAGCTGATTTCACTCTACCATCTAACCTCACACAACAAATCAGTATAAGATGACACCATGCAGAGGAAAATGTTATGTTATGGTTTACAATCAATCACATTATAAAATACCTGTCAGCCTCCCTGTATGATGACTGACAGATGTTGAGGTGATGATGATGACATAGTATTAGCTTATCGGCTGTCTGAAAGCTGTAACATTATCGCCTCTGCAACTGATGTCATGTCATCTACATCTCCTTTTTCAGTCATATCCCACAGACATTTAAATGTCAGCCCCGCATCAATCAACGGGTATCTAAATTAACACACTAACCTGTGAAGCCTGGCTGTGTGTGTACAGTTTGTGTGTTTACAGGATCAGTCCATTTGAATTTGTTTAATCGATGCAGAAATTAGTTGGCAGTTGACAACCTCACAGCACTGACGGGACTGGTCAAGACATTTTTTTATATATATATTTAGTTTTGATTGTTGAACTTTCTCATTGGACCATGCCAGGCTAGCTGTTTCCCCCTGTTTCCATTGTTTGTGCTAAGCTAAGCTAACCCACCATAGCTTCATGTATGTTGTACAAATACGAGAGTGCTAACAAATTCTATTCAAACTCCTGCTGAGAATCTGGAGCTTTATCCACAGAGGCAAACTTTGTTGAGCAGTTGGGCGGCATCTGAAATATGAACATTAATACATAAATAGTGTTTAATCAGAGCAGCATGTTTGCACACTTCACTGCCCGCAATTATTTCTATTACACAATATAAAAGCCCTGTGTTTGTGCACCCCTGTGATAAAGTCTGCGCTAACAGTGGTACAGAGCCCGTCTCTGCTGGCACAGGGAGGAGGGTCGCCAGCTAAACTGGGTCATTTGGAACACCAACACATCAACCAATTATGGCCAATTAATCCTACTATCTCCGCTCTGGATCTCTCTATTTAACTGGCCTGTTCTGCTCCATTTGACAAGCATTCACTCTGACAACTGATGTACCATTTCTTTTTCTCTCTTCTTTCTCTCTCTCTTTCACACACACACACACACACACACACACACACACACACACACAGTAGATAGCAATAACCAATGGTTGCCCCAGTGCTCGACCGAGCTCTGCAGCCCAAAGAGCAGAGTTGATTCACAGTGGCAGAGGACTCTAAAGAGTGATGGAAAAGTCTGGAATCACAAGGAAACTGCCAGAAAAGCTAAAAACAAAAATGCTTGTCATAAGTTCAGTCCCAGACATTGATCTATTCTTCTTTGACCTACCGTACTCACCAATGTTTCCCCTGCTTTATATTCTCTTACCTGTCTGTGCTCTCTTATTATCACAATTTGTCAAACCCATTTTAAAGAAACCTAATCTTGAACCACTCACCCTCAGCAATTACTGTCCTAGTTCCAAAATATCTTTCTCATCAAAGGTGTTGGAGAAAGTTATTACCTATATGAGCGCTAAGAGTATTTTCAGTAACTATCTGTCTGGTTTTAGGGCTCTACACAGCACTGAGACAGCCATAATTAAGGTGATAAATGACTTATTTCTTGCTGCGGACAAATGTGAAAGTTCCATTCTGATCCTGCTGGACTTGAGAACAGCCTTTGATAAAGCAGACCATGTCAACCTTCTACAGTGCTTTGAAACACAAGTTGGTATAAGAGCGTCTGCTCTTAACTTACTCAAGTAGCTGTAGCTCTCGTGGTGTTCCTCAAGGGCCTATCTTGGGTCCATTATTGTTCTCCATTTGTCTCTATTTATATGCTGCCATTGGACCAGACAACCCCTCCAGGTGATGCGCATTGAGCGTCTGTTTCCTTTCCTTTCTTGTTAGAGTGCTTTTGGGGGATCTCTACAAGAGCAACACAGAAATCCCCATGTCGGCTCTGATGTTCAAACACCGACCTGGCAAACTCATTGGTGCCTGGCCTCTTGACACCCTGTGCGAGGAGCTGTCCGTGAAAGACTGCTTCCCCGCACTTTTGCCTTTTGTCAAGGACTGTCTTTTACATGGCTTCATTGAAACCAAGCTGAACTTCTTCCTTGCCTTCAAATTCAGGGACGTCAGGGGCACAAAGGGGGTTTAATGAAACTTAAAGGACCACATGCAAATCCACCAAACTTCCAGTAGCCCCTTCCCAATTTCCGTGGTCGCACAAATGACCATGCAGGTGTGTGTGGAGATGGAGAGGCCATCCCTTACACACTCCAGGAAAACCTGGAAAAGTACAGGGACCATGGCATGGCATGGATGGAAAAGGTCCTTGAGCGGCTTCCACCAGAACTTAAAACCCTCCCAAACACTCACCTCAGAGTTGTCACCTTCCTTACCTGCATTGGCATGGTGATGAATGGCGACCACTTGGACTTCAACCACCTCAAGGACCTGCTGCAGGAAATGAGCCCAGCAGTCTCCCAGGCTGACCTGCAGAAGATGCAGAGCCTTTCAAAGTTCACCCTGCCAAAAGTGTACAATGTCATCATGTGGAAGCTGCATGAGGACATTCCCTACCAACCTGCTCACCTGCGCCTTCTCCCACGCACACCACAGCAGACATGGGAAGAACCACAAGATGCCATTCTGCCTGTGGACGATGAGCTGCAATCATTACTAATCATAATGTACAGTGTCATTTTACAATCTTTGACACGTCAACTACAAGAAATTACTTTATTTATTATTGTTTATTGTATTTTATATTTTTGTGAAGCACATTGTAACATTAAGAAAAGTAGGGCGGTCTGACGCTTAATTGTTCATTATTTTATTAATTGGTTTTTACATTTATGGTTGAAATAATGTTCTTCAATCATGTTTAATTCAAGTTATTTCTGTGTACAAAGCAAAAAAAAAGCGTTTTGTGAGAGAGACAAATCATAAACCTGGCAGCCAAGGCGATGCAGAAACAGACACCAGACTACATGAGTTGGCAATGGGTTCACAGGGTCCCTCAGTGCTACATCAGCTGTCAGGACTGTGGTCGATGCCAGGCCTGCTCCTCATCCAGAGGCAGAGGAGAGGATGTAGCTGTTAAGCTATACTGTCAGTACTCCTCAGGTGTGAGTGGATCATCAGACTCGGATGCGCCTCAGCCACACCTCAGTCACTGATTTGCTTTTGAAAGAAGCAGCTCAGCAGCTTAAGCTGTGCATTCAGAATGGATAGGTTGTCTGCAGCCCTCTCATTCATTTGAAAGGAGCCAGTCCCATAATGCATAGCTGCAAAACCACCTCATCCACACTTCATCACTGTGGCTTTTCTGTCCTTATTTTCCTGTAGGTAGCTAGCCATGTTTCGAGACATTGTCTCTGTTCTTAATCCTGACTACAAAGCTCTGATTATTTCTTCTTTCTCCAACAAACAAACCCCTTACTGTGGGAGGAAATCATATTTTTAGGGACTATTTTCAGTGGTGGATTAATCTACATTTGGTGCTCTGATTAGTATGATAATGAAGCAACATGTCACCCAGTGTACCGGTGTGGCTTATGATGTGTTTGTACTAGTTTTTAGACAACAATGCACAGAGGAAGAAAATGTGTCAGGCTCTGGATACACACCGTACTTGTTAGCGACTACATTCATTGTTGGTTTTTGGATATTCTGCTTCTCGCTGCTCATGCTTGAGTTTGTGCCGGGACATTTTCCAAAGTCCTGCCAAACGACCGCTGCTGAAGTATTTGTCAGCATCACCTCGCCCACCGCCACCGCCGCTGCTGCATCTGCATCCTCCTCTGTTAAACTCGATCATACATTCAGGTATCCACCCACGCTCTGCTTACTCACGTTATCGATTGACCTCTCACCAATCAGCTGCTCTACAGGCTTTGAGCACACGGCGGCATGAAGCCAGAGAACACGCAGCCTGTGTGGCTTCAAAATGTTTCAAATGTTTGTTCATTAACTGTGTGTGTGTGTGTGTGTGTGTGTGTGGCTGTGTTTTGGCACAGCATTGTGTCTATGTTTTGCTGTGTCGGTGTGTGTGTGTGACTCATATTAAAGCCTCCCTTCCTCATTCTAGAATACAAACAGCTGCATTAGAGCTAAAGACAGATGAGTATGTGTGTATATATATATATATATATATGTGTGTGTGCGTGCGTGCAGGCATGTGTGTGTGCAGACGGTTATGTGCAGAGCGTTTCTGAGTGGGCTTCCATTTTATAATTCATACGTGGTAGCTGTGTGTAATCCCTTTGCAGTTTTGTAACATTGGACTCCATTAACAGCCCGCTGTGCTCTTTCATCTTCTGTTGCTTCGGTTGCTGAACACAACGTTTTTGTTCTGTCGGCATGTGTTGTAGAAACGTTAGAGTTTTTTTTTTTTTTTTCCTGGGAAGAAGATTCAGTAGCGCAGGAAGCGATGCATTTTATATTTTCAAGAGCATAAAGAGTTATATAAGAGCTGGAATGTTTACATGCACACAACAGTGCGAGTCGTGCCAGTACAGTAGAGTAGTATGTATAGTATATAGTACAGTACGTACTTCATCAGGAATCCAGTCCAATCATTATGAATAATTATCAGCTGGTCACTTCACCATCACAGTTTCCTTCAAATAGCACGTCCACAATCTGACCATAGTGAGGAGATTTTCTATAACTGAAGGAAACTCATTACAATCTCCACCAATGACATGAAATGGTACACACTTCCTGTCTCCAAACTCCAAACCTTGTTTTAAGTGCAGTGAATATTGTGGATGATGAAAAACAGATCATCTATGTTGAAGCAGACGGAAGAGAAACCTGTGCTGCCGCCGAGGCAGAGACAGGTCTCAAACAAAGCCCACTTTCTCCTGATCTCCCCGTGTGTGTCGGTTCTCTCCGGGTACTCTGGCTTCCTCTCACAGTCCAAAGACATGCACTATCCTTAAATCAGCTGGGATAGGCTCCAGCTCCACCACGGCCCTGATGAGGATAAGAAGTTACAGAGAATGGTTGGACGTCATCTTAGTGTCTGAATGTTCAGGAGATATGTGGGCTGTGAAAAACAGATCCAGTATTTACTTCTAAATGATCGTGTCTCCTTTTATTTGAACATGAATATCAAAATATCTGTGATCTCTGTAAGCACTGCCAGAGTCTGAAAGTGACTGATGTTCTTACTTAATGTACAGTGAGCTGTACTGGCACTTAACAAAAATGACTGCTAAGTAATGGTCCATAAGCTGTGTCTGTCATACAGTTTATACTGAATACATTGACAGAGATACACTGTATATACAATAGGAGTGAACTGAACTCAATAAATGTATAAAGAGGATATGTAGAGTTGTGTATTTTGATATAAGGATTTAAATTGATGGGCTCATTAGTTTGACCCAAAAGATGAATCTTGGTGGAAAAAGTGAGCACTTGGCTCTCCTTCATTACCTCTGCTGAGGTGCCTTTAGCAGGGAAACTTCTATATTTTCAACCCGGAGCTTCTTTTTTTACCACCTGACAGGCTCAGACTGGTATTCTACGTGTCAGACATCATTACAAAAAGGATCCTACAGAGATAAACCTTTTGTTAAAGAGTAAGATCCTTTTTGTTTCACCTGAAGCAGTCATTATATCGCTCTGTTCTAAGCCAACAGACCGGTGAGTTCAAACTTACATGTTAAAACACCAAAGTCAGACAATAACAACAAACAAAGGAAGCGATGGAGGCAGCTTGTAGACCAGCAACTCTCGTGTTCTGTCATGTAAAATGAACAGAGAGCGACACGACGACTGCCCTGTGACCAGCAGAACAGACTGTGGTCGCACCAGGCAGCTTCTAGAGGGAATGTGTGGAACATTCCTGAAAAAGAGAGCTGGATAATAAATTATTATTATACATTCTAATTTTAATGGATGGGAACATTGTAAAACCCTGTTTGTTGTCTTTCTCTAATGCCTGTCAGTATGGGGTGGTGTACTGACATGCAGACATATGTCACTGACAAAGCAGCACTTCAGACTTTAAAGTTCTCCTACAATATTTTCTATTTTTATAAGATAAGAGGTTGTTTGAGTCTCTTTATGCTCTTGATTCCTGATTTTAGAAGAGAGAGATGCATAAATAAAATGTTCCTGCTTCTCTTGGAGGCTCTGAAGCCATGATGTTGCTGAAAATGTCAATCAAAAGTGCCCCGACTTCTTTTCCGAGTTGTTCTACGTGTTTGATGCTCTGCTCTGTTGCTGCTGCTGCTGTTGTTGTTGCGCCTGTACTCTAATCACACTAAAAGTCTCGTTCTGAACTCTGTACCCGCAGGTTGGAGTGGGTGGAGATCATCGAGCCGCGCACGCGGGAGCGTATGTACGCCAACCTGCTGACGGGCGAGTGCGTGTGGGACCCTCCGCAGGGTGTCTGCATCAAGAGGACCGGTGACAACCAGTGGTGGGAGCTGTTTGATCCCAACACATCGCGCTTCTACTACTACAATGCCTCCACCCAGCGCACAGTGTGGCACCGGCCCCAGGCCTGCGACATCATCCCCTGGCCAAGCTGCAGACTCTGAAGCAGCACACCGATGCCAACCCCCGTCCTGCAGGTGGAGGAGGTGGAGGAGGAGGAAGAGCGTCGGCTGACAACAGCCCGGGACGTAACAGCGGTGTCAGCCGAGAGGGAAGCACCTCCTCCTCCCTGGACCAGGAGCTCTCTGATAAACAGGGCAACAGAGAGGAAGCAGACAGGTAAGACCACCTGACAAGGACGGGGAAACCCACCAAGCAGACAGAACCAGGTCATTATTTTAGAGGTGTGAAGTCTGAAATATTAAAGATGAACTATACAGAACAGAAGATTTTTTCCAACAAATTCCAAACAGACCAAAGGATGTGTTGTATTTAGAGGCCTTTACTCTGACGTGAAAGGAAAACCACGTATTATACTTGGCCACCAATATTGTCTGTAATAACTCACTGAAATAGCAGAGTGAGTGTCCAAGGAGAGTTTTGTAAATAAACGTTACAAGTGTGCAGAGAAGGACGTTTAACCAGAATACAGAGGACAGTGGTGTGTTCTGAAGCAGAGTGACAAAATGTGTGAAGCTTGTAAACTGTAAAAGGTTCAAGTGGCTGTGAAGTCTTTTTATATGTGATCCTCTGAGGTCAGCAAAGACTTGAGTCCAAACCATGTTGTTATATCAAAGATTCTTTCATTTATTTCTGATTCGGGCATTAGATGAAGACTACTGATACGGCTACAAAAAAATCTTCTGTATGTGATATTAAAGGTCCAGTGTGTGTTTTTAAAATGTTAGTGTTGGCCCCCGGACATCTTCACATTGTCAAATCTGGTCCTCTTTAAAAAGTTTGGACACCCCTGCCTTAGTTCTACAGTGGGAGCGGGTCCTCTTCCATGGAGTCCGCCATGTTTAACCGCCATTTTTGTACAGTGGTCTAGAACAGACAAACCAAACACTGATCTAGATGGGGTCTTTTGCTTTTTATGTGATGGGTTGGAGAGGGTGAATCCTACACACTGGACCTTCAAATTAGTATAAAAATGTAAAAATAGTAACACTGAATACAGTTTGACTAACTTTAAATAATAAACATAAGTACAGTCACTGTATTACACCATCTATTGATCCTGGGCTCATTCTATAGTCATCACCTACGACAGGGGTGTCAAATACACGGTGGGCGGAAATAAAAAAATTGCTACAAGTCAAGGGCCGGATGGGTTCAACGTTTATTGAAAACTTATTGAAACTTATTGAAAATTGCACATATTGAACCTGAAACTAACAAGGCCTATAGATTATTGCCTATAAAACAATATTAATTATGCAATAAATGAACTAAAAATAATAAATAAAAATAAAAGAAATAAAATCAGTTTCATGAATTTCTTATGGCTCTGCAGTGATTGACGTGCCGATGCACGGG
This sequence comes from Miichthys miiuy, assembly GCA_036365135.1. Taxonomy (NCBI): domain Eukaryota; kingdom Metazoa; phylum Chordata; class Actinopteri; family Sciaenidae; genus Miichthys; species Miichthys miiuy. The sequence goes on from CM071609.1 coordinate 23,431,871, forward strand.
CAGTGCATTGTGGGATTTGTAGTATTATGGTGGTGCGTGCGATATACCGGCGGGCCAGCTCTAATAGTAAATAGATTTTATCATGCGGGCCAAAGATAATTCATTCACGAGCAAGATGGGGCCCGCGGGCCTTGAGTTTGACATATGTGAGCTACGACATCACTGCTCTTCTGGTTCTCTACTCTGGGTAACCCTAGATACTAGAGACAGGATGAGGAGCTGAATAGTCACTAAACAGAAGAGGACTCTCACATTTCCTCCTGATGAAAACACAAGTTGGTCCGGTTTACATGCCACCTGTAGTTTCCCTGTAAAGGTCTCAATTAGACGGTGTGTCTTCCCGTCCTTGTGTCACTTCCTCTCCATCTCGTTCTGTCTCATCACCCCATCCCCTCCTTTCTGTTTCTGTCACTGTCCATTAATTCCTGTCCTCTCTCACCTTCACAGCCTCTCGCCCCTCTCTCTCTCTTTTTCCCTCCCTCCCCCCTCTCTGTCTAACAAGTCTTGGTTGCTGGTTTGCTGTAATCTGCTGCAGTCTGCAGTGATTGGTGGATATGCCTGGCTGGGGTCACAGTGTCCTGTAAATGTCTTTTTTACTCCAGCAAGAGGACACACACACACACACACACACAGATTACAGTGTACCTTAGCTGTGTTCCAGCCAGTTATTCACATTGTGTACACTCAGGAACGGCAAATCACTGCTCTTAGAGACAATTACAGACCGTCTGTGTGTCGCTCGCTCGAACACAAGAACATGTAGGGTGACACAGATCTGTCAGACCTGTACGACCATTTCATTAACAACAACCTTGGGTGGTTCGTCCTCTGGGGAGCATGAATTAACCCTCCCCTGAGGTCAGGGTTCACCAACATATTTCAGTCACTACTTGAACACATATAGAACTCCCTGCAGGGGGGTAGTGTGGCCCCCGTGGTCTTGCCTCAGTGGTGAGACAGCTCTGTTTTTTTAAACCAGCACTTGTGTAGCTTCTCAATGAATCTCTGTGGTTTTGAGTTGACAGTGGTTTCACAGCCGGCCTGTCTGTTCTTTCAGAGATCAGCCTTATTTCACTCTTTACTGACTGCTTTGTGCTGATTAGTGTTAAGCCCCTTTATTGTGAAGTTAATGTTACAGAGCTGTAGTAAGGAAGGAAGTTAGAATAGAATAGAAATGGATGTCTGGACACTGTTTGGTCAGTTGAATTTGTTACAGGGAGGAAAAAGAAAGCATGACTCAGCACCTGTTTTTACATGAACAGTACAAGAGAAATGCCCCATGGTGCTCTGAATAATCTGGTACATTACTTTGTATCAGGATACATCTGTGTGAAAGGGTTGATGTCATATGGATTTGTCTTTTAACTCAGCGGTCCCCAGGCACCGGCCCACAAAAAGAATTAATAAAAAAAAGATTTTATTCATCATCAGAGTTTGAAAGCTGTTTTATTTTGAAGAATAACCAGCTACATCCATCTGTGCTTGATAAGACGCTCATGTCATAATATAGTACGTTACCCCAAAAATGAAGCCCACAAGCTGACAAAAATTTGTAAAATACAAACGTCTTTGAAGAACTTCTTTGGAAAAAACAAAACAACACTAGCCTGGACATGAGGAACACACTTAGGTGTCATTACCCCTCCATGGGACCGGCTCGTTGCAGAGTAATGGTGAGTTGTATTTTTTATGCACCTTGTATTTGTTTTCATGCTGGTCGTATCATTTTATTTCGTCATATTTATCCCCCACACCTTGTAGGCTGGTCCGTGAAAATATTGTCTTACATGAAACTGGTCCATGGCACAAAAAAGGTCGTTCTAACGGGACCACTGGTTTAACTGGTTGATGGTTCACTCACATTTACCAGAGATCCAATGCAGTGTTGTCTCCATCAGAGGAGTTCTTACACCTTTAAACGTATGATATTGCTCTATCACCAGACAGATTTGAGAAATGTATTATAAATATATATTGTCTGTATATAATAGCCTATATTTATTTAATGCATTTATGTTTACATGAAGAGCTGAGTCTTGCTGTGGTTGGTTTGTGAGAAGCAGTGCATCTTCATGTTACATGTGCACTGTGTCAATGGGAGTTCAAGCACATGCGGTAGTTGACGACAGATGGCAACTTAAAGAATAGTGTCCAATGATGACGTCAGTTGCTTCATGTGTCCGACGTGGTGCTTCAGAGCAGCAGATCTGAACCTGCACAACCCCATCAACTCAAATATTATCAAAGCAGAGACGAGTGGTGTGATATTCTCTCGTCATACTGGTTCACCATCAGCATTCACTCGGAGCAGTTAGCAGTTTATTTAATGTGGAGGCTCAGATGGTCTCCGGAGGGTCTGAGTGCTGTTAAGGAGAGCGGGACAGGCAGTTTGTCTTAGACCACACCGCTTCCTCCGTGACAGATGGGAGCTATTGACCTCTACACAACTCTACCATCCCCACACACACACACACACACACACCAAGGATCCTATTAAAAGTGGGAGGGAGAGAGGGAGGGACAAAGTGAGAGAAAGAGGGCAGAGAAAGACGGAGAGGATGGAGAGGAGGATAGAGATCACGATAGAGATCACGATGGAGAGGAATGGACTGTCCTTCTGTCTTACACGGTGTCCGGATCAGAATTGCTTCATTCATCTGTGCTAAATGCAGACAGAAAATTGACTTGGCAGCCAGCACAGAAACATACTGTACAATGAATACACACTGTGTGTGTGTCTTTGCTCAGAGTAGATACAGACACACAAGCACCGATGACGAAGGTCACCCGATTTTTGTTCAACTCATTCTGCGCGGGGAGAGCGAGGTCTGCGCTCGAGCTGCTGGTGCTCTCAAACTGACCTTCCTGTTTAGGGATACTTTATATTCATCTCCTGCTTGGCAATATTTCTGCAGCTTTGCAGCTCAACCTATCTATATAACCTCATTTACTGTCCGTTGGCTGATGGGTAATTGGTGGTACAGGCTTACCTCCATAGGTGGAGGTCTCGTACAGCGTACGAGAAAAGTTTTGATTGCCCTGAGCGTACGGGCGGCAGAGCCAGGCGTCGTTCATTGGAGGAGGGCAATGGTCAGGAAGTAACATTCACCTGTATGAGGTCATTCAAGTAGGTAGGTGCAGAACCGACAATACTTTGTAGGCGAGCATTAGAGATTTGAATTTAATGGGAGCGGCTACAGGTAGCCAGTGGAGCTCGATGAGCAGCGGGATAACGTGACCTTTTGGGTTGGCTGAAAACCAGATGCACTGCCACGTTCTGGATCAAAAGGTTTTGCCGTGCAGGCTGGTATCCAGCTGCAACAATGGCGAGCCGTGAGAGGGCACAGACGCAGCCGGTCACAGCAGGTCTCTGAGACTTTAGAGATGTAGATACACAGACGACGGGTCATTGTTCTACAAACATTGTAGCTGTTAATGCTCGAGTGTTTCTGAACATTTCCTGGTGCTCCTCTTTCACGTTAAAAGCATTCAGTTTTACAGAACACACTCTGTTTTTTTTTTTTTAATTGTGAAGCAGCCGCAGAGATGGAGTGTATTTGTCACAGACATTAGTGCCAGTGGCTGTTGTTTGGAGAAGAAACAGACACAGTGATCCACGTTATCGTTTTAAAAAAAACTAAATGCACGGTGCCATATGTGCCTCATGAAAAGCCAATAGCTATTTTAGGCAAAACAGATAAAACCATTAATTTAACATCTTTCAGGGGTGTTACCGTAGCCATTGGCTTGGTTAGTAAATACAAAAATTGAGGCTAAAACGTACAGTACATCCATTTCCAGGTCCAGGTGCACAAAAATTACAGTCAGTTCTCCCTCCTGCACCAAGACTCCTTTACCTGCCCTGTCTGAGAGGGGATTATTCATGGACGGCTCCAAGAAACTGGCCTTGAAGCTACTTTTGGTTTCAGATCTTTGATCCTGTATGTGTGCATGCATGTGTGTGTCCAGATGTATGTGTGCATGCATGTGTGTGTCCAGATGTATGTGTGGATGTGTGACGTGTGGTGAGAGGCCTACTGGCACAGCAGCAGACTGTCAGTCCAGATGGCTGGTAGATCTGCTCTCTCACATCCTTTATTGGATCTGGTTATATCTGAAGTGTCTACCAACTCTTTTAGGGTGTGTGTGTGTGTGTCTCTCTCTCACACACTCACACTCACGCACACACACACTGCAACATGATGTGTCTGTCCATGATTGTCCAGAGATGTCTGCGAGTGACCACATCAGCACAACCACAAGTGATTTTTTTGACTCTCAGATAGGGTTATGTTGTCTACTTATCATACTGTGGGATGAGAGGGTTGTTCTCTCTCTGTGTCTTCATACAGAAGCAGACTCAGTGAGGCTGGAGCTGCATGCTTTGAAGCACTGGTTATACCTTCTGTCTCTATAACTGAAGAAACAAGTCACTCTTGTTTTATTTCACCTCCTCTGTGCAGCACATGCATCACGCAGAGAAATCATGCTTTAGAATCGTTTAGCTGAACTTTGTTTTTCAATTTTTGTGAATAAAAATAAAATGAAAGGTGAGTTAGGATTTTTGAATTAAATTGTGTGAAAGAACAGATGAAGTCCTTGGAGAAACTAGCATGCAACCAAGCTGTTCGACAACAAAGCAGGGCTGTAGTACTCGTGTCCTGTCCCCATAGCAACACAAAATTCTGTTATATCACCTGCACCCCTCTGCACTGTCATTCACAAGTGTCTCCATGTAACAACCAAACATTCTCATTTTAGATGTCTGGCTTAATGCACAGATGTGTGGGAGAACTATTACATTCTACATGTGTATGTTTATATATTTTTGATTCAGTCATACACTAATACTCCACTGTAACAGTATGAAGAATATTGTCTGCGCTCTGTTTTGTGTTGTTTGGTTCTTGTTCTTGAGTTGAGTTTAGCTTGGTTGGACTCCAAAATTCTGCAGCTGATCGATGAAATCCTCCGTCACAAGATTTGAGGCATCAGCATCAATCCGTCAGCATTTCTCAACCTGCGTCTCTACCTAGCCTCCTCATCTTATTTGGTGAATGATTTGAGTCATCAGCACACACTGAAGTTGCTGTATCAACACAAGCTGTCAGATAAAGGTGACTGACAGGGATGAGTCCTGAGTCGTCTGTAAACAAATCGAATCATCAGGATCCGTCCTCAAACGCCGTCAGTCACTCAAACTCGATGAGACCGAGCCAATCCAAATCTTTCTTTTCCTTTCTGTTAAGACAGCTCAGCGGTTTGAAGACTCCACTGCTGACCCGCCAAACGAAATGAATTGATTTGGGGTACATTGTTACTGTGAAATTTATGCACACATATTTTTGCATTTTTGCATCAGAATTTTGGTTTGGATCCAGTCCAGTGTGCCACTGCTTTTAAACCCAAACAAACACACATTAAACCCACATACTTCATATTCATGTGATATATTTCAATGTGTGCATTTTTACAGCAGACTGACTGACTTTTTTTTTTTTTTGCTAGACTAGTTTTTGGAAGCATGACTGCTGAAGTTCACATTGTTAGTGATTCATGACTCAGCGATTTGACAGTAACGGGATACGGAGTGATGGTTTTTATAGGAATGAAAGAATTTACCAACACCGAGAAATTCTCGGCTTCAGAGCTGCAGACAGACAAGGTGTAACTTCTGAGGATCGTTCTAAAAACGCTGCATGTGAACGGATTAAGAGTATAAAAGCTTGTCTTTAGAGCTGAAATGGAACAGTTACACATGACAGCCAAATGTAGCCAGTGATGTGGAAACAGACTGTAGTTGCACTCTTCTGGTTTATAATACAGGCGCAGACAACACCTACACACTTCTGCTCGGGGTTTGATATGCAGTGGGATTTGTTGGTGAAACGGTGAAATGTCTTAATCAGAGGCAGCTGACCTGGTATGCAGAATGACGCTGCAGGGAATTTGTGAAATGGAGAGAAAGAACAACATTCATAGATAGATAGATAGACAGAGAGAGAAGGTTGGCAGACAGAATGATGGAGAAGGAGAAGCTGCAGAGACGAGAGGTGGATACACTGAGGAAGAATGTGGTTTAGAGTCCAGAGTGTGTGAGAGATGCCAGGACAGCCCTTTAATGCTTAAATCCTACCCTCTTTGTTTCCACCTCTCTCTCCCCCACACACACATACACACACACACACACATACACACGCATATTAATATCCACAAGTCCACAAACATTCACACTGGCACTATTGAGCACTGGCCCTGGGGATCAATGTGTGAAAGTATTTGGAAACAGAGGGTGGCCGATGCCTCAATCGATGTCACACTTCACTCCCTCTCGCCCAGTTCGCCTCTTGTTCTTCATCCCACAACACTCTGCCTCATCCTCTCTGTCTGACAAACAAGCGGAATGTGGGGGCCCGCTCACAGAGAGGAACCACTGAGTGAACGAGAACCGATGAAGTAAAGTTCTGTAGTTACCAGAGGCTGCCGAGTGCTGGATATTATTGACACTCGATGACAGTGTAAAGAATGGACAGCGCATGCGTGACGTCAGCCATCCAAAGAGCCATTTTGAAGGTCGAAATATGCGGTGCTGACTGTCGCCATGTTGGCTGTACTGTTTCTTCCACCTCCCAGACCGGAGGCGGACCCAATGAAGCCTGGGTGCTTGAATAAGCCATCTTTAACAGCACCTACCTGTCAATCAAAGTGGCCACGCTGTTAATTATGCATAACTTTAAGTCTTGATATAATTTTAACAGGCGAGTTCAAAAAAAGTTTAAAAAATTCAGCCTCAGTACAGTTGTCATGAACTGTGAAATTAGCTATAGAGACCAAAACAGTTTTTTGTACCAGGCTGTAAACATGTTTATTTCTGCTGTGAAGCTGGACATTTTAACATGGGGGCCTATGGAGATTGACTTGTTCTGTAGCCAGCCTCAAGTGGTCGCTTGAGGAATTACAGTTTTTGGCACTTCAGCATTGGCTTCATTTCCCAGCCACAGAGGTTGCTGCTTGTTGTCACTCCTATGTTACTCCTATTGAACGTCCTGCAATACTTTAGCTTCAAGGTAACCAAAATGGATTAGAAGCAGATTGTAACACAAGAACAGAAAATAACATCATCATAGTCATCATCGTGATTTGTGTGTCATTTTCATGTTTCATAATATGCAATTTCAGCCAAAGTGAAAATGAACATGGCCATGTCTGGGATTTAAAATTAAAGCCAGAGAGTACAGAGAAAAATATTGTTTTTGTAATACACTGGTCAATTTTAAGATTTCACAGGCTATTTAACATCCAGAACATTTCACTTCCACGCACATTTGAGTGCTTATTTTGGCTATGATTTTTTTTTTTTTTAACCCATTCTCTCATAGTGTCTAGCAATATGTCTGTAATTTTACAATACTTATCTTTAAATGCTGTTTTTTCTCTTTTTTTTCTCTGAGACAGAAATCTCTCCTTCAGTAGCTCTGTGGTACACCAAACCTTGGTTGGCTTTGTTCTTCTATCATTCAGAGCCTGATTTATTCAGCATTCTATTCCTAAAAACATCATTAAAATTAATTAATTTATTGTTGACAGTATTTTCTCATCATGGAGTGATAAAAAGAGATATCCAAGAACTTTAAACCTGGTAACAGTGTTATGTAATGTATCTGGACATCAAATTTCAGAAAACTAAAATACAGAATATAATTGTCTTAAAGGTCCATTGTGAGATTTAGTGGGCTCTGTTTACAGAATATGGAAATGGAATATGATATGCACAAGTATGTTTTCATTAGTGTATAAATGACCTGAAAATAAGAACTGTTGTGTTTTTGTTACATCAGAATGAGCTTTTATATCTACGAACACCGCAGGTCCATGATGTTAAACTGCGATGTGACTACAGTAGCCAAGAAACCAAACACTGGCTCTAGATAGGGCCTTTTGCCTTTTGTACTCTTCTGTCGATCGAATCAGTTTTGTAGTCTCAACATGATTAGTTGTACAAATGGGGCTAATAGAGATACTTTCAGGCAGTGACAAATAAAAGAGGGAAGTTCAAGCCTTGCCTAATCCTCACACATGACCAATCATTGTAAAGTATGCATGGTTGTTGGGTTGTGGGCTTTTTAAATCACTGTACAGAGTGATGGGGATGTGATAAGCCTTAAACCCTCTGGGATGAATTTCTTCTGTGGGCGATTGCTCGGACCCCAGAGGGTTAAACACGTTTGATGTAGTCTAAATGCCAGATTACTATTCATTGACCATAACCTGAATAGAGCAGCATGATATCCTGGCAGGATAGTTGAAGCCATGTAGACGATTATTACAGTTGGCACCAAGGTTATGGAGGTGGAAAGGAACATGCAAGAAATATGAAGAGCACACTGGACTTTAATAAAAATAGCTTCTTCAAACTATTACCAGGCCCTGTAGTGTGAATATGACAGACAGCTCTTTATCACTCTGCCCCCTGACCCTTAATTAAATCTTTTTCTCCTCTCCTCTCCTCTCCTCTCCTCTCCTCTCAGGACTTCTCCATTCAGGTGGAACACCGGTACAAAGGAACGAATGCTGATCAAAGTGACAGACAGAGAGCCCAGCTTCTTGGCGCACCAGGGAAATGGTTACTCCCCCTGTGACCCCCCCACCCCTGGTCCTCCTTCTGGAGGTGGCACCACCTCACGAACTCGCCGTTCCTCTGGAGGAAACCCACCTTCGGAACCTGATGGCTCCCCTGTTCTCTACGGCGACCGCCGTCAGTCTCCCTTCCTGAAGCGGGCCGAGTTGGGTGGCACCGGCACCCACCGTCGCTCCTCAGCCGACTCGCAGCCTCCCTCGCCCCGCTATGCCTATGAACCCCCGCTGTATGAGGAGCCGCCATCGGAGTACCAGCCCCCTCCCATCTACGAGGAGCCTCCCACTGACATGCACCTCGCTGACTCCTCCTTCTATGGCACTGGCAAGTCACCTGCTCGCAAGTCCTCAGCCCCCCTCTATCACTCCCCAAAGCAGGGCCAGTCGCCCTACGGCCAGCTAGTTCTGACCAGGCAGAAGTGTCCAGAAAAGACCCAGAGTCTGGAGTACAGTCCTGTGGGGAAGGAGTATGTCAAGCAGCTGGTGTACGTGGAGCAGTCGTCTTCCAGCCCTCGCTTCAAGACCGCTGACCGTCTGCTGCGTTATGGCACCACAGGGGGCTATGGTGGCTCGTATGGGGGGTCCTATACTCTGCAGCACAGCCAGTCTCTGATCAGGGACCCCCGCCTACTGCTGGATTACAGTGGGGAGGGTGGAGAGGGAGGCCAGAGGTTGCTTTATGAGGACTCCATATCCTGGACGTCCAGCCAGACCCATTCCCTTTCCTCCTCCTCCACAGGTGGTCCTGGGGCTTTCTCTCCTGGAGGTAATCGCAAACGTAAGAGCCGCAAGCCGTCTCTCCCCCAGGAGCTGGCACGATGTGGGGGGCTGGAAGGGGAGCTGGCAGGCACAGCGTCCGAGGCCATGCTGGCCCAGGCCAGACTCGCATGGGAGGCCCAGCAAGTGATGAAACAGAGGAGCAGTTGGGACTCGGGGCAGGGAGGGGGTACGGGGCAGGGCGGCGGCTCTAAAGATGGTTATGAGAGCGACGGGGCGGTGCCTCTGCCGTTACCGGGACCGGTGGTGAGGGCCTTCAGCGAGGATGAGGCGCTGGCACAGAGCGACGGCCACCACTGGAAACGCAGCACCTTCGATCGGCTGGGCTTCCCCCAGGCCCTGCTGGAGAAGAGCCTCTCTGTCCAGACCAACCTGGCCTCCCCTGAGCCTTATCTCCACCCCTCACAGGTACTTTTTTAATTTATTACAACAACCCTTTCATGTCACGTGAGATTCATCAACAAATGGGATAGCCCAATTGTCACTGAAATGTAGATATTCAGACTTTAAGTGGTCAGTGAATCTACAATCCCATGGCAACTGGGCAAACTCCATCTACTGACTGAAGATCAGGTAATACAGTACAGAGCAGATAGTAAATGTACCTTTAGGTGGGATATACATATTTTTGTGTTGACCAATTTTTCGTGAAGAAAATTGCCTGATATCAGTCACAATTGTCGACTCGTTACGCTCCATTTCCATCTTCAGTCTGACATGGCTTCCACTCTAATTGATTTCTCTGGGGGGGGTATTTGATTATCCCTAACTACCCCCTAGAGACCAACGTATCCACCAAACGCCATTTTAAGTGATTGGTTTTGTCTTGGTTTTAAATCCACAACGCAAGAATTTGGACGATGCTCAGAGGCATAGACTGTATAAAACATGGACGTAGTCTCTGTGACGTCACCCACGGGTTTCTGAAGAGCTGTTGTGAAGCTCAATGTGGTGGCTCTGGTCATCTCCATCTTAAATTAAATTATTATTTTTTTTGGTCTTTTCAAGCTTTATTTTGATAGAGACAGCTGAAGAGTGACAGGAATGGGGAATGACATGTGGGAAAGAGCCACAGGTCGGATTTGAACCCTGGGCTTCCGCAGCGAGGACTGAGCCTTCGCACATGGGGCAGCTGCTCTACCAACTGAGTTAAACACCACCCCAGGTCATCTCCGTCTTCGGAGATCCACCTCCTCCTGCCTAATCTAAAGATAGTCAAAGACATGAAGTGTGGGTGGAGCTGAGATGGCCTGGTTGCTCAAACAAGCTAACTGTAAAAGCACCCACCTGTCAATCAAAGTCTCCACATTCTTAATTCTGCATAACTTTAAGACTTAATATCATTTGAACAGGTGACTTCTATAAAAAATTCACCATCAGTACAGTTGTCATGAACGGGGAAATTAGCTATAGAGACCAAAAGTGTTTTTTGTACCAGGCTGTAAACATGTTTATTTCTGCTTTGAAGTTGGACATTTTAACATGGGGGCCTATGGAGACTGACTTGCTCTGTAGCCAAACTCATGTGGGCGTTTGAGGAACTGAAGTTTTTGGCACTTCAGCGTTGGCTCCATTTCATAGCCATGGAGATTGCTGCTTGGCTCACCATTAGTCTCCCCACAGCACTCATTAGACCAAAAACCACTCTTTCATGTCATGATGCCATAACAGAGAATCCATCATCTTGGGGGGGATTGGGCAGATTTGAAGGTCTGCACCCAAACAAGAACACAAAGAGACATTTTGTATAAAGATGTTATTCTGTTGGTTTATAGTCTTTTATATTCCCATTTAAGCACTGAACATGGGAACAGGATGAGTCCCAGGGTAGCTTGCCAAAAGAATAGTTGAATATGTCTTCATCAGAGTTGAAGGGGACTGTGAATATTCAGTCATGTTCTAGAATGACTGAATGTTTGAAACAAATGTTAGAGTCGTTTAAGTGTTAGGTAAAGAGTCGAACACTGGCTGGTATGACGTGATAGAGGTATGACGAGATGAGAGGGCTGGAAAGCACTTAGCCGAGAGGAAAATAGTCTGACGCTCCTCTCTCCGTCTATTCGACAACATTCAACATTTTTTTCTCTCGTTTTCTTCTTTCTTTTAAAATTCAGCAATGTGACGCTTTAGTCTAAAGCTGAGAGCATGAAGGGAGCAATCATCTCAGCAGAATCCACCTTTGAATGAAGACAAAGGAAGAAATAGCAAAGTGGATGAAGAGGTGCACAGGAGGGAGAGAGAGCTTTATCCTGCAACACAGAAGGATACCAAAATAAATAAAATTGTCATGTAAAATTGCAGCTACTCGTGGCAAACCCATTGACAGTATATAATTAGAGGCGAACCGCGAGCAAGGTCGCAGCGGCAAAGAAATGTAAATGAACGCTTATTCCACAGAATTCCCAACGATATGAAGAGAGCAGCCTTCTATTCGTTCAATATTTTAACATTTTTGGAAATATGCTTTGAAATTTGGGCAGAGCCAGGCTTGCTGTGTCTAGCTGATACGCTAAGCTAGGCTAAGAACATCCTGACTCCAGCTCTGTACTCAACAAAGATATGCGATTGATTTCCATCTGAACGATTCCTTTAAACAAAAATAAACTTATAAAATTAGAAAAAAGCCTAAAATGTAAATTTAAACCTTAAAATCACAGCATCATCATCACAAATACCTCAGGGCATAGTCGGTAAGCGCTGTGGGATGGTGCTGTGGCATTCTGAAGATCTGGATCACCATAGGTGTCTTCGTGTTATAAATTGACAAAGTGGAATTAGCTTCCAGTCTGAAGTCTTTTGTCAGATGAGACAAGAACCTCCGTCCATCTGTCCAAACACCAATACTTTGGTCCAGAGCAAGCTCAATCTGAACAACCACCAGCTATATTATCGTGAAATTTGTTAGGCATAAACATAATGCCACTGTCAACATTATCACCAATCTGTGAACACATCAGCCATCGTCTGACGATGATTTGTGAGTTTCCGGGGGAGCCAACGGATACACAGAAAACTTATATTCAGGCCAAGACTTCCATTGCAGTCCAGTTAGAAACTTGATACGTGAGAATGACGAGAAAGACACATTTCTGCTGATCGCGTATGAATGCATATAACACAACCCCAAGCCACTCAACTGTGACTGGCCAATACTAGTCGGAAAAAACAGAACGCGTCCCATGCCAAAGTCTTGGGCCCTTGCCTGCAGAATCTGCATGGAGAGGCAGATATCTGTCTATAAAGATTACGTTTTGATTTGCACACAAACTATTTCATCATCTAATGGACAGTTTCTATAAAATGTTTATTGTAGTGACCCTCGTTTCAGGCTAAGACAGCAGTGCTGACATGTCCATGGTTGACATTGTACCTCATGTTTACCTCCTTCATGCAGTATTTATCCCACAGACACCATGAGAGGCGCTTGTAGCTGTGGATGTTCTCACACGTTTTTTAAATAACTTTTCTTGCATTATGTTTTTGTTGACCCACGGCTGCTGCTTTAGATTGTTATATCACTCAAGGTGCTGAGGAATAAATGGCCTCTTTGTGGATATTGACGTATTAACACGTCAGTATTAATCCCAGTCAGCTCCCTCCTGAGCGCCAGAGAAACCTTCAGCTCTCAAGCCTCTCTAAATGTTCGGCAGCAGCTCTCAGATGAATGACATTTCCTGTTTCCTCTCTCCTTCTCTGTCTTTCCTCCTCTCTTCATTTCTTCACCTGTCAGTCGGAGGACCTCGGAGCCTGCGCCCAGTTTGAGGCCAGTCGAAATGCCAGGAATATGATGCCGAGCGCCAGCTGTGGCATCTTCCCGGAATTCACCCTGAGAAAGCCCTCCTCAGAGACCGACATTGAGAATTGGGCGTCCAAGCACTTCAACAAACACACACAGGTACTCCAGAGGATGTGTGTGTGTGTGTCTTTGAATATATTTGCATGACATCATACACATCACAATGTACCTGTCTCTTTTTGTCTGTTAGCTGCTTTGCTTGTTGGTATTTCTGTCTTTACCATTTTTAGAATTGTCTTCAAAATGTTGTGGAACATTGTTGGAACATTGTCTTGTGTAAGTGTAGTGAAAGACATGTTTTAGCCTTTCAGCTCATGTGTCACAGTTTGTTTGGTTCCACATGTGAACAGTGGAACATAAAATGCTACTGTCTTACATAACACCCTGCTAAATATCAATCAGCTGATCGCTAATCAGCTTTAGCTACTCAAAAATAATACAGTAAACAAGGCTGACGGCTCATTTTTGACCTTAGAACCAGCAGCTTGACAAGAAGTATGTATGTAACATGTGCTTCCACACTGTGGCAGTTATGATTTACATACACCTACCCCTACGATAAATCAACTAGCCAGGTCCAGCCCAGAGGGATACATTTAATGGTCCAACCATAATAGAATTTTAAGTTGCATTTTGCTGTTAGTATTGCACATAACAATGTGAAGGCTTGAAAACATTTTGATTTACACTTAGCCAAATGTATGCAGCTCTCTGTCTCTGCTGGCTGGATCTTGGTTCTCTTGGACGCCATTTAAATCCTGGCTGGCCCTCCTCCAGTCCAGAAGGAGGCTGCGTGCCTGAAGCTGTTTGATAACTCACAAAAACCTGCGTTAGCTAACAGCTGTCTATAAGCTATCACAAACACATGGATGGATTTATTTAACAAACTACGAGCAAGAGCAAAGTTTGACTCGCGTTGCCTCCTCACCCATATACATCGTTCAGTGGTTGAAGTGATCAAACATCAGATCCATGCTGTAACAGCTCAGTGTACCTTGTATTTGATCGTATGTGCAGAAATGTTTTAGTGTAACTAGCTGACAGGAGAAACAGCGCATACTGTTATGGAAGGATTTGTATGTCTTGGAGAGACGGATGCATTTACACCTTTTCAACATCTGGTCTAAAAGCACCGCTGGAGATGGTTCGTCACATTTCAGTCTTGAATGTTTCATGATGCTATTTAATTTTGCTTTTTTGAAATTGGATTAAGTATTTATGGAGTGGTTGTACATTCATACATTTTATTTCCTCTGTTTCCTCGTGATGGTGAATTAATTTCATTTGTTTTCTATGTCATTATGTCGAAATAACAAATTATAACAAATGTTATCCCGAGATACCAGAATAGTTTTCTTGAGATGTCAAGATAATAAAACTGTGTTTCCCCGAGATACCGACATAATTAATTTGAGATCTCAAGAAAACAAAAGGATAGTCTAGTATATTAAATATGTACTTGCAACGTTCTCCTTCTCCTCTGAGATTGCTACGCTGAATGATGTTTCCTACAATTATTTCATATACTAGACTGTCCTTTTGTTAATGATAACAACATTTGTTAAACATAATTTCTGTCTTGCTTTACTTTGAAATCATTCCACATATTACAGCCTCTTAATATGTCAGCACCTTTTCAGGGTTAAAACATTTGCTCAATGGCCCATCTTATTTATTGGCTATAATTATGCTGTGAATAATATTCAATTGTTTTTTACCCTTGTCCCATATGAAGTTTGGTTTTTAATATGAGTTATACATTAGTATATAATTTATTGGCTTTAAGTCCATAGTGACTGTCTCATTATTTTGACACCTTCTGAATTCTAACTGGAATTTTCTCTCTTATGTATGTATGTAAGTCTGTACTCTGCTGACACTAGACTTTCAGATAAAAAACCAAGAAGTTGCTTTAAAAGTTTTTGTCCTGGGACACTGAAGAATGTTCTTAGTTTCCTGTTTCTCTGCCTCTCCTCTCATTGTCTCTCTCTCTCTATTCTTTGCTTGTTCTCTCAGGGTCTGTTCAGAAGAAAGGTGTCCATTGCCAACATGCTGGCGTGGAGCAGCGAGCCCATTAAGAAGCCCATGATTGTGACCTCAGATCGCACTGTAAAGAGGGAAGCAGTGGACATATTTAAGCTCATCCAGACCTACATGGGAGACCGTCGCTGCAAGGCTGACCCCCTCTCTGTGGCTCTGGAGGTCTGTTGATTGCTCTGCCTAACTTGGAGGTCTCTCTTAAACTCACTCACTAATTCCTTAAAATCTCACCTTGGTATCTCTTTGTAGTGATTTTACCCTTCCATGATTTTATTGGTCTGAACTGACACTTTATTTTCAGACATAGTTACATTAGGACTGTAAACCTAGATGGTAGAAACAGTCCTCATTGGGGAATAAGTCTGTACAGAAGTGTTATGCAGTGTCTGCAGATGACAAACTGAACCAGGATCACTTGACTCTCCTCCTCTCTGCAGGACTGCTGAAGCATGCAGGACGCTTCACACTGTGAAGTTGTGTGTCCTTGTTCGAGGGGGAGCTTTTAAAACATCTGGGGCTAGGATCGATACCAAACATTTGTGTGCACACAAAAGACAAAACATAATCATAATTTACAAAACGTGGTGCGGGCACACTTGCAGAGAATTGTCTTTTCATGAAACACAATAAACATGAAACTGTGCGTGCGTAGACAAGCCTCATATTCAGCCCACTACACTCCCACAGTTATCCATAAATGCAAAACCCTTCATGAATATTGAGAGACATATTGTTCCTGCGGTGAACAGCAGCAGTGTTTGAAAGAAAGGAAAGAAGAATGAGAAGCTGATCGCTGCAGCAGCTGTTAGTACAGCTAACAGGGCCGACATGGAGGTGGGTACCTTAAAGTGACAGTTCCGGGTTTTTTGTTCAGTGCGGTTGTATGAGGTACTTCTCCACAGTCAGTGTGTTGCCTGCTGTTACCTCGTGCGCCTAGCATGGAAGAAGGGCGAAGCACTGCTGATAAGAACCCCACACAACCCCACTTCAGAGCAGAACTATCCCTTTAAGGTATGGTATAGACTGGTGGAGGCACCTGGTTTGATTAAGTCACAAAGTCAGTATGTAAAAAAACAGTCAACACTGTATTTAACCAAGCGTACAGGTGTCTCTCTTCTTGTCACAGTTTACGATGAGTTCAGATGGTGAACGTGTGTCAGATCACGTGACTGTAGAAGGCAGCAGCCGGCACTCAATAGCTCTATAATAGTTCAATAATACATCACATGGGCATGGAGAAATGCTTCTGGAATAACTGGAATAACACATGTGACACTGCTGAGCTGCATGTTTATGATAGAGTGGATACATAATTACATGTTTTTCGCCCCGTGGCCTTTTCAGGTTTCAGGTCAGTGGTGCTGTCAGATCTGAAAAGATTTAACCAGATATTGATTAATCGTAAGCACATGGATGATTAGCATAGCTGAGCAACTAGCAAGATGAACACATTTGTTTTCCCTAATAGGAGGTTGAATATCACACCTTCAAATGAATGCTAATCCTGTGTCTGATGGTTTGCCAACATGTCAGTCATGACAAATTTCAACTCGCATCGAGTGTTTTGTCATTTTAGAGCAGTGGAACAGTGTACTGCAGACACAGAGCAACATTAGCAATCATTCTGAGTCGTGTTTGTGTCCACATTACAGATGTCCAATGTTACCTCGGCTTTTAGCTCCATCTTTGGTCTCTACCACCAAGGAAAAAGTCTGTCGGAGCAACATACTAGTAAAAGAAATCTCCTCCACCTTCGAAAATGTGGCACTATATGACGTGAAACTTTTTAAACGTCAAAGCTGAAGTTATCTCTATTGTTTCAATGCTTAGCCATCTGCAGCCTCTGGATATTTATATGATTTATTATCATCATGCAGGATACAGGCCGTGTGTCAACACTGATGGCAGGACAGTAAGGGTTAATATCTGTCATAAATACTACATCTAAACCACTTTTTCATGAGGTGCTGTCACTTTGAGCTCATGCACAGAGTAGAGCAGAGTCAGACATCCATCCGCAGGATGAGAATAGACGGATGATACACAAACCAACAACAACAAGCGTGTCTGAGACGTGTTCAGCACTTTTTAGCATCCTCTAAAGACACTTCTGTTGTCATCTGTGTATTCGGTTGTGTTGTGTGTATCTGCAGTGTGTCTCTCCATGATTCATACATAATGATTGGGGCCATTGTTCGTGTGAAAACACTGATGAAAGCAGCTGTAAAAGTAGGCCGTATGGTGACTGTGTGTCTGTCAACTTGCAGCTTTAAACATTTGAAAAGTGATGACAGTCCATATAGCGGATCAGAGTAGACGATCAACGTGACTACTAGTTAAAGTCCTGTACAATGCACGCTGTGTACACAGTCAAAGCAGCAGCTTCAGTCCTCTGTCAGACACAGTACTGAGTGTAGGTCACCTGCAATTTGTCACTGTAGCTGTAACCCGGAAGAAAATGTGATAATATCCAGTTAGCAATGTGTGTGTCACACCTCATGTGTTAGACAAGCCTTAGCAAGGTTTCTGTAGGTGAAACTACAGCCACCAAAGTTTAATCAACAACCTCAGAAATAAAGTTTCATTTATAAAGACACTCTCTGCCTGTCTGTGTCAGGTGGTGGTTCGCGGGTGGAGTAACCAGGGTCTGCGCGATGAGCTCTACATCCAGCTGTGTCGTCAAACCACAGAGAATTTCCGCTATGACAGTCTGGAGCGAGGCTGGGAGCTGATGGCCATCTGTTTGGCCTTCTTCCCACCGACGCCCCGTTTTCACACCTACCTGGAGGGCTACATTTACCGACACATGGACCCCCTCAATGACACCAAAGGTGAGGGAGCAGCACTCACTCCATTCACTGACAGTAATCCAGGATGACCCAGATGTTTGAATTGTAATGTAATTTAGATCTGTGTACAAGAGCAACCAAAATATTAGATAGCAGATAGTCAGGGAATTTAATTCACACCAACTCCTGAGGTGAATATTTGTCTCTTCAGTTGCTGCACTGTGTTCATCAGACAGTCTCAGACTGTCAGTGACCGTGTCTGTCTGCTGGTTTCTGCTGAGCAGGTGGTGTACAGTCGGCTTCTAGACCTTTTTCACATAAAACAGCTTCCTGCTGAGGCTGAAAACAACACTTTGAAGAGCAGTGAGAGCGAACCGAAACATTCAAGTCGTGGCTGAAAAATTCAACTCTTGAGCTGTAACTCACTAAAGCTGAGGAGAGCCGCAGATTCTGCTGATTATTCTCCCCAGGGTCTTTGCTACCAGAGACACCTTTCACACTGTTATTCTAAAAATATTGATTATATCTCCTTTAAACAAGACCACCATCTCTCAAGTACAAAGCCATACAAATATCAATCATGCTTTAGTTGCCTTGATATTTGAGGAAGCCAGATAGTCAGAGAACAGTGCGCTGATACAGAAGGTTTTGTGACTTTGCAGATATTTTCATTAACGTTCCCGTTACCTGATTAAAAAAAAAACAATGTGTGCAGAGTTTCTTCCAGTATTTGCTCTTGCACATCAGTAGCGTCATAAACAGAATCTTTAGGAGACAGGGTTGAGTGTAAACCCTGTGAGATGTCACCCATTGGTTTTGAACCATCGACTTTGGAGCCATTTGGAGCCAGAAGTGACCATATTTGGACAAGAGTATGGAGCTGGTGGGTGACGCCTGCCTGGTCATTAACATTCCCATATTTCAGCTAAAAAGTATATTAAAATCTGTGAAATATTCAAAGCAGTAACTGGATTCAGATTTGATCAGTACAGTGTAGTTTGACAGTTTGACGCACTGAGAATGGCTTGTCAGTCACGAGGTAGCCACACGCTAAAGAATACCCTGTTTTATCATCTATTTTACACTAAATGGGTGATAATTTACTAAATGAACATCATGCTGTATGGAAAAAGACTTGACACTAAAAACTGAGATCATAAACTCATGAGGAAACTGTTTATTGAGAAAATAACACTCAATACCTTATTTTTGCATCCAGTGGAGCTGCCCCCTGTTGGACATTAGAAAGAATGCAGGTTAAAAACACTTGAGCATTAGCATTACTTCACAGATGAGAAGCTTTGTCCACTAATTGTACTCTCAGTATTTCTAACACATTTGTAGTGTGCGGTGTACTAACACTGCAGCCTCCACCAGATACTCTGAGTGTTTGAGACCTTTTGTCTCCACTCAACGGCTGACAAGTAGCTGTTTTTATGAGCACTTTAAAGTCTGTGTAAAGTAAAAATAAATATGTTCTGAGTTTGTCAGACCAAAGAAGAAAGTGTTATTAACCACCCAGCCAAATTTAAAAATAAAAAATATCGACATGTTTATGAAATTAGGTGTCAAAATTGGGTAAAAATGAGCAGTATTCTCAGCTCCAGGACTGTGGGGGCTGAAGTCCTGGAGCTGAGTGACTGAAACGTGTCAGATGAGTTCAGAAAATGACATGACTAACTTTGAAACGCTCTGAGCGAGATGAATTTATCTCTATCTCTCTGCTAGGGGTGCAGGGGTATGCTCAGGGTGGCCTCAGCGTGTCATCGAGCCACCCTTTAGCACCGTCCACAAAATCCTGGACTGAAAACTGGTGAAAAACTGTTTTAACTTCTAACTCTACATTTCAGTAATTTATCGTTCAAAGTCTTTTCACGTGTTTTCAGCACCTATTTCCCAACATATTTAATGTATTCTGAAAGAAATCTCAGAATTGCCTTTACATGGACTTTAAAGACTTCTCATCCATGTTGGCTTAAAAGTTGAGGTTCAAAGTTCGTTCTTGGTCTTGAAACCAGCAGTTGACTAAACAACCTCTCCACAGTGTGAGTTAACTGCTGTGAAGCTTTTGGTATTTACATGATGGTGGCAGTTTTTGGTGTAATTTAATCAAGCCCAGTAACTATGACACAGGTGGGCAGTCTGGACATCTGAACCTCTCCTTACGTGAAACGGTTGCTGCTTGACCACAGCTGTTCTCATGATCACAATACATTTTAACGGGAACTATTAAAGACTGCTTATTTTTTGCCATTTCAGTTTCCACTCCACAAGCATTTTGAAGATGTTCAGAAGGGAAAAGAATGGTTGAGGTTTTGATAATGGGAGGATATTGATCTGACCAGCACTGACGACAGTCTTTGGAGAGTTTCGGGATGAAATATCAGATAAGAGGGAAACTGATCCAGATATACAATCCAACAAATATCATCAGACCAGTTACTACTCTTATTTTTAACAGAAAATCAATAACCTGCAAAGCCAAATCCCATGTAGGATATCAGCTGCTGGACAAAGTTCTATATGAACAAACCTGAAGGCCAACAAATAACATGGCAGCTACAAAATAACATCCCACAGCTATTGTCCATGAGCGGGAGACTCAGTGAAAGACATCAGCATTGACAGTCTTAAATAAATTACCTTCCAGGGTCCCTGTTTCTCTGCTGCGCTTCAGCGTCAGACAGAACGAAGCTGTGCTGTTGCTCTGCTTCCCCCTACAGGTGAACAGGATGAATAACCTGATACATGAATCAGAAATCAGACCAGTCCACTTTGTTTTCCCGTACCTGGTTCCTTTCAAATCTGAATTAAAAGGTGAACCAGGAGTGCTGGTTATTGTGAGGTTTAGTCCCTGGAAACACGGAGACCTTAATGAAATAAATCTGGATTCATATGTAATTTAATACAAAAAAAACTCAGGGTCATGAGACTCCATTCCTCTGCAGCAGTGCTGAGTGCACTGAGCTGCAGTGTCCTTCTGTTGAACCACTACATGTTTGTAAAAATGGCAGAATAAGAAGTCTTCTAATGGTGTAAATGTGCCTTCTGTTCTCTGTTGCTGCAGGAGTGGCCATCAGCAGCTATGCTAAATACTGCTACAGGAAACTGACAAAAGCTGCTCTGACTGGAGCCAAGAAGGTAAGCCGCCTTGTGTCTGTCTGTCCTCATGTGTCATTTCTGCTCAGATCAAACAACAAAATCATTTCCTTAAAGGTCCAGTGTGTAGGAAGTAGTGCCACCTAGCAGGGAACCAAATGAATACTCTCCCATGCCTCACCCTTTCCTTCCAAGCATGTAGGAAAAACTCTGGCTATAAAACATAAAAAGCAACATCTGGAGCCAGTGTTTGGTTTGTTTGCTCTGGGCTACTGTAGAAAAACATGACAGGAAGACATGGTGGACTCGAAGAGATGAGAACCTGGTGTCACAAGGAGGAAAAGAAACATCCATCTCTTAATACGTTCTGACTCGATCCTTTGTGGCTCAGGCACACTGGTCCATACTAAAGATGTCAATCTAAAGATTTAAAAAAAAAGGCTCTTGATTTCATAAAACAGCTGCACACTGTAGTTTGTCAGCAAACCTTACTGAAGGAGGAAGGGAGCGCATTTTGTTGGAACTATTTTCAGCAGTGGATTAATCCACATTTGGCGCACTGGTGTGTATTCGTGGCAACTGTGTGTGTGTGTGTGGGATTAAGTCAAAACAAGGTAAAGTGTGTGTGTTCATGGTAATGAAGGAACATGTCACCCGATGCGACAGTGTGACTCACTGATGTGTTTTTAATAGTGTTTGGCACAGAGGAAGAAGATCTATGAGACACACACACACACACACTTAGTAGATACATTCAGTGTTGGTTTGGAAATGTAGAACATCACCAGACCTCCATTATTCCTGAGTTTTTTGGATTGTGACAACATGCAAATGACAATTTTGTATTTGAAAGCGGAGGCAATAAACTGCAGCATGTCCTCCTGCATGCAGTGAGGATGGATATTATTCAGCACATTTGGAGTCAAACCCAGGTGTTGGTCCAGTTTTCATTTTGAAAATTAGTTTTCTTTTTTTTTTTTTAAAGACACTACAAACATTGGCTGGGGTTACACCGATGGCGGTCTGCCCCGGGCTTATGATAGAGCCAGGCCAGCCCTGCTGAGCTCCTCGGTGTGTCATCAGCTTGTGTTTGGCTCTTTCCTGTTTCATCATGGCACAGTCTCAGCTCCATAAAAGACACACTTTTCCTACTTTGGTGTGGTAGAACTTGTCTGGCCGGCAAAGAGCTCTCACCTCATCCAAAGCCTGGATAGAACCGAAAGCTATCAAGTCAGGCCAAGCCTCATCACCCGACATCAGTGCTGGACCTCACTGATGCTCTTGTGGCTGAGTGGTCACAAAATCTGGTGGAAAGCGAGATACCAGCTTCACTGTAATGTCCATGTTTT
This sequence comes from Miichthys miiuy, assembly GCA_036365135.1. NCBI lineage: Eukaryota > Metazoa > Chordata > Actinopteri > Sciaenidae > Miichthys > Miichthys miiuy. The sequence continues at coordinate 23,454,355 of CM071609.1, forward strand.
TGGCATTCCGTGTCACATGTGAGTGTGAGCGTGTTGGCAGGCAGCAGCTTGGCTCGGAGCCCGTGTAGAGTGTCGTGCCAGAATCTCAGCAGGTCACTGACAGAGATCATTTGTCACTTTTAGGACTCCACAGTGTTTGTCTGCTGTTAACCTGCTAACCTCTAACAGCACATGAATGAATGAGTGTGTGTGTCTGTGGATGTTTGTCACACTGAGATCAAAATGTTTAACTGTCTTCTCCTCCCACTGATTTCTGACCCACATCTTTCAAGTACTCACGCTGCCCTTCATCTTCCCTGCTGTATTAACATGAACTCCTGTCTGTGTGTGTGTGTGTGTGTGTGTGTGTGTGTGTCCAGGGCCTGCAGAAGCCCTGCCTGGAGGAGATCAAGCACGCCAGGAACGCCATCTTCAGTCCGTCTATGTTCGGCTCGTCCTTGGAAGAGGTGATGGCGCTCCAGAAGGAACGGTATCCGGACAGCCAGCTGCCCTGGGTGCAGACCCGCCTTTCTGAAGAGGTTCTGGGTCTCAATGGAGACCAGACAGAAGGCATCTTCAGGTGAGTGAGATGTTTTTGATCATGTGACGACACAATACTGCATACGGCACCTATATCTCGTACTAGGGCACACAACTGTGTAGAAACCAGAGCATGAAGACACACAGAGTGAGAGAGTGAGGGCTGAAAGACAAGACGTGTAACCAATTTCTGACCTTTGACCTCCAGGGTACCAGGGGACATAGATGAAGTCAATGCCCTCAAGCTGCAAGTGGATCAATGGAAAATCCCCACAGGACTGGAAGACCCACACATCCCAGGTAAACACACACACACACACACACACACACACACACACACACACACACACACACAGAGCACATGAACTCACTGAGATCACTGCTGGTCTTCTGTGGAGCTGACACTGCTGTCATGTACAGTCAGTATGTAGGCACAAACCGGATGATGCACACGCTGTAGGATCAGCATGAACAACCTCACGTTCATTCGTAACGGAGTTCGTACGTCACGAAGGTCTCACCCCGTCTCTGTGTGTCCCCAGCGTCTCTGCTGAAGCTCTGGTACAGGGAGCTGGAGGAGCCACTGATCCCTCACGAGTTTTACGAGGAGTGTATCACTCACTACGACAACCCAGAGGCAGCTGTCAACGTGGTGCTGGGTCTGCCACACATCAACAAACTGGTGCTCTGCTACCTCATCCGCTTCCTACAGGTAACACACACACACACCTTTACTACTGTAAATCCAAAAGCAAATTTCATCAGAAACAGAGCCATCATGACTCACTGATATGTTGGCAGATTCGTGACAGTGAAGGTTATCGGTAACTATGGTGATCTCTGATAGGGTTAGACTCCTGTCAATCAACATCCCAAACATACCTCATTTATTTTCCCTCAGATTTTAGTGGATGCTTAATGAGGCAAGGTAAATGTCACTTTTCAGTGCTGTGAGCAACACAAACTAAATAACATTCAGCACCGTGCTGGATTGAATGGATGCAGAAACCTCACACCAGACGTCTCTAAACCTGGACAAATAAAACCGTCTGTTCTGACTGCACCCATAGTGTCTGTGTAGACAGAAGGAAGTGAGAAATATGTTTTTAGAAACTGACTTAAGCACTCATTGTGGTTGTTGGCACCAGCAGCATCATCTCACAGCTGTGAGTGTACGTGCTTTCCACAGATTAAGTATCTCGTAGGTTTGTTGTGGCTTCAGAGGGAGCTGAGCCAGAATCCAAAGCTCTCGACTTTCCAGTCCATCTACGTTCCAGCCCGCACCTGTGGTCATGAGCTTTGGGGTTTCCTCCACTGTGTGGCAGGGCTAAACTTAGAGATAGGGAAAGGAGCTCGGACATCCAGAGGGAGCTCAGAGTAGAGCTGCTGCTCCTTCGTGTCGAAAGGAGCCAGCTGAGGTGGTTTGGGAATCTGATTCAGAGGCCCCTGGGGCCTTCCTTTGGAGGTGTTCCGAGCACGTCCAACTGGGAGGAGACCCCAGGGCGGACCCAGAACTTGCTTAAGGGACTATATAGCCCATCTAGTCTGGGAACACCTCGAGGTCCTTCAGGAGGATCTGGAATGTGTTGCTGAGAGCGCCCTGATAAACCTGCTGCCACCGTGACCCAACCCTGGATGAATGGATGAAGTATCTAGTAGTTATATATTTAAACCAATATGTTTTTAATTGCTGGTATGTTATATACAATTTACGACTGGAATACCACCAAACCTACCAGATAGGCAACATTCAGATCTAAACGGCTGAGAAAGTTTTAAAAAGTCTATAAGAAGTCTTAAATCTGACCTTTAAAACACTCTGTCATACATTGTGTGTGTGTGTGCGTGTGTGTGTGTGTGTGTGTGTGTGTGTGTGTGTGTGTGTGCGCCGCAGGTATTTGGCCAGCCCGCCAACGTGGCCATCACCAAGATGGATGTGAACAACCTGGCCATGGTCATGGCTCCCAACTGTCTGCGCTGCCAGTCCGACGACCCCAGGGTGATCTTTGAGAACACCCGCAAGGAGATGTCCTTCATCCGAGTGCTCATCCAGCGGCTGGACACCAGCTTCATGGATGGAATCCTATAGCCCCCCCACCACACACACACACATTTACACACTTACACACACACACATACATATATACACACATTTCCATACTCTACCCCCAGCCTCTCTCCCTATATGCTCCCTTTAACCCCCTCCATGACACACTCCCCCAGCACAGAAACATACACACACATTGTTGCTGCTGGGTGGATCCCTCGCCTCTCCGACATGTTTACTTTTCTGGAACTAACAAAAAACTGCCTTGCTTTGTCCACTTTGTTCATTTTGAGTTGAACCAAGCTGTGTTTTCTATTTCTCTACATGTAGTCCTTTAACTGACATTTCCATAAGAAACACACTAGTATTAGAAATCCAAGCTTTTCATATGACAACAGTACTGTATGTGCCTTCACATACATGAACACAGCGTACACATACAGTATGAAGGAATTAGCAGGGATATCATTTCTTTGGGTTAATATTTTTTGCTTCACTGGCGCCCTCAGAGTTCAGGACCACAAAGGTTCATGTGTTGTTTCCCCTGCTTGAGCACACACACACACACACACATATTAGTACATGCACATACATTACAAAGTCTTGCCCCAGGATTCCACCCTCTGCAGTGTACTATACCATCGAAACACAAAGCAAGAATTATCGCTGAGATGAATGACGCATACAGAACACACACACACACATTCTCCCACACACGTTAAAATCTCTCACATATTACACTGGTTACATCACAGATTTAACTCCCAGATCTGACGCCCAAAGGCGCCGTTGCATCACTGCTTCATCAGATGGATCCTGTTAGACGTACGCTCAGACACCAGGTGGAAAGGTGAAGCTGTGTCCAACATTGTTTTCACTGGCGGCAAATGGCCCGTGTTTTACACTGCCACGACTCAACACAAGAAGCTCTTTTACTCCTCCGTTTGTGATCTCGCCTCAGGGCAGCAAACTTGTGCCGTCTCAAGTGGGGCAGAAAGCAGAACTTCACTCTGTTAGTCACAATGCTGCCTGCCAGCAACCGCGACTTTGAACTAGTGTAGCTGTAAATGTGATTGTTGCTTTGGCCGCTCAGCCGTCAAGTGAGGAGAACTTGGACACTAAATCACCTCTAGTTGTTTGGACTCCAACACTTCCACTTTGTTGGCTATCATAGACACATAAGCTTTGTTCAAGTTGTTAGTACATGCAGTTTAAAGTGAACACAACATATCCTGCTTCGTGGCTGACTGTGTTAGACCATTCAGGGTATCTGCAGATCTTAAAAAAGTCTTAGACCATATAAATAAATCTTAAATTCAATTTACATAAGTCGATGATAGTCTAATATAAAAGTCTAACATTTTCTCTGTAGGCAGTGATATTAGTTTTAAGGTGTTGTGTCAGGAGACATTACACATTTCTAAACTAAAGTAGGCTTGTGAATCACTGGTTTGTGCTGCAGAATGCTGTTAGATCCTCTTTCTGTCAGCACCATCACACCTGTAGGAAACACCGTCACTACTGCTACAGTAGCTAGGAAGCTTGTTGTGTCATGGTAAAGTGATATGAGCAAAACCCTTTTCAAAAATTAAATTGAAAGTAATTAGTTAATCCATCCATTCATTCATTTACTGGCTAATTAATTATATCATTAGTGTTATTATTATAAATTTCTTTGAGATAGTGACAAAAATTTGACATGTTAGTGAATATTTCTAGTCCAGACTGGTTTTCTATCACACTTTGTCACTTGTTCATCCCATGTGTCGTTCAGAATGTCTTTAAAAGTCTGAACTTGGTGAGCCCTGCAGAAACCCTGCTCATTGTTGCGTAAATGTTGTATGCGTACTAACACGTTTCACATACTACATTTACATACTACTAACACTTCATGCGGTACTCTCCATAATATTAGTACATACAACAGAACAGTACATACAGTATTTTGGAAATGGCTGCACATGGTGCTGTTTACAGGCTCCATGCTAACAGTTTAGCATACACCATACTGACTGGCAGTATCCTCAGTGCTAAAACGTTATATCCTCTGTTTGAGGATTTTGAGTCAATATCTCCCAAAACTGTTCTAAATACATAAAATCCACTATTAAATGTTAAAAGTTAAAGTTCAAGTTAAAATGAGTTGGCTAAACAGACACTAGCTTCTTTTATCTGGTTTTACTTGCTAACAAACTGGTTAACCATGTTGGAATCACGTGTAAACATGTCTAAATCAGAATGAAAGGAGTTCTTGTGTAATTCTCATTTAGCTAGTCTGACATGGATGCAGTTTTACTATGCTGCTAAATATTTGACACAGTGCTAACACTTGAAGTGAGCCAAGCTAACTTTTGCTCAATGCAGGTGACAGTGATGGGCTAATGGTGGGCTAATGGCTAAAAGACAGTGCAACAATAACAGAAATAGAGCCGAGTCATTGTAAGGTCACCAAACTGACTCAATGATGTCCATTATGCAGAAACAGTTTGCAAATGTTAGCCACCATATGCTACTGGTCACACCAGACCTCTGAGTGTTTAAATAGAGCCACAGTGTGTTTTACTGACTACTGAACTAATCTATGGTCCAGATGGATTTTAGTGTCCATGTTCTAACCACTTAACACATGGGTGGGCAGTCGTGTCACATGAAGACCAGTTTAGGTCCAACCTTACCGGCTGAACCTGTCCAATAAAGGAAATCAGCCGGTAAGTCTTGCCTTGGCTCCATGACAGATGATCCTATCCTCAGTATAACTGATCTCACAACAGTTTTATATTCTTTAGCATCAGGTGATTTGGTCCTGTCCGTCCACCTGCCACAGTATTTTGGTGCTGTCCAATCACTTTAGCTGTTGAGCCCGCCTGTAGCCACGAGCAACAGATACAGTAGTATGGATGATAGCAGCACTGCCAATAAAAAAAGGCCCCGTCTGTGATGTTGAAACACAGCACAGCATGCTCGTACTTCCAGGGAGGGATTTGAGAAGTGCCAGTTCTTCCACAATACACCACCCCAACCCTCCTCCTCGTCCAGCTCCATGCACCTGACCCACCACTGAGCCCCAACAGGCCTTTCAGCTCACTAATGATTTGTGAATGTGTCTACCTGCGTGCTTGTCTGTCCGTCCGTCCGTCATAGTTTACAAAATGTACCCGTCTCTTGCATCATATGGTCTTCGTCTGAGAAAGTACTGTTGTTTATTGTGTTCATTTAAGATTTTTGCTGTATTTAACAGAAATTGTTTTTAACCCATTCTTTTTATATGATTTAATTTATTTATATTTATTTGAGATTTCCTTAATGCCTTCTCGAGATATTGTATTGTAGGCTCCGGTGTGTGTGTTTTTGTTACGGCACATGTGTGTATGACCGCGTGGATGTGCGATCGAGTCGTTTTCAATATGGTAGGGCACATACGTGTTGATGTACGACTGTAAATCTTGCTGTACCCGTTAGATTCATTTGGGTTTTGTTTTTGTGTGACACAACTGAAAGGATGATTGTGAATGGAGACACACACACATGGACCACCCTGGAAAAACACTGACTTCCACCTTAAAAGGTCCAGAAAACACTCTCACCGTTAATCTTTGTCTGAAGGAACCTTTTTTTTTTCCTCGTGAGGAGACTGTGACGAGTGTGTGATGTGCAGCTCACTCACTCCGACATACACACTTCACATAGATAACATGTACATTGACACTGTACAGACTGTAAAAAATAAGTATATAGAGAAACGAGAGGAAAACGCACCATATGTAACAGTGGAAACTTGCTGTGGAAGTTGATGTAACAGGGTGGGTGGTCGTTTTTTCTTTTTCTTTTTTTAAAAGTCTTGTTAAAGTGTAAATTTTCCTCACATTGATAGAGGTCTAAAAGTGGTATAATTAATTTAAACCCATCTCCAAACATCCATTCAAGTACCAGAAAGTGTTTTTAAGCCCCGATATCTGTAACTGTAGGTCTGATTCATACTTAGAAAAGAAGTGATTTGTCTGGAGGCAAAGTTTGACTTTTGAACTGGGCGTGATTGAGATGATAGATCAACCGCCTCTTTCTTCTAGTCAAACCAGCTCCTGAATGCAAGAAAAACATTAACATCATCACCCTAACTGGTAATCAGAACTGGGCTGTGACTAGTTTCGTTGCCTTTAATGGCTCTTTTTAGACAGCTTTTTTATGCTATCTTCTGAGTAAATCTACACAAAATAGACGAACGAGATGATCAGTGTGATGTACTTTTTTCTTTACATGTAAAAGTTTGACTACGAGTTGGCGGGATCAGGGTTGAATAGTACTTGTGGGGTTGACTAAGTTTGAAGTAAACGTCATCTGAACTTTCAAGTCCTGTTCTGTCCTCGTAGCGCGGGGTTGCCAGGTTTGAACACTATCCTAACGCTACACAAAACCCAGGTGACCAGCTTACGAACTAAGATACAATGTGTGAACTTCACACATCCAGTTTTGTTCCCATTGAACATCCTGTGCCATCTGCAGCCGTTAACACAGTATGTTATGACAGGAAGGGAACAAAGTCTCTCAGAACAAACTTGCCCCTCATTTGACGACTCACTTCTTTGTGATGTATGAATACAGCCAAATGTTTAAATTTGATTTCCTGTTAAACCAATTAAAAAACGAGAAGCCTTGGCGATAACCAGGCCAGGCTAAAATGTTTCGGCGGTGTGTGTGAGTGTGTATGTGGTGTGTGTTTGTGAGAGTGTCTTTGTTTTAAATGCAAGAGATGGTTGTAGATAGACCCAGCAAATCAACCAGTTAGCATGCAGACATAGGGTCTTCACTCTCTTCGACTTGAATTTACTAAAATATGAAAATATACAAGGAAAACGAACTGAATTTACAGAAAGTAAGTGTTACAGTATTTAGCTTTAAAAAAAAAATCCACTAAGAAAAAGATTAAACTCTTTTTAATCTGTTTTTCTGATTGTTTTTCTACTCGGTTCCTACTAATGATGGATTGGTAGTCGATGCTGTTCGTCGTAAAGAAAATGACAATGAAGTGAAGGTGTGAGACTGCAGCAGTGAAGCTGCTCTTCACCTTGACGTCAGTCCTCGAGGTTTTTCAGTTGTATCTTAATGTCCACTGTCACTCACATTCTGTCCGAGGGAAGACTCTGGAAGTGTAACGGACGTTGGTTTAATAAATGATTCAAATGTCAAACTAACACGTCGTGCTCTTTTACTTTCCAACTGCGCGTTCAGGTGCAAGAGAACAAATAAAACCTCTAAGAAATGTGTCACACAGACACACAAAGAACGCACAAAACCACCTCTACAACTCCATCCACTTGCATACTTCCATGTTGCACAGACAGACAGAGGGGAAGTTGTGCACTTGGACATGTAGAATAATACTGTGTGAAGTCACTCTTCAGTGAAAACTCTCTGGAATCTTTAATGATCTGAACTCAAGTCAAAATGACCACAGCTGTCTTTTTCGCAGGCAGTGCTTGATACTCAGGGATAGTCCTCTGTCCGTGCTCACATATTGCTGATGTGGTCTGCCATTGTGTCTGTGGATATCCATCCTTCGACCAGCAGAACACAGAATGGACGGAGCCTCTTCATTGCAGCGTTCCATGTGTCGGGGTCTCGGTCCCCTGGGTTTTTCCTGAGGTCAAGGGTCAGTTGGTGCGGGGGGCGATGTGTCCTCAGCCTCTCAGCGAACTCCAGCAGGTCGGCAGGCTGAATGAAGTTAGAACTGTTCAGGACAAAAGGCAACACATGGAAATCATGATATAATGTTTAATATAAAAACTTCACTGTACTGTACTTTAAGTATAAAAAAATACTTTTTAAAACAGAACAGCCTGTCTCACACTGTATTATTGGCGTAAGATCTCCCTCTGTCTGTCTCTCCTATAGTGTCCACTATAAAGGATAAAACTGAAATACGTCAGTGTTTAAGTGAATGTAGAATACACACCATACATGATGCCTTTGTGCACAAGGTCTACATAAAAATCTAATTAGAATTTAATTCAAAGAGATTGCACTAGTTTTATTGTACTTGAGTCGTCGCCCCAGAATGGCGTTCAAACATGGTCAGTAGTCTTTGCTGTCTGTGAAACTGTAAACAGAGTCAGCTGATATAAAAATGAACATGCGAGGTGTCTATTAGTATCCATGGAGACAGTCTATTGCAGTGTGTGACATTTTAGACATTTTTTAAAATAGTTTTAGTCTAACTCAACTAATAAAGACTGATTATTAATATACAAAAAAAAGTTCAATTCAGTTTTAACAGTCAAACCTTTTCTAAGGAGTTTATTAGTCAGAGCAGTGTAAAAAGAAACTTTGTCCTTTCTAGTTTTTTATTGAGATATGTAAAATACAGTAAGCAAACTACAGTCATACAATTTTGTACACACTCAAGTACAAATATGCAATGTACAGTGACATGGAAAAGATTCACTGAGGACTGAAATAAAGAAACAAGTGACAGTCTGCTGAAGGACACGATAATGCCAGTGATGACTGAGTACAGGGCAGAGGACTTGTGCTTCATGTTAGACCTGTAGGTAACAGCATGACTGTTGACAGCTTGATCAGTTTTTAATCACACCGCTCTGGATTGAATGATGGAGGGAGGATTATGTAGATGTCACAGCAGGTGTTTTAATAGGCTGATGAACAAAACTCATTAACTAAGACCTCAGAGACTCTGTATGACCAGAGAGGTGTTGCAGCCGGAGACAGCGTCCTGCTGCTCTTACCTGATGTCCAGTCGTCTCACTGAGCTCGGGGAGCCTCCTGAGAACAGCTCCGCCAGCACACTCACGTTCTTGGCTGTTGATACAGGCAGCCATTAGTTCACACAGTCGACGCACTTGATTTCTAAACTGTTCATGAGTTAGAGATACAAGAAATACTTGTTACTCCCTGTGCTAAATGTTCAACTATATTCACCAGCTAGTTTCTCACAGACATCTCCTGGAACCAGCACAGAGGGCCTGACACATTATTATCTATTAATAATAGAAAGTGGAGCAGGAAGCTGAAGTGTTACTGTCATTCCTGACACAACCACCAGGCGACACCAAAGTAAAGATTTTTGTTAATCCTACACGACACTTCATTAGGTGCACTCCAATAATAAAAACTCTGCCATGAATTCTTGTTATTTTTACAATACTGTTACATTATTTTTGTTATGTCAACAGAGACCTGACAAATCACAACCGCCAACAACAACAACACCCAATTACCAGCTCAGGAGACTCATAAATAAATGAAAAGTTGTGATTAGAAGTAACAAGTTTGCTATCATAGCAACCACGGCTGTCTCAATAATGCTTACTCAGCAGCATGCCGGGTGTCAGTAGCAGTATTGGCACTGATGTGTCGCTGAACATGAATCCTGTTAGTGTAAAGATGTGAAGGATGTGCTTACCCAGCCGATTCTGAGCCAGGCTGAGTGTGTGCAGAGACGGCAGCGTCTTCAGAGCGCACACCAGCTGCTGCAGACTCTCCTCCTTGTTGCTGCACCTCTCAAGAAGGCGGCAGTCATTAACCCGAAGCTCTGAGAGAAAGGAGAGGAGGGAAAGATTCGTGCCACCTTGAATTGCATCAGGTCATGCCCGGCACATAGCGATGAAAATATATCTAACATCATTTTGGTTTGTTGAAGGAAAGCGAGGATGGGATCAAACTATATTACACTTGATAATATGATTAACACACATATACATACAATGCTTAACATCGTCATTCTCCTTTGCTTACCTTCTAACTTGCAGTCTCTCAGTAGATTTAGGATGGCAGGGTGACAATCGGACAGCTTCATGTCCTCCAAGTTGAGACTCCTCAAGGAGTGATTTGACTCTAGAAGTTGACCACATGTTGTTAGTGACAGACCTCACAGTACATTTAGTGTAAAGCTAGAATGATACATTGAGTACAGCAGTACAGATATGCCAAATATGTATAGCCTATAATGTATATGCCATTCTTCCAATACCCTGACACACAGAGTTAATTGTTTTTGGATGTTGGTCAACTTGTTTTGGATGATGACACGCCTGCCACCACACAGTTCATCAGCCTAATGATGTGCATAATGTGTGAACATGGATATAATCCCCAACAGTCTGACCTGATGAAGATCCGAGTGGGTGGAAATGTTTTTTCCACAGGGTGGACAGCCAATAAAGGTTACTCTTATTGTATCTTAAAATGATGCTATTCTCATTCTTTATTTCTTGTATTCAGCAAATCCTGTGAAAATTCTAAAGACTAAAAACATGTTAGTGTGTCTTCTCTATCTTGTGTATGGCTCTCAGCTCTAAGCCCACCGGTTCCACTGGTGGACACTGTAGTTTTTAACAAATTTTTATTTTTATTATTTATCATTTTTAATAGTGGAGCTCTATGACACAGAACAAGAACAAAATATATATTGTAGAATATCACCAGACTTTAATTAACCTGTACCTTTTATGTAACCTTCATAGAATTTTATTTTTTATAGCCATTCTTTTAATTCATTATTGTGACTTTGATCCATGACAACACTTTCTACATTCCTTTCTGTCTCACAACAATGTGCGCCTTTTAGAAGGCCTGGATCACAAACTGTGGTGAGCCCGTTACAGCAACGTGACACATTACCTGAGAGAGTGTTGAGAAGTTGGCTCTGAGAGGAGCCAATCGGTAATCTCATCCCGGATACGTGAAATGAGGTCAGATGTGGAGAGCGTCTGAGCACAGATGTGATGAAGCGCAGGTCTGTTTGGAGATCACCCACTTTGACCGTCAGCTTCTGCAGCGGCAGCTCTGCAGGAAGAAGGTTGAGTTGTTTTTCAATACACAAGAAGTTTATGTTTTTTTTATTGTTTGTGTGACAATAAAACTGAGAGCATGCACCTGACATGTCTGACTCATCAGTCCTGGAATGATGTAGTAAGAAGCGTGGTCCCCACATCACAGTCTGGATCTCCACGTGCAGGGACGTCACTTTGGGGCTTGCGTCTAGCAGGATCTCCAGGAGCTCTGTGTACGGCAGGACGCTGATGCTCAGATCGGTGAGGGAGCTGCGAGAGCTCTCAGACAGCTTCCCCAGAGCTCTGGCCAGGTCCAACACATCCAAGTCCACAAGTGTTGCTGCACAAACAAACAGAAAAATATAAAAACACCCTCCCTACTCCAAATGTGCTGCCGCATTAATAAGCAAACTTACAAAAGCTGTGCAGTGTTAGAGAGCGAAGGCAGAAAAATGTAGGCAGGGCACGGTTCAGCACTCTAAGAGAGTCAGCCCCACACTCCCTGATCTCCAGACAGTGGATCTGTCCCCATGGACAGGCTCCTGACGGACCGTCACATGGAGTAAAGGTTTGACAGAGTAGCTGCGGGTCCAGAGTAAAGTTTGCTTTTCCAGATTCCTCCTCCTCCTCCACACACACGGAATCCAACTTTGAGCGTTTGCACGGAGTGACTTCATCATCCTGATCTCCTGAAGTCCCGGTCTGGAGATCTGGACTACAACTGGCCCCGTCACCACTGGCTGAAGCCGTTTTGCTGTGCATTAGGTTTGTCAGCTCAGGGCTTACACACTCAGACCCCCTTCCATGTAGGAGCCAGGCAAGCACAACAGGACACTGCACATGTACAGTGAGTTTTTTAGCCAGCCCGTGGTCCAGCAGGCGATGGAGGACGTACAAATCAGTTTGTGACTTCCTCTTTGAAAGATCAATGGACTGCGATACACCAACGCTCTCGATGCGTTCCTCTAAAAGGTTCAGAAGAGGCCGCCGCTCAGCAGTTAGACTCTGAAGGGACTTATGAATACCCGGAACAAGTAAAAAATGTCTGATACATTTAGCCGCAGCGCACAGGAATGATGGGGTGTCTAAGTTTGTGATGTTACGTTTGACAAAGTGGTTTGAGAAGCCGTAGAACACAAGAGTGAAAAGCTTCCTCATGACTTCATGTTTGGCCTCTTCTTCTGTGTGAAAGTTGACTACCTGAAATGTAACACAAAGAGACACGTCACATCTGGATCCAACACGTTACTTTACATGCCATCGTGAGGTAACCTACATGTTTAGGTCCAAACATATCATCTAGGACTCCGATCCACCCGGAGTAGGTCGATATCCCTGAAACACAAACACAAAAAGACACCATCTCAGTGAACACAAAAAACAAATAAAACACCATGTTTGCATGCACAGTTCTTACCTCTCTGATTCAGAGGAGGCTGGAGCTCATCCAGCTGACATATTGTCAGATAGGGAAGGAGCTCCTTAATGAGAGGCGTAGGCAGATCTAAGTGAAGACACATGGGTTAATACTGATAATTCACTCTGCTCAGACCAAACAACACAAACACACTCAGCACAGCTGCTATGAATGGATGCTGCTGTGCTATGAGGAGGACAACAAACAGATAGAAGTGCTTTGAAATGACAGTAACGCATCAGTGGACCTTAAAATGTGGAGGTAACGTTGACCTAACGTTAGAGAAGACTGGAGGTTAGTTAACGGTTAACGTTACCCGTTTGTGTATAAAAATGAGTAGGTGACACTACGTTATTAAAATGAGTTCAATGTAACTTTATCTTCACTTATGGGATGGACGCTGACGTTAGTGGCGCCGGCTTCTGTTATCATTTGGCTTACTGTTATCTATTCGTGTTAAAAACAGAAATATTATGAACTCACCAAGGAGAGGCTGAATGCCGAGAGCAGCAAAGTGTTTCCTCACCGCTTGGAAACACAACTCCTTCAGACACATCTGCTTTGGGTCTGCTTTACGCATAGTGCAGCGCATGTGTGTGTGTGTGTGTGTGTGTGTGGTTGTTACGACGCTAAAGTGTCCTTCTGCCTGGACCCAGCAGCAGCTCCACAGACGTTACGGTCAGCACCGTGGCCATGCTGGATGTTGTTGGTCGCTCTTCTTCGCCGGTTCTATTATGGCGGTTGATAGAAATGGTGCATTTCTTTTTCTTTACCTGTAATTGTGGCCTACACACAAGCCCGAGAGGTGCATGTCGCCACCTACTGCACCGCAAGTGTATAACCATAACCATGACCTCACAATGCGTGGATATTCTATTGAACTAATCACCTGTAAATATGTGAATAAAACCTTTTATACCCAGTAGTCGAGTTGTAAAATGAAGCCAGGGTGGATTGGTGAAATTTTTCATGTATGTGACATATTTTCCAGCGGGGGGTCTTGGGGTCCTCCCCCAGAAAATTTTGTATTTCTTAGATGCAATTTCCTGCATTCTAGTCAATTTTAGGGTGACTTACTAGCTCTCTGGCTGGCCTCCGCCGGGCGCATTTCCTCCGCGGCGGTGCGCCGCGACTGGCTCTGGGTCGGCTTGGAAAGGCTCGGGGGCGAAGGTGGCTCACGGCTCCGGCCGCGGGCTTTACAGCGCCCTCCCGCCCGGACCTCGCCGCTTCCCGGGGCCGTGGACTTAGTGCTCGCTGCGCCCTCTCCGGGGCTCGCCCCCGGCGCGACTGTCGAATTGCAACTTATCGCAACTTTCGTCCCTCGCTCACGGTAACCTACTATCACATAGGTAATAGGCTGATTATCATAAAGCCCCCCTAAATGTCGAATGGTAATTCTATTTCCAGTGTTAAATAGAAGTCATTTCCACATGCATTGATAAAATGCCACAAGGGATGGAAGAAGGGATGACCATTTTTGAAGAGGGATGATTTTGACCATTTTTTCCCCCAGGGGGGATGCCACCCCCTCAACTCGAGTACTGTTTATACCTGTACCATAACCCCTACCTTAGGGCTAAAACATGATATCAGTTTGTAAAGAATGCATTATATTATATGTATTTGGGTTAAATACATTTTCTCATACCTGTATTTTGTATTTTACTTTGACACCTTTAAGATAAAGATAAACTAAGCTAAGCTAAGATAGACTTTAATGATCCCACACAGGAGAAATTCACTTGTCACGGCAGCTCGTATACACAAGGTTGGTAAGAAATTATTGACAAGTAAGGAATACATAGAAGAAAGTCATGAAGTCATGCTGACAGCTGTTGGAATGAAGGACCTGTTAGAGCTCCTTCTTACATGGTGCGAGTAGCAGTCTGTTGTTGAAGGAGCTGTTTGAGGCCTCCACTGTCTCATGCAGGGGGAGAGAGGAGTTCATGATGGATGTCAGCTTATCCTTCTCTGGACGGATTTATGTACTTATTACGATGACTACAACCTTGTTTTACTATTCTTTTCTTCCTGTCATAATGAGTATGATTATTAGTATATTTTTAAAGAGTACTTTGACCATGATAAAGCAGCTGACGACTGAATGATTGTGCTGCTGCTGATAATTATTATTCTTATGACTGAATTTTATTAACTTCGAAGTTTTTTTCCTGCTGCAATTTACAGTCATACAACAGGAAATTATACAGAGCCTCCTCGCTCATTAATTCACTTATTCATTTTTATTTTATTTTTACCACGCTCACACACAACCCAGCGCACAGCACAACCCTTAACCCCCGACAGGAGACTGGCCCTGTGCCCATCAATGTCTAGTGGCAGGCCATTCATCAGAGTCAGCACGGTGTGTGATTGGTGCTGTGTGACGTGTACATGCTGGTTTTGGGACATCATAACTAAAACACAAATGAAGAGAAAGACTGTTGAGTAGGATAAACAAAACGTCCCCTGAGGGTCTAGGGGCTGCCCACCAAGGTCTCAGTCTCCACCTACTAAGCATAAAACAGCCCAGCAAATCATAACATACCAAAAAAAGCCTGCTGAGCAGGATGGGCCACATGTTTTGCACCGAGCAGTTTTTTATGTGAAGAAGTTACTGCGTTCTTCATGGACAGATTACCAATCATTCTCCTTTATTTTTCTGTTTTAATAAAAAGAAAGAACAAATAAATATAAATATATACAGCACATGTATTAACGTGATAGAAAGTCTTTGCTCCTCCTGCTATACTACACCCTTCTGATCCTCATGAGAACGCTGGTGGAAGACGAAGGAGACAGCAGCGTCCCAGGAGGCTTTCAGCACTTGGTCCCTCAGGCCCTTTTTGTCGCAGCAGTGGTTCCACTGGGAGAGGTTACTGGTGCAGTCAGAGTCCTCTGCGGGAGGCCGGACCTCCCTGCCATTCACGCAGCGACGACAGCGAAACCTAACGCCACCACAAGAGGGAGGAACCAAACCTAGTCAGATTCAGCACTCCACCTACACAAACTTAGATCACTTGTTCATGAGGAGGTGTGCTTTTGTGGGACAGTGAAAGTAGTTGTATTAGAGGACCACGTAGGCGTTTAAAATTAGAGAGAGCTGATAATGACTGTGACAGAGAAAGTTCTAAGTATTTGGTGAATGGCTCTAACTTATCGGAGTGGTTATTTGGGGTTGTTTGACCATGTTTATAAAGTAAATTCTTTACTTGTCGTGTGTGTCGCTGGTGGTCTCCTCGTTGAGAGTGAAAAGTTCTCGGAGTTCTCCCAGAGAGAAGTGACGCTCCACGTCCTGCTCCTCATCCACCACACAGCTGCTCAGGGCTTTCTTATGGGCCTGTCTCTGCAGGATCTTCTCCTCGATCGTGCCCGTCTGTCAGCACACAAAAACACACAGGTCAGACGTGGAGACTCTGCAGACCTGCTGCTCTCACGCATCTATTATGAATGAATCTGTTCATCATTTATCTATGTGAAAACATATTAGTCATTTATAAGTGGTGATGATTTGTTTGATGAGCTGTGTTGAACTGACAGAGAGCAGCCTGTAGATGTAGCAGGTCTTCTTCTGGCCGTCTCTCCACACACGTGCCATCGCCTGCTCGTCATTGGCTGGGTTCCAGTCGGGATCAAACATAACCAAGCGATTAGCACCAATCAGATTCAGGCCACATCCACCAGCCTTACTGCTCAGCATGAAGATGAACTCTGGGTTCTGGGAAACAGATGGATTTAGATGCTGTTCACTACTCTTTAAAGTTTATAACGCCTTTTAAAATGGTTTCCAACTCACAGATGGACTGTTGAACTTTTCCACTATCTTGGCTCTTTTCTTGATGGACATCGTGCCATCCAGTCGAACATAGAGGTAGCTGTAAAAGACCAGGAGTTGCTGCTCACTTTGACTGACAAATCATTTAATATATATGCAATTAAATGGTGGTTTCTGAAAAATCACCTTCTGGATCTGCACAGCTTTTCAAAGAGGTCCAGGGTTTGAGTGTAGTTGGAGACGAGCACCACTTTGTCACTAGTTGTAGTCCTTGTCATTGCCAGGATGTAGTCAAGAACCAGCATTTTACCTGGAAGAAATTATGCATTAAATTTCACTTTAATCATCCTAATTCTTATCATTTAGACACATGAATGAGCCAGACCTCACAATAACACACAACAATTTATAACCTCTACGTAACAATGCCACCAATTTCCCAGCCACAACCCTTCACAAGGTGGACCATCATGCTGTTTATCTGGACGCATCTGTAACCCCACCAGAGCTGCACTAAGCTGTGTTGTACGTGTTCTTACCAGAGAGCTGAGGCTCCACAGCTTTAGTGCAGTAGCCGGGTGGAAACAGATCCAGCGCTCCCTCAAAGCCTTCCTCACCCTCCACACACTTGTCATAGATGAGTGCTGGGTCTGCGACACAGAGCAGTGGTTAGTATTTCCAACAAGTACCAGATGATTGGAAATAAGCATGGAGAGTACATTTCCTCTGTCCTGTGTGTTAGCCTGTATTTGAGTATGACAGCGGTATTGAGTGTGTTATACTTACGATTGCACAGTTTCTTGAGTGACGTGATGGAAGACAGTGAGGAGACGTTTATTTTGCCCTCTTGTAACGTCTCAATGGGTTTGGCCTGCCTAAGGAAGCGCTTATAGAGCTCTTTCTGCAGAGGAGTCAACCTGCAGGGAAACAGTCACAGACACATTCATTATGTTTCTACATATTTCACTGAAATATCTGTCTGTAGCTGTATTTCTGGTTTAAATCAACTTAAATTTAAATTGGTTTTCATGTGACTTCAGACAATTCTGAACAAATATATTTACCAAGTTTAGCTTACTTTGCTAAATAAACAAAAAGGTAGAGGTGTTTCTACTCGAAGTAGAAACTTAAAATAAAATCTATTTTTATGCCACAATCACCAAATATCAATTAAATATTCCATTTCTGCTTTCGTGTAACAGAAACCAAGTGAACGGACCTACCTGCAACACACAACCTGCTCGATCTTCACAGGAAGATATTTAGACAAAATATCAGATGTTCTCCGTATCAAACACCTGTCGAGGCAGAACGTGGTCAGTATGAGAGAGGGATGTTAAATACAATCAAAACAGCCACTATAGTAGCATGTCACATGACATGACAAGTCAAACAGTGATGGAAAAACAAGCTCACCTGTTGACGATACTGATCAGCTCCTTGAGTTTCTCCTCTCCAGTCTGTCTGTCTTTATCACTCGCATCTGCATCTCGACCCTTGAGGATGGGAAGCTCAAAGCGCTTTTTAAACTCCTGGGCTGTACCTGCCGTGGAGAGAAGAAACAAACCAACAAACAAATAAATAAAGGGGATCCTTTATCCTTAAATAAAAAAGTGATAAAAAAGTGTTTTAGTGTTTTATATTTGCTCACCGAGGATCCCAGCATTAACAAAGTGGACCAAGCTGAAGTATTCCAGCAGGTCGTTCTGGATGGGAGTCCCTGATATCAGCACTCTCCTCTGGGCACTCATGGTGTTTAGGGCCTGGTATGTCTGGTTGTCAGAGTTCTTCAGTCGATGGCCCTACAGCGAACACAACTATTAATCATCATGTCAACATCATGTCCTCGACAGCTCTGAAGCATAATGGCAGAGATGGAGTACCTCATCACAGATCACAAGTCCCACTTTGCCCTTGTGCAGAACCTCAGCGTGCAGTCGAAATGTCTCATATGAAATGATGAGGATTGGAGTCGGTGCTCTCAAACCACGCTGAGAGATGAAGTTCACTAGAAATCACAGAAAAAAAACTCTGCACTTGGTTTGGGTGACTGCACACATGCTTCACACAGAACGACATCCTCATCGGGTGCCTCCAGGTGGCGAAATGTTAGATGTGAAACAAAGAGGCAGATTTTATGGTCACATTTTGTCACCTTAAATACTTCTGAAAGAGGAAGTTTTGTTGGCATGTAAATTAACACTGTCACCACATGGACTGAACCATGAGCTACACTTCTTTCACTTCCACAAGCTTAGATTAACTGTGATCATTCTCATATGATAGAAAATAGTTTGATTTGTTTTGATTCAACCACAAGATGGTGCAATTATCCCACAGGATCCTTACTTTGGTCCATGACAAGATATCAAGTTAACACCTTTCCATGAACTCTGCTGTGGATTTTCATAATGAGACACAAGGGAGAGGTAAACTACCTAGCTGTCTGTCAATGTCATCCTTTGAACCTCCGTCAATGGCCACCGGTGTGACACGTCCTCCCAGCCACTTTCCTACTTCATTGTACCAGTTGCGAACCAGACTGGAAGGTGAAACCACAATGGCCTTGTCTATCTCCGGCTTAGCGTCTGGGCTTTGGCGTAGCAGGGTCCACATGAGGGCGATACACTGCAAAGTCTTCCCCAGGCCCATCTCATCAGCCATGATGCAGCCGTACGATTCCGAGATGCGTCTGCCCGTCACACACTCCCACAGGAACTTCACCCCCTTTAAAAAAAGGAAAGACATCCATTTTTAATTATAAAGAAATCAAACGTATGTTCCGTATCAAATGCATCTAATGGTCCTCCTACGAAGTGACTGAAGGATACAGAAAAAGACTACATCTCTATCGTTAGATTTTTTTATTACTATTTTATTGCTTATTTTGGTCAATAAAAGTTTAGAAAAACAACATCTTGGGTTTACCTCTCTCTGATGGGGTCTGAGCACTTTTCCTAAAACTGGATCCACAACAACATGGACAGGTAGTTTCTCTCTGGACAGGACAAAGAACACACGTCATGTCAAACATTTGCTTTTGTTACAAAAACTCCAAACATTCTCCTGTAAAGGATCTTAAAGCTGCACAAATCCATACATGTGATCAGCATTAATCATTTCAGAAGATTACCATTAATTCAACTTTTTCAAATACTGCTGCATTTTCTGTATATTCATTTGTGAGTAATGTCCATGCAGGAATTGAGGACTCAGTTACTGAGAGCTGGAGCTGGACTCTCCACTTAAGTACTAGTTTCAATCATTTAGCTGCTTCTGATTAGACTTGCTAACATACAAGCTCGGCCTGTGCAGCTTTAATCAATCGACCCTTTTCACTGGAGATCAAGTCAGAAGATTTAATGGAGGGTGAGTTTTGAACCTACTTTTCAGCTTTGATCAGGTCATGAGCACTCAGAATCGGGGGCTCATAAAGAACCAAAGCATCTTCTGCGAAGGGATCGTGAAGTGCTTTCCTTACTCCTGCACGCTTTAGACCAAGCGCCCTGATTCCCAGAGAACCTGTGGATAATTCATCAAGAGAGCGGAGGAAGTTATACTAACTATGCACATCTGTTGTACTCGACATGAAAGAGAAGCTACAACAGGAAGAAAAACGTCACCTGTGTAATTTGGAATAGGAATTTTAAAAGGCTTGGAGAGGATGCTTCGAATAAATGCCTCCTGTAAGAAAGGATTTCAAACACGTGAGTGTTGTCGTGGTATCAAATTACAACCATCTCTGCATTCACATGCAAAGATGACATTTTATAGTACGTGACGGTGCTTACATGTTTGTCACCATCCATGCATGCAGGCCGGTTGTTCAGCTGTGTCAGAGGCTTTCTGAAGGGAGAAACGTGGATCTCTCGCACCTCAGTGTCACTTTTTCGTCTTTTTTCCTGTGACAAAGATTTACACGCGTTACTGTCCCAAGCGCACGATAATCAATATCATCATCTTCACTCATATAACATATAAACAAGAAGCACGGGGAAGAGGTAGCTTCATAGTTAGATCAGTGAGTAAAAAGCTTTCGTGAATCTTTAGAAACTGTAAATATGTTTTGAGTGATTCAGCAATGTGCGTGCTTCAAATCGTCACTGTTATAAGACTGTGCGGGGTTTCTACATGCAGCAGCTAGAAATAAACACTGCTAACTGACACATGATGATGTCTGTGGTTCAGAAGATGTCTACAGACCTACAGACATGTTGTACAAGGTCTGTACCACCTCCATACAGAGAAACAATGTGGCTGCATGTATACTGGGGCTGCTGCTGTACTTACAGTCCTACATGTCCAGTCTTCATCTTCACAGGAATCTCCTGCTTGCTTCCGTTTAGCAACCTGACTGGGGGCGAGACTCCTTCTCTAATATTATATACGAACAGGAGAAGTTAGACATTATATACCTGAATGCAGCCTGTAGCATCATCATCATAATAATTCGTCCTGCTTACCATTTTGCTTGTTTCCTCGCCGTGGTTGTTACGCTCACACTGCTCACTTCTCTCTCCGTGCTGCTACCGTCGTGTTACCCAGAGACAGCTCGCAGCTCTGCGGGCTTCATGTCCACAGCTGAGGCTCTCGTGGCCGAGCTGCTCTACTTTATGAAATAATAACTGTAACAGTAAGCCTACCTAAGAGTATTGTCAGCGAGAGTCACCGTGGTAAAGTACTCCCATAGAAGAGTTCAAATTACTAGTAATAATGAGTTTTACACGCAGTAGCAGCTTCCCTCTGTTTACGTTTGTTCCGGTTGGTATTAAAATTCGCGCTAAATGTTGCACAACACTACGGCAAGCCTGAAAGGTCAAACAGACTGCTGTGCGACTGACTGTTGGCCGCTCTGTAATAGATTACTTTAGGTATGTCAAAGTGTACTCGTTGTATTCATCGTACTAAGAACATCATGCCACCGATATTACTCTAAAAAATTGTGTGAATTACTTTAGTATTTCAATATAACTCTGCTGCCAGTGAGTACTTTTACTTTTGGTATTTCCAATATTACTGTATCTCTCATGTACAGAGATTGAATATTTTAACTTATGTTGCAAAAATTTAAACTCTCAACAATTTGTTGTCTTTTTTTACTTTCCCTTTTGTTGCAGGGCATTGTGAAACAATAATGTCCATGAACTGCAAAGATTTAAAATTGTGTCCACAGCAGTTAGTGAAATAATTCAAATACAGGCATATGCTGTAAATCAATACTTCACAATTACATTCCCTATTTACCTTATGCGAATAATGTACGATAATGAGTTGTATGTCTAAATGCCAAGGTGCTGTCTGATACATTATGGAGCCCTGAATCTATCGTTAAAAAAAGATGACACTATGCAGACTAAATTCACTTGATTCTATTGTTGTCTTTTGTTTGAATGGTTTAATGATGGACAAACTCTACAAACTCTTTCTACCAATAGGTGGCAGCTTCTCCTTTCTATACATTCAGACTGTTGGGCTGCACCTACTGCGATGTTAGTACCACAAGTACCCTTTGTCCTATGGAGGAGACACACCTCCTGTAAGGTAATGAGACAAATTGCACTGTGTTAAACCTGCTGGTACTGTGTGTGACATCTTCTGATGCTGGTGATGCCGGTGGTAGAAAGCAAGTAGACAACCCTGCTGCTTCATGTGAGAACTCAACTGTGTCTACAGCAGTGGCAGTCAGGGAATTGCAGTGTTATAGATTATTATGTTATTATCTGCTTAAGGATAAAAAATGTATCTATCTAAATCTGTATTTATTCTTCATTCTTTAGAAAATGAAGAGATACTTGTAAAACTAGACATTGAAATATTTACACACATCAGTTTGGATACATTTTGTATTAATATATCTTAAAGGGAATTTTGATTGATAGCTAATCTAACCTTGATTCCAAAAAAGTGGGGCTGTGTAAAACATAAATAAAAACATAATGCAATGATTTGCAAATCTGTTCCACCTATATTCAATTAAATATAGTATGAAGTCAAGATACATTGTATTGATTGTTCAAACTGATAAACCTTATTGTGTTTGGTAAATAATAACTCATGATGCTACAACACAAAGTTTGAACAGGATCAACAAAAGTACGAAAGTGTGAAACTTTTGGAATCAGGGGACAACGTAGCCCCACATGCACAGTATGGGAGGGCCTGTTCAACACTGCTTGCAGCTTCAGTTTCTTTTTTTGGTTATTTTTCCCCCTTTCAATCTTTTTATTATGCTATGATGGAAATAACGTTCTGCAATGTAAAACCTTCTTGTGAAAGGTTATTATGGTATGTATGATATTTAAGCAGCCTTTCTTACCTACTGATGAGATGAGGGCTTTCTGAGGCTGCAGACAAGCAGAAATCATGAGAAGACAAACACATTTTTAGAATGATTTATTATTCATAATGTACAAAAATAGTGGTCAGAAGACATTTTAAAATACACTGTCAAAAATTCTGAGTATATTTGAGATAATACAGTACCACGACATATATGAAGACTATGAACATTTCTTATACAGGGTTGTTTTACTAAACGTTTTCAACGGCAAACTATTCAGGGATGAGCTGACAGACTCGGAAAGTGCAGAAATAAGGAGCCCTGGTTCTGTTGGTGCAGAGTGTTGGCTTTCTGATAGCATGGATGCCAGGCACAGGCACTCCGTACTTGGTGGTGTTCCCTGACAAGACAGGCCTTGTCAAAGTTTAATCTAGTCTTTGAGACTCAGCTGTAGTCAGGTCATGCAGGTGAACCCCTT
Source organism: Miichthys miiuy (assembly GCA_036365135.1). NCBI lineage: Eukaryota > Metazoa > Chordata > Actinopteri > Sciaenidae > Miichthys > Miichthys miiuy. Next base: position 23,477,657 of record CM071609.1, read on the forward strand.
CTCAGTAACACCTTATTTGAAGCTTTGCTAATTAGTGGTTATGAAACATCATAAGCTCTTTATATGGGTCTGTAAACTGCTGTGTCTTACACAAGTAATGGACTATGTTTCTCCTTGTAAGTATTTTGTGTATGTTGTCAAATATTTTAGTAAATCAGTAAAGAGTCTGGAGTGTGCCAACAGAAATATTATAGACTCGATTATAATTTAATGTTAATTGAATTAATGAAAAACTATTATAAATTGATTAATTAATGTCCGGTAATGATTTGCAGTCTTTCAGATGAATGACATTTCCATTGTTCTTTTATGGGTTGAGGAATTCTCCTACTTCTCAAGCTAAATAAACAAAAAATGCACAGGATAGTGACATTTTGAAAGATGTGTTAATGAACTCAATTCATATTAAATTAACTAATAAGGAAAATGAATTAGGCAGTGACCTCATTTAGAATCCCAATCTTATTGTACTGAACAAACCACTCTTTGCAGGGCCTTGTTCAGTGCTGTTTCCATACCAGGCAGTGGTGTTCCTCACCAGAACACTCTCAATGGTGTAGTAGTAGAAAGTCCTCAGTATTTTAGGGGATACCTGGAATTTGATGTTAAGGGTGCAAAGTTCCCTCCCCTGCGTCTCTGAAAGTTCACTATCATCTCCTTTGTCTTGTGTAGGAGAAAGTTGTTGTCAGGGCACCAGCAGGTCAGGTTCTCTACTTCCTTCCAATAGCCTTTTTTTCAATAACCAGGCCACCAGTGTTGTGTCATCAGCAAAGTTGACAAGGGTGTTGGAGTCAAAAGTGGCTACACATTCACATGTGTACAAGGAGTACAGCAGATGACCCAAAACACAGCCCTGGGGTGCTCCAGTGTTAAGAATCATGAGCTTTGCCTAACCACTAGACGGAAAGTCAAGGATCCACATGCACAGTGAGGTGTTTAATCCCAGGTCAGGTCCCTGAGCTTTGTCACCAGCCTGGAGGGAACTATGATGTTAAATGTTGAACTGTAGTCAATGAATCTCACATAGCTCTTTTCTTGTCCAGGTGGGACATGGTGGTCGTCTGTTGGGACGGTAAGCAAACTATAGAGGGTCCAAGTGTGCTGGGTAGTGAGCAGCAGATGTAATCCAAAGTGAACATGGCTCAGCTGCTCAAAACATATCCAGGGTGCAAACAGGGGAGCCAAGGGGAGCTGGGACATGTGCTCCCCTGAAAACACAATTTGTGAAATGTATTATCTAGCACCTGTACATTGACTAGCAGGATGCTCGGCAGAGAAGACCTATGTGACTGGGGCCACAGCTGGTGTTTAATCCATTGTGGGTTGGTGGTTGCAGAGATAGTGTTGCTTGTCTTTATGGTTGTGATCGTACCTCTACGATTTTTCTGACGTTTATTCTGATATTTGAAAACCTTAACCAGGCGGGTAGAGTTGGCAGGAGAGTTTACAAAGTGGTGAATTGACCATTTCACTATCCTGATGAGTGTTTCGTACTGTATGTGTTATCACTGTCGACATAAAATTCAGAGCGAACCGAGAGGTGACTGGATAGGTCTGGATTATAAAGGATAGCAAAATGCATTAATAAAATATTTTTCATTTTGTCATACTATTTCCTCATATTCTTCATCATACTTTGTCTCATAATTCATTTGTTTCCTACATTTACGGCTTCATTTTGTGATTGCTTTAATTTAAATATGTCTCTCTTTAATTTAAAGATGTTTAAGCAGTGTGGCACTTTATACTGCACAACCCACAGAGCAGCAAGAGCTGTGATTATGTTTGTATGTGAATCCATCTAAGTTTGAATGTACTCTTTTATTCCAGTGACATGCTCCAGACTCCATACACTTTATAATGAACATGCTTTAGAACTTCTATGAGACTAATATCATATGTCAAGATGTAATGGGCTTCTTCAGGTAGAGTGTTACTCTCTTCCTAACTTAATATGAATTGTCCTATATAAAATGGAAAAAACATAGATATACATGGCTACTTCATTGATAATAAACATCCTCAGAGCAGTTTTAATGCAAATACAGAATAAATAAAATAATTTAACAATAAATACTCTTATGTACAATAAGGCAACATGATGCATAGCATCTAACAGAGAAGTTATGTACAGAGAAGGTTTGACTTGAACAGTGACAGAAGGCCGCAGAAATGATGTCGCTAGTGAGATACTGTGTTGGACCACGTTCGGCTCCATATAAGTGCTTCCTATTTGCCTTATTTCTTTCTCTTGTCCATCATCACGAAGGACGTCTCATTTCCCTTTTTATGTTTTTAAGAGCGAGGGATGGCTTGAGTGAAGGTACAAGAGACCATCTTTCATCAGATTGATCACCTTTACTCAATCCCTCTCTCCTCTGATCTTTACTGTATCTCTTATATATATTTATATTACATAGAAGAGACTACGATGTGATGTGATTAAGATGTGTGAGGGAAATGAGGAGACATCTGAGACAAATGAGAAGCACCCATCGTCTGTGTTTATCTAATTTTAGCACAAAGCCGAGGGAAACAGTTAGCTGTGTAAAAAGTGAAAGTCTTCACCTTCAGTGAGTCCTAAGCTTATCTATATGTTGTAGCCTGCTAGATAACAAGCTGGCCATGAATACATAAAATGTAAAGCTTTCAGTTATAACAAAAAATGGTTTAAATATCACCAAATTCAGTATTGCAAATTCAGAGTTTTTTTTAATTTAAGAGATTGATTACAGTCCATAGGCTAATAAGCTCATCACACCGGCTTTGTGTTTGGACCATGTGATAATTGTGTTTGAAAATTCTCTCGAGAGTTTCTGTTTTGCTTCCAAATAGTAAAACCTCTATTTGCTGTCATGAAACCATGAGGTGGTGTAATTGAAAGCAAATGTGAGTCTCTGTGCGAGCTTGGCTGTAAGCATTCCTCAGATAATCCTCAATAACAAAAAGCAACATAAAAAGTTTTTCACTGTGTGGACAGTGTGAGGCAGAACCGACTATGTAATAAAAATATGTGGACATGCTTTGTTATCCCAGTGTTATCTGCAGAAACGCACTCAAAGGACACAACAGGCCAATGCTTCACTTGGATATTTTCAGACTAGTTTTTCAATGCAGCTGAACACAAAGGGCTTGAATGAGCACTGGCTTAGAGCTATTGCATGTACAAAATAAATATTCCACCATATGATATATGATAGTTGTAAACTTTTCCATTGTTTAGGGTCCAAATCCTTTTTTTATTGGTCAGATGTGGAAGGATTGGAAACTGAAACTGCTTTTGGTGTCGAGTTATATGTGGTCCACTCAGGTTTTTCAAAATCTCGTAAATATGCGCAGTACAGAGAGGGTGAACGAGGTGAAACAAAGCTTGCAGCAAATGTACTGATATGAAAGATTACTTTAAAAATGTATTTGTGTCCCTACCTAACTGCAGCATACTATTTACATCCTGAGCCAACGTTTAGTGCCAGTGAAAGAAGAAATGTGCCATGGAACTGATATAACGCATAACTGCAGATACTGAAATAAAATATGTAATCATTTACATGAAATATAATGTAATTGAATAGTTGAGCGCATAATGTAATAAGTTTTAGTTTATTATGTAATAAGATATTTTGTAATGGTTGTTAAATTGTAATTCCAATGGGAATTTGATTATAAAAATTTGAATAACGTATATTAATAGCCAAAATAAAAATGCAATTTATTCACTTCATGTATACATATTTGATACGCATTTCGGCTGTGCAACAGCAAGGACAAATGCACCCACAAATATGGGATTATACACCTGTGACACACCACTGCAGACACGTGGCAAAAGTTACAGAAATTCATAATGTAAAAATGTAATGTTATTACATTATATGCAAAACGCTGATGCGATATGTGCAATAGATATTCATTATAGGGATTTTCTCATATTATCCATTTTTATTAGTCTTAACTATATCGTAAACATAGTTTATTCGTCATAGCCATGTTTCTCCCTAATCTTAACACGTGGTTACCGTGGTTACCTCAAATATTGATGTTGTCACTGAGGTTTAGTTAAATGATTTAATATCAATGTTCTTTCTTAGAACTATCACATTTTTCTTTATTGCAGGCATTATTATTATGTGTGAAGTTGCTTTATGTTAGTGGTGATAAATGTTACAGTCTATTCAAACCTGTTTCGGCCTCTAATCTGCTGTAGATGTGACCGTGTCACATGGAATTTGCTCACACAAACACGAGAAATGTCAAACAGATTCTCCACACTCGTTTTATCTAAACTCTAGTTTGGGTGGTTGTGTTGTGGTATCATGTTCTACCTGATCTGAAAATAGAGCACGTGGTGAAAAGCTGTCACTGTGAGTGATGGTTGGCTCATGACTATATTTGTAATGGCATCTTACAATAGACTGTTGACAGAGATGTAAACAAGCCGTGCTTGAAACAAGCACGTCAGAGCTACTGTGGCATTTACAATCAGTATATGTTGGCCAGAGGACAGTACGTTGTGATCTGATCTCCTTCGCTGAATTTAGAACGCCACTGGGGGTCATGTTAAAGCATTATATATGTTTAAATAAACAAAGCTACTAAATACTGTTGTGTTTCTAAATGAAAAAATGTGTGTGTGTGTTTGGAAGACGACTACAGCTGCTTTCATAGTGAGTTTTCCTTGACCAGATAGGAAGTTATCGAGCTGCCCTGGAAGGAAAGGTAGAATTGTATCACATGGTGAATGTAAATCTTGGTCTTATGAAGACCATTGTATTTACAAAACAAAACAAAACAGAAACACTTCTAGAAACTTCTAAGTATGTCTAATAAGTAATAGCATGTCTTCACATCATAGTATTTGGTCTTTAAACTGGTTAAACTGAGTTTTTGGTTGATTTGAGGCTGTCATGCTGTCTGTACATTTTAGAGGCTTTGCAGATGATTCAGAAATCCAGAAATCACATTCGGAAGTTCTCTGGATAACTGGCTTTTGGCAACTCATGGAACAGAAGTTAGAGGCTATAAAACAACCAAGCAAGAGAAAAACAACAACACTGTGCTGTGGATATACAGTAAGACAGTAATGTTCAAACTAAAAGTGATAAGGTAGACTTGTTTTTTTTTTTTTTTTTTTACTGTGACCTGAACAGATGATTGAGTTTTTGGCTTTGGTAGCTAGCTAAGTTGTTAGCAGGCTTACATGCAGACATTTGAAGCTGATGAATCACAATTCAAACCATTTGTAAAACTATCTTGATGTTTTGATACATTTCATTTAATTATATTTCAGGTTGGGTTGTCAATGGACTGTTGCATTGCAACATATAACACAAAGAAATACAGAAAAAGGTTGTTGTTTTTTTCCAGCTGCCAGCAACAGTTCAAATAAAGGGACTTAGATTTACCAAAATATTCTGATATATATCGTTTTAGAATTCAGCATATATAAAGGGTACACATTTGAAACTTTATTTCATCAAATTAAATTAATAATAAACAGTATTTTGTTTCATCAAGTGAATATTTTGGTCCCTTCAATGTTAAAGTTGCTGACTTGATAATATCTGATGGTGGTCTCACTCTAATGATGAAGAGTGAACAGCAAAAGCTGTCTTGAACAATCTTAATACAGCTTGATTATGATTAAGATTGAGATAAGTGGATAGCCTTTGGATTTTGGCTTGTAGACTTAAGTTGTGTTGTTTTTGACTTCCCTTACAGGATACTGAATAGCAATGTTTCCAGTCTGTTAATTACTTGGCACAAATTAATAATTTGTGAATAGAAATGAAGAGGTTTTTACCCTTCATACCTGCTGGAGCTGGATGTTTCAGCCACAAATGTCTGCATGCACTTTGCCTCCTCTAACACTAGCTTCTACTCAAGGACTTGCTAACGTATGACCTAGGTAGCTGATCGTGTACTATGATTTTCTTCAATAAACAGATTAGTGGTGATATCAACAGCTCCCAGTCAAAAATCAAGCAGAGGTTATCAACAAAACAAACTGAATTCTGGTGAAATAGCCAAGCTGCACGCTTAGAAACGTAATCAGACACCCAGAGCTTCTTTTGCCAAAGAGCTGAAGCCCTCAAACATGGCTGCCACAAGGTGTTGCATTACCCGAAAGCCTTCAATAGGCTGAATGAAGGACACAAAATATAATCCACTATGGACTGGAACAGTACTGATTTCCTCCTCTGTGCTTATTGCTGGTGGCATCTACATAAACCTTCCACTGCCCCAGGCTGGTGACAGATAGCCATCAGGCTCTATCTGAAGGTGTCTGAACCCCCATTTACAACAGCCAAGCTATCAGTGGAGGGAAGACCCTGGCCACTGCACTGAACCAGGGTTAAGTCACCAACTGTAGAGACCAGGCTTTGCAGCATCCTGCTCTTTCACACAAGAGCTTCTCCGTGTTTGTGATTTGCAGAAAGATCATCAGCCCATGCAGCTGCAGTTGGCCGCTGAGAGCCTATCGATTGTCTGCCATGTGGTCTGGGTGTCCATGAAGGACACAGGCTCATAGCGTGTAGGACGACAGCAGGGGTGACTGCTGACCTTCTTGTCAGCGATGCTCCCATTGTCCATCAGAGCCTTGACAGCCAGGTCATAGTTCCTGCGGGAGCTGTGGCATGTGCCAGCACAGTACTTAAAGAGGATTATCTCATCTGAGTCGTAGCCCAGGCCGAGATCCCGCACCTTCATCTGCTTCCTCTCCAAGTGACAGTCTCGACTGCTCTTGGTCCTCTTGCGGTTCTTCCTTGATGTTCTGGGTGAGTTTGGGTCACGAGGGGAGCGACGCCATCTGCTCTGCTGGATTTCCAATTCCTGCATCAGTGACCACTCTTCTACAAGGAAAAGAAAAAACACATGGGTAGTCAGTCTGATTTCCAACATGCAAATATTATGACGCCCATGTAAGAACCAAAAAAAAAGACATTTTTGCCTCCCTAAATCAAGTTTTCATGTGATATTAAGAGCTGTTAGATGACGGTGACAGATTAGGTGTACACCAATGGGTTATCGGTTATTGATAGGCAGTTTGGGTTGACAGAGCAGGCAGAAAGGCAATCAGGATAGAAATTTGTGACTTCATTTGTTATCGCTTATTGTGGTAACACATCCTAGTGCAGCATGAGGTCACTGCTAAAGATATAGATGTCTTCTAGAAGACTAATCTTATCTAACTCTAATCTTTTTCATGCTTAGGCCTGTAGTTTACATCTCATAGCGTCTGCAACTGTATCTATCCAATAGCACAGCGGCACATCATTTTTAGCTTATCATCTTGCTGCCGTCTTTTTAAATTTGATTCTTTCTCTATGCTTTTAGTACGTTTACACTGTTTATGAGCACCCCTCCACCTCCATCTTCACAGATTCATCAGCTTCATTATTTAATCCACCAGCAGCCTCGGGGGAGTCACCAACCACTTCCACCAGTGTCTGGACTCCATGGGGGAATTTATCTTGCTGCTCAGGGCTGACGCCCCTCGAACACAAAGAACTCCCCGTAGAGTCATTTTGTGTCAACACTTAATTATCACATCATCATCTGTTATAGTAAGCAATTATCTTTACTTCATTCACTTGTCTCTCCTGATGAAATGCTCATTTCACAGGCTGTTTAAGGGTACAGTTTATACCACTACTACATGGCACTGTCAGGATTTTTTTTTTTGGCCACTTAGAGGCAACAAAACAAGTCTCTAACTGTGTCTATTTGCTGCTGAGCAGGAGGTGTACAGTGGGTTTATCAGAGAATTGTCACTGAAATCAACAACATGAGAGTGATAAGAGTGAAGCCAGTAAAACTATAAACAAAAACAATTAGCTGAAAGATGCTTAACTTCTGTGATGCTGAGGGAAGCTGAAGCATCAGGTGATACTTCTCAGTGGATTTGTTACTATGAGCCTTTCATATTACACGTTGTCTTCTGATCGTTGTGCAGCTTTGAACATATTACTAGCACAGGATGTTGATGACAATCTCCCTTTTTGATAATGTGATATTTTACAGTTGAATTTGGCTGGAAGTATTTTACTGTGTGACACTGTAATTGGGAATAGCCTAATATTGCGCAGATGACTGTTTATCATTTAGAACATTATATTAATTCATATCAAGAAAACATCTCAAACACAGGGTGTCAAAAGTTCACAAAGATTCACTTCTATTCATTTAGCCACATGTTAAAGAGAAAATTCTTGGTGTACGTAACTATTTTTGGCATGTCAGCTCTGCTTAGTTAAACTCCCTCATTTATGATATCCTGGTCCAGCTGTATGATCAGCAGCTGTATCAGGAGGAAGTTGTTTTTATTTCTGCATGAGAGCCACAACAAGGCATCACGGACACTGACTGGAGCATACAAGAAGAAGAAAGCATATATAGATGTATTCACAAAACATTCTATGACTAAACGTAGATCCAAAACTGGCAGAGAAACTTTTAAAAATGAGCAGCATGTTAATTTTAGAACTCCTAATTTTTGGTGACATGGTAATTCATAAAGCATTTTAGTGCTGTAAGTAGCTTCTAAGACTGAGGGAAGTCAGAGGCAGTCCAGAGGACTCCTGAGTCACTAAGACCTGCTAGACAGTATGATGTTGCAGGCAATGAAAATGAAACAAAATAAATAATTAATAAAGTTAATAAATCATGTTTTGATGATGGGTGAGTTTATAAGTTTATAAGTATCAAATCAACTCATTAACAAACAATCCAATAACAGTAACAGTTTGCAAAACTCCACTAGAAAAAGACAGTTTGTAATGCTGATGCTAACTTCAGTTCTACTGAAGACCAGTGTACTTTAAATAACAACAAAGAAATGAATAAATCATGCTGATTTCCTTCATCGATGGATTATTTCTAAATAGATTCTAGATTGATTATTTCTTATTTCTAAAATTTTATATCTAAAAAAAGATCTACTTATATATTTAATTAATTTATATATAACTCATCTTTACATTTAAATCCAGTTTTAAATATAATGAAGGATGATTTAATTTGATTCAAGAAAATAAATTGAAAAAGTTACATTTTAAATGTAATGTAATTTAATTTATTCTGGTTCGTTTTAACACTTCTGTATCTTGATTATTGTCAACCCATGTCTGTAGACAAAGTGAGTACCGATAGTAACAGTGTCAAACCAGGTCAACTCTCCCACATCTCTTAGCTTATAAATCCTCTCAGTCCCTCAGTAAATGGAGCTTCCAGCAGTTTGTGATGAACTCTTTAGAGGAAATCTTTGCTTGGAACCTTTACATCATGGGAGGACTCCGGATGGTAACACAAGACTTTCTGAATACCGCCTCAGATGTCTGCTCCGGCCCTTTGAGACTGAAAGGTGAAAAACTTCTCACACTTTAGTTTATGTTCTGGATTAGAACGGAGCTTTATGAGATCGCAGACGTCACATGTGTGATTAAATTGGAAGCAGACGTGGGCGTTGAAGCTGTGAGTGAAATTCCTCTGGTTATCAGCCGAGTGGTGCAAAAAATACTGTCACTACTCACGGTCATTACCAATAGGGGAGCTGAGCTGCTGGCAGAAATCCAACAAGAGTTGAAGTTGCCAGGAACATTTCAAGTTAGACCTGGCCCAGGTGTTTGACTGATTTCTACTTCCTGACCTGGGGATGGCTTTGCCCTGCACTTTCTCTAAATGCCTCCACGCAGCAATTTCCTAAGGGAATGGTTATTACCAGTGTAGAACGCCCATTTACAGCAGCATAGGTGCTTGTCAGTTCATGCCTTGATGTTTACGAAAGGAAACTTGTAATCATGAGGAGAAAAAGCACAGAAAAATGCATACAAATATTCCCCAGGCGAGGAGCACAGGGCCCTCTCAGTTAAACTCTGCTCAGGTACATATTCAGCCATGTTAAAACACGCCACATGGGTTTGCAATATTTCATGTAATTATACAACTATTCCTTGTTACAAGTGAATTGGGCAATGTTCTGGCAATCATGTCTAACTGTACATTATTACCGTTTGTAGTGAGACTCTAGATGCTTCAGCGTGTCACTCATTTTCCATCACACTCAAATAAACACAGCCTCAGAAGAAGAACGGGAGGAACAGAACTGTCGAGGTTTGCCCAACAGCGCCTCAAGAATAACACCAGTATCACCAATGATTGACACAGTGTGCAGTGAGTGCTACAGTAACCCTCTGTTCTTTCACTTCAGCTGGGCCTGAAGACATGTCCCATCTGATACTGGAGTCAAACTACCTGTCTCAATAATGGTACCAATAAAAAAAGATTCCTACAGTCTACTGTAGACTTGTTTCTCTGCTGGCTGATGAAGAGGACTGTGATGCATGACAGAAACCTGCACGTTGGATTGATTATTTTTACCCTCCTGTACACGGGGGCCCTTGTTCAGTTGACCAAGGCCATACTAAGTGTTGAAAACTACCAGGCAAATTTCCAGAGGCTATATTAGTCATGTAGACGTGACACGCTGCTATTTTATGGCCTCTGCTTCAGATTTATGAAGCTTTGTTTTCAGGGTCTCAGCTGCCCAAAAAACTAGAGTAATGTTACAATGAAGGATGAAAATGAAGCGTGCCCTTCTCAAGCTTATAAAAAGCCCAGCAGTGTATGCCTGCAGGCAGCCCCTGTGCAGAAGTGGGAGAAAATATGCTGAAGTGTTTCCACTGGGCATGTCTTTTAAAGTTTCCTGTTATACTAAATAATATTACATTTTTACATTCAGTACTACAATATTACATTGGTTCATTCCGATTGCAACAAAACAACCAAAAGATTGTAGCTGTGCTGAAGAAATAATAAAAGAAAATACTTACCAACAGCTTCGGGCCAGGGCGTGTGGATGCCGCCGTCCTGTTCCGGATTCTCTGCAGGAGACCAGGAGGGCTGGTTAAATACATGCTGGACGTCTGACTGAACCTTTTTATTGTCCTCCTCAGAAAACACATCCTCCACCAATGTCAGCAATGACGCCACCACCCACAGCATCACCTGTCAATATCAAGGAACACATACTGTAGTTACTTTGGTCAGCACGCTGCCTACTTGGTAAAGGATTCACTGATTTGCATGTCTTCATAAAACCTCTCATAGAGCAGTTAGTTTGCAGTCACTGGGTTAAATGTTTTTTAGTGGTGAGACACTAAAAGCATGAATCCATCCCTGCAGAAACCCTGGTTCTGTGGTACTTTTAGAAACCCCCTCAAGTTCTGTGCATGACTGCAGAGCTAACCCTACGCATTAGCAAACAAAGTGCCTGCTTTCTGCCCCCATCTCTCTGGTCCAGGTGTACCCGGTCCCCCATATCAGTGGTTTGTTCTGTCACACATCACGTCTCCATGTCACTCATGTTAACAGACCTTGGAGAATGCTAGCAGCTAACTTTGATTTTGGGTCGATGGGCTGAATTTGTTTTGAGTTTTATCCTCTCTCCCTGTGGTCTTGTTTGGTAGCCTAAGTCACACATTTGATCTGCTGCTGATGTGTTTTTGACTCTAAAGCTGGTCTGCAGACTAGCGTGCCATTTCAGGACAACTCAGAAAAATGTGCAGTGATTTTTGCGTGTTCTGTGTGTCAAGTTTGTCTTGGGCCACCCTGGTCATATATATTAGTCTCATTGCCTACTGTACCTGCTGTATTTTCATGCAGATCCGCCTGTTGTGCTCTGTTAACTAACTCTGTGTCTCCCCCCTTGTGTCTGTGTGAGCAGCGTGAAACAATGTGTATGGGTTAAAGCAGATGGGTGTGCCTGACAACATGAATATGTTGAAATATGAATAAACTCAGTCATGAGTGTGCAACACGTCTTGGTATAATGATATAAAGGAGTCAGTCAATAATATAACCCATAGTAACCTAATGCAAACATTAATGGACCTCATAAATCAAATAATAGTTTTACTTTCATATCTATAGTTAAACTATATATATTCATAGTTCTCAGCTCCAGGAAAAGGAGGGTCCCCAAGGAAAATCTTGCTGAGCCAGCTCTGCATGGCTGTTGACAGGAGGAAAAAACCTGCTCTGACCTAACTGTGGAGCGACAGCGGAAAGCTAGCACAGCTTCATGATTTTAGGTAGACCTGCTTCAAGGCATGCAGGTAGGCTGTTGCCTGTTAGTACCACCATGAAGCTCAGAGGTAATTTCAATCATTCTATCAGAAGCACCTGTGCCATGACCAACGTTAAACACTTGTAATGGCACAAACATATCCAATATTCCAATATTTGTGTGGACACATTTACATTATCTTTGGAGTGGGGCGCTGAGAAAGACAGATCACTGCAAGACACAGTTCCTACGCACCTCCACCTGCTGATTTTGACAGAAAAACATTTTGCACTCCGCTAAGTGCTGTTTTCTTCACAACACAAGTGTGCTTCATCCCCGAGAAAAAGTCTATATGGACACTAGTGATGCATGGCTCGCATATTGCACACATATTCACTCCACCTCCACTCAAATATCATGGTACATTTAAGCAGCAAAACTAAAAAAAAGCTGAGGGGACAGAGGAAACTCTCCAGAGGAAATCAAATTTTACTGAAATTAAACTGAAATCTTTTTAGACAGTTCAGATGGAGCTTAGGGGAGTGGATGGGATGTTCTGTCCCTATACCTACACCCACGTCGTGACAGTGTCACAAACATGTGGAATGCATTTCCTTCAAATTAAAACATCCGCGCAGTAGATTTTTATGGAAAAATGTGAAACCCTCTTTATTAAAGTCCATATTTGTGTGCTAGCACCAACTGTTCATCACCAGTCGGTGCAATGGCATGAAACCACAGGCAGGACTGTACTTGTGCACCCGCAGGAGATACTGACAAAATCTTTAAAAACATGTGCTGCATAGTGTTACTAATGGTCAAACTACACCCATCAGTAGATGGAGAGATATTTCACTAGATAGATAAAAACTTTAAACCTGCTGACACCAGCTACATGCAAAATCAAGCAATCATTCTGATTTATGAAGCGAATTTCTTGGCAACTCATCCAGTAGTTGTCGAGCTATTTCAGTCTGGAACATCCATGGACCATGCCGCTAGCACTATTTTAGTAATATACAGTGTTACATACATTGTGGAAACTGAAAGCTTGCCTGGGTAAGCCGATCTATCCTGTTCCATCAGCTCTTTGACATGGAAATTGTGTCTGGGTTCCCTTTGTCTGGCTTTGAGCCTACACAAGCTCTGTCTCCACAGCCTTGTGGGACACCAGCAGCCATCACCTGCACCTCTTTAATTACTTAATTGACACGTGACACCTTCTCACTGTGCAGGTAAGGTTAATATTTTAACATCACTTATGAAATGAGTTTCTCTGCAGTGTCTGGCAGGAACTTAAGGGCCAGATCAAATGGGCCATGTAGTGGAAACCGGCTGATGCTGAAACATATATGACAAACAGTCTGCCTTGCAAATCCGTCCTTTCCTTCTGAGTGTCATACATTCACAAGCTCATGCTCACCTTCCAGTTCTTCAGGTGATGCTGGGTCGTCGACGCCTCCTGCCTCCACCAGGTTTTTCCATCTGAAAATAATGATAATGATAATAAAGAAATGCTCTATTAAGTCCAGTTAACTTCCCTCTTCTCCTTTGGAATGTTTCCACAAGGTGAGAGAAATTACAGCTTTGGTTTGGCACCAATCAGACGCTAAAGACATTACTGATTAAAAGGTAATTCATGTTTACCACAGTGTAGTGGGTACAGTTCATTCAGCTCACTGTTGGGAATTGATGTAAGTAATATTATAAAGAGTACAGTCTAGACCTGCTCTATAAGAGATAACTTCTGTTATGATTTGGAGCTATATAAAAAAACTTTACTCTGACTGTTCAAATGAAACATATCTGATTAATAAATAATGAAAACATTGACATTCTCTTCACAGTTTAGCTGCTGTGCTCGTAGCAGACTGGAGATGCTGTCTGTTCACTTCTGTCATTTAGAGGAAATGCTCAGTGTGGTGTCCATCTTGAGTTGGACTCCTCTCGGACCTGAACTCTTGGACCTGACATCAGTGGTCCTGCATGAGTCTGCCTAATAGTATCACAGTCTTCTACCATTGTCCACTTACAGATCCACTAGAGGCTAGGGGGTGCAGGGCTTGAAACAGACCCATGTAAAACCTACTCACCTGTCATGCATTATTAATTACAAAAAACTCAGGTTAATTGTTCTCTGGTCCCTTTTATCCAAAAGGGACTATTAACCTGATCTGACCTGAACAGGCCTCTCGCCTCCCTTTGCCTGTGCTGGTTGTAGGCCGGGGCCTTATTACAGACTGGAGCCCTGTTTTGTTTTTTTTTATTAAAATGAGTTAAACGTGGCCCCTCAGGGTTGTAGCAGTCAGTGTGTGCAGTCAAAGACGACATTGCACCCTTACTGATGTCTACCAAAAGGAAGTTGGAGTCAGCAGCAGTGACTTCACAGAGGCTCTGTGAACGGACACACTGTACGCTGTACTGCAACAAACAACAGAAAGTTAACAGCATCATGAAATAAACAAGCAGGAGACTTAGAGTGTTTGTCAGTGTTACCAGCTCTGGTGTTTTTGTACAGCTGGTTAGTAAGCAGCAAAGTCTATGAAGTTCTGTCAACAACAAAAATGGACATACTGTAAATGTGACATAACATGGTCAGACACACACTGCCCCCCTTTCTCTTTCTCTCTATCTGATGCTTTAATTGTTAGTCCTGTTCATGTCTGCTTTACCAAAGGAAGTTTCTGTGACTGGCCGTGTGTATTTATCATCTTTAACAAACAAAGAGATGATGTAACGTATCGTAGTAACCTGTTTGATGGACACTGAAGCTGTTGTGTTGAATATACAGTACTGTCTACATGGAGTCAGTCAGCAGGGACAGAGCTCAGTTAAATATCTGCTAGTTGCTGGTGATCATTTCTTCATCTTCGTTTCATTTGTAAATTGTGCTGCATGATGACCAGTGAGCTTAAAGTAAGAAAGTAAGAACGGAGAAGGTTAGGATGTTTACGACATGGAAAACATCAATGTTTTAGTGATCTGGAATTATTTTACATGTTTTCATATGACATATATTTGATGTGAACAATTCACATGGCTTTTTTTTTTTTTTAAATCATTTAAATATGAACATAACATGTTTTCATTTATTTATTTACTTTTTATGTATATACTCTAAGTATATTTATGTGTTTTCTCTGGGTTCATGGACAAAAGTCATTATTTATCCCTGCTCATGGGAAATATGTGAGGACGCTGAGAGGATGCCAAAACCCACGGACTTCCCCCTGAAGACATTTATGTCTGTGTTGTCTGTGAACATGTGGCTGTGCTGTGTGATGTGTTGAAAGGAAATAAGAAGAAGCTGAAGAAAGCTAATTCTTCTCTTGCGATGATGATAGCTCGCGTCTGCTCAGATCCAATCATAATGACACAGACCTGAGACCAGCAGCAATTTCAAAGGCACCCTACCAGACCTGATGAGACTGAATATAGTCTTGACACTAGACTAGATCTTCAATACTAGCAGCAAGATGACCAGTGAAGAATTTATTCAGATTCATGTCGAAATGTCTGAATAATGTGGATTAGTGGCAAGTTCTGTTATTCCACTGACCAAACTAAAACAGCATCACTTAAGAACATCAGACATTTGAGTGAGGTCATGACTGGATGGATACTTTGTCATTTTATTTATTCATTTAAAGGTCTTGTGTGTAGAATATAGTTGCATCTATTGGTGTAATTGCTACATTGCAATCTCCTCACGTCACCCTCACCTTCCTAGTGTAAAGGAGAAACAACACTTGAAAGGTCATCTCTAGAGTCAGTGTTTAGTTTGTCTGTTCTGGGCTACTGTAGAAACACGGTGTCTCAATATGGCGGCCTCCATGGAAGAGGACCCGCTTCCACTGTAGATATAAAAGGAGAATTTTTAAGGAACAAAAACAAGATTCTTATTTTCAGATGATTATACATGCATGAAAACATGGTTATGAATATGATATTCCATTTATGCCTTATTCTGAAAATAAAGGCCCCAAATCTTACACACACCTTTAATTATTTTCCATAACCGCTTATCCTTGGAGCCAACCCTAGCTGACAATTGCCAAGAGGTGGGGTACACCCTAAACAGGTTACCAGTTCGTCACTGACACACAGACAACCATTATGGGCAATTTAGACTCGCCAATTAACCTGAATGTGGGAAAGCCTGCGTGGGAGTACCCAGACAGAGCCCACAAACACATGGAGAAAACATGTCAACTCCCCACAGAAAGACCCCAGCCAGGAAACCACCAGCTGGTGGGTTTTAATCCTGAACTTTCTTGCGGTAAGGCGACAGTGCTAACCACTGCACCACCGTGTCAACAGTCACATCATACTGGATGGAGACGGTTCCATTCCAAAGGTTTGTCCAAATGCAGCTGAGGAGGGCAGCCTTCTTTTGACACAATGTGACACCACCACTGTATTCTTTTGATTCAATACCCCACAATCCATCACACATCTGTAGCATGCTAAAAGACACATTTGGTCCTGTCAGCTAGGAAACGCTCACAAGCATCACAACTTGTACTATAAGCATGCCTGACTATGCCACTGCTGCTGACCTTCAGTTCTCTCAGTGACCCACGTTCAGAGGCTAATGCATCCTCTGAAATGTCACACGGCACACTGAGTTCGTAGTAAGTCAGTTCATCAGAGTGTTTACATTTGCTATGTTTGGTACACTTGGTGGTCAGTAGGTCTTTCCCGGGAGAAATCCTCTGCCACACAGGAAGCGATGCGTTTTATGTTCAGCTTTCTTGTGTAAACAAGAAGAACTGGTGACACACAGTTATGATCAGAGAAGGATTCAAATGATTGAAGGATCAAAGGCTTTTTAAACAGCAATGAACAGGTCTAATAAAAAAAAAGAGCAAATCATGCAACATCTTTGAAAGCATCTGGGATCCAATCCAAAATATTTCATATAGCTTAAAGCACATTTTATATCAGGACAAATACCACAGAGGATTTCGGGTTCACTCCTCATAAAAATAAGTCACGTCCAGGAGGTCTTAGAGTTAAGAAAGTAATATTTCTGTACTCTAAGCGAAGGCAGACACATATGTCATGTCATTTAAAGGTCCACTAGGATGTAAACGTAAAGCCAGGCAGCAGAAGTAAAGTTTGTTCTGTTGTTCTTCACTCAGCCTGTCTCTGCTTCCTTCAGTAAAGCAGACAGGGATGGAGAACAGGGTACAGGAGCAGATCTGGATCGGATTACACAACAAGCATTTGTAATTGATAGCCTGCAATGACACTCATGTCATTAGCGCGCAGCTACTACAGTTTAGAGTTGACCCCGACTGAAGATATAAATGAGAAAGGTGAAGTGTGGAGGCCTGTTGGAGATGTTGGGACCCTGAACGTGCTCATTTCATGGCTGTTAGTGTCAGGATGTCTTGCTGGATGTGGATGAACAGAACAGAGCTCTGGAAATATCAGCTGAATGATGACAGACTTAAGTGTTTTTAGTTTTGTGCATACATGTTAGTTGAGCTGTTGTTTGCCCTGGAGCATCCTAAAAAAAAAATACATACCTACTTTGTATGTGTACCTGCATGTATCTGATTAACCCACTCAAACCTGCCTCCTTCAAATTTACAGTCAAAAACGTGCACATGTTAGGTATATTTAAGGACTGAATAATATTAACTGAATGAAAAGGTTTTATTTTAATCCACCAATTACATTAACAATGTCTACAGGACGCAAATATTTACAGGCGTCTTATATTCAATAATTCAACACAACACAAAAAACACTGTCTGCTCCACACAGCCAGGCTACCTGTTACAGCTGAGACAGAACAAACCCTGTGTCGAAGATGTTACATAACAGGTCGTGAGAGACATTAAACCATGCTGGCATCAGACGTGAACGTTTCTACATGATTACATCTGTTGATCTCTCTGATAGCAGCACACACACACACACAGAGTGGAACTAGTCATCAGTGGGGAACGTTTGAAGTGTGTGAACTAGTTGTGAGTAAAAACAAATGAATAACTCAGGAAAGAAGTCAAGCCAGACCTCATCCATTATACACACTTTGTAAATCAGTGTTCATTTTTCCCTCGAAAATATGTCCACTGTAAACATCTCAGTGAGAAAGACAATGTGAAGCATTCAGACAGGGGAGGGGGCATGTTGGTCTCCATCCTGCATTCTGACGAATGATCATGAAACCACCCACACAACCGTCACCCTGAGGGACAATCAAAGTCTGCTCTGTCTTTATGTTTAATGCTACAATCTTGAAATCATGTTGATGCTACACTGGCTTGTAATCACATCAGTCTGTTCTCACACTATGTAACTTGTGCTCCTGCGATCACCTGCAAGAAGTACGTACACTTGACGGCACTAAATCACACACCACCAACTATTTCACTGATTTTGGTGAAACTGGATCGTATTTTGTGGAGAAAATGTCTTCTGGTCCCTCTGATGTCCTCCAGCTGCTTCACCTCAAGCAAGTAAACTGCTGCCAACTGTAGCTGCTGTTAGCTAATGTTAGCTCAGTTTGTTAGCCGGGCTGCCCAGACTGTGAAGTCAGGGTACCGGGGGAGTGTTAGTGTTTGTACCACAGGATGAAGAGGTTTTTAGGCCTAGGTGTGGTTGAATGCTGATGGTGAGTGGAGTTGGTGTCGTGCCAGAACTGGAGCTGGGCAAGCAGGGAAACATAACCGGGCTCAGCGTACAACATATAAATGCTTTACCTAATGAAAGGTAAAAAAAAAAATAAAAAATGAACCACTGCCAAAATGCAACAGGCTTATATAAATACAAATATATAATTTATATAAACAATAATATAATATAATATAATATAATATAATATAATATAATATAATATAATATAATATAATATAATATAATATAATATAATATAATTAATATAAAATGTATATAAAATTTATATTTATATTCGACCCCTCAGTACTGAGAAATACATACATACATTTATCTGTACCAACTTATCCTCACTAAGGTCGCGGGGGGCTGGAGCCTATTACAGCTGACATTGGGTGAGAGGCAGGGTACACCCTGGATGAGTAGTACTGAGAAGTGCTGGATAAAACAAACATCATATTAGCATTGTGTCAATTTGCCGTCCTTAAAGCTTAGTGGTTGAAAAAGGGCCATTAAAATGTGCATCAACCTGGGAGGATGATTGTAGCATTATAATATGACATTTGAAGAAGTTAATGAGAGGATTAAGTATAGGTCCTCTGCAGAGCATCACAGTACTCAGTTTCAATGCAATGTCCCATTAGATTTAGATATTTCTTGTGTCCAAGAATATTTTGACTTGAACACGGTGCCAGGTCAAGGATTCCTCCTTAAAGAGATTTTAGACTATGAATATCTTCAGAAAAATTACAAGCCCAGCCATTAGTTTTATGGGCTGATCAATGGGAAATTCTGTCCTCTTGGGGCCGCAAATATATTTAAAAATATCATGAAAGGAAGACACACTTTAAGCCTCTGTGTACTCTTTTTGGATGATTTAGGGCTGGATCTGTGCTTCTGCAGATTAATATCTCGATATCACTGACTGTCAAATCCGAGTCCTGTTGGCAGTGGATAAAGAACTGAAAAGAAAAAACAACAACAAATATTTAAAATCCTACTCATACGCAAGAAACACACACACGCATGAACTCTCATGCATGTTTGCCTACAAGCAGCATGGAGGAGTCTTAACAGCATCTGAACCACGATGGTAGAATTAGTATTGATGCAATTATTGTCTAGGAGTGCAGAGGTTTGACGGGAGGGAGGCTCTGAACTTCTTTCTAAATCTCTTTGTTTTTCATTCTTCACACAACTGACTTCTGTTGCTGTTCATGTGGACAACCATGCGCAACACCCCGAGTGCGTTCAAGGAGAGACTGTCCCAAAACTGTCAGAACTACCATGACAGTCACTGAAGAGAGCAGGTAGAGAACAGGTGGAAGCACTTCTATCTTCGCATATGCTTAGATGTTTGTTTGAAGTATTGTAAGTTATGAAATTATCATCTCTTAACAGATGGGAAAAGATAAGTGGGCAAAGTCAGTTTAATGTCTTTAACACTGTGTATAAACACTGGCATCCAATCACACGCCCTCTGGAACAAAATGCATACTGTCCATGTTTATGTGTGTGTGTGTATAAATTGAGTTTTTATAAATGAGGTGGGGGCTGTTTGGATTTCCAGTGTGAGCGTGACTGGTGTGGAGCAGATGTTGATGTGAGCTCAGCACCAGGCAGACAACCTCCTTCAGCAGCCATGTAGCAGGAGTTGGTTCTTTTCTCACCGTTCACTCAGAAAAAAACAGTAAACTCTCGCTCGTTTGGTTCTATACTGTGTTGTCACTGTAAGCGTGAGCCTGACTTGGGCTACGGGAGGAGAGGTTAGCTCGGTTTAATGCAATCTTTTTAGCCATCAGTCCCACAACTTTATGTTTGTAGAACCTCCATACTTTCAAGAATATTCTTTGCTTCCATATCAAGCCTTCAATTTTATTTAGCATGAAGACAAATAACCTGCGGTCACACAGAGCTGCAGATAAATAACCAGCCCCTATCCTGGATCAAGGCGTACTCTAAGCTATTGATAGGCATCTTCAGCCGAGAGAGAGAGAACAAGCCCCCTAACATTGAGTGATTCAGATCAGATAAAAGTTTAGTACAGCAAACAATCTCTGTTATGGTGACAAAATTACATATTTATCCTGCATGAACTATAAATAAACTATAAAAGAATTGTTGATTCAGGACCTTTATTAGATTCCAACATTAATTAAAACAACTTCTTGAGTACCGACAATGTTCACAATCTTTCAGACTACTGCAGATCCGACACAAGCACCACCGAACCACAAACAAGTCACAGACACCGGAAAGGTGAAGGCAGGGCCTATGTAAAGGTCTCTCAGTGACAGAGCTTCAGTGTGGACCCCAAACATGGTTGAGTGGCCGCTTGAGACTGGCTACAGAATTTGATGATCTACATCTTTGCAGATTTTTAGATTAGCTGGGAGGTGGAAGTAGTAGGACAGCCAACATAACGGCAGCCAGCTTCACATATTTTAAGCTTCAAAACAACCTTTTGGAAACCTGTGGGTGACGTCACGCATACACTGTCCATTCTTTATAGCGTCAATAGTTAACAGCAGCAGCATCAACTTCAAATTGTCGCAGTGCTTAAATGTTATTCATCTCACCGCTTGTCCACATGGGCAGCATTTTAGCCATAATTTTCAGTCTGTCTGTCGGTCTGTCTCGTACACATCTGATGGAACAGATCTGCTTCTACAAGTATTTTATTTATTCACTAATAATTATTCCATTAAATTTAGGTACACTGGTTCCACTGGTGGTGTATGCTTGCTCACTGTCATGTCTTTCTGGGTCACTTCAGTGGTACAGTCATCGTTAATGATATTATATTCAAGTCAACATGTCTGTTGTGAAAAAGGTCTGTCGTCTTTGTTTGTAGAAGCCTGAACTTTTGAATTCTGAAAAGTTTAGTTGTCAAAATTTCATTGACATTTAAGCACATTAACACTATGTTGTGTGGTTCACTCCATTGGTCAAGATAAGGACTGATGTTTATTTGAGAGTTTTGTGTTTAGCTGCCTCGAATGAACACTAGTTCTCACAAACTACAGCGAATGACATGCTGCAATCCAAAAAAAGACCTCAGACACGGTAAAGTGCAATGGAGCGGTCATCCCAGTAGGAAGTCAAACTCTTGTGTTGTGAAACATGCTGTACATTTCTATTGATATTCAGTAGATTTGTGCTTAAATGACGCCTTTGCCAGCATTTTGTATTAACCTACTCCTCTTTTCTGTGTTAAAGTGTCTTTTCAGGCAGCTCAGAGATTCCAGACTAACATTTTGCTGCAGGTGTCCGTGTTTTCCTGAGCAGATGCGCTGATGACGCATTTAGATTAGAAGTTGGGAGTACTCCCTCGGAACTGTCAGCTTCTAACTTGCAGTGGATTGCAGCATTAAATGTCACCAGATCAACATAAGAGGAATGTCTGTTGGCAAATCAAGATGTAGTCTTTTGCTCCCCAGTATTCTACTATAAATCT
Organism: Miichthys miiuy; assembly: GCA_036365135.1. Taxonomy (NCBI): domain Eukaryota; kingdom Metazoa; phylum Chordata; class Actinopteri; family Sciaenidae; genus Miichthys; species Miichthys miiuy. The sequence continues at coordinate 23,499,808 of CM071609.1, forward strand.
CCATTTAAGCTTCTAGGTTAAATAATCACCTATGCTCATCTTTGCTGCTGCTGCTGAACCCTCTGGTTGTTCTAGGTCTTACTCTAAAAGCAAGCAAATTAGCACTGTCTGAATGAAATCCACAGCAGCTGTAACTCAGACATATGGGTGGAAGTGTTTCTATGCCTGCCAGACTTTGCTGATCATTAGCATATTTTGCAATAAAGCAGTCCACTGCTATTCTACCACTCCATAACGTTTCCTAATGAGAATACAGAGAGGTAAATGAAGTTGTATGATTGCTACTTAAAACACACAGGCAGATCTTGCAGCATCTCACCACAAAAACTCAACAAGACAACAGTCACCTGGAACAGGCTGTATTTTCTCTTTATACTCACTATACAGTATTATTATTATTATTATTATTATTATTATTATTATTATTATTATTATTATTATTATTATTATTATTATTATTATTATTATTATTATTATTTGTAGTAGTAGTAGTAGAAGTTATAAGGCAGGTTTACGTTAGCTCTGCTTTGACCAATGCTTTTAAAGGCATGAGCCACAAGTATAAAGTTAAATTCACTGTTCAACAGTTCAAACTATGGTCAGGATGATCAGCAGCTGTCTCGCCACAGTAACATGCTAATGTTAGTTTCGGTTTTTCCAAATTGAAACCACATTTTCCATAAACCCTGTTGATCTGACTCCTACCTCTACCCCACATCTCCAAAGTGATTTCCCCATCTGCCTTTGACTCTGTAAACCATCTGCCACATGTTTTAGCTCGGCCCGCTTTAGACTAACAGCGCCCATTTCTGGTCACGGTGTAAAGAAATCTAGGCAAATCAAGGCATGTCGGTTTTTAGTTTGACTAGTTTAGTTCGCTAAGCCTGACAGAGGTGGCTCCCTGTAACTAACAGCTGGCTAATTTCGTGAAGCAAGGCCTCTGTAATTGTGACGGTGCTAAGATCAGCTCAAGCAGCTCTCTGAGAGTTTGGTATTTTCCTGACCTTGAAATTCTCTTAGTCTGTCTGTGTGGTATGTTCGTGCCCTGCAGAGTTTTCAGTGCACAGGTGGGAGCAGAGCTACATACAGTATCTGCAGCTTATAAATCTACGGCTTAGCAAATTATTAGACAGTGAGTTAGTCTGGTCACCTGAGCATTTACTGGCTTTTCAGTGCTGATTTGGTCACCACCAATCCTGAGAAAAATATCTGCCCCCTGCTTTAATGCTCCACTATGGTAACCAGTGAGTGTAGTGCTGCTGTTTGGCACTGCACGGGTCATGTACGGTGAGTTTATCACAGCTTGTTTAAAGAAAGCAGCTGCCAGCCGCTGCTGGAAAGGGTCTTGAATGATGATAAAGTTGCAGGTTCGTGGTCTATAAAACCAAAACTGTGAACTAAAAGGGCTGCAGAGCTGGGCACTAACTCCCCACAAGCCTTCTCTAACACACTTAGTCTTTCGGATCAGTGTTATTATTAAGATATCAATGGATAAAGCTGTAATAATGTATTAATATTAAAGTAAATTATACAACATGTAGCACTTTAAACACTGGCCTACCAGTCCACTTGTCCCTTTTGTAACCTACGAGATCCCGTCCAAATAAAAGTTTATCAAGTCAAATTCCTCCCACTCGTAATACTCTTGGCAAATAGATTTTGGTTCTGTGAACATTACAGAGAGCTGTTAAATATTGCTATAACACATTACAGTCATGTACCTAAAATAGACTCTTGGACTTGGAAGCAAGTCACTGCCGAGCTGAAGCACAGTCCAACAAATCGTTGTCTGCAAACGTGTCCCAAACCGATTCACAACTTCCATTTAACGCAAGGCAGAGCTGTTATCTATATTCTGGTACAAAATGGAAGAATGACAAACAGATAGAGCTGCTATTATAGAAATGAAAGGGTTTGTTTGGTGTGTCCATGCTGGAAGATGCAGAGGTTAGAAAGACAGCAGAAAGAGGTTCTCTAAAAAAGAAATAAACCTGTGGAGATGACTCCATTAATAATTACAAAGTCATTCCACACTGTAACACATACACAGACAGTCATCAGTGTAATAACTTATTTTTATCTATGAAATGAATTGTAGCAGCACATATGGCTGTAGAGGTGTCATTATATGTTTCATCTCTGCTCATGCTGCCTCTTTGTTCTGGGAAACTAAAACTTTTATGTCACAACACATGACCTTTCAAAATAAAACTATTTACAACTCTGGTCCTTGAACTAAAATATTTACTGAATGAAATAAGCTGCTGATGATATGAAGCCTCCATCTCTGAGCGGTTTCCTTTCAGTCTCTCACTGATGAGGAGATGTAGACGAATGTAGACAGTTCATTTCCCACAGTTCTGAGTTATGATTGTGAAGGAAAAAAGTCTCAATAATTCATAATTCATTGTGTCTGTTGTGTTTTCATCACACCCTGTCTAATCCAAACATTTTCATCTGGTCAGATCTGTTCTTAAAGCTGTTCAAACCTTTCAGAGGATTATTTCTTACATTGGTGTTGACGGCCTGAAACTTTTAGGCTGGACTCAGGTCAGTTCTGTGAGACTGAATATGGCACATTTGTCATCAGTTGTCTTACCTTTGCCGAGTTTGCTCGCCCTCCCGATCATGGACGTGAGCGTAAAGAGCCGTCTGCTGGCGTTCTGCTGCGGGAATAATCCACACACACTTGGAGATTCTCTGCGGAGCTCTGCGCTGCTTCCTCGGTTATATCCCGTGGCATAGTGGCGCAGTCCTGATTTCGGTGCTCCTCATGGCTGGAGACACTGTCAGAGAGTGACAGCAGCACTGACCGCAGAGCTGATCCTGCGGGACTGATCTGCCTGCCGTGCCGTGCCGTGCAGTGCCGTGCGTCCTGCTGCAGGACAGGTGTGGGCCGTCTGAAGCTTTACGTCCAGATGTGTGTGTGTATGTGTGTGTGCGCGCGCGTGTGCGCGCGCGTGTGTGTATAAAGCCTGCGGTGTCATATTCTCCCCCTCCATCACACGATCTCTTACTGTGGCATTCAGATCACCTGAACGCTGCATATTTTCATAACTTTTAATGCGCAGTGACGAGACACATGAAAGAATGATCTTATGAATCACTCCCAGAACTTTTCAGAAAACATGACAGCAGTGTCTCCATAAACACCCACCTTCTTCTGCAGGACAAATATACATATATTTATTGATGCATGCATTTTACTGTAGTTACATGGTCAGAGTGATCTGTTAGGGCAAAAACAATACTGTTGGGGCCATATGCGCTGTCACACCATGATCCCCATTACACAGAGTGCATCCACTATATTAATCGGCAGTAGTTTGTAGTAATGTCATTGGGGGAGAGAGACTTAAAGATACAGACAGAAAACACACATACACAGAGAGAGAGATGGCCCCGAGGATGCCAGGACTATGATGCAGCTTAGTTGCCCCTTTAAACCCATAGCATGTCTGGCAATGTTGTAGGTTGTCGGTGTTATGGTAGAAATAAAGTGTGATGAAATGTGAAGAGGAACATGAGAAACATAAATATGTGTGAAGTAAGTTCAATAAAAGTTCAATTAAGGTTTGAACTTTTTGATATTTTTTTACCATCCGATCAAAGCTTAAAAGAAAAGCTTCCTTTCACATTTCTTGTTGAAACAATTATCTAACAGTATTTATGAATGTATTTATTTTTAACTCGTCTGATAAACTTTTATTAAACTATGTCAGTTCCTGAGACATCTTCAAATGATTTGTTTTGTTTAATGAACAGTCTAAAACCCCTAAAACATTGAACTGAAGATGGTATAAAATGAATAAAAGCCGCAGGAAACAGATGTGGGTAAAACACTTCACATTGGTTTACCACTGTTCCCTAAACTTAACCACGACAACAATGGTTCCATAACCTTAACCCATCAATAGTTTTCGCAACCATCTTTTAATTGTATTGAACAACAAAATATTTCAATTCAATATTATTTTATTAAATGTCCATAATTTTACTAATACTAATGTTTATAGTAATATTGCTTAGAATTATCCACCAAACTGAATATAATGTTTTTGTCTTTAGACACTTGATCAGTTAAAACTACCCGAAAATTTTCTCACTTGCATTTATGTATTCATGGGAGCATACATGCACATGTGCATGTTTTTACAGTGTATATATATGTGTGTGTACAGTACACATACATTAGTTTAAATGCAGCACACAAATGCATACATACAGTGTATGTATGTGTGCATACACTGTGTATAACATGTATTTAGTCTTTTATTTCTGTATCCTTACATGTGCATTATGCAAAACAATATTTCATAAAATGCAGAAAGAAAGGAGAGCCTTCAGAACTTGTGGCTCCTCTTGGTTAATCGTGTAATCGTTAGATCTAAAAGCCTCCAACAAACAAAATATCCAAGGGTAATTCAGTGTAAAAACAACGGCTCCAAATGTTTTTCTCTCCACACCTTGAGTTAATTTAACAATTTAGCACCAGACAGCCCAGTCAGCTGAGTGATTGGATAACTGCAGTCCAATCAGTGCTTAAGAAAAAAGAAACTTTCAAAGGCATTACCAGTAAAACAGGTAAAAGGAGTGAGATAATATCTGACCTTATTACCTTTACTTCTGAAGTCACTCAGACACTGCAATGGTCTGCTACATGATAAACTATCTCTTACTCAGCAGTTTGCCCAGAGAGCACAGTAAAAGAGCGAACAGGTTTCAGGAACACATTTCCCACTAGCGAGCGCTGGTGTGCAACCCTCAATCCTGTGTGAGTTATCAAGATTGGCCAGGTCTCAAGTAAAACTCCACGGCAGCCTTTTAAACCCCTCTCTTGATTGTGGTCTCCAGTCGGGAACACCCCTCCACCCTCTCCTCTCACACAACATCTCCTGCAGAAACCAAGCCAAAAACACAAGATTAAAACCCTCTGAAGGCTGCAGCTCCTTCTATGGGCAGCAGTCGCTGGTTGATCGCTGCTGAAGCCTGACCCCGGCACCCTCCACAAACCAGGGGGCCGCTCTCAACTTGAAAGGCTGTCTGATGGGTCGGGGTGAGGTGACGGTTGTGGAGGCCTGGCAGGAGCAGCGGGGCAGGAGACAGCACCTCAAAGGGGCACTGAGGAGTGACCTGGAACACACCTCTCCAGCCACACATTTATTCATGACTAACCTGCTCAGTGAGCTGCATCTGCTGCACAGGAAGAACCACCTGCCACTGCTAAGTAAGCCAAAGATACTAGTAAAAACTTGTGAACAAAGGGGACACACACACACACACACACACACACACACACACACACACACACACACACACACACACACACACACAGACCCAAAACATACCGGAGACCTCTTAACTTTTGAACTTCCGCCATGGTGGAATTACCTCCACAGCCCATTCAAAACAACTGGGTCACTCCATCAACTGTCACAGACAGAGCGCTTTTCAACAAGTCATCTTCTCTCCACTGTCCCATCTTTGTTGACTTATTCATCTCATATTTAAGCACCAGTTTGATACAGTCTTTCTATATTTATACAGTTGCTCATGTTGAAGAGGACATGATGGAACTGAAGCCTTTAATGTAAAATAGAAGTGACATGAATTGTGTTTTGTGTGTCCAGGAGAATCAGAAACATCAATTCAGAACCAGAATGAGAAAGAACTAAAGGTATTTAGCCTAGGCAGGATCTTAGACCTGGCCATAGCTTCCACTTGGTTCGTTAGTGCTCATTGTTGTCGCCAGAGTCGTTAAATTCCACAAACCAAGTAGAAGCTATGGCAGGTCTACGATCCAGCCTAGGCTAAATACCTGGATCTCCCCACCAGTCAGTCAGAACTGATCAACCAAGTCCAGCTGCCCCAGATTTAACCCTTCTTGAAGAAAGAGAACCTCCACAGAAATCATATGAAGCATGTTTACATGTACCTCGTTTTTGAGTTTTGTCCTGATCATACAGTCCCTGACAAAAGTCTTGTCGCTTGGGTACAAGTTGACTTTAAGTGCCCCTCAAATATATTTCTAATCAATTTTTTTTTAACAAGAAATGGCTAATTTCAATCCCAACAGCTTTTGAAATAATGTTTTGGTTCCAAACGAAACTGCTAAAAAGCATTCTAACGTTCACAGCTTGGTAAAGCCCACTGAGTCAGTTTTTGCAAAGACAAAAGTCTTGTCGCCTTGTCATATGATGCACCCAATCCTAGATTACAGTCTCACCTGTGGTCAATAATTGATCAATCAATTAGTGGGTGTGTATAAAAAGAACCCCAGCACACCAGACCTTCACATCAACTGCAACTTGACCTCTGACAACATGCCTAAGATTCACCCTGAGACCAAAACGTTGATTAACAAGAGGCTGAGACCAGATCCACTGCTGAGGTGGCTGACACCTTCAATGTGTCTCAGCGTCAAGTACAAAGAATAAGAAAAAGATTTGAAGAGACTGGAGATGTTTTTCACAAGCCCAGGTCCGGCAGACCCCGCAAGACAACTGCTCGCGAGGACCGTTTGTTGGCTCGAAAATCCAAGGCCAGCCCCTTTTCCACTGCAGCAGAGCTCCAACAGGCCTGGTCACCTCAAGTCCCCGTGTCAACCAGAACAGTTTGTAGAATTCTGTCTCGAAATGGCCTCCATGGACGAATCAGTGCCCAGAAACCAGCACTAAACAAAAGGCAATTTAAAAAAAGTGTGGCATTTGCCAAGGCCCACAGCCTGCTAAAAGGATGGACACTGGAAAAGTGGCAGAAGGTGGATTTCTCAGATGAATCTTCGGTTGAATTACATCACAGCCGCCGTAAATATTGCAGGAGACCTACTGGAGCCCGCATGGATCCGAGATTCACCCAGAAAACAGTTAAGTTTGGTGGCGGAAAAATCATGGTCTTGGGTTACATCCAGTATGGGGGTGTGCGAGAGATTTGCAGGGTGGAAGGCAATATCAGTAGCCTCAAATATCAAGAAGTATTAGCTACCTCTTACATTCCCAACCATAAAAGGGGTCAGATTTTGCAGCAGGATGGTGCTCCATCGCATACTTCCATCTCTACATCAAGTTCCTCAAGGCGAAGAAGATCAAGGTGCTCCAGGACTGGCCAGCCCATTCACCAGACATGAACATCATTGAGCATGTCTGGGGTAGAATGAAAGAGGAAGCATGGAAGACAAAACCAAAGAATCTTGATCAACTCTGGGAGGCATGTAAGACTGCTTTCTTTGCTATTCCTGATGACTTCATCAATAAATTGTATGAATCATTGCTGAACCGCATGGATGCAGTCCTTCAAGCCATGGAAGTCATACAAGATATTAAATATGGATCTCACAGCACCACTACTTAATTCACTGATGTTATGCAACATATTTTTGTATTTGAAGTAAATTATTTGTTCAATTTTCACATTACTCTCTGTAGGCAACAAAACTTTTGTCTTGCCAAAATCTGACCTTTCTGTGTTCATTAAATGATCAATCTTTTTTCAGTGAAGCAAATTTATTTTAGTATATTAAACATAATTTTGGAGGGTTTTAGCTTTCATATGAGCCATTTCTAAAACCAATGGATTAATTAAAAGTCAGGTTATAAACTGTTGTTTCTACAAAATGGATAGGTGACAAGACTTTGTCAGGGACTGTATTTAGAATAAGATGTTTCTATGAAACATCTTATTCTACATTGCTACATCAAATGAGCTCGAGTACCCTAATATGTACAGCAGCAATGTGTTTATTTGAATGGACCTTTAAGATTTGGAATTAGAAAAATAATTGATTTTAAATGAATGTTACTGTATTTAACAGCATTCTCATTCTCAGAAGTGTAAAGACTGTTTTTCTCTACATAACCTCTGCTCTCCAAGAAACCATTCCTGAGCTGCACCAGTGGAGGTTCTCCAGCCCTCCAAGTGTCCGGACTGTGGCCCCCAGCAGGGAGTCTCATTCTCAGCCTGCCTGACCCACACACCCTGCCCAGCCACTAAGAAAACACCGGCCACCTGCTCAGACATCAAACACTCAACACAAACTAGCTAAAGTCAGGTGGAAGTGCTGCTGTATTACTCTGGGTAATCATTTTACTATTACAGTATGTTCATGTTTCTTTATTTGAATAGGGACAGTGCACAAATATTAACTGATGTAAAAGAAGATTATGATATGAAAGACCAGTGATCACATCCGGTAGATAGGTTTATTCACCATTTGTGTCATCTGAAATGTTTTGGTGATATCCTTAAATTAAGAGAAATGTTTGGGAATTGCAGATAAGAAGTTAAAGAAAACATTTGTCACAGTAGGTGGTCAATAAACTACAAATAGAGAAAATGACAATGGAAGGGATGGAGTCAGTCAGTTATTCAGTCTTTAAAACAATGCTCAGTATGTTTAAATGTCCAACAAAGAACCCTGTTTTTCATTTCTGTAACAGGTTCAGTCTGAAACTCGCATGTGCCCTGTATGTTAAGGCTGAGTGTGGCGTTGATTCCAGCCTTTCACATCCTCTCTTTCTCTTCTACTTTACCTGTCTGTCTTAAGCTGTCCTATTTAATAAAGACTAAAAAGCTCCAAAAAAATTATTCTAATATTTTTTAAAATTGCAGAGTTGGTAGTAGTCTGTGGCACATTTGACATAATAGTGGCTTGCAAAGGCAGGTCTCTGGCCTGGCAGCAGATCTGTGGGCGACAGCTGATTGCCAAGAGTCAATATCTTGCATTTGCAGAGAAACCAGAGGTTTAAGTGAACATCACCACAACATAGCAAGAGGACAGTATATAGTACTGTATATATATATATATATATATATATATATATATATATATATATCAAGAGGTACAGCGACATTCCCCAGGAAAATTATGTGTGGAGATGAGCGTACACAAGCAGCAGACCAGGGCAATCGATGATTCTTTGGTTTTCACATCATTGCCATGACGCCCATTTCCCCACATATGGAGTTAGTTCCAAGTGGCAACCTTCATGGCTGGGAAAAGAAGCTGCCGAAAGTGTGCCAAAAACTGCAGTTCCTCAAGCGGCCATTTGAGGCTGGTTACAGAACATTACAACCTCCATATGTGCCCGTATTCAATTAAATTAAAATTAGATTAGCTGGTAGACGAAAGAAGTAGAACAGCTATCATGGCGGCCAGCAGCACATATTTTCAGCTTTTCTTTTCAGCCATTTCTTTCAGCCATTCTTTATGATGTCATTGGTTAGTTCTCCCACTTTGTCTTGTGGGAGGTGAGGTAGCAGTACCCGTTGAGGGTGCTACAAACACCTGCTGTCATCTGAACCTTCCAAAGCGTAAGCCAAATAAATAAGTTTTTGTGTTTATAACCTGTCTGAGAATTTATGAATTGATGAACAGTCAAGTGCTTAGAAAAATGGAACATTTCTATCATAACTGAGAAATCCCCAGTCTAAAGGCTGAAGGCTTGTGGATCTTGAGATCTTGATCATAAGTATCTTTAATTTCATCTGGGTTTGTTTAAGTTTACATTGATTTGAGGTGAGGGTTTCCTAACTGTGACCTGACTGACAGTAGAGTTTAACTGAGCAATCAGCGTCTCAGATGGGGGGGATGGGCTGCTCTTCATGATTCATGCTTATATGATGAGTGGATAATTACATTAAAATCTTGCCTCAGGCTGATTTAAATTCTTGAGAACACAGTTACTCTCAAGCAACAGATTTTCTTTTCGCCAGGTTCCCAAATCCCCTTTAAATGACTTATGCCTTCCATTCTTTGGCACTTCCATAAGTCAACCCAGCTCTGCTTCTCTACCAGGCCTCACTTCTCATCCTACTGTATGAGTCTGACCGGCTGCCCCTGATTATTTTCCCATAAATCTCTACCTAACACAGAACACTACATCATCAGTCCTGTCCTCCACACTTCCCAAAGGATATAATTAACTTTTCTTTGCCAACAGAATGATGGCTTAACCATTCAGAAAGGAATTGATGGCTGAAATAATTTTATTTCAATACTCATTTAAACTCAATTTAGCCCCTGCCAGTATGATGTATTTTCAGGCGTATGGTTATCAGCTGCACAAATAGTGTGTTAGTGCAGGATGAATAATGTGGACGAAATGAAATCTCAGGAGAAGTTGCACAAACCACAACCTGACCTCGTATAAAAACGCACAGAGTTATTTGTTGTACTTCTGCTTGTAAGCTGCTACTTAGATGTGACTTCAGAACCAAGAGCAACACATATGCAAGTGTTTCATAGAGCAAAGTGGGTGAGTGACGGAGCGATGTGAGCCAATTGCCAAACCTCACATGCTTCTTCAGTCATGGCCAATTACAACTGGCAGCTGATGTTAGAGAGCGGGCAGGCACAGACAAAAGCATCCTGACAAAATAACCCTGATCACCAGCGTGCGCCTGAAAGCTGACATTACCCTGCAATCAGCACACACCCTGAGGTCAGGGCCCGCCACTGCTCATGCCATACCTCCCAGGATATCAATGGGACTCTCTCTGTATCTCTGCTATCAAGGAGTCTCACAATAGCTCTGAAGGACCTGATACCTTAATGATGCTTTGTTCAAGGCAACCTTTTGTCACTGACCCCAATGGCCCCCTATGGTCCAGCCAGTGTAGGGAGTGACATGGGGTCACTATTCTGGGTGGTCATGCATGGTTCTAACAGTGTCCTGTTGGTGGCAGCATGCAAATTGTGGTCAAGACATCTGCCCAGGTTTCCATTCCTGTGCTCAGTGAGGATGTTGGACTCAAACAGTCATCTACAGGGCAATGTAAGCTTAAAAGTCTGGACTGTGGTGCTCAAATACAGTCTGCACGAAGCTTTCTTAAAATCCCTTTCCACTGAAGGAGCTTCACAAACTGCAACATTGTCACCATTGTCACAGGTTCTTCTTTTGTTCCTGGAGTTAAATTTAGGCTCTGCTCAGGTTATCAGTAGTGCTGGGAGATGAGCCAGTGTAAGCAGTGTAACAGAAACCACCATGTGGATCCCGCATCTATTTCAACCAGGACAACCAATCCTGGCCCAAATAGACACATATACAGTAGAACAGAAGTGAACAGTTTTTGGACAAACCGTGTTCAGGCTTTGCGGGTGGTAGTGGTAGTGGTTCTATTTACAGAGTAACTCTTCCACAGAGTCTGGCATGTTGGACTGCCATGTTTCTAGTGGCTCTAGATAGGACATTTTGTGTGTTTAATATGTTTTGCAGCCTCTGTAATTTCCACAAAACGCTTAGAACAGGATAGCAAGTGCAGGGGTTTTCAGCCCAATGCTATACCACTAGATATCACTAAATCTGACTAAATCTGACAGACTCATCCTTAAAAGAGATTATAGAAAGCTAAAGAAAAAAAACAAAAAACAACAAGCTTAGTGGGCCATTAAAGCAAGGACTGAGCCCTTGTCCATGGGGTGCACGGTCTACCAGATGAGCTACCAGGGTGCCCCACACTGTTCCCTTTTTAATGTCCTAGTTTGCAAAAACAGTGGAAACAAAAGGAAGCTTATACATTATTTTCATTACATTACATTATTAAATACCCAAATACAGAACTATTTATATAAGTTCATAGTGGACACTAAAAGATTCTCTACATAAAGTAAAAAAATAAAACAAACAAACAAAAAACCCCAGTGAAATCCTGTCCAGTGCAGGTTTTTTGCGTAAAGAAGAAAAGTAGTAAGAAAACACAACGTCTATGTCACTTGTCAGCTCAAATCAACATATGTTTGCATCCTCCTTTTGACCTGGTTTTGACTTAGTAGTCCTGAAGGCTTTTTCCCTGTGTAGCGTTGATGCATCTGTCACTGACAAAACACATTAAGTCACATCCACTGATGTTCTGCATGTTCCACTTTTTGATGAAACGTTGGCCTTTCTTTGAAAATGAAGCTGTGGTGTTTCATAGATACTAGCAGTAATTTATACTAGCACTAAAAGTCTGGCTATAGAAAACATCTACAAACCACCCCATCTGAACTGCATGGACGAGAGAGAAAAGGGTGAAAAGTCAAGACTCCTGGTACTGGAAGACTTTTTTCACTTCAACAACTGCAGTGATTTCTCTTAAAATATTACTTTTTGGGCATTTTGAAAAAATGTTTTTGATAGTGGGGCATATGCTCTACTATGGATAGCTACAAGGGAACCCCAATGATTTCTTCATCTAAGCCATCTGTCTCTTAGACCACATTCCAACTAGTCTGCTCAAAGAAGTTTTACCTTTAGTTTGCACTTCTTCACTGGATATGAATAATCTGTCTTTATGACCAGGATAGGTACCTTTGGATATGCCCTTTAAATCAATAATAATTATAAAATTAGTTAGTCACAAGGTTCTGTGCTTGAACCAGTTCTATGTGCTTCATTTAGGCAACATTATTAGGAATCACTCCATTACTCCATTAACTTTCATCGTTATGCCGATGATCCACAATTATACCTATCGATTAAGCCCCATAGTTTTTGTGCTTTCTTGTCTCGCAGGTTCTCATGGATTGTGGTTGTTCATCCTGCCATAGTCCTGCTCCTACTGCTATTACTATTGATACTACTATTATCATTCTGTTATAATTATGGTTGTAGTCTCTATCCTCCCCCTTTCCTCTTCCCCTCAAAACCCCCAAACCCAATCCATCATGGCAGATGTCTGTCCACTATGAACTGCTCGAGGTTTCTCCCTCTTAAAAGTTTTTCTTGTCAAGTGTTCATGGTGGGAATTGTTGAGTCTGTATAAATAATATTACAAAGAGTACGGTCTTAAACCTGCTCTACATGGAAAGTGTCTGAAGTGAAGTGAACTGAACACCATCATGAGCGAGTTTCAGTCACTGCCAAGACCATAGAGCAGCTGAGCTTTGTGAACAAATGGATCAAACCATTAGATCTGAATGGTCTTTGATTAAGCTTCTCAAAATGACTACTGTACACTGGCTTTAATGCCAGAAGAAAACAACCCCCTGTGAGATTATGATGTGTTGAGAAAAATAACATGTGAAATGATGTGAAAGGACCGCAGTCCAATTAACACCTTTTGAACTCAAACTTGGATTAAGCATCACAGATACTCTGTGGACTGTTTTCACTTAGCATTTCTCACCAAAACACATTGGGCCTAATGCAAGAACATCATCTTATTCTTATTCTAAACCTCTCGAGTCTTGCTTGTATGAGTGTTACAAACTGGCCTCCGCAAACCTGTTTTTTAACTGCACAAGCTTGTTTCTACCTGATGCTGTGCATTCTAGTGATTTAACTTTATTACAACTAAATGCTCATCTCTTTGTAGTGGGTAGTGACCAAACCCAGAAATGGGTGTTAATAACCACCGCACCAGCACTTCCTAGACTGCGGTATTACATTCCCATTAGTAGCCAGGGTTCCTTTGTTATTCACCTTAGTGTAACATTACATGGTCAAGAATCCTTCTGTGATGACTTTTATGACAGGTAAAGACAGATGCATGGATTCCATCTGCAGGGGCCCCCACAGGTACCGCTATGGAGTGCAGGTTTTCACAGGGGAGTGTGCTGTGGTCTTACTGAGTGCAGATGTACTGTCAGTGGGAATAAAGCTGAATGTAACCTGAGCCTGTGCAGCCACACTCTGCTGCAGAATGGAGCTCAGCTTGCCCCTAGCTCAAGGATTAATTAAAACAAAATGATGGTCTGGGATGATTGTCCTGGATCAGGTTCCACAGATGAAAAGACAGTGAGTGAGATGAAAACTCGTCTGTAACCAGAGCAAGACTGGCCATTGCAGCTGGTATGTGGACGCTGTACCTTTGTGTCCTCACCATTCCCATGTTGTCATCCCCAGGCCACCTACATAGTATTGAGGAGCTTCTGTTTGTGTGCATTCACCCAGTGACCCCCCAAACACACAGCCTGAGAACACGTCCAGGTCAAGGATCCTCTTTTAATAGTGGCCACCTGCTCCTTCTGTCCATAGCAAAGCTGTTTGTGATCTCACACTTTCTAAATCTGTTTTCTATTCACTGCAGTGCTACAGTACACAACCAGGATGAAGGCTGTAATAACACATCGTGTGTTGCCTGATGTCACTATTTCAGCATGTTTCAACTCATGCGTGCAGGATTCAACTTTTTTTTATGTTGTTGTCTGGTAGAAATCCTTAAACATGTCATCGCTTGCACTTTGACATGTATGATGTTCATGTTACATTTCACTGTTGTTTGCATGTTGTTCAGCTTATCTAGAAAAAACAAATGATGCTAGCAGATTGACTCTTTAAAGGAATAATTAGTTGTTTTTAAGTGGAGTTGTACCATACACTGTATACAACATGGATGTAGTCTCTGTGACATCATCGACATGTTTCTCATAAGCTATTGTGAAGTCCAGCGTGGTCGCTATGTTTGTTGCCATCTTGACAGTCCGGCCTCTGCTGGCTCCTGGCTAATCCAAAACTGGTCAAAGAGGTGGAGTGTGGGTGGGGCTGGGATCGAATGAAGCCTGGTTACTCAAACAAGCCACCTGTAATGACACCTACCTGTCAATCAAAGCGTCCACGCCCTTCATTGTGCATAACTTTAAGCTTTAATATAATTTGAACTGGTGAGTTCTATAAAAATTCAGCCTCAGTACAGTTGAATGGGGGAAATTATCTATAAAGACCAGGTTTGTACCAGGTTGTAAACATGTTTATTTCTGCTGTGAAGTTGGACATTTTAACATGGGGACTTATGGAGACTGCCTCGTTCTGTAGCCAGCCTCAAGTGGCCGTTTGAGGAACTGCAGTTTTTTGGCACTTTCCCATTAGCTTATTTCACAGCCCTGAGGTTGCCGCTTAGGTTGAGATACGACATACATGATCCATAGTCAGTGTTTTACCAACCTTAGACAGCGGTTGGCAAGCCCCTAGTTAGGAGTCTTGAAGGTTTTCTTCCTGTGTAGGAGAAGCACAAAAGAAGACAAACATGGAAGGTAACTGTGAGGCAACAACAAAACGTATTTTAGCCACATAAAAAAATCAGTATCAGTCCCTTTGTACACTACCTGCTCAGTACCAAAACACAGACAGTTAGTGAGACCAAAGCAGAGTGTTTGTAGGCCTTAAATCCATGATGTGGACAAAGGCTGACTTCAAATGAATGCTAATGTTGCTCTGTGTCACATAAACTTTATGAGGTGATAATAATATGCTGCTGTTGTGGTAACAGCTTGTTCTGCCTCCAGGTATATAAAAAAAATCAATTATTGCAGCTTAAACTGATTTTACCTCTGTTCTGAGTTTTATTACAAACTCACTGGCCTGTATCCACTGTGTTGTAAAAGAGTAAAATGCAAGTTAACACTATATAAAGTTAAAAACACTTGATTAATTGATTAATTGCTTCAATGAAATCCCAGTATTGTGCACAATTGTGACCGTTATGACGTTCCCGCCTTGTACATTCACTAGCATTAATGGAAAAATCAAAGATTTTAACCCATTATTATATATTATTGTAACAGTCAGAGAAGCACAGCAGAGGCTGTGCAAGGCTCATATCGCCTGTAGCAAGAGCAGCTCAATCATTTAAGATGCATGTTGGATCAAGTCGGTCTGCTAATTGTGACAGGGTTGTCCTGAAATACCTGACAATCTAAGAGCAGGTATGAAAAATCATTATGTGTATCCAAAATACATATATAATAGCAGTAAATTGTGTCATGGAAAACTGCAGATGGTTCACAGAAGTCTCCGACTTGTTCAATCACCAACAATGTTCAGAAGTACCGTCCTAACTCTGAGTACCCGTGTTCCCCCTCTGCTAACATTCTTCTGCTATTACTCACTGATGTCAACATTACCTTCAGAGGTTCACAACACTGCTGTACATTTTTTAAATTATTTTCATAATCAGCCACCTCCCACTAGGCAGAGTCAGTTTAAGGTCATGTTGTTATATTTTCTAGGTGCAGAGCCAACTTAGGGTCAGAATATTAATGTTATCTTTTAGGCTTTTATTTTGAAAACAAGGGTCAACTTTACTTCTATAATTAAGATATAAAATATAAAATGGATTAATCTTACATGTTATCCCCTTATGCTTACTGTATGTTTTTGTATTGATGACCATAATTAAAGGAGTAAACTCACCGCATATTTGGGGTTCACTCAAGCGATGACCAAAGTGCCAAAAACTGCAGTTCCTCAATCATCCACCTGAGTCAGTCTCCATAAGTCCCCATGTTAAAATGTCCAACTTCACAGCAGAAATAAACATGCTTACAGCCTGGTACAAAAACTGTTTTGGTCTCTATAGCTAATTTCCCCGTTCATGACAACTGTACTGAGGCTGAATTTTTATAGAACTCACCTGTTCAAATGATATTAAGGCTTAAAGTTATGCAGAACTAAGAGATTTGACGCTTTGATTGACAGGTGGGTGTTGTCAAGGACAGCTGGGACTTGGAAACCCCAATGCCAAGAGAAGGAGCAAGGGCAACACCAAGCATTCATGGCGCTCAGGTCCAAGAGGCAGCGGAAGAAGACCGCTTCATAAAAGTGGTAGAGCGATCAGTATCCGGGAAGAAACTCTGAGATATCGTCCAGGTAAAGTTGACCTTGCTCCTGCTTGCTGTGGCTCACTTCTTGCTAACTCCAGATGACTTAAATATCTGCGGCAGAGAAGACGTACTGTATCTTGCAAGCAGTGTGGAGCAACCATTTGTTCCCTGAATCACATTTTTATTGGATGTCCTAAAGCACTGGGGAAAGGTTGATATAGGTGGAGGAACAACAAGATCCTTACAGAAATTGCCCAATGGATGGACCCACAGAGGATTGAAGACAAAAACACCAGCCATCACCACCCGTAGTTGCCAATTTCCAAAGGGGAGGAGCTGCAGATGAAGAGTACGGTCTAAACCTGCTCTATATGGAAAGTGTCATGAGATAACTTCTGTTATGATTTGGAGCTATAGAAAAAACATTTTATTGAAATTGAAGTCTAAAGAACAGATAAAAGGTGAAGTTAAAGGCGGTGCCATGTCGTCAGCAGTAAACTTCAGTTAGCTTGTTTGTCCTCTCCAAATGGTAATTACTGAGTGTAACACAGATGACTTGTAAACAGCTCTGCCTTTTGTTGACTCAATACACAATGACTCACTGCAGCCGTCACGTTTACCACCATTCACTCATAAACACCGACGACTGCTCGAGCCTTTATAGAAAACAGCACCTGGGTACTGTGAGCGGAGCTCTGGCGATCAGTGACACTGTTCAACAGGATCTGTCAACACTGCACATCAGCATCTCTGTGTTACAAGTCTAACGACGGGTCCCAAAAGTGAACTAAAATCCCTTAAAATCTGTCAAGACATATACACCACACACCCCTGACTGACGCACATGAATCTGCCAAGAATTATAAAGTTCCTGAGCAAAGCACGGGAGAATTTCTTGCCACATCAGTTCATAGACAACCTGAAACAGATCTACAAGGGCAAGAAGAAAGTGATGACGTTGGTACCTTTCCCTCACAGTGACCTTGTTCTTGGGAAGATCTGTCACTCTGCATTCACTAAGGTAGCAGTTCAGCAGCAGAAAAAGTCTGTAAATAAGATTGTAGACTATAGTCTACACCTGCTCTATGTGAAGTGTCCTGAGTTAACTTCTGCTGTGATTTGGTGTTATAGAAATGAAACTGAATTGAAAAGTAAAGACTAATTTTAGTAAGTAAACAATCTTAAAGATCTTTCAGATTTTGGTTTTGATGAAGAAAGTTTGCTGTCCTTGATCTGACACACCCCATTCAGTTGCACATGGCTGGAGGATTTGCTGAGAATCTGTTTGCGTGTTTATAACAGCATTTTCAGCATGTAAAACAGATGATTCAAACTATTTTTATGTTCAAAAACAACAGACCAGTTCAAAGTTCAGCATCCTTATAGCTTTATTTTCAACGTGTTCTTGTCGTTCTACAATAAATATATGAATACTTTGGCTTGAGCATCTGACCAGCATCAAGTCCACGAACACCGAGAGTGACGTGAGCACAAAGCACACAGGTCAGAGTGTATAACGCGACACAAACACATAGACTTCACAATACACTCGATCTTGGTAAATAAAGTGAGATCATTCATAAAGCTCGGGTTGTGTTTGACAGTAACACTGATCATGACTGATGTCTGCGGGCCTGAGATAGCAGCCTGTGGCAGGGCTGAGTGAGGTGATGGAGGGGAACGTTTGGCTTAAACTAAATTAAAAGGTGTTATTCTGGCCAATGAACAGAAAAGTGCAAGATCAGAACAGGAGGGGGGGGGTCCATGTCAATACTAAATCTATCATTCTACGCACCTAAAATACATTTTAGTCAACAAATTATTGAGTATGATTGAATTCACAGCTGGACCCTGTTCTTCAAGTGTGGCTCAGCTAATCCAGGCTAACATGGTGTAAGCCAGTTTAAAGCGGCTCTGTGGAGTTTTCTCATAAACAATACATATAAAAGTTGTTTATAGTTATTGTAAAGGCCAATTCATACTTTTATACGTCAGTGTGTCTGCAAGGGTCCGTGATGTAAACAGACGCCTACGCCGAGCCCAAAATCTGTGCATGCAAATCAAGCAAGCGTACTGCACACTGGTGATGAGTGGAAGTGTAGCATGAATGGGACATGTAGTATGTCTGAGTCTTTACTCACAGAAACACAACGTGAGGTGTAATAAATCGCTTGACTTTAACTCCTCATAAGACATTTTTTAATATTTAATCCTCCATTGTTTACTTTCATGTTCGCTAGCATGCCGTCTTCTTCTTCACGCTCTTTACTGCCACAGTAACACCACCTGTAGATCAGTCGGATGGTGGAAAACCATTGGCAGAAATGTTTGCACTGCATGTGCATCAACATGAATACACTCTACATGTGACAAAAACATAAAACATAACATGAATAACTGCTCCATGGCACGACTAGAGGCCACAGGGCGGCTGTAGATGGTAGAGCAGCTTGTTTAGCGGTTGAATGGTGGCTGGTTTGATTCCCGGCTCCACCAGTCCAGTTAAAGTGTGGTGGGATTACTCCCTTTTATCACGGTTGTGCCGTGTGTGAACATGTGTGTACGGCTGAGTTTAGGATTCTTGTGAGCGCTTTGGATAGTAAGGGCTGCATCGCTCCTGATGAGCAGTTGGAACCTCAACTACCTTGTTTCCTCGAACACTAACCCCAGAATCAGATCAATAATGTTTTTGCCTTTCAAGATGGTCACTGTGTCATATCAGGTTATAATGGAGTCATGCATTCTTTCTGTGACTTGGCCGACAGACAAGGGAGACTACATGTTGGAACCCAGCCATTCAGAGCCTGCCGTCTTTTATGACTTCCGAGATGTACAAAAGTAATCGAGGAGGAGTTGACAGCACAGACATCAATCTTCTCTCTTCTCCATGATTACAGTTGTGTGTGGAAAACAAAAGAAATTGTGACGCACTAGTCTTTTTGTCAATATCTCGTGAGGCGTACCAGATGCCTGTGACACGCTACGCCGGATCAAACTAGTAATTAACCAGCATGAAACGCTCATTTTCATTCTTGATGTCCTCTGTCGGGTCGGGGCTTTAATCGGGCTGATATCATGTCTGATCCCGGGGTAGGGGTTTGTTTTGTTTGGATGAAGTTACTCTGAATAACAGTGTGCTCTCTTTCGAAAACAAAGTTAAACCGTGATCAACTCTGAAGTGATTGGCTGAGCGCTGATCATAGGATTGTACTTGACAGTGCAGAAGACCTTCAAACTACCAGAATCTAGGTTTAAGCTGAAGGACTACAGCTAAAGTTGAATCTCATGGACACTTTGAAGAAGTGAGTCCAGACTAACGTCATCCATGTTTGAAGAACAAGGCCCTGATGTGATCTAATACAAGGAAGGCAGTGTGATATGATTCAGATATCAGTCATACGTGCGATTTCTTTCATGTCAGACAGAAACAGACAAAGTTGTGATTGTATATGTTGTATATGAAGCTCAGCTCTATCAGGGAGATAAATAGTGTCACAATCATTCACGGGTCTGTCTCTCATCATAAGCAGCACCCAGGTTGAGCTCATCAGAAGTCTACATCCAGATCTTCAGCGTTGTCTTCATCCCACCACCACCAGTGTGTACACTCACTCGGGGGTTTCCTACACTAATCACTTCTTCAACCTTCTTTAAATATGATATCACATGGGGCCTCACCTTAATGTGCACGTGAGTAAAATATCTTTGTTCTCTCCTGATTGAACTATAACACTGTGAAACACGGAGACGCTCGTCTTCTTTGAGTGGGATGGACACATAAAGCCGATGTTCACTTTCCTGTACTAACAGTGACACTCAGCAGTACGACCCGAGACACGGGTCACGTGTCAACACATGGACTCGGTGAGGTAACCCCTCATACCCGCTGGATGTAGCTACGCCACATTCTGGTTGCACCACAGCTCAGTCATGTCTCCACGGTAAATCAATTCAAAAATATTATTAAATATATTTCTTTTACAGAAGGTTGAAAACACGTTTGCAGCCCATGTATGACGGCGCCACATACAGTACTTTGTGGCTGGAGTTTGCTGGTTTTAATGACTCTACTACAGCACTCTGCCTTATTACTATTTGTGTAAAGATTAGCACAAAGAAACATGAAGGGCTCCTTCTCCTGCTCCACAGACTC
The DNA here is from genome assembly GCA_036365135.1 of Miichthys miiuy. Taxonomy (NCBI): domain Eukaryota; kingdom Metazoa; phylum Chordata; class Actinopteri; family Sciaenidae; genus Miichthys; species Miichthys miiuy. The sequence continues at coordinate 23,520,480 of CM071609.1, forward strand.
CAACAGAAAAAATAGATTTACTGTTTGTACATAAGTCAGTAACAAATGAAATGCGTCTTTAAATATTACTTTAAGTCAGTTGTCAATAAATATAGACACTTATATACATTCACAAGTCAATTTCATGCTTCAGAGACACCGACGCTCGGCTGCTGGAAGAGAAAATGCGACTCAGCCACATTCAGCGGACACTGAGGGGTGAGTCTTGAGGGCTCGGAGTATTTTGCTGCCTCGCAAGAACAAACATGTCATCTGTCTAACCGGTGTGATGTTCATGCTGCTGCTGCTGAGGAAGCTCTTATTTGCTCGTGTTCCTCAACTAAACAAGCTGTGATGATTGCCTTGTTGCTCTAATTGGAGGGTTTACCCTCAGATGTCACAGTCCGGTCCAGGACGGTTCTTATATTTATGTGTCGTGTAGTGCGGACCCTGTTTAACACAGAAAGAGGGAGATATAAATAAGTGACTATATGTTTGATGCAGATTACATTCAGACACGTGAGCAGAAGGACACTTGTAGAGGTATTCTTGGCACAGGCTCAATATTTAAACCCAACATCCTCTCCTCCTCTCTCCAGCCTGCAGCAGTTCTAGTAGGAGGGCAGCGTGGTCTAGGTGCTGGTTTGATCCCCAACACTGTTGACGTACCCCTGAGCCAGGATACCAAATCCATGTAAATATAAACTAACCTGCAACTAGGACGAACTAAATACAACGCAGAGGCCGGTGGCTTGTAATAAGTCAGTATGCAGCACTGGGCCATAGTGTCCTGGTCAATGAGCCTCATGTACTCTGCACTGTGACCACGGTGTGTGACAGCTGTTGCTCTCTGCTGGGAACATGGCTTTACAGAGCCTTGAGTTTCCCTCTTCAGGTGCTGGAGCAGGTGGAGGTGAGCACAGTGCTGCATCCGGGTGCCTTGACGCTGAGTGCAGACCATCAGCATCCTGCACCACAGATCCCGCCGGTCCAGTCCTGGATTACTCCAGCCTTCACCAGCTTCACCAGGAACTCCTTCTCTTTAGATATGTTGTGCGTCCAGGACTGCAGAGGGGACACAGACACACAGGACAGAAGGTCAGTGTGGAGCTTTGGTGTTGTTGAAACCCAGCTTTGCTGTCATAACTCTCCTTTTAGATTAACAATTCATTAAACACTAATAATGGAACAAATCCTGGTACTGATTCACACATTTCTGAGGCAGGCTCGGGCTGGTAAGTCAGTCATGAGGATGTCAAACTGAGGTGTGACTTCAGACAAGTGGTTGTAACGACTTACGTCGACTCTCATTAGTCTAACGATCGTTTGTTGTGCACTTTTAAAGTTTTTCTTTGGCTCCACATTTATCAGGTTAACCAGAGCATGCACATTTAACACAATAAATTTGAATTTGACATCTGAATGTAGCACCAGCAAAGTGCTAAATATTGTTTGAATTTATGAATGAATTCTGTCATCCTTAAATGTCGATGTAGAGTGAGGAGAAACGAGATGGCTACTGTCTCGTGAACACAAGAAGCCCATCTCCAGCTTAACATCTGATCTGTATCCGGATATGTTATCAGGATGATGACATCTGATCACAGGCGTTTACATTTACACCCCGTGTCAATAAAGAGAACTAGGATTGTGCGACTTTAGCAGCCTTTAAACCTGAACAAATAAGACAAGAGGAGAACCATGTAAAATTCAAAGCTCCTGCAAACAGTGAAATTCACTCAACTGTGCTGCCAAGCTAATACTGTCTTGGTGTTCCAGTGGAATCTGGACGTATTTAAATGAGATGATAGTCATATGTTTCACATGTCTTCAATGATACGCAGTTACTCAGTAGTTTTCACTCATGAGACTAAAAAATGATCTTGTATTTATTGATAACAGCTACGTTGTTGTGCGGTAATACTTACATTACTTATAATACTGTTGCTGTCTAAGGTGACATATCTGAATGTGATTGGCTGGCTGTTGCTTGGTGGGTTGAGCTGATATGATGTGACAGTGTTTACGTATTTGACACCAGCTACCGCTCTGAAATGAGATAAGGTGATTACATTAGAGGGACGGCTACAGCTACAGAGTTCATCTGCCTGTGACAAAAATCGATGGCCAGCTCACACTTTCACATCTTCGTGTAGATCATTCAAGTTTAGATTCAATCTTAAATATTTTTCATTTGGTCAAATGTAATTTACAAGAACTCAGCTCATAAACATCACGGTGTTGGATAACGCCATGTGAACTAATGGAGGACTGCAGAAACATCAGCACATTTCTCATCATTTCTACGAGCCAGGAGGCGGAGTCAAGCAGCTCTGTGCATCTCTGGACAAACAAGAGTAAAAATAGGTCTTCGTGGTGAATAGGACGAGGGCGACTGCATGTCTGTCTCAATAACGCAGGCTAAGAGTGATTTATCAGCAGGCTGGAGACTGTCGAGTGGAGTGAATGGCAACTTAGATGGACGTAGTGCGCTGTGACTGCGCTGCTCTCAAAAAGCGGTACCCAGCAACGTTCCTACACTTGAGATTTCATACACATCCCAGGCCACTACTTAGCATGCCGGGTAAATCCCTCATAGATTCCTGAGAGGCATTTCAAATGAGAAAAAGGTCACAGTAAACTGCTCGAGCGCAGCGTAAACCTGGAAAACTAACAAAAAAGGATGTTGGTTGATGGATTTGTCAGAATGCTAACAAATTTTGGAGGATGTGAATATTGTGTAGGAGTGTCATCCATCAAGAGTAAAATGTGGAGGAAACAGTGGCTCACACACCTGTGGATAGAGGAAATGAATCATCGACCACGCAGAGTTAGTAAGGTCAGACTGAGTCCTTCGCAAATTTACGCCTCAGGAATCGAGATTCAAATTTCAGCAGCTACGCTCATTTCAAGTCAAACTTAAATCTGACTTCCCCTCATTGTACATAAATAAACTGTCATCATAGTGCAGCTGTGTTCATATTTCATGTGTTAACCAGAGGATAACATCTTTTCGTGTTAAACTTCTTCTTCTTCCTCTAACATCTCAGCCTCGAGCCTCTGAGTGGGCATTTCTCGTGAGAGCAGGCGTTGATAGGACAAGCGGTCACCTCCACACATTGCACCAATCAGATTACAGCACTGCCATGTCTAGCATCAGTTTTAAAGTCCTTCAGTAGCGATGGGAGTTTCAAGCAAAAGTACTATTCCAAGTTCACTGGGAGCTGTTTGACAATTCTCTGAAGACGTTAAAATTTAATGACCATTGAAAAGTTTGAAAATGGTGACCCCTCCCTTTAGTTACCTCTTTGATGGCCGACATCCTGATCTTCTCATAGTAGTGCAGAGGGGCATGCGGGGTGCTCATGTTGTAGCCAAATCCAGCCACAGCTACTTCATCACAGTTATGAAGCGCCATCGTTATGGCGACTGCCCCCAGGGTGGGGATGTTCTGAAAAAAAGATAAAGTGTTTGTATGAAACACGTAACCGAGCCATGACCTGTGTGCCAGAACATGTAGCGTACGTGTGAACGTACACTGTATGGTTATCGTGTGGATATCTTACAGATGTGAAACCTGCAGCATGGATCCATTTAAAACAGCCTAATGGTAACACTGTTTGTTTTCAGACTGTTTTCAGGCTCTGTGTAGGAGCTCGGTTCCCTGCAGCATCTGCTGTGTGTTCACAGAAGCCTTCATAATGCAAGCAGACAGACAGTGGAGTCAGCTAGCGGAGCTCCTGACCATTAACCCAGCGCTGTTTGTGTGAAGCAGCACACTTCTCTACCTGACTGTTAGGAAAACAACAGCCCTCTCACCCCTCTGCCCATCTGTCCATTGTTGTGAGGCAAGCCAATCAGCTTGAAGGAGGCCTCCTGGATGAAGTAGGGGTTGAGGATACGAATGTCACTGGGCTCCCTTGGTACGTGTCTGGCCACCGACTTCCAGAACCCATCAGTGCTGCGCTGAGAGAGGACACAACAGTGCTGTTAGTGTGACATGAAAACACAATCATATAAATAAAGACAGTCTTAAAAAAGGTAAAAATTGAATTGCCAAACAAATAATAATAATAAATAAATAAATAAATTCAATAATAGAATAACAGAAACATGTTTGTGGTTTGTGTCAAGAAATCTGATTTCAATCTGGTTTGCTTCCTAACGTGATGTGAAGCTGCATCACTGATACCTTTTTACACCTTTAGAATAACAATCTGAGACATTTCATTTCATGACAACATGTAATGTTACAGCTGTCACTCAAACAATTATTGAAAAACAACAACATTTTCTGACACGAGATAGAATCTAAAGATTTTTCATTCACAACTTTTGTTTACAAGTCTTGACAAGGATTCCATATCTAAATATTAACCCTACAACATAATGCCTACTGACAGGAGTTACAGTTGAGCAGTTATTCATATGATCAATTTGACATACGAATGTGAATGCATCTCACTAAGACCGCAAGTCGTGTCCCTCGTTAGTCCACAACCATAAAACCCGACCTGCTCGACCTCCAGCTGCGTTCAGTTCAAACTGTTATAATCTCTAGAAAAATAAACATTGCTCCAATTTAGCATTTTTTGTGTTTGGCTCAGTTTATGAAAATCTGCAACATGGAAACTCAAAATTTGGTTTGGAGCACAAAATCAACAAAATGGCTCCATTTTGTTTTTTTACACGGACTGACCTCAAACATGCTGTTTCTATATTCAACATGTACTGTTTTTGACATGACTTATATGTCAGTGCTGATCTGTGATCAGCTACACATGTCTAATTTCTTACAAAAAACACTTGACTCTGTAAATAGTGTTCAGTTTTTACTACTGTCACCTGAGGGATGAGATGTAAGGTGGTCAGGAGTGGAAAATATGATGTTGCTTAAGCAGCCCAGTGAAAGCAATACTCTGAGCTGAGGCCCGGGGGGAGAGGTCACCACCATTAAAACACTGATGAAAAACAAGCGGAGCAAACAAAGCCAGTCAGAGGAGGAAGCCCCTGTATCAGTATACCTGGGGCCATTACACTAATTAGCAGCAGCCTGCCCAGCAGTCCTGATGGCTCTTTATAAACAGTTACTGGGATACCTGTCCCTGAGTTCGCTCAGGTATGGTGAAGTGAGGGCAGGGAGAAACCAAACAGCAATGATATGACCTATTAGCTTACTACCATAGCACTGTTACCGTGATAGACTGTAAGCTCCTCACTGATGGATCAGATGGTAATCCTGTCTGACTGAGACCATTTTGTCTCAGCTGGAAACCCAACACCTCTGCTCTGCTGGCAGCACTGGGAGGACACAACTGTCTGTGGAAAACCCATCTACACACACCAGACGGGATCAAATGACAATTCTCACAAACCTTTAGTAACAGTATCAGTGAATATGTTTACATAGATTTACTCCAGATAATCTACATGAAGCTGGTCTAGCCTAGCCAGTGTCACAGCCATTCATTTCCAGCTGAAACGTCCTGCTGGGTGTTTACACTGCATGTTTAGGATGTATGTCATTAACAACATTGTGACAGTCTACAGTCAACTATTGAACTACTGAATGGACTATGACATTTGGTACATGCATAATGAATTCTAATAACTGTTTTTTAACATGTTAATCACTTTAAAATGTATAAAAACAGCTCAGGTATATTAGTGCTAATTAGCAAATGTTAGCATGCCAACTTGCTAAACTAAGATGCTAAACATCAACATGTTAGCATTCTGAGCACATGAGAATGCTAATGTTAGCATTTAGCCCAAAGCAAGCGTAGTGCTAATTCTTTATGGGATTGAGTTTGCAGGTTGTTTTTCTCTTGTACACATCACAGCCTTCTGTTGATGCGTCCTGTGGAAAATACTTCCAAGGAACCAAGTCAGCCATGATGGATGTCATTTGTGTCCTCACAGTGTCAACTCTCAGTGTCTGCTTTGCCACTCTCCTCATCATTAGTGCCATCAGTCTCCCCGTGTTCAGCCAACATCTGCCCATTCATAACTAGCGAGTGTGTATCCATTAACTGGTGTGTTGTCTGCTCCCCCCAGCTCGAGGGGAGGGAACTTGATCTGCTTTTGTGAAGTGTTGTTGTAAAGGAAGCCGGTCTCATCAGCGGCAAAGTCCTTTAACACCATTACTGTTTATTCAGCCTAACTGTGTGGCAGTCTCACATGTCACACGTACTGCCTTTACACACTTCCAACAAAGACACATCGCTACTGTACACAGATGTGTGTCTGGGGGCGATTACAAAGGAGAAGCAAGGTTCAACGTCAATGTTTCTTTGATTTGGGTCTTTGATTTTTTTGTCAGCACTTCTCAAATAATGACAAAGACTCAAAGGGTCTGGGTTTTTGGAAACTTTACGTATGGCTTTTTTATCCACCTTACTCTCAAAAGTGCTGCAAACTGAGCAGTACATAGTGAGAGTTTCACCCACATACTCTAACCGGACCTAAGTAAACTCTGTTTCCACGATAATTCAAAAGGCTTGCTTGCACTTGAGCTGAGAAACTTTGTCTTTACCCACCACCGTTTTCTCTTGAGTGCCCAATCAGTACTTTACGTGTGCAACTCTTAATAGAGATGAGAAGGAAGCGAGATGGCTCATTCCTTAGCTACTTCCATCACCAGGAAAGAAATATGGGTTTAATTATTTTTTACTACTTTTCCGATTGAGCGAGAGAATTGCTAGATTTAATAGCTGTGAGAAGCGTTAAGTTTAAGAGTTCTTGAAACAAAGGACTGTTCACACTGAACTGGAATCTTGCTTTCATAACCTCTTCCTGGCAGCATCATGCTGCCTCCCTGATCTCTCTCCAACAATCCTGAATCTTTGTGTGTTTGTAGCCTTGACGAAATCATTTTCACAATTGAAATAACAGTGCTAATTTTTGGACCATCTCTCTAGAAATCTCTAGAAAGCATTTACTGCCCACAAAAAGTGACAACAGTAGTTGTGTGAAGCTGCCTGCTTTGATGAAATCACTGAAAGCATGTTGGATTATGCATACACTGACACAAGGTCTACTATATAAATACGCAGTCAAAACTCTGTGCATTTTCTGACTTCAGGCTGATTTAGGAAAGATTACAGCTAACTGTCACACTTGTAAATTCACTCATATGCATAAAGACAGCAGTTTGTTACTCGTCTGGTTTATGCACGGCAAAGAAAGTGGTTCAAATATGTGTTTTTTACAAGCATGTTTAAATTCAAGTAAAATAAAAAATAGACGAAGTGTAAAAATAGAAAAAAAGACACCTCAGATCACAGTGATGCATGTGGTGAGGTAAAACTGGAGCCGCCATGGATGGCAGCAACAACAAAAACAAAACCCAGTGTTTAAATCACTTCCATTGTAGATAAGACACAAACCTGTTGACAACAAAAGGTAGAGATGTAGCAATACAGCTGCTGCAGCGTGCAGACTGTCTCTGTGTCCACCTGTCAGTGGAGGTGAAATGTGATCCAGGACTGAGACCACCCCGGTGATAGCCACATGAAGCCTCCTGCTCTGCGGCAGAATGTTGGCTGCTTTCTGATGTGCATCAGAGCTGAAGACGCTCTGCTCACACCCTCTGGCTGGGAGCTGGGTGGGCATGCACGTTAGACATCAGACGATTCTCAGTGCAAAGAGTCTAATACTGGCAAAGGGGAAAAAATGTTGCCACCACTTGTTCTCTATCAAAGAAGCTTGAAAGAACTCTAGCAGTGACTGTATGGTACCTCCCATCACAGGTCATACGTAGTAATGATGCTTTTTCTTTGCCGGTTTATTAAATCCACCTGTCTAAAACTAATACAGTCCAATACAACAGCCCAGCAATAAATCCTGCCACCATGAGGGTTCATTCTTTCCAAACTTAAGAGAGGCGGTGATTCAATTTTATTGTCATTTTGGAGGCTGCAGTTCGTGTTGTTGCTGAGTTATTAACAAATGTCTAAACCTTATATCTTTCTTTAGCAAAGGGCAACATTCAGTTTCTCCTTTTTAGCTGGTGTCTGCAGATCTGCGTCCGTCCATAAAAAAGAAGCATCTGACAACACTCTGCAGTCATAAATGGACTGTGTGTGTTTCTGTAGTTCAACAAGAGGAACGGAACAACGGAGTGATGAGATGAGATGAGATGAGATGAGATCTATATTGAGGTCTATGAGCATTTGGTCCCCTTTTGCTCTCCTGTCAGGGAGGAGGATTGGAGAGGGAGTACAAAGCAGATATGTTGTGACTCTGGCTGCAGGAATGTGTTACATTCCCACTCAAGCATGCACGGCAATAAAGCCTGTACCCTGAGCTAGCTGCTGGAACAGACACAGGCAGATGTGACAGCAGAGGAGGCAGCCTTGGTATGCTGGGTCGATGTTGAGGTTTATAATAACAACCTAATGGTCTAAACAAAGGGACAATATTGATATGGAGGCACATAATTATTACTTGCATAAACACACAAGTAACCGTCCCTCTTTACTACAACCCCAGGTATCTAAAATCAACCATGCATGATGTTTGTGCTGTTGTCCTGTGCTTTCAACAGGAGCGCTGTCGGGCTGTCACACTGTGTGGATGTGATGTAAAAGTAATGTTCAAATGGACACTGGTCTCTGGTGTCGTTTCTTTTGTCCGTGCATTTCAGCAGACTGGAAGAGGAACTGTCCAGTCCACTTGTGTTTCTTTCAGTGGACTGACTGTGTTACAGCCGCAGAGAAGGCAGCCACGACCTCGAGTTAAAGATACCAGCGGTAACTGTACCTGCATTGTTCTGCGCAGAGCTTCAAGAATAGAGCGTACACACACACACACACACATTCAATAATTAACACACCAACAAAGAAGATATTACCTGATCCACATAATTAGAATAGAGACCGGACGCAGTGAATAATGCCCTTAATGAAGCTGATGAGGTTTGATTCTGCACCCATCCAACCTGATGTTGACTTGCGATGTTTCTGTGTTCACAGACCTCAACAACGTGGTGAGGTGAGCTGCAGAAGAGCTCTGAGCGAGGAATCACAGGTGGACCCTGTGTGGAGGTTTTACCAGACAGCAAGACTCATTCGATCGGAATCTGTTATTATTTGGACAGCTGACAGCTGGGTGGAAAAGGAGCTGCCAGGCTGTTGTCATAATAATAATAATAATAATAATAATAATAATAATAATAATACTGTGACTTAATCTACACGGTTGATGAGTGAGATGCTGTGCCTCATCATGAGCAGTTGTGCTCTCCTCAAAATAAGATGAGAATATAGTACCCTGTAAGGCTGAGCAATTTTATCGATCCTGCGATATATATCGATATTTTGTTTCCCAAGAAAGTATCGATTTTTCAGCCGCGAGTATTGATACATTAAGTCCCATTCAAATCCCCCGTGTTCTGCCTGGCACTGTGCTCGCTGCCCATTTCCCCCGTTGGCTTTGCAGGAAGAGCGATTAGTTAAGTTACCCATCTAGATACTCTCTTTACACAGACGCCGACGTCTTCTTCTTCCTGTTTACGCAGTCAGAGTGAGGAGATTTAAGAGAATGGCGGCGAACATAAATCCAGCACCTTCATGCTTAAAAGCAGAAGTGCTCCCACCACTTCGGGTTTAGGATTGGGCGGATCCGCCCAAAAAGTCTAAAGTTGTACATATCTGTGAATATCTCTGAAACGGTTTATGATGGAGAGATGTGTTTTTTTTTGCACTGTTTTCCTGAGATTCCACTAAAGACGGAGATGTGCGGTTTGTGTCTGTGTCGGAGACACTTCCTTGTTCTATGCCACCGTGTAAAAGACCAAACGAAAAATAGATGCTCGGCAGACTGAAAGTGCAGTCAATGAATGGACAAACGTTACTAGGCAGACTAGTTTCTTTTTCAACCAATCAGTGGATATGGTATCTATGACGTGTTCTAGCCAATCAAAGGACTCTGGGGTCTTGTGGAGGAGGGACAACAGAGAGAGCTGTGTCCGTAGAACAGAGAGCACACAGAGCAGAGTGACAGAATAACTTCAGAAATACTTTCTATTGAATGACAGGTTCCCCTCAACTTTCTGGAGGCTCTTTGCTTTGCTAAGTGGCATGCCTAAGGAAAATGAGGCAAAAACGCATGGGAACTCTCTGTCCAGTCAGAGTATCGAATCGAATCGAATCGTATCGTTGGCTGAATATCGTGTATTGTATTGTATCGTGAGATTAGTGTATCGCTACAGCCCTAGTACCCTGTGAATGTCTGTAACTAAATGTTACACTGGCAGATGCAGTTGGAGCTGTGACACTGACATCTGTCAGTGCAGTGTCAAAATAAGTAGCATACAGTATAGTAATAGTTTTCAGCTGACTTACCAGCCTCTGGTTGAAGACCATGTGTCGAAGCCACTTGAGGTCCAGAGCTTTAAATGCAGAGAGGACAAACAGGGACTCAGCCTCGTAGTGTTCCGTCTTCTGGATGGCTCCCTCTGGATAGGTGATCCTCATGGTGGTCTTGGAGCCGACGTCTTTCTCAAAGCCTTTCACTGGGGCCTCGTTCAACCTGGAGCACACAGCTACACAATCAGTCAATCACAAAATGCACTGTGCAAAACTGTACATCTGTCAAATTACCAAAAAATGAAACGATTGATCAGATCACAGAGCGCTAATGCTCTTTTTAAGAATGTGACAGTTGTCCTAGTTGAACTAAGTTCTTTGTATTATAATGTACTGAACCAGCACCAGGGCTAACTCCAGATCGAGGACTCGAGTTAGTTTATGTTCAGAGCTTACCTTGGACAGGATTCAAACCCTGGCGCTGGTACCTCCTATCCTAATGCAGATGTTGTGATGGTGACGTCAGGTCCTCCAGCTACGTGTTTTACAAGCTCTCATAAAAGATCTACAATATACAGTTGAAACCAGAAGTTTACATACACTGTATAAAAAGACACATATCACTGTCTGACATGAAATCAGACAATCACTTTTCCTGTTCTAGGTCCGTTAGGATTACAAAAATTATTTCTATTTGCTAAATGGCAGAATAATGAGAGAAGGATTTTTTAGACAATTTTTTATTATTTTCTTCAAAGTCAGAAGTTTACATACATTAAGATTACTATGCCTTTAAACAATTTGGGAAAGCCCAGATGACGATGTCATGTCTTTGGAAGCTTCTGATAAGTTTACTGACAACATTTGAGTTAATTAGAGACACACCTGTGGAAGTATTTTAAGGCACACCTGAAACACACTGCTTCTTTGTGCAACATCATGGGAAAGTCAAAAGAAATCAGCCAAGATATCAGGAAGAGAACTGTGGACTTGCACAAGTCTGGTTCATCCTTGGGTGCAATTTCCAGATGCCTGAAGGTGCCACGTTCATCTGTTCAAACAATTATATGCAAGTATAAACACCATGGGAGTGTGCAGCCATCATACCGCTCAGGAAGGAGACGGGTTCTGTGTCCCAGAGATGAACGTGCTTTGGTCCGAAATGTGCATATCAACCCAAGAACAAAAGCAAAAGAGCTTGTGAGGATGCTGGCTGAAGCTATTAACATTATCCACAGTGAAGTACTGTACCGACATGGGCTGAAAGGCCACTCTGCCAAGAAGAAGCCATTACTCCAAAAGAAACATAAAAAAGCCAGATTACAGTTTGCAAATGCACACAGGGACAAAGACCTTAACTTTTGGAGACGTCCTGTGGTCTGACGAAACTAAAATCGAACTGTTTGGCCATAATGACCATCGTTACATTTGGAGGAAAAAGGGGGAAGCTTGCAAGCCTGAGAACACCATCCCAACTGTGAAATACGGGTGTGGCAGCATCATGTTGTGGGGTTGTTTTGCTGCAGGAGGGACTGGTGCACTTCACAAAATAGATGGCATCATGAGGAAAGAACATTATGTGGAAATACTGAAGCAACATCTCAAGACATCAGCCAGGAAGTTAAAGCTTGGGTGCAAATGGGTCTTCCAAATGGACAATGACCCGAAGCATACTGCTAAACTGGTTACAAAGTGGCTTACAGTAAGGATAACAAAGTCAATGTTTTGCAGTGGCCATCACAAAGCCCTGATCTCAATCCTATTGAAAATTTATGGGCAGAGCTGAAAAGGCATGTGAGAGCAAGGCGGCCTACAAACTTGGCTTAGTTACAGCAGTTCTGTCAGGAGGAATGGGCCAAAATTCCTGCCAACTATTGTGAGAAGCTTGTGGATGGATATCCAAAACGTTTGACCCAAGTCATACAGTTTAAAGGCAATGGTACCAAATACTAATGAAATGTATGTAAACTTCTGACTTTGAAGAAAGTATTAAAAATTGTCTAAAAAATCCTTCTCTCATTATTCTGGCATTTAGAAAATAGAAATGATTTTGGTAATCCTAACGGACCTAAAACAGGAAAAGTGATTGTCTGATTTCATGTCAGACAGTGATATGTGTCTTTTTATACAGTGTATGTAAACTTCTGGTTTCAACTGCATATGTTGCTTCTGAGAGAATCCTCTGTTCTTTAGTTTTCAACACTTTCTGACTGACCAGACCAAATTCTGTCTGCATCTCTGATGAGTGACAGAACAACAAAATATAACTGTTTGTCCTGCCTTCAAATGTTGATTGACAAAAAGTGTCATCTTGAAATAAATAAATGTATATTTAAAAAGTTTTAAAAAGTTTTATAATCATGGTTGTATCATCTATTTCACTAGTAACTGATTAGTTTATTTGTCTATTCTATTGACAGAGTTATGATTAGTCTACTAGTCTTTGATACTTGACCCTTGAATAAAGGAAGAGAAAAAGTGGCAGTAAATGATGTGTTCTCTGTTATAGTGCCTCTGTGTCATTACATACCTGACCACCACATCAAAATCATCAATCCTCTGTCCCAGAGACTTGTTGGCGAGGATTCCTCCATTGCCTACTATGATGCATGTCTTACAGCTCATACTGTAACACAGAAAAGGTACACCACATATCACTTGATTGATTGCTGATCTCTCTTCAACGTGTCATGCTAAAAACAACTGCTTGTATCATGTGTGATAATTGTGTCATATTAAAGTAGATTTTCTGCTGATCACTGATAGACATTCTAATACTAAAACTACAAGTTCTACGAGGACATCACAGTTTTTTATGGATTGCTTCTTCACTCAGTATTTACTCTCCAGTAAAGTACTCTCTGAGGCAATAACAACAGAAGTGAGGCAGTTAACACAAGTCAATATGTCACACTTTGGTTAATATTATGATTATAAAGTCGTATTGTAGACTCGGTACAATATGTGTCCTGTGTTTAGTCTGTGCTGCTTAATTCTGGGTGGAAAAATAAACACATTCCTAATTGTCTTAGCTGGCTGATGAAACAGGGTCAGTCACACAGTGTCTGTGAAAGTGAGGAGGTCCATATAAAGACAAAAACTTCAACCCAAGTGGAATCAAACATAACAGTTACTTTAATAAACTGATCTGGGATTCAGTCATTAATTTTGGAATTTTAGGGTAGATGGACAGACTTTATCATTTCACCATTTAATCGAAGTGTATTAAATACGTTTTACATTCTTTTGCTTTGATGACAGCTTTGCACACTCTTGACATTCTCTCAGTCAGCTTCATGAGGTTGTCACCTGGAATGATTTTCAATTAGCAGAAGAGTCTTGTCACAAGGTAATTAGTGTAATTTCTTGCCTTCTTAATGTATTTGAGAACCAAGTGGCTAGGTCACCTAGTAATAGTCATAGATCAATTCCTGGTTCCCCCAGTCCAGTTTAGGGCTTTGTATCAGTGTGGTGTGTGTGAATGTGACAAATGTTGTAAAGGTTTAGTGTCATGAGTGTTTCAATACTGTCTATAGTAATTCATGTTTTGGCAAAACTATGCAATCAAGTGAAGAGAAACCAAAGTCCATCTTTCCTTTAAGACATGATGGAGGACTGCCCCAGAAAAGAAGACCAAAAGTTACCTCTGCTGCACAGTTGCCAGCCTCAAAATTCACCAATTAACAGAACCTCAGATTAGAGCCCACGTGTTTCATAAATGTTTCATAGAGTTCAAGTAGCAGACACATCAACTGTTTAGAGGAGATCGTGTAAATCAGGACTTCGATGGTGGTCAAATTGCTGCAAAGAAACCATGACTGAGGGAGAACAAGAAGAAGAAGAGAACTGTTGGCCAAGAAACACAAGGAATGGAAACCTGGACTTCTGTCTGATGAGTCCAAATTAGAGATTTTTGGTCTAAACCACTGTGTCTTTCAGAGATACAGAGCAGGTGAATGGGTGTTATCTGTATGTGTGGTTCCCACCCTGCAGCATGGAGCAGGGGGCGTGATGGTGTCGCAGTGCTTTGCTGATGACGCCATCAGCGACTCATTCAAAATTCATGGCGCACTTAACTATCATGGCTACCACAGCATACTGCAGTGTCATTCCATCTGCTCAGTGGGAGCAGTCGGTCATCAGTGACCAACAGGACAGTGATCCAAACACACCTCCAGGCTATGTAAAGGCTATCTGACCAACAAGGAGAGTGCTGTGTCAGATGACCTGGCCTCCACAATCACCTTACCTAAACCCAACTGATATAGTTTGGACAGCAGAGTGAAAGAAAAGCTGATAGAAAGTAAGTCAAGAGTGTGCAAAGCTGTCATCAAAGCAAAAGCAAAAGCAAAAGCAAAAGCAAAAGCAAAGGCAAACATGTTATGATAATTCTGTATGTGTTATTTCACAGTTTGGATGTCTTTAACAAATAAAAATTTAAATAAAACATCGAATGAGAAGGTGTGTTCAAACCTTTGACTGGTATCATATAATAAATACAATTCTTTCCTTCATGACTGAAAAAACATAAATTTGATGTGATTCCAAACTTTGACCAGTATTCTTTTTTTTAACAGTCAAACTGTAAAAATGAGTCACAAGCATTGTTTTAATACAAATGCTTTCATTTTTTTAGTAAATCCATGTGTTTACACCAAAGGTCAAACCATGGCTCTATGGGGAAAGATACTCCTTTAGAGAAAGGCGTTCTTGATTTCCAAATTGAGCACTCAGTTTCAGTTTCGTAATATCATGTGTATTATGAACTTTAGTAAGGGGACGGACTTGTTAGAGGTTAGATTGTATTATCCATAAACACAGGACATAAAATACATTCAAGTATACTGTATTACCATACAGTATACAGTATACATACAGTCACCATACACAGTAGTGTATGGTGACTTAAAAGTCTGACAAATTGATGGAGAAAACACAAAGAAACTGGAAACACCTACAGACATGATCCTCATAAGCAAGATATCCAAACACCCTTTGTGATTCAAGTGTGATGTACTGGAGATGAGTTCTTTGATATGTTTGGCAAGACAACTGACTCTGACAACAATTTACAAATTCTCCCAAAGGTAGCTTTTGGAAGATGTATTGAGATGACTGCACTGTGTGGATCAGAACATGACAAGGCAACTTGTACCAACTCACCTGTCGATTTCTTCCCCCAGGCCATAACTCTTAGTAGCTGACAGAAGAATATCTATGATCTTCTCTGCAGATATGAGAGAGAGAAAGAGGCAGAAAGAGAAAACAACGAGTGAGATGAAGATTAAAGTGAAATAATAATTCTTCCCTCCACATTCCAGCAAGCTATGTTGCCCTCATCTCCAGCACAACTAGACTGGTTGTGATAAATGAGGCAGGCCAGGAGCCAACGGCTGGGTGGGCTGACACTTCTTCCTGTTACAATGTTATACAACCATTAAAGATGGGTGCCCAAGCAAAGGTCCGGGCCCATCGACACCGCACTGGCTCCTTCCAGGGAGTGATGCGTGCGAGACACTGTACAGAAACGGCCAGCTGAGAACAGCATTTTTAAACAACACATTCTCTGCCTGATGGAAGCAAACTGAGACAGAGGTTATGCCTCAGCTATGTACCAGTTTTGGAATAAAAACCTTGTTGTCATCAGGTTTCACACATTAGAACTTGATCTGTGAAAGGTCTGCAGTGGGCTTATGAAAAAGCTACATCACACCATGAATCAAATCAACCATGTGAGATTGAATTATTCCAAATAAAATAAACAGTAGAGATTAATCTAGAAAGGTGCTCCAAAATCAAATCCGACCGTCTACTCTATTATTTGGCACTCTTGCTCATTCTCACAAGCAGCCAGCTCCTACAAACACTGAATCATGTTCTTGATGGAGCTCAGTTAAAAGTTCAATTAAAGAAATAGTTCCACTTTAAGAAATATGCTTATTTGCTCTTTTTCTGAGAGTGAGATGAGAGGATGGATATGAAGTCAGGACATTGTTAGGATAAAGACTTAAAGCTCTGTCCAAAGTAAAATGTTATACCTACACTGACAGCTGACCAATCAACATGTTACATCTTGTTGGTTTAATCCATAGACACACAGAAATGTAAAAAACTATGAGGTTTTGAGATGACTTTACATTCCAGAAACAATTTCTAGTTTGGCAGACATTTAATAATTTTCATGATTTCATTTTATTTTTAAAAAGTGGGCAGTAATGTTGATCTCTGGTTACTCATACAAATCTACACAGGAAGTGACAAATCAGTCACTTTGAAAATATCTTTAACAGCTGTATACATAATTCACCTTTTGCATTTTTCCTTTTTTCTCCAGACGGACTGGCCACATCTCCACATACTACAGTTCTTGTTGCTGTTAACTCTCAGTAGTCAAGTCAAATGTAGTGCAAACATACTTTCATATAATCAACAAAGGAAAATGCAAATCAGTGTAAGTTTTAATGTGTAACTGTTGTGTGAATATTATGAGTTGGGTAGAAAGAAAGAAAGAAAAAAATCTAAATCAATGAAAAAAGAAAAACAAAAAAGCTTGAGTACAAATACACATAGGGCCAAAAGTCAGTGGACACCCCTAATAGGAGTTCACTTATTGCTAACAGCTGCACAAAATTAGAATTAGAACACTGATTGTAAGCCAGTGCCTCACAAATGTTCTGTTGGCTGAACACAAATTTATAAACTTGTGGAAAGCGTTCCCAGAAGAGTAGTGCAAAAGGAGGTCCACCGAAGACTTACACTTACAGTCACAGGATGTCCTACAAGCTCTTATAGATGTGATGGTCAGGTGTCCACTGACTTTTGGCCATATAGTGTAAGTCACTTCATGTACATGATGATTTATCAAGGCTGCTTCTATTGCACATTTCTTAACAGTTGCATTTTGTTTTCACACCAATGTTTTCACCTCAACCAAGTGTAAAGATTCATTTGTGCTATTTTGATTTTTTTTTTTATGCATAAACTGAATAAATAAAAGCAGTTGAATGGAAATGTACTTAGTGTTGGCCTGGGGTGTACAGTCTGGACAGATGGAGTGGTCATGTCAGACTGTTAGAACTGTTACAGACTATCAATAACATTTAGGTAGAGTAGTTTTTATAGGTTACTAGCCTACAACGAGAATATGAAGTAAACAAGTTCATGAATCTACTGTGTTGTATCTGCTGATATTAATGCTGTTTTAGATTTGTTTGTTTTTTTTTCTCTTAAAAACAACAAAATGAGTACAGTTAAAGTACAGGATCAATAAGAAGTATTGGTCAAAGTAGTAGTCAGGTTAAAATCTTAATGATACCCATCTATAAAACTACTAGGACCCAAGGTGTAGTAAACCAATCTGTTCCTTTGCAATCTATGATACAAATTGTTGTTGGCATGTTTGATGCTAAGTGATCCTTGCTGTGGTAAACAGGAACTATTTGTACCAGGGATTACAATGAATTGATCTGCAGTACTTCAACTGCAAAGGCAGAATATGTATGGGGGGCCCGGGTAGCTTGTCTGGTAGAGCATGCACCCTATGTACCAAGGCTCGGGTCTTGCTGCAGCAGTCCAGCAGGTTTGATTCTGACCTGCAGCCCTTTGCTTCATCTTCATCTCTTTTAAATAAAGGTTCCATAAGTCAAAAAATAATGTTTAAAATGAAAGAATGTGTAATCATACCTTGAAATTTTACACCAAACGGAGGTAAATAATCACCAATCTTGGCAAATCGTTTGTAATTCGGATCAAGGAACATGGGCGCCAGTTTGGTGAATCTGTTGATATAAAAGACAACACGTTATAACAAGTCAGAACAAAGAGGTAGTATTCATCAATGCAATATCTGTCCAAGACCCGTACAGCCCTGATGTGTGTAGATGAGCACTGATTAATGGCAGAATGCTTAAGAGGATTGAGAGCATCGAGTTTCCAGCTAATCCAGTCTGTCTGAATTTACCTTCAACCAAAACAAACTTAGAGACAAGTGTGAGGGAGAGGACAGAACTGCAAAGAGCGAGGCTGGGAGCAGATATCTGTCTGAACTATTGGCCACTCAGCAGCCACAAGGGAACAGTTTGTGTCTTGCTTAAGGGCACTTCAAAGGTAGTAACTGGGAGGCAGGCAAGCAAGGCCCATTCACTTTCCCATCAAGACTTATCCTGGTGGTCCGGGCACTGACAAGGATCATGTCCCTGATGTGGCAGATGACTACAACCACATGACCTAACTAAGCCATGTAGAGAAGTTTCACACAAAACAAAGACAAATGAGTGCTCTGGTTGCTACGTGAGAATAAAACCTATTCCAAAACGGACTTGTGTTTATCACATCAGATGAACAGCATAGTAGTACATTCATTTTATCATTCATTCAGTTCATTCATCATCTCGTCCCAGAGCTCTATCTGGACAGTGCACAGCTGAACGGATACTGTCACACTAACGGTAACAGATAATGGTTGTAGATCATTTATAAAACAGATGGTTTAACTGTTGGATTTGACAGAAAGAATCTGCTCTCTTGCGGGAGCTTAAAGAATGTCTGGTGTCTGCTGGAGCATGAATCGTCTCTTAACAAACACACATGAAATTTTAGGTGAATCAACAGCAAACCCTAATTTCCACGTAGCCTGGGAAACACTTGCAATCAAATTTGTGTTTTGTTACTCACCGTTTGACATCTGTAGCTATGGCAACATATCTACAATAAGCCAATATCAGCTGAGATGTCGCCAACCAAACAAAAATCTATTAGAATGCAACTGAGTGTAATCTTTGACACTTGAAATGACGAGTGTTGATGAGGTCACAGCAACAGAAACAAACAGTTGGCTCCAGTGGTCTTTTGCATGTCAAAAACACCGACCCAGTTTGTTGGCAAACACTCGCAGCAACAGTGAGAAGTTTCTGGGTGTGTGTTACATTACACTCTTGTTAAGTTCTTAAACATTCAGCGTTCATTTCTGATATATCCATATGATCTACAACAGGGTACCAGAGCATATGTAAACTTTAAACCATTATCGTGTATATAGATGTATAAAGTGGCAGTAATAACAAGGATATAAAGAGGCCTGTAAGATGATGATTTACTCTGCGTGTACATAGAGTAGATAGTGCATTTATAATGAAGTTGTGGTTAACAATGCATGTAAAACAAAAATAACACAGTTAAGTGTATTCTCACTGTTGCCTTAGAACATTAAACATGCTATGCTCTATTTGCTCCTCACATCTGTCTCCACTTTGGGGGATTAAACGTTAATGAACGCAGACACAGTTGAACTTCTTGTTCAAGCACAACTGGACATGTGCTCTATGTACGCATGTGTGTATGCATGTCAAGACCCCTGGGTGGGAGATGACGAAACAAACATGAAATCACAACCAAGTCAAATTTAACATGATACCATTGTCCCCAGGCTTTCAGTGACCACCCCCACATCCCATCTGACAAAGAGCTTAATTTACATAAACTCCGCCACCAGAAGCAAAAATATGAAACGGGTCAGTATAAGAGGAAATTCAAACTTGGTAGAAAAAAAGTAGATTTCATAGAGAGGACACGGTGAGCAAAGATTGTGGAAGCTAAATTTCCTGAAATACTGAAGAACGTGCTCTGTCATGACATTAACAAGTTTTTGACAGGACCAAGCACATTCCTAATATCTGGAAACAATCTACAGATAAACTAAAATAAACTCAAAATATATTCAGAAAATGGATCAACTCCTTGTCAAAACCAGTTAATAAATTCTACTTTGAAAAAGTGTGTGAAAAATAAACTTGGTTTAAAGGCTAGCATAATGTGTGTCTGATTTAGACAAATGAAACCTACAAAAGATAACATGTACATCAACCCAAGCAGGAATCTGGGAGACCTGAAACAGTCTGAGAGAAAACTGTTTCTTTAACCGAGTCAACCCCTGCAGCTTTGGCAGCTTGTTTCTTTTCATGTGTAATATCACATAATGAACTGCAAACGAGCTCTGATTTGCCAAAACAAAACAGCTGCTAATCAGCGAACGCTGGAAGGTCTACAAAATAATTGAAAGATTTTCCTGAAAACACTTAAACACAGTTAAAAAATCAGCTACTAATGATGCATCCTGCCTTTCTCTTTTAGTGTCTGATGGTGTGTTTTGATGTATTTATCCTGCTTGAACACAAATGAAATGAGAGGTGTACACCTAGACCTCATTCTGGCCCTGGGATCTGAAACAGTTTGAGGTGAAAGGTGCACTTAACTTAAAAATTCTTTATGTATTTTAAAAATTCAGATTGTGTTCAAGTTTTGATTTCCGTAGACTGTGCTCTACTTACTGCCAGTGCAGATTAACTAACATGCTTCTGTACTACAGTGTACCGTGCATAGATAATTAAATTGGTAATCTTGTCAGCGTAGTTTTTACTTTTAAATCAGCTGAGAGTGGGTTCCTTTGTTGTAAATGAAGAAAACATGGTGTCACATTGGCAGAGCAAGTTGGCAAGTTATAGTTTTGGTGTAATCTTTGGTTGTATTGTCTTACTTCAAGACATGCCCAGACTAGTTATCGGGAGCACCAGGAGAAACACTGGTGGGCTAACATGACTCAAAAGTGAATTGAAACGAAAACAACTTGGGGAGCTACAGTCACTCACAGGGACCCTACACATATTCCATTTCAAAATTCCAGACTTCTCTGTAGATTTTTCAGACCATATTTGATATCTGAGTACAAATAAATGTTTATAATGTAAATGATTTTTAATCATCAGGATTCATCTTCTAAGGACTGAATTTGAAAAAAAAAATGGCAATCCATCAGGAAGTCATGGAGATATTTCAGTCTTGACCAAAGTAACTGATTGACTTACCATGAGACAGATACTGACTACTGACATCCTAAAGCCATGGCACTAGCACGGTTAAAAACATAGTGATTAAAGTGATTAAATGTGTTAAAACATGACATGTTTGGTGACATGTTAATCAATTTAAATGCAGCAAATGAATACATTTAAATTAAATTTGACTGCGTTTAGAGACAAAAGGAACAGAAGGAACAACAGATTAGATAAAGAAGCAGAACAAAGTACAGAATGCGGATACTTCCAAGAAGTAGCAGGAGGTCATGAATGACTCCATCTCTATTGGAGCTGAGCTTCTGGCCAGTCGTCTCACCTGCATCACCTGAACCAGCTGAGCAAAGACTGCAGAATAAATGGGCCAAGAATGGCCTGGGCATTATTTTTTGTCTTATGCTGAGAAAAATCCTCCTGTGTTATTTTTACAGGTTACGATCTGGACTCTGGGAGCACACTTCATTAACACTGCTGTCTGAAGGCCCTGGTGGGTTTTGAGGGTTGCGTGTCTGCAATGCTCAGAGAGTGAGTGGGTAAGTGAACCGGCCTGGGTTTTCTCACGCACTGGGACAACGGCAGAGCAGAAGAGGACAAAAATAGATCTACACAACACAGGGGCCCATTCAGACCACTGCATCTTCTGACTCATTTTATACATAGTGCTAAAAACATAAGCAGGTAAAGGGCTTTCATGGTGTGGGGACTTCTGCAGTCTTCAATAATGCAGAGGCAGAAATGGGATCTTTCCTCTATTAGGCCACTCTGAGCTCTGTTTGACTGAGAATACTTGATTTAGGTCAGTTTTTAGCTGTACTATGAGTGTATGAGGTGGTTCTCCAGAGAACCACAAGCACAGAGGTGGACTTCACCATTAATCAAAGCAGGCTACTGCCAAGTGAAAGAACCCCTGACAGCTATAGATCTATTGCGATGATGTTGAGATATATAACATACAAAATGACGTGCATATTCTAACTCTTAAACACCTTGCAATAACTTTTTATTTTGACATTGTGGTGGGGAATACAACAAAGGTCCCTGGGCCAGGTATCAACCCAGAAATGCTGCACTTAAAATATGTGTTCTATTCTCTTGGCCACCACAATGCATCTAAAATGTTAAAGTGCAACACTGACAAAGTAAAGTTATGTTTCTCTAATCATTAGTAACTGATAATATGAATTGAAAAAGTCCCTGTTAGTCTTCCATGCAGCATTCCTTTACCATCTACCTGCTTTCTTCACAGTGGAGTGGGTCTGGACTGTGAAAAGCCAGTTAGCAGCTACAAGTCAGGATAAAATTAAAATAGCTCAAGAGCAGAGGTCTCATAGCTACGGCCTGAAGCTGGAAACGCAACATATGTAAACACGTTACTCACAGAATCTGGCTTCACAGGTATCAAATGGTAATTTTTAGTATGTTTTTCTTCTGTGGTCCACCACAGTAAAATATTACAAGCAGAGACACTTGGTTGCATCAAATGTCTGTGTATGTAAAGGATTGTAGGTGCCTCTACCACCGTCAGAAGAAATTGTTACATTTTCCTGAAATATTAAGCTTCTTAAGCATCTGTGAAAATGAGCAATGGAATGGAATGGAAAGCAATGTCACACAGCACATAGTTAAGTAATAATGATAATGAGATGCGTTAAGATCTGTTTGATCGATCAGTCCTTCACTCACTGAGTTAAACAAGAAGTAAGTTTGGCATCTGGACAGTTTTTTTCTGAGGCATTAGATGGCGGGCCAGAACATAGTAACATAAGAAAAGATGATGAAAGAAAATGATTGATTAAAAATGCAACTAAAATTTGCAGACTGTTACAGAATGTCTTTTTGTAACTGCTTAGTCAACTGCCCCACCCTGTGGTTAGACCATGTAGGACAGTCAGAAACAAAAAGAGTTGTAATGCTTTTTACAAACTCTTGTTTACTTTTTTTTAATTAAAAGATTTCAATTCAGCTGAAAATAAAGCAATACTTCAAAAACAACGTTTCTCACACTTTTATTTTGGAGGCAAAATCACTAGAAAAAAGTGGTTGTGGGTAACTGTTGTGGCCACAATGGAGCTATATTTCAGGACCATGCTATCAAAATAATCTGGCGGGCTAATATTACTGCTGGCAGACCATTTTGGTCCGCAGGCCACAAGTTGCTGACCACTGCTCTAGAAGAACACAAGCACCAACGATACCACAAGTATGGGACAGACAGTCAAGTGACTGCATGAGTTTTGGCCAAGCCGATCACAACACATCTGACTACAAACTCACTTGAAATGTGTAGAAACATCTGGTAAGTATTCTTACTTTGGATAAATGGCAGTCATCTTGGCAGCCGCAAAACCAGGCTTACAAGCCCCCTCACTGAGATTGCCATACTTGTACATCAGCTCCAGAGGCCTGTAGACATGGAGGAACGGTGTCAAACAGTGATTAAATATTCACACACAAATGATATATACTTGTGGTGTCACTGATACCACTGTAAACAGATCCCCACTCGTTCCCAGACTTTAAATAAGTAAAGTTTAATAAGTAGTAAAATGTATACTCACAGAGTACCATCCAGCTTCAGAAAGAATCCTTGTTTGTCATACACTAGACAAAGAAAATGATGACATTAAATGATATGCCTTAACATTTTAAAATATCGGTGTGTTATTTCATGACATTTAAGAGGACAGAATGAAGACGAAGGTACAAGGTTTCTGTACTGGCACGTCTCTTAGCTTAGTTCAGTCTATGGTGGCTAAAGTGCAAATCGCATCAACAGAACACAAAACACAACATTAACTTCTACTGAAAATGCTCCGTACCGGCTATCTGAGAGGTGAGGTTTGATTGGACAGATGCACTGTTTGTCTTT
The DNA here is from genome assembly GCA_036365135.1 of Miichthys miiuy. Lineage (NCBI taxonomy): Eukaryota > Metazoa > Chordata > Actinopteri > Sciaenidae > Miichthys > Miichthys miiuy. The sequence continues at coordinate 23,544,485 of CM071609.1, forward strand.
TTAACAAGAAGGAAAGGCACCAATCATTTTCCTATTGACAGGAATGAATGGCCATCCTTGTTTTCTTTGTTGTTTTTGTCCTATTGGTCATTGTGATGTGCACTTCAGTGCCACTGTACTTTCTGTAGAGAACTGTGTTGTGTAATAAAAAAGTAAAGCGTGACGGTGGAAGTTAACCCCAATTAAACTTTAAACATGCTGTAGCTGCCATGCACGCATATAGCTGGAATAATTCATTTACAAACATTAGCGTTGCATATTCAAGAACATTGCAACACTGTTAGTTTGACAAGTGGGTTGAACTTTAGCCTGCTTGTTACCATCTAAGGCCGGAAGGAAAGACACATTTGTGTCATCAATGGCGTTTTTGGTACAGGTTGACGTTGGTCTCAAGAGTGTGTGTGTCTTATGTAATATGAGCTGGCCTGAAGGCACCAGAGGTGCGATATGGATACCTGAGAGGCGTGCTGCAGAAGAATTTGCAGAGCTACTTCTCACTGAGGCACTGACAATGAAAGACTTTAGTTTTTAGTTTTTGTGAAACCAAACAAACTCAGTGCATGGTCATTAGACAGAAGAAGATCACTGCCAATGCAGCAAATAAATGGAGCAACAGTGGAAAGTTCACTGTGTCCTACATCCTCTCACTTAGCACATGTGATGGCCTGTGCGTGGCTGGTACAGCAATAACTCTCTGGTTCTAACAACAAACTGTTTCACCAGTACTACCTGTCCTTTCATCCTGGACTAATCATTCAAACCAGCAGCTTAGCAAAACTAAAATGATGTTATGGGACATCTGACATACACAAAGCTCAACAGAAATGAAATACACAGAGGCATTACATAAAACATTATTGCATTTTGGAACAGAATAAAACAAGGATCATCATCACGACGACGCTCGTCTTCCTATGGATCATCCATGAGGAATAGATCTGTTGATCAGGTACAATATGCAACAAACCCATCATGCAAATCATGCACAAAGAGTTGACGTAATCGATTTGAGCTGCATGTGATGCTGTGATGGTTTAATACTTTGATTTGTACACTTTTCCAGAGAAAGATGATGTTTAACACCAGTGCGAGTTATTTATCAGGTCCCACATGGACACGGGATTTTCTCCCATAATGTGCAATAAACATGCTCAACAGAATATACAGCGTATGTCATAGATATAGTTATTTATTATTATTATTTCCTCTGAACATCATGTTACAGGAATGGATGCCAAAGCAAGTCAAAGACAGTGATATCTGTTCAACTGGTCTCTGAGAACCAAACAACCTCTGGTCAGCATGCTTAACTCTGACCAAGGCACCATACAGTCAATATATTCTGTAAAGTGGTATCAGTTATGTTCCATTCAGATATCACTGCCCCTAAATACATGAATAAATGGGTGACTACTGTAGACATCATGACATTGGCTTTGGCCCAAAGCCTCCTCTTAACCTTTCCCTTCATTCCATGTTGCTCTGAGTTTGGAGAACTTGAAAAAAAAAAAAAAAGAGAGAGCTGTGATGCGTAGATTGTAATGGCTCTTCTACTGTATACATCATTAGATACTGACAACGAAATAGAAAGCACATGTAAAGACCTATGGGTGTGCTTTGTTTAAGAGCAGATTGCATCCAGATGACACATTATTGCTTTGCAAAGGCTGTCTTTTATGGTGGGTGTAAAAAAAAGTGCAGCTATAGATTTATGCACAAGACCAAAATTATGGTTATGAAGAGACAAAATGTCATTTTATACGACATCTCCTCCATCGTGCGGCCTTCATGCTGTGGTAATGGGTAGTGAGAGAATGAATAAAGTCAGCAATGATGCAGATTCCCTGTTGGATGGTTTTATTGTCCACTTCTACTCAACCACTCTCTTCTAAGCGGCTTAATTAATATTGCAAACTCTCCACATAAATGTGCAATGGCGGCCAAGTAGACAGCTCCTCTGTTAACAGAAGAAGGGGACGACTAAAACGTCGCTTCACACTACACTTGAATTGGGACACCAGTTTCATTTGGGTATCAGGAAGGGGAGGGTTGAGGGCAAGAACTAATATTAGCACTGCATCAAAAAAAAAAAAAAACACAGCTTGCATCAAATATGAACAGACACACATTTGAGGTAGATTTGTCTTTTTTAGGGCTTTGGTTTAACATTTAAAAAAAGTCTGAAGTGGTGAAATGAGACCATGAAGTGCAGTTATGGAAATTAAGTGTGAGTGACACATTCATTTGACAGTTTAGCATACACCAAAACACTGCGCAGCGCTTCATAATACTATAAGACTGGAAAATTGAGTTTTATCCTGCATCTTGAAGCTCGTAAAAAACCCCAACTGGGAATAAAAGCATTCATATTATGCTCAAATGATACTTTTCATGTGCATAAAGTGCAAGGGTCAGCGTGATGTCAGTCAGTTTTGTAATCTGCTTACCGTACATGCCGATTAACACGCGTGAAACATCCGTGGCTAATGTAGGATAAACAGAGCTGAGTGCATGTCTGCTGTCCGTGTCAGCATCCAATTTTGAGTCCACTGATTTGGAGGATATCCAACCCTGTACAAAGAAATCTACCTGGAATGTGCACTCAGACGTATCTGATTGGCAAACACCGTGCAATGGGATTAAGCTTCTCTGTTAACAGATGAAGGTGATGACTAAAACGTCACTTCACACTACACTGGAATTGGGACACCAGTTTCATGTGCACATCAGGAAGCGGGGTTGAGTGTGAGGGTAAGGATTCAGACTCACCTACCTAGCTACATTACTGGATGATGTTGCACTGCATTACTTTGGACGGCCCACTTTTGATTAGGGATTTCCGGTGCACCTTCAGTAAGTCAACACCACAGCCCTCTCATTCATTGATATGAATGAACGTGCCTTTTTTTGACACAGTGCTAATGTTGGTCCAAACGTGGCTTAAGGGTGAAGGCAAAGCAAAGGAAGAGTTATCGCTCAGACTTTTTGGAAACGCAGTCTTTTCCTTGACGGTAAAAACCTTAACACAAGGTTATCTTCTGATGTGCTGGAGGCACAGCTTGTCAGGGTGAAGTACGGTGAAGAGAAAAAAGTTCTGAGAAGACCTGAATTCAACTAACTGTGACGGCAGAGGTCAACAAACCTCAACACTTATCAAACTCTTTCATTGTTCTATCTTCTCACTGAAGCAAACCTTGGTACAGAAGAAATGAAGTGAAAAAGAAGAGAACATGGCGCAGATAAGCCAGCGAGGCACATACATGTACTGTAAGCTTAGCTGACAGTATCTCTGGGAGAACAGTGCGTGATGTTTGGATGGTTGGAGGGAAGATAAGCAGTGTTTCTGGACAGTGTTTGAGGATGCGTATCCTGCAGTAGTATCAAATGAAGCAGGGCAACCCTATCTACTACCAGCTCTCTCTCCAGTTTAACACTTTGGCTTTCAGTCTGGCAGTCAAGTGAAACGTTGTTGCTGTGTTCTTTAAGCAAATCCAACGACTTGCACATTACCTACAGAAGGAGAACTCACAGCAAACACAGCCTACAAGAGGTACAATACCACTGGCAGACACTAAGGAAGTTTCAGACAACCTGAAATTAAAGCTGAATAAAACTTACAGATCAGGACTGTAAAACTGTAATCGCAATACAGAATTTAGGTGGAAGGTAAAATAGGGACAGCTTCCCTTTTTAATTGTGCAATGAACCAGAAATGTCTGGATCACTGTGCAAATCTTTGTTATGTTCAGTGAATCAAATAAAATTTTTGTGTTGCACTCATGGACTTATCAGAGCTTTGCAGGCAGGATTAAAAATGTCTTTGTCATCTTTGGATGCAGTTAGCTAGACTATCTAGCTACATCCATGACAAATAATGACAGAAAAATGCAATACATATTTTAAATAAAGTATAGCATGCTGCTCTGTTTTGAATGATTCTGTTTGTTATCCATTGCACGATCGATGGAGGCTGAATCCTTCATGAATTTGCTACAGGTACAGGAAATCTGAATTCATTTGTAAATAGAACAGGCAGTGACTGTGCTTTGTCGTTCTAGGCCTCAAATACACTCAGTGACATACAGAACCTGATTTGTTACTCGTGGAGCTGTTGAATTGTTTTGGTATGCTGTACATGATGCACAAGTCTGTGTCATTCCTCGAGTGAAGTGATACTCTGTCAGTTAAACACTTCTGCAGTCTTCTTGATATTATTCATATCTAATAGAATTGTTAGAAGTTGATTTCAGGCTGTTGTTTTACGTGTTGTGCTGAAATGATTCTAAATTCATGTTTCCTGTACCTTTCAGGTTTTAATGTACAAATACACAAAGCCATTAAAAACAAACAAAAAAAAAAAGACATGACTGGTGTTGAAACGGTTTTAAAAAAATTAAAACCGACCAAAATGGCTTTCTGATTTGAATGTGGAAAAGCTGGAGGACTCCACCTATACCTGATTTTACTATTCGTCCCACGGAGAATATGCTATCCACATCTGTGTCTGCAACATAGAGGTGTATGTTAGAGTCCCTTTGTCCCTTTATATGTTTTTGGTTTGTTCACTGGACTGGAAACAAAACATCAAAAAACAAATGTATGGACTGCTTAGGACTATGGGTGTACATGTTTTTATCAGTGTTCAATCACCAGAAAATAAGAATCTTTATGTTTTTGTTACCTTAGAATAACCAGATAAGACCGAATGGTACATCTTAAGCGATTTATCCTAATAAAATATCCTGCTGTTGTTTCATTTCAGTGAACAACAGGTACAGCAGAGAAGCAAGGATGTTGGTTGCAGACAATAAAGTGTTTGATAAATAGCTGAATAAACTGTTAGCCATATTACAACACTGCCCATGCATTTCCTGTCCACCTGCTTTAAGCCCATTTTTCATCTTTTTTTTTCTGTTGATTAATATCCACTGTTTAATTTAAATTTAATAACAGCCTTTCTGCTATAGAGGTTCATGCAAGTTGCTGATTAGCATTTATTTGGCCACATTTTGTATTTGGAAACAGTCATAGATTTATATGTATATTTGGTAATATCATCTTACATTTACTTCCCATAACTAACGCTGGTTATTTGTTATACTGAATTTTGTGAGTAATTCAATAAATATTTACATTAATCATAGTAGCCTAAGTCTGCATTGTATTCATCTGTGATTGCTTAGATTAATGGCTGATCTGATTTCCCCGCTTTGTAAGAGGGTATTTATTTCCAGTTGTATTTAAACAGATAGTACAAGCTGTATCAAGGCTGATTGGAAAAGATAAATGTACGACTGAATTGTCTGACACATTCTCTTTTCTGGCTGCCAAAAGTTTACGGACTCAGGAAAAACTTCAGTGCATATGAAGAATAAGCATTTGCTTGGCTCTACTTAACACACTATTTTCTAATCAAGTCAGGACGCAGGTTAGCAGAGGCTCAGCAATTCTCCAGCTTCAACTCCACCAACCCTTTTATGAACTTTGAGGGAAGCCTTCAACCCTCACAAGCAGTGCACAAACATCCAATCCAACCATCTCCCAAATTGCTAGCAAATGCTGATGTGCCTGAGGTAAAAAAGTAATTTTCTCGTCTTTAAATCAGAGTATTTTCAGAGGACCTGAGTTGAAACTAACAGACTGAAAACAAAAAAAGGATGTAAACTTACAGATGAATAACAAAAAATCTATTCAGTCTTGCTGGATTTAAGGCTCCAGGATGGATTCATACCCCCCCCCCCACTTACTAAATGGCGAAATAAATAATAATTTAATGTATAATATCTCAATGTAGCACCTTTTGTTATTCTGCTCATTTATTTATTTGCTTAATTATTTATTTATTATCTGATTTATTTAACAGATTTTTTAAAATCTCTTTTATAATTTATGCTGTGGTGTTTTAATCTGAGTTTTTGCTCATAATTTTGTTTTACAGTGCACTCTGAAATGACAAAGAAATCTTGAATCTAAAGGGTTTAGAAAAGCCCTGTTTACGGTCTGTTAATCCTGAATTCAACCGCCACAAAGGGGTGATTACGTGATTAAAGGACTGCAGTACACACCTCGTAATACTCTAAACAGCCTGGGAAAATGTTCACAGCATATCACATACATTATACATATCACCTCGCTCTTTTATAGTAGAGATGCAAAACCCAACCAGCAATCTAACTTTCCCTGCTCTCTGTCTTCAAAAGATTTTGTGATTAAAAGTGGCAAAATGAAATAATAGTATGAAAATCAGTTAACAGCATTGTGCTATTGTGGAAATCGGGATGAATGAACCTTTTCTAACATATTTCACATTTTCATAGTTATTTATTTTAGATTTATTTAAATGATTATTGATTTCATTTTTTTTTTTTTTTAATTATGTATGCATGAATACATTTTCTACATGCAGTACATTAGGCCCTGACACTCTACGAAACAGTGACTCAGCACTAGGAGAAGAATGCTTCTGCCAGAATGAAAAACTAAACCTTTAAGAAGTCTAAAAACAGGTCAAACCAGCCCATTTCACAGTATCAGTGTCAGCACCTGAACATGGCTCAGCTGTCTCTTCATCAGAAAGCATTTCTGAAACATGAAATAATCAAGAAATGAAACACTTGAGCCCATGTGAGTAACGTCCAATATTCAAAAACTTTCACTCTGAAGCAAATGGACTGGCTCCCCCATCTGGTAAAAAGTTCCATGAATATCTTCTGCAGACAGACACCCGACAGAAAACAGATTACTGTTTTCATTTCAGTCAGTATCTGAGTCTGTCCTCCACATTCCTTTGTTCAAAAATGGTGTGGACATTTAGATGTGCAGACAGCATTAAAATGCGACGTGAATTATGAGAAAGGCTACAGCACAGTAAACACAGCTAAGAAGGATGCAGCAAGGCTCAAATTAAGACTTCAGTTTTTTCGCTTTTAATATTTAAAATGGAGAAGTGGTTAAGCATGGTTGAAGACTACAAACAGAGAGCTGTTTCCCATGGCTTGGTTCACACTGTACTGATACGCCCACGTGAGAATTACAGCACAAGTCTGATGGCAAGTTAAAGTGGAGAGAAATATTCTGACTATAGCATACTGATAATGAATTTATAAGTTTGCATTTTTTTATGTGGCTGAAACAGATTTTTCTGCTGACCCTGTCCACATCAGTGCTTTTATTATTATTGTTATTTTCATGATCACTAATGTCTATACATTTATTCTTATGATAAAAGTTGTTGTTTATAAAGCGGCAGGAGTTGTTGAAAACAAATAGAATATAAAATATCTTGTTTTATACGCCCAACAGTACAAAACCCAAACTTATTCAGGCCATACAATGACATGCAGCAAATCCTCACATCTGAGGAATCAATAAATGTGCCCTTGAGAAAAAAAAAAAAAAAAAAAAAATCAATATTGTTGTTTATTAATACACTTAATAAATACATACACGCAATACAGTACATCTAATGAACGATCAGATGGGTACTCAGCTTATTGTTTCAGTATTGCAATAGTGCAATCTAATAGGCTAGAATACTGATCCTTACACCCTTACGTGATTTTAACCAGCTCACTCCAGACGTTACAGTATCTGTGACGTGTGTTTGTAACATCTGAGACAACTTGGGGATTTAGGAGGTGACACAGCAAATGATAATAAAGAGGCATCCCCGTCAGCAAAATCACAAATACATCTGCAGATGTAAGATCAGCACTGCTGCAGTACACAGAAAATCGAAAGGAAAACAGCACAGAATCAGACTGTATGGACGAAACACACAACCACTCACAGTTTGCTCTAAGCTGCTGCTCTATGCTATATCATCAGTACGAGCTACAGTCTCTCAGAGAATAAATCCCACAGCTTTCAGTTGCCACTCTTCACTGAAATAAGTTAATAAAGGTCACACTGAACATTGCATTATGCCCCCTTATCAAAGGAAGACTCACATGATTTGTGGCCCCAGCCTCGTAAGCTGATCCTCCCTGACGAGTAGTAGAGGAATCCCAGGGCCAGCATGGAGCACATGCCCAGGAGGAAGTTGCGACTGGGTTTCATTCTCATCTCCGGCTAGCGTACATGGCACATCCCATACGGAAGCCTGTTTGAGCAGAAAATAAGCTGGTTAGTCTGCACTCACACCGTGCAGCATGCTATTAGTTGATACAATCCGCCACAGAAACCCTGACATGCCGCAACAGGCAGCTGGAAGAGAATTCAATCCTGAGGAGGTGACTTGATTTGTAGTGATCCACGCTGGCAGGTGGGGTGGAGGCTTGTCATGTGTCATGTCCACATTATACGGTGGGATCCCGTACTAGGTTATTAAGCTCCAGGTGCTCCATGTGGCATTTAGTTTGTGGTTATTTAATTGTGGTTATTTCGTTAAATCTGTATGCTCCACTTACTGTAAACATTTATACACTGGAGTACAGCTCCTCTTACAGAGGAGCCCTGAGGCAAATGTTTCATACGATTCATACATCATCACATAGGACTGAATCCTGATCAAGGTGCATCATCTCCAAACAAAGGCAGCAGAGCAGCTGCTGACAGTGTTTGCACAAAACACTTTGAGATAAATATCTGCAAACATTTTTGTGTTGAGTCAGACTCAGTGCTTCGTATTTCATTTGGGAAGAGAAAACACAGCAGCCCGGTCACTGACTGACTGCACTTTCTATCCACATACATAGTAAAAATAACAGAAAAATCAATGAATAGATGTAATATCTATATTACGATATAAAGTCATTTATTATTAAATGTATTATTATTCATGTGTATTTATTCATTTCAGTCTTACCAGATTCTTTTCATTGTCTGAAATCATCTTTTACTTTCCTGCTTCTTGGGCATGTGTGCACAATACAAGGCGGTGAATATGACCATTCCTTATTTTTGATGGATATTTTTTTGAATCACAAAGTTGCCATGGTGGCATGCACTGTGTAATAGTTTATTTAAAAACATGTACACAACACTACTAACAACTCATGCTTGTCACAGCGCTTACTGCTACACTCACACTTTCTTATCACACTGTAACTTGACTGTTTCCCAAGTCGCTGTGAATAAGAGTGTGAACTAAATGACTAAAAGTAAATGTGTGTTTCTAACTTGTTCATGGTGTGTGAAGTCTTGTCTCTCAGCTCTTGTTAGTGTTCTTACACCAAATGAGAGACACATCCTTCTTTTACATTGCATGTATCTATGTACAGTGGAGAAAATTGAAGATTCAACATATCAATTTCATTAAACGTGTTCAATGCAGCTGCTCACCTGAATTTTTTATGAGATACTGGTAGAAACTCGATACAACTATAGAGATAAAGAAATTGGAAGTGGAGTAACAGGAAAAAGTTTGGAACACACTAAGTGAAATGTATTTAATACTTGGTGGAGAAGCCTTTATTTGCACTGACAGCTTCAAGACTAATCTGTCAGGTGTGGTTTGGGCCCATTCTTCCACACAGACATACAGCCTTTAAATCCTGAAGATTCGGGGAGCCCCGTTGGTAAATCTAAATCTTCACTTGCTTCCACAAATCTTCTGTTGGGTTTAAATCTGATGATTGACTGGGCCAGTCCAACACCTTCATTTCCCTCCCTGCTTCAGAAGCAGCTGACTATCTCCTTTGCTTTCTATTTTGGGTCGTTGTCCTACTTCGAGGTTCACCCGCATCTCATCCTCCAGAATTTCAAGGTACACAACTCCATCTTCCCTCGTCATCTTCCCTTCAATAATTTGGATTCTGCCAGTACCATGAAAAAAAGAACAGCCTCATACCATGATGCTTCTAACCCCAAACTGCACACTGTATGTATGGTACTTTAGAGACTGCATTGTTGCCACACTGTTTGCTTTTTGCTGCTTACGAGCTTTCAGGACTTGAGTAATAATAATGTTTGTGAAGGTCTTGAAAAAGCTCTTTGCCTCTGCCCATCGTGAGATGTTTATTGTGCGTGACAGCTTGGTAACAAATGATTAGTTTACTTGCAGTCAGGGGTGGTTAACCCCTTTTGATCAGCTGATTCTAAAGTGCACAGAAATGAGGACTGATCAATGTGGAATCAGCTGGTTTACTGCTTTTTCTCCTCGCTGTGTTCAATACTTCTGTCATTCCACAGAACTTTTGTATTGTTCGGAATCTTACAATTTCTTTACGTGTATGGTTTTATTGAGTTAACACCAATGTCTGGTCTAAATTTCACTGGAAACAAGTTTAATGAAAATAATGTTGACATGTTTAATTCTAATACTTCCACTGCTGTATGTTTACTAGTTTGTTTCCCATTGGGATCTTCTGTATTTTGTTTTTATGACATAAAACATATTTTTTTAAAGAAAATTGGCAAAATGCTCCTTCTTTTCATCCATTCCATGACATAAGCATCTCCAGTGACGGACAGTATGTCAAAATGAATGATGAATAAGACTGGTTCGCTCTGTGCATTTGCCATTAGGTAAGTGACATTTCTAATTCAGGACATTCCCTTCTTCATCCAACAGAGCAAATGTCTCAATGTGCTGACTGTTCAGAGCTGGCTGTGGAGGAGAGGTCAGGACAGGTCCATGAATGTCGCTTTCTCGTGTTTCAGCCTGAACACAGTAACAACACAGGACACATCTTTACCGAGGAGCTGCCTCCCTACTTTCATTTGTGCTCTCCAATCAGTGTTAACGGGGAGCAATTTGTCCTTAATTGACATAACATTAGACACACATAAAAAAAAAAAAAGTTATGACTGTGGGCAGACGTGGTGAGTCAGACTTATTTAATTTAATGACTAACGTTATGTCGGAGGGATTCTGCACTGGAGAAGAAATAACGCTGAGACTGCGAAACAAGGACGGTGACACCAAAAATGAAGCAGCTAGTAGCCGAGTTAGCTCATTAACCGTGTTTAGCTGTTGCCACAGTAATGGTGGCATATTAGCTGGAGTAGCTTATCTTAACAAACCGCTGCTAATCCTCCAGCCGCTGGAGACAGATGTAAAACGCGCTGCCCTTTAACACACGGCATTAATATGACCGCATGGACATCAGGTATCATTTCTACATGGAATAAAACAAGTAAGGCTAGCTTATGAGCATAACTAGCTGGCTACGCTAGCGAGCAAGCCATTCACGGACTCTTACCGGACGGATACCGTTAATTTTCAAGTTGACCTCAGCTTCGTCTGTGCTTCCTGCCGCCGCGTCGACCACCGAGCTGCTGATATGCATTGGTCAACATTAGTCATGTGAAAATATCCCAAAAGTCTACTACTAGCTCTCCATTTTATCCCACCACACTTGAGGGGCAGACTCTGTGCCCCCCTTCTCTCCCTCCCCGTGTACATGCTCCAGACAGGCTGTACAGTGAGGGGGGGGTACCCGGTACGTCCACCGCTGTACGGAGGGGACGTCACGCCAAACTACGTTAAGAAAAATGTCGTATTTAATTTCTCTTAGCCTGTTGGTATATGTACACACTTAATAGAATGTTTTATAGTATTTTAAGTATCCTGAATTGCAACAAGACAAGCCAAAATACAAGTTATTTACAAAAAAACCCAACGATTTTCGATTAAATGTTAATTTTTTGAACGGTCTCCAACAAGTAAGATATGTTGGACCGGGGACGACTTTGCGGGAGCGCGCAGTGAAATTATTCTTTGGCAAAAATGCATATTATATATATTACACAGACATATTATATTGATACTTTGCCATTCAAATGTCGCTGTCAAAGTCGTAAACAGCGTCTTATTCATGTTTCATATCATGAACTCTATGCATACTATATCAGCAGACTCCAAACAGAATTGTATGAGGATTTATGGGCAGCAATACTGTGAATATGACGAGCCGTGACTGTCTCAGGCTTCCCTATCATGTATAGAAAAAATGTGTACCGTTTGATCCCAGCGTGCCTCAGTGCGTCACAGGTGCGCCAGGTGAGGTGCGTTCACAGGGCAGAGGTGTCCGCAGAGACGCAGCAGCTTTTCTTCTTTTCAGTTTTGGCAGCTTGTTGCACTTTTAAATATCCTCGATCATATGAATCGTATTGCACATATGCAGGTTCATATACATTGCCTCCACTGAAAATACATTGTCGCGCGCATGTGCTTTGCACCCCGCCTTTACTGATGGCTGATTACATGTGAGACACTTTGACTTTACAAACATTTATAACTGCAGACTTGCTGGCTTATTAAAACTCATAAGTGTGTATTAATGACTGGACTTTATTTCAGCCTGGTAACCTGAAAAGTTGCTCTTATTAAAGGCTTACAGTGGCCTGTGTTACCTTTTCAATTCAGATAACCAAAGTGGGGCACTGACTTGTGTGGAGGCAGCATGAAGAATATGGGAGAGTTAAAACATTGAAATACATGTGCATGCACATTAATAATAAAAATATTCACTGCTGCGGTGTCAACGGTATGAAAAATTGCCATATGTGCACATTTTAAATGCACATATGCATGTTTTCAGTGCATATGTTCACATTTTGAACATGTATGTGAACGTATTTCAAGTGTTTCACCCCATTCAGCCTAGAGGAACGTGTGGGCATACACAAACACAAGTATGTTAAAATATCATTTGTTTACAATTTCTGTCACCACTGACAGCTACCAAAATCTAATTCTCTGGCAGAACTGTGGCACGTCACTGCATATCACAGTATGGCGCCTATAAATGAAAGTCAGCCATAGATCAGTATAATGGAGAGGCCATTCAGATCCCTTGACATGCCCCTGATGTTTATTTATAGTATTAGTTATTAGACTTATGATATAATAACTTCCAAACCTTTCAGCTTAGGAGAAAAGTGCCAAAGAAAGAAATATAAATCAATGAAGACAGACAAACAGCGCTGAAGCAAATTTCTTTACTGAAACAAACAAATGAATTTTACAAAATGCTTGAATGATAATCTGGAAGTTCAGTTATTTCTCTTCAGGAAGAGACAACAAGAACAGACAGCTCATCTTCTGTGTCAACAGGTAACATCTTAAAATAGACTACATGACATTTACACTTCACAGGTTTCTGTGAAAATACACATAGAACATGTTTTACAAAACAACGCAATAAAATAGAATAGAAAATCCCCCCCTCCCCATGTACAACTCTATTGATACTTTATGAATAAAATAAATTTATTCTCCACTGAATCGATGAAAGCAGGATCTTTGAATTGGCAACCAACCAGCAGAAACCTCGCATCTCTCTGTCTGCAGTCTCACACCACGAGAACAAGTTCACAGGCGAACGATGACGTCTGAAGGCCACCTTGTTCCAGTAGCAAGTGCAACATGATCAATGAGCTTGGCCAAGAGGGAGGGGCGCACAATCCATGACACGTTTCATATATGTACAGTTAACATTCTAAAACAGATCTGTAACAAATTAGAAATGGCAGCACACCACTTTTTAAATGTCCTCGCAAACTGGACTTAAATAAAAGTGCAATGCACAACTTTCAGTAGAAGAGTTAGGAAACAACTGGGTAGACAAAGCGTGTTAAAAATCTGAATGGGTTCTTTAAAATTCATCTATATACCGTAGAAAAAATAGAACATACGTCATCGACCTCATCCTCCGCAGTGTTACTGCAGACTCCTGTCTGTAACGCAGAGGCTACTTTCTCAAAGCACCTTAATAAATAGGCTGGTAAAAACAAGTGTAAAAGCTATATTCAGTTCTAAATGTCAAGGAATGCAGTTCATAGTTAACAGTTAGTTAAAGATGAGGCATAATCAGTGGTTTAAATGGCATTGCTCCCACTTAAAGAAATACTTCATCCATATATTATTATTTTTGGATCCGTTTGTTACATCATGTAGTCTGGAATGCTGCGGGGGGAGTTTGACATGCTGAGGTTGCAGTTTTCTACTTGTGTGCTCAGTGTGTCCAAAACTGCATGTCAAGCCAAATCTATTTTTACACTAGAAAACATTAAGTCTGCTCGATACACGTCTTGGTCGCCTTCCAAATGTCTGTATTAGAGGATAACCTCAACTCAAAGGCCATTTACTAACTATTTCAGAGCTTTAAGCTGTAGTTGAAGGCCTGAGAAAAGCTAAAAAATTGACCAAGATCAACAACAAGGTCAGGCTGTACCGCAACCAGCCACCAGGGGGTGATTGAGATGTTTTGGCTTCACTTTTGAGGAGCCATTAAGTCATCCAGCTTTATATATATTGATGGTATAGGCAGTACCATGTATTATAAGCTCAAGTTAACGTATTGGCAAAGCAACCCTACACGTGCTATGAAATGTTAAGAAAAGTCTCTTTCCAGTTGTCTCTTTACTGCCCCGTGGGACAAGTTTAAAAAGGCAAGTGTATATACAGTAGCCGTTGGGTTTCTTATCAAGAATGTATGCGAATATTACTTAATACACTGAGGTGGTGTAGTGCAAGCACTTGTTTTGTAACGCAGAAGTCAGTATTTTCCAAGGTCTATCGACAAATCTGATGTACAAACTAATTTGACGAATGATTCTCAGCAAATCATAGCTTTTGGTAGAACTGTCTTTTATAAAAAAGTGGTCACGTTTTTATTGTACCGTGTTTGTTTTTCTAAGTGGAACTGAACTATGAAATAAGATTACAAATGGATGCTACACTCAAAAAAAAACATATTTAAACTCTCAAATATTCATATCCACTTAAAATGCAGCTACGTTTGTATGTCTACCTGTAACTTAAAAAAAAAAAAAAACGTCTGCCACTTTTCATTACAAACATTCAGTGCATCATTCCAGGCTATCAGAGGCAAGTAGCTAACCAATGCAACGCTTTTTTTGGGTGAAGTATTCCTTTAATCTGAGGATAATCCCAGTGCAATTTTGGTTTCTGATTTATGCCTGCGAAGAGTCTAGCCATGTCGACGGGTTCCAAAAGACCATCGATTTATAAACTCACTTTAGGATAAAACAGCTGTTAATGACGTGTGCTATTGAACTGTTTTGGGAGGTTTGTAAAGCCAATGAGCTTTTCAGCAAGTAAATGGAGCTGTTGACTGAAGAGGTCATTGATGGGCCTAAAGATCTGAACCATTCAGCACCTTTCAGGTTGGATACAGGACTTCTTTTCACTGTGGTGGTTTGGTTATCTTTAAATGTAATTTATTGAGACACTTCCTTCTCTGACTGTGCAAATTACCTGTGGTCATGTGTAGCAAGTAGATATGCAATGCCCAGTAGAAAGAGCAAAAGAGACAACAGACAGCTAACAGTGAACAGTAAACAGAAAGTACTTTACAGAGTTTGGGTCCTTCATTATGCTGCATTGTTGTGGCCTTGTAGGCTGAACCAATGTCAGGTCTAGTTTAAAGGCCTGAATTATTTCAAATGTATGTTATGTTCACGTGGTGCACTTTCCTAAATAAAGCTGGGTTCAGACTAACATGACAGAACTCTAGACTCAGAAAATGGAGCCTGGCAGGTATCAGGGGTTTTTAGAGCAGATGTCAATAATCGATTAGTCAATCAACAGGAAATGAATCAATATTCATTTTTTAGTCATTTTCCAAGCAAAGAAAACAAACTATTTACTGGTTCCAGCTTCTTCCAACATGAAGCTGGCTGCTTTCCTCTGTATAGATTGTTCTAAACCTTTTTATAATTCCCAGACACTATTTAGTAAACCTTCCCCTTAAAATTATATCATTAATAATTATAAGTGTGTTTAGGAAGACAACTAAAGAAGTAATTACATTAAGGCTATTCATTTGAAAGAATGAATTCAGCCATTTGAGGGCAAAAACGAGTCACTTACAAACTTTGACCTCTGATATCTGTCGGGCTCTGTGTCACAGGCACTAATGGCAGCATATCCTTTAAACTTAAGGAAACACTCAAGTGGCAGAGTTCAGTGAAATGTTTAGTAATTAAATGAATTACTGTAGTTTAAAGTTGAACTCCAGTCTTGGTGCCTTACGATCAGAATGCTACTTTATTAAACAAATAAGCCATTTTCATATTGCTTCCTATTGTTATGTACTGCCAGGGCTCGACGTCAGCCTACTGTGTGGAGTCCTATGCAAAAACGCAAAAAATCTAAATCGCAGTCGAACAAAGCAAACAGAACTCTCTTTGACTTAACAAAGATGGATGAATGAGAAGTAAAAAAAAAAAAAATGGAGAACAGTCCGAAGTGGGTCCTGAAGGAAGTCATCTGGGGCTACACTCTCTCAGTGGCTAGCTGCTAAGTTAAGGTACAGTGAGCACAGTTCAGTCTGTCAGTGCTGGTGGTGTGTGTGTGAGCAGACAGGGAGTGAGGGTTACTCCATGATGGCTCTGTAAATCACAGGCTCTATGTAGTCCCCCCTGTAACGTGAGTTAATCACTCTCTGTCTCTTTGACTCCTGGATGATCTCCTTCTCTTCAAAGATCCCATCAAATCTCATGTCCGACGCCTTCGACTGCGGAGACAAACACAAGACTGCATGACGACACCGCTGCGCATTTTCAGTGTCATTCATTGATTTTACAAATTCTACGTTCGGTCTTTGAACACCTGATGTAGTCTGTGGAATAAAGAGTCCATCTGTGTGGTTTGGGCTGAACTTACCAGTCTGGATTTGACTCTCTTGGGGAGTTCTTCATCCAGAGAGTAGACATCATCTCTCTTGGCTGTTAGCTGCGACCCATCTTCGAATTCCACCTACGTTGCAAAAATATAGCAAACAATGCGGGTATGTGGTCATCATCATACCAATCTGTACTTTTAGCTTACTAAGTGCTTGATAATAATAACAAAAGACAGCAGACAACATCACATAACTTAAGAACGTAGTGTGAGCAGCGTTTATGTTTCAGAGGTTCGAGGATTAAGGACAGAGAACGTTCACGAAACGCTCTATGGCTATACATAGCTCCTAACTGGCTGAGTTAAGGGAAGCTCTGAAAATAAGAGGATGTTAGTTGGAACTTCAAAACTCTAAGAGTCATAAACAAAGCATTTTATAGCACGAACACCTGAGTAGTTCAGAGGACTCCTGAGACCTGCTCACAAACAGTCAAACGCTGCAGGTTAAGCAGCTTGTAACCTCAGCGATTTATAATCCTGATTCTAAAAAAGTCGGCTCGCTGCATGAAATGTAAATAAAAACAGAATGCAATGATTTGCAAATCCTTTCAGACCAATATTTAGCTGAATACAGTGAAAATACAAGATATTTAAAGTTTAATATGATCAACTCTATTGCTAAAAGGTTCACTCTCAGTGTTGTGTAAAGGTGCATATACCAAGACAAATGTGGAATCAGCAGGAAGGATGTGAAAATGATGACACCCAGGGTGCTAAAATAATCCTTTGACTTGCTGAAATCTAATGATTTTAGCTAATTCTAAGCATTTCTGCCCCTAGTTGCACATTGTGGCACGGTGAGCATGCTTTGAGTATGATGTACTCTGTCTCTATTGTACTATTAATAACAGTAAGTCTAACTTTTTCAATGTGACACAAAACTAACAAACGAATCTTACCAGGTACATGTGAATGGCATGAGCTGCCACAAATTTGGCCCCGTACACCAGGCCGTCCGTCCATCGCACCTGAACCACTTCACCCTGGGGTGGGGGTCCAAGCTGAGCACAGTCTCGGTTCTAACAGAGAAAGGACAGGATATTATCAATGATGCATGATGTCCTTGATGTACAGAAGAAAACAGAAAATCCATTTGTAGTACGATCAATCATTATAGGTCAAAACTGTTCATGTATTTTCTAGTGAGTCCTACCACGATGTCTTCGGGGAAGAGATTGTCGCTGAAGGAGCCGTCATCAAAGTTGACCTCGTAGAACGTCTCTTTAGACAGCTGCACCACATCGCACTGGTAGTAGCGGCCATTCTTGTGCTTGCATATCACCTTCTGTCCCACAGTCAGCTCATGCATGGCTGCTTTATTGCGCTGTCAGACGAGATACAGGATATCACATTTTTATGTTGACTGGAACCTGCTTTGGGATTCTCTGACATTTGGGGCACTTTAATCTAACAGAACTGGACAATGCTTTCACTGCTGTACAGCCAAAGGGGGAAAAAAAACGTGTAAACAGTGCATCTCTAGTTCACAGTAAGCTCTTAAAGAAGAGGACACCTGATCCTCTGTGCTTCCTTACCTCAATCTGAGTGGGGCCTTTGTGTCTACAGCAGGTAACATGGACCACAAACGGCCATTCATCTGGCTGCATGAGTACTCCGGCGGCTTGGGCACAGGTGGGGTGGTAGGCAGTGGGACATCGGCCATGAGAGCACTGCACGCAGCAGCCAGACGCCTTCTTCATCCGCTTCTTACAGTAGTAACATTTCTGTTGGAAGTTAAAAGACAGGAGAATTAAGAACCTAGGACTGCAGTGGATTTAGGCTCAATGAAGATGAAGCTAACACAATAGGACCAGTATTGGTTTGATGATGGCCGACAATATTTCACAGTACAGATGGTTGGATGTTCCTTAAGTTTCCAGTGTGTCCCAATTTTAGTTCTGTGTGCTGCAGCACTACTGACAGGACCAAAGTTTGAAAGTATGGACACACTGTAAATGCTCAAATAGTGGCTGGGGCCTTTATTTAGCTCACCAGCAGAGGAGGTGCTTTTTTTAAAATAATAAATATATCTGATCATGTTTTAGTAAGAAGACTTCCTGATTTCTGATTTCCAGCCCTGTTTTGATATAAACTCAACACTTTCTCCACGTTCACCTCTGAGTCATGTCATACTGTCCCGGAGGATTTGTATTAGGGACAATCCACACATATTAAGATGCACTGATGATGTATAGGTGCTGTATTTTTTTTTTACTGTGCTTTGTCCACAACAGACTGCTACTGTTGCAGGGCTGCTCTCCTTTATAACAGCCTGTAGTGTGAGTGTTTCACTTGTGAAATATTATTACATTCTGACACCTGAATTGGTAAAATACACAGATTTGATCATATCACATGACAAATCTTATATTTCTTCTCTGCCCTTCTCATTAGCAAATGACTAAAAACCATTCTGGTTTTTCTCAGTTTGACCCTTTCACCAGATAAAATGACAAATCATGTAAATGTGGCACATGACGTTAGCTGTTAGCTAATGTTACGCGGCCAAAAATCATCAACAATTGTACAGAGGGCACCCTTTCTGTAGCTCCAACAACAGAGTGATACGTCTCCTTGAGTAAAATGATCAGCTGATGGCGTCACGGGTCACTAAAACCTTCATTAATAACTGTAACTTAAACTTAAGCTTGTGAAAAAGAAAATATTTCAATGAGTCTGATATATTCAAGAGAGATGTACATCATATTGGATCTACTGTTTAAACTCCTGGAGCACGGCTGGTTTGATCTTTATTAGTTCATGTTGGCTACACTCAGACATTACTTGAATACCAGCTGTCAATCAAGAATTGGACGAGTGGCTCATTCATCAAGGTGGGACTGAACTCACCAGTTTAAATCTCTGCAAAGGGATTCCACTTAAATCCACAGGACTTCTTTCAGTGATGTTGACAAAGCGTGCCTCCAGCACAGCCACTGCACACAGCACATGTACCCACCTGCAAACACACACAAAGTATCGTGATATTATTATTATGTACAGTATTATATGGTTCTTTTTTTCTTGAAAATATTGAACCAAAATCTGTCTGCGTGACTGAGACACTGACAGCTGATTCCTGCTTTGTTCTACTATGCTCATGTGTTGGTAACATACTGGGCCTGAAACAGTGCAAACACAATAACAGTTGTAACCATTATCCATTTGTGCAAACAGCAACAAAGATACAGCAAAAGGAAAAGAGTGTTTGAGAATTAGTATAACACAGAGAGCAGAGCAGAGCGAGGCAGAAGGACTATCATACACTACACTTTAGCTGTGTATCAGCCAATAATATAACAATATAACTGGCAGTGTTGTTTATGAATGTGCAAAAAATTTTCTGCGTTTTGTTTGTAAGGATGAACGAGCTTGCGAGCGTCATAATATCCTGTGAGAGATAATAGTGCTTATGTGTTGTTAAGTTATAACTCAACGGCGCACACATAATAAAAAAGAAAAGGAAAATGATGCAGGCGGAAATTAAATTTCACTTCCATTTTCCAGCAGAGCTGAAGAGAGAGAGACAAAACGGTGGAAGACGTCTCATTAAGCGAATGATCACAAGAAGCCATTAACGAAGAGCGTCAAACTCACTTAATAAACTGAAGAAATGAACATGAACTATTCATCTTTCAGAAATATCAACTGAACTATAAACATTTCATTTTAATCTGTGTGATCCAGTATGATACTGCGCAACACTAGCCGCCGACATGACGTTCCTCCCTACATGCAGTAATATTTACAATACATAGCGGCATGCAATTCTAGATGGCTGCATCTGTAGTTAGACCAAAACTATTCCAACTGCCATGTTGTCAGCTGTGAGCAGCTTGGCACTTTAAACCAGTTTGACTTGAACACTAAATGTCAGCAGATTTAATGATAAAGCACCATTATCAAAGAGCACATGTGCTACAATAGCTACCTGTGCTTTCCCGTTCCTAATGACTCTGGAACAACTTACTTGTTGTTGTTGGCTTTCTGCAAGGCTCCGCCCCTCAGCGAACACAAACAGCAATTCTGCAAAAAGAACACGAGAACGCTGAACTGTCAGGAGAACGAAGAGCAAAACCTCTTGTTGTCGTAGTTTGGAGCTACAGCAGCTGGAAACGTGTTTGTATTCACTGTAGCAACAACAGATAAACGTGTGACTGTGGTACATTCTTCATCCGAATCATGTTTATGTGGGTCAAAATGTCGCATCTGCAGTATGTGATTTATGGATTCTAACCATCTCCAGTGTGAGACGATTAGAGGTGCGGGATGTGCATTTTTTCAGACAATAACCTGTGTCTCATGGCAGATTTCCCATTGACGACTGATAACTTATCCTCCCAGATATATGTTGTGCATCCCTAACAGTACAGAGCAGTGTTTCTGTGGAACCACTGATTTTCTGTGTAGAGGGAATCCACCCTGGTGAGTTCACTGACCTCAGTCATGGCGTTGGCCTTGCAGCGCGCACATTTCCAGTCCTTGCTCACAGTGGCTGGATCCACACCGTAACAGCCTGCAATATACAAACACAAAGTCTGACACCCTGCTGTAGTGGGCTTTTTATGAAGGTCTGTTAGCCTGCGCTACCACCCACAGGCAGTGTTCTGTCAGTGCAGGTTCAAGTGGTAATACGATGGTACATTTCTATGCTAGTGACACACGAGAATGAGAATATGAGCCATGTGGACGGTGGTTTGACAGGGTTTGATCATGTACACACATGCTTTGTTACATGTTATACTGAGTCCAAGAGTGTGTGTGTACTGACTGGTGTGAACACGGACGCTGCACTGAGAGCAGCTGATGAGCAGGCTGGTTCCATCCTCCTCGAGATGAGGCGTGACCGGCTGGTCCTCACACTCAGAGTCCTCCTCTGTGGTGGTGGTGAAACACATCTCTAGGATCAGAGGTTTGGTCCGCATCCATCCGCCGGCCACCACGACAGGACCGTCTACACTGTTCCCACATTCAGTCTGACAACACACAGAAACACAGTGAAACAAGTCAAATCCCATTCTCAATAATTCCTAAAAACTGCAACTTTTCTCCTTTAACAGCTACTTCTTCACAGGACAGTTAATCTGTCGAGTCAGACATCAGGTGCTACCTCTGGACATAAAGTCTGATGCACTTATATCCCGATTAGCAGACTGGAAAACTAAAATTATGACTCTGTAATCATTAGGTAACATCCAAGATATAATGTATCTGCTCTAATATGTAAACACATATTTATGATTGTTATGGAAAATGCCACAGTAATAAATAGGTTAAATAGGTTTTTTAAACAAACACTTAAATGTATGAAGGAGAACAGCCGGTGTCATCCAACTGTCACTGTTTATTTTGCACTACACTGACATAAGGCTACATGTATATGCAGATAAAGCCGCATTCAGACAGGATCAGGGAGTGTGTCTATATGTGCTGATCGTAACCTCTGATTTTTTTGGCAGACACTGTAGCCTGCACTGCCGCAGCCAAAATGCACCACCCCCCACTCACGGGAATGGAAAAAGTGCCTTTTCGCCTAGTGCGTCCTGTCTGAATGCGGCCTAACTTATAGCAACCAAAGCTGGCCGGTATTGCTCAAACCAACCAAATGTAACATTGCAACTGTAGCGAGAGGGATTTACTTCATTTGATTTACATTCCATTCAAAGTCAGAGTTTAGTTTTTCCTGCTGGTCTCTTCATGCGTACAGCTCAACAGAGTACTGGGAATGACCGGTGAGTGGAGCGTACTCTGGTGCACATTACCTGCTGGTATGTTTGGAACAGCATACAGATGGAGCAGTATGGAGGTTTGGAGCCCATGCGCTGGTTGTACTCCCTCTCTTTTTTCAGGTTGGGAGGTCTGTTCTGCCACAGGTGAGCCAGAGGTTTAGCCCAGCTCTCCCCTTCCAGACCACCCTCCTCTACTGGGGGGGCCTCCTGGGGGGCCTCTGAAGCACAAGAGTAACAAACACATTCAGATTAAATAACAACTAGAGGATGCAAGAGACATTTCTGCATATCAGGCCAATATTAAATGGTTGGTTAGGTGGTTAGGCACCCCTCTTTACAGACCTTCATCACTCATGCCATCCTTAATGAGCGGATGGTGGCCTGGCAGCTGCCCAAGATCACTCTCCGATTCTCCATCTCCAGACACATCTTCTGCAACCTGATGGTCATACACAGCTACTGTTAACATCCAGGCGAGATGAGTTTTTATAAAAGGCCATCACTGTGCTTTTTTAATTTTTGCACGCTCAGCTTACCAACCTAAAACCTGCACGCATCACAGTGAATATTCAGCATCTGTATTTTGTCTTTAGACGGCGTTTGTGTAGCGTCTTAATGCAGCAAGTTAAAAAAAAAAAACTGCTCTTCAACAACTTACAACTTACGTACACACAACTTACAGGTGAGAGGCTCAAACACGTGAAGTACAGCATTAACTGTGTGTAACATCTGTGTCCACTCACTGCTTTGCTAACATGTCTGCTGTCTCTCTCCATCTCGTTGTCACTGCCCTCGCTCCTCTTCTCCTCTTTGAGCAGGTGTCTCCTCTCCGTAGTCTCCCTTGGCGTAGCTGTGGACGTGCAGGACGTCTGCGGGGCTCAGCGTCCTCTGAAACAGTTTGTGCGCCGGACTGCAGCCGTTGCCCGGCTGAGGCTCGTCGCTGTCCTCGGAGCACGGAGCCACCACCTGGCTCTCAACGGGCTCGGGAGGACAGGCGTCTGGAGCCGACACGCCGTTCTTCTCTTTCTTTGAAGGGCTTCGTCTGTTTGAAGTTTTCTTGGTACTTGCTTTGGACTGGGATTTAGTCTGAGGCTTGGTGTCTTCTCTCCTTCTTAGGCTCCGGCTTGACTTTTTCTGAAAGAATAACACAGCAATGATACATGCCAACCATTGGCTTTAAAGTGACAGTTCCATCTCTTATTTCAAGGAAAGAAAAATCAGGTCACAAGAGCCCAGAGTAAAGAGGAGAAAGAAAAAGGTCTCAAAGCTGAAAAAAATTCATTCTGTGAAGTGTGTGGTACCTTTATCTGGCTTGACAGGAACTTTAGTTGGAGATTCCTTGCGTGACAGCTTGACCCTCTTTGGCTCCACCTCCTCGGTCTCCACGGTCAGATCAGGTTTGATGTCTTCTGAGGCTTCAACAGTTTCAAGCTGACGCTTTGTCCCGGCCTGAGGCTTTGGACTGATACATGAGAGACATCAGTGAAGATATGTCTGACAGGACTCAGAGGGAAACACTGATTCCTACAGACTAGTGACAGCAAAGGAACATCTGAGTGAGGTACATGTACAAACACAAAATCTTCAGATGACTGAACTGAATATACTGAGCCACAGATTGAATCTGTGCACCTCCTCACCGGTGACTGACAGCAACCTTGTGAGTGATTCACAGTACGTTACTTCCTGCAATAGCCACAGAAACAATCAAACCGTGATGACAGTCACAAGCACTTGGCTGCTGAGCCATTAATAAACAGTGCTTGAGCAGTAAAGGTCAGTTTTGTGCTGAACTGGAACAGACTGAGTGTACTGTACCACTGAACTAAAGACAGTCAGAGCTTTCTGCAGTATGAACCGTGATGCGTTCACTGACCTTTGTGCACACTGAAAGAGATTTGAACAGAGATGCTATCGCTAAGCCAGAAAAAAAAAAAGTAAAGAAACTACAAACTGAATCTTTAAGACAGAAACAACATGAATCACCAGGGCCTACAATTCACATCCACAGTACAATGTCTTAAGATTTGTGCAGGCAGCGAGTGTATATCAAGACCTTTTGTCCTCCTGGACAGGAGTAGCGGGCTCTTCAGATCCAGCCTCGCAGGGACTCTTTGAAGGCTCCATCTTATCTTCTTTCACAAACTCAGCAGCCTCTGGCGTGGGTTTGGAGTGGTCGATGGGAGTGTTGTCTTTTCCTGCTTTCCACAGTTTGTAACGATCTGGCTGAAACTTGCGTACAAACACATCCATGGAGATCTTTACCATGTCCTGACGGCATGAACACTGGGAGGAAAACACAGAACAGCAGTAGAAAACCATGATTTGAGAACAGTTGCATTCATCGTCGGGGCTGATAACATATTCAAATATTCTAGCCTTGTAGTTGAATATTTGAAAAGTTTTACTCCAAGAGGATGATCCTAAGAATGTTTGTCTTAAAACCTCTGCAAAAGTATTCTACCTCTAACTTAGGCAACATTCAGACAGGATGGCAGGGTCCATTAATTTGAGTGGAGGGTCCAGCTGTGCAGGCCGCAGGGGTGTCTGCCACGAAAACTCAGTGATCTGCTGCAGAGAAGTTGGATCTAACGCTGCAGCTGCAATTAGATGCTCAGATCAGCGAAACCCTCCACAGTCAGCCTGAAATGTCTCAGAAACTGAGATTCTGATACTCTACCTGATGTGTTCTGGCTTTGTTTATTTCATGTACCTAGCTTCTAAATCTGTGTGACACCCCCACACCACCGCAGCACCTGATCCTGTCTGAATGAGGCTTTAGATATT
The DNA here is from genome assembly GCA_036365135.1 of Miichthys miiuy. Taxonomy (NCBI): domain Eukaryota; kingdom Metazoa; phylum Chordata; class Actinopteri; family Sciaenidae; genus Miichthys; species Miichthys miiuy. The sequence goes on from CM071609.1 coordinate 23,569,595, forward strand.
GCAGAGATTTGTCATTCTTGCTTTGTGCTTGTAAACAAGTGTGTTACAAAATATTGCGACATCATGATCAATACTAGCAGAACACAGAGAAGCAGCTGGAGTATTTGCATACAATTCATCACTGGATTAAGATTCACAGCTGTTCACTGATGTTTTTGTGTACCAGTGTCGCCTGTTTTCCGTAATCGATCCATCGCTGGGTGGCGAAGTTGGTCGACTCAGCACAGTTGAATCCATGGTTGAAACCGGCGTGGTAGCCAAACGGGAATGTCACAATGAACTGCCCGGCCTCCTGGGTGACCTGAACATAGAAGAGACACAGAACAACAAGAGCTGGTACATCATTTAGCTTGAACCTTTACACAGATTTTTCACATCATCATGTAACTTTTTAAGTTTATTTCCTGCTTGTTTATAAAATAACTAGCAGCTTTATTGCTAAACCTGCAGCACAGATGTTTTCTCCAGGGTGTCATGATGACAGCACAGAGTAAATGAAAAGTCACCTTCTCAAACGGTATGCCGTATTTTTTCAGGATTGAGGGCGAGATTAAAGTCATCTTGTGGCGCAGGAAGGCTTCACAGCTCTGAGCATTCCCTGGAAAGAAACCTGGAAATAGCGAAAACCATCAGTGAAGATAACCCTCTCTGTTTGTGTAAGACATGTAAACACAACTGCTAAAACGGTCTCTAAGGTACTTTCCATACAGTACAGAGGCTCACTGAAAGCAGCTTTGACTTCCTCTTTAAAACCACTGAACATGACAGGCTGAAGTAACTTGTGGCACCCAGTGATTAAGATTTGACCATCAATACTGTGAATGATCTATTTTTAATGACTTCCTGTTTCAAATCCATCTTTGTATTTCTTCAAGGAGCCAACACATACCCTTGGCGAGACGTTCCAGTCTTTTCCCATGTTCTGGTGGGACGACATACCTGAAGAGAAACAACAGTGCACAAATAGGATGAGGGCCAGCAGAGCAGACAACCTGGTCTACTTTGAAAGAGTTGTTTGTTGTTTTGGAGAACAAAGGCTGTAAATTATAACCACAGAGAAGAATAACTGTTGTTCACTGTGTCTGTACGTCACTCTGTCTCTGCAGGAGGAGGATTAGGATTATTAAAACAGACACTGCTAATACATATGCAGCAGTGAGAAGCTGAAAAGCAGTAACAGAGTGTGACGCGTGTCTGAGGTCGTACCAGGATTTAGGCTCTCCGAAGTGCAGGTAGTTGATGCTATACAGATCCATGTCCTCTGTGTGCCAGGCGAAGGCGCTCTTCCACATGCCAAAATAGAGGTATGGTGTGTTGACTCCTTTGATCTTAATCCCGCTCTCACTCTCCACAGTGTCCAGAATGGTGTTGAGACGGCCAATGTTCCATTCAGTCACATCCTACAAAAAGGAGGAATTCAGCAGAGGCTGTGATGACATGCTGTGCCTTTAACTGATCAGGAAAAGATGAACCTATACGAGTGTGTAAGCATCTAAAAGAAATGAAGAGATGTGCGCTCCATTTGGCGACACCTTTCAACTTATTGCACTCACTGGATCGTACAGCGTTCCGCTGACATCAGCTCCATAGAGCGGTGGGTTGAAGGTCAGGTTCTTCCAAAACTTCCTCTCCAGCTCGTCGAAATCCACGTATCGAGGATTACAAAACCTGCAGTGAGACGATATTCAGTCAAAGTCTAATGAATGAGCAGGTTTCAGTCTTAAGGGGGTCACCTACTGCATCAGGTAATCCCTGGCTCTGATTCACAATCTAACATGTGCACTGACTTGTCCATGTTGGAGGTCTTGCGGAACTCGTGGACGGTCATCGGCTTCTTCTGGATGTTGTACTGTGTGAACAGTCCGGACTGGCCGGTCACCACTTGCTGAATGGGAGCAGGAATCACCAGGTCATCGATGTCATCGTACGTCCGTCGAGGTTTCCAGTCTTTAGGTGGAATAACCTGCAAGAGAAGAACAGAACAGAGACATTTACTGTTAGAGAGACTGAGAGCAGGAGAGCACGACTCAGACAGCAGGCAGTACTCACTACATATTTCTAACTGGGTCAGATTGGCTGTTGTCCCTGAAACTCAGTTTGACTGACGGCAGCTTGACAGCAATCTAAAAAAATAATGACGTGCATGAAGTAGAAATATACATTATCACAAATTTACCATGTGAACTATTATTATAATTCTATAATTATAACTATAATTCCACTGATGCGCTGACACAATGCACAAATATGGGTTCATTCAGTCATTCATCCTGTGCCATGCTTCCTCTGGTGACTGTACCATAACACTCAATAAATACAACAATAAATAATCTTTGTGAAGCAGCCACAGGAAATATTCATTTCACATTAATACTATATTCAAATTTCAAGCAAATGTCTTCTGCTGTTTTTCTTTGGCTTTGCTTCAGGTAATGTGTTGGACTAATTCTATTTTCAACTTCAGCTTGTTTCTGTACCGCTTGTTTTGTTTACTGTGAACTTACAGAACCAAGCAGCATGGCTGCAAATGTAACACACACACACACACACACACAGTACTCATGTGGCTCAGGAGGCAAAGCGGGTGGTTCGATCCCCAGCTCCTCCAGTCTGCACGTGGAAGTGTCCTTGGACTGAACCCCACATAGTTCCTGAAGGCTGCACCATCGATATGTGAATGTGTGTGAATGGTTAGCTCACAAAACTGACGAACACTTGGCACCTTGCACTGCCATCAGTGTATGAACACACTGTCAACACACTGTATCACGATAACCTGACAAGACAGACTTTACTTACCTTTGCCATTCCAGCTTTGTGTGCTCCTTGTGACTCCATGTAGGCAATATACCGGGTGAAGTCCTTGAACTCCTCTTTGGAGGGGGTGAAGGTCATTATCCTGGAGCCCACGCTTTGGGCTGGTGTGTCTGTGGTCATTTTGGGATCGTTCCTTTGACCTCAACTCTGATTGGGGGAAAGAACACAGACATGAAGGCAGGTGACATGTCTGACAGTTACATGTTTGACAGCGTGTGGTTCACTTTAAAGTGTCTGACCCGATCTGAATCAGTTCTGTGCAATCATTTGACAGTAAGAGACCATCTGATAGACGAGATTAGAGCAGATAATTCTCTGTTATTACACAATGTATACTACGTATCATAGTAAACAGAATGAATGCTCTTAAACATCATGTGTAACTAAATGTTATTTTGTTTGTCAAAACAGTAAGGATGATGTCACTGTATTTTCTTCAACCAGGTCAAGTGAAAAACCTTTGTATTTAGACTTTAGACACACAAGAACAGAAGCCATGACTCTTACACCCAGTCAAAGCTGGCCCTAATTTACACGGAGAGAACTTAAAAGTCAGTTTCTGATTTGTACAACCGTTACTTTATCTGTGAAAACGGAAAAACTTTATCCAAAATTGTATCCAAAGATAAAAGAGAATAAAAATGTTAAGTACTTTTATGCATTCAAGTTGCTGCTAGCTACCGCTATGCTACTAAAGACAAGAGAAAGCTCATAAACCTGAAACCTGACTAACGTTACATTATTAGTGAGACGTCAACTACAGCAGTATTTTCTTTGAGTAGAGTTAACCAACAGAGAAGATGTTCAACTTTTAGCTGGCGGCCATTAAACCCTAAACTCTGACATTACGGACTTTACCAGCAAAACCATGAAGAGTTGTGGCTCCGCCGTTTAACCGTGATTGGATACAACCTTCATTAATTCTGATCCTCGGTCTGTGATTGGTCCGACGCCACGCCCGTCACGCGCCGTGGCCCACTGACAGCGCTGCTCCTCGGAAAAATATTTAGCTAGTCCGCTAGCTAACGTGCTAACTGCAAGATAACGTTAGCTCGCGCTGCGTCTTAAAAGTGTAGTCAACAAAAAACCAAGCCGCTGTCACACTCAGGGGTGAACAGCAGGTAACCATCATTTACAGACGATACGAGTGGCCCTGTCAAAGCAGATAATAACGACTGAGAGCAGAAGCAACCGCTAACGCTAAGTGTATAGCGGACTCGGAGATCTGACAGCTGCCTCCGCTCTCAGCTAACGTTAACTAGCAAACACGGCTTGTTGCTGACCGTCAGTTTCTTGTGCACAAACTTAAGAGTTACTGCTACTTTCCCACAAACAAACTCGTCCTAAAGTGTCAAACATTCACTTACACACGCCGAAATGCTGACGAGTTGTTATTTTCTCAGATCACAGGTAGTAGAGGAGAAATACAGACATCATCAGTCCGGGTAGAAAAGACAGTCCTCCATTATTCCAGTGACGCATGCCCAGTGTGTGTTTGTTTACATGGAGCTCAGTGGGAGGGGCTTCCGTTGTGCCCTAACCAATCACAACACCCGTGTTCTCCAAACCATGCCTCATACAGAGATTCACATTCTTGTCAGAGATTAATTAGAAAACACACCTTAGAAGAAATTATGATATGATATGTTATCTATATGATACGTTATTGCTCTGTATCTAAAGCACCCTAGTAAAATATGCACACCTGTTGACTGTCAGATTGTCACTTCAGGACAAGAGTGTAACATGCTTGAGACCAAACCGTGAGTAACCTGCTGAATGAACCTAATTTAAGGAAGCCAAACAATGTTATACACATTTCTTGTCAATGGCTTAATGCTGCTATAATATTAATGTGTATGCAGTAATTGGAATCAGTATTCAGATATCTATTTATTCATTTTTAATTCTAAATATCAAACTATTTTCTAAGAATGAACTGCAGTAAAAAGATGAAGCTACTATCATAATCATCCCTGAATTCAGCCATCCTGGTCTGGACTGAGGAAGTTAAACTACAGCAAAGCCACGCTATGAGAAAACTAGTTTGATTCACTGCTGTACATGCGATATGAAATTGTAACAATGTAGTCACGTGAGTCCATTGCAAAAAAAACACCCACTTGATGCAACAAATGTCAGTTTTGGTTTCAGACATCTGCCAGGTGGGGGGTGTTGCACCATGCAGCATTACCCAGGGAACTTCTAGAATAGCATGCAACAAAATCTCTAAACATTTATTGAACATTTATACGACACCTAATATATTCAAGTTTAGTTTTACAAATTTAAAGGTTGAATTCAGGTCATAAAGACTAAATAAAAGCCAAATATATTTCACAGGTGAGCTAAACACCCAGCTTAGAGAAGCAACAGTAAAAATAAAAAATCATCCCTTTTCTGTGTATGTTGGCAGTTTCAGTAGTTAACTAATGAACATGAAATAAGATAACTTCTCACTTTAATCACTATGCAGACTTGTCCAGGGCATACCCCGCCTCTTCCCATTCAGCTATAGATAGGGGGTCCAGCCCCCTGCAACTCTGATGAGGATAAGCGGTTACAGAAAATAGATAGATAGACGGAATCAAATGCAAATTTATACCAGCAACCTACTGCAAAATGTAGTTAAACTACTAGTTTAATGTAGTTAATTTTAGCCTCAAACAGTTACATTTAAAGAATATGAGTCTGTGGAATGGAAGTATTCTCGAGTACAGTATTTCAGACTCCACTAAATTATCTGTCAACTAAATGAACTACTTACATTACAGATGCTTACAGTACATGTGAATGCATCATCAATATTAATTTTACCGATTTTCCTTTTTACTGATAATGCACTATTACTCATGCACTAAATAAGTATTTCTTAGTAAGTTAGCAAAGAATCTAAAAACTTCTTACAGCACTGCACAATACTGCATGACAGTTAAGGTATAACACTGGTTTTTAACAGGAATATAAAAGATCCTACAGGATTGTATTCCAGTTGCGGAGGAGTCTTTATAAATTGATTTCCTGACTGTTGAAGCTCATTAAGAATTTAGAATTCATAAATATAATCTCCTGACACTGTGGTATATAATTCACTGTGATCAACATCCACTTATGAAACTTTGATCATAGATGTGAAACACTGCTAATGTGCACATAACTACAGGAAACAGAAGAGAGTGCTGCGAGAGACGGGGGTGAAAAAGGGAAGGGAGAAATGAGTGTGTGTATGTGTGTTTTATGCAACTCTGCATTCATTTTACCATCTGTCCCCCTTAGAGGAGCAAACACGGAGTGTCACCCCACAGCACACGGCTGAGATGTGAAAGAAATCCACAAATTTTATATTAAAAACCCAATTATTCAACTTTATTAACATCAAGGTTTTCAAGACATTTTCTCTGCTTTTTTTTATTTTTTATTAACAAATAGAAAACAGATCATGTATACAACAGATAGGACCCTACAGCATTACTCTGTGATTCATCCAAAACCACCTTACTTTGTCATCTCATCCAGTGAAAAACCACAGAGATCCACCACTGAACATTGATGCTGCTCTCTCAGTTACTGTCCGTACACAGTGATAAAATAGTTGATCTATAATATATCATGAATGGGGATCCGGTGTATCTGCTTGTGTCCTCCTGTCCATGTATGCAAACAGAAAGGTGCAGGTCGTGAGATGAATGGGGAAGTCTGAAATGTGTTAGGATCATTAAATCACTCCGGTGGATGATGATGTCAGAGTCATGTTATGTGCAGTTTACAGTATGTGGTCGATGATGTAATGTAGCACACGGGGCTATTTTTGTATCAACACAATGTCTGGAAATTTTGTGAAATGAGTATGAGCACTGAGAAGCAGATTTCATGTTAGAGGAAGTTAAACACATGTTCAGCTAAGCTAATTTAAGGAACTTTGGCAGATAGCAAGACAAGGGTAAGTGAGAAAATATGTTTTTTTGTGTGATTGTGTTGAACTGGCCCATCATACTTTCAGATCATATTCCATCTGTTAATGCTCTAAAAATCAGCTGTGATGATATTCAAAATGGTTTGTTTTTTTTCATTACCGTGAACACACACACTGTAGTTTATTTTGACTCAGCCCCACACACACAGTACTGCTGCCACAAATCCGCACTAGATCCCTGCTGTTTAAGCAACCTTGTCTAAAACCACACTGCCAACCTGTTAAAGGACAATTACTGAACTGAGCGGGCTTGATGCTGAGAGCCGCACATGAGGAAGTCAGAAAGTACTGAGAGACAGGCTGACACGCTGTTTGTTTTGGTGTGTTCTTGGAATTGTGTATGGAATAATCAATCAGGTGAAACTTCAGTGCTGAATCTTCTCTGATGTCATAATGGATTGTTGTTTTTTTTTCATGCATGCAGCATGTGATCTACATTTGACATCATCACACTCATTTGACAAAAATTCTCGAGAACAGGCCGTCTGTGTTTAAGTCTACCTGAGTCCATATTAAGAGGGGGTGTGTAACCTTTCTCTGACTGGACGTTTCCAGATCTCTGAAGGAAAATTAGTCAACAATTACTGACAAGAAACTCTTACATGCTAGCAGTTGTGAATCATCTTGTGTTTAGAGCAATCCGTTTATTTCATACTGCGGTTCACAAACTTTGATCTGTTGGTAGATATCATCATTCTGTCAATATCAAGACAGGAAGTCAAAGCCACATTTCCCCCTCAATAAGACCAACGGAGTAATGATAACATTAGAATATTATATCTATGGTACAAAATAAAATAATTAGCAGCTGTGAGTATACGCTCTCCAGTATTAATAACTCGGAGCATGTTGAAAATACATGTCCTTTGTGCTAATAAAATAAACAAAAGATAAGCACATTTTTAAAAAAAGACCCATTAAGACATAATAACCAGTGTAAGTGATTACAAAATAATTCTAAACATTCATAACAACATATTAATGATGAATATAAATGAAAAATAGCTGAAAAATAGTTTTTGCTATTAGGAGGAGGCAGAAATTGGGGAGTGACAAGAGTATTCAGTCAAGAATCAGAATGAGGCATGTCTACAAGTCTTTGAGGGTTGATTTCTCGGGACGTTTTGGTGTGGGGGTCTGTGGCAGAATCATGGCAACAGAGGAGGTCGCCTGGTCCTCTCCCCCCTCTTTCCTCTCATCTCCCCTGTTTCCTGCTGTGGTAACCTCCTGATCAGTCCTCCTCGAAGTCTCCTCATCAGGCCGCAGGGACTGATGGAGCTGAGTGGATATGGCTCAGAGGAGACACTGAACTCTTCTGAGGGTGTCTTTCTGGGTGGGGTTATGTTGCATAGTGATCAAAGCTTCCCAGGTACTCCAGAGCAGCCCAGTAGCACAGTTGGTACTGGTCCTAGTGACAAAAAAACAATATTTTGTAAGTGGGAAGCCAGAACTAAAGTAGTAATAAATAATAAATAGAGATGCAGCAGCTGCATAATGTAAAAACATTATAAAAAAACCTGTTATGTCCAAATGTATGGAGCCTAGATTTTCAGTTTGAGAGCATGATTGCATGAGCGCGCACAGGACATATTTGAGTGCGAGCGAAATGTTTGTGGCCAAGAAGAAGAAATGTGAGCACAAGCATGTGATTTTTGAGTTCAAGCACACATTTTGAAAGAAAGCAGCAGAAATCTGAGTGCAAGCACAAAATGTGAGCACGAGGTGAATAAATCTGAGCACGAGAAGGAGAAATCATGCTCTCAAACTGAAAATCTACGCTCTTGAATAAAGATAGGATAATTCTTCCATACAAATGTCGTAGTGTAACTTTTACTTAAAAGTGATTGTATTTTTTTAGTCTCATCAGGGCAGCAGAAACAAGCTGTGAACACAACACTGATATATTGAACTTTTAAGGGGATATGGCAAATTTGTCAGCAAACAGTTGCTAACTTACACATCCGGCAGCCACAGAGCAACATTAATATTTATTTGGATTGTGTCCATACGATGAATGTAGAACATTCACTCTGGTTTGAACTCTGATTTGGTTTCCAACAACATTATATCTGGCTCAGTAGCTGCTAAATGCTCCACTGTGTTCACCACTTGGTCTCTCACTGTGTCTGTCTGCAGTTTGCTGCTGAGCAGGTAGAGAGAGAGAGAGGTAGAGTGTTACAATGAAAACAGCTGCCTGCTGCGAGGCTCAAGTCAGCACTCAGAGGACAGTGAAAGTGAATCAGATCCAGTGTGGCATCTAGCAGAGTTATAACCAACTGAATGCCTCCTCACCCACCCCTTCCAACCATGTAGGAGAACCTGCAGTGGCTACAACAAACGCAAAAATCCCTAATAGAGTAAGTAAGTAAGTTTGTCCGTTCTGAGCTACTCAGACACACAAAGTGCTGCAGAGCTGAGTTTTCATATATTGAGTTTAACGTGCTGATTTTCAGTCGTGTCTCTGTGTATCATACCTCTGTCTGCACCATGGCTGGCCTCTGAGTTCGGAGCGTCTTGACAGTCTGGAAGAGGTCGACCACTCCCTCGTACCTCATCCTCTCCAGGACGATGCTCAGGGTGATGAACACACCAGTCCGCCCAACACCAGCACTGCAAACACACACACACAGACACACACACACACACACAGACACACACACGTCATTAAACTCTTTAGATAAATAATCAAGCTCATCACATCTATACACATACACATACACATACAGTATACAACATCTGAAGGTGACATCATCATGGCACAGGAACTATAAAAATATATTTTCATATAAAGTATTAAAATATAACAGACATCAAACATTTCTTAAAACATCGTTTGACCACCCAGCCCACCTCACACACCTGAATAAGTAAACAACAATAATCATATAAAGACAGAGAGGAATCGGTCACTGAATCAATATGTACATGCATGTTCATCTCAGCACAAAAAACTGCTGTTACAGATTTACAAACTCGAATGGACATCAGACCTGAGTGTATATATATGAATATCAATCTGACATCAGTTGGCAAACTATAAACAACAACACATTCTCCATGTCATATAACTCAAAAGTTCAGCTAATTTGATAGAAGATCAGAAAAAAGATCAGAAAGCTAATTTGATAGAAGATCAAGATCCTCAACCTCAGCATCTGTCTCCCTTCTCTTTATTACATCACCAACATACATACTCTACATGCAACAAAGTCAACCTTTCCAACTAAAATCAAACAACACACACACAGTTACCTGCAGTGCACAGTGATTGGTCCGTCTTGTCCAAATTGCTCCTTTGTTTTATGGACTTGGCCGATGAAGTCGATGAATCCCTCTCCAGTTTTTGGCACTCCTTGCTCTGGCCAGTCAGTGAACTGAAACTGCCTGATGGTCCTCGACTGGCCGTCCTAGAAACATACAGGAAAACGATGAGACACATATTGTAGGTTACTCACACACAAATGTACAGCCAACTCCTGTTTAGATGCAGTAGAGATTCATATTTATATTCATATTTAGTGTTCCTCACTGCCTTTAAAACTCACAAGAAATAACCAAACTCTGCTAATTCATTTAAACGTTGCCCAGCAGATTTCAGACTTAACAGTCTTAACACACAGGCTCATTCTTCTCCTTGTTAATGCATTTTTACTTACAATTAGCATAAATTTACATCAATCTTTTGTCAAAACTAAGAAGAGAAATCATGTGTCAGTGACTCAAAGCAAAATGTCATTGGTGCTTTTAGTCCTTTTTCTATAATATGCTTTCTATAATATTTCCTCAGTATTTCTTGTGTTCCACAAGATCACCAACATAAAATATGCTTTTGTTGGTATTTCTTATGTGCTGCTGTACCTTCTGATCTTTCCAGGAAAAAGCATACTGTATGTAGTTTTCTATGGTTGTAGTTTCTCACTCCTCCTTATATATAAAGTATTATCCCAAGTTAGCTTTTGTTATCCAGTGTTGAGCTTTGAGATATTTGTGTGACCTGGATCTGCTCTGATCAGCAAGTATAAAGACCTTTAAAATATGATAATCTCTCTTATCTACCTTCTTCTACTTTGACTGTGGCGGGGCTAAAGGCAGGTCACTGTCTAAATGAGATCATATTGAAGTCCTTTTGTGTACAACTTTAATATGATTATGGCTCCTTTTCATTCATACTGATGATAAATGTGTTTGTAAAAAAAGAACACTGTAGCAACCAATAATGTAATAACATCCAATAATGTAATACCTGCCGATAACGTAATAATTTTGGCCATTTTGAATGTAATAAAGCCAGTAATGTAATAACATGCCAATAATGTAATAACTTAGTAATAACTAGACTGATTAGACTTTTTCATCTAACACTGAGCAAACACATGTGTCACATGACCACTGTCCTCTTCCTGAATTCTAGCACATTCCACTAAGTGATCTAACTACCATATACACTTCACAGTAATGAATGGAATAATATTCCTCCATACATGAAATTATGAATTTACATAGCTAAGCAAATAAACAATAGTCTAAACTAGAAAAACTTCTAAAGAAATTTTGAGTGTGCCTGACTCTGGCCCCGTCGCCCCCATACATTATTATTGACACTGCTCAGCAAATTCAGTATTAACACAACAAGCTGTGCCATCATTGCCTTTTTAATGGGCTCTTATTTTGAAGGGACTCTTATTTTGAAAGACTTTTGTCTTGTCTGTGTGTGTGTGTGTGTGCGAGTGTGTGTTTGTGTATGCATGCGTGCGTGTGTTTGTCTTGTCTGTGTGTGTGTGTCTGTGCCGAAATGACCATCAGCATCCTCGTATCGTGGACAATTTCCTTGCCGATTTTCAAAAATTGTATAAACTTTGGTCTCATGAGTTAGAGAAAGAACAGGGGTTCCCTGCTCCTTTTGGAAACTTCTCTTCTCAAATGAACATGGGAGTAGATTAGGCACTACATGCGTGTTGCTGGCGCATCTTTCTGTCTGACCCCAAAACTATAAAAATGACAGCTTCAGCAGTGTTATCACTGCGACCGCCTCAAATTTTCCTACGTTTTGAGTGGTAATCATGTCTGTAGAGTGACATTTGCGGTCTTGAGCGCAGTTTGCAAATTTATTTTTCGACGAATTTTTCTCTCCCTCTCCACTCTAGCGATGATGTCACGCACTCTAGCTCTCGAACATTCTTCCAATACACACCCATTCATTTTTTTTCCGTGTTTTTTTGGCGATTTATCGGCAAACCGCTTGGCGAAACGTTTAGTTTTGATACCTTTTTTGTGTATGTGCGACAAAAACTGCGGGAGGAGTAGTGTGCCAAAAAAATAATAATGATAATAATAATGATGGTCCAAATTATTATGTTATTGACAGGTATTACATTATCGGACTTTATTACATTATCGGTTGCTACAAACACAATCCTGGTGAAATTTGGTGCAGCTCTGACTGTACTTTCTCAGTGCTGCTGGGTCAGATCCGTGTAAAGCAGGGGGAGTAATGGGGTCTACCACAGTGACTTTTCTGTGATGCTTCCACGAGGAGTCTGAAATTTCAAATCCTAAAGTAGGAGACTTCAGAAAGTTCAGAAAGTTTTTTTTTTGTTTGTTTGTTTTTTCTTAAGCAAAGCCCCAAAGCATATCACAGGTGCACGGAGCACAGCAGAACATTTTTAGTATAAATTTGTGGAAGCGGACTGTGCATCATCAATAGATGCAGCAGACCTGGCAGTCAAATCGCCTTTTCTACTTCCCAAGCAGTGAACTCTGTGCACTGTGTGGGCAGAGCACAGTCCAAATCCTCCCACTAAAATGCACTGAAATTCACAAAATACTAAACAGACACAGCTGGAAAAAGAAACGTCTGCATGCAATAAACATGAAACTCTGCCAGCGCAAACGTACTCTCTAACAAAAATAGTGTCCAAAGTGACATTGATGTCCTTTCTAATTAAAGGGAGCTGAGCTGAAACCATCTTCTTGCTGCTGCAGCAGCAGCAAAGCTTCTCAGAGGAAGAAAACCTACCCTGGCGTCTGTGACTTTGAACTCTCTCAGGATGTACTGAGGCATGTTGTACTCAGCCATGGGGTCCACAACAAAGTACTGGTAGCGTGCAGAGCGCTCGGCAGGCCAGTACTGATGGCACTTTTCCTGAAGAATGGAAAAGAGGACATGCATCACAACACGAGGTGCATGTAATCAGGACATCTGACTTTTTGAGTTTTGCCAATAAACCAGCACAAAAGCAGTATAATTATGAAGCTTGTGGAAAAACAAACAACAGAATATTTGTGGAGATAAATGTAGAGTGTCAGAAACAATCATATGTATCTGTGTATCATACATGTGGGATGTGTACACGTGTGAATCAGTGTAGTGCTGTATATCTAAGTGTTTAATATCATATAAAGCTTGCATTTTAGTCCATTTGATGTAATGCTGGTTTATAGTTAATGACATGACATCACATACCCGTCCCATCTCGCGCAGTTTGGTGAGCATGACTACAATAGTGGAGTTGTGTTCCCACAACATCCTCCAGAAGTCCTCTGTGGTCTCGGCTAACGGGCCCTGGGTGGCCATGTACGCTTTCTGCTGCCTGCAAATTGGAACAGAGACAGGTCTGTGTTTACTCCTCGGGGTTCTGGCAGCACTGCTGTTATTTGGATTCCATTTCAACTTTCTTCATCTTCAGCCCCGGCTGTGCTTCTGCTGGAGAATTCCATTTTACTCTAATAAAAATACATGATAGCAGATAAATAATGATGCAGTGCTAAATTATGATGTCCAGTCACGTTTATGTAATCATAAACAGCCATCAGAAATTTTGTTTTGCTCAGGCTGTGATTGGATATACTAAGTTTGAAGACATGCATGGTCAGTTGAACTAGTTTGTCTCTGTTGTCTCCTTTTCCTTCTGCCCTGTTAGATTTGACAAACAGGCCAGTCAGAGCCTCAGACAAGTGTCTTATATCCAGTATTTATTTACATCCATGTCTATTATTAGCAGTTTCTCCCTCTGCTGGCACACTGCAATATATCTTAGGCTGCATTCAGACAGGATCCGGCGCTCCAGTGAAAATGCAGGTTTTTACTCTAATTTGGCTGCAGTGGTGTGGGATGCAGGGGTCGTTGAAGAAATAACACAGCAACCTGCAGCGGAGAAGTTGAGCCGGAATGAACTTTTGGAAAAACTGAAGCTGAGGCTATCCAGGTGGATTCACAGACTTTAGATTTCAAAGTTTATTTATTTCCTATTATTATTTATTTGCATGCTTACACATGAAGAGAGTACTAAGGACCAGCGATATACCCAATAATAACCTTAAATTCAATGATTTTAAAATACTATATATGTTAACTATGTGTTTTACTGCCACCTGTTGATCAGTGGAATTATGTGAAAGCCACAGACATATTGTAAAAAAAACAAAAACAAAAAAAACATCTTGGCAGTACTAGAGGTCAAAAACTCCACAGGGAACCTTTAACGTCTTTGTCATGGCAGTAGATGATTCACCTTAGTGCTGCATATTCTCTAATAAATCTGCAATTAATAAACATATCAATAAAAAAAATATGATCCTGGGGCTGGTGGGGCCCCTTAAGGATCAGAGTCCATAGTGTAGTGGCCCACATTGCCCAGCTGGTTTTTGTATCCTACGCATAAACTGAAGATCAAAATAAAATGTTGAATAAAATCAGATCTCTCAGCTCTTGCTTGTTATTTTAAAAGATGCACTCAAACATCTTAAATTGAATATCTACCAATAATATTAATTGATAATTACTGTCATATAAATGTACAGTATGTATGTGATTTGCAGTAATATTGAGTTTATTCAGTTTAGCTGGATTTACTCATCACTACCCTCCTTTAATAGCGTCTAGTTCCAGGCAATGACATCCCACAACCTCTCAGGTGTTAAATATTTAATTTTACACACACCCCTTAAAGTAAATTTGATGAGTCGGCTGTTGCTAATGTATGCAGTGATATTTAAATGGTTTTGCTTGAACACAGACCCTTTTTAACAACACTGTTAAAATGACAGATGTCCTCCCAGCTGCTCAGCCAGGCTCAGTGCGATCCACTGCAGTAGTTACAGGACATGCCCACGAGGGGACAGTGTTGAAGCGTGCATAGGGGGGAGGGGGTGTAATTCTTCAGCTTGTGTGCCAGAGAGCCAGAGCAACACACACACACACTTCGTATTTGTGTTACCTGTAGACATCAGTGCTCTGTCGTGTGTGCGTGGAGACACACTTGTTCTGTCCTGCTCTCAGGTTTACTTCTGTGCAACAAGCACCGGAACTATTATCTGAATACTCCATAAAACAACAACCAAATATAAACCTAAGAGCCAACATGCTGTTACTTTACCTGCAAGCTGCTGTGGCTCAGCACTGCTGAATGATGAGAGGACATTTGACCAGTAGTTTGAAGGAGAAATCTGACTCACACTCACACATACAGTGTTTTAAGGGGCAGATGTGGGAGGCTGAATGTGAGAATTGCGTCACTGCTGACCTCTGTGCATTCAAGCAAACAAATCGAGTGGCTGCTAATGAGCACCCAGAACTTTAAACAGTTTTAAGAGACTAAAGTTAGTATATTGCTTTTTCTTATTGTCAAGAAAATCCTGTGAAAATACCAAAACTAACAATGTCTCCTCCTGTCTGTGGCCGAAGGAAATAGTTCACGTGTTGAGGACTATTTTCAGTGGCGGATTAATCTACATTCAGCACTCCAGTGAGTATTTAGATGTTATGTCGCATTGAGTCAAAAATAAACTATAATGTATGTGTTCATGGTGATGAAGGAATAAGTGAAACAGTAAATAGACTGCACTTGTGATTTTCTACCTCAATGGACAAACACTTTACAGTTTACAAGCTGTCAGCCATCAGGGGCAACTCGAGGTTCAATGTGTTGCTCAAGGATGCTTCAGCATGTGGACAGAAGGAGCCAGAAATCAATCCTGGAACACATTCTACTCACTGCACAAGTAGACCACACAAGTGGACACAGATAACATAATAACTTCCATCTAGATGAAATCTTGGATCTTGAAAAGTGTTTATTTTCCTTTTTTGGCCACAATTAATCATAACATTGTAGTCATAAAGTTAATTGATGATATCTAAGAACACTACAACAATGCCAGAAGAAATGTGATGGGTTTGGACTAATGACAATAAAAAGAATGGACATGTGTGGTGACATCGCAGGTACGCTATGTCACCCACAGGGAGACTCTTTTCTCTCCCGGCTAATCTAAAAATCAGCAAAGACATTAATCATCAGCGGACCTAAAGCAGGTCTAACGACACCTGGGTGTTCAAACAAGCCATCTGTAACCAAACACCCACCTGTCAATCAAAGTAGGACACTTTAATACGGGCGCTTATGGAGGTTGAAATGTTCTGTAACCAGCCTCAAGTGGCCGCTCGAGGTATTACAGTTTTTGGCACTAGCTTCATTTCCCATCCACAGAAGTTGTTGCTTGCTTTGGACCAGTTTTTGAGGTAATGGCTTCCTGTTGACACACTAGCAGCAGGAGTCATTCTCCACCTTTCCTCCACCAACATTTTGCAGGTCTGGAGCAGCTTCCTGCTTCAACATCGACCTGCTGTACTTATTGGAGTCATGTGCACGCAGTTTTCCTGTGCAAAGACAAACTATTGACAACATTCCAGGTGGACCTATTTAGGTTTAGCTTATCCCAGGTATTGGTTTCGAGAATCTGGATAAACTGATAACTGATACAAACATTGGCTGAACCAACAAATATAAGCAAGTTGTAGCAGATAATAGAGTCATAATAGATGTTTCCTTTAATATTAGTCAGTTAACAGTTACACAGTTATTGTAACTGAGTGCTGTTAAAGGACAATAAGTGGTTTAAGTGGGAGTCTAATGTAGAAGTAATGATATAGTGGTGTAAGCCTGCCGTCTGATTTTCTATCTTCCATCACCATGGACAGACTTGAGCTGAATGACTACAGCTGATATACTCAGAGGCCACTGGACACCTCCACTAATCTTCATAATCATGTCTATCTCCTCACCCTAATCTGTCCTAATCCACACTGTGCGCTTTAATGGCTGAACTCAGAGAGTGCCCGAGCTCTCCGTATTTCACTCCACTCTTAATTACCGCAACAGGAATTAGAGAGGAATTACAGGACACCCCTGCCTCCTTCCCCATCCTCCCTTAGGTGAGGGTGCCCGGGGGACTTCATTAGGTGCTGACAGCCGAGAAAAAGATACACCCGCCCTCGCTGCAAGTAAAAAGGGAAAGTCCTGATTCATTAGCACACTCTGCCAGTGCACTGAAAAGTATCCAATTAGTGTTTACATTTTCATAAAAGATGTGTTTTTCTAAGAGGCCTGCGACAGTATGAGTGCTGACATCTAATACAGTGTGTGTGGTTGTGTTACTAAAGCTGTTTTAAATGATCACTATATAAGGCGATTAAATGTTCAAGGATTGCTTCGTAGAAAGTTAGTGACAGACAATTTTAGCTATTCAAATGTCACTACTTGTATTTGTATCTTGTTATGACAGATAGTTATCTAGATTTTCTATATGCTTGTGTTGATTGATAGATTTACAGGATGTGTCTGGTGATATTCTTCAATATATTTTTATTCTTGTCAACAAATCTTATGTGCCCAATAGAAGCAAACCAACAATACCCCATTACCAACTACTGTGTGTGTTATTGCTCTGTGCCATAGAGCTCCATTGTTGTATTAAAAACACATCAGTGAGCCACACTGTTGCACTGGGCAACATTTTCCTCCAGTACCATGAACACGCGCACACACTGTAGTTCATTTTGACTCCTGCTGCTCCAAATACTCACAAGAGCACCAAATGTGGATTAAACCGCCACTGAAAACAGTCCCCAACAAATGCACTAGTACTCCAACAGAAACAATCTGTTATTCTACGGAAACGAACTGTGTGTGGTGAAACTTGTGAAGCTGCCAGCATGCTTCATTCGCACACACACTTCACGCTGTGACAGGTCAGCTGTGTGGAGTTTGAACTTCTCTGGTTCATTACGCACACGAAAAGTGCAACAAATAACAACATGTGAACATGATAGTGCCTCTCTAGTCTACCAAACACTCAAAACAATTTTTCAACACTTCACGCATTCACACACACGTTGGGATAAGATGGGAGAGGCTTCGCTCATCGGGAGCAGGACGGCACTTCCTATCCACAGCACTCACCCGTGAGATGATCACCCGTACACACACACATTCACACACCAACGTCACAACCAAGAGGCAACCTCCGGTGCTGGAAAAAATGGAAGTTCTAAAAACTGTAATTCCTTGAGCGGCCACTTGAAGCTGGCAACAGGACATATTTACAGCCTGGTACAAAAAACACTTTTGGTCTCTATAGCTAATTTCCCTGTTCATGACTCACCCGTTCAAATGATATTAAGGCTTAAAGTGCATAATGCATGCATAAAATGCATAATTAACAGTGTTGCTGCTTTGATTGACAGGTAAGTGCCTTTACAGATTGTTTATTAGAGCACCCAGGCGTCATTCAGGCCCGCCTCAAGACAATGATCTTTGCAAATATTTGGATTAGCTGGGAGGCTGAAAAAGAAGTACATCCAACATGGTGGCAGCCAGCACTTTGGAGCTTGGAGCACGTTGGAAACCTGTGGGTGACGTCACTCATGCTCTGTCCAGTCTTTATGCTGTCACTGGTCACCACCATCTGGAGCAATCTGGGATTCGGTATCTTGCTTCCAGGACACTTGGACTAGACTGAGGGGAGCCTTATTCCTATATTCAAACAATATGACGTTTCTCTGTGATGCTGGCTTTTCACTCATCTGTTGTTTTCACATTAGTGCAAATAAAAATCAAGACTAGATCAAATGTGTTAATCATTGAGCTTTAGAGCTGTTTGTCTAGGCTTACTTTTGAACTTTTGGACAATGCCAAGCAAGCTGTTTCCCCCTGCTTTCAGTCTTTAAGATAAGCTAGGCTAACAATGTACTTCCAGCTCTGTATTTAACACCAGCATGAGACTGAGATCCATCTGAACAACTCACTCTTAGACAGAAAGTTAATAAGAGTAATTCCAAATAAATCGGTTAATACTATATTAGGTTGTAATGTGTTTTATGCTGTAATCAAATCATTATTTCACTGTGTCGTCTGTGTCCTGAGGTCCATCAGTAAAGACGTCTTGGGCACAGACAGGAGCACAGGAGCAGTGTCATAGAAATCATAGCTCATTTCTCTGACATGTCACCTTTCAAAGCGGCTATGCATACACAAGAGGGAAGAAAAAAGGAGAGTATTAACAGACCTGTCAATAAGACCAATTTATTTTGACTACTGCCACAACAAAAAGATAGTAGGCAGTGAAACACTGGACTCTATGTCAGCCTGTAATTTTGTGCTGTCAGATGCCAGAGAAAAGGTCTCCACCTCCACACTCATTAGAGCGCCAGCTGCGGAGCACATCCTGTTTTGAAACAGTTCGACCATCCCTAGGCTATGTTTTTGCCTACACCTCCTCTATCTGTGTTCCAAACATCTGCAGTGAAGCGATTTCTGTGGACTCACCTGTATCCGTCAATGAAGCTGGCGTTGATGTAGTCTGAGCCCTCCACCCCTCTGATTGGCTGCAGGCAGACACGGGTGGACTCGAAAGGCATGATGTTCACCAGACGGTTCTTGAATTTGTTACACGGCAGGTTGGCACTGATGAATCTTGAGGTATGTGCTTTAGAGTTGGCCAGTTTCTGCAGAGGCGGAATACAACCAGTCTTGGTTAGAGATGTGGTGCGTGAACAAGGTTGTTAAAGGGCACAGGGAGCTCACACTCTTATTGATGCATAAGAATGATGCACTTTGAGCTGATCCTCTTTGTTCTCTGACTTCAAATGAAAGATGTGTGTGTAGACAGACGTGTAGGTGTGTTAAAACTCACCCTGAAGACGTTGAAAAGGCACCAAAAAAAACGTGCCAATGCATATCAAACCGAGGAAAATAAGATTTTTGAAAGCAAGTGAAATTTTTTTTTGGGGTGGGCTAGCTTTGCTGACTGGCCTTAAAGTGATTCCTTTGCACTGCAAGGGCAAATGTCAATTTGAGAAGTGCTTGTAAAAGAAATTTGTAGTGAGCTGAGGATGAAAACCTAATTATGCTCTGTCCAGATTTACAGCTGTCCTGCTTGCTTGAACAAGCAGAATAATTTGGGTTGCGTCCCAGCCCCCCTCTACCACCACCCAGACATGGGGCTGGTTAAATCACTGCGATCCCGCTTGGTGTGGAGGGAGCAGTTGAGGATGGTGCAGTGCCGCAGCTCACCCTACGTTAAACCAGCTAACCTGGTTGGACAGTATCTGTCAGACATGTAGTTTATCCCGGCCCCTCTTCTCCTTCACCCTGTGACTCTGCTTCTCCTTCTGCCTGCCAGCTGAAGCTCAGAAGTTAAGCTGTTGTATCTCTCTGAAGATGAAAATCCTCCCTCTTCACGGCCTCGCATCACACAGCTGAAGGATGCAGCTAAACTTATCTGTACTTCAATGAAGTTGAAGACTTGTAAAGTCGATTAAAAAAACAAATAGTCAGACAGAGGCTGAGGTATCCTGACTTTTAGTTCCTGTAGAGTGTTACTGTAGTTGCTGCAGTCCTGAACAAAAAACTGCATTTCATCACACTAAAAATATATCTGGAGAAAGAGGCCTCTTGTCTCTGTGAGATGCAGTAAACGTCTGTATCACACCTTTACTGACTTGTCAAACACAAATGTTACTAATAACACAAGCTCAATCGATCAGTTGCTGCATTGCATTAACTGCTGTTAATGGAGCATCATCAAACTTGTTGGTAGCGCCTGTGAAAACAAATCTGCACACTCTCCGTCACACGGTAGTGCATCAATAAATATTCATGGGAGCATCATTTAGTGTGTGGACTCTATGCTCTCACATGCACTTCAGTCCAGCACCTAGCGTTCGTGTGCTTTGGTTCACCTTTTCCATTAGTACCTACATGTGCCCTTCCTGGTAAGATGAATCAAAATGTCTGCTGTGAAAAATGTCTGTAATTTAAATAATCTGATGCTACTGAGGCTACCGGGAACTGTTAGAAAGGATTATTAGGAATGAAAAACAGCATTTAAAGAACAAGACGGACACACATTTGCGTTCTTCACTTCCAAGAAAAACACATCATTTCAATTTCTGAATAATGTTATTTAAATCAAAAGTTCTCTCCTAAAAAACTCTTGTAGTTATTTGTTTCCTCAGTTAGTGGTTGATAAAAATAGTGTGAAATTACAGTATGTGTGTGGGTAGTGTAAGGGTTTTGACAAGAGAAGGAACATTGTCACAATACACCTTTTCTCAGGTTGTTTTCCGGTTAGCTTCAGAATTCATTATTCTTTACTGCGCTATGTTGATTTTTATTTCATTTTTCCATAGTGCCACATTGGCTCAAGCCAGATATGTGATTGTAGTGCCCCTCATAACTGATATCCAGCTGCACAAACTCACCATGCCCTCCAACTGAAAACAAAATCATCAAAAACAAGAGGCACCTACTTTGAACTCCAGTTCCATGGAGGTGACGGTCTCTCCAGGAGGGATCTGGGTGAGCTTCTGGATGTGGGCGTACAGGTTTCGGGCAGGGACTTCTGTGTTGCCACACATCGCAGCTTCCAGCAGTGCCTCGTGGATGAATATGTACTGATCCTCTGTCTGCACCATGTAGTTCCTCTGAGCTCGCATGCATGTGACGTGACCATAAATGTCCACAGACTTCTCGTGCTTCATCCTCTCCAGCATGGCTTCGATCACGATGAAACAGCCTGTCCGGCCCACACCGGCACTGACGGAGCACAAGGACAAAATGCCATTTTATTGGAATCCCCATTTGTTGTTGCCTTGTTTTCACTTCAGTGTATTTCACTTTTTAAGACTTTTGGAAGTTTCTGCACCAACCTGATGTCAACAGGCTGACGTACAGACATTTTTTCAAATTCATAAAAATGTGTTGTCCATCGCAAAGGCTCATGCAGGTAGAGCAACAGACAACAGACTATGCTCTGTGATCACTGTGCTTGAGCTAAACTCGAACTGGATTTCTATTGAAATAATTATAACACAGAACTTTTTTTAATGCCAGACACATGTTCTGTAGTGAAACACAAGTGTATTGCCTCAGCCCTTCATTATGGCGCGCAGTGATTGATTGCAACATCACTGACCTGACTACTCTACAGCAGCGATGTGAAGGTTTCTCAGACAGCAGGGAGGGAGCTCTGTGTCGAGAGAAAAGTGGACTGTATTTTCAGATCTTTGCCTTTCTTGTTGCTTTGATATGTTTGGCATAAAACTTCACAGACCAGCTGGACTGGTAAACATGAGTGTTCTGTGTGCAACGTACAAATAAGACTTTGATAAGACTCAATTCTCTTTTGGCATAATAAAAGGACTTTGTTTACTGTCAGTAACAAACAGTTTAATCAAAGTATGAGCATTCCTACATTGTTCTGGGTAAATAACATTATTCTCTTTCCTCTGGTACCTGAACTAAGTAGTGATGTATCATCTGACCGTATCTCAAAGCAAATAAGTGTCCACACTGAATGACGGGTTGCTGTCATGTCCTCCCTGATTCACCTCCCAGAATTCTCTGTCTTTTCTGTGTCTTTGTCTCAAAACAATGCATTGTATGTACGGTGACAATGGCACAAAATTTTGGACGGTCTCAATTAAAAGGCATTTATAATACACATTTGATACAGACACATTTGATGCTGTTATTGGCTTACTCACAGGTGTCCAACTTGCAAGTCACTCCAGCATCTACCAGTGTCTGTATCCAAAAATTCAAAATGCTCCGGTTGTTAATGGACTATTTTTTCCTTATTTAACATGATTTTCTATTAAAACGATTTGGGAACGGTTGGTTCACAAGGTGATGCAAAATGTTACAATATGTAGATCATAACATAATAGGTCGAAATTACCTGCTTTGATCGTCATTTGACAATGTTAGTAATCCCACTCTGTCTCACAGAAAGTAGGTCATGGCTATAAGGCTGGCAATAATGAACAATTTCAGCTGGAATTCTCTCCCTTCTGCCGTCTTCTATATCTTCTGCTATCTGCTCAGTGTGGAGATAGTTCTGGCCATGTGAGCCTAGTATTTCCCTGATATCATTACCCTGTGGTATAATTTTCCAACTTCCGAAAACCTACAAAAAAGCCGCCCAAGATGGCCTTTGTGTTGATGTTAGAAGTAGCCTACCTGCAGTGGACCACCATGGGTCCAGTGTCCGGAGGATTACACGCCTTGACTCTGCGTAGAAAGGTCAGAGTTGGGGTGGGATACTCAGGCACTCCGTGGTCAGGCCAAGCCATAAACTGGAACTGTCGAACCTCTCTCTTCTCACTTGAGCCATTCTGTTAGAGCACACACGTACACATGAACATAAGTTTTCCCGAACACACTCAAGATTCCATGATTTGATTACATAGCCACCAACTAAAACATTCATCACAAATTATACTCCACTAACTAATTGATAAGTCGTCAGACCGATTCATGTGAGAATGTGTCATGATGCAATTACCGTACATCAGAAATGCTTTCAGAGCACCACTCAAAAGCATGAATAAAGGGCTCTTGATCAATGGTAACATTCTGAACTACGTACACTGTTATAGAGCTATACAGGGGCGGACTTACCATTAGGCAAACACAGGCAATTGCCTGGGGCCCCCAAACGTCTCATAAAAACGGATTAATAAAGGTTTCTTCGATTTAAAGCAATTATTATTGTTTTAGTCTTAATTTGCACGCTTAAAAATACATAAAAATGCATAATCTATCATGATCGTTTTGACTGCTCCCCCCTCCCTTCTCATGCAATGGACTATTCCATGTTACTGCACATGTGCAGGCTTGATTCAGGAAGACGGTACCAAGAAAAACTTGTTGGCACGATTTTGAGTTGAGAAAAATGAAGCGGAGTTATCCCAGTGGAGCGGAGAAGAGGAGAAGGCGAGAGGAAAGTAAACAGTTTTTATCACTACTACAAAAGGTGTCGACCTTTTTCACAGTGACACCAAATCTAGGTACTCAACAAGAGTAAGAGCCAGACGCTCTTGCCAGTAGTAGCACTGCTGTCAGTGTCAGACGTTGAAATGGAGAGTGACACAAGTGGCGCTTTTCATCATGAAGATGTGAGTATTAAAGCGGTTGAAATGATAAACGATATTAAATGCTGATTAATGTTCTTATTAATTACAGTAAAAGCGTTGAGATGATTCACTTGTTAGATAATAATCCTCAATAAAGATTTTAAGGGCTTTATCTAGCTCAGGAAATAGGAGAATTTTCTCAAATTCACACTTTTTAGTTTATTCAAAATGTTTGTTGGGTGATAAATATTATTCACTGGACAGATAATTGTAACAGATTTCAAAAGAAGGACAAAGTGGCCTAAATTATTTACTCACCTTTTGTCAAAATATAACTAAAATACACACACTAAAAATGCATTTAGTTACGTTATGTTAGATTAACACTGTCTTATGCGTTGATTCTCAGAATGAGACAGTGATGGACGTGAGAATAAAAAGTCAGTGCAGTACGAGAACGTGGAGGCCCCCAATGACTGGGTTTGCCTTGTGTCCCCAAATGACTAAATATGCCCCTGGAGCTATGAAGGGCAAATCTTCAGTATATGCACGACAATTTTCACATTTCTTCTCTTCAAACACATGTTGGGCATGAAACGCCTCACATTGCTGGATTGCATCAACTCTGTGATTTAATACTGTAGGTATGTGAACTGTAGCTGCTGTTAGCTAATGATCCACGTCTTTCCTGATATTTAGATTAGCTGGGAGGCAGAAGAAGCAGTACATCCAACATGGCTGCAGCCATATTTTCAGCTTTTAAATGGCACTTCGGAAACCTATGGGTAACGTCATTCGTCCTCTGTCCATTCTTTATACTGTCATTGGCTCAGAGCACCGGGGGAGTGATAGTGTTTGTACCACAGGTGCTTTGGACCGCCAAGAAGAGGAAGTTTTCAGGCCTGGGGCGTGGAGGAATGTTGATGGGGACGGGAGCCGGTGTTGTGCCAGACATTCAGAGTACAGAGTCCAGAATACAGAGGTTTAACTTCTTTTGTTCCGGTCACACCTCAAGGGGAAAACTGTTCCGATAAACTGATCTGATCTTAGAGGAATCTCCTCAAAAATGTTAAAATTGGCTTTCATTTATTTAACTGATTTCATGGGTAACAGATGACAGAGAGATAACACATTTATTACAGGGATCTTCAAAGACAGAACAAGATGTGCATCTAATCTCTTTCTCCGCACGTCTCACCTTGTGCTGTTGCAGAAGCCTTTGTGTTCATCTGACTGGCTTCAGTGTTATGGAAATATTACAGATTGTAGTTAAGATCTTCATCTTAACATTGACGTAAAAGCGACCTGAGTGTTTCTTCAGACATGAAACTGTGCGTGTCTGAAACAAGCTTGTTTTTGTTCTTTCACAACAAACCACCAAAGTCCTCCAAAGTCCTCTGCTCTCTATGAGTTAAGACTTGCTTTGCTACCAAACAGTAACTCTCCACATGCACACTATACATACAGTTCTTACCTTATAGAGGGCGAATGTGCGCACACTGTAGGTAGCCAGCTCCACAGTGTCCAGCATGGTCACCTGAATCATCCCATATGTCTCTGTGCCTCGACTGGGCCAATACTGGTCACACTTCACCTGCGCACAGACACACACCAAAGGCTGTTTTCACACACATGGTTGATGTTAAAGGGACAGAAGGAGAAGAAAAGAACTGAGTGTTTGTATCTCTGACCGTCCACAGTTCATACATCCATCTACCACTTCTCTAGGCTGTGGCTATTCATGATCCCCAGAGGATGATTCCTAAAGATTTTTCTGACACAAGATAACACAAGAGGCTACACTGTAGGCTGTTGCCACTGTTCATGTGCACTGTTGAATATTGTCATGGTTGCAGCTTTCACAGAAACATAAAGCAGAGCATAAGAACATGACAACCAGGAGAATGTAAGTCCAATATACTGTACACTCTCCTTTCAGCACTGCTTTTGGTCTCTTTGGGAAATATTTGTCTCATTAGCTGCTAAATGCTTCACTATGTTCACCAGCGAGTCTCTAACTGTGCCTGTCTGCTGTTTGCCTTTGAGCAGGTGGTGTACAGTGGCTTTTCGGGGCTCCTTCTTGGAAAAACAGCTGCCTGCTGCGGCTCAAAACGACGCTAAAAGCGATGAGAGTGAACCAAAACAGTAAAGTTGCAGCTGGACAGCTAAACAATGAGCTGAAACATTCATTACAGAGCTCCGTAAAAGCTGAGGGGAGCTGCAGATTCAACTGATAATTCTCTGCAAGTTCATCACTATGAGCCCTTTCACATTGTAACACTGTTCCCATACTCTTCTTTGATACATTGTTAGTCTAAAAATACAGACTGGAGCTACTTTAAAGGAACATTGTGTAGGATTTGGTGGCTCGCTCTCCGTCCAAGCATAGGAGAAACTACAGTGGCCATGAAACAAACAAAATACGTGAAAGTCCCTATGTAGAGTTAGTGTAAATGAATAAATATTATATTATTAATATTGAATTAATATTATATTCTGTAAACAAAGTATCCTAAATCCGACACACTGGACCTTTAAGCGTTATAACAGTATAATACATGTGCCTTGATTTAATTGGTTTAAGTTTAAAATATTCAATGAGTCAAAGTTACGCACATGCATTCTCAGGGGTTTGTGATGTAATGCTCAAACAACAAAGTAAGACAGTTCAAACCGGATCAAAAAGACTGAGTCAGATAACAAACTGGCACAATCAGCTTGTGTCCTAGTGTTGCTGTTATTACCCTCCTGACTGTGGGAGGGATGGACACAGAGGGTGATGGGGAGGGAGGAACATACATTTGGACATCAGTGCTGACTCAAGGGGACTGATGACTGCAGGCCACAGGAGCTTGGCATAGCAGATGGGGAGATTACGCTTCATAGACCTGGGTGCGGGTGTCGGTGTGTGGGGTGGGGGGTTGTTTGGCGAGGCCTGTGGTCGAGCACAAGGCCACATGGCCTTTGGTCAAAGTGGTGTGAAGAACCGGGTTCACCACCTGGACAAATCGCACACAGCTCATTGAGTCTTAAAGGCAAATCCAAAGTTAAGTAGAGACAGACTTTGCCTCAACCACAGCACTAGTCAAAAGTAACCTCTTGTACTGCCTGTATGACTGTTAAAATGGTCTGGTTAGGCTGGAAAGTGTGTGACTTTGACTCTAGCAACCCCAGTGGTTCACATCCAACCTTAAAGCCTTACATTCCCACATCTCACCCTCTTCTCCTAAGCATGTAGGAAAAACTCTGGCTGCAAAATTCACATAAAAGCAAAAGTCCATATTTAGATCAGTGTTTGGTTTGTCTGTTCTGGGCTACTGTACAGAAATGGCGGTTCAACATGGCGGACTCCGCGGAAGAGGACCCACTCTGACTGTAGATATAAAGGGCTCATTTTAAGACAACAAAAACTTCTTATTTTCAGATTATACACTACTAACAATATATTTATGAATATTGTATTCCATTCATGCCAATGGATACTCTAAGACTTTTCTCTAATGTTAACCAAATAGTTGTAGTTGCCAAAGTTTTTACATCTTACTTAGATCTTTAAAGAATATGGCAGAAATGGAATATTTTTGTTTGAATTGTTATGTTTTTGTTACAATAGAATGAGCAATACAGGTACAGGTGAATACAGGTTTTCCTGGTAGGTAAGAATTGTACATTTACAACATTAGACTGACTGAGTTTATGTAGCAGTGGTGACATCAATTGTTAAGTTGTAGTAGAGATGTTTTTCCACTCCCACATAAATATTTCTAATGACTGGAAAAATGTAGAGACAGTTTTGCTATGGAAACCAGCTTGTACTGCTATACTGGAAAATACCCTGTGTCTTCTGTGTGCCAATTAGTTAGTTCTAATTTGATAAAACACAACCTTATTTATATACTGTATGTGTAAGTCATAAACACTTCTACAAGACGGTGCCACAAGATTAGCAAATAATACAATAGCTGCCTCTGTTTATATTGTACTTAATATTGTACAAATGCTCCAACATCATATAGAATTTCCCAAAAAGATAAAGAGGACACCAGCTGCATGTGCTTCCTTCAATGAAGGGGCACCTAGAGGACACTTTATCACATTTTATAGCACACTGGGCCATCACAGAGCTCACTTTATCATGTGTTATCTACCACAGCGGCATCCAAGACGACACTGCATTGCTCGAGTGCTGGTGGACACTCGTGCGTTGCCGCAGGGAGGCACAGCGATCACGTACAGTGTATGGATGGTCCAGTCTGCAGCACTTGTTGGAGGAAAGTGGTTGGTATTTCTGTAATGTGATTAATATTTTAATAAACCATGACTCGTTTAACAATGGTGCGCTGGAATACGCTCAGAGTGTAAATGTCAGCATGTGACATTAGTGAACACTGGAGTTTGTTAGTAGAAGCTGAACAGATGACAATGGACAGGCAGGGTAATCGTGTTCTATGGCTGCTTGATGCTTGATACATGGTTTTATAGTAAATCTGCTCATATTTTCATCACTAGTCTTGAAGAGGAATGAGGCTTTAGCTCAGCAATCAGAGTTCTCTTGTTTGCGATTTCTCTGTAACGATTGGAGAAATGACTCTCATAGATAATCCACAACATTATTACCTGCTTAAAATGTAAATGAATGTACAACTCACTGACATGCTGAGAATGCTGTAATGCAGTTTGCTGACTTTGAAAATGTCCACTTTGTTTCTGAATTCTACAGATTAAGCAGTTAATTGATGGGCGGTTAAGGAACAAATAATCTATTCCAATTGAAAAACTGCAACTTTGAGGTGTTCCTGATCAATACTCAGCAGCACTGTTTAATGAAGTTGTTGGTCTGTTTAACATTTTGGTACAGTGCAGAACAGATCGACAACTACTGGCTCGGATTTCCATAAAAAGTGCAGTGGATATTCATGGTGCTCCTGACCTTTGCCCACGATCCACCATCAGGCCAAAATTTACACTTAAACACACATTTTCGGAGGATTATTAGGTTAGGACTGCGTGCCGCAGCGCCCTCTCCAAGGTGCTGATCCCGCTATTAGGGATACCTATTTGTAAGGGCACTGTATCAAGCTTGTGGAATGACTAATAATGAAGAAAATTGTCTGTATGGTGTGTTTTCTCCCATCCATCACATTCTACCTAACATTAGAGCCTAACTGTTTCATGCATTAGAAACAGAATCACTTTCACTGCACAGGAATGTGTACACATGCAAGGAATTAGACTGGTTCATGTTGATCTCAATGTGCATACACAGATATACACATGGATACAGCTAAAAACAGGGACAACAAGCTCGACGGGGAAATATAAACATAAAACTACTATGTACAGATAATAAAATATAAATTGATATGACAGTAACTGCAGGATTTGTTGACAGCAGCACAAAAAGTCACACGTTTGGTCTCAAAATTGATAACACGACTGCATTGATTTCAGGGCATGTAAACTGTTGTGTGTGTGCCCCTCACGTCAGCAGAAACAAGTGTCAAACAGGTTATGTTTGGATATCAGCAGCAGCCATTACCTTGGCCACAGGTTGGAGGGCATCTAATATTTCCTACACCTCTGCTTGAACCACAGACGGGGTGTTATTGGCTGCAGCATGAGGGCTGATGGTCTCTGTCAAAAATAATAATGGCGCGCTGCTGTGGCATTCAGTTCTGCCCCTTGGTTGTAGAATTATTAACAGTGTGAAAGAGGGCTGACATCATTACTCATATGAACACTGTCCCTGCACTGCTAGCTCTCATCTGCCATGTGGTTTGCTGTGAACGCCTCATACCTCATGTCCACAAGCATGCTGATGCTGTTACAGTGCCAAGCTCATTTGTACTGCTGAAACTAGTACACAAGATACAGAGCGGTATATCACTTGTATGTATGGGTGTACGGGGCATCGCTCTCTAGCTGCTTTCTTGCATTTGGGTACTCACATTTGGATTTTGTTACTTTATGTCTTATTGTGTAAGTGTGGACAGCCCTCACCCAGACAAGAAATGCTCAAAAAGTTGTTGCTTGTGAATTTTTAAATTCTCTCTTGCAGCAAGAGTGGCTGAAAAAGATGAAATATTTTTATGTGTGTACTAAACTACAGAGTAAAAAATGTTGGACCACAGCTCTTTATGATGTTCTCATCCTTTCTCTAACCTCACTGTACATACAGGCTTTTTATCAGCAGCCCTCAGGCCACATCTGGCCCAGAAGTAACCTCAGAGTGGCCGAAGATACATAAATCTGAAATCTGAAAAAATAAAGAAACTGCATAATAAGTGTATGGAAGTTGCTTGCTTCAGATCTCTGTTGAGAGTTGCACATGTGCAGTACTGATCAAGAGGATGTTTTTGGATATAGCGACACCGCCAATCATATCTTCGTCAGTGTCTGCAAGTCAGTTTTCTTCATTGACAGTCACAAGGAGGAAAATGCTCTACTGAAAATATGTCTCTGTCAACGCTGAAATGTAAACACAGTTTAACCTTATCTGGACTGTCAAGGCTGTGCATGCTGGCAAACAAAAATAAAACTAATGTGTGTCTGTTATTAAAAAAGGACCCTTGTCTGACAGACAATTATAACTTCAAATGTAAAACAATACAAATTGCTATTTTTTTCTATATTTATTTGCATTTGTTTTAAATTTGCCATTGCCTAAATTTAAAAAGAAAGTTTAAAATTTGCTGCTGAAAATATCTGGTGCAAAAATCCCAAATGGTAGACCATGGTGTGAAAACACCCTTGCTTGGTATTTTAGGTGGTCAAAAAACCCCTACAGAAAACAGGTTGGCCACACTGTAGGTGTGAATCGCGTGGTCCAGAACCATTTCAATGCAGGAAGGGCACTATAGTAACGTCAATTTCATTATTATGTTTGTCTCCAGCCACATGTGTCATTGCAAGTTCCCCCTTGCAATGGTAGCCAGCTCTGCCCCCATCTCCACCCACATGTAATTGCAGCCCCCACCCCTTGTGATTACAACAAGTCTTTGTGACTCTGATGAGCCCCAATGATGAGCTCTTGTTGTGATTGCAACCCACCTCCTCCTGTATGCAACATAGTGCCCCAGCCCTTTCATCAGTAGACAACAGTGCTGTAGTACTCAAAATCTGTCTTGGTCTTCAGACTGGCCTCACTTTTTACAGCCCTCAGTCTCGTCTTGGAATCGACTGCATTTTCATTCTGTCTCCCTTTGGTTTCAGACAAGAGGACTCTGGACTGTGGGGATATTACCTGTTTGCCTGTGCATTGTCTGATTTATTTGTTAACTGTCTGGGAGGAGACATCAGCTAAATCTTCAGGAATAAAATTTGGTTTCCTAAACCACAAAGAGTTCATCTGCAAAACAGCTCTGAACGGTTCGTACTTCAAGGCAATGCTTAATAAGGTGATTCAATATAGCAACCGCGCTTCACCCAAAGAGTTTTTGTGACTATTAGCTACCTACAGTAAGTGTGCTATATACTGTCTGGTCTTGGTCTTGACTTGGTCTTGGTTTAGTTGGTCTTGACTACAACATTAGTAGACAATGTCAAAAAAAAAAATAATGCCCTGCCCCCTTCCATCAGTAATAAGTGACCTTCCCCATAGCCTGATACAACACAATGTTTCCCCTTTTTTTGGTACTTTGGTATTGGGTCCAGCTTGCTAACACCAGTAACAAGTCTCAGCCCTGGCCTTAGGTAAAGTGATTATCAGTAGTCTGACCTGAGTTTGTGTTTTAAAAAGATGAACTTTGTTTGAATGAAAGATGATGAAGTTGTTGAATTGTGTTAAATCAGTGCATAATGATAAGCTATATACTACTACTGCTAAGGAACACTGAGCTTGCTCTGATTATTTATGTACTTATTCAGAGTGCTTTGTGCCTCTACTTTGATAAATACTCTGTAAATCAAGCCCATTGTCATCACAGTATAATTTAAACTATTTCTCAACATGAGAGGCTCACCCGTGACTTTTCCTCTAGGCGGGTCATCATCACGATGGTGCAGGTCCTCTGCTCCCACACCATCCTCCAGAAGTCACTCAGCGTCTCTGGCAGCGGCCCCTGTGTGGCGATGTAAGCGTTCTGTTTCCTGTAGCCGTCAATGTAGTTGGCATTGATGTAGTCGCTACCTGGAACTCCTGCAGTAAGGAACAAGTTGATCAAAATGGAAGCCAATCAGAAACAGCAGGGTTTCTTACTAAAGTATGATGAACACATATAAAACAGCTTGTCTGTAATATAATCCTGTTTTATATAAAGGCCTGTTTTCTTCTGCAGTGAAGTCAGAATCAAACACTTAAATCAAACACTATCTTGAGAATTATGGTATGTTTCTCACCATCCACAGGTGTGAGGATGACCCTGGAGTGGTCGTAGGCAATAACATTTGCATAGCGGTTCTTTGGCTTATTGACCTCCAGGTTGGAGTGCTCCCAAGTGAACTGCTGTCCTGGATCAATAGACTGACACACAGTGGGTGGGAGGGTGTGAGTCATTCAGAGATGGAAGGGAAAAAGAGCAGATAAACACCGATTACAAGATAATAAACAATACAACAGTGCCTATGTTACTTTCCTGTCCAGACCAATAAATGTGACACAGATTCAACTTATTCATCACCCTCCTACAGCCATGAAAGCCCTGGATGATCTTTAAGCCCCCTATACACTAGAGTGCTTGGACAGATTCCCTCCAGGACTCCACCCCCCTAGCTCAATGCCTTATATTAACAAAGAACAGATCCAGTGATGAAGGGAAAGCGATGCAGCAGAGTCAGTAGTCTTCGATGTATGTCTCCCCGTAGCATACATTAGGTTGAGTGATGATGGACTAGTAGCGTTACATCAACAGTGCACAGATGAAGACTTGTTGGAGGTTTTAGTTCTCAATACAATCATCTGTGATGCAGAGGGGATAATATAGTGATGAAAGTAGTTGATCGGGTCACTGCATTAAAACACGGGCTGACACTAGTCGGGAAGAACCCGCATGGGAGCACAGGTGTGGAGAGCGGGGAGTGTGAAGCATGTTTTGATCCACATGTGGGCTGAACAGGTAATGTGAGAACAAGGGCTGTTTGAACCACCCAACGATTTCAGCTTTTACTTGTCGACATTTAAATCTAAAATAAGTAAAAAGTCAAGATGTCTTGAGGGATGTGGACGTCAGTGAGTCAACCACTGTGAGCCACACTGTAAAATCTTAATTACTGGATGAATTACCATGAAGTTATTTTTACTTTCTGACTTTGACACCCACCATCAGGTCAAAATTTTACTATACAAAGTAAACTGTACTACATAGTTTTTGCAACCACAGTGCCTATCATAGCCTCGCAGCTCCACTGTCAGGGTTGTAGCTGCTTAAACCACATTTTCATCAAACACTTTCAGCATAGTACCATTGAAACCCAACCCCTACCTACATGTACATAAATCCTAGATCACAGACAGTAAAGCACTCTGTAGGTGGGGTTGGGCTTTGGGCTAACCCCTTCACTTTTTCAGCGGTTGAGAAACAGTCTTGGTCTTAAGAAGCTGCAGCATTTATTAACTGAGGCGCAGAACATGTGCGTTTGCATTCATTGTCACTTTCCTGCCTCCTTCTCTCAAACTGTCCACACTCTCTCTCACTCCCGTACAAACAGTACTGTATGTGGTTGTTTATTAGCCTACAACAAGGACACAAGCTTTGTTTGAGAAATGGTCTCAGGCAGCGAGATAAAAGGCATCCTAAATCAGAGCGGAGACGATGAGACAACTCTGTGGACTGCAGAAGCTCCACCTTACCTCCCAGGTTCAGTGTGGTAGGAACCCTCAACAGAAGGGTTACAAAAACTGGGATGGAATAGAGTAGTAACGGTGCTATCCACAACCTTCGACATTAGAAATACCCGAAGCTGAACCGAACTGCTTGGTGGAAACAGGGGCTTTACTCTGTTTTATGGGCAACTGTGTAGTCTAATCTGGTATTTTTTACTTATTTATTTGTACTCTTTTGCATTCAGTTATCGCCGTATGTCAGATGTGTGCTGATATGAGCTGGACAGGTTTCACTCTGCTCCCTGAGGACTTGTCACAATCAATTGCTGGCTGTGAATGCAGGCGCAGGTTGAGTTGAATAATGACACACTGAAGATTGTTCTTCATGATTGACCGTTCCTGCTCCCACTACTTATCTTACATCATGTGGAAAACAAACACACACTTATATATATACACAGACACGTGTACAGGCAAAATGAAGCAGTGATGAGGACTCCAATATCCTGCTGGCAGGACGGCTGCTCAGCCCCCAGTCTACAACTGATAATAATAGCAGAAAGAGGTTGAATGCACATCTTATTTAACAGCCTGTTAGGTATGGCTTCCACCACACTGCACTGACAAACCACTCACATTACTGCTAATGTGCTTCGCCGACGTGTAGATCAGTTACCGAGCACGTCAGTGTAATCACACTCACAGCTCTGCAGTCCCCGCTAACAAAAAAACAAAGCAGGTAGACCCAGAGAGAGCAACAGCCAGGCGTGAAGCATGTGTATGGCAGAGCGAGGCTCACGCTCCATCACTGAGTGAGCAATCATTTATTTAGCTTTAATACACATTAGAGGAGTGCTGATTGGTTCTGGATTAGCTTCTCTTAACACTAAACCTCACTGACTACACTGGCATTTTCATCTTTTTGGGTCGGATGAGAATCACAATGATTTTGATGAATTGTTTGTTTGAATTAAACAACATAAAAACACAAGCTCTTTATCTGAGGCTTTCTGTAACATCAGATCTTTTGTATTGAATATGTATGTATGTGATACTTGCCGACTGTACAGTAAAACCTGATAGGTCTTCCAAATTAAACAACAAAATGTGTTGTTTGTCCATGGGTTTTCTGATCTGATGCTTATATTGATCTGTGTGCCTTGTATAACTGTATCATAAACGATACAGTAGTGCAAATGGGACACAAACAGCAGCTATCTGACAGAAAACCCTGAAAGCAAACTTCTACCATGTACAGAAAGAACTGCACAAATAATGAGAGAGTTTTCTAGGGTTACCATCTATACATGACCCAGACGATCGTAGTCATGGTTAGAAAAACAAACCCATACCAGATCCATCCACCCTGAAGTCCTCCTTATGCCATGCTATAATGTCACCTGACTTCCTCCTATGCTCTCGTCATAATTACTCCAGTTTCCTGAGGGTTCACTCGGACATAAACATATCATTTTGCGCATTAGATGGGTCCTCAGCTGTTTTGTGTCGGAATACACTTTCTGTTGTGTCATAATCAAGCAAACAAAATTACACAACAGAAGGTGAATTTGAGTCATCGGAGAGTATATAGAACTTTCAGAGTGGAGCATAAACGGTTTGCAAATCTAGATAGAAGATAACTCTAACTAACCCTAACCACTGTGTCTGCTGTTCTTGTGCTCTTTGATGATGACAACTGCAGTATGTATATGTACATACAGTCAGTGTTGGCTTGTTTTAACCATGATACCACGACCAAGACTGTTTCCTAACCTTCACCATGTTGACTTTGGTACATAAACTTAACAAAACCTCATTCATGGAGATCAGGAAACAATCATACAAACCATAATGGTGATTAGTAACTGTTTTATTGGCCAAGGACTTGTTGCTGGGTTGCTTGTAGTGAAAGCTACAGTTGATTACAGTTTGAGTTTTATGTGGCCATGACTTGAACCAGTCGTGATTACATTATATCTGTCAAAGTACTTGCTGAGATCCTGGGATGATCTAAAAACAAGTCCACTGGGAAAATAGGAACAATACTGTCAGACAATCATACAGATCAGATCGTAAACAAGCTAACGGATTCAACTTATTAGGAAGAAAAAACACAGTCCAGCTTTGACACTGACATGCTTTCAGTAGACGTAAACACAATGGGGGAATATAATGAGGGAACATTACTGACAGTTTCACCTCCAAATAGTATCTAATCTAGTAAATCTGCTTGTTTACAACCCGTTTGCCTGACTGCTTGTGTTTGTTCATGTTTGGACATATTTTCTGTGATGATGCTGCGTTTCACACTCTCTGCAGTACTTTTATGAATACAGTGTGGTCATATCTGATAGAACCAAGCTACAGAAATAAGACCGGCACTCTAGTTAAGTGTAGTTTTCTTTAAGAAAGCGTAATGGTTTTCAACAAAAAGGATTGGAACGGCAGTGTGCTTAGTAAATTAGACAAAAACGGATCAATGCTAAACAGCCTCATGCAGTCTCTCTTGTGATCTTTCCTTCAATGGCCATACACAAACATAACATTAGCTTACAGACATTCTGTTGGTTTTAGTTGTTTCTTTTGGTTTATCTTTCGAAC
Organism: Miichthys miiuy; assembly: GCA_036365135.1. Classification (NCBI taxonomy): domain Eukaryota; kingdom Metazoa; phylum Chordata; class Actinopteri; family Sciaenidae; genus Miichthys; species Miichthys miiuy. The sequence continues at coordinate 23,605,943 of CM071609.1, forward strand.
CCCCCGTTGTCACACAAACCAGCACCCTGCTGCTACAGTGGAATGAAAAACATTCACAGTGAAAGTTGGGACTTTCACTTCGAGCAACCGAAACTTTGGCAAAACACTGGCAAGTATTAAGGACGATACGGCTCCTATTCTTAATGTACTTTAATCCAAAAATGAGATGAGTCCACATGCATGTTATACACGTATGTATATAACATGTATGTGTCCACGCATTGGCCCAATGAGCACATTTTCTTTCATAAACAGACAGTTTGTTTTAGACATTAATACCAGCAGCAGCATGGACAGTATATTGCCAATGCAGAAGGGAACAAACAATGTGGAAGACTTTAAAAGAAGGCTGTGTAAAGGAGCCCCGAGGCTCAGTTAACAGCCAAAAATAAGTTTTTACTAGTGCTGACTAGCTTTTACTCATTGGATACGGTCAAGAACTAGATGTAATCATTATTACATAATGAACAGAATTGCTGTTATGGAGGCCATATGCAGTATATGAAGTGGTCTCCAGTAGTTCCCAAACAGACTGGGCTCATTCATCAGATGTAACAAGCTGTGAGATCCTCTGGCAGGTCTCATTTTAAACACAGCCATTATCAGCTTTTCATTTCAAGCCCTGCTGCTCTTACTATGGACTAATGGCTGGTAGCTCCTATGCAACGGGGCGCAGGAGGACATACAGGATGTGTGTGTCTGAGAGGGAGAGACCCACCGCTTGTGTCATTGACAGTCTACACATCAAGGTTTATTGAGTTCTGCAGTATCAGATGCCTGCACATCAACTGCCATGAATTTTTATTCTTGAGAAAAAACATTCAGAGAGCAGCCAGAACTAACCAACTCGCTACATCCAGTCTCCGACGGGTATTTGGAGAAGGCTGATGACTGTGTCCCCCAGGGTGTGTTGTGAAGTGTGCTGAGGGAATACACAATGCTGGGCTTGTTTCTGTTAGACATCCAGTCGTCCACATTCACAGCAAAATAATAAAGTCTGTTCTCAGTGGGAGCTGGACTCTTTGCTCTTTGTGATTTTAATGGGCGGAATCATAAAGCACCGCCACAGGCAAAGAGTGTCTTGTACGGTGGCCTCAGGATTGCCTTCTCTTCTTTTTGTGGATAATGAGGTTCGACGTGGAGACTGAGATGTGGACAACCTTGATTTTAGCCTGCTACCTGCACCACCCAAACTCAGAGAAATGGTTAATGGAAAAATGTATTGCGTTTATACTGTGCTCGTGTCCATAGCACTTTACAATGTTCCTCTTTTACAAACACACACTCACACATAAGCTTGATGCATTATAAGGCACTCACTACTAAAGTAAACTCTGTTCCAGGCTGCAGTTTACCTATGTGTCTATTAATGATTTTACTCTTCCAACATTCATTTCCTTTTATTAACTACAACTGCACTGAGGTCTAACTCTCTACTTAGCTTAGATGACTCACTCACTCCTAACGAACTCCGGTCAGACTCGTACTTATTAATTAGCTTGCAAAATGTTAGCTGTTTCAACATCTCCTTCCACTTCATTAGCACACTAGCGACTGCAACTCTATTTTCACCGCATCACCTTAATCATTCAATCTCCGGCTAAACAGCAGAGTATATCTGTCCGACTCCACTTTGCATAAAAATTAAAAAGACGCTGGTTCCCAAACCTTTTTTCCTTCAGTGACCCATTTTCTCTCACTGAGTGAACTGACTAAGTGATTTCATTTCATATTATATTCAGTGCAAAGCAATAACAGAACTGATAAACTGAACAATTAACCCAGACAGTGAACTAATAACTGCAGTAAGTGTCAGACAAGCAATCTGGATGAATCTTGAGCAGATTATTTCCTGTGGGTTTTGCATCAGAGACGAGTTTTCCTCGTATTTTAGGATCTTTTTATACAATTGTGTGTGTATTATGCATTCTTTTCATTTTAAAAATCATACATCCTGAATAGGCTTCGTTGTTTTTTTTCTCACTGATGCTTGGCCATTGCTCCATTAGTTTACTTGGCTGTTTTAACTGCATACTTTTCTAATGCAGGACGAGGCTGTTAAAAACTTTTTAATTTCAGTTTACAGAAATGAATGCTTGTTATAGAAACTTGTGACTGGTTATGTGTTGATTTCAGAGGAATATTTTACACAACGGTGTCAAAGTAGTTTTCTTTTAAGAGTTTTGTGGATATTTATTTCATATTTATAACCATACTTGATACAGCATTGTTGTAGTGGTGTGTGATTTAATGTTTTCCTTCTCATCATGTCAACTTAACTAAAACTACAAATGTATATTTAAACGCCCACTCTTCTTTTCTGCAGTCATGTAAACCTACACTACATGACACTTATGACTTTTTGTTTTTCATAATGAGATATGAATTTTCATTACTAGAGTAAACACAAATAAGCATGGTAATCAATGGAGATGTGGCTTCGTTTCATCTAATTAAACATAGTTTTAAAAACAGCCCACGCTTTAAACAAGGCTCACTAGAATATTCTAATGTGAACTGAATGTTATCTTGTTTGTCAAGTACAATGATGTGTCTTCAAAAAACTTCCCTCCATTCACCACATCGGGTAAGAAAAAAACAAATGGGGAAGGTAGAAACGTTGATTCAGTTGCTGTTTCATAATTTATATGCCCTCTTCCTTCTGTGTGTATAAACAGTGCACCCATCTGTCCTGCTTTATCCGCTTGGAAATTCACCACTTTAAATGCAAATTACCTTCCTTTGTAGGACATCAACAAGCCATAATCCCTCACTGGCTTTTACAGTAGGTAAAAGAAGTGGGATATTATTCTTGGAAAGGAGGCAGAGAATATATGCATATATAGTAGCATCCTTTTTTTTTTAACTTTAACCAATGCTGAACTTTAACTCTGCAATGTTAAGACGAGTAGGAAAACGTGGTCTGGTAATGTACTGTGCTGATAATATAGTAAGTAAATAGAAAGAGTTGTTTTTTTCCAGATAGCATGACATGACATAAATATATATTTATCACTGGTCCGACAGGAGAAGAAATAAAAAAAACTCCATGAAGAGTAAACAATATTTTGAGTTCAAACAGGAAACATCATTGTCATCATTGCTTCAAAACACAGCTGAAGCTTGAATGAAACCTACTTCGCCTTGCTGCTCATCCACATTAGACAATTTCATAAGTCTGCCCTTCAGTGGACAGTTTTATTACTTTTCTTTTTATATATTTGGAACTAAAATTGTGCTCTTGTAAAAAGGGGAAAACAAGTTTATATTATCATCTGAGGAGATCTTTAATTTTAGAAACAGTTTTGTTAAAAGTCCAACTAAACTTTCACTTAATTCATTAAATGAAGTTGATTAGAAACGCTGTTAGCTTGTTAGTGTGACTCACAGCATGCACTGTACTTGAGTAAAGTTGCAATGAAGGTGCCTCAGATGAGTTACTTTGATTAAAAAAATCAAACCATGATGGAGATAAGTGTTCACCCCAATCAGCACCTGCAACTCTGTCTTTGTAAAATCAGCTTGTGTTTCATGGGAGAGGTGAAATAACTTCACCAAGAAATCAACTCAAACAATCCTTGACATGATAACTAAACTGTTCTTGACTCAAGTCCTAATTAGACTTTTAAGTTATAATCAGTTGACACTGATGTGAAGGGGCCACTGGAAGCTTGCTAACACTAAGACAGAAGTTTGTTTGCGTAACTAAATTTTGCAGTAGACAACTGTAGAACAACAAAACAGGATTAGTAAAATCCTATCTGATAATCTGACATAATCCCAACACAAATTCAATCATGTAGGAGATAAATGGATAAATTCATACAACGTACAACAGCACAGGAATTACCCCCCTTCCTATTATTTCTACAAATTTCTTCAGAAAACTAGTTCATGAAAAAAGTGTGTGTTGCTTCACAGAGCTGTGTGTCAGAATGGGATGAATTACCTCATACTCCTGAGAGAAGCGCAGACCGTCATTGGCCTTGAGTCTCTCTAAGTGGTCTGCCAGGTCACAGGTAGCAATGGGTGGGTGTTCCCTCATCCCTGCAGCGAGAGGTGGAGTTGTAAGTACTGTCCATCACTCACACATACGACACACAGACACACACACACACACACACACACACACACACACACACACACACCCACACTGGACAAATGCAACCAGGGTGCAGCATGTTGAAGGCTCAGAGCTAACTGCACACAGTGATATGAGGCGACAGTGAGAGCGCTGTGTGTGAGCAGAGGGATGATGTCTGACTGTGCAGCTCTTCAACAGCATGCTGTAACCACACTGGTGATGTGAGCATTAACAAGCGTGCTGATTGGTTAAAGAAATCCCATAAAGCAACAGGTGAGCGGGAAGGTGTCACACGGGTGGTTGGGATGTAAGAGTAACCACAGCATCTTACACTGATATTTAATTTATGATCTATATTGATTTATTGATGTCCTGCTACTGTGTTTCATTAGCTGTCAATGACTGTCGTGGACAGACCATGAGAAGAGGAGGTGATGGGGTTAAATAAGAGGACTCTAGTTCAAATGGCTGCTGTGTAACAGAAAGGGAAAGAGGCGGGAATGGGAGGAAACATTAGTAAAACACAAGAGGAACGAAAACTAACTTGGAGTGTTCGGGCAACTGAGGGCACTGGAACCTGTGGGGGAAAGACCAGGCAAAACAAACAGTACAGGGGTCAGTTAGGAGAAGACAGAGAAAAGAAAAAGAAAAGAACACAGGGAACACTGAGAGCAGAGCTGTATGTCTGTCTGTCTGCTGCTGCTTTATGCATGTGTAAAAATACGTTTTCAGCTATGGCAGTGGGGCCGCGGGGGCTATTGAGATGGTAATGCTGCTTGTTGGTTCTTGTTCAATGGGTCAGTCCAGCCCTTGAAGGCACGGTGACATAATTCCATTTAACAAAATGTAGCCGTGCTCGTGTGTGCTCACTGTAAACTGTGTTTGAAAATAACTAATGTTGTAGTCTGACAGTATTATAATATACTAAATACAGTGACACAACACAATGGAATAATAACTTTCCAAACACAGTGCATCAGTGTCTCTATCGGCTGAACAGACCACATACTCAAAGTTGAACAAATGTGATTTCTGACGCGCAAATCCGATGGAGCGGCCCTCTCACTTCAATAGACGTGAAGTTGAATTCATATAGAATATTTAGTTATATACCAAATATAGCATGTAAACATGCCTTGTTCTAGTTTCTAGACCATACCTAGAAACTATCAGGGCTGCAAAACTCCCCAAAAAACAGTGGAGACAGTGTTTAGTTTGTCCGTTCTGGGCTACTGTAGAAACATGATGATTCAACATGGCAGACCTGCTCTCTCATAAAACATAATGATTCTTATTTGCAGTGATGATACACTAATGAAAACAGATGAATATCATATTATTTGTCTGCAAATATATATTCTACTAAATGTTACACACTGGACCTTTAAGTAAAATGATCTAAGTGACTAATAAGTCATTACCTGGTACTAATAATCAAATAATGCTGTAATTGTTGTGATGTGAAGTATTTTCTTGAATTGTAGTGAAATGAAAAGCACAAATGGAATTACTGAAAGCACTTTTAACCGTTCAGTGTTCACTTCATAGCATGAGTAAACAGTCATCTGTCAGTTTGTTTGTGTTTGTTGTGAATAAACTGGAAGTTTCAGAGGCTTTGAGGCCACCCAGTGAGCTCTCACGGAAGGGAGAACTAAGGTTGGCAGCCAAACGAGTTGATGAATTTATGTTGGTGTAAACAACATCTGCCAAATTCCCACCTACTGCTACCGGGGGTAAATGCCACCCATCTGATTGAGAGAGGAACATGGTCGAAAAACAATGACAAACTGTGAGTTTAAAACCTCCCACTGAAAGACAGGTGGGGAGACGGAGAAGAAAGAGAAGAAAAAGTAAGAATCAGACAGGGAAGTGACTGAGGACACAAAGTACTGTAAAACAGAGAAAATGTCTTTATTATAAGAACCATGATGAATAAAGGTCCCCCTTAATGAAGTACTTACTGTAGCCCAAACCCTGATCTTTCATCGTTGCTACCACCACTTTATTTTTTAATAAGACTCTGTTTAGGTCGTACTGTAGTAATTAAGTCCTGTGTCTTCCAGTGGATTTTACTTCAGCAGCCAGATTTTGCTGTATCTCGTTATTTTCATGTGAACTTCAAAATCTGTCTGTCAGTGAATTTTTGGTCATTTGTCTCAGTTTCAATCAATACAGCTCAAAATTCATCCTTTTAAATTCTTCTACAGTTTTCACGCATCAGAACAGATCTGCTGAAATTGGAGTTTTGTGAAGGCGTTTCTATCTTTCAGTTTTTGGTTTTTAACACTCGAATGATTAAACTTTCCAAAAGTCACTGTGAGACTCAACGTAATTCTTCCTGGAGTTGTTATAAATTGCTTCTCTCCGATAGAGCCGCAAAGTGGGATGAGGCCCGCTGGTTCGAGAAGTGGGAATGGGACTTTTACTTCTGGAACCGCAGGCACCCAAAATAACTACTAAAGAAGCATAGCTCAAATAAAGGCCTGGTTCTTGCTGCAGTTAAGTAACAATACCTATTTAAGAATTTATAGTCGAGCTGATAAAAAAACCTAAGCAGATATTTGTCAGGAATATTACAGCTACAAATACTTATAGAGAGATAAGTTGGACCTCAAGTATGAACTTGCAGGCATGATTGAATGTCTACGTGTGGGTTGGTATAAATTAAACATCTGGGCACAGATGTTTGTAGGTGTGTGTGTGTGTGTGTGTCATGCCTTGTGTCTGATAGTTGAGTCTCCTCATCTCCACAGGATCTGAGGAGTGGGCCAGCAGCGAGTCCTTGACCCCTGCCATGTGCTCGTCCTTGGCAGGAGATGTTCGTTTCCTGGAGGAAAGAAGGAGTGACTTCATGAGAGTCTGAAGGAGAGGCCAAAGTGATTCAAATATAGTACTTTATCTCAAATTAGGAACATTTTGTACTGGCATCCTTTATGTTAACTGACAGCTTTATTTCACCCACATTACTACACCCCAAACAAAGAGAGGGGGTACAGTTTTGATGGACCGCATCATGTGGGCTAACCAAGCTTTCCAATGTCAGTGTGAAATGACGTCTCAAAACAAAACAGTCAAGTACTTCCTTTTCTGATTCAGACAGTGCTTTACCTGGAATAACATTCAAGTCTTGAATACTGTCTGGAGCCTTGAATTTTATTCAAAATGAATGGGAGGAGGAAAAAAGCCAGAAAGGCATGCCTGCAATGTGTGTTATATCAGATATAAAGATATCAATCTCATGTCAGGACATGGTTAGCCTAGCTTAGCATTAAGACTAGATGAAGGGGAGCTAGTGTGGCTCTGTGCAAAGTACAAACACACCGGCCAGCAGCTCTTATTTAAAGTATCCTTCAAATGAATACTTTGTGAAATCAAATTACTTTTCTCTTATTAATGCAATAAGTTACCACCTATGTATAGATGTGATTGTTTCTGAACATGGATATTCCTCAAATTTCTGATATAAACTACAATTACCCAGATTACAATGCCAATGTCATATTGTCTTTGACAAAATCATATTCTGAAGTCACAAATTAAGTAGGAGTTAATCCACGAGAGCACAGGAATTTTGTAATAAAGAAAAATGAATATGAAACACAGTGATACTTATGGTGTGAATATGGCGAGAGTTTTAGTTCATTTAATATTGGAGTGCTGTGAAAAGGCAAACACAATGAATTCTGAATCTCTGGGTCCAGATTTTCATTTGATTTGTCTTATCAGCTGCCTCCTTAAGTAACGGATAAAAAAAACACACCTGTTTATTTCAATTGAATTTTTATTGTAGGTTTTTTTTAAAAAAATTGGAGGCAGAAAGAAAAGTCTAACTCGTGGAGCTGATTAAAAGCTTGCAGAAAACCACTTAGAAAATCTGATGCATATTGTATGATTCTGAATATCATATTAAAGTTTTCACTACAGCATCTCTAACAGTTTTACTCCATGACAGTGACTGCAGCAACAAAAGTCACTTTTCATCAGTCTAATGGAATTCAGACGTCAACAACAAAGGAACTACAAATGATTGATCGTGAGTGTCTTAGTGATGAAACGTTTGTATTATGCGGGTCAGACAGGCAGCACAAACAGAGGAGTGAAGAGGTGACTGTGATGTCAGTTCGTGCTCCTCGGTGATATCAGCATTGGGTTTTTCAGGTCTGGCATTTGTCTATTGCAGGCGAAGCTGCAGGTTTGTGAGAGGTTGAGAGGTGAAGATAGCACTGAGGGAGAATTATTCTGAGGGGAAGAACGGCGGCACTCAGAGCTGAACGGCAGAAAACACACACAAAGAAACAAACGTGCTCACACACTGACACAGGAGACACACACGCTCGCAAGGGCTGTCAGTTAAAGCTGATGTGTCTAAGGGGGGGAAAAAGGAGCTTGAAGACAACTCAGAGAAAAGCTGGCATGAAAGTGTGACTCTGAAAGTGAAACAGAAACACCGAGCATCTGTCACTTCACATCATCACTGTCAAAAAACACGGACATGTCTAACCATGTCTATGTTTTACACAGAGGGGAGGGCTGTCAGAGGCAGGCCGACAGCCAGAGAAAGTGATGGTGGTGGTGGAGCGGCGGGAGAACAGACAGAGGCACTAACCTTTCTTGTTTGCTGCGTCCACAGAAAGCAGGCGGACGGAGAAGAAGGGAGCAGAGAAAGAAAGGATTAATTTACAAGTTGTCAGCAGTGGGAATGCCACGCAGCGCCAAAGAGAACAGGAAGTGCACATTACACCACCTTACTTACTACTCCCTCCACCCTGTACTCTTTATCTGATCCACAGCCAGCCGAGCAGCATCTCCTTCCAGCTTGTGAGAGTTTCGGCGCGCACACATCTTTTATTACTGTTTAAAGTGCCACATTCATCAATTTGATACATCACTATGTTCAAATGAATTGCAGCTCAGTTACCATGAATGAATAAGAGCACACAGGATACAACAGCCAGTGTTATTAAGGATTTATACTGATTTATATATATATTTTTTAAACAAACACAGTGACCTGGAATAAACCTGGCTGCATGACGATGGTCCTGACCTGAGTCTAACACAACTTTCACACAGCTGGGGTGTGATATGACAGTGAATGCAGCTGTCTCACCTAACCTTACTATTTAATTTAGAATTATATAGTGAGTAAGACATACTGGATGTAGGTGGACACTCACATGAACTCCTCTTAAACTTTCTGATACTAAAATGTGCCATGAACATGGAGCGACAGGGCTCCCTTTTGACACCACCCAGCATATTTCCACTTTGTGCACTATGTGCATGTATCCTGCTGCCAACTTAAAACTCTGCTACATATTCAGGAAATGAATTCAAAAGCGCAGCTGCCGAGAACATGTCACGTAATCCCTGTCCAAATTAAGTTTCCTCTAAAATGTGCGTTTCAAAAGCATGAAGAGTCCAGAATTAGCTCTCCATTGTGAACAAAATGAGTGAATGCACTCTCCACTGTTCTGAAGTAGTGTACTGCCACATAATATCAGGTTGAGTTGACCTTTCACTTGTTCCACTACCTCTCACAACAATTCTGAAAACCTGAAATCAGAAAGAGCAGTGCTCTTTTCCCATCTGTGCTGCAGAGCGTTTTAACTGATTGTTTCAGACTGAAGCTATCATCGGAGTGGCGTCTTGATAATCTTTGTGTATGCAGCATGTGCACTGTGTGTTAAGCATTGAGAGAAGAGCTTTGCTCTCACAGATCTAAGTAACCATGTAAAATTGCATCACTTTATTTCTGGTTCTGATTCTCGGCCTGTCCTCCTTGTCAACAAATTGGCTGCTTTCTCCAAAGAGCTGGAAGGCCTTCAATGCTTCTGAAAATGAAAGATTTAAAGAGTCTAGACCTGAATTTTTTAAATCTTCATCTGACTTCAACCCTTCATATGGGTTTATCAAGCAGAGAGAGTTACTTTTCAACAAATATGAAGGAGATTTAGCAAAATTAGTGTTATTTCAACAACTTATTCCATTGTAATACAATCCTCATATTCCCAGATATAGGCACGCACGCACACAGACTTCTCTAGTTGTGTATTTATGTCCATATGGATAACTATAAGCCATAATCTTTATTTTAGGATGTCTGTTTCTGCTCATCACCTGTTCTTTGTGAATATCCCTGAGAAACATGAACATGAACCGTTTTCTGTCTGTTCTTATTACGCACAGTGACAGGACAAAACCTGAATCTGACTGTCTCTCTCTCTCTCTCTCTCTCTCTCTCTCTCTCTCTCTCACACACACACACACCACACACACACACAATTAGAGTCTCTGGGGCGACTTCACAAAGGACGGATTAGGTCGCTGATAGCAGCATGAACTGTGTATGACTTGCATACACTATCTGCCCCGTCTCATATTCCTATTCACAGAAGATATTGCACTAATGATTTTGCAGCTCAGACACGGCCATAAGGTTTTGCAGCTTGCCCTTGATTTTTTGTCTGTTAAATGTTCATCTGCAATTTTCTGTAGTTGTCCAAGTAATATTTGTTCTTCAGGTGGACGACATGATATGACATGGTTAAGCTACATTAAGTCAAAAACTAGAGAACAATACTTTCTACTCATATCTTTAGATATTTGATTTGAAAGAGAACCTTTTCTTATTCTAGTTATGACAATTAGAATTTTCTTTGACTCTCTATGCGTCAAGTTTTTTTGTCACACTGGTTGTTATTTGAGGTTATCTGAGGTTTTTAAACTGAAGCCATTTAATAAGCCTCATGTGACCTCCAAGAAGCATCGTCACATGATACATACATCATAGGATATTAATACAATAAATCACTTGCTTTTTCTTTTCATCTCATCCGTTTTTTTACTTGTTGTGCCTTCTGGGTTTGCTTTTCCCTCAACAGTGTTTGTCAGTGAAACACTATTCAGCAGCCTATTGATTCTTCAGATTTACCATATGTCAACAGCAGACTTTTATTTCAAATTCCTTGTGATGGATTACCCAATTCAAGCAAGTTCTAAGATCTAAAAGTTGATTTTCACATTGAGCTCATGGAAACCACTGGCTGCCTGGAAGACAGGGAAACAAAAACAGAGGCTAAATCATCATTGTATCATAACACATGCAACAATCTACAATACTGTAGAAACCTGTTGGGCAGAAACTTCACGTGTATATATATCTGTAACCGCTTATCCTCACTATCCTCCAATAAAACAAAATCCATGTTGCAATTGGAGCAGAACACTAGCTAGCTTCAAAGTTAGCCAGCTGGCTAACACAGGCAGATTTACAGTTGATGGGTGTGTGCTGTCCTTATGTAAAAATAAATGAAATATGGAAGCCCCCTCAGCGCAGACAGCAGCTCCAGATGTTTGACCCAGGCACAGGAAACACAAACCAACTGTTAGCCTGGAAGAACAGGGCTGTGGGGCAACTCACAGCAACTTCCTCCCATATGCCATGGAGGACCTCTGCCTTCAGGCCAGCTCAGCCGAGATGAATGTCTGTCTCTGCTCTCAAATACTCCTCCACTCTGACCATTTCTTGGTGCCTGACTCTTGTAAAATGTTCTTGACATCTGCTGCCGCTAAAGAAAATGCTCCAGGTCTGTCTCTGGACTGTGCTAAAATGATCACTCAGCTAGATTATATGAGGAAGAACACAAAGAACATGTATTGCCTTCAAGGAACTATTCCTATTATGTTCAGAACAGATGACATAAAATGAACATTTGTATGTTAAGCCTACTGTTGAAAAGGTATTTTACTCATAGTGAGTGGGAGAGTGCTGACATTTTTGCAGCTGATAGTTAATCTTTTATCCACGGCTGTAGGATTGCTTTGAAAAGGGGGCTGGCTATTCCCTGCATTTAAATACATTTACATCAAGAAAATACATCGGTTCAATCAGCAGTCCAACAAACAATAATATGAAAAATGCTGTATTACTCATGTAATAACAGCACTTAAAATCACACTTAGTTTGACACAAAGAGAAACAGTATTTTATGATGTACAGTATTATGCTGTCTTTGCATTTTTACTAAAAGAAACACTGTCTACTGACTTATCTTTGACTGATGTTCAGTTGCAGTGTGTATTAATATTAATTTTATATCTATCTATACAATCATATATATATATATATATATATATATATATATATATGTAGTATATATACATATAGGGTTTAATCTTATTTAGGCACTGTAGAAATACATTAGAGTGGAAGGTGTCAGAAAAGGGTCAGAAGAGTTATGTCTTTTTCTTTTTACTTTGCTTTTTGCTGAACCAAATGGGAGTAGACTTTTTTTCAGAAGAGCAGCCCGAGATTTAAATTTTATTTCTGCCTTACCTTGTGGAATTTATTGGGTAAAAACATCACGGTGAAACTGTTGAATCAAAAAAGCTTTTGTTGGAGCCAACAGTGGCCTCCACTTTCAGATATCACAACATTAGAGGGTGTGTTGCAGTTTTTTCAAAGTCGAAGAGAGTGCACAAAAAGAAAATATTATATAACACTAGAGAGGGTGAAACAGCTAAATCATTTTCCTACAGTCCCTCATCATATCCAGGGCTTCTATGGGGAGCTAACACTGAAAACTCAATGCATGAAATTTGAATGTAAAGATAATGTCCTAATTTGCAAAAAACAAACAAACAATGGGTATCAGAGGCTTCACTCCAAAAATAACATGTATCTGTGATAATGTGTGTACAGCTTGTTGTTTTGACTATCAGGCTCACCTCTTGAAGAGCAGGATAGCAATGACTATGATGATGATGAGAATGACAGCCAGCACCGGGCCCATCACCCACAGCATCTCTGGGTCTTCAGTTTGTCGGGTCATCCCACTGTGGAGCTTCACAACGATGGGGTCAGAGAACGGACTGGCTGCAAACGTCCTCTGCTGCAAATAACCAGAGGATGATCCAGAATCAGTTAACAGTAACTAACGTAGTAAGTAAACTAGATTAAGACATAATATAATAAATAAATTATACTAAAGTAAACATGACTGCATTCTGTCAAGGGGTTGTGTGTTTGTCACCTAAATAATCACCAAACTGACTTTAAATGAGATTTTACACTTCACCTCTTGATTGACTGATTGATCTTAAGTTTTTACTCTGGCTGAGTGCCATATACCACTGTGTATGTACATTTATAATTCCACTGACCCACACAGTAACTGTAACGGATCAAAGAATCAGTCTCTCTCTCTGTGCTCTTGACAACCAATGAAGAGTCCAGATTAGACTTGAACTTTATCTACAAGTCACACTCTCTTTTCAGTGCAACATGGCCCAGAGGTCGCTCATATGAAGACAAAAGCAAAGGGTTCCCGCTAAAGCATCGATTTTTTTTCAAGTGTCTTAAGCCCTACACTTACTGCTCCTCTAACATTGCCGCTGCTCTGCTGTTCATTTTATCGACAGAAATGATGCACTAAATGCATCGACAATGCAGGGACACACAGCAACAAGCTACAGACCAACACGCTGACATTTAGAACAAGCTATGTTGACATTAACATTATAAAGGCCCATGGATGTGGATGTAACATATATGTTGTTATTTTAAGTTGGCAATTATCAGGAGGAGGCTAGTAGGAATGAGTGAAGTATTCATGTGCTGTCAAACATCTAAATCTTCACCCAGATGTCTACTGAAGGAACCATGCATTGACGTCATTAGACATTTTAGCTTCTTTTCTGCAGCTAACCACAGACAGTGAGCAGTATTTTAATTAACAGGTGAGGGGAACCATCTCCTGAATGATTCACTGCTTTGCTCTGCAGAGCACTAATTAAGAACAACACAGTTGAGTATAAAAATTTAACCTGACAATGCCAGATCACCATCTAAGAAGTTGGATCTGGAAACTAGGTGATTGGAAGAATCTTCCTTCTATCACTACCTATAATGGTAAACTTCAACCAATCAGATCAACAGATCATATAACGTAGTCAAACTCATACCTAAGCCACATGAGAAGAGTAAAAACATTTTCTGCACCAACCTCTTTAGCAGCTGTCATTAATAGGACACTGATCTGTCTGAACCGCAGTGATTCAGACACAAACGCATGGCTTGAAGCCTGGATTCTTGCATACACATGTGAGTCCAGCTGCCTTACAAAGTTATTTAACAGGTAATAGTGCCTTTTTTGTGGACAGGTGAGGAGATACGGAAGCATATTGCCTTCACTTGTAAAAAGAAATGCTCTATTTTCCGAACTAAGTTTTCAGCCTTGGGTATGTCCACACCGGCCTTGCTGCCTGTCTTCAGCAGAGTACCAGGGGGTGAAGACCAGGGGGCACAGAGTTCCCATCGGAGCTCGCTGGAGGCTGTCTTAGGACTGGTTAGCCAGTTTTACGGGATTTGGGTCAGGTTTAGAGGGCTGAAATCCCTGACCGGTAGAGGCTGGTTATGAGATTTGGGTCAGGCTGAGGGGGGCTGAGTGCAGAACCTGGTCAGGGAGAGCCTGCTGGAGCTACCGTGTTAGTCCAGAAATACAGAAAAAAATTTTTTCCATGTGAAAGCAATACGCAACACCTCACCTGCTCATGAGTGTACACCCAACTTTACCACCAGTGAACCATTCAAATTATAGTCAGAGGACAGTGAAACAAAGGTGAGACAGACAGAGGCAGACTCCTGTGTTGGACACAGGAGAGTTTGGATCATTGTGAAGCGTCTCGACTGAGTCCAGGGGGAAGGAAGAGGCAAGGTGGAGGTTACACATCAGTGACATCTTTTGAGGACAAATCCAATAATAGACAACTTCTCTACGCCCTCTGAACAGCAGTGGAAAAGTGAGGACGGCCCTGGCTGTTTACCTGCCATCATTAGACAACATGGCATCCTCTCCTACACGAACGCCATGGGACGAACTCGCACTGCTGTGAGGAGACACAGGAAGTCTCAGAAGATGTCAGACTTATTCATCATTATTTGAGAGGGCTATAGATAGCTATAGCTAAATTCAAATCTATCTTTAGCTGACATATTAGTTTTATTTTTACAAGATGTACAAAAGGTAAAGACCTTTGCAGTGGTGGTCTGTGACTGGTTTGTCGGTTCTTTACTCCATTAATGGATAAGGCTGTCATTATTTGATCTTTTTATGACAGTAAGCAAATCTGCAGAACATCTGAAAACAGTTTATCACGCGTCAGTGAATCTAAACTAATATAAGTATAGCACAGCTGTGCTGTTTCATTTACTCACACATTCATTGAACATAGCCCGTGTAGTTCACTGTAAAACATCTCACAATGTCTGCTCCGTGTTGGGAAAGGGCTGTTGTCTGCCTGCTTATTTGTTGGAACTCTGTCTGACTATTTCACCACTTTTATATGCTTTGTAAATGAGTGAAAGAAGTGAGTTATTGACGTTGCAGCACCAGAAATTTGGTAGGCGATGGAAATATTTTGATTACTGTACCACTGTTTAGAGTAACGCATTTTGTTAATGTTTATTACTTTCCAACAGAAACATAATATGGAAATGATACTTTTGAGTCAGTAATCACCACAAACTAAGCATAATAACGAAGGGAATTCTGTCAATTATCATTAAAATAAAGTTATTAAACATGAATATTATTTGTTTTGCTCCCATCTGTTGCTCAGAGTCCAGTAATTATAAATATTTCACTTCATAAGTCGGGACACTGATGGGAGACAGAATAGCAAAGGAATGCTTAAACTTGAATACGAGATGACATGTCAAACTCTAAAACTTCTGGATCTCAAATTTTTGCCCACATATATAAACCTCCTCAATGCAGACTTTAATGAGCCAAACTCACCCAGAGCCACAGAGCACATTATACAACTGCTTTCACAGGGTGAGGTGGTACGCTCTCTGAGTGATAAATTGACTTTGACATGTAAAATTAGTGGACTAGCCCTTGTAACACACAAAACACCTGAGTATCAGTTAACAAATGTAGGTAAGCACTGCATTTGTTGGAGTTTTCTTTCCTTGGAAAACTCTCTGGTCCCGGCAGAAGGGGGTCATATCATTAGAAAATCAGAAAAATATAATTTCATCTTTACATTTCAAAGAAAGCAATTTTAGTTCTTGTCCTTGAAGAATCTATTCATCCTGATTAGTTAGTTGCAGGTTTGTAAGCTGTTGGATATTGGCAAAATAATAAACATTAATTGGGAGTTACATGGATCAATTTGCAAGGCGTAATTCACTTTAAGTAACCGTGCTGCTTGTCACTTTATGTTCTGTGAGACAACTGCAGCAAGTTGGACTGTGTTAGTGAATGAGACTATAAATATTCCCGTAAGCCTGACGGGGCTCTGGCTGCAGCAGCTTCAGCTCCGGCTGCAGCTCCTCTGGGTGAAAGCTGTAAACACAATTGAAGAATGCTGCTTGTTAAAACAATGTCACCCCACGACCGGCTTTGCTTCCTTATTGATTCATTAATTTCAACACATTTTTCACATACTTTTTCACTCCAACATTCATTGTGGGGGCTTGTAATATCAGAAGTGACAGCTACAAATGAATTATACATGAACTTTGTGGCTGTATGAGATTTGTTGAACATTTGTCATGTTGTGGAATGCTAAAGTAAAACAAATGCATTTTGACATGCCATGGTCTTAGACCCCTACAAATACATCAAATTCTACTCCATAAATCTAGTGTATTTGGATAGCTGTATGGGCTTACTTTTCATGATGGAATTCAGTATCGTAATCTCTCTGAATAATCAAATGCAGCACTTTGATCTGATTGTATCTTCCATACTTTGCCTTGAAAATTCATTTGCATTATGTAATTAATGTATTCTAGCACAGTCTGTCATGGATTTATGTGGTAAACAAAGAAAGTGTAAACAAAGCAAAATACGTTTTATATCTAAAAAAATGACAGTCTTAGTAAGGTGTTGGGTCAGCACGTGTTGTCAGAACAGCTTCAATGTGCCTTGGCATTGATTCTACAAGTCTGTGAAGTCTACTGGAGAGATGAACGCTGCTTTAACAAAATATATTATACGACTGAGACAACTGTCTAACATATCAGTCCCAAATCAGCATGAGCTCTGGTGACTGTGAAGTCCACAGAATATGATTCACATCATTTTCACGGTCATCAAACCATTCAGTGACCTCCTCTTGTGGATGACGATGGATTTCCTTTTGTCACCCGTCTACTGTATCGTAAAGCCTTCGAAATTAAGCAAAACGCGGAATATGAACTGTGGTATGGCATTTCTGCTAGAACTCAACTCAGCATGCCCCTGATTGGTGGCCATCACATCACAGGCTTCCTGGAGACATGTAGGATCCTAATTGGACCAGCACCTGTCCCGATCCACCAATGCCAAGTCTTCAATCTGACGCTGGCTCCATGTTATTTAAGTTAGAACAGCCTGACAGTCAGCGGGACTTTGTATTGTACTTGTTAAGTCATTTGTTGAGGTACTCGCTCTGTTTTTCAGTTGTAGTTGCCTCACCACATTGTTTAACCAAAAACATCTGGTTTATGTTACTTCCTTTCCCCTCACGGGCTGGGACGTACACACCGTATAAAGGCAAGAAATCCCACAGCAATAAACTGCATGTTTGACAGAAATGGGCTCTTACACACCCTGCACGTGAAACATGAAGTTCATCAACACAATAATTTCAGTATAACAAACATTTACACTAATGCCATCAGTGCAATGGGAGAGTCATATCACACTGTGCTCACTCTGCTTCTCTGAGTTCTGTTAACTGTTTTTATTCACTCATTCATTTCAATTGCTCATTTTTGCACCTACAAAGACTCCCTGTGTATCTTTCAAGTTAAAAGTTCAGGAAATGCCATATGAGCTGACAGAAGACGTTTCAAAAAAGGCGAATGAAAACAGTATGAGATTAACAGAGTATGATGTGACTGACTGTTGGAATTGGGGTAAATCGGCATTTGACTGAATTTATAGGAGGAAATCTGACTAAAAATAACTATAAAAACATGGAAATTAAAATGTATGGTCTATTTCATATAACATATTACAGTACAGTAGTAGTGTAGCTGCATCTATTCATTTAGATGTTGAAACATAACTACATGGTTATGTATGTATGTTTTCCCTCCAGGTGGGGGTGGTGGGTTAGGTGGACAGGTTAAGATAAGAAAGAAGACAGGAGTGTGTAGATTAGAGAAGCAGAGAGAATGTGGTGATGTAAAAAAAATCCATACTTTGCTCCGAAAATCCATACAGATTATTCAGTTCATCACCCCAGTTGCTCTCCCACTCATCATCCTGCCATCACCAATATCATCCTTCCCCGCTCATTCTCCATGAAGCTGATATCACTGTTCTCCTTTCGTATGCAGCTCTCACACATTCTAACAGCTGTTCATCATCACTGCTTTATTTCAACAGGAGTCACTTCAAAAGGTTTGAGCAATGCAACTTTACAATAAGTAAAGCTTTGTTTAGAATTTCTTTCATCGTCTGACTATGATGCATCAACAGATGTTGGCGAAGGCAGACAGGAAATTGAGACTGAAACTAATTGTTTAGAACAGTGTTCTTCACAATTTTTTTCATGGGTGCTACACTGGCAGGACTCACTTTCACAGTGAAACCCTGAAAGCCACATATCACTTTGGATACCTTAACATCTGCAATATGTTCTTCAAACCAAGTTAGATTAACTGTTTCGACATGTCCGAGCCACAGATGTTTCATTTCCAGCATCACATATTGACACATTTCATATAAGTCCTCATTAGATCTGGAATTGTGAAAATCTTGCACAATTTTCATGTCACTCCCAACCTCTCTCCAGTATTCTGAACCGTACAGCACGACAGATTTAACAATGCTGTTAACATTCATTTGGATCTTGGTTTTTAGGCTGTACTCCTTTGACTTACTGTACAGATGGTTTGGAGGTTTGCAAATGCACTGCGAGCTTTCGTGAGCCTTATGCTGATGTCTTTACTTCCCAGGAAGGTAAACTCATAGGCAGACATAATCAAAAGAGCAACCATCCACAGCCCTGTGCTCTCACCTTGCCACAATGTGCCTCTGAAGGCTATCTGTGGGGTTCCATACTCATAGCATGTCCAATCAAGCTGGGAATGGTAGAGGCTGCCAAAAGCAGCACCTGGCCCTCCATGTTGGGGCTTAGGTGTTACAACAACCTCCTATTAAATTTACCCAACCAATAGCACTTTTATCATTGTGGTACTCCCCTGTTTGGAGCTTACATAGTCATCTTTTTCCATATGACTTCATACTGTACAGCTAGTCTGAGTAGTTGTCATCCACAGTGGGCACCATTTGGCAGCTGACTTGCTCAAGGCTTCTCCGCCCATATTCAATCTGTCTCTACCATCTCCTAAAAGCACTCTACAAGAATCACAAGTATACTGTAACTACAACACCGTGCTGTTACAAAGGAGGGAATGGGATGTAGGACAATTGGTAAGGATTCTGGTGATTTATTAGGTATTGGTGACTCTGGTCCCAACTCGTATGTTATATTTTTGGAATCCCAACCTTATTAATCTTCAACTTCATCAATTGCATTGTCAAGTGCTGACGCTTCACAGCTGAAACAGAGCGGATGGAAGGGAGCACATTTCACATCTATCACTGTTTCTGAACATGACGTCAGGAGGGCTTTCAAGTGTGTGAACACCAGGAAGGCAGCAGGACCAGATGGTATCAGTGGGTGGGTCCTCAAACTTTGTGCTGACCAACTAGTGCTGCTGTTTACAATGATATTCAAGCTGTCCCTGGCCCAGTCTGTCATACCCACATACTTTAAAAAGTCCATCATCATTCCTGTGTCCAAGAAAGCAAGACCAGCCTGCCTGACTGACTAACGCCAGGAGGTACTCACCTCTGAAGTGATGACGTGCTTTGAGCAGCTGGTCAAGGATTTGCTCCACATGTGCTCCTTACTACTCAGCACAGTGGACGCTCTACAATTTCCTTACCATCCTAACAGCTCAACAGAAGATGCCACAGCACACATCCTCCATGTCACCCTACCCCACCTGGACGAGAAACAAGTTCAACATTTAACAAGTTGTAGTAGCTCAGTCTGTAGGGACATGGGAACTAGAGGGTGTCCAGGTCAGCATGGACCACAGTATGGATTGTGGATTAATAGCTGAGCAATACCAGTTCACATCTTATGCACTGCTAAGATGCCCTAGAGCAGGGGTGGGCAAATAAGTTTGGACCCGGGCCAATTATTTTCGACAGGTTACAGTGCACGCACGTGCCAATTAGCGTTCCAACCTGTGCGTCAAGTAAAGAGGCTGCAAGGATGTTCTGGCTGCTGTTTTGTCACGTTACTTATCAGCTACTTCTCAATAAATGTTGTGAAATCTGTGGAATTGTTGTATTTTTGACAGAAAACATGAGTTTTAAAAGATATATTTAAAAATATATATATTTTAAAATAAATCAACGTCATCTAGCGGGCCAGATATAATTGATGGCGGGCCAGTTTTGGCCTGCGGGCTGCTAATTGCCGACCCCTGCCCTAGAGCAAGGCACCAAAAGCCAAACTGCTCACAGACCGTCAAATGGCAGCCCATCACTCATGTGTATAAATGTATGCGTATACATTGTATATTGTGTGGTTGTATTTCGTGTGTGTGTGTGTACAGTATGAACTGTAGTGTAGCGAAAAAATAATTTCCACATTGAAGGATTAATCTTCAAAATTCTATTTCATCTGCAACATTCAACTTCTGGAGAAAGCAGAATGTAGCCCAGGTATACCCAGCTTAAATTGTCCACAAAACACAAGGATCGACTTCGAATAGCCATGATAAATGAAATTGGTTCCTTTCATTGAAGTGAGTCCTTGCCTGGTCTCACACACACTGCGATGCAGCCTATTAAGTTCTAGCAAGCTGCAACATTTCTTTAAGAAGACCGAGTGCAGCCAACTTTTCCACCTCTGTTACAAACAGTTGAGAAAAGAACCTTAAAACCTTAACAGCTGAAAGGAGTAGGGGCTTGATAGCATGTTCAGCTCATCTGTCTCCTCAGCTCTTTAAGTCTGCTTTTCTCTGTAGTACTTTTTGGGGACTTTTAGCAAAGTACCGTCTACAACTGAGAAAACTTTTTTGGGAGGGGAAAATGACAGCTGCTACAGCTTTTAGACGGCACAGAAGCATATTCTAAATGACATTTAGATAATCTCAGGAGGGAAGTTTGGAAGTGATCAATCTCAGCAGCACCACCCCATAGATATTAATCCCTCAAGGGTGAAAAATGTACTACCGCTACATCTGCAAGCTGGAGAGTGGAGGT
Organism: Miichthys miiuy; assembly: GCA_036365135.1. Classification (NCBI taxonomy): domain Eukaryota; kingdom Metazoa; phylum Chordata; class Actinopteri; family Sciaenidae; genus Miichthys; species Miichthys miiuy. The sequence continues at coordinate 23,627,315 of CM071609.1, forward strand.
GGGTTGTGCAAAGAAGAAAACTCGCTTTAATAGCAGTGGGAGGATGAGCATTTTGCTATTTTTTTCCATTGTCCATAATCTTCCCAAAAAAAGAGCAAGCGACTGACAAAATAAGCAGATACAATGTGTGATTCTAATGTATTTTGACAGCTCTGTTATTTCCCAGAACTCCAAAGATTTCCACCTCACCCGGAGCCTTCCGCTCACAGCTCATCTATCTGCGACAAACTGGATGCTATCCAGTAGGCTCAGTGTGTTTCCCAAAATCCCCAGTCCTCTCTGCGCTGCCATCCTTCTCTCTTCCTCTCTGTCTTTTCTCCTCAAAGTTCAGCATCTCTCTCCCTCCTACATCAGAAACTCATTCCAGCATCCGAGCCATTCTCTCTCCAATGATTGCAGCATTCCTCGCCTTCTCAAATACGTCTGTGCACCCTTCCCCTCCCACCACAACCACCACCACCAACAATCTTATCCGCCATTAAGCTCCCTCTTTTTTCTCTCCACCTCTCAGTCTTCTCTTCACCTCGCTGTCACTCCCACAGGGCTCTGCATTCAGGAGAAGCTGCTGTTCACTTCTCGCTATCCCCTCCCTCCTTCCTCTGCTGTAAGTGATCACACTGTTTATATGGCCTTTTTCTTTTATCCAATTTCACACGTCCCAGCTTGTTTACCAGCAGTGGGGGCCACAGAAAGCCGCAATGCCCTTTTACTTCAGTCTCAAGCACCCCACCTCCCTCCTCTTTTTCATTCCCACTCTCCCCTTCTCCTTTTGCCTCTACAGCAGCTTAGCAGTAGCAATAAAAGCTAAGCTTACTTTCCCTGTTTTCAACGGATGTGATTAGGTTTCTATTTTTGTACAGGCTTGAATCATGTTCCTTTAAGTGTCATCTGAATCTGGGTTCTGCTGCTGACTTCTTAACACAATGACACAAGTGTTGTCCAAGACTGTACACTCTTGACAGAAGCTGCATGTAATTGCAATATTGAGTGTGTGACCTCTGAATTGTTAGTTCAATTGAACTCAATCATACTAACCTGTTTAGACATGCTAAAAAGGTATACAAAGAAGCACTTAAATTAAGACCAGTCGCTGCTCTGATACACTAACGAGTTCCAGGAACCAAAAAGGCACAGGAAGAAAAGTTAAACCAGAAACCAACTCTTTTGCACATTCCTATTTGCGCTTGCACATCTAAAGGATTGAAGATTAGTCCAATAATGTTTGGTTGAAGTCAGGTGACGTAGTACAAACAACCACAGGACTTCCACCCAAGACCCACTGTTTGTGTCCTGTGAGAAGCTAAAAGTTTTCACACATTTTGTATCTCATGTATTTAACGTTTATTGTGCATGGACAAGTTATCTATGCATGCACTTCCAAACAATAAAACACTCAACACGGTTTTATTGGATTGGTAGCTGCTGGAAGTTCTGGAAACACTATGACTACAGTAATCCTCAGATCCACAATGATGCCACAAGAGCAAATGACTGATGGGAGGCTCAAGAGCACTTGAAATTAGAGAGGCAGTCTGAAGATGCCTGTGAGTGACAGCAAGGATCGGGCCTTCACTGCCTGAGAGGTATACCTGTAGATGTACGCATGATTCAAGGACGTGATTCGCATAACTGCGACGTGCCTGGCATGTGTGCACTGCTGCCTGAGGGGCTGCTCTTTTGTTCCATGGTTAGAAAACACCAGGGAGGTAAAAAAAAAATGCCACTCAAGACAAAACTCAGCAACACAAGGCCTTTGGAACAGGTAGGGGACACACACACTGCAGCTGTAAGTACTAGATTGTGACCCACAGGGTAGAAATGATTTTTTCATGTAGTTTTATAAGAACTGTTCATCTGACCACTTTAAAGGCCAGTAATGCAGGCAAAACAGCAATAGATCCATACATTAAAAACCTATCCACATTGCATCAGCCTTCCCCTCGTCCTCTGCTGTAGTTTTTGATTTATTAAAGGGCAAGAGGTGTCAAGCACACCCTTGGTCTTGGTGAACTTTTTGTGACACTGCACTGCTGCATACAAGGCACACTGTAACCTAGCTTAATCCAGTCTAATATTCAACTACGCTTCACTCTCACATGGTAACTGCTAGCTGGGGGCTGTGTATATTACTGCTATAGGAATGCAGAGGGAGTGCATGACATAAAACGATTGGTGCACGGTTGGTCGCACCTCTTCTGGGAATTCATTGTATTATTACAGGGCAAGGTTCTGCCCAGGTACCATTGATCAAGCTTGCTAAAACATTATAGCATGAAGAAAATAAAAAGAACACCATCATATATAATGCAGTTCAGTATAACCAGTGGCATAGGACAAGGGGTGAAAAAGGGTACTGAGTATACAGGGTCCTCCTCACAAAGATACTAGGATGAATAGTGGCTGATGCAGCGAGGGGGCCCATACAGAACATTCAGGGTCCAGAATTTTGTGCTATGCTCCCAAGTACAAGAGCAGTATAGACATGTGTCCTTACCAAGCGGCGACCTCCATGGCTGGGAAATGAAGCCAATGCGGAAATGCCAAAACCCGCAGTTCCTTGAGCGGCCACTTGAGGTTGGCTACAGAATATTTTAACCTCTATAAGTGCCTGGATTAAAACGTCCAACTTCACAGCAGAAATAAACATGTTTACAGCCTACAGTTTTGGTCTCTATAGCTAATTTCCCCGTTCATGACAACTGTACTGAGGGTGAATTTTTATAGAACTCACCCGTTCTTTCGGCCCACCTTAGGTCTGCCGATGATTCAAATCTTTACCGATTTTTAGCCAGCAGGCTGAAGAGGCAATACAGGCAACATGGCGGTGGCCAGCACTGCATATTTTCAGAAACCTGTGGGTGATGTCACTCATGCTGTCCATTCTTTATACTGTCATTGGTCCCTACCATAGAGTTCAACCACAGAGAACTCAGACAAACAATTGCAATGTTCCAATCCCCGAAGGAGATGGGGATACATTAAATACAAGATTCACAAATGTTTATTGACTCGTTGTAAGGCTATATACAGTATATTACACCAGTGTCTCTGTTATTGTGTCCCTGTATCTTAACAACATGTGAATGAACAGGTTGTTGTAAAAACAGACAGATGCTGTGTGAATAAAACACGGTTTTAACTCTGGATTGTTTGTCCCTGACTAACCGAAGTTATTATGGCCCAGCACTCTGAGCTCAACCATTGAAGCTTAAAAAGGCATTAAAGGTCACAACCTAATAAATACATAGAGGTCACTCACAGACTCTTGGTCCATCAGGTCAGCCAGAACAAAGCAGCGATACTGCTGCTGGCCAGGAGGGTTTGTTGTAGTAGTTGTTGTACTTCTTCTCATCACCCAGAGTGAAGATCTCAGGCAGAGTGTCCAGCTTGGCAGCAATATAGGGCTCCAGCAAGTCCTGGCTCTGTCTTCTCTTTCTCTGTTGACCACTGTCAGCATCAGTCTCCAGGAGCTGCAACAAGGACGACACCACAGGAGACTTTGGAATGAGCACAATGAGGTGGCATGCTGAGTATTACAGTTCTTCACCAAACAGGTCCTTATACTAAAATGACACTTCCAGGTGTCACTGCAAAGTGATCAATTCAAGTGCTCAAGTGCTGTGGTGTCTCCATCCATCCAAGAAATACTAAACACTAAATGTGTTTTGCGTTTTTCTGCTGAGCACCACAGAACCTTACAATAAACCATACAATAAGCAGTTAAACAGCTGAATGTCAAACCTCAGGTGTAATTTTTAAATCTATATTGAAACAATAAATATTATGACAGCAGGAATTCGGCTAGGTATATAAGGATTACAGATGATAGAAATTCCCCTCAACTCTATTGTGAGACTAGTATAATGGTATAAACTGGTGTTTCAAATACACGCTATGATTTAATATGTAGCTCCTATTTTAAAGACACACACAGGTGAACCAGTTGGGCCCAGAACTGAGTATGGATGATCTTCTTGACAGAGTCAGAACAGAATCATAGACAACCTTATATAATACTCCTCATACCTCAGTGTACTGATTGGGCTAAAAAGCAGGCAATCGTTGTGGTTTAATCTTATTTGGTATCTCATATACCATCCATCCATCCATCCATTTTCTGTAACTGAATATATCTTGGATACCAAACAAGAATTTTTACGCTAGTTTGATGTATTTGAGGTACCAATGTGTGTTATTCCAACAAAAAGACACCTATAGCATTGTGCTTTCCTAGTTCTAGGAAAGGTGCACATTTGAGGATACTAGATACTTTATGATTAGACCGGACTTCAGCTTGAAAACTTGCTATGCCCTTCAGAGGCAGGGTCATGGCAGTATGTGTCTGTGTGAAACATGGTTCTCCACCACCTGCCTCATATCTCCACTTTCTGAGAGTCAGACTCTGAACCTGCCACTCATCAGTGTTCAAGGTGACACTGACATACAGGCAAAATGATCACTGGCAAAGTTCCAATCACACATAGACCACATCTGCAATGCTTTTTTTCAGTCTCGACAGCTCAAACAGCCATTTTGTAAAGAAAAGCAACTCAGTTTATCAACCAAAGTGGGAACACTTCAGGAAAAGAAGCACAGAAACGGAATACATTGCATAAATGATTCTGGTTGAGGTGCATTTACATAACAATCTCTTTGGTTTATCATATTGGAGACATGATGTACTCTGCTGTGGCATTTTTCCTGGATATAGCAATACAGAACAGAAAAACTCTAAGCACCTCGAAATAAGAGTCATTTTAAAGTCATCATGAATTTTCTTCAGAGAACCATATGCATCAAAAGTTCAAAGATATATACAACAAAATGTTTGTTTTAACAGAAAATACTCCCAGGCACTGCTCTGCAGACTTGTTTCACAGTTTGTTAGTATAGTAGTTAGTAGCATAGTTCATTTGTTGCCATTATGCCACAATGAATGCACAGGCTAGAATGGATCACCGTGTGCCATTCTAGTGCACATGGTAAATTTTAAATGTGTTGATTTAATCACTAGAAAACATTTTTCAACAAATAAAACTAAACCTTAATTTGAGGCAGACAAATAGAATCTCAAAAACTATGCAAAGCACTGTCTTCCACCTCCCAAAAACATCTTCATGATGATTTATCTGTTATGTAAACTGAGATTATATCTGCAGCAATGTTAGCTCAGGGAACTGTACGGACTAAATTCAGTTCCACTATAAATTAAACAAGATTCTCCAACAAAACAATTGGGGCGGCTGTGGATGTGATGTAACATAAACGCTACTACTACTTTCCTGTAGGCCTTCAGTAGCAAACAGTGCTGTCAACCATTGAAATCTTCCTCTAGATCTAGACTGACTAATGTTAGCTGCTTGTCTTAAGCTGTATTCCTCTGGGGGAAGTTTTTATAGTCACTCGTCACTCCCTGCTGTGCTGAGCTTGCTCTTTCCTTCTGGGGAGTGACAAGGTCAGAGACGCCAAATATTAATGCTGTACATAAAGACTATGGAGTGCTATAAGTGCTGCTGGGTCTAACATACAGGACTCTTTGAATACTTCAGGTATACTTTGCTTTTTCCATGTTGTAAAGGACTCACTGCATAAATCAAATAATGTAATAATAATAATCGAATACAAAATCTCAATAAAAAGAATAAATAAATGCAAATATCCTTGAAAAACACTAAGGTTTGTGCAAAATGAAAATGCTTTTATTTTACATGGCAGTATGTACTTAAAATGACGTGCAACCAATGAAGGTCTTTGTCAAGGTCAGTGTCAGCAGTAACTCACTGTAATGCTGTACATATTTTACATCCACATAATGATCGATTCCATCTAGGCTGACTGTAATAACACAGTTTAAATCCATGAGCTGTGGCCTGGATGAGGTAGAGAAATCACCCCAATCTCACCCGAGACCTGTCTTGTCTTCATTTAAACTAAATGCTAAATTAAACATCACCATCAATCTCCACACATGCTTTGTTAAACTAAAATGCAAAACTTATCAAAGGAGGTAGGCAACTGCAGTCGGACTGTCAAGAAAACGGTGTGGATCCATTCTTGTGGGAAGTGTCGATGGTGCCTCCCTGTGTTCGATCTAACTGTACTCTCAGGGGCGATTTCACAAAGAATGGATTGCAGCCGCTGATACCACCATGAAACCACTATCTTCTGTTTCAAGGCCCAATTCACAAAAGATATTGCACTAATAATATTACAGGACCTGTGCAAATGACCCTTGTTTTTTATCTGTTACATGTATATCTGCAAGTTTCTGTAGTGGTCTAGTAATATTTGTTCTTAAAGTGTGCCAAAGTAGCAAATCGCATGACATGGTTAAGCTACATTTGAGTCAAAAAGAATGAATGAAGTTACAAGAACAATATTCCCCTCATACTGTAAGTTAATATCTTGATTTGAAAGAGAACTTGTTCTAACTCTAACTCTTTTAATCATCTGTTGCTTCCCTGTGCTCTCTGGTTCATTTCTATCTGCGGGATGTCTCTCGTTGTTCTATGAGTCACTCTGTATCTAGTGTTTTATCAGACTGATTGTTGTTTGAGGTGTTTTAATGGTGCGCTGTTTTCTCTTCTCTCTGCTCTCTGCTGAACTCGTACAGTGCGTGACCACCGTCTCTGCTTCTTACAGCAGAAGGTTATATGTTGTTTTGCAGTTTCAATCCCTCGCGGTGAATATCAGGTCTTTGACTGTTTGTCTACATTATTGCTTCGACTGGCTGCTGCCACGATCACTGAGAGTCTCGGAATGACGCGCTTCAGTTGCCATCAACTCTCTAAAGATGTAATAATTTTCATTTTAACAGTGGCTATTAGTGCTGGTGTTTGTGAATTTGACTTTTTGTTTGCAGTGATGCTCATTTACATAGAAAGGGGTCATTGTTGAGCCAGATGTATGCACATTACCTCATTTAAATATGTGAAGACACCACCAGAGAACCAAGATGCTATTTGCTTGGCAGCAGTTAGGGATGAGTTTCAACCTTAAAGTCACACAATCCTTTTGAGAATTTGCCTCTTAGTCTGCATCTGCCATTTATTTTTTTAAAGCTCCAAAACAATCAAGACCACAGCAACCAAAGCTGGCAGACATGTAAAACCTCAAATGTGACTAATAATAATAAGTAATCAAATGTATATCTTTCTATTCAATAGACATGAAATAATAACCCAAGCAGCTGTGGTAAATCCACATTGTGCGCAATTCCCAAACAGCAACAGCATTACCTGCCTAGAACCTGCCTGTGATTTGATATAAAAGTGTTTTTATATTAAATCAATGTCAATTAATCAGGAGAGACTGAAACAAATCCAGAGGAGGGAAGGGACAGGGGGACCTATATACCTAGCTCCATATCTTTAGGCCATTATATACTTAAATTTGTATTCACATGACAATCATTTCCATAATGAAATGGGTGGAGAATTAATGTCAAACTATGCTCATAACTGCTACGGTGGTGTGGTTCCAACTGCACAGCCTGCACAGTCTGTTTTCAGGTACTGTCATACTCAAAGATTCTAGGGAATCCAGTGCAGTCGCTAATTAGAGGCTGCTTATGTAAATGACACCAAAAGCAGCCGTTTCACTTGTAGGTTAGGAAGCACATGGTAGCGAAAGACTAAAAATGCGGCTAATGGATTTATACTGACAGTGGGTAATTATATGCAATTGTTGAAAAAGTGACAGGCCCGCCTTCAGAACTGCTGCCAGTACAAAGTGAAACTTGATAAGTTTGGTGACACCTCGCGTTCCTTAGTGGTTGTTTTAAATTTCAGATGACTCAGCACTTAATCTTCCACCCCTGCAGAGGGAAGACAAACATAATCCAAAGAGGTGATTTGAGTGTCAGAATACTAGAACTTGTGTTGAGTTGTTTTTCATATTTATCAAGAGCCAAATTCAGGTCAGCCAGTAAGTAAACTTTCCCGCACAATTTTTGAGTTATTCTCTCAATAAGGCCCACCCAATTCCCTCACCAATAACCTTTTTTTTTTTCTTAGCTCAACATTAATCATGTCTTTTACAGAAGAAGCCAAGCAGAGCAGAGACCCCAGCTCATGCACTCAGCCTGCTGGGAGGTACAGCACTGCTTGTGCCCAAGGTCGAACCTATACATTTAGTCATGGAGTTGCACCTGGGATCAGAGAGAACACACAGCAATACTCAATCATCAATATGTTTATATATATATATATATATACTGTATGTATACTGTACAGGCTATAATCTACAACAAAGTTGTGCAGTTATCAAAAATGAATGTACAATGCAGAATCACTGTCACTTACACGCATTCAAATATAATTCTTTTCCATTCATATTTTGATGCAATATATTCTGGTTGTTGGAGATGTGTTGTATATAGGTGTAGTCCACACTTGTAAGAACATTGGTAACCCTTCCTGTGACATTTAAGATAGTATTCCTACACATTTTCAAATTATAAGGGGGAGAATTTCCCATAAAGAAATGATTTAATGTTAAAAATAATCAGAAATAATCACATTTGTACAATGGAAAACTTAATGACAAAATACAAGATAGGGATTTAAATTTTTACTAGAACTAGAAAGAGAGGCAGTGTCCAGACAATGCCAGGGGCAACAAATGTCAATGTCATTCAGTCAAGAGTGTTCTATCTCTGTAGAGCGCACATATTAAACATATTGTAATTATTGTGGAAATTTACTAGGTAGGTACTTCACCTTTGTACATTTCTACCATAACAAAACACTCAATTTTCCACGTCAAAGTCCATTTGTTTTTTGGATAAGGATAATTTTCTATGACACAATCATTAGACTAAATGACCAACTTTGCAAACATGCCATATAATAGGAGGACAACTTTCTGGGTGTCCAGATCATGAGGACCCATGATTCTTCAAATCCTGTCAACTTGCCTCTAGTTTTACCTTTATTTTACAGACAATAAAACATACATGACAAAAATACTGATTGCTCAACACTCTCTGCATACATTCATGCTCCCAAACTTTATATTATCAGTCCCCCTAACAGCAAGGCTGTGAGAATAGTTAAACTACCACTATTTTTTTCCATACAGCATTTTTATATTGTTGTGTGTAAATATTGCAGCCTCAGGGCTGCTATGGGGCTTCAGACATTCAGACTCATTGGATGTGAAGACACACAGAGCCTCTAAGATACAATACTTGAGCCCCATTTATGTTACTGACATGCTTTAAGTACAGCCACTGAAAATTAGATTGATACTGAAGATTAAAAGGTATATACCCACAGTCACCCACACACACCTACACACACACTTTATTCTGTCTCTTGGGAAGCAATTACATGAACTTTTCATCCATTCCCTGGAGACCTCACTACTACCTCACTAGGCCCCAAGCATACACACAATGGGCCCGTGCAAGAAGTTTTGGGTTTCAGTGGAAAAGGTACCAAACAGGCTTGTTCCTCGTTACATTACTAATGTAGTCCACTCACCTCATGTATGTCCATGTCTTCAGGGTTCTCCCATCTTCTCAGAGAAGCCGGGGTAACAGGCACAACCACTATGTAGTACCATCTGTATCAAACACACAAACAGCACACACAACAGCATTACACACCCATATGCCATGTGCAGATACACACGAAACACACAGCTTTAACGTAAATATTGTTTCAATTCTGTTATTTTTTTCTGAATTTGTTCTGAGCGTTTTACATTTCATGTGTCCTCGTCCCCTGTCCAAACACCGGCAGGATGAGTACGATCAAAAGTCTGGGCCGGACATTCACGCAGTTATTAGTTTTTTCCCTCCATCAGCCCTACTTGAGTTGTTATAATTGATTTTAAGGTTTTTTTTTTCAATTATCTTTTTATTTATTTTTAACATTTTAGTAACATGACAGACAATCAAGGAAATAAGGGAAGAAAAAACCAAACCAAACAAACAAACAACAACAAAAAATACAGCAAATTAACTCAAATCAGCCCAGTTCACAGTTCATCCTTTGTGAATGTTATGTAAGCATGCCAAACCCTATTATGATATGATAGTGTCAGAGATTCCTAAGTGGTCTCCATATCCTCTGGAAGGCATTCCCCTTGTTCTTTAGGGCGCATGTACGTTGTTCCAGTCTTAGTTTCATTTAGGATTCGTTTAAACAGATTAAATGATGGGGGTCTTTGTTGATTCCAGTTGAGCAAGATGCATTTCTTTGCTATATAGGACATTATGATAATATAATCCTCCTCCTGCGTGTGGTGTCCAGTGTCTTGTCCTATTTTAGGGTTTTTAAGAGAAACACTTGAAACATAATTCGGTCCAAGCAATTCATAATGACTGTTTTCTTGGCTAGGCTGGGTAATAATAAAAACAATAACCTTTTACTGATTTGAAGCCTTTGCATTGGGATTTTTAAAGCTCAACTCTTCTGGTATCGAGAGAGCTCAGAAGTGGCAGTGGGATTACTGTTAATATGGCCATGGTTATTGGCTGCAATCATGGAATTTTTGAGTTATGGGACTGAATCTTTTGTTTGCTTGTAAAACTACTCTGACCTCGAAGAACTCTCTGCTGTAGCTGATAATTGGCTGGTTATGAACTGGCGAGAACAGGACAGGAAGTAAATAAACCATGCTTGTTATGGCTGTTGACCCCCCCCCCGTGACAAGTTTAGGTCTGAGCTATTGATTTACCACAAAAAACATTGTCTGTGTATAGCTTTGTGGGGGCTGCTGAGTGCTGAGGCATTTAAGGTCTTCAAGATGCTCATTGTCTATAACAGTGCATGCAACTCTTTAATACTATACACTGCTTAACTACAACTACGTTCTTTTGTTGTACGTGTAAAGAATGCTGTCAAAAAAATTGTCAAAACTTCTGCAGATGCTGTCAGCTGTTTTAGTGTTTCTGAGCTTGTTTTAGTTTATGGCTCGCAACTTCACTGCTTTGGTTCACTTATTATTTCATTTCCAGTTACATTTCCAGACAACAAAAAAGTAGGAATAAACCCACTGTGCACTACTTGCTAAGATAATATGATGATATGATATACTGTATATAACTAAGAAAACAAATTACACACAAAATATCACGCCACACTTTTACAACAGGCAACACAGACCTGACAGGGGATCCAGCAGGGACCCTGGGAAGACTGATGGTCACTTTACCACCCTCCTCCACATCATGCTGGTATCGAACTGGTTTCATCTTCAGCAGATCCGGAGCTGTTCGGATGGAAACTTGCTGCTGGAGGCCACCAGCACTGTTCCCCCGGCTCATTAGCACGAAGGAATACTCAGTATCTGGCTGCAGCTGTGTGATCAGCTTCCTCTTCAGGTCTCCTTGAACCTCCACACTCTGCTGGTTGTACAGGATCTGAAGCCAGGATGAAGTTTCTGATTGATTACATACTCTTTATGACACAGGAAATGATTGCCTAAGTAACAAAGTTAGATAAAATTTCAACTTTTATGTCTTGGAAACATATATTTAAAGTTAAAGATCATCAGCATAAGGTGACATAATTTCACTGCTCTCTTTCATCCCTTTGACTATAAATAACTCAGCCTTGTGGGAAATACACTTATTCCCTTTCTCATAGAGTTTTTTAATAGATTGATAGCAGCTGATTAGCTTAGCTTAGCATAAACATTTTGTATTTTGTTTGTTTCATCCATCCCACACAGAAATGTACAATGTTGTAAAATTTGTGATTTTACCTGCTAGAACTAAAGCAATAAAAATCCCCAGAAGCTGCTCACAGTCCCTGGATGTTGTTTGCCAATAACAACTCCGCCTATCTCAAAAGACAACCTTTGTGGATGCTAAACTAACTTTAAATTAACTGCATTTCTCAAAACAATGAAGTATTCTTCCAACAAAGACAGATGTGGAACTGGCTTCCTACAAGAGACCAAATCCATTAAAACTTTAAAAACTTTCATTTGTATTTATTTGTGCATTATGTGGTAACATTGTTATTTCCAGCTCCAATTCACTTTGTTGCATTACAGTATCTTCTGTACAGTACTGTGAAACTTTGTAACCTCGCTGATTCCTGCATTCCTGTTATTGATTAATAACTCATATGCAGTTTAAAGTATGATTTACTTGCTTACTGTTATGTATTTGCTGATCCATGGCCATAAAGCTTTGTTTTTGTTCTTTAGCTCATCATCAGAGCTACACAGTGCGAGGGGTGAGTGACAAGAGAGACAGGCCCCTTAACAGATAGCCGGTCATAAAGTACAGTTAGAGGCAGGATTTAATATGGTGTGATTGATTTTCTTGATGATTTATGGAGCAGCTGTTCTGTTAAGGAAGACAAAAGAGCAAGAACTTCCACAAAGTGTGTATTTTCTTTGGTGATTGCGTAACTTAGAATATCTTATATAAATGTAAATATAAAAATATTATAGTCAATACATGTATTGACTATAATAATAGGTCTTTCATTCCAACAGCTGTCAGAATCTTTAACACCAACTTGACTTAATGACTTTCTTCAGCATGAAGAATGGTTATTAAGTATTTATGGTTATTGTTTTGGTCCCTATTGCCTGGCCACATTTATTGATGTCACAAACATTGATTAGTTGGTCCTAGATTATCAAAGAGAAACCTCTTTCAATTGTTGCCTTAAATTCAGTAGCTGTATTGTGTGATTCAGCGCTGCAGCTGCTGTCTGTGTGGACTCATCTTACCTTCAGAGGCACTTGAGATTTGTAGGTTTCCGGCACATCCCACGTCAGCAGGACAGAGGTTTTCATCACAGCCTTCACACCAAAGTTCTTGGTGAACACTGAGGGAAGGTCTAGATGATTATTAGGTGGATAATTTAATTGCGCATATGACTGAGATGATTCAGAGTTGAAGAGGCGGTGCACAAAACCAAGCAAATTAAGGTATATTTGAACTGAGATGAGAACAATTTATACACTTTGCACTAATATTCATCTAAATAACAGCACAGGGTCTGTATTGTTTGGACAGTGTCTCCTTAATTTAGTGATTTCATTATTTTCTGTAATATATTGTTGAATCAACTACATGGATCAAATGAATGTGTGTTCCACAGTATGAAAGGGCTTACTCAGTGATGATCCCACAGATAATTATCACCGCCTCTGCAGTTCCTCTCAGCTCTACGAGGTGTTTTAGCATCTTTCATCTCATTTGATGTTTCACTGAAACATTTTTGGCTCTGAGGCCCTCAACTGTGTTGTTTTGGTTCAGTGTCAGAACTGACATTTTGCATGTTGCTATATCAGTTTTTTCATTCAACGGTTCTGTGAGAACATTACTACTAACATTAGCAAGCAGACATTGAAAAACGTTCAATGTACGACAGGAGGAGATGGTAATATGTTGGTACAAACTGACCTGTACTGTAACATTTACAGTAGAAAAGTGAGAATTGGTGGTGGATGATGACATTATTTAATTTTAAAGATTGACTGAGATTTCTTAAAATATATCTAGAACCTGATTTACATGCACCATTTTATTTGATCGTATAAATGTGCATTGAAATCTGATTGTGAAAACATTTAAAGATAAAAATAGTCAATCCTGATTTATATTTTGATCAGCACTGCCTAGTTTGACAGTTTCATCTATGTTTTATTCATTTCTGTTTCCATGTAGTAAAAAACTGACACTTGGCTAAACGCCCTGCACCCTGCTGGCCATTAGAAAGAATGCAGGTTTAAGACACTTCACAGACCTGGAAGGTCTGTCCACTAATTATACTGTCAGTGGTTCTCACCAACTTTACTTACAGTGGGTGTTTTCCTCCCTATGGCATACTTCAATCAACATGTGTAATTGAAGTGTTTTCAAACAGCATGTTCAGTTTTACAAGAGAAAAGACTTCAAGGATGGGGACTAACTGGTTTGGCAAATGCACATCTTGTTCTTCCCCTCCACTGATAAAGAGCATCATACAGCCGCCTCACTAAACTTTATTTCAGGAAGCATCTGAGACGTCTCCTCTGACAGTCCCAGATTGGACGGGCCCAGGCAGTATCACATTATACAGTGTAGAGAAGTGGAGTATATAATAACTAATAACCAATATTTATACAGACTGTAACTGTAGTTACAGTCTGTATAAATATTGAATTTAAATGATGTGGAAATTGATAAGTTAACAGAAATACCAATGAAGATGCAACCTGCTGCAGCATATCAGGTAGAAAACCTGTTTAGATTTTCCCCTAAGGTTTGCATCAGAAAGACTTTATTATCCTGCCAGGACAAAGAAAGCAGCAGGGCAAACACAGTTCTTATGCAATTTTCTCAGGTGCTAGTCTGTTTTTGTGTCTGCACCTGTTTGGTAATTTCCTGGCTCTAAATGAACGTGTTTGCGCTCAGGTGGGAGGAGAGGTGCAGCTGAGACTCTGTTTCTCCTGATTAGGCGGTGCAGTGAAATTTTGGTGCTCATTTTGGCACAAAAACACGTTCAATCCTGCTCAGACCGCGTCTTATCACAGATGCAGGGAAGCTTTTGGTGGTTGGCAGAGACCTCACCAAAACCACAAAACACCTTTCCTGTATGCTAGGTTTGGCCTGTTTCTGTTTGCTACACATTTATTGTTCACATGTACTGCAGACTGATATATGAGTCAAAATGCCATTTTTAATGTGAGTCTATAATATCATCCACATGACTGTGATCCAGTGACCTGGACTTCCATAAGAATATAAATACTGATGCTCTGTTTGATGAGTGAGTTTGCCACAACACCTTATAGAATCTGTTCCATGTTGTTGATTCAACACTTGTGCTTATCACACAGCAGCAGAATGCACAGCAGCAGCAAGTTCATTAATTATTCAAATATCCAGACAGGATCTGCCAGGATCCTGATGTTCTGTGTTCTTCAGACTAGAGAGCATATTCCAACTTTAACAGTAAAATCTGTTTTCAGGACAACTGAATCATGGAGTTATGTATGGTGTGCAGATGAAGCTACAGTAAGCTGTTTACAGGCACAATACAGCACTGATAAATATCCTCACCTGGCATGGAGGTGGACATGGTTCTGCTCTGAATGCTGGGGCTGATGGGTCCTCCTCCCTTGCTGGTGAACGCTTGGACTCTGATGTCGTACGTTGTGTCAGGCTGCAAACCTTGGACAATCATCTCTGTTTCTGTGGTGCTGTTGGTGTTGTTGTGCAGGCTATTGATATCTCGATACACCACCACGTACTTGACAATCTTGCCGTTTCTCTCAGCCAGAGGAGGTGGGTCCCAGGACAACTTGGTGGAAGTGGTGGTCAGACCTACAACGCTCAGATTCTGTGGGTAGCTGCTGGGAATATCTTCAGGGGTGCTGATCTCCTTCACATACTGCTCCCCGTTGCCTGCACGGTTCTTGGCGCACAGTTTAAAGATATAGGTGGCTCCTTTGTGGAGGCCGGTGACTGTGAAATGATCATCTGTCTGTCTGAAGTCTTTGATAATGAAAGCTTCCTCCTCTGCTCTCTTGTATTGCAGCTGGTATCCCACATGCTCCCCCACCATCTCCTTAGGGGGCTGCCACTGGATCAGGGCAGTATTCCCTATGGTGGTGCTGATCATCATAGTGGGCTTGCCAGGCACTGGAAGGCAGGAAACATTGCCCAACATTTCCATGTCTCCATTACTTGAAAACGCATACATGACCAAATTTATACACTCAAAAACTCATTGACGTCCTATGTTTTTCTTGCTATACAGCTGTTGTTACCTGGCCACGCTTTCAATTCAGCATTTTCTTTCTCATTGTAGTTCATACTTGTAGTACTTTCTCAGTTTGGTGGAAAAAAACTATTTTTAAAAGATCTCATAATTTCAAGGTATGAGATTGGCTGCATGTGATGTACTCACTCAGATCTCGGAACGTGGGAACATCTTTAAAATATCATGAATAGGTCAGATTTGGCAACAATCAGGAGCAGTCAGACGATCATACAGGTTGCTGAACATTTTGTCAGATTAGCTACTACTTTATTGAAAGGTAAAAACCGAAACTGAACACTCCCATAATGCCACAGACAATCCCTGATTGTGCAGGAAAACTGTTCGTGAACACCTGGAGCAAGTATGGTAGAGCTTGAACATGGAGTTTGGACTATATTCTTTAATGAATATTTTGGACGGACAGTTTGAGTTGTGATTTTAACATTCAACTTTATTTACTTTTAAAAATAAGTTTGTTCTGGATGAGGATTTCTTTACAACCCGCCATAGAGCATGTTGGCCCTGTTGCATCTGTTTTGTGTCACTGCATTCAGAAATCTCAGCAATTACGTTGGTGAGTGTTATCATAATAAATAGAACAAATGACCGTGGATAAAATGGTTCCCTTATCTTAACAAATATGTGTTTTTTAACCCAAACCATGATCTTTCATTAACCCTAAGTATGTTTTTGCCTAAACTGTTAGGAAACAGTTTATCTTCATCACACCTGGCACCCTCTTGGGGCATCTGATCAGAAAATGCTAATTTGGGCCTTCGACTTGTTGGTAATGTCACATTTTTAAATATGCATTAGCCAATAGAAGAATGGTCATACCAGAACAAGTACGGCTCTAACAGCAGAACCCTTGAAGGTATTAAAGTGAGCAAGGTTGTGTTTCATTGCTCATAAATAAATGAATCAGCTTTAATTTGAAGGGACAGAATGTGTTTTTCCTTCTTTCAAATGTACTTAGTCTTGTCACAGCTAAGTCACTGAAGGTGTAATTTTGGTGCTGGCAAAATGTGAGGGTGGTCTCCGCTGTAATTCCGTATAATGAGGAAGAATAATGTAAAAACATTCATTTCAAAATCTGTTGATGCAGCATACATGAATGTGTAATCGCACAGCACACACCTGCTCCTGTGGTCGTGACCACCTTGGCCTTGCTGCGAGCTCCATCACCCTTGGTGGTATACGCAGCCACAGTCACAGAGTAGGTAGTCTCTGGGAGCAGACCTGTTATAATGGCCTCCTGCGTTGTAGAGAAATACAAAGGAGAAGAAAGAGGAAGGGGAAGAGAAAGAGAAGAGATAAAATGGAGACAGGGTGGAAGAGAAAGGAAAAGACAGAGAGAAAAGGGTGACATTCAGGTTGAGAGAACGGCCTCAGTTGAGTCGGCGTGCTGTCAGCCAGTTTACTGTAGCAGGCACTCAGGCACATTAGACAAGTCAAGCGCACACAACATGCTTCACATTTCCAACAATCCCAAGGCATTTAAACTGCTCTTTTGAGGAAAAAGTCAAGTGAGGGCTATGAATGTAAACCTGGAGCACATTTAGATGAAATCCTAAATGAAGTTCATGGTTCCTGGTTGTTGACTGCACTGTTAGTGTGTAAGCTCTTTGGAACATTGCCCGTGAACAGAAAAAGAGAAAGCTGAATTGACTACATGGAAGTAGAAATGCGACAGATGAGGTTTATAGATGC
Source organism: Miichthys miiuy (assembly GCA_036365135.1). Taxonomy (NCBI): domain Eukaryota; kingdom Metazoa; phylum Chordata; class Actinopteri; family Sciaenidae; genus Miichthys; species Miichthys miiuy. The sequence goes on from CM071609.1 coordinate 23,644,747, forward strand.
TCCTGACCCATTAGGTCAAGAAACTGGTGCAGTCAAACAAGCCAATGATTTATCCAGATGATCTAAATTGCTTTTTATTTTATTTGGACATGAGATGCAGAAGGAAGTGACACATTTGCACATAATGGGCAATATTTCATGTATTTTTTCTTACCTTGAGATTTGTTTGTAACCTGTCTGACTGCTTGTGTTGCCATGTTGGACTTCTCTTTAGAAATGTTTTCGTGTTCCTAATTGTTGGAAATTACTGTCACTTGGTGGGTACAATGTCATTACAGTGAGTTATTTTGTGAATGCAGAATGTGTAAAGAGTTGATTTAAATTTGCCTACTAGGCTTTGACTTAGACACTTCCTTCAAAGAATCCAGTGCAGCAACAGAGAGCTCAGCGCAGCAGCGACTGGGAAGAGACGATAATAACTTCAACCCAAAGGGAATGTGGAGTCTATAGGTTGATAGTGGGGTGTCAGCAATAACAACAAGTGACAGTGTAGCTTTCAGTTCTGCACGGTTGGCTTAAGTACAATGCCACAAAGCACAGGCTGCATTGGATCTATGCTGCAGTGAGTAGTAGTAGAGTATGTCATGTAAGACTCAAGTGACTGTCTGAAGGAATGATGTACAAACAATGACGATAAAACCTATATTATATAATGGACCAGACCTAATGTTGATATCTATTGTTACACACACAAACATACTGTACAACAACATTCAACTTGAACGTAGAAGGCATCCAAAGGCAAAAACAGCAAACACAGACATCAGACAGACCTCAAACTTGATATGTCCCCTATTTCTGCCCACACACATTCGTGAGCACATGTTCATACACGCTCCTCCACTGTTCAGAAAGCCTTGTTAATACAGCAACATGTACAGTCTGTCAGCTGTCGGGAGTCCATTAAAAGGCTCGGAAAAGTCCCACTGCACTCAGATCATTGAGGATTCCTTTCTATTGCTACTCCTGAGTGATAAGTTAAGGAGTTGCAGAGATGAAGCAGCTTGTGATGAGAGAAAAATGGCAGCAGGACGGTGGCAGAGGTGTGAGTGTGTGCGAGGGGATGATAGTTCCAGCAGAGAACACCCAGCGGGTTCTATTTCCCCCATCAGACCGGCGCCTCCGCCTACAGCCTAGGGCTTGCTGTGCCAAGGAGATGACAGTGCAAATTAGCAAGGCCCTGCCAAAGCAGCCAGGGGTTCCAGAAACAACCAAAGCTCTAATTATTATTTTATGGCTTGCAATTTTATATCTATCACAGGATGTTTAAAAGGTTCTTTTTCTTCTACTAATTTAAGAAAAGACATGTAGAGAGCAGAACCTCAGCTGGGGCCTAAAGAGATATTTCCCTCCTTCCTGTCTTCTCTGCAGAGCAAAGAAGGTGAAAGATAAGAGAGAAACGTGACTCACGTGAGGATACTGAACTCCTCTAAAAGCCTCATTATTTTAATCTGGTGGTATTCCTTTTCACTTCTGTTGCTAGAGACTTTCATGGATTTGGAGAGAGAAAAAAAACTAATTGGGCTTTCATCTGTCTTTTTCACATGCCTGTCTGTAGGGATGAATCCCCAAGGTCTGAACAGATGAAACATTTTACATTAAGATAGAAGACATCACTCGTGTGAGGGGGAAAGTCTGGTTTAAGAGGATCCAATCAATTGGCAGGGACTTCTGGTGTGTGCCACATTAAATGCTGCCGTACCTCCACCTCCCTCCCTTTTTAACCTTCATCACCAGTGGGAGGGGTGGTGGTAGGGATCCACTAATGTTGGGAACAACTGCACTACAAAAGCTCATTAACAGTTACTACACTGTGCTGATATATCACCACTGAGACCAACAAATCTGACCGATACTTCAATGAATGTTGGAGATCAGGTTTCAATCACATCCAGCATGTTCAGTTTTAACTTTCAGTTAATTTGACATCTTAAATGGTAGCCAGGGAGGCTTGGATAATATCTTAAAGCTTTGCAAGCTAGTTAGCGATGGCTTTTGGTCTGCATGAAGTTAGATCTTAAGTTTCTTTAGTTTGGTCTGGGTTACTTCACCCAACTTAGAACTTCCTTTACAGCAACATTGTGTGACTTTTCTACAGTAAACTAAGAGATTTTAAATCATGGTGACTGACTTGTAATCAGGTGAATGGAGTCTCTATGTAACTTTGGGTTACGGGTACAATCAGAATTACATAACACTTTACAGCACTAAGTCACACACCACCAACTATTTGACTGATTTTGGTGAAACTGGATGATATTTTGTGGAGAACATGTTTCCTAGTTTTCCCTCTGATGTCCTCTGGCTGCTCTTCCTCAACTCTTTGTGATTTACAGAGTTTCCTCATTGACAGTAAAGTAAACTGCTATGCTAGATGTCTCGGACATGAAGTCGCTGATCGGACTTAGATCCAATGAGATCGCCCTCGGCTAAACATTCCATGGTCATTAGCTGCTGACAGCATGAGTATCAGATTTTTACACTCCCTTGTTTTCTTCCTGTCAAATTTGTCAAATTTGCAATTCCAGTGTCTGGAGAATCCTCTGCAACCTTTAATGGACTACAAGACGGTCTAAAACTGTTGCTAAAAGAAGGATTGCACCCATCCCACTTTTAAAGAATTTCCCTGTTTATTTCCCATTAATTCTACCTAATTAGCTATGAGCTAGCAAGCTGTTAAGTCATCAAAATGAGGTAACATTATGAAAGGCTATATCAAAGCTGTGAAAAATAAATGATGTGCTTCTGTAAAACTTTGTAGCTAGAAGAGAGCACTACATGGATGCAATTAGTCTCTGACTCTGCCCACAATCAGTTACAGTGAGTCATCAACAGAGCTGCAATGTGGACAAGCAGTGCTACTGAGACTGTAATTAAATAGGTTCCACTTACTGGACATGATGGTGTGACTTAAAGGGACAGTTCAAACAAAATATAGTCCTACCCTCACCCCCTAGAGGTATCTAGACAAACAGATACTTTGGTTTTAGTAGTTTTTAATGAAAGTAACGTCTATTTGTACATCATATTAAAACCATCTGCACGGCTTATGGCTTTTGATGTTGATGTAAACAACGTCTTTACGTCTAGGAAATGAAATAGTACAGAGCAGGTCTCAGGATCAGCAGAGACAGGAGGCAAAATTGGAACAATGAAGTGATTTTCTTCCTGTGAAAAACAGTTTCGGTCAGGGACTTGGACAGATGGCTAGGCTGAATTTTCTCTTCTCACTCACAACAGTGATCATGCTATATCCACCTGAAATATTGGGCTATGAAGGCTTTCTGTTCAATTTCTCACATACTGTAAGCTGTTGGATGATATTAGAAGTGTCAAACTTCTCAGGGTGGACCAACACAAGCTGTCAGTGAGCATGCTACTAAATATTCTTGCACCCAGAGATAACCGGTCCATACATACATTGATTGAACTAGCTTTCAATAAATATCAAGTTGTTGAAAACAAGAAGGGATTTTACAGGTCAGGTCACTGCTTGTCTGCGGTGAATTTTTGAATGAAGGTGTCTTGACTCCTAAAATGTTTCTCACCGTTATATTTTAGCATTTGCTGTGGACATTTATAGAGAAGTAGTTTGTTTGACGTCATTTGGGTTTTACAGATTTTATATTTTGTATTTTTTTATTTATTTATGTTGGTTTATAACATTCTGGGACCATGATGGGAAAATATGTTTTTATCTCAATGTGTTAAATTCAATGACCCCATCTCCATCTGTGATCATGGGACCTTTGCATTCACACCTGGTATTAATAATCCTTCTTATTAAAATGATTGTCCCTGCAGGCAGATTTATCAACACATGGAGCGTCTAAAGTCAATGGAAGAAATGCGAGATAGTGCTGAGGGAAACAATACTGTTTGACGTGCCGCTCACGTCTCACTGTGGATGATGTGGAGTCCCAGTAAGAGGGTAATTGGAGCCAGTGGAGAAGCTTGCTAGTACTAGTGCCAACTGAGCTACCTGCATCCGCCATGTGACCTTTATCTTGCATATTATGGCAATCCCTTGAGGGTCCCTTTGGGCTCTAGAGGCAGAGCATTGTAACGTGTTGTGCATGCATTTCCACCAGCAGAATGTGTTTGCCCTGATCCAGATAAGATATCCAGATACAGATCACATGTTAACAGCAGGCTGAAATGATTTAACTGAATTCAAGAGATAATGTTTGTGTAGTGAGAACACATTGCTATCGTGGTCATGAGATGTTAAAACCAAGACGCCGTCACACTTCGTACAAAACAAAATTAAAAAAATCTTTCAAACTAAATATTTTGCACACATATTATGAATTCCATCAGTACAAATACATCAACAGACTTATAATTGATGACTCAGGTAATCCTCAGCGACCAACACCTTCCACCACGGGAACTGTGAAATGTTCCGCTGAGATGTTGTATGGAGTTACAAAACAGATCAGATGCTTTTCATGCTCAGCACAGGAGATGTAAGCTCGCAAACAAAAGCTGTATGCATTGCGAGTCTTTGCGGATTTTTACTGCAGAATAAACCAACAGGAGCTGAACTTGAGTAGAATCAACAAGCAGTCTCAGCCTTTATTGGACGGAAGGTACCAGAAAACAAACCTCCGGTACACAGATTCCACCTTTAATAAAATACCAACGCGATTGCAGGGATTCAAGCGAAGAGGAGGCTGAACACTTGTTTAACAATTACTGCTACAGAGTGTGGGATGCATGTGCCTGTGTGTGTGTGTATGCATACGTGTGAGTGTTCTGTAAAAGCATGGCAGATATTCATCCCTGGACGCAGACAGACAGACAATAAAACCACAACCCAAACTTTACTTCCAGAATAAAATCAAAAGAGTGTTTGTAGCTGCACCTCCACAGGGACTGGAAGGCTGTGATCTGAGGTGGCTGCCAAGATACACAGCAACACATACACACACACACACACACACACACACACGCACACAGTCATCATCAGTTGTTGTAGCTGTCTTTCTGATCTCGGTAGAGAACTTTGGGTGAGAGAATGAATTTTAATGGTCTGAGGAAAACTCACAGTTTGATGATTTTATTGCATGATTCTAGTGAAATTATTTCAGTGAGCTCATCCATGTCTTTTTTATTAAGAAGTAGTTAATAAGTAATAACAGTATAACAGCAACAAGAGCAATAATAAATAGTCTTAGGCAGTGTCCTCATTTAGGATCCTAGTGGACTGATGATAGAAGCTCTTCCTGAGCCTCTCAGTGCTGACCTGTATCCAGCAGGGAGAAAAGGGGTTATCCAGGTGGTTGGGATTCTTAATGATTCTCTTAGCCTTGTTTTTGCAGCATCTGGTATATGTCTTTGAGGCAGGTGGAACACTACCTTTTGTACGTTCAGCTGAATGAACCACTCTTTGCAGGCTCGTGTTGTCTTGTTCTGTGCTGTTTCTAAACCAGACAGTGATGCTCTTGATGGTGCAGGAGTAGAAAATCCTCAGTATACCCGGATTTTCCTCAAGTGTCTGAAATAGTCTCTGCCTTTCTCAGTACAGAATCAGAATACAGCGTTACTCTGTGATGTAGCTGCCAAGGTACTGGAAGTTGTCCAAGAAGGGGGGGAGTGTTCCTCCCCTGCTTCTGCCCAAACTCTACTACCATCTCCTTAGTCATGCTGACATTTAGGAGGAGGTTTGATGTCTTGACACCAGCAGGTCAGGTCCTCTCCTTCCTTCAGATAGACCTTTTCATTGTTTTCAATGACCAGGCGCACCACAGCTGTGTCATCAGCGAGCTTGATGATGGTGTTGATGTCCGTCCACATCTCCAATGAATCAATGAATCTCACATAGCTCCCTTTTTGTCCAGGTGGGATAGGGTGGTGTGGAGGATGTGTGTGGTGGTGTGGTTGGGACGATAAGTAAACTGTAGAGGGTCCAGTGTGCTGAGTAATGGGGAGCAGATGTAATCCTCGAGTAGCTGCTCAAAGCACTTCATTACTACACAGGTGAGTGCCACTGGGCGATAGTCATTCAGGCAGGCTGAATCAACACTGTGGATGTATGAAATCATGAGCAGATTTTTTTGGTTTGCAATTTTACTGAAAATAAACGCAGAAATTGAGAACATCTCTTCTGAAGGTTGCCCTTGAGGGGATTACATGCCGTTGTAGTGCAACGCTCCTTTTCCTGCTTTGTTGCTGTTTGTTTACAATGCACTGGAAATCCAACTCTTAAGTCACTGCTGCTCCCTTAATTATAAGTGACAGAAACACACACCAGTTGAACCTTTATGGTTGCGAAACTGTTATGTTATAAAAAGCAGTTAATAGTAAATATCTGTTAATCGCCACATCCACGAAGTCTAAAGTCTTACGCTAAAAAGCTCAATGCAGCCCCACACAACACACACATACACACAAATCAAAGGCAACAAAATACAAACAGTCACTACCAGCCCTTCACACCACCAAAATCCACTAAAGAAAGAAGCATGGCACATAGAGAGATGAGTTAAAAAATAAAAATAAAAATAGGAAAGCTGTCCGCTCTTGGAAGATAAAATGGAGTGAAAATTCCTGACTGTTAAGAAAAAAGAAGGATGGTGATATAATAATATAATATTTCTCTACTATGTTGTATACTTAGTTTCTTACAATGTGGGTCTCATAGTTTTTGCCATTATTTCTATTGACTGTGATAAGATTAAGATCTTACTAAGATCTGAGAACACGAGCAGTCAGATGATGAAGTTGTAACAGTTTATCCAGATTATCAGAATCAGTTTGTTTGAAGGTTTAACTGAAAGTGAACATGTCCAAAATGAAACTAATATTCTCACTGCACAGCAGCTACAGTGTGTACAGTGGGTCAGAAATAAAACAGGTGGTGTAAAACTGTAGTGGATGTCTACGATGGAAAATTGTGCTTTCAATATCTCCAAATAAATTAAACTAACCTGGGGTTTGTTTCCATCCTGCTCCTTTTAACAATGCCATCTCAGCTGTGCAATGTGTTTAATAGTAATAATGATGATATACTAAGTATACTTGAAATGTAATAAGCCAGATCATATTTTTCCCTGGAATAAACATGATCTGTATCTTGACATTTTATCAGGATCAAGAAAAACACGAGTTATTACAGGCTTAAATGAACACAGATCGAACCACAATCAGAATGCAGTCAGACCACATCTTAAAAGGTCAACTCAAACACTTTGTCCATTTAGGGACAGTTGGGGGTTAGGGTTAATAGGTCTCAGGTCAAACGTTAATTACTGGTCTGTGACGTGAACTCCAGCCTCCAGTCTCCTACACTCTGACCTCGACAGTCTAAACATGCATGTTGGCATTGGACGTAAATCGTCTGGTGCAGAATCCTCCAACCTTACAGTACATGTTGTATTGGTAAATGCAAAGGGCTCATGATTCAGATAATGTGTGTGATCCAGATACAGATCGCATGCTTATCCCAGCTCCTGATGAGCGCATCTGTAGAAACAAATATGACTTGTTTGGATATCTGCTGCACACTCTGTCAGGTTTCTCAGTTTACAGTAATGAAAGGAGAGAAGGGGAGGAGGGTATGGGTGAAAATAATTGTGTTAGTACCGGAAGATGATAGATTGGAAGATGCTATTATGACGGGAAACACACTCCCCATAACCCCTGTCCACCCAACACACACTGTGATTACTCACATAATCCGTTGAGTCAGTCCACTGATGAAAAGGACAGACAGGAAGAGAGGAGTCAGAAAAACTGAGTGAACGTCTTCCTAGCAGAAAGTATTTGAGGCTGTTCTATGAGCTGATCAGCATGCCGGACGACTGCAGTGATTAGTGACTGAAGGAGCTGCCGGGAAAGGGGTTGCTTTAAATTGTATGTAGTAATGAAGGTAATGTGTGTGTGTGTGCATAATGAGAGCTCTTCTCCATAGTGCCACCTGGTGAGATAAGTCTGGTCCATGCTGATGAGGGTTCCCTGCTGGGGGATTCATCAGGCAAAAGAAAAAGGATAAGGAAGCTAGTGTGAGCCTGCCAGACCCCCTGTGCCTCCACCCAGCATCTCCAGAGGGCCTAGACCAGACCACTGACTCACCTGCAACATGAACTCAGCCTCCACAACCTGGGAACATGGACCACGCACTAAAGCATGCTTACACTTTCCTCTGTCAACCACAGAGTGTAACTCCTGGTAGTCATGGCTCCCATATTTAGCTTTATGATGTAAAATCCTCCATGACTTAAACATTCATCAGTGTTCTTTTTCAGGCTAGTTTCTCCTCTAGTTGGGTGAAATGCATTCATTCATTGATTCATTCATTGCAATAACTGTGTGAACTGAGTTGTAGAATACAAAAACATACATGAGATTTCCTGGATTCTCTACAGAAATGAAAATGAAAATGAAGAGCCTAGGTGTATGAGTAACTTTGTGATCCTGTAAACAATTGTTGTATATGAATGGATATGACAGTAAAAAATTCACAAATTTCATTCTACACATTTCCAAATATAAAATGCTGTTTATACTACTGTATGGCTGAATACTTGGTGGTTATTATTTATGGAGAAATGCAACAATTTAAATGCAATATTTATTTAACAGCTGGTGTCAATCCATTGTTTTTCATCTTGCATTGATTAAGACTTGTAACTAAACTGTGACTGAGGGACGAGATAATCATTTTCTTGAACCACATGTTCATATGCACATATTCACTCATATTCATGCGCCACATGGTTAACTTTTCTGAGATGCTGACTGACTGAGTGTAACAAGCTCCACACTGTCACGCCTGTTCAGACTGCGCCTTGGCCCATGAGAAAAACTTTACATACTTGATGAATTTTATGTACTTGTATGAGTCTTGAGATGTTTGGATTGCATCTTCATGGTTGAATACAAGTACTCAAACAAGAGAAAAACAGTGTTTACTTGTTGGGGACTATTTTCAGCAGTGGATTAATCCACATTTGGTGCTCTAATGAGCAGGAAGGTGTGTGTCGAAATAAAGTACAGTGTGCGTTCATGATAATGAAGGAACATGTCACCGGTGCAACAGTCTGACTCACTGATGTTTTTAATAGTCTTTGGAAACACTGGAGCTCTATGACACAGAGGAAGAAGATATATCAGACTGTCATACACACACTGTATGTGTGAGGAGATACAGTCACTGCTGCTTTTGGTCTGCACAAGGAATTTATTATTATATAATAAGAATAATACAGAATATCCTATAAATTCTATGAAGCGAGTTTACGTAATGGTTATTTATTTTTCTAACATATTATTTGCACTGTGGTTAATTTACTCTTTACTCTTGTTATTCCATCAGTATGCTAGTGAGCATGAATCTAGTGAGTGAAAACGGATGATGATACAGTCAATAGAGAGAGAGAATGATCAATGTCCTCTACTTGCCACTGCAGTGTTACTTGCCATGTATGTCTTGTGTCAGGATCTATTCATATGCTGCATGCTGTGGCAGAGCTGAAAATCATATTTCAGTTCCTCATCTATTCTTTAGACGTAGACCTTCCCTGAGGTTTTGCTCAGAGCTGAGAGAAAGACAGAGGGACAGAGATGAAAAAAGAAAGACAGAGGTGGATAGGTAGAGAGAGGAATAAAGAAGAGGAAGAAGATAAAGTCATGCAGAGCGTTCAAAGTTTGTACTGCTGTAAAGTCAAATTATTTTTCGCCCTTTGTTTCTCCGGGAATGACGTAAATGAAGTTTTTTTATGTTTTGTTTCTGTGGTCTGTGGGTGCCACTGCTTTTCTCCTTCATGCATGGTTCTTTAATCATTTACAAAAAATCAGCCAGATAACATCACTGCTGCACTCTGGACTGGCTTCCATCCAGAAACACAGATTGAGTGATAGAATGGTGCTGATTTTAGAAAACGTTTAGGTGTATTGCTGAGCCATTTCTGCATGAAGATGAATTTCTCTATGGTGGTTCTTTGGTTAAAATTTGTGAAAAAGTTTTTTTCTGTTTTCTCTTTTTAGAAGATATCAGTATGTGTCAGATATATGTACTGTATGTGTTCATATGACATTTAAAAAAATGGAATGTTTGCATTCTTGGATTTTCTTTTACCTATTTCCATTTGGAATCTAAATTTCCATGTTTTGTTATTAGCAGTACTCCTCCCATCATGGTTTTTGAAAACATGAAATTAGCTGTGAACAACACAAGGCTTCTTTTATTGGTAACATTTTACTGAATCTGCATGATGGAAAGTCACGCTGCTTTAATCACCAGCAGTTTCTGTTTGCATCCACAGCAATCATCTGGCTTATTATTGATGATGAGGAACATTTTTAAATTTGGCGATTCACGTCATAGGCAGATTCTCTTCATGGACCATCAGAGATGATGTCTGATTCCAGCAGTATGTGTATGAGATCTGTGCATGCTGGTCGGATTGAGTTATGACTTTTGCTTAATATTTATGTACAACTATGAAAATACTTGACAAGTGTTTAAATAGTCAGACTTCAGTCAAGACTGAAACTTGTACTGAAATCAACAACTGGCTAAAATTTGTAACAGAATTTTTATACAACATGGCCCCGGCCTCTTACATACTTTTAGCTGATGAGGCAAAGAATTCAGTTTGAGAAGTGACTGACATGTTCAAAAAGCTGACACAAATAAAAGAAAGATGGCTGTGAAAATTGTGTATTTAAAGATGAATGAACTGAGAAACGTGTTCATTCTACCAGAGGGAAGTATGAGACCAATGTGCTTGATTTGCAACGAAACTGTGGCCATTGTGAAGAACGGTAATAAAGAACATTTTTATTGAGTCCTCAGAGCACGGCCTTAAGAAGCACTAAACTTCACCAGCTGTAATCTTTATATCAAGTTCTGAACAGAAAAAGGTTCTTGAAACTTAAAAACCTTAAACTAGCTCTTAACTAAAGTTTATAGACTATTAGCTGTTTAACACCACAAAGGTCTGTGTGGAACCATTATGCAATGCTTTTTATCATCTTAAATAGCAATTACTACTAACTTTAATGAACCTTTATTGTCAATAAATCATTGTTTTACCGATGAAGACAGCTTGTTTCCCTCCCAACATGAGTGGCTGCTTCAACAGCAGTGATTCAGAGGAAGCCAGGCTTTTGTATTCCACTCCACGACCTTGCTGACTAACCAGAAATAAAAGACAAAGGGCTTTGCTTCCTCATCTTCATAGAAGAAATAAATAAAAGCCGTTATCATAAACAATGTAAGCCGCTAACGGTGGAGTGAAAATCAGCTGTACTCCCTGGCCAAAGTGCAGCTCACACTCTAAATCACAAAAAAAGTGCCATTCTATAAAGCAGCAGGGAGAGTAAAAGTGACCGCAGTGTTGAGGAACCATCATTCTTTCACACAGTAACTGATGCGTTACTGGGCTCTACGCCTTGATGTATCATTGTCTCTGTCATTGAACCTGCACATTATGAGGATGGATTCCTCTGAACTCATGATGACTTGCCTCACTGCTCAAAGTTCCCGTTGGTCTGGAGGGAGACTCTCTCTTAGCACTACAATGACGTAATATTGGCCTTAAAAAAAGGAGTCTGACTCAGGAGATGGTGAATGTATATGTGTAGGTACAGGATCAGATTCAGAGGGTCAGTAGATCTTTGAACTGTGATAGCAAATGACAGATAGTGATATCAAGTTACTCATGTCATGATTTGTTTAGGATCTGAGATATCTGTGACTGAGAGTTCTGCTGACACTCCAGTACAATCAAGGAAATGGAATTTAGTTTGGTGCTTTTTAAACATTCAAAGCAGAGAAGCAATGCATCTCTCACAAACAATAAGCCGGTTACTATGCAATCCACTGACCTCACTGTCAGCAGTTTTCATTGGAACTTTTTCCCCTGAAAAAAAGTTCCTCTGAAAACTTTTTTTTACTGAAAACACAGTGATGTCTGTGGATGATACAGTAAATAGTAACCAGGGCATTTTTTCTGCTGTTGAATTTAATACATTTAATTTTTCATCACTGTAAAGACCACAAAACCACCGGAGGCAGAAATCTCAAAGACAGATATCTCAACAACTGGACAACAAAAACCAAAACTTACTAGGAGCATGTAAAATCAATATTTTTGGATGAAATGGTCTATAGGCGTGCTCTAACACAGGTTCATATCCATTTTTCATTTCAAAATTCCAGAATTTTACAGACTTCTTGGTATATATTTGACATCTGAGTGTAAATTGTGAGGTGTTTATTATGTAAATAAATGGTTTTAAAATCCGACTGAACATGTTACATTCTGTTCTGTTCTACTGTAGCTAGGTACTGTTATTTATAAAATCAGATTTATTTTCTCATTTAGAATCCTTAGCCAAGCTTAATATTTGGGATTGTCGAGTCAGCCCTTAGAACACTTGCATTTAACCACTGTAGGTGTTCAGGCCACACACGTACACAGAAAGTTGAACGACGTTCCACTGTCAAAGGTCTCTGCCCACAGAGGAGTCAACTGACTACAACTCGTATTATTTTCATTTAACATACTGAATACATTTCATTTTATTGTTATTCTTATTTTCTTTTAAAACTTTAAAAAAGTGGATGGAATGGAAGTCACTAAGATCAAATTCAATACTGCGCGGGAACCCTGCTCATATCAGCGACTACTGTTCTGTCATTTACAACCCTCATAATTGTCTTTGTGTTTGCAGTCTAATCTCTCTCTCTGGATCTGTTGGATTCTTCAGTGAATCTCCATGACAGCATTAGATGCCCTACTGAGTCAGAAGTGAATAAGAAGGTTGATAGAGAAAGCCAGCAGTATGTTCGCTCCGGACAGGATCAGGTAATATTATATTAGCCGATCTGCGGTGGTAAAATTAAGCCCTTCAAAGAGCCAATAACAATGAATATTCTCAAGTTTAACATAGCAAAACTTTCAAGAGATGCTGTACCGTGCAGGAAACAGAATATGTTTCACAGTCTTTGACTGTCATAAAGTCAATGTTAATGTGTGCCTGGAGTCGCCTCCAGGGTTCCACGAGGTGTAAATTGAGTTGTCTCTGAAGGTTTATGCAGACCTCTGAGTGGATGTCATGTGCACACATGTCTGACTGGATGGGGTTTTCCACACTGCTACTTTGTTCTATGATACTCAACATCGACCATACAATTTAATGTTCACTCTTGAGGTCGTCGGTTGGAGCAATATGGCAGCGACTCCTCACACAGCTCTCAGATTTTTAGTCCATCACATCAAAACGGAGAGAAGAACCAACCTTTCAGTATTCCAGCTGATCTACAGTACAAACTCTGACTGTTATGGACAGGAACAAGAACAAGTGTTGTGTGTTTCCTTGTATGTTATTAATATAAATTTCAGTTTGTACACAGCAGGCTGATTCCACCCAGCTAACTGCACGCTCCTACAGAACAGGGCCGTTCTCATTCTAAATGTCACTCTGTCTGGTGTTATTTCACTCCACTGTAATCGATTCTTGTTGTATCGATTCTATCGTCATCAATAAAAAAACAAAAGAAGTTTGTTGAGGCACATTACGGGAGCTGCTTATAGGCATTGGGCTCATCAGAGAACTCTGAATGGATGAATGTTGAAGTGGATTTTTATATCATAGAACAATTTACCTATAATTGTATTGTATATACATTTGTATAATATTCCTGTAGCAACTTAAACTAAACTGATCATACTCGTGGCTCTCATTCTTTCCATGGGAACAAATAAAAATTCTCATAAAAATACCAGCAGGGGCCAGCTGTATGCCGCCGCCTTCTACTTAACTGCTTGTAGGATGATCAGTTCTTTTGGCAGGTGTCACTTGTTGAACTTATAATTCAACAACAGCAGCACCTTTGGCTCCTTTTAGCTCAAGAAGAAGGAGGACAAGCCAAAGGATCCAAAAGTCTTCCAGGATCAATGAAATCTCCTCTCTTGGAGAAGTGCCTGTTTCATTTTATCTTCATTTAAAACCTCCATAGGAGTCATCCCCAGATGCCTGAACCAGCTTTCGACATGAAGGAGGAGCGATTCTTCTCTGAGCTCCTTCTAAACGACTAAACGTCTAACCATGTTCTAAAGACTGGTTCAGATGTCAGCCATTTGGAGTCTCTTTCTGATATTCCCCCAAGCTCATGATGATGGGTGGGGGTTGACGCTACACCTGTCTGCTGTCTGATGAAGCCAACAGAACTACAGCATGAGCAAAAAGCAGAGATGCATCTGTGCTGTTCTACTGTGGCTGCTTTAAGCGTTACGTTTAAACGAGAATGACTGGAAACATTTGTGCCAAACAACACAAGGTCAGAGTAGCAGAGGATGTTGGAATAATGCTGTAGGAATGTGCATTATCCTAAATCTATAAGTTAACATGGTTTGCATTAACTGGAGAAAAGGAGGAATAAAGAATAAGGCCTGATATAAGCCTGTTTGAAATAAACGCTCGGTTCTCTTTGCCACTGAGGTTATTAATATTTAAATTGGACTGCTGTGATCTCTAATCAGCATGTCAACTCTTTTTTTCTTCTTTTTCCACACAAATTGTCTTAGTCTTATTCCTCTTTCTGACACAGAGCTTTCTCCCCTGCAGTGACGGCTGTCAACATGTTCAAGTTGACGAGTAAAAGAAAATTGCAAAGTTTGCAGGAGTCTCAGGTCTGTCACAATATTACACGGAGACTGCAAGGTTTAGTGTCACTCTCATCAAACTCAGAGTAATCACCAGTTTGACAATACATCCAAGAGAGTTTTGGTGGTGCTACCTGTCTGGCTGGATAAATGAAGTAGGCATTAGTAGTTTGTTAAATGTTGGCTGGAGGAAAGCTGTTCACAGCAGGGTCCTACCACAAAAATGCAGCCATTTAAAAGCAGGATTAGAGATACAAGTCATATTCTTTCAACCAATTTCCTAGGGAGTCATTAAAAATTAACCTGATCTTGCCCACTCACCTTTCCTTACCTCTCCTTCTGATTTGCACTGCTGGCAACCAGCATACCAACAAAGAGTCATGAAAGGGAGGATTTTTGATCTGATGACACCAAAGTCCTCTGCACAGCTACATATTCTAGATCCTTCCATGTCATGATGTGGTAATGACATGTAGAAATATTAATTAATTAATTAATTTTAATCATTAGTTCATGTAAGTTTATAGGAGTGGTTTAAAAGCACACATCAGATCTGCTGTATCACTCAAATCCATGAGCTGCCTATATCTTTTCTTAAGACAGTTTAAAAAGATTAGGTACAATTTAACAAATGAAAAATGTACATATGTTAACAAATGAACATGTATTTAGATACTGGTATGCATTGTGGCTAGTGCCATGAGCTAGTGTCAGTGTTTACTTTCCAGTGACAGCCGGTTCATTCAGTTAGCAACAGTTAATTAGCAGTTAGCTACTTTAGCGAGTTGCTAATTGTTGCAATCTGTCCATCAATAAACTCCGCAAATCACGGAGAGATGAAGCTGAGCAGCCAGAGGACATCAGAGGGAAAACTAGACAATTGTGTATAAAATCTGATCCAGTTTCACCAAAATCACTGAATAAAGTTATAAAGTATAAAGGCCCGGTCACAGAGGCATGTAGCAGCCATCAGAATCACTCATAGACTGTATCAAACAGGAAACACATAAGAGAGAAAGTGTTTCATTGGATGTAAAATTAGTACACGTCCCTGAGTGCAGGATGAGTCATCAACAACTTTTTATGGTTTATCAGGACATGTCAAACTCTAAAATACCATGAAGAATACCTGAAAATACCTCAAAAATGTTTTTGTCATTGTTGGTCCAGATACTGGAGTGTAGGTAACAAATGTGATAAAAAACACTTAAGCATCAGTTTTGACTTCACAGGGACTTTAAGTATGAGCCCACAGTTTAAATGGTCAAATTTCAGGTCAACACTTTGATTGCTTCATATGAAATTCTCTGGTGCTACTCTTTTATGTGGATCAAGAGACAAACAATGAAGACATTGGAACCTCCCTTGGTGCTTTGGCATGAGCTGGGTATGTTTTTCTTGGCCAGAACAAACAGAGATGAGCCACAGAGAGGTTGCCATATCTTATCAGATCAGGCGACGCTCACGCTTCACAGCCATCAGTGCTGAGAGGGATAAGAGGCTCCTTGAAGCATTCTCCAGCCATCCAAAAATACGCCTGACTGAGATCTTAAAACCTGAGAGCTTGCCAGCAGAAAAGCAATAGAGATGGAGGGAGCAGAGTCTAAAGCAAACAGTGCAGGCATCAGAAAGCCAAGACTGGGAGTGAGCACCCAATTAAAGCTTTGCTCCCTGTCTGAAAGCTCCGATAATTTGCCATAACTGAATTTATTTTGTCATCAAGGTCTTTCTGTGACAAAAAAAAGCAGTAATCTATAGTGACAGTTGGCAGGCCAAGCCTCAGTGAAACAACTGAGGGATTTTCAGCTTGCAGCTTTACTGGAGACAGAACACAGCTCAGCACTCACAGCCCAGCTCAGTGACTTTCAAAAATACTGCTTTTTGGACTTTGGTGACTTTAGTGACGTCACACAGAGCCTGTAAAACTGGTAACAGACTCCAGAACCTCATCAGCAGAGCTGGAGGCTGATGTCTATCGCTCCGACAAGAACACATGGGCTGTAAACACGACTGGACACAAGCAACTGGTTCTGCTGGCACAGATATCTGAGCCTCCTTCTGAAATTACTCATCAGTACACCAGAGACTGAATCCATTCATCACAAAGAATGTGTGATGTCGATACAAAAAGCATGTCGGACAGCCTAATATAGAAGCTCTGCTGCTTATCCACACTGTTAAGAAGCCAGTATACTCCTTCTGTACGGCATGTTTTATTTTTATTTCCAGCCCCCGTTTCCAATATCTGACCATTTCTTTAACTTTCTAAAACCGACATGCACACCCACTTTACATTGTGATTAGCCAGCTGTGCAGACGGAGAGAAAGGAGCATTTCAAGCTCTATTTTAGCTTTTACACAACTGCTTCTGTCAGCTTTAATGAGAATAATAGAGCACAACACTATGAATATCATTCAGGAGAGACTGTGCTCTCTTGGCCGGCTGGCTTATCACTCCATCTTCCACTATGGCCCTTGCAACAACGGACAAAGAATTTCATTTTACTCTTTAAAAAGACAATTGCGTATAGTTCTGGTGTCACTCATGTCAACACTAAACATCATTGTCGAATCCAAGAAGCTCTGGTCCTCTTTTTTGGATTGGAACCTACACTTGAGCAAATTATGGCAAGACTGTGGCAAAAGTTCAATGCCTGGTACAACTTGACTGCTGTCGGTTCAAGATTCCGGTGCTTTATATCTAGTTATGTTTGCATCTAAGTCAACCCTTTAGAAATGTGTTCATAGCAAGATCTTTAAAATGCACAGACAACATCCATCCAAACATTTTCTGTAACCGCTCATCCTCATCAGGCTCACGGTGGTACTGGATCCTATCCCAGCTGACTTAGGGTGAGAGGCGGGGTACGCCCTGGACAAGTCACCACACAGAGAACATACTGTATTTATCAAGATTACCTTCATATGATTGAGATAGGATTATTTAGTCTAATACAAAACCACTGGAGCAGACAGAGTTCATAGAAAGTGAAAGAAAGAAAAAGGACAAAAAAAGCTGGTACAAAGGCCAACTTGCCCAGATGTAGCCAGTCAGTAAGTGGAAGGTTCAAAGTAAGTCATAGCTCTGTAGAGGACTTTATTTAAGAGGTCACAGGGCTTCACAGTTGATTCTGTTGATTCTCATCACCATCGCTGACGCCAGGGGGAGAGACTAAACTTATCACAGATGACGCTTGAAGACAGTCGCCTTTGGCAGGCATGTGAAATGGTTGAGGAAGTCTGTGTGTGTGTTAGGAGGGAGAAGTTGGAGATGAGCTGTGAGATGTGGGCTCTGTATCAGACCTCCTGCCTTGCACAGATAAGACAGGAATGCTGCTTATAAAGGAAATCAGCTGAGACGCTCCTCCTGGAGAACAAAACAAGTTGAAAGGAAAGGCGCTGAACACCACCTAACTGAGTACCCGTAAACATCCACCCTTCAACATCTGCCTCAGTAGACTCGCTCCTACTGCTAACCTGCTAACACACAACAATATTTTCCCTCTGTAACCCCGTCTTCATCTACTGTCATTCAAGAAGTCTGCTTTCTTGGATTATGTGATGAAATATTGTAGGTGTTATCATTTTCTTCTCAGCGATTCTGTTCATATTAACTAGTACCAGCTCATGAAACAATAATCACTTGCGAGACAGATGAGCTCCACTGAGTGAATTGGGTGAATGAGTGAATCATTAACGCGGCAACAACTTGTGCACTACATGAAAAATGATATTTACTCTTGTTACTGTAGCAAAGTAGTTGAATATTATTTCAAATCTGTAATTTATGTTTCATTTGAGTACTTTATACTAGCATGGTGATGGTGGATAGCTGTGTTCCTGTGTTCACTGAGGAACTTTTACTTTCAGTGAGGTGTATGAGGTCTTTCTGCTGATTTTCACAATAATCCATATCGGAGTCGTGACCGGAGCCTGATTCAGCTCAAAACTGACACTGAAACCTTTGAGGAGTGAAGTGAGACAGACTGGTTGAGTAAACCTGCCTTGAAAAAAGGTCGAGCAGAGACATTTGTAGAGCAGATTGTGGAGGACTTTGCAATGCTCAAACCTTGTTGATTCTATAAGAAGTGACGGGTTATTTATGTAGCCTGGTAATGTTTGTAGCATCATACTTCTGATTGTTCAGCAGTTGTAAGCACAGGCTGCAACGTGCCATCTAGACAAATGGAATGTATTGTTTATTGCTTGGTGGTGTGATGTTGTTCCAGTCATGTTCACACGGTACATTTTAACTGACCTACTTCTTACTTTCTAAGTCCTTTGGTATAATATTTTAGTACTCTTTCAATTCCTGCTGTGAACTAAACATAGAGGTCAATACTATGGCCTAAATTTACCAAATTATTTTATTCACAGAGAACACAGGCGTTCTCCTTCCCCACTGATCTGGACTTGGGTCATAGTAAAGAACTGCGGTCATGTGATAACCTTCAAGGTGGTTGTACAAGGAAAAAGTTAGTAAATGGACCTTGAGTTAAGCTAAAAGCACCATTGCTTAAAATGGTATTATTTTATGGCTCATATGCGGTGGCTCATTTTGATGCGATCATTCAACGGCTTTCCTGTAAACCTACTTTCTTGTAATTTCTTATTTGTAATTCCCTTTACCTCCAAATAACTCATGCTACCTCATGTTGAAAGCTAAAAAAAGTAATCCTTTAGAGTTCAGTGCCCATTGAGCTACCCCAAACACAAGCACACACTTGTTTTTGCCTTCCTAAACAGGATTATCTCGGTTTTACTATTATTCACACCTTCACGTTGTGGCTGCTTTCCACCACTGTAGGCTGGAATAAAAATAACTCCCAACAATCATGAAATGCAATTATTTTTATGAAATAACAAGGTATTGTATGTGCATTCTCATCAGAAAAGTGTCACCGTATTTGGATTTAATCAGTAATGCCATGGACCACGCACAGTTTACTTTAATGTGTTTCAACTATTTTCTATTTCAGGAAAATACAACTCATATCATCTGCACACATTAGGTTGGTAAGGCACATGCTGCACCGATCCTAAGGAAAGACCTCTAAAAACATATGATTATTACATTGTATTAATATATATAGTCAGTTTTTTTTCCTATATTCATTTATTGGACATGTTTGCAGGTATATTCATACCTTGTTAATGTAAATTAAAACTTGCGTCCGTACAGATTTGACGTAAGAGTCTTGACTTTTACAAAAAGGTGACTTGGGCTTGTGTTGACTTGTGTTTTAATGTGCGTGAAGGCAACAATGCATGAACAAATGCATGAATCGTCACTCTTCCCGGATGAAACAAATCACTGTTACAACTACGTCTGTTGGAGCAGTTCGCTTGTGAGCAAGAAGCTAAAAAGATGGACCATGATAGCTAATGTGTTAATAGTTTGGGCAGAAGCATTTCACAGTTTAGGCAGATGCCAAGCCTCTAATTTAATGTTAGAAGATGAAAATGAGGAAAACCTCCTTTCTCTGTACCTGTCCTGTGGGTTTACAGAGTGCAGAACGCCTGCTACAGGGATGTGCTCACAGCTGCTCATGCAGAGGATGAGGCAGAACTTTTTTCAACCCTGAAATGTATCTACAAATTGTCCTCTCAGGCATTGTACACACCAACACCCTCCATGAATCTAATGGTATGTAGAGCAGCATGTATGTAGCCTAAGAGGCAAAGATCAGAGCAAAAGGGACATCAAAACACTAAAAGTTCGAGCTTTCAAGTGTGTGCACAATAAAAATTGTAATATATATGTAGTAATTATGGCAGCTGGACAGTGAGAGGAAAGTGTTTTGGGACATTACTTTATGGCTCTCCGTATTTTGTTCATTTTAGACTCTGTTATGTGTTTTTCATCCATCAACCACAAATCAGGTACTTATCAGAAGTAACACAAGCTGACATTTATCAATTTATTCAAACACAAACCCCCCCTTCTATAGTCAGCCATTGTTCCTGCCAGGTCAAACAAACAAAAACCACCTGCTTAACATGTCACGGGACTCAATTAAAAGAACGTAAGATTACCTGAGCTTCAGGGAGGGAAACATCCACGATGACCGGCTGGCCGTGAGGCTCCCCGTTCTCTAGCCTGGAGTAGACCAGCTGGTAGCCTCTGATCTGGCCGTGCTGCTTCACAGACAGGGGAGGCTTCCAGGTCACCCTGAGGGCAGTGGAGTTGAGGGCATCCGCCTCCACCTTCCTGGGAGGAGCTCCAGGCACTGCAGCACAACACACACAACTTCAGTCTTTCAGCAAAGGTGGATGTCTTTTTTTTTTTGTATCAGTGTTTAACTTTTAGTTACAACTACAATTTGATCACACAGACGTATTAAGCTGCTCAGTCCAGCTCAGTAGTTACTGCT
This sequence comes from Miichthys miiuy, assembly GCA_036365135.1. Taxonomy (NCBI): domain Eukaryota; kingdom Metazoa; phylum Chordata; class Actinopteri; family Sciaenidae; genus Miichthys; species Miichthys miiuy. The sequence goes on from CM071609.1 coordinate 23,665,739, forward strand.
GTTTTACAAGGATGTCCTGATAGAATCCTTACTGAGTGTCTGTCATTATTTTTGATAGTTAAATAAAATCTTTCCTTACAGTTTCTAATTATATTTTCTATAGTATCCCATTTTCTATAATAATCACAGAGAAAGAATGACGGGATGTTCCACATGCTTTGAAGAGCCTCTCTTTATCTCCAGAATGAACAAACAGAGCAGCAATGTCAGTTTATCTGACACGTCTCACTGATGTTCACTGTCTGTGTGGACATCATTCACTAAAACTGCTTACTGCTGTCTATTTCTTTGTGCCCTCTCATGGTTCACTCACTTGGAGGACATGTTCCTATTAATTTTTCTAAGGGTTACAGTAAAGAAAGGATTGGAAAAGGACCTGGCTTTAACCAAGCCACCATCCAGTACCCATATCCTGGATTGTACTCCCAGTTTAGAAAAGACTGATAAATAAGACTAATATTGCCCTTTTGCTAAACCCAGTGAATTCACCTATGATAGATGTGATGCTAATTTCATATTTATTGATCATGTTTATGTATTAGGAGCCTCAACAAGTGGTTGAAGTGTCAGTTGAGGTGTCAGCACTCAAGCACTTGATGTCTCAGTTGGTTTCAGATGCTGAAAAAATGAGCTGTCATTTTATTAGAACTCCACACTGTCCACATTGAAAGAAACTCTTCACATTACAGACAACATCTGGTAAGAAGTGAGACAGAAGGTGACAGAATGTCCTTTACTTTACTGACACATGGCCCCCACTGGGCAGATTTCTGTCATCATTTTGTAAATGTTCCCTTTCACACTCAAACACCAACTGGTGTTTAAGAGTTATTCCCTCCACAAACTGCCAGAAAAGGTCTGTTTTTTGGGAACAAGTGAAAATGTAAAGAAAAAGATGGGACAGTTGTATTCCAGTAGGATTACGCATTATATCAAAACTGTCTCCACACTCAACGTGCCAGCAGCAGATGAGTTAGATAGAAGCTCCAGATGTTCTCTCATGTACAATCTAGTGGTTTGTCTATCCCCATCTGATAAGTGACATCAGAGTTTGAAAATTCTCAGGACTTCAGCTAGCTGTAGGCCTGGAGAATATTCAAGGTAATGTGAAGGTTACTAGCTATCTTTGCAGGTTATACACATCAAAGCATGTCACATGGAGCCCCATGAGGATGCTGGGAGCAAGTTTAATTCTACTTTACTGAATATCGAAATGAGTTTATGAAGATTTGTCTAAAACGTTCGGTCAGCTTCAGAGGGGGATGTAAATGAATACAAATTTGACTTGATTTGAATGAGGCTGTACAAATATAAATGGAATTCAATACAGAAAAGGAAAGGAAAGGAAGCGATAAAGGTTAAAATGCCCTGTATTAAGAGATTAAGACATAGAAAGAAGTGTTAAAGCAGTTCGAGTATCAATCAGCACAGCAGGCAAAGAAAAGCTCTGGAACTTGGTGTCAGCACTCTGCACTTTAGACTAATTAGAATCGTTTAACCTCATATAGTATCAGCAAGCTTCCAGAAGCTTCAAGCTTTGGAGAAAAAACTGTCAATAAACTTCTGTGTTAACAGCAAAATACAAAGCCACAGACTGTGCAGAGTGGAAGAAGAACAAAGAAACCATGTAACAGAACAGACTCACACAGCAGGCTAAACACATGTTTGAAGTCTACAACCATGGATTGAAATGAGCTCTAGACGCCAGACCATTTGAGCAACCTCTGGATGTTCAGTGCTGCTGTGGCCGCTTAAAGAAATGAATTGACACTTCATTTATAGTGTGTAAATTTGTCTAAATTTGGTAAACAAACTACGGTAAGGGAAAGTTAAAGGTTTGGGAGCTAAAGCACTTGGACAAGCTCCGATGACCCGTTATTATGAAACACCAACAAAACATCCCATTGGACAGAAACCTCATTTGTTTAACAGCCCGTTATTCTGAAAACACCCATTGCTTCAAATGCCTGTACAAAAACACACAATAGTTAACTGACACAAGTAACATGCTTATTGTAACCCAGTGCATGTGTTTTTTTCTAAACCTAACCGAGTTGTTGTGGTCCTTTCCTGCATGTCAAATACACAAAGATATAAGACTGCAAGTAGAGTGTGTTTTTTTAGAGTGTGGCATAGCCAGGTATTTCAAAAATACCTGGCTATGCCTGCACGCCTACTTGTTACCACACAGTTGGTTGTGATTATGCTTTGCCAGCTGAAAGGAGGGGAAATAACAGGCTTAGCTTTCTCTCTACATGTTTCAACATGGACAGAGATCTTTACAAAAAAACATTCAAACGGAAGTGTGATTGCACGTCTTCTTCAGACATAAACAGCATATTCAGATGTGTTAGCTATCTTGGTATCAGTGTTGGACTGGAACCACACATTAAATATAATACTTATCATGATGTAAGACCATCTTCATCTCAGCTATGGCTGTAGACCAGCTCTGATTGTATTTCTACGTCTGCTGTCTACTTTCCTCGCTTGACTTCCATTTCTTAAAGGTCTTCTTGTCTTCAGGATTTTTCATGCTGTAGTTTGTAAGAATTTCACCAACTCTAACATAACTGCACTATAGGTGTGCACGCAAATAATTAATTCACACTGTAATGAGGAGATGTCTGATGCTAATGCAGACTTTGTGAGGCTTACACAGTCCATGCTGATTTTATACATGCCGGGCCATCCTGACTGACAGCATGAAGCCGGCTCATGTGTCTGTGGGTTGCTGGGGATTCTCTGCAGCAGCTGTCAAATGCTGGGGGAGCCTCTAATTGTCTCCTTTGTATCTCTCTCACTGTGTCCACTGTGTGTCTGCCTCCTCTTCCTTCTGCCTACCCCAGATTAAAGAAATCCACAACCTGAACGACCTAAACATGCTGCCATGACTCACTGCATTTACTCACATCTTTGAACACCACCCACTCCAATGCTTGCAGGAAATAAGTATATCGCCTCAAGCCTCGACTCTCCTGTTCATGTCCACCTCAGTTGTTAAACTATCAATAGGAAGGGTGTCCTACATATTTCCACTGAGCACATTGGACTAATCAAAGCTATTTTACTCAGCGTAATCCAGGTTAATGGTCATCTGACACTTGCATGATGCGTGCATGCATCAGTCTGACTCGGTTCAGAGAGATCACAGAGCTTGCCATCGCTGCATTCATGATGTATGAAAAACATCTTTTCATTGGTCGGTATGATTCTAAATGCTGACCAGAGATGGAAGAGAATATGCACATCTCATAGACACAAGTGAAAATAATCAAAACTGGAGATAAGAGGACGAGCGGACAGCGATGACATACAGTATGGCAAGCAGCAGCCAGTCAAAGTCAACGTGTGACCTGATGACCTTCTCTTGCGTGTACAAACCAACTTTGGAATAGTTAAAACCACAATCATTCAACTGTTGATTGATTTTAAAGGTACCATTCACACAGCAGCCTGCACTTTAATATAAAATACCCTCATTTCCCTCAAAAAACTGAAATAATTTGTTCATTTTCATTATATGTCCATAGTTCTCAAATACTACCTTGCTGAAACTGTTTGTCCAAAGTAGAACTTGGCCCATTTCTTAAGGTGATCAAAGTTGAATCTCATTCATTATGAAGAGTTGGTGTCATAAAGTGTCTTGATTATTTATTAATAAACTAATAGTGTGCCAGCTGCCTTCAGAGCTCAGTTGTAAGCCCCTGTAGTGTCAGGGAGCAAAATGAGATTGTGTACTGAGGCACCAGGCTGACACTGATGTGAGCTGGAAGGAGGATTCGTGGGCAGAGCACAGCGAAAGCTGCAACACTCTGTGTGGAGAATGGACAGATGCAGCAAAAAATCCAGTCACTGATGAGAGCTCAAAGTCAAATGGTGTGCAGAGAGATGGAAAGGGATGAAAAGAGTGTGAGATTAAAATTCAGTGGGTGTGCAGAAATAAAGTGTGGTGGGAGAGGCGGAGAGAGAGAATGGAGATGGAGAGAGGGCAGCAGGTGGAGAGGGTTAATGCTTTGGACGGAGGAACGAAGCTCTGCTCCAAACACGATTTAGATTTGTTTGTAAAATCCATGAATTCTGTGACTTGACTCATAAGACAGTAAGAAAACAACATAAGTTTGGATCCAAGAAAGGGAAAGCGCATTGTTCAATTTTGGCAAGTAAAACATGAAGGTTAATGAAAACATGTTAGATGTGGGTTATTTAGATAATATAGCAACATTCAAACTATTTTAAAGGCATACATTTTAGGGACTTTTACCTTGTTGGCATGTTTCGCAGCCACTGTACTTCCTTCCTGAGTTTTAACCCACAACTAGATGTGACTAAATCCTACAAACTGGTCCTTTAGTGATTTACTGTTAAAAGGCGAGATAGGAAAATTGATATTAATATCACGTCTGTGACATGTCATGTGTGGTAAGTACATCATGCACTAAAGTCAGGACGTGTTTAGCTTCATTTAGTATAAAAACTGGAAGCGTGGGGAAACAGCTAGCCTGATTCAATGATACACCTCACAACAGCTCTAAAGCTCACTTAACATTGTGAATCTTTTTTTAATGTGTTCACAAACAGACATGTAAAAACATATGATGGGAGTTAAATGCAGGAATACTTTCTTGGTGAAGAGCAGATTCAAATCTCTATGCTAAGCTAGGCTAATGACAGCATATTTGTCAAAATAACTGGGTCGAGGATAAGGTTGTGCTCGTGGTTAAATAATAATTCTCATAATAACTTCACTCAGTAAAAAACGTCTTGTTATAAGTTGGTAACTCAACCCTTGTCCAATGAAATGTATATGACCATCCACCCACCACTGTCCCCCACAGTGCCTTGGAGTGGAATTCTGGGAATAACTAATGATCAATCACTCAAACAAATTAATAAACAGAGGGCAGATCTGCTTATTAAATCATAAAATACATGCATGCATACACACAAGCACCATCACTCTTTCTGTTTTCTGATTTTCTTCTCATACTTCTATATAAACACAGACCTTTTAAATGCAACCAGAGCACGAGGCAATCAAATTAATCCAGACACTGGTACGACTAATTTGATTAAGAGGAAAATGAAAGGAAGGAGTCAGGAAGATGACGAAGAGAGAGCTGGAGTTCATTTGTAAGCAGTCGGCGGCCTGAGCTGGTCAGAACAGTGAGCTCTCTCAGAGGAAAGGTTCCACACTACGCTGCGATACTTTCTAAGCCTCCATGACATTGTCCAGAACTCATCCTTTGATACTCTGATTTCCTCTTGTGGCTCTAGGAAAGAGCCCATTACTCTTTGCTCTCATTGGTCATGATATGGTCAATTGTGCCCATACACACACACAAAAAAGAAGGTGAATCCTCTTGTAAAGATTTGTTATAATGGTGTCTGTCTTAAAGCTGTGAGCACCGTGCTTTACTGCATTCTGCTTCTCTTCACTGACAATAATAACGGATGGGTGGTAAGAATTGCAGAGCCTCCCTACGGACTGAATCATAGTGGCCATTTAGCTTGTGCTATCTGACTGAAGACAGAGAAAGAGCATGTCACGTCGCCACTCAGGCAATTCTCCAGACACCTTAGCTGAGCAGAGCAGCAGTCCAGCGGGCTCAAGCCATGTCATCATGCTGGGAAAAAGATAGGCAGATTGATTGACAGAGAGAGACAGGCAGATGATCAGGGATGGCTAAAGTCTCACTAAATGTTGTGAGCACAAGCTTCTACTACTGTGACTCATGATCACGTCTCTCCATGATGCAATACAAAGAGATCATGGCAAAGCAAGTACAACATAATATTTGATTGCAGTGAGGGTAAGATGATTGTTAAATCATTGTTTAAAGTGGTTATACAACCCAGTGGCAAATGTTATAGCTGTGCTAAATAAAACATAGTACTGTGAAGGATCCAACCAAACCACTTAAAGGTTAAGTTAGATAACTCTTTCACATAATGATGCACTTCATCCTCCACCTTGACTTACTTTCCACTTTGCTACAGTACTTACCGGCACTTAATTCTTAATTCACTTAATTCCTATGGAAATAATGGTTTTGATTTTAGCATTTTATTGTTCATACGAAATGATTGCAGTAAAGATTGATTCAGTCTATTGGCACATTTTTACTGTGTGAACTCTTCTGAGGCACCCAGAAACCTTTAGAGCAACTTGACTAACTTCTAACTTTTTCCACTGGAACATCAGTTAGTTTCACTTCCTGTGCTGCAGTATACCATTACCCCTTAACCTCCCACCTTAAGAGTTAGAAATTTCTGTGGGCCAAGTTACAACACTGGATATCTCTGACTGGTTCAACACAGTCCTCCAAACTCATCCTCCGCTTGTGTGAATCATTTATCCAGGCTCTAGCGAGCATTACTGAATTACTGCTAATACCAAATTAGGTTGTGATTTATGACTTGTAGTTTTGTTGGTTTGAAACAAATGGATGGCAGTGTGCATTTACTGTCTACCACAGTATGTTTTCTGATCCCCCCACAAGGAGTCAGCTAGGATGGTAATGTTTAAATTCCAAATATTTGACTGCAACTAAATCTGTGTTTTTTTTTATTAAAGTACAGTGTTAAAACAGGCCAAGGTTCAGGAGAAGACAAAATTTCATTAAATCAAATATGCCCATGCCCATATTCATCTAAATTATTTCTTCTAGGACAAAGTTTTTCACCCTGTGTTGCTTTTTAAACTATCAAACATTTAGTCAGAGTTTGTAAAATTAAACTTTGGTAGCACGAAAGGATCAGAGCATTGGAGGCATTGGAGGGTTAGTATTTCCTGGAAGGCCCAGGCTCCCTATGACATTTAACATACCATCTTCCTTGGTTCTGGTGTGGACTGCAGGGCTCTCAGGGCCAGGCCCGACGTCAGTGTGAGCCCTCACCCAGACCAAATACTCAGTCCACTTCTCCAGGTCCTCCAGCACGTAGCTGGTGACATCAGCACCAATCCCTGACACCTGGTGGCGCTCCACGTCCTCCCCTGCGACTGCTTGGTAGGCTAGAGAGTAGCGCACAATCTCCCCATGGCGGCTGTCTGTGGGCGGTGCCACCCAACTCACCTTGATGCTGGTGGAGCTGAGGCTGAGCAAGCGTACCTCCTGGGGAGGGGCTGAAGGGGCTGATGGGAGGGGAGGAGGGAGGGTAATGGTCAAGCAAGGCGGATAATGGAAGACATAGCAACTGACCGTCTGGACTGAAGAGATAATGTGTAATGTGGTGGCTTTGACAATGTGAAGTGGCTGCTCGTGTCCTACAGCTTTTGTTTATATGGTGCTAATTATGTCTTTGAGAAAATGTAATTTCAGTCTGCCATATTCAACTATTATAGTATTATTAATAATAATTTTGGGGTCAAACTGAATGTGACCATACCTGAAATGTTGGTTATTATCCCTCGCTGCACAGAAAAACTCCTGTCCTGCACAACTATAGTGAGTATAGTAACAAAGTTATGATCTGAAAGTTTGTCCCCAACCTATCTGAATGTCTGACTGCTCGTGTTTCTTGAACGTTTTTAGCGTTGCTGCATGGTTTCAGTTCTCAGTAACGAGCTTGGAGAGTAATTGGAGGTAGTATTACGTTTTCTATGAACCATATTTACCAAATTAGATGTATTTAATTTGAGTATTTAGAAGACAGAGTTGAAACTGGATGGCTAATTTAATTTAATATTGAACAATGAATTTCATTGAACAATAAAGGTGATAACTTCATGATATTAAACCAATAATTAACACTGAGAGCTTGTATTCATCCTCTTCTACACATGATCTTCGCAGTCCAGAGGGTAGACAAAAACAAGGGTGACACTTCACACTGTAGCTACCTGTCTGTGAAACAACTGTGATCTTGCACAGAAACATTATCACCACAGTGTGAAGTTTCATAACTGAAAGGTGAAACAGGCACATTACAGATGAATGCATTAATGCACAATGATGCACAAGAGCAGAATATAACACAATGCAACAGCAAAACCAACAGCTGAAATGAGCGCGGAGCAGGTGGGAGAGATAACACGGGGGACTGTTATCATGCTCGCTTGCGGTTTTGCAGCCCCAGCAGAGCGTGTGGACCGAGCGAAGTTACTGTTTGAACAAGGTCGGAGGCTGGTTTGTTCGCCCGCAGGAGAAGATGCTTGTGACGAGTTGAAAGAGACGCGCGAGAACAGCCGTAATACCATCACACAAACAAGAAACCTTTGGATACACCCATGCAGGGGTGCAATAGATCAAAGCGACAGAGATCCATGTGTGGGAGATGCACTGCCGCAGATTAAAGTTGCAAATAGAAACAGGGTTATGAAAAATACCAAAACTTGGAGTAGAAGTGGGTGGCTGTGAAAGAAAATGAAAAAAGATTTGGATTTGGATGATCCTAACCCACAAGGAAAAGGAGGTATTATTTATTGGGATAAAAACAAGAGGTGTCATGTTGAGAAACAGGGCAGATTGCATGGATTGAAGGATTACCTTATATCTGGTACAGAGTTGTATTTATTTAGAGGAATATACGTAAGCCCATCTTTTCATCACTATCTGGACAAAGAGCTGAACTAAACCAAAAAATTTATATTGAGCCTGGCGGTAAACAAGGATCTTTGTGTACATCTGATTCTCTGCAGATGGTTGATGTCTGATAAAGCTGAAGTACAACCCCCCCCCTCAAATACAGCCTGGTACAAAAAGCAGTTTTGGTCTCTATAGCTAATTTCCCCATTCATGACAACTGTACTGAGTGTGTTTTTTTAAATTATACTATTTTATAAGACATAAAGTTATGCATAATTAACAGTTAGCCACTTTTGATTTGACAGGTAGGTGCCATTACAGATGGCTTATTTGAGCACCCAAGCACCTTAGATCTGCCGATGATCCACGTCTTTGCTGATTTTTAGATTAGCCGGGAGGCGAAAGAAATAGTACACACAACATGGCGGTGGCACTTCGCAAACCTACAGGTGACGTCAACCAAGCACTTTCCATTCTTTCTACTGTCATTGGTATGCACACAGCTTTTTGTTATATATAAGTAAACCACAAATAAATGATCCTGTGATTGTGTAACTTTTAGAGGATACAGATTAAACCTAAAAGGATAATTTTGCTCTACAGATTTGATAGGAGTGTCCTTTTTCAAATCTCTTCATATCTTGGCATTAATATCACCATTTCATTTAAAAACTGAAAGGTGATTCAGATCTGCTTTGCAGCAGCACATTGGTACGTTAGAAAGAATCAATTCATTGTGTGTACTATCTCACTTTAGCAGCAGTAACTTGTCTTGTGCCTTAAAAAGAAAACAGGTTATTAGATCACCTGTTTTGTAGTGTATCTCCTCTGAACGCCTGTCAGTTTTATGAATCGTAATCTGACAAGCTCCACACATACAGAGTAAATAAACAGAACAAAGAGAACAGGGATTGTCAGATAGATGAAAAGATGGAGGCAGATAGACAGCCATGGTCAGGGTCTTTAGACCCGTTTCCAAGTTTCATGACATGATGGGTTTGAGAAACTGGAAATCAAAGCGACTTGCTTGAAATTCTTTTGTTTGTGATGTGACTGCTGGTTCAGGAATTTCACTTCTGACAGGTAAAACAAATAGGTTAGAAGAGGGCTTAGATTCCTTCTGGGAGCTGTCATTAATATTGCAGATTCAAGTCCATATCTACCAACATGCCAGAGAGGATACATCCAATGCCAGACATGCAGTCAAGCTGTGAATTAAAGGTGTTCAATAGTATTATTGTCGGTGATTGAAGAGCAGAATTCAAAGTCCTGCGCATCAGCACGCTCTATGTCATGTTCTACCTGACAAACTATCATTTTGACGGAACCTGACAGTCATGATAAAAGCTGTTTCTGTGCACAACAGTCTGTTCGGTCTTTCTTGGTCTTACATCATAATATGCTGTATGTATCGATGCAGAGCCTTTATTAGACTATTTGTCAAAATGTGCAGTGTGCAACGCCCGGTGATTTGTTATGCAAAGGCAGCAGAAAGCAGGAAAAAATAGAAATATCAAGCAATACTAGTGTGCTTATGAATGATGGCTAAGGTGAAACAATGGATTTTTTCGCCTGGAAGTAAACCCTTCACAATGACATTTTCTTTTGTTGTCGTCTTGGTGCTTGAACTTTGTAATTGAGTTGCTTGTTCAGCAAAATCAAGCATGACTAACACGTGGAGGAAAGTCTACACATAATTAATGCTACACTGGTGATTACTTTGTGAGCTTGACACTTGAGATTTGCAGTGACACAGTTCTGTGAGTTACACAGCGCGAATGCCGCTACTATTACTGTGTTATAATAGCCTGAGCACACACAAATGGCTGCTTCAGAACACGAGCTTCTGCTCTCTTTATTCAGGTGGGAGTCAGAGTCACTCAGCTCTGGATAAAAGCAAATCTACTTACATCTATATAACAGACAGCGACGGACAATAACAGCAGGAGTCCAAACACCTCCAACCTCTGTTTGAAATATGCCTATGTATAAATTCATTGAATTCATTATATTGTAAATGCCAAGTAAAACCACACCACACATCATCTAATGTGTGACTCACCTAAATGCAACAAGAAAATCATGAGAGCCAAATTAAAGCAGAGTTAAATAGAAGATTAATGGACTGTCACTCTGCTACAGTAACCCTGGTTTCCACTTCACAAGCAATTAATGCATAATACTAAAAGCTTTCTATCCTCCTCTTTACATACACATTATGAACTGGTGCTTAGAAAAAGCATAAATAGAAAAGGTGATAAAAAGTTTTTAGGTTAAAGTTGGTGGTTTATTTCTGCCACCTGCAATATAGCCCCTCCACTCCATCAGAAAGACAAAAGAAACAGAAAAGCCTTCATTCAGGAACAGACAGTCCTGGATCAGCTGAAGTCTTTGCACTCCAATCTAATTTCCACATTTGCTGTCATGACACAAATAGTGCGGCCAAAAAATGATTTCAGGTCGAGAGGATTTAATTGCTGCCAAGCTTTGCTGCCACAGCACAACAGGCGTCCATACAATAATCAACAGTCTTGTGTTGTTTCAGTCGATGATGACTTTCTGAAGTGAGTTGTGATATTTTTAGACTTGATGTCTTTGATTTTAAGATTTTAAGTAATTAATAAAATAAAATACACGTTTACTACATTGTGTACATATGTGAAGGCTCTGGAACTATCCTTAATAATGCATTATGCTGAATACACTTGGACAAAATAAAATAAGATATTTTATAGACATTGTTTTGGTTCTGCTCAAACATTTCTTCGGGGAGTTATGTTGGAGAAACTTAGACTTTATTATTTCAATCTTCGGGGGCGGCTTTGGCTCAGTCTGTGGAGACTTTGCATAGGGATTGGAAGGTGGCCAGCTCAAATCCAGCTCGGACCATGTTATGGAGCGTAGACTGGTAGCTGGAGAAGTGCCAGTTGACCTCCTGGGCATTGCTGAGGTGCCTTTGAGCAAACCAAACCCCTAACTGTTGACTATATGGCGACGCTGCTCTGACAGACCTACTCTAATGTGTGTGTATATTTTGGGCCTACTAACAACAGAGTATAACTTGAGTTTCCTCATGTGGGAATAAAGTATATAAAAACTTGATTAACGTAAACAAAATAATAAAAAAATCAAATTTCTAGAATCCTGGAAACAGTCCTGAACGTATCTATGTTCAGATAATGTACACACAAAAACATATTCAAAACAACAGTCCACTGCTGTTCATCATCCACTTCTGTGGTTTAACTCAGACAACACTACACTTGATAGAATCTGATACACACATACACACCACGCTCGACTACTACAACCCAGTTTAAGTGCAGAGCATGACCTGCTCATGGTGTCCATGTATCACTGATGATGCAGGATGACATCAACGACTCTCTTTAGTGAATGTCTTACCTGTCAGTCAACATAGCTTCATGTTCGCTCCTCTTGGTTCATTTGTAATCAGTTATTTGAAACATAAAATGAAACCAGAGCTAAAAGGCAACATTAGATCATTTTTTCTTTTCATCTAGACCAAACAACCTGAACTAAAGTGACATTAGAAAGCAGCGGTACTTACTGGATTGGGCAGTTCTGGCCTCAATAGGCTGAGTAAAGACTCCTAAACCCATGTCAGATCTTGCTGCCAGGGAAAACATGTAAAGTGTGTCTGGCTTTAGACCATCAACTGCATAGAAGCCTGCTGGATTGAAAGTGACACGATGCTGTGGAGAGATGAAAACCATGAGAGCATTATCACACACACAAATGATCTGTGTTACAGACTATATTAACTACTGTATAAACTATTGCAATCTGAGCTTTCTGTGGGACACAGAGCAAATAAAAACGACATATAAATAAAAATGCAGCTAAATTGGTTTTTAATGTAATTTGAATCCGTGTCAGGTGGTAATATGATTTATTAAAATTAAATATATTAACACAAACATGTAAATCAGCTTCATATACATAGTAATACATACATAAAATATATGCATATGGAAAGTAACATGCACAAAACAACATTCATCCATCCCATCAAACTACCTCATTGGAGGGGGAGTTTTTAAGGTGGTATTTACCTTGTCTGTGGGATTGTTGGCCTCCCAGTAGAGCAGTTCAAAGCTAATGATGGGGTCCTGGACAGGCCAAAGCCACGACAGCATGATGCGTGAGTCCAGCTCGGCCTCGGCTTCAAAATCAGATGGCTGAGCTGGAACTGCAGGCAGAAACAAAAAGGTGAAGAGACTAAAGACAGAAGAGCATCTTCAGAGGCGGAAATACAAAAGCCAAGTATGCTGACCAATATTCACAACAGCAAGCAAACAGAAACAGCATAAAGGATGTCACCACCTTAAAATCCTCTCAGGTGATGTCAGTAAGCTAAGAATTAAATTTACCAACACGCGTCTCTTGTCTATAAGTGACAGAAAGTTACTGAGGCGTGTAATGCTAACATGGCTAACAACACAGCTCCTCCCAGCACCATGTTTTTACAGCCAGACTGGGAAAAAGACCATAAAAATCTAATTACAGCAAAGTACAGTGGAGATGAGGTGAGACAGAAACCTTAAGAACTGATCTGCGAACAGCTTTGACTCCTGTCAATCAGGCAAAAACACAAAAACTAATAAAACCTTTTTTTCGTAAAGCTGCACTACTTTTATAATGAAGATCCCTCATGACATGCATCAAGACATAAAAATACTGATACTGACTGATATATCTTTGTGTTCGATGTGTGTTTTGTTCAGCTATTTTCCATTAAAAACAGCTCGTAAAAGTGTGTTCCCTCAGACAGAGAAGAACAGTCACTGTCAGCTTCACGCAGATTTTTCTCACACAGACTTTACGTTACAAAAAGAGCATCAGAACAGTTGTTGCTATTAACCGATTACTTTGTATTTGAATCAGTATCCTGAGACAAATAAGTGTGTGTCAAGATCAGTGATGATGACACATTGTTCTGAAAATCTTTACATTAATTGCAGCGATGTGCTGATAAAACAGTGGGTAGAAAGACTTTATTTTTTATCAGCCTGAGTGCTGAAGTATTCCACAGATGAATAAAGTGGGTCAGCTGAATTTGGGTGCCTTTATCTTCTATTGCAGCCCTGTTGCGATGTCATGTTTCTTCCAGCCAAGCACAGTAAGCTGAAAACATTGAAAAAAAAAAAAAAATCTCTCTGTCAATGAAATACTATTATTATTATTCTACGTGCATGCATCCACTTTGTTCTTGAGGATAAAGGGTATGAGACCTTCAGATTACGCACACACCCACACATAAGCATATATGCTCCTTGTACTATACGTTACCTGATGTGTTCATCTCAGCTGGTGAATATTTGACAGGCTAATGTTTCACATTACAGCTCTGTTTTTCTGCAATTTCAAAATGATGGGAGTGCAGCACAGTGTGACTACATTTATCCCACACAGTTCTGCTGCTACCAGCAACTTCTCGCATGGGTGCACTACACAGGCACACACACATTTAACACAAGTACGTGTGTCGCTCCATGCAAACAGCCAGGAATCAATCTGGATCACACCCCTCTCTAATTGCACAATAATTATGGAAGTCATGGAAGTCTAATGCTACATGTAGCATTGTTGTTACGTACAGTGTTATGTCACAGTTCCCCAGCACCAGAGGTGCAATGAAATCACGTCATTTACTCAAAACTATTTGCTTTTGGATGCTGTTTTTGTTCGTGAACAAAAAACATCATCAGTCTGCAAAGAAATGAATTCACTGATGGTTTTCTCACATGCACACATACATTTACTGATGCCGTCGGTAGCCCTTCAATTCCCTTTGAGCATTGCATTGTGGGACACTGTGTATGTCAGCAGCACAGTCAGAAGGTGTGTCTTAGGTATGCACAGTGATAGTTTCAAGTAGGGTTGTCAAAGGTATCGATAATTTGATACTTTTTTGATACACCATGTTTAAAATAATATGATCTTCATTAATTATATATTCAATAGTATCTAAAGTGACAAAATTATTTAACCAGCCGAACCAGCCATGTGTGATTGATTTTTTGAATTTTTTTCTGTTAACTAGAGGATAATCTCCACCTAACTCTAACTCTATGAAATGATATAGGTATATAAGTGCAGAAATAAACATATCAAATGAAAAATAAGTACATTTGTTTCTGAAAAAGGCTTGTAGCAACCAATAATGTAATAACGTCCAATAATGTAACACCTGCCGATAACGTAATAATTTTGACCATTTTAAATGTAATAACATGTCAATAATGTAATAACTAGACTGATTAGACTTTTTCATCTAACACTGAGCAAACACATGTAGGTCACATGACCACTGTCCTCTTCTGAATTCTAGCACATTCCACTAAGTGATCTAACTACCATATACACTTCACAGTAAATGATTAAATAATATTCCTCCATACACGAAATTATGAATTTACACAGCTAAGCAAATAAACAATATTCTAAATAAAGATTTTGTACAGCAAATAATTCTCAAATTGGCTCTTACAACCATAATTAAGGAGAGAGAGAGCGCTGCATAGTAAGTACCCTTGATGAATGAATGTGACGACTATGCCATCCACTATATCTATTTTTGATGAGCAAACTGGATAAAAACTGTAAAATAATCTTTTATTTCCAAGAAATGCAGTCCTATTCATGTATTATTACATCAGATAGCGATTTTTTTAATGCTATGGCAATAAAGTAATAACTTATTACATTATTGGCAAAATGTTATTGGCTTTATTACATTTAAAATGGCCCAAATTATTACGTTATTGGCAGGTATTACATCATTGGACTTTATTACAACATTGGTTGCTACAAGACTATTTCTGTCTTTTTACATTTATGTATATATTTATTAATTTATATATTACTGCGACTGTATGCTAATTGAAGGGGCGGTGCTAAATTAGTCTGACATCGGCAACTGCATTAACTTTACTAAATGAGTCTAAATGAGTCAACATGTGACGTTCATTTCTTATTATCTCTTTCTGCACCACCGCAAGCTGTAAACATGGCAAAATCAGCTCTGCTGCCGCGTGTGTGCAGTACGAGACAGACGTGTAGGTGTGTGTGTGTGTGCGTGCAGGGGAAAAAGAAGGAAAAGCAAGGTGAGCAGGTTAAAGAATTCTGTGAGTAAACACTAAAATAAGGTGAAGAATTAAAATGGTAACACAAAAATAATCTACTACAAATATGTTAATGTATTCAAATGAATATAAACCCACCACAGTTTGACTGTCATTCTGTGGGAAACTCTGGACCTCAATGTGTGTTCAGTGACTCTCGTTTATGTAGCAGCACTGTGTGCAGGTTGTTAAAAAAACATGTTCTTATTTTTTTGTGACTTGCTTCTTTTTGCCGGGGTATCACAAAAGGTATCGAGTATCATTTTTAATACTGAATATAGAAGTTTAAAATTCTGTTATCGACACTTTCTTTTGTCAGTTTTTAGTGTGAATATACTGCAGTCACAGTTAGTGTGTATTGTGAGACACAGCTACACTTAGTGAAGCTAAAGAGCCAGATAATAAAAGAGTTGGTGGAGACCAAATCAGAGCTAAAATGGGAGGGAATATTAGATGACATTCAAATGAATGATGTTGATCTGTGTCTGCTGGGTGTGGCTGTTTGCTGGCACATTTTCCCATTACATCTTCATAGGGTGATAATATGTCACTGTTTTGTTTACTGCTTGTTCCACTTCATTTAAGTGGCCATAAAGAATTAATGAGTGACACTGTGAATGCAGGACTTTTGTCCTGTATGTAATGGAGTATTTTTTACATTTCATTCAATCAATGATTTGAATATTTCGAACATCACATCAGTACTCCTGTTACCAAAAAAACTCTGACCCTGTGAGACACAGTTTTAAATGTGACTGCAGCAGCTTCAGAGTTTGCTTGTTTCATTGCATTGTGACATAGTGTTCTCACCTCCCTGCTGGGTCTTGATCTGCAGAACATCAGAGGGAGGCCCATCTCCCACAGATGTGAAGCCCAGCACCCTCAGGCTGTAGGTGATATCTGTGGTGAGGCCTGAGATGGTGGTGAGCTGGCTGTCATCTGTGTTGTGTTTCTGCCAGGCGCTGAGCGGGGCGTCGTGCTCCGAGCTGTAGTATACTCTGTAGCCACGGATTTGGCCGTTGGGCTCATCTGGAGGTTCCCACTGGACCAGCATGGTGCTGGAACTGAGCATGCGCGCCTGGACGTGAAGAGGAGGCGATGAGGGTGCTTGCTCGCTCGTACGAGTGTCCACAATACCGCTGGGAGGCCCTCGGCCAACATTGTTCACGGCCATGACGCGAAACTCATATTCGGAGAAGGGGCTGAGGCCACCAATGCTGTAGCGGGTTGTGGCCACTCCGTCTACTTCCTGGAAGCCGTTATCAGACAGTTTGGCACGGTACTGGATAACATAGTAGGAGACCGGTTCTGGGTTGCCAGAGTCCCAGGTCAGGGTGACACTGGTGGCCGTGGTTTCTGTCACAATGAGGGAGGTGGGCTGCTTGGGTAGGGCTGTTGGAGAGAGGAGACACACAAGAGAGTCAGACAAACAAGCCTCTACAATCTCCTTTTCTTTACCTCTCTCTGACATGAGGGTCTGGCACAAGAACACCCACTGGAGTATCTGGAGCTCTTCAACGCAGACAGTCTAACTATCATTCAGAAGCCTGTCTGTACTCTCCTAATCTGCACAGGGCCAGCAGGCTAAGGACATGTATTATGTTACCAGTCAGGTGGGTGCAAGTGTTCTTATGTAAATCCATCTATAGTCTACAGAACCAGAGCTGAAGATCATCAGAGGTGCACACTGTATATTTAATGTAGCCACACTTTTCTACATATTTTAAAGATATAACAAAAGTATTTTTCATATGACGCCCACCAGGTGTCATGGAGCAAAAGTCTTATTCATGCACACAAAGGAATATTTGTTGAAAATTGTTGCCAATTATATCTAAATTTGCACCTGTGCATTACTTGTACATTAATTTTATGCTGTGTTAACAGATTGTTCAATGGATGTTAAACATAACAACAGGCAGACAAACAAAATCGGAATGCATCTGTGTAAAAAAAAGAACTTCAAGTTTTACATTTCGATTTGATTATCCATCGTCTGACAAACGTCACTGTTCATTTTTCACGCCTGTAGGCTAGTGGTGGGCGGATCGATCCAAACAATGGTATTGGTATTGATCGATACCAGTGTAATAATGTGGATACTTTAGTGTCTCTTCTGCAGTTTTTATCAAAGAAGCGACCTGACTGTCCTGTGTCTGTGTAAGTGCTGCTGCTTTCAAGTGCTGCTCCTGTCACAGCACCGATCAGGCACACTTTGCTCTGCTCCCCTATTGTGTTTTGGTGTTGTACCGTCACGTGACTGAGTGGCACCAGGCAAACAAACAAGCGAGCAGGCTCAGTGAAGCCAGGCCCGACCAGCAGAGATTTCTCAAATATAATATTTGGGTCATTCTCCTTTGGTTGTCCAGGATCACATCAAGTGCCCCGAATGTGGGACACTTGAATGGGACCCTGGGCGCACACATGGAGGTGCTGCTGCAGTACTCGCTGTGAGGTGCCAGGTTTCACCTCAGAGGGAGTTCACCTCTAAATAAATGATAAAATCAAACCATTGTAGTGACGATGAATACAATCTGTAAAAGGTGTCACGTTCCATTTGTATCATTCTAAAAAAAACACTGCAGCTTTTTTTTTTTTCCATCCGCTGTTCGCTTCCTGCTGCAGCACCTCCTTTTCAGAATTGCTGAGGTCTTTCTTACGTTGAGTCCACTGCTCCATGATTTCATCTTCAACTTTTTTTTTTCTCACTTGTTCACTGTCTGTGCACACAGTCCTGCAGTCTCGTGCACATTTATAGGGATTTGTGGGGCGCTTACTTATCCTAATTAGGTAAAACTGGCCCACCCTTTCAGCTGAAGAGGACAATGGCATTCATCATTGGAAGAACGCAGGTGCGAACACTTCTGCAGTTTTAGAACAGTTTTCATGAATCTGACTTCTTAGGACCTTTCTCAAGTACAAATTTAAGAAAAAAACTCTTGGTGAATGAGGCCAGTTATTATCTCATTTGTGCACATGAATGAATTATTCAAGCATGAATTAACAAATCTGAGGGCACAATTTTGTCATTTTTTGCGCATAAATGAATCATTCAAAAGCATGAAATAGTAATGTGTGCAAGAGTTCATCTGATTATTGATTTGTGCACACAAACAGGGGCTCTCTGTCATCACTGTGATGTCTGGAAGAAAAAAGCGTAGATTTGTACGTCCAGTAAAGCAGTGGTTTTCTCCATCCTCTCCATTCACTCTTCAGCTTATAGAAGTTAATTTCAGAAAGTTATTATTGTTCATTAAAATAATGTTGTTGCCTTGGTGTGAACTAAAAAAATGACTCCTCATAATGTAGAGACAGCCAGCTCATGCTGTATGAGAAATTGAATGTTTAAGGCTTGAATGTAACGTGACTTCATCTTAAGCTTACGAGGTATCTCGCAAAAGCTACAGAACCAGCAGGAGCAACCTGAAACTACATGATTTAAAGGTCCAGTGTGTAGGATTTAGTGGCATCTGAACATGTAGTTGCTCATTACAACCCGCTCGCCTCACCCTCACCTTCCTAGCGTGAAGGAGAAACTACAGTGGTTATGAAAAGTGTGAGAAATGTTAAAGGTCCTATCTAGAGCCAATGTTTATCTGTTTGGGCTACTGTAGAAACATTGTGGACTTTGTGGACCCGCTGCATCTATATAAAAAAAAGGCTTCATAAAAGACTCATTCACATCACACTAATTGAAATATAGTATATAGAAAACTAAACTCAAACATCGTCCTCCTCTCTAATATCTTCCTCTCCTCTGGCAGAAATGAAACATTCCTGATGGGATATTTTCAGATTTCAAGTCTCCTGTTTTAGCTCATCAGAGTTTACTTTCTTCAACTGACTTCCACCCAGTGAATTATGAGTGATAATGCTCACACACATCTGTGGGAACATAACTTTATTATAGCAAATGTTTATTTAAAAGATTTTTGTACACATACACATTAGCCTCATAATGAAGGTAGTTATGGTCTTCTTGCCTCAAGGATCTAAAGCAGCAACACCACTCACTGCTCCTTGCACTATGAAATCCATCTTCAACCTAGAGTAATCAAAATCCTACTAATTAATCTTTTTTTTTTCTTGGTCACAGTTATTAATACAATATGAATGTCTCTACTTCTTCTTTCAGTAAATGTAAATACATTAAGAAAAAACTTCCATCACTATTTTAACTGTACGCTCACTGTGTAACTGGAATACTTGACTTCATGTTTCTGTTAATGCATTCTGTGTTTTGCTGAGGCCATCACACAGAGGATTAGAGAACAGCAGATCACTTTGTTAATGAACAGGTAATGGAATCCTGCTTTCATACTGCGGCTTCTTATCAGGCCGTCCAAACATGTTTGAATACTGATATCAGTGGCGCTCTGTCAGGGAGAGCGAGGGAAATCTTATATCTGACCTAACTGTGACTGTCTCACAGGGCCAACCAGAAAGGGACCTCCATTAAAGGGTCAGTTCACACAAATTACAAGAAGACATATCTGCTCGCTTGTCATTGGTTGTCATGTGCATTGGGTTTTGAGATATCCACCTTTGAGAACTGCATTAAAAAAATCAATTAAAACCCTTTGAAACAACATCCTGGTCAGTCTGGACAATAAACACCCCTCACTGTCAACAGTTTTTGACTATTTCCTGTAAAAGTAATCCATAAGAAAACTGATGACAACAGAGATTATCACAGTGACTCTTCATATCACCACAAACCTGCTCAGAAACCAGCAGTGGGTGCAGTGCATGTTTTCTAATGTAAATCCGACTCGGTAATTGATGATTGACTTTGACAGATTGTCTTTGTACTGTATGTTTGTAGGCCTTGTTCATGTGAACATGTTAACTCCTTGTACATGCTGTTTAATGACAACATGCAAGAGATCCCAACTTTTTGAGGCAGTTTGACTTTGACTTTAGAAAATAATGAGGAAGAAAATAACAGGTAAATCCAGAATAACAAGCTACATCCAGGCAGAGAATATGTGCCAATGTGATGAAGAAGACACTTTGAGAATTGACATTGACAGCAGTTGCATGAAAAACTAGGACTAAGACTAAGACCTAAATAGGGTACAAAGCATAATTTAAGAACAGTTGCAGTAAAAGTAGATAAGACCTGTACAGTGAATATGCACCAGAGATAAAAGTAACAGGGAATGATCAGGACCTAAAAACCCAGCAGTGAATGGTGGGGCACCTTAGGTAAAAGCCTGGCTAAAGAGATATGTCTTAAGTTTTTAAAAAAAAAAAATGTCTACAGAGGTGCAGTCCCTCAGATCCATAGGCAGGCTGTTCCAGAGATGGGGGCTGCAGTAGCTAAAAGTGGCCTCACCATACTTCTTTGTGGAGGTCATGGAGACAACTAGGAGTCCAGATGCCGAGGATCTGAGGGACCTGCTTGGTACATACTTTTGTAGCATGTCACAAAGGTAGGTTGGTGCCAGGCCATTCAGTGATTTAAAAACCAATGAGAGAATCTTAAAATCAGTTCTAAAACTAACGGGTAACCAGTGCAAGGCTTTTAAAATGGGGGTTATATGTGTCCTCTGTCTGGTCTTTGTCAGTACTTGGGCTGCAGAGTTCTGTATTAATTGTAGGCGGCCTAGTGTTTTTTTAGGAAGACCAGACAGAAGGGCATTACAGTAATCGAGTCTTGAAGTGATAAAAGTGTGAATTAGTTTTTCTGTGTCAGCCTTGTTGATGAATGGTCTGACTTTGGTAATATTTCTAAGGTGATAGAATGATGTTTTGGTTATGTTTTTTATATGGGCCTCAAAGTTGAGGTCGGAATCAAGGGTCACTCCCAAGTTTTTGACCTGATCTTTTGTCCTTAGGGCCAGGGACTGAAAATACTGGGAGAGGTGTTCTCTCTGGTCTTTGGGCCTGAATATTATTATTTCTGTCTTTTCCTGATTAAGTTGTAGAAAGTTATTTGCCATCCAGACATTTATTTCAGCTAGGCATTGAACTAGGTTGTTAATTGGGGTGAGGTTGGGTGAGGTCGTGTGGGGATACCGCGATGTACAGTTGTGTATCGTCTGCGTAGCTATGGAATTCAATGTTATGACTTCTAATAATTTTGCCGAGTGGGAGCATGTAGATGTTGAACAGAAGGGGCCCTAAGATAGAACCTTGAGGGACTCCACAGGCAATAGTGTTTACATCTGATGAGAATTCACCCAGTGTCACAGTGAAGTCCCGCCCAGTCAGATATGACCTGAACCAATTCAAGGCCACACCTGAGAGGCCAACCCAATTTTCAAGTCTGTTTAGTAAAATATTATGATCGACTGTGTCAAAAGCTGCACTAAGATCAAGTAGGACCAAAACAGAGAGTTTGTTTGAGTCATTATTGATTCTAATATTATTTAGTACTTTGACCAGTGCAGTTTCTGTGCTATGGTGCTCTCTAAAACCAGACTGAAAATTAATTGAAATAAGATTATTAGTTTGTTTAAAACTAATAATAACAAGATGTAGAGAGTCAGTCACATGAGGAGGTGTGCACCGCATGCTGCAGGTTAGCACACAGCATTAGGCTACCCCTCTTATTTGGATGGATCCCATCATGTTTAAAAAGAGAGTCATGATCCCAGAAAAAATTGTCAATAAAACCAAAGTTGCAGATCCTGCTGGCGGATTGGAGCCAAGTGTGAAGGCTGAGGAGTCTATTAAAAAGGCCGGCTCCACGACCCACAGTCAGGATCGGGCCAGATATAAAAACAGACTTTCCACAGTTCTTTAGAACGTCAAAAAGGAGTTTAAAATCATTTTTGGTGTGCTCAGACTCCTGATGGGTGGAGAGAAGATGATGAAATGAATGCATTGATGAAATGAATGTCCCGGGTTATGGAGTCACCAATGATCAACGTGGTGGGAGGAAAGAGGGGACGGGGGGACGAGATGTGTGGGCTGTCTGGACGATGCTGAAGACGCTCTGTTGACGCTGCCTCTCTCGGCTTAAAGGTTGACAGCCCAGAGCCGGGGTTCTGTGCAGGTGGACAGAGGCGAGGAGAACGGAGGTTGTGGATATGGACCAGCCGAGACTCTCCACGTCGCACCACTTCAGTCCAGGAAGGCTGGGTCCAGTTGTTGGCTCGGTTCGGCGTGGAGCTGTGAACCAGAGCATTTGGCCCGTATAGCCTGGATCAGCTGGTGCTGTCTGGATAGCTATCGGCAGCGTTGAGGCATCCAGACCCAATGCAGCAGCCCTGGTGGTGCCCGCAGTCTCCATGTCCGGCTCCCGGTCCGAGGAGAGGCCGCTCTTTTCACATGGACGGTCCTCCGGGTGGGCAGGTAGAGGTAAAGTGCCGGTATGCATCGTTGCCTGCCAGGGGAGGGTGGCTGCGGAATCCGAGACCACCGGAGACATGGGTGAAGGAGGTGATGGTGCTGATCGAGCAGCAAAGGTTGAGGACTGTAAATGTGAGATATGTTTTGACTGGGCAGCGGCAACCAAGACAAAGCCCTCAATCAGCTGGTCCCTTTTTCGGAGCTCAGACGATGGATCTCATTCTTCAACTGTGAGTAAGAAATGGTGCAGTCCACGCACACAGCCATGACAGTTGATACTGTCCGAGTAAGACTCAAAAGTAACAAAATAAAAAATAAAATAAATAAATAAAAAACTTTAAAAACACAGTTAAGTTAAAATAATCCAGTGATCGGTAAAAGCGTTAAAAGCAGGTTTTGTTTGGCCGAGTAGTGGCGTGTGAGTCTGTGTTGGTATCAAACTGATCGATCACCAACTAGTTTCCATCAAAGGTGTAAGGGTTAGAATCTTCTTTAGCCCATTAAGAAGTGTTAGTAGAAACAGAGAGGGCAAAACAACATGATTAAAACAAAGGCTAAAAACTTACTTAAAACTAGATAAAAAGTCAGAGCCGGGGTTGAGCGACTGTTTACTGGACATACTAATCTACACTTTTTTCTTCCAGACATCACAGTGAAGTCAGAGAGCCCCTGTTTGTCTGCTATTTCTCTTAAGGTTCTTGGACAGGATTAAAAGGAGAGAAGTGTTGTCCTCTTTATTGGGAAAACTGGTGCCAATATTTTTTTCCTACAGGAAACTCATTCATGTGATACAGACGGTACATTTTGGAAAGGCCAGCGGGGATCAAGCATACTTGTCTCATGCCTGTCATCACTCTGCAGTTGACAGAAAATTTCACTTCTGAAGATGGCAGAAGGATTACGGTTCTTTTAAAACTAACTCTAACTCTCTTATGGATATGCTCACAGTGGGGTAGACCAGTTCACTTTATTCAAAGTTCAAGGATTTACATGATAAATGTAAGGAATGTCTAGGAAAGATCTATGGTTATCTTCTGGCTTACAATATATATCTTAAGACAATTTCTATGCATTTAGTTGGCTCTTATATTAATAATAATAAATTACGTGGACATTAGAAGCTAAATAATAACTCACAATTATGGAAATTGTTTAGGTTTTATTAAAATAAAAATAAGTTTATGCATCTAAAGGAGCATTTAAACAATCCAAGATGGTTGGAAAATGGAAAATGTTAGAGTTTGAAAATGAACCACATTAGTACTCATCCCAAACAAACAAATAAACAAACAGCTGAACATGTCAGTTGTTTTTACAAAAAGTAATAAAAACTGTCCAACTGTGTGATGAATTCTTTAAAGAGGAATAATGCATGGTTGATGTTGGTTGTAGTTTTCTTTAATGAAAAAAGTGTATTTTCTTTTAATATTATTATTTCTTTTTTTATTTATTTACTTAAACTTTTAATAATGTTTCTGTATGTATACCAATGTTATGTATGTTTGTACACTGCATAAGATAAAAAAAGAAGAAGAAGAAAAAAAAAAGAGTCTCTCCCAGTGCCAGCACGTTGCCACAGTCACAGATAATAATTCATGGGGGCGGTTAGGTTAATATAGTCAGCTGTAACATGGTTTGATAAACTCAGTTTGTGGTAACTGAAAAGCTGTGTGTTGTGTTCACTGTCACAGAAGAGAAATAAAAAATCCCTGTTTATGTGATGGCACTACGGCATCTTCTCAAGCTAGTGAGTCAGAAGCTCAATCAAATTAAACTGGCCTGAAACCACAAAATGATCTAAACTCAATGACCCTCTTCTGCTAGAGGCAGGTAGGAGGTAGAGTGAATCGCTCGATCAGATGATCAGTGGTTAAATCCTCGGCTTCTCCAGCCTCCTGAAGCCATCAGTGTGAATCGGTGCATCTCCCAAAAACTGTTCAGTTGGTATCCTGCATTGCAGTCAACGTCATCAGTATGTGAATGTGTGTGTGAATGGGTGAATGAGTCACAAAGGCACTATAGAAAAAGTCGATTTACCACTTAACGTACTAGTTTTGATAAATAAAGGTAGGATGGTTTTTGTTATACATACTGATACTGTATGAAGGACAAAAAAATGACAGGTATAAATACATACAGGCAGACCTCAACAGAGAGTACTTCTGACCTTTGACAGTGATCTGGGCCGTGGTCTCGATCATGCCCAGGGAGGATATGGCCACACAGGTGTAGTTGGCAGACTGCCGGATGTTGGTAAGCTCCAGGACGTTACGTCCAATCGGCATCTCCTCCTCCCGGGTCAGCTCCACCTCGCCGCTCATCCACTTGACATAAGGCATGGGAGCACCAACCGCAACGCAGGTCAGGTTGACGCTGCCACCGGGCATCACCTCGTGATTGGTGGGAGGGATGGAGAAACGGGGAGGCACGCGACGCACTGCAGGGGTAAAGAAAGGGAGTGTGAGAGGACACAGAGGAGGAGGAAGAAGGGGGGATCACTGGACCACTGATCTGACTTCATGTTTGACTGGCCTGGCTTGTACTGTGCAACAGTGTGTGTGAACTGGTCAGGACTGATGAGCCTGAATAAAATTAGCATCAACCTGGTGGAGTTTTATTGTCCCATCATACTCTGCAGTCTGTTTTACACTATTTCATGAATCGATTGTTCTGCAGTTTTTTTCTTCTGCTACCTAATCCAACTGGTTTCTTTTGAGTTTTTAGTCTTTACATTACATTAGTCCTTAGAGAATATTGTTGATTTGCATTATCTGATGTCCACAGTAACTTAAATCTTTTGAATGTTTCAAAGACAGTTTTAGAGTTACGTATAGAGTCAGTGTAATTTCAGACAGTGTTCTTACCCCTGCTTTAACTTAAGATTTTTTAGTCTAATACACTTATGTTATGTTGGTTTATAAGAAATATATTAACAGTCTTTTGCATAGTTTAGCACATAATACTACCTCCAAGCAGGCAAATGTTTTGATTCATTTTTAATCCATTATCAGTAAACGTGATGATTAATTTTCATTTTGTGATAAAGTAACTTCATTGCCTGCTCTAAGGAACAGAGGTTAATGTAACTCTGACTGCGGAAGGGATTGTGTTCGCTGTCATGGATAACGTCCTGTAAGTAAGTCTCAGGGCTCTGCAATTTGAACTATAGCAATGACTAGAAGACACTGGGTCCCAGAGAGGTAGTAAAAAAAAAATCCATCTTGGCCAGATTTATGTAGGTGCAACACAATGAATGCCTTCAATGAGAAACTGAAAGTTGTGCCTTTATTCCCATCTGTACGGTTCATTATGTCTCATCTCGAAGACTTTTGCCTTTAAATGTGCTTGGACGACATTTCCATCTATCATAAACCTTGAGCATCTTGGTGTCAGCCCTCTTTTCTACAGTCTGGGACCAACAGACTAAGTCTGGCTTGCTGTCTCTGAGCTCCATGGTGTTGATATGGCATTACCAGATATTATGCAAGCTCTTTCTTGCTAGATGTTAAATTAGGACGCGCCATCTTCACTTAAAAATGGAATAAATTGAGAGCCCGTGCCTTGTGGCGGGTAGCTGGATTTCTCTGGAGTATCAGAGGTTTCCTGCTGGGCTGCAGGGATTGAGTCTACTGTGCTGCTAGTCAAAAGCACTTCCATCACATCCCGATGCTGAGGCACAAAGTGTGCTGAGAGAACACTGAAGGATTCTCCCCTATTGTTAGCTCTCTTCCTTAGAAATCTCCCTTAAGTGCTGGGATCTGCTTCCTCATTAAAGTACATCTGAATTAGTACAACAGTACTGTGTGGGCATTAAATATGCAGACAGCTCTGTTGTATAAGTGAAGTCCTCGCTCTCTCGACTTAGCTGAGCAAAAGTCATGAAAACCTGACTCCCGAAGTGTAATTTAAGCTGTGGGCTGGAGTATGGGTGCGAGGAGCTTACACTGTGGATCAGATGCTTTTCTAAGGGTTTCATTATGGTTTAACTACAGAGGGGGTTAGAGTGACTTACAAATTCTGTCACTCTGCCTCTCAGTGTAGAACAATGATGTAATGTGAGAAGTGACGAGGTCGGAGCTGGGAAGCAGCACTAGTAGCACGTACAGCATGTTTGACTGAACAATGACAACATTCAGTAAGTTTTGGAGTACACTAAATGTTACTGTGCTGGAACAGAGAATATAGTTTTCCGGCCAGCTGGACAAGAGAATACAGTTTTCCGGCCACCGCTCCTACAAGAACAGCACTGACTGCTGACATGGGACGTGGCAGCCTCTGAAATGCAGATTTGGGCTGATTCCCAAGGAGGAGTTTTGGAGATGTGGAAGAGGAGAAGAGGGGAGGCAGAGGGCTGAGGTAGTGGGATGAGATGAAGGAGTAAGATTTAGGGACAAACGGTCAGATCGTTTAGGTGGGGGCTCGAGGGAAACGTTTTTTACTGTGGCTGGTCACATATTTGATGCAGCAGGACATCTATTTTGAGTCTTTGATTAAAGGTATTAAAGGATTTAAGGTCACATAAGATTTTTACGACCCTCAGCGAGATATTTATTTTCAGGGTGGATACCATTATTGATCAATACCAATGACTCAGACTTTAAAAACTCAACTTTGAAACAAAATATCCCATCTTGTTCTGACAGGCTTGGGCTTGATCTGTGCTGTAAATAGTAAAACAGAGACATGGTAGACTCCAGACCACCTCATTGTAAGCCTTCCTTTAGTTTTCTTGTTAAAAGTACACTTCTGTTCAAAAGTTTGGATTCAGCTGTTAAGTGAATGTTTTTCTTCTTTCCTCCAATACTGATTATTATTAGATTTTTATAAAAACTGTATGTATTATTTACATTTGAAATAGTTTGGGCCCCAAAAGAAGAATAATGAAGTTATTAATTATAAATTTAGTCAGCCCAACAGAGGAGAATACTGTAACCATTTTTCTGCCCGAACACCCTTTAATTTTGAATTCCTTTTCTAGCACAGAAAAGCTTCAATGCCCTGAGATCATTATTGAACCACAGCGGTGCAACCTGTTTTTTTTGGGCCCCATGCAGGCACTCAGTGGTTCGATTGAACTGGTTTAAACTGTGATTTGTACTTGTATGTTTAGCTGATGTTTTGTGACCCCCTTCCAGTAGTTCTAACCCAAGACCAAACTTCTATTTCCTTTTTGGTGTTTTAAGAATAACTTTGCTCAAGAAACATACTCTTTTCATTCCAGCATATTAAAGACATTTTTGTGCATTTGACACTCAAACAGAAACCTGTTTCAATGTGCACAGATTTTAATGATAAGCTTCCACATTGGACGTTGGTTTCTTTTACCAGTGTCTGGTGATTTCTTCTATTGTTATTTAACTGTCTCTGAGAGATTCTTGGTCTCTTTCTGCTCTTACAGTTGTCAGTCTGGTTGAATCATTGTACAGCATTCTGTTCTCCATGTAGGAAACAAAACTTAACTTTCGTTTTCCAGCTATTTATAAAAATACCATCTATTTGTGAAGAGCCCTTCTACAACAAAAAAGTATGGGAGACCGATCAGAAATTTAGAGTGGCTCTCTGCCATCTGACTGTACTGAATCCATTTCTGTACTGTTATTTTCTCTTCTTTCATTGATGGCACAGGTATATCTGGTAGACATAAGAAGAAAAAGTCACACAGTCATACAATTATACAAGCCAATTTTTGTCCCACTTTATCTGGAAGAAATCTGAAATGTCAGTAATAACCATCATATAGGAAAACAACTACTGTATGGTCAGTGCAGTCAAGTCAGGTTCTGTGAAGCAAACTGTGAACTATGATGGATGTTTAAAATGGATAATATGTGTAATGATTTCACCAGTCCCAATGTTTTGTCTTCTGAATTAGTCGTTTAGCAGTGTTGCTGTGTTCCCAGATCTTAGCAATTACTTTAGTCAGTACAATGCTAACATGCTGACGTTCAGTTAGTAATGTTTGCCATGGTCGCTATCATGGTTTAGCATGTAAGTATGCTAACGTTCGCTTGTTAGCACCAAGCACAAACTGGTTTTGCAATCTGATGGCTGTACTAGATTTCATGGAAAACCATCCACAATTTGTTGAGATATTTCCCTCTACACCATCCGACAGTCAGTAGTTAGAAAGCACTGTAAATTTGGGTTATTATTATACAAGTAGGACCAATAGTTAGGTGATAGTTTGGTTGTATTATGTAGTTAATTAATAGTATTATCATATTGTGAGTAAACTTGCACTTCCTTGAGATATAGTGATATTTATTTTTAGCATTACTATAATTATCATTGCTTTAAGACCAACCGGTGTTGTTGCGATATGTATCAGTTGACAACATATGTTAAATCAGAGATAATTCAATTTCTTTTCTATTTATTTTATCACAGATGTCATGACATGATGAGTTTCTGTTTAGCATATTTGATGTGTCACATTAAATAATAAAAACAGTAATCTAGAATACATTATATTATATACAACAAGACTTTTTCATGGCTGGACTGCGGGGTGCCTTTTGTAAAAAGCATTGGATCACAGCGTCTTTTCACTTTAACTTTCTCTATTACTGGGAAACGTGGATCTCTCATGGAAAGCTGCATGACAGTACAGTTCATGAGACAAAACTCTAATGGTGGTAGTCAATTTCAGCATGTGCACAGCAAAAGCCAGGCCTTAACCTTTGATTTTCCCATTGATCTTCCAACACACACACACATACAGACACACGTGGCCTGTCTCTAATGTTGCCATGGGAAGTGTTTCCAGTTCGCCTTTGGTTAGAACTCTGGTTGATTTCAAGCAAAATTGGCTCTGACAACTATGAAGAAAGATTTGATTTTAATGTTGATGTGCCAGAGAAATAGAAATCCATTAAAAATTTGGATGCTAAGAGAAAGGACTGATAAAACTGTGTGTGTGTGTGTTGGTAAATGGAAACACATACATCAGATATCTTACTGACAGACATCATAACCTTGAAATTACCTGCTTATATCCTTACCACACAGCACAGTAGGGGTAGGTAGGGCACTAAAATAGGATGTTAGCCTCAGCTGGCCAGCAGTTACATCAGCACTGTTTCTCCAAACCACTGAATCAGAATATTGAATTAAAACTAGAGAAACTTTAGCAACATTTCAGTTTTACATGACATGAATGCAATATGAGGTGTGTGGTTTGTAGCCATGGTATTCATCCTCACAGGACTACAGCGCAAATCTGAGGACAACATAGCAGAAATGCATTATGGGAGGTTATTTAAGGTGCCGCATTGCAGAGCAGTGCCATTATCTTCCTTCATATTGTTACACCTGTCTAGTCTATTATCCACAGAGCCCCTAAAGGTCATGGAAACTTCTATTTTTATTTTTAATAATGGATTTTGAGTCCTTCAAAATCATTTGTATTCCATTACAGCTCTGACAATGCAGTACATACTGCAGAGCCTGAAGTTTGTGAAGTCCAAATTAATCCTACTGTACGTGACCCGCTGTCCAAGTCAAATAACAGTAATGTTTACAACTAATACTACTATCTAACTATTGTCTGGTATTTCATACTTGAACATGTGCACGTGAAATGAATTTGAATTCTGGATAATATGTTCATGTTCATTTAATCTCGGGTTAAGTTAAACCCTGTCCAGCCTGCTGTGCTGAATAGCATTCACATTCACATTCAGTAACTTAGACTACTTCTTCTAGACTAATCATAATATAATCATTACATTATAATTGTTATTCTATTATCATGTTTGACAAATACATTGGATTGACATTGAATTAAAATAATTGTCTGTTACAATAATAATCTGGTTTTGATTTTGATTCAAGTCATCAGATGGCGGCACATCCACGACATGAAGCTCAGCATCTCTCCAGATTCTGCATATTAGCAGATATCTGCCTATTCGTTCCAGAAATATGGAGAAATATTGCAGAAATATTATACAGCTGGCAAGAACTTTTGGACATTAAATTTCACAGCTCACAACAGTTTCATAGTCAATCTCCAGTGTGTGCAGAACTGAGCAGTATTGATGTGCATAAGGCAGCTGGCCTTGATGCATCCCTGGACGTGTACTCCGGGCTTGTGCTGGGCAGCTAATTGAGGTCTTGACTGACATCTTTAAACTGTCAGTGGCCCAAGCAGCAGTCCCCACCTATACTTCAAATCCACTTCCATCGTGCTGGTGCCAAAACAACTTCTGCCCTGTTGGAATCATTCGCAGTATCATAATGTACTTCCAGAGGCTCATCTATCAGCCTGGACGATATGAGACCTTCAGTCTGATTCATGTCAGGCAACACTGAGATGTTTGCTTGTTGATAATTACCACAACAGTTCTATGCTGTGGTGCTGGATGGTGTGCTGGCCAGACCTGAGGGAATCATCGTGTTCATATATTAGTCAATCAGAAGCCATGAAGTTACCCGTGGACATGGAAGATGGTCACGATACGCTGGCAATAATTTATTGACCTAAGAAGTTATGTTATTAGTGCTACTGCTGGTCTGGACAATGTCTTGATGGGTGGATGACTGACGTACTGACACCAGGGTGAGACTGAATCTGCCACTCAGTCACTATCATTCAAGAGTTACAGATACACATTATGAGCAGCTTATAGTTAGTGTAGAATGCAGACAAAGTCATATCTTTATTGGCATGCCAGAGAAAAGAGACAAGAAAAGGAGGGGAGGGGACGAGTGAAAATTTGGGAAGCCAAGTCCTGATAAAGGAAAAGCTGAAGTAGGAGAAGCAAAGATGGGCGGGGAAGCAAACATCTGGATGCATTGGCAGGAAAGTCATGCAGCAGTGCAGGTGGAAAGGTAGCAGCATGCTTACTGTAGGATTCATGGACAGGCATTAAGCAAGTTGATTTGAGAAATGTTATGAATGGCATCTCAAATAGAAGCAGATTTCTGACGCCCACTGAATCATTTTGACCTGTTCACCTAACAGGTCAGAATCTAACATTTTTTACTTTATGTCAGTATTTCATTTTTACATAAGTTTATATTTAGTATATTTAGCAATATTTATAGATATTATTTTTTAGAGCAATCAAACTTAAAGGGACAGTGCCTTTGTTGTGTGTCTCTCTCCTCTTGTTTCCTATTTGTCGTCACTGTACAATGAAAAAAAAAAGGATTTTTCTTTTACCTGGAGTTCTGTGTATCCATCAAGACAATTTTGGTGAGATCACTTGAGGTTGGAGTTAGATAGTGGGACTTTTTTTTGGTATTTAAAGTGCCACCAAAGTAAAATTGATAGCAACATCTCACTAAACTCCATTCATTCAGTCTGACCGCATATTCATTCAATTTCTATTTGTTCTCACCTAACCAATTAGGAGCAAGCGATATAATCACCCTGCCAACATTCTCAGATGACGCAGGAAGTGTGGTTGTGGTTACAAGGAGCTGTTAACTTGGTGTTATTTAAGACAGCATTACACGAAAAGTTATTTGTGAATGCAGTTCACATCAGGTACTGTCCTGATGACCTGTTGCTATTTTTCTGTTGTGTCATGAATGTAGCTGGGCAGCTGGTTAGCTATGTAAAAGGCAACTTCACTATTCTTAGTCCCATCTATAACTCTGTGATTCACTGACTGTTTCTACAGACACGGGCAAACAGCCATCAATAAGAAGACCTGAACAGACTGTGATGAAAGGTAAAGACTTGTGACGAGTTCCACTGTGCTGATCTCACAGCATTGTCTTAATGTTAATTTTAGCCCTTATGTTTCATGAATAGTAATCCATATCATATATACAGTATGTATGTATGTATGTATATTAGAAAAAAGAAGATTGCATCTTATCTCGCTTCCTGTGTGACAGAGAGGTGAGCCTGCATAGGCGAGGAGCAGCACGGCAAAGCACGATGTACTCTTTGGTTAGCAACTTAATGTGGAAAGCAGAAGTGGGAAAAAAAATCTGTAAATAACATCCAGTCACTACATGCTGCCCAAAGCATCAATCAAAATGGAAATGTGATCAGAAATGCACCACCCACGTACAGCATTAAGCTGATGTAGTGTTGGATTCAAAGCAGCTTAATGTACCAGGAATTCAACCTGAACCTGGGCAGAAACTCTGGATTATACCATGATTAGATATTCTTTGTGTCAAAGCAGTTCTGCACTGAGCAGTGCATGAGTGAGTATAGAGTGTATCCTTTTAATTATCTCCCTTTACCTTCTCATTAGGTGAAAAGACACAGGAAGCAAGCAAGATCTAACACTGGAATATACTGAAGCTCAAGTGAATGACTTCACACCATTTTTGATGCCCATTTTATGAATGATGCATCCGATCCTAAAGCAGACTGAGCTGAGCCTTTATTCCATCCAACACTGTGCATGATAGGTTTTTTTTCTCCACTGAAACTGACTTCAGTTTGGAATTGTACAGAGTAAGTTTCCCTTTAATTTTCCCACTTTAGTTCTGTTTTTATTTAAGGGACTGAATTAAGTGAAATTATGAGCTAGATGACCAGTGTGTTTAGTGGCATTTGCCCTGAATGCGAAGAACACATCCAGAGTCAGTGTATGGTTTGTCCATTCCGGGCTACTGTAGAAACATGGTGGTTCAACATGGCAGACTCTGTAGAAGAGGACCTGTGTCTGAATTGATTCTTGTTTTTTTTTAGGTCATTATACACTAATAAAAACAGAGTTATGAATATATTATGTAAAAGAAGCCATATAAATCACACACTGGACCTTTAAGTTATTTTAGAATTATGTTATGTTAAGCTCACAGATGTTTAGTTAAACAAAATAATGTTTTTTAATTGAAATGATGCTAATAAATTGTGCCCACTCACCATAAGCCAGAATTTAATTTTTTGGTTCATCATTGAATAAACAGGGTGAATCCAGAGTCTTGATTGTTAAAAAGTCTAAAATATAGACTAAGAATAATAGATAATAATAATAGAATAAGACTAGAAAGCTAGATTTTCAGACAGACAACAGCTGTCTCTGTTTCTATTATCAGTTTTGTTGCCTTAAAAGGTTTATATGGTGGTGTCAGAAATAACAAACCTTTGTGCTAGAATCCTATTTAAATTGTGCTTTATTTGGATATGACAGGATTAAATCCATTCATTCTCATTTACAGTCTCCTCTGTCATTCCTTCTCTGGATTTCAAGCCTGCCATTAATGCAGCTCTCAAAACTCAAGCCACATTATGTGTGTGTTCAACTCAAATGGCTTGTTGCAGATGAGAATCAAGAACATCCTTTCCTAGAATTGTAACTGAAATTTGACATTACAAATTACATGTCTTTTGCTCATGCAGCATCTCTTTGTGTATTCTCTGACCTCACATATGAAGCCACGATGAAACAGGAAAAAAAACACTGTTTTTGTAGAATAAAAGATTACCAACAAGCTGCACCACAAGTCTGCAAATCCACATATCAAACACAAACACTTCAGCTAGAGCTGCAATTCTTTTCAATAGTATTTCACTCCCCCTCAATTTCTGAGCTCCTCCATGGTGTCCTATTAATGATCCAGCAGTAAGAGTCCTGGAAAAACATGTTTGAGGCTATTTTGCTCTCAAGTTTTCTAGCAGACACAGATAAGAGGAGAGCGTGGTAAAAGCAGTGTGAGCTCAGAGCCTGTCGCTCAGTGTAATGATGGTCAGATAGCAGATGACAGCTGGGATGAGCCGTGCCTTTAAATTAGCCAAGACAATAAAAACATGATCAGCATGCAGCAGGAAGACGTCATGGGCTTGACGCCGTTGCAAAAAAAAATTTGTGAAGTGAGCACAAACTCTGAACTCAGGTTGTGTTGTTCCTGTTATAGATTGTTTCTTCACCAAGAAAGGTGTGAGGTGTGTAGTTGATAGAGACAGCATTACAGTACCATAATTAATTGGGTATAAAACAAAACTTTCATGAAATTTAATTCACCATTCTGGACATTATCTTCCCTAGACCTGAAAACAGAATGCTGACCTGCCCAAATGATAATGGCTGGCGCTTGGGGAGTTGTAAATTTGGAGGTGCAGTTGGTTAAAATCAGCTAAATCAGTCCTCAAGGACCAACAATGAGTGTTCCTAAACTATAGGTTTAGGCTATGGTCATCAGTTTTAATTATTTAATCCACGTTCAAGCAACTAACAGAGTGAACTAACATGAGGCCCCTCCTTAAGATGCATTCTAGTCTGTACTGGTCTGTTTTCATGCTGTTGTAAAATGTGTGCCTGATACCATGTAGCCAAGAACAGTCCAAATCCTCTTGTTGTTTTTTGCATATTCTGTCCATTGTAGGCTCACAAACGTTGCAATTTTTGAACTTCAAAGTCACCAAATTTAGGTGTAAGGAATTTGAATATGTGATAGATTTGTCAAAAATAATACCAGCATGATAATTTGTTCCAATGTTTAGAGGGATATGAGGAACAAGCCAGTTGGTTAGCATCCACGGTCATCCCGGTGAGAACAGTCTCATCTCAGCAGTCCTTTGGTAGTTTACTGGTGATGCATGTCTCTGTAGTGTTTGAAACATAACATTCATTTTGCAAGATAAACTCTGGTGTCTGGAGTTGAAATCTAATATGTGTTGCTGCTAAATTGGTTGATGAAAGGATGACATAAAAACAATCAGGGAGTTTATATGATGTTAGATCACAAATGCAGCTGTAATGTTACACGTCCTCCCTTTTCGAGCTCAACTTGACAAGTTTGAACTCCCAAGATCGTCCATTATAAACTCACTCTAGTCAGACTGCAGAAAATCAAAAGAAATAACACTGGAACCCTGAGACGACTTCTCTCACTGTGTAACATGTAAGATTTGGTCACTCTTAAGTTTAAAAAAATAATAATTCACCTCCCACAGCTACTACTTCCTACGATCCTACCTCAGTGTCACATCCGCCATGCTATCGTTTGATGGTGAAGAAACGTATTTGTCGTTTTTTTGTTGGCATTTAAGCTCATTTCACAAAATTTCAGAGGAGTGGGCTGCATGGAGCAACATGTAATGTGGTGCAAGGCAGCATACACTGTAGCATTGGGGTTTTTAGGGGTGGGGGAGGGAGGGGGTGGGGTTGCACTTTGGGATAGGGGTCCTGAGAGAGAGACAGAGAGAGAGAGAGAGACAGAGACAGAGAGAGAGGCCGGGACGAGCCTGAGGCGCCTAGCGAGATGCCGGCGCAGCACGGCTCCAGTCTGCCAGGCCTGGGCTTTAAAGAGGGTAAAGAGTGAAAAAACCAACCTTCCCGTTGATCTGAGTGGTGAGATTTGGATTGTATTTTTGGATGGCGGGGTGCAATGAAGATGGAGGGATTTAAGATAAAGTGAAAAAGAAAAAAAAATAAACAACAAGAGGGGCAAAATAAGGAGTAGGAGGAAAAAGACAAGGAGAAACAAAGAGAGTAAAACAGGCAAATATCTGCTTATCCATTAACGAGTGAGAAAATCACAGTAGAGACAATAGAGCCTGTGCAGTGCCGAACGCAAACACTCACACGCACACAGCAACACACACATCATATGACACATAATGCAGTGCGTCCATCACACACAAAAAGCAAAAGGCCATGAAGGATAGACTCTCACCTGAGCAGAATAAAACACAGAGCAATGCTAATCTAACTCTGACTGCAACAAACAGCACGATTCCAGTGTTTGCAGTCAGCGCACACACACACACACACACAAATAGACACACAGATGCAGACATGGTCACACACACATCCACATTCTCCTCCCTGTCCTTAACTTTGCTGCAGTGTTTGAGCCTTTCAGCCTGTGAATTAAGACAGCGCTGAAGAGGCCAAGGATTGCTGACAATCAGACTTCATTAAGCACACAAAGCAGCCAGTGTGTTACTGCCCACATTTATTCTGCTCATTGACTCTGGGCGAGCTCAGCCACCGAGCCCTGAAATCAATGAGCACATAAACATGGCCGCTGATGGGATTAGTCAAACACTCACCTTGGAAAATTGCACTTATTTTTTCCATGTTCTAACTGAGAACACAGACTTTTTCTATGGAGGAACACTTGATAAGCTAATGCTGCATTAAAAGAAGCCCAGAGTCCTTGGACACTGTCCCATTGATCTACTAACTGTTGAGAACGCAGGCATTCAAATATCCCATGTGTGATGACTGCATTTCTATGCAATCATCAGAATATTTTAAGCAGAGAGGACTGTAGTTTGATGAAGCTGTTTGAATACATTTTATCTACTCCAACATTCCAATTTCTGTTCTTCCAAGGAGAGCTTGATTAATGAGTGACAATGTCTGAATTTCCCTCCAGTATTTGACATCAAGCCAGATTTTTATGTCCTTACTAGTGTGCAAATTTTGCTGTTGATTGAGTCATTCTTTTTAAGGTTACACACGGCACGTCCTGACTGCCAATTCACCAAATACTGCTGCTTAGTCAGTGCTTCTACGCTTAAAAATTTAAAGCTGTCAGTGTCCCTCTGTGTCATGTCTGGATGTGCAGGGCTCTGCGCGATCGCACTTTGGTTTGGAAAATATCCCAAGTTACGTTACACAGTTTGACGTGTTGTTTACATGTTTACTTTTGGTTTCACCAAAGCTCCACCTCCCAGACACTTTTTATACCACGTCACCTGACATCCCGACAAACCATTAAGCTACATGGGTGCATCTAGACCAATGACAGTATAAAGAATGGACAGAGTATGCGTGACATCACCCATACATTTCCGAAATGCCGTTTAGAAGCTCACAATATGCGGCACTGGCCGCCATCATGTTGGCTGTACTGCCTCTTCCGCCTCTGGCTAATCTGGATCATCGGCGGGTCGAATGATGCCTGGGGGCTGGAAAAGCCATCTGTAATGGCACCTACCTGTCAATCAAAGCGTCCACACTGTTAATTAGGAAAAAATTAAGCCTTAATATAATTTGGACAGGTGAGTTAAAAAAAATTCACCCTCAGTACAGTTAGCTATACAATTACAATTAGCTATAGAGACCAAAAGTGTTTTTGTACCAGGTTGTGAACTTGTTTATTTCTGCTGTGAAGTTGGACATTTTATGGAGGTTGAAATGTTCTGTAGCCAGCCTCAAGAGGCTGCTGGAGGAATTACAGTGTTTGGCACTTCCACATTGGCTTCATTTCCTAGCTAGAGGAGTACGTGCAGGGTAAAAATATTTTGAGGAGTAAGGCAACAGACAATGTAATGTCCTCTGTCTCAGCGTCAAATAAATAAACTAAACTAAACTTGAGTACACTAAAGCTAAATGAGACTTCAGCAGTCATCAGTAAACCTAAACACTAGGAGATACTACCTGGTAGTCACGTGTAGGTGTTTAGGTTTAGGTGTAGGTCTGGATGTCCAGAAGAAATATACCCACTTATATAATATACCAGGAGTCTGACTTTGTCTCTAATATGGAAGAAAAGTTTTGTACTGATAAAGATTTCATAGCAAATGATTATATATTATTGCTTTGTTGTTTCTATGAAGTTGTGTGTCAGATAATAATTGGACCATGAGTATTAATTAATTCATTGCATAATTCAGTCATAGTCTGTCATTATTTACCTTTTAAAGTTTTTTTTTTTTTTTTTTTACATAATTTTCTGTTTTTACATGCTGTGTCACTGTGTTAAAATGGAGCCAGCTATCTACAGTGTGTACTTGTCTTGGCTCTTAAGGGCTAAGTGGACCAAGGGACAATCTCTCTGTTCCAAGTAAAGTCTTGTATATGAGCATCAACATTCACAAACATCACAACGCTCACGCACAACAGAGAAAACATAAATACTCTCACATGTCCATTAGAGGCAAATGTAGCAAAGCACATTTAACAATGAAAAATCACTGATTTCCTGTGTAGATACAAGGATAAGCATTTGAGAGAAAACATATACAGTCAGTGTATATGACCGACACATGAGTGACAGAGGGATTGTGGACGGGGGCGCAGAAAGGAAGAGACATGAAAAGCTAAAAAAAGATGAAGAAAAATATAGATAACAAAAGAAGACGCACACATACACACACACGCATATGGCATGTTGCAGTGTTTACTCAGAAGCCGCACTGTGAGATGGAAATGGAAACATAAGCTACCAGCACACCTGGGGGGGTTAAAGGTTAAAGCAACACAGAAGACAGGAGCCTTGAAAAGAGAAGCAGAAATAACAAATCATACACTTCATAATATGACTCTGTTGGCTACGGCTCTGTTTGGTTTGGTGGAGGATGCCTCTTGCAAAACCATGAGAAATGTGTACAATGTATTTTTGACAACTGCATTGACGCTGACTAACAAATTGGCCATGTGCAGAAGCAGAGAACAAAATGCATGTTTTTATTTTGAAAGATTCTTTTTTCTTTTTCTCAGTGGCAATTTTTATTTTTCGGGTGTAAGCGCTCTGTGATCTGTTATCGGCAAACTGATGCATCTGTTCTAGTAAGAAAATAAAAATGTACATCTGCTCGTACATATGTTATTTCCCAGAACCACACACACACACACACACAGGGCGCTCTGTCAGGATGAATCTCTTTTTAATTCACACATATTTTGAATTAAAATGGGAAGTGTTCCTGTCTTACATTAGTATTGGGATGGGTTTGAAACAATTATGAAACAGATTCAGGATGACGCCTTCACCCTGAATCATTTTCCACTTGGATGACAGATTCCATCCATATTTCAGCACAAATAAATATATAAATAAAATAAATCTCAAGCCGGGATCTTTTTTCAAGTTTATCTTAATACAACACTTAAATGTCATGGCATACTATGAAAATATCACTGGTTGATATGATCGTTCCTCCTGTCCATACTGGCTATGTGTGTGTCATGACCATACTGTAAAAAAAAAAAAAAAAAACATACAAAAATGCTTCAAAAAGTGAGCTAAAGCTAGTATGAGGCTTGAACACTGTGTTTGACAAAATCAAAGAGGAATTTTACAAAATTAATAATATGAAATTTCCTGTTTGTCAGTTTGTTTGGCTGCTGAGCCTCAGTGGACAGACACATCCTTCATTTCTTTTGTCCGGAGCAGCCAGAGCTGTTACATCTGTATGCCTGTCCCATATTACAGGTGTGGGCCCCGCCTGTTTCTAAAAGTTATATGTGAACAGTGTGCTTATGGCGCTTGACTGGTCTGGTCAAATGAAATATATAGCGGGACTGAAGTTTATAGACCTTTTATTATTATGATTACATTTCCAACCTTTATGTATAGATTCACACACATTCCCCATGGTGCTCCGTACCATCATGATCATGGTACACAGAACTAAATGAATGCATATTATAATTATTACTACAATCAGGTGATTTTCAAAGTGATACTGTATATGCTACTTTTGAAAGTCATGTACCAGCAAACACTAGCAAGCCCTATTTCAATCATTTTGTTGCTTGTGGTTCCATATAAACTTTCTATTGTTGTGGAACAATCAAAATTTAAACTGTAATAACCAGTTGTAGTAATAAATATACTACATTAAAGTCATGTGATATTCTGGCTTTTTAATAGTATTCATTTTTGCAGAAATTTGTGTTTCTCATTTCTTACAGTGTTGTTGATTACAGCAACCGATAACTCTTCATATATATGGCAGGTAAGCATTTAATTAAAAGTCAAAATCTATCCTACAGATGATCTGTACCTGAATTAACTCTCTGTGTCATCCTTGTGTGCTTTAGGGCTAAGACAAGAGGAAAGAATGAGATTTGTGGCACTGGATCAAAGTCCTGATTTACGAGGAAATGTTCAAAATAGAACTAAATATTGTAAAACAGCACTAAAGTTGAGGCAGTTACTGTATTAAGCAGCTCTGTTAATGGAAACGTCAAATGAACAAGAGGCTAACGCAGTAATGAATCATGCCTGTGCTTTGAAAATTGCCTTTGAGATCCTGATATTGGTCGAGGCTAATTGAGTTGTTTGTTGACAAGGTCTACTTATGAGAAGCCCTGAGGCTTGCTTTCACCCGGCTGGCTTTTGTTGCAGCCCATCCAGCCGTCTTGGAGCCCGCTTTCGGGGGAATTTCCTGTCTGTCTTCTCCCACGCGGGATGTACAACAGCAAAGGTGTCAGCTTCTCTTTTGGGGCAAGACTCCACACGTAAACCTCTACCTCCCCCAAAACAAAGAGGCAGAACCGCAGCCAACCTCTCTTTCACCCCTGACGAGTCAAAACATCCCTCCCAATCACCGTGAGGTTAGGCAGGTCAAGCAAACTAACAACAGGGCATTGGAGCAAAATACATAAATCACCACCCAGAAGACAAAGACGAGACAGAAAGGAAGATAGAGAGAACAGGAAATGAGCAGAGACCGGACAGGCATCAACAGGTCTGACTTTCACTGCAGTTCAATTCAGGGAACCAGTCTCCCTTTTAGCAGTCAGGAGACAGAGCGTCGGTGCAGAGCAGGCGACCAGAGAGAGGACCTTGCTGTTGGAGGCGGCAACCTGAATGGCAGCAGGGAGGGGTCTCCAGGGTCAAGAGGGATCTTACCTCGTACATAAAGGTTAGCCGGAGCCGAGTAGCGAGTCCCAGCGCTGTTGACTGCCACGCACTCGTACTTGCCCTGGTCTGACTCCTCGCTGTTCTCAATCTGAAGCGCTCCTGGGGAGGGAGGCCAAAATGTCAGAGTTCAGGTCTTCAACACATACGTTCAAACAGCACACAAACGCACACACACACACAACCTGAACCTATACAAATTAAACATATTTCTTTTTATGTTTATTATTTGGAGGATATCATTTATGGCAATGACCTAATACTCTCAGGCTTGTTACTGGTTTTAGTGTCATGCTAACACTGTCAATGATTATGTCATGATAGCAAAGAGGCTGCAGTTCAGAGCTGAAGCAGCTGCAGGAGCTTAAAGGAAATATTCTAAATGTTTCATGTTCTTGAACTGGGTGATCTGTTCATCCATTAGAATTATCGGGCACTGTAGTTTAGTATTTTTCCCCCAAATAGTCTGTGGTTGATCACCACTTCCAGTGGTTCCACTGGTTCTCGGATGCAGCCAAGAGAAACATGCAACACTTGTCAGCTTTGGATCATAACATGTAATTTTGGTGTAATTAATGACACTTTGCCTGTTTAAATCCAAAATTAACAGCGATGGCGTAAAAATCCTCATTGGTCAAAGCCTTTAGTGGAACACTTGATAATTCTTGTGTTTCCATTGAATTAAATCGTTCATCCCCAAACACTAACATCCACTGATCTTCTTTTGTACACTAGTTCAAGTACAAATTCTCATTGAGAGCTTCGTTCTGGGAAAAGGACCAGTAAAACGTGAGCTGTAACTTACCTGACACCTTCATTTACATCCATTCATTCCAAAAAACATTTCATAACAATTTCATAACGTTTAAACAAACATTGAATATTCAGTTGTCAGTACAGAGGTTAGGTTTGAGATAGAAAACATGGATGTATTTTTAACGACTATGCATTATTATATATTGACTGAGAATGTGACATACATCATGCAGTTTTGCAGTGAGAAAATGTGAAAAATAAAAAGTTAAAAATGTACATATTTCAGAATACAATCCTGAAATGCAACATGGGATGGGTTTGTAACACAATGTTAACAACTTGATTTAAGAAAAAAAACCAAAACAAAAATCAGCGGTTGATAATGTGTGTGTAACCACATCCGTGGTGGATCTGGTGCAGGCAGCCTGCCCAGAGATGGAGGAGGAGCAACCTTCATCTGGGATGCAGCCAGCAAGGACATTCTGCCTGAGATGTATGACTTTAAACTCTCAATCTCTCTCTCACACACACATACATACACACACACACCAACACTGTATGCAGGTAAGCTTTTCTACTACATACCACAAAACATCATGTCAAAATGATAATGACATCACACTGTTGCTGAAGTGTG
Source organism: Miichthys miiuy (assembly GCA_036365135.1). Taxonomy (NCBI): domain Eukaryota; kingdom Metazoa; phylum Chordata; class Actinopteri; family Sciaenidae; genus Miichthys; species Miichthys miiuy. Next base: position 23,708,623 of record CM071609.1, read on the forward strand.
AAGAGGAGTGTGTGCAGCAGCTTATTTATCTATTTCCAACTTTCCATTTTGTGCTCTACCTTATTGCACATTCAGCACCTCTCCATGGCAGCAGCCTTTCTAAGAGAAAAATGGATGCTGATGGATGTTTGCTTTGACTTCTTTGCATTAAAAAAAAGGCTAATCAGTGCTGCCAGAGAAGGCGTCATTTCTTACACAGGAAGACTAAGTCTTCAACAAAGTTTTCAAAGCTGCCGAAACTTCCTCTGCCCTTCAGACGTTGAGCCTCCAATAATGGAGCATCTGCTCCCTCTCTGCAGCTTCCAAGGACAGCGTGCAGACAGAGGTCAAACCTTTACACCTTAATGACAAACGGTTTGCAGACTACTAATTATGCAAGTGGTCCACTAAGTTATCACATATGCTAATAGACTCACTTCCATGACCTGGCTCACTGGTATGACCTAGGCAGTGAAATCTAGGACAACTGACAGCAGGATGCTCAGCTAAACATGTAAGCAGGAATGTGATGCTAAAGGACATTCGATCTATATACACAACCTTTATTTAGGCTCTGGTACTGTATGTCCAACAGCCTGTTGCCATTGTTGAACTGCCATGTTGCTTGAGGTAGTAACCTTCACGGGGCAGCTGGTTGACTGTAAGGCTACGTTCACACATGGAGTTTAGGGTGGTATAGGGTGGTTTTAATCCTAGCATATTTGGTGCAGTTTGCCAGTTTGGTACAGTTTCTTTAGGCTTGTTGAAAGTGTATAACTAGTCCAATATTCCATCTGCTGGTTGATTATACTGATACATTCAAGTAAAATGAAGCCAAAATAAAGATTCGTGTATTTTGGCAGTTGTCATTGTCACAGCCATGCCTCAGTGTGTGTTCTTTGTGTTTTCCTCCTCCCCTGTGTCTCCTGTTTGTCCCCGTCTGTCTCTTTCTCTGTGTGTTTGTGTGTGTGGGTGTGGTCCCCCTTCCTCACTCCGGCTCCTGGCTTCGTTTGCCTGCCTGCCTGCCTGCCTGCCTGCCTGTCTGTCTGTGAGACTTACACCTGTTCTCCCCGTTTCAGGATTTTCTGCCTGTTTGCCCGTCAGCTGGCTCTCATCCCTGGGATTCCCTCTACCAAGCCTCCACCTGGATTGCTTCCGCCTCACCTCAGCCAGCCACATCTTTCCATTGCTGCCCATATTCACAATAAAAAAAACAAAAACTTGTTTCACCTGTTGTCCTGTGTCTGCATTTGGGCCAAGCTTAATAATTTGTGACAAATATTTTATAGTTTTTCTAGCTGATGATGAATGAATGAGTTGCTGAGTGGCACATGAAAGTTTTCTTTATCTTCTCTGGTAGCTGCGACACTATCCTCTCTCCTATTTTAAAGTTCTTACCTATCTTGATACCATACATAAAGGGCATTTCAGAATTAAACCACAGTTTGTCTTTTAAAGACATTCATAGGCTGTGTGCTGCATATAGCAGCCGAGTGGGTTCATAGTGTTTCTAAGCCTATTCTGATACTGTATGTGTGTGGTAAGTAACCCACCATTTTGAGGCGTACTGTACTTTGATTGGAAGAGACCAACTGAATAAACTGCACCAAACATGTTAGGTGTGAACACAACAAAAATGAGCTTATTACATTATGATTTATGATCCATGGTTAACCCTTTGACCATTGATTGCTGGAACATCAGTTGTCGAAAGTAAGAACATTGGCCCTATCAGGTATGAATCTGTCTCTCCCAAGGCCATACACACTTCTGGGCGGTTATGTGGTGAAGGCAGAGAAAGTGTCGGAGCAAGTGGAAAAGGACAGAGAGCTGGAAATGGGGACACACTGAGGTGACCGGAGGAGGAGGAGGACGGAGGCGGTGGAGGAGAGGTGGGGGAAGTGAGGAGGAAGAGAGGAGAGATGAGTAGAAGTTTTCTGTACCCAGCATTCTTACCTCGGATTGGTGTACCACCTGGTGAGGTAATTTGAATGCAAATAAGATTAGAGATAACCATTAGTATAAAGAGAAGAGAGAGAAAAAAAAGTGAAACAGAGAAAGACAAGAATGGCAGGAGAGCAAAGAGAGGAAAAACAGCAGAGATTAGAGTGAGTGCTATTCTCACCCTGCTCAAAAACAACTTATCCATAAATATGTAAGGTATTATTTTATGTTTAATAAGCAACACCAGTTTCACCAATGGGTGAAATTATTTTCTTGTGTACAAGAAAATACAAGCTCATTATAAGAACAACATTGTTTTAGTAATGTATTCTTTCATACTACAGCCAGCCTGTCATTTGTGCATCTGGTTATTTACTTTCACATGTGCTTATTTGTGTTATACAACTGGCAATTTACTCCACAGGGCTGGTACCCCTTTGTCATCATAAAGCTTCTTTTTCCCCACACCTGCTTTTTTTCTCTGATAGCACGTGACGATCAAGCACTTGACCTCTCATTCACCAACAGCAGGCATGTTTTTTTTTTTTTTTGTCTCCTGCATCCTGCAGTAACAAAGCAGATAAGAACACAAGCTGCCTCCTGCCTACTCTCCCTCTGATGCATTTCAAACAAACCCGCACTTGTACTGGAATACTCTGTGATGTTGCTGCCTCAATGGTGGTGATTTTTTTTACTATCATGCTCCAAAATTAGCATACTAGTAGATGTATTTTTCTTTATTCTTTGCCAGCATCTTGTCTGTGCACTATTTAGAGATGAACAATTTCAGCAAACTATCTAATTGTGGCCAATACTGCAATTGTAATTTTTCTGACTGTCCCAAGCACGATCAGAAATCTATCTAATTTCTATGTCTAATCAAGTTCTGATTCACAGTTATTAAAATATATCTTGAATAATGACATCATGTGCTTGATAAAAAGCTCAACAACTGTTACATTTTTGTTTTTAATCAAATGAAAAGTTGAAAAAACAAGTTACTACGACTCCCAAGTACACTTTGGCAAGAAACATCCAATCACTGAGATTACAGCGTTGAGGAAATTTGCATCCTAAATCAAATTCTGGATCAACGCTGAATGAATTCAGCAACTATAACGGTATGTTTTGTTCTCAACTGCACAGATGAAGTGTTCTGAATACACTACCACTCTAAATCACACACGGACTGACTTCTTCGCCAGAAAAACAGTGACAAGGGTATCAGAGTATTTAGAGCTCCACCAAACTATGCAGAGACAAAGCTGAAATATGTGAATCAGAACGTAAACCTATAGGGTCCTAATATTATCCATGCGATATCACTAATCAACTGTACTGATGTGGGAAGATTATCTAGATGATTTATCTGAGGCAAGGCCCAGCAAAAGAGGCTACTTCTTCAAACATCAGGTATACCCAGTAGTTTTCTTCTTTAAGGTAGTATAGTCTAGCACAGACACTGGCATTCAGAGAGTATATTAAGCAGATGACAGCCAAGAGTTTCTCTTTTTGTTTGAACATCTCACAAAACTAACATTAATTAGCTGTAATTGAGTAAATTGTCATTATAGCTGAAGAAAATTGGGGGTCAACAACTAAACCTTTCACCTCCTGCATCTTGTTGAGACACTGTTAATTATGTAAGCTATGTAATTATAATCTAGTCATTTAAATTTGAAAATCAAACTCAAACCTCAATTTTAAATGATTCATCGTTCTTCCCTGGTACTGTTCATTCTAGAAACACAGCAGTAGTATTTCCTCTTGCATACCCCTGCAGTAAGTCAAAATTAGTAACCAGCACCATTTGGGCATATCAGGTCATATACAGCAAACGGTACAGAGTGGGATGGTTAATATGCAGATGCGGTGATCTGGATAATAAACCAAGCCACTTGACAGGAACACAAAAAGTGTTACATAGGTGGTGAGAAGGGGGCCCTGGAAGCTGTGTGGCCCCTAGGGTTTGATGAAGGGGACATCAGCAGCTTTCGGAGGGCCGGACTGGACAATACTGAGACCTGCCATGACTTCTGTACACAGCTGTCTAACAGCTTGAAGATGAAATCAGGCTGTCATGACAGGTTGGGGGGTTTCATTGTGAAAAATAATAGCATTTTATTATATTTTCACAATGTTTGGATTGGAAGGGTTTCGTCCGAAGTAGTGTCCATCAATCAAAAGGATGTATCAATGGATTGACAGTCCTCATATTTCAGTCAACAGCAGAACATCACATGGAAATCTGACTGGCTGTTAAAGGGGACCTCCACTGATCTGATGATCTCATACATCTCATATTCTCACAATAGGGAGCACTACTCAGCCTGTTAGAACCGTGTAATGTCTGTGGCACACTGGAAAAGCTTTGTCATCTAATCGAGACAATGACGTCATTGGGATTATCTAGGCTTCGGCTTCTAGACTAGCAGAAGCACCTTTGTAACACTGATAAATCTGGGACATGAAGTTTAAAAGATGTGACCTTTTACCATGCAGGGGTGGTTGAAAAAATCCATTGTTTGCATTATGGGAGTTGTAGGATATTTCTTGGAGTTTGCCTATTGGTGTAATGGAATAAAAAATCTATGTACGATATTATTAAGTCAATCAAGACTGAATAATTTGCATATCATTGTCTAATGGGGAACCCCAGCTGGGGCTTTTCTGTGTGGAGTTTGCATGTTCTCCCCGTGTCTGCGTGGGTTCTCTCCGGGTACTCCGGCTTCTCACCCACAGTCCAAAAACACGCACTTAACAGGTTAACTGGTGACTAAATTGCCCATAGGTGTGAATGTAAGTGTGAATGGTTGTTTGTCTCTGTGTGCCCTGCAATGAACTGGCGACGTGTTCAGGGTGTACCCTGCCTCTCGCCCAAAGTCGGCCGGGATAGGCTCCAGCCCACCCTAGTGAGGATAAGCAGTTACAGATAATGTATGTATGTATGTCTAATGGGAAACTCCTTCATCTCTACTAGTTGAAGCTACACAGAAACACAACTAAAATAGTAATTCCAAACATTTAATTCACAATAATAATCATACCTGCAGTTTTATATTTGTCAATGACTATTTTTGAGATTGTTGGATTGAGTTTTCATCCTTTCCACTAATCTTTGCCACCTAGTGGAAGACCAACTTACTCAAACCAACTCTGGTTTCTCATTTGTGCTTGTTTGTGTTCATACCAATGATAATGTATCCATGAGCTAACCTGGGAACATGGTTTGTCTAACAGACAAATTGCTTTCTGGATGGTACTTACATTTAATGTTGAACATTAAATTTATGTTTTGCACATTCTGAGATCCAGATCTAATTAGAGTGCATCAGGATAATGTGACATCAATTATTTGGTTCATGGGGTGTATCAAAAAGAAGAAAGTCATGTCAACATCCATTGAACAGTTCATGACAAATACTGCAAGCTTGACCCATACCAGGGAATAAAAAGTTAGAATATCTCTACCTTTGCTCCTTCGATTTTAATTTGTCTCTTGTGAGTCCCGTAACATTCTGGAATTGCAATACTACATCACCGGAGTCCCCCTTTAACAGCCAATATCTTCTAAATAATTCAGCTGGAGTCATCTTTGGCCCAGCTTTGTCCATACATTGGCCACTGGAGTTTTTCTGCTTCCTGAACTCACAAAAAAATATAAAATCTTGAAAATCTTCAGTGACAGGTGTAAACACACAGTTGCTGCTGAATCAGGATCTTGACGTTGTACTCAGCAGTGTTCCCCACAGAAGAGCTTTGTCCTGTCGCGCTAATCCTCTTCTTTCCCAATCTCCCAGGGCCATCAGGTCCCGTGGCCAGCAGTCACAGTGCTCGCTGGTCTGGGTCACATTACTCTTTGATGGACAAGCTTTGGTTGTAATTACAGCAGACAAAGTTGAGTTTCGGAGCAGCAGAGGAAGCTTCACAGACGACAGGACTTTTTTTTTTTTTTTTTAAACAGAGCAAAGGGCTCAAATTGAAAAATGAAACTATTAGTGTTTCTTAAATGAATCAATGTCATCTAATAAGACTAACTAATTCATGAGCAAATCTAATCACTCCTCTATATAATGAATTCTATTGATGCAAATAAATGGAATAATTGTGGAGTGCTGACTTTACACATTGCTATATATTCCACTTGCCTTGTATGGCACAGGATAACAGCCATCTGTGCTTGGCTGATGTGGGACTGCACGTGACCACGGGGCCGTATGAACCAAATTGAAACAAATTGCCATGCTGTTCGATTAATAATACATGGCATGTTTGTCCTTACCTAAGGCCCCAACTGCGACTCTGGAAAATCCTCAGAGTGGACTTCAAAGCCAATGATATCCTAGAGCCTGTCTCTCAGCCTTTCCTCTCAGCCTGTGTTGAGATGAGAGCAGTCACAGGAGGGGCTCTGGGCTCTCCGTGATGGGAAACCTGCTTCTCACTCTAGCTGGAAGGGCTGGCAAGAAAGTTTGGCCTTGGCCAGCCGTTCCAACGTTTTGTAGGTGCATGTGATTTTTGGCAAGAAGCAAACATTTCTATTTTCGCACAGAAAGTGAGAGAAAGGGCAACTGACAGGTTGTGTGGAGCGCGGTTATTCAGCCAGAAGCCATCCAGCTTTCCAGCTAGTTTCATGAAGAAAGATGCCCTATGTGCTCCTCTGGATCCCTGCCACCTCCTCACAGAGCTGCTCACATGGCTGCCTCTGCTTTAACATTCATCACTGTCTGCGGTGTGTTAAACACTGTTGGCATGTCAATATTCCCACACAGGTGCTCGTCAAGTAATTACTCAAATCTATGATGTTCTGCTCAAAGTAGAAAACATCCTAACATTTATTAAGATCAATCTTACAATCATTGGTAAGTGCTATAACTTGATAAATTCCCCTTGACCTGTCTGTGAGAGTACGGTCTCATGTCTAGCATACAAACATGATCATTCAGCTGAAGTTTCATACATGCTGTGGCCATGATTCTGTTACGTCAGACCAAAACCTTTTCAAAACTTACAAAAACCTTTTGTTACTATTAGATTTAATAACTGCTTCAAATCATGTTCTCAGGCAATATTAAGTATTTTGCAACATTAATTGCGTTACTCCTGTGTAAACAATCAACAAAAAAATAAAATAATTGAGAACAATCCTGATAAACATTTCACTGGTTCCAGCTTGAGCTTGATTTCCAGCTCGAGTTTGCTGCTTCATATGATTGTAAATATATGTTAATATAATACCCCCAAAAAAAAGAAAAAATAATTTTTCTTTTAATAAAAGAAGCCAAACTTTTCAGGTGTTAGACAGGTGCTGTCAAAACACAAGCAGTGACACCTTTACCTAAGAACAGACAGTCTGTGACGGCTGTCAGAGATGCACTAAACACAGACATTGACCAGACATTTAGTTTAGTTTGACACTTGGCAGTTTTTGAAACTGAAAACTACGGCCACATCTGGGTTGGTAACAAAAAAAGCACTGAGGTTTGATACCCAGCCCCAGTTACTGTAAATATAAATGACAGTAGTTGTCAAAACATGTGGCCCACCAACACCTGAAAGTTCCATACAGGTGGTGCCACTGTTTGCAGACAAAGACCCATGTGTGGACACGTTGAGATAAGTGCTTTACCTGAACGTAGCTGTTTTATTCGCCCGTTGCTGCTGCTGATGTCCACAGGTAGGAAGTCTTTGAACCAGTAGATCTCTGGGTCAGGGTTGCCGCTGGCTGCGCACAGCATTGTAGCAGTGCGAGTTCTCTCCACAACCTTCAGCTGGGGCCCCATATCTATGGTGGGGAAACCATGAGGGATCTGGTCCTCTGTGACAAAGACAGAGACAAACAAATATTAGCACTCTGACAGCTGGACATGAAGATGATGGATGATGATGACAGTTAAGACTTAAGACAACCATCGGATGTGTTCTTCAGTCTGTGGTGAGATTTCCCTGTGCATCCCACCAGCTTAAGGTTGCAAGTTCGCCCCATGAAATTCAAACACAGTAAAAATCCAGCTCTAATGTAAATATTGCTGGGCCTCTGCATGACTAATCCTTCTGTGGAATTTCTCGTCATGGATCTGTGTGAGCGAAGGCGATGCAATTTCACCCCGAGTGGATCGCACTGTGAAAGAAAAAGGCCCCTACCATGATCACATAATCTGAAAAGCTTAGTGTGGTCAAATGCTGGTCCTGCCAAATTATGGGGTGGAACATAATAGCATCATGGGCTGAAAATCTCATTCCACACCTCTGTCTATGCTGCTGTGGACAGACGCCACAGCTGCCACAGATTTACACACACGGCTCCAACCCTCTCACACATCAGACGCGATTTTTTTGTAATCGTCACACCCAATAGGTGAGTGCAGACAGACTACGCACTTTACAATGTGCCTCTATTTCTCCTATAACAAAAGTAATGTGGACAAGAGGAGCCAGGTATTGAACCACAAACCCTGTGGTTAGTGATCAGGCCCAGACAAATCGAGCCCAAAGCATTCTACTTCAAAAAACCGTTTGAAAACTGTGTTTGCCTCAGTTACTTGAGTTTTGACCTTTTGGTTTAGGTGTTGCACATCTTTCAGAACACAGGACACACTAACAGGATGTGCTGGAATTAATTAGTAGTAATGCATCCTTTGAGGATAATAAGCTGTAGGCTAATTAATATATTCTATAAATTATGAAATCATTAAGTATTATATACTTTGCTTAGTGCAATAACTGTGTTTATCCTACCAGTGTTTTTACAGTAAATAAGCCTGGAGACAAAAGTATTTACAACAAAATAAAAAAACAATTATTAACCCTAACCGGCACTAAAAGTAGTCTTCTTTAACTATCGAACGAACTGCAGCAGCAACAAAGTCTGCAGGCAGCAGGAATCATTTAGCAGTGAGTGTGAGGGATTGTATCAGCAGCTGCTAAGTCCAGTCAGGTGGAGTCGAGTATCTGGGTTTGTAAGACTGAACAGTCTTTGCAGTGAGTGCAAACAGATACGACAAGCCGAGAGGGAAAAACATGATTCAGTCAGCAAGCTAAACTTTGTCCCAGTAATCATTCAGCCCGCCTCAGCAGTGATGGTCCACGTCTTTGCTGAATTTTAGATTAGCAGGGAGGCGGAGGAGGCAGGACAGTGCCACATATTTCTGAAACCTACGGGCGACGTCACGCATACGCTGTCTTTTCTTTTTACTGTCATTGGTCATGACACTTTTTGTAGAACACTTCTGTTTGCGGTGCATCTCAGAATACATGGTATGATGTTGGATTAAAATTTAATTATTGAATAAAAGTGCACTTAAATTAACAGAAACTATGCTGCATTTATACACATGCAATCTGCTGTTATGACACCAAACCAGTGGTAGATTTGCAACTTGTGTGCATGTGCATATATGTGAATTACTGAGGATGAAAAGAAGCTAAATTCTTTGAAATGATCATCAGTAACTGAGACAAGCCAACATGCGGTCAAAAACACATGAAGTCATTAATCTAGTCATTAATTCATGCTTGATGTTTATTGTATTTATTTATATTGTGTTGGACGGTTGTCTTTTTGATTCACAATCAGCCAGCCACACCAAACTATTGAGCAGTGTGGTTTTGGCAACCATTTTAGGGTTATGGGACTTGAAAATCATTTGAGTAGTGATTAAGCAAAAGGATAAAATATAAAATTTGTTGCATTTCTGGCTCTTCCACTTTGGGTTCTGGACTTATGTCAGTCAGAACATATTTAAAGATGTCAACTTAGGATTTGAGAAATTATGATGGGAAATTTTCTCTGTTTTCTGATGTTTTATTGACCAAAAGATTTAGCCATTAATTGACATAATCATTAATCACGACCCTAATGTCATGATATTACCCACCACCAAATAACTCCAAATAAAGATGAAAAACCTGGAGTACTTCAAAGAAACACATATAGTTTGCAAAGAACAATCTTCTGAATATAGAGGTTCTTCAGTTGGTGATGGTTCCTTGTAGAAGAGAAAGAAAAACAAAACCCCAGAGGCTACTTCCTGAAGATGTACCGGTACAGACCTAAAGAATCGATACAAAAGTTCATTTCAGTTGAGACTATGTCACCAAATCACATTAAACACAGTTCCTCTATTTCAGCCATCAGTCACAATCTACTGCTGATGTTACTTCACATAAAAATGATCCCCACAGTTCAAATTGTTCAATTCAATTAAAAAGAGATCACTGGTATCAGATCAGTACACGTTGAGTTGATGTATCAGAATCAGTCTCAGTGAGAAGGTCAGATCATTGCATCCCTACCTTCTGGCACAGCTCTGAGGATGACAATGTCACTTTGTCTGGACTGTGGTTCTGAAGAAGGATCAATCCTAATGATTTTAGTCATATCCTGACTGTTCCTCCAGCAGCACTGCAGGTTTACATTTATGACTTTTACTGAAATATCTGATGCTATGAAATAGATCAAAGATCAAATTCAAAGTTTGATTATCCGAAATCACAACACCTGTTTGTGTTACAGTAAGCAGATATTGTGTTTCATTTTTCTGTCTAATAATCGGTTTCAGTTATACGAGCCTGTGTTTAATGCATGTTTATTTACTCACTTCCTCAACCGTCCTTGTGGCTCTTGTAAATTCCGCCTGGACTATGTTTATGTTTATGTCTGGTATTCAGAAAAGAACATTTTCAAATAAGCAACCTGTGTCAACATGCCTCCATTTGCGTGATCCTCCCTGAAACGTACAATAACGGGATGCTCAGCTCTCAAACACTCGCACACATGGCGCAAACATCAAACTGTTCAAAACTGTATTTTGGTTTCTGCATTATGATTTTAAAAATGAACCCCACTCTGTCAGCGTTGAGGAGGTGTGAGCGCTGCAGAACAGCAGACTGTTGCCAGACGTGACGAAATGACAGCTGAGGATAGGGATGTTATGATCTACACACAAAGGAGACTGGGACTCACATTTCTCACTCATTCCTATAAATGACTGTAATCATTAGAAATGATGGTAATGACTACATGGCTACAAGGACATAATTTGCCTCTGCTATAAGCATGGGGAATTCTGAGGAGAATGACTGCATGGTAGTTTGAACCTACTCTGTAATTTTTGTTTGCCAGACACTTGTCAACACATGGAGGACATTTTCTATATCTTACTGCGAACATGATTTTTTTTTAACTTGCTAAGTTTTTTATGTCAGGTACTTGCGGGTGAAGACGTCGATTTATATTAAGACATTATGTTTATATGAGACATCAGAGATAGTGAGAGGATGTGCAAGCCTATTCTAATATGTGATGAGTAAGTTAAATATCGTGACATGTACCAAACTAGTGGACATAGAAAAAATATGATTTTCAAAAATTAATTTTACTGTTTGTTTTATCTCCATGACATTTCCTTACAAGCAGATGATCAATGTCTGCCTCTCTCTCAGGGCGGGGGTCTTTAGGGGTAAAAGCAGAAATAAAAACTGGAAACCTGAAGACTGATTTGAGATGCACGGTGTGTTGAGTTTCTCTAGTCATAAATCTATAATAAATATTGTGTTTGGTTTAGGTGCCAAATGAAATAATGAAAGTTTGGAGTGTATAAGGGCTAAACAGATAATGATAGAAGTATGATGGTCATTCCGATGCTCTATCATGTCCCATTAGTTAATGCAGTAGTTTCTAGGCTGACACCATTTGTTACACAGGTTTGGTGCAAACTTTAACTACTTTTGAATGGCTGAAAAATGAGAATGATCAAAAATATTCATTCAACATACCACATAAAGACATTAAAAATACATTACATTACATTAAAAATGTTTTTAAATGAGCAAATAATTATAAAAATGGGATTTTTTTTTGGTGATTAAACTGTACTATTTTTCTTGAAATTGGGGTGGAGCCCCCTTATTGTCAATATACAAGTCGTTCATCCTCTGAGTGCTCTCTGTCTCTAGTTTGTGATTGTACAGTTTCATGAGACTGTGATTATCACATTATTAATATATAGGATCAGTCTCAGCTTTACAAGCAGACCCTGGTGAAGTTATTTCTAAACTGTTTCAAAACTGACCCCAGCATTCAGAAATATTCAAATACACAATTTATACTGGATGCAAAAACCTGCATGGTTTCTGCCCAAAGCTGTGTGGGATTACAATAAAGGTGGCATGTATGTAAAGACTTGTAGGTACACACAGAACCCATTTTCATTCACATATTTTAAGGTGAGAAGTCACATCACATTACATCGCCAACATTTTGCCTGACTTTAGCATTATTTGACACCAACCATGTTATGTATTAGCATAACATGGTCGGTATGAACAGATGCCTCGGGTGTGCTTGTTTCATGTGACACCAGTATCTTGATCCCACCACAGCCTTCACATGACAGTAATGTCAGCCATGGAGGTCTGCATCTGAACAGGTTGAACCGTCTAACATGATGTTGAACTTCCAGACGTTGCAAATTCAGAAGTATGCCTTTTGATCATAATGGTGATTTCAATGTCAGTATTACCTTTCTTTGTTCTTGTAGTTGAATTAAATAACCATCGTCTTAAAAGGACAATGACACAGATTTTTTTCCACAAATGTCAGCATGCACTGTGACAAGCTCCCTGCGCCACACCGGGACATCTCCTAATAAAGAGCACAGAAAAGGCTGTGAGGAGGGGAGGTGACAGATAAAAAATTAAACTCCAGGGAACAAAAGCGAGGTGACAGCCAGGCTGCCTGAAAGCCGCTGGATGATTCCCAATGTTGAAAAAAAAAGAAGCTTCCTCACTCCTCATAGCAAGCAAATGAGACCAGTCATTTGTCATTGTTTCTGCTGGCATTAGTGTGCACAGGAGCAAAAACAAAAGCAAAGAAAGGGCACCTGTGCAGAGTTACTGTTAGGGAACCTGAGGGAGACCAGGCTGACCAGAGAGGCATTCAGATGTTCCTCTGTGTGTGACACCAGGGGAGAACAAAAAGTGTCCCATTAGGTTACAGATATATGCAGCCTATTCAGCCTGCTGCCGTCTGACAAGGGATACAGAAGTATCTGCTGCCACACCACCAGACTCCAAAGCAGCTTCTCTCAGGCTCCTCAACGCTATACACACTCCACCATTTGTAACTGACATGGAACTTTCTGGGTGTATACATGCATGGGAATATATGTAAAGAGCTATATGTATAAGTAACTGTATGTGTTGTTATTTTATTGAATCATAATTTAAACATTTGTATGTACAACGTGTTCTCGTTCCCAGCTTGTCAAATACAGTCTTGTCAAGTCTGGTCAGTGGTCCTGCGCTTCAAACTATGACCCTGTAGGTATAACTCCACCAGTTTTGCATGTGCACGGCTCCATGGTCATTTAGGAACAATACATTTGCCATGTCCAGTCAGAATTTCAAAATAAAATTTGCTGAGGCAACATTACTTTTTTTGGAAAACATCAAGGTCTATAATGCGGTATGTGACATAAGTAGCATAAGTTTTGGATTCACGTGGGACATGAGCAGCGGTGTCCTGGGTCAAAGTCCTGTGTTTGTTTGACCGATCCATTCACCTCAAACTCCTTCATGTTCATGTTCGTTATGCTACATCACCTAATTTTGACTCACTGACCGCCTGCCCTTACCCCACTGCCCACCCCCCTCGGGAGATGCTACAGGACTCTGTTCCAGGATCAGCAGGCCCGGGAACAGCTTCTTTCTCTAAGCAGTCACCTTGCTGAACTCTGTGATAGACCCCACACAAACAGCTTAGAGAGAACATATAGGGGACGGTAGGCATCCCTGGAGAGCTCTTCACACCTTACATCCACCAACAACTGTAATCTTACAGGGTTGATTTTAGTTACAAATAAATAAGAATGAAAAATAATGAGGAAAACAAGTCCATTAATCCACGGATTCTCTTTCTGTGTGTCTGGGTCATTTGTCTGGCTACATACCTGCAGTGCACTCCCAACAGCACTGGAGAACGGAGCTAACAGCAACCTACAGCTTCAGGTGCTTAGCCAAGTTAAAAAGATACAGTACAAAGACATGATCGCAACAGAGCGGCATGGTAGACAAAGGGCCAGAGAAAGAAAGAAAGACTGATGTGTTTGCTTAAGTTAAACTGCTCATATTTGGTCTTGACAAACAAAAAGTTCAAGTTGTAGCTGATTTATTGGTGATTAAAACAAGGCTGCCATGACTTAAACTCACATGGACCTTTGATCTCAGCACTAATCTAAAATCCCACGGAACACCTACACCACCATTTCATCAAATATCCATCACCCTGGGATGCCATTATTTTATTTGTTTTTCTCTAGTGCAAAGGATTAGAGTGAGGGATTAAAACATACAAATGTCTTATATGTTCTGAGTGTATTCATTGTTTCTGTACTGATTGACCAAGGCCCCCACTGTTAATATACGCTAGCCGGTTTCAACGTCAGCAGATCTACCTCACTCAGGTTGCTTCAAATAAATGTCACTCTCCAAAGCACCACATTTTACATTTTTTTTCAAGGTTTGGATCTGATTTTTTTGTGCAGTTTCGAGTAAAGTTTAGTCTTTGCTGGAAAATCCTTTTTGGGAAACATGAGAAGCAACAACATGTTCAAGATTCACTCATGTACTGTGTGCTGACTGAATCGCTGTTTTCCCAAGGAGCTGATACCGCCTAGGAATCAGAAGTGGCTTTGCATTTATTTTAACAGACTCAGACGACTGGAAGAAACATCATTATCGTCATCCTGAAACCCTGTAACCTCCATCTGGTCTCAGATGACGTGGCCCCAACTAATAACTCGAGAACTGAATCTTCAACACGCTCCATGACAATGGAGTAAAGCTAGTTACGCATGTAGGATTTTGCACCCCTCCCAAGACACCTGATATTCATGCATGAGCTCTGAGAGGGGAGTAAATGAAAGGACTTCACAGTGAATGTAGCTGTTCCAAAGACTGCACAGACACACACTAGAGAGGGGAGGAATTAGTGTGGCTTTTGAAAGAGACTCTACAACTTAATCCACCGACTCAAAAAGGGAGAAAACTGAAATTGAGCGGCAAAGTTTGGACGAGATGCTGAAAGACAAAAAGAGCAGTCAACGTGCTGCAGCTGACTGGCTGTCAGTCAAAGAGTGTTTACATACAGAATAATAATGTAGTAACTGTCCACTCCTATCCGTCATTCTGCCCTGCCTCTTCTTTATATAAGGAGAACCGGTAACCCAACACTCCTCTTGTGTCTTCAGAAAACTGTGAACTGAAACTGAAAAATTCAAGTTTTCAGAGATTTGAAAATATAATCACAAAAAAACAACCTGCCTGATATAAACTTTCCGTGCTCGTTTGGAACTCTCAAACCATACTAGATTTTTCCCTTTTAATACGACAGTCTATCACTTTGTGGAAGCTTAACAGCTTCGCAAACACCACCTCAGACAACCTCTAATATTCAGCTCCGCTCAGACTCTTCATTGAGCGCTTGAGTAATTCACTTTCACTTTATTCAGTTGAGGAAGTGGATTTTCTTCACTCTCAAAAAGGCACTTTGCCTAAAAGCGTCTGATATCAAATCCACAGAGGGTATATTGAGAAGGTAGACTGCTCTATTATTAGGTGAACTGCATTTTCAATTTACACTTTGAATTGAGTCAACTGTAAAGTGAATGGATCCAGAGGTGAGTCCCTGTTGAGTCTGCTAAGGCTTTCCTGACAGCTGATGCAGAACAGCTTCAATGTTTGCACTGCAATAATGTGAATATACTAATAAATAAAGTATGAATATTTTGAACAAAAGCATGTCAACAGTCAAACATCTTCCCTCTATTAAAAATGAAGTCAGAGAAAATGCACATGTGGGCATAAGTGACTGTCCTGCATAATGGGGTTACAGTGGTAAGTGCAAATCAGTTTAACAGACGACAACTCAAATATTGAAGGAAATAAAAAGGTACCACAAACTTAATACTGTGAATTTGTAACCAAATATCAGAAACTAAATCCGTATTTGCGTTGGTGGTCTTGCTGAGCTCTGAAATGTGCCATATTTGTTTCCAGGTTTGGGTTTTAAAACACAAAAAGAGGTCCAAACGTTGAACACCGCTGTCACCTGGGAAATGTAAGAGAGTCTAAGATTCCTGAGGCTTTCAAAAAAACTTCAATGAAAGAGAAACCATCTCAAATACGACTTGAAGTCCAACTGAAAATGAAAAAAAAAAAAAAAAAAATAGTCCCCGGGCAATGCTTGTAGCTCATAGAGAACCCCACAGCATGGAAGCCATCATGTAAAGAGATTGAGAAATATAAAAAATGCCTTAGCTCCTACATACCAAAGATGTTCCATGATGTTTCTGTAGGGATTACTACAGCACAATGTCCTGTGTGAAATTTGAGTTACTGCTTGTTGGTGTTGTTGTACATTATAATTTTTATCTAATGCATTATATTTCACTGCAATGCAACTGGACTGCCAACAGTATGGTCGGATATTCTGGTGTGCTATGCTAGGCTAATGTAGCCTCGAGCCTCATGCAGAGATGAGGAGCAGACTACAGACTTTTTTTTTGTCATCTTCAAACCTGACATCAGACATTATCAGACTTCAGTTCCCTGTGGAGCCACAAGAGGCTTTAAACAACTTTTTTCCCACATATGCACTAAAACCACGAGCTTCTGAAGTTGAAAGTTACCTTCCATTTTGAATTTCCATTAAAAACATACATAGACAAGTAATCTGCCTCTCTGGCTGCAGATTTATGGTGACCGGATGAAAGTAACATTTCGTTTGGTGAGTCATTTGGACAATAGTTCATAGAATGAGACCAGCTTTGAGAAAGACGTTATCAGTGAGGATGAGGACTCTTTTTGCCTTTCCAGAGACAATAATACGTCACTCAAACTGCTTATTTGTAGTTGGAGGAATGCAAGACAGAGAACCAGCAGCTGTGACACAGACTGCAGGTCAAAGTAACACATGGTCGCATCCAAGAAGAGGAATCTGCAAGTGGAACAAGGAAGAAATTCTTGAAATGGACAGGGATTAACCTGGGCATGGTTTAGACAAACTGAAAGTCAAAATTATTATTTTTACTTCCTAGGCTGCATGTACACACACACACACACACACACACACAGAAATGACATATAATACAACAAGACAAAGGAAACACCAGAAACATCCTGTTGAAGTGGCAGGTCAGACGTGTTAATAAGTTGATACCATTAACCTGGGAAATACTCAGAGTTATTTAGTCTGATATGGGTTGATCAGAAGTTATTATCTTATATATTTATTAAAAACTATTAACAGAGCAGCCTCAGAATGGACGTTCAAAGAAACATTAACGTTAAGAGAGAAGTACTCACTTCACAAGTTCTTTGACACAGATATTGACACATGATACTCGTACTCATCATCGGTAACAGATGCTTGTTTTAGCTGAGTACTCGCTCAACCCTGGTGAAAGTGGTAACAATGAATCTATCAACTCTCTTGAGTATCTGCTTTTCATTAGCAGGTAGTGAAACGTTTATAGAGTTTGCTTCTTTCTGACAAGTCTCCGGCAAAGGTTCCCATCCCATGTTTTCCATCCTCTCATGGTATAGTGGGCTGTGAGGGAGGAGTGAGCTGTACTGTACAGTAGGTGGGGGTGGGATTTTCTGCTGAACACTAGAAAGTGAGCTTTCAGCAGCTGGCCAAGTAATCACAGAGACACTTGTATCGATCATCTGCCCAATCAACCTCTCACCCGCGGACGATGGTCACTGTGTGCTGTGCAAGGGTGAAGACCTCACTTTCCCCCTCTTTAAGTTAATGTTTAATACACTGTTATGGGCAGTAAAAACTGCAGCCTGGGTGCATCACTGCTCAGTGTAATGGTGTAAAGCAGCCTGTAAGACCAAAAGACTTGTGCACACTGAGCTCATTGTTCTGCTGTGACAGGGTGTTTTGGCTTTCGGCTGTAATGAAGCAGCCACATCTCTGTGAGCGCAGAGAGAAATCTGATCAGGCTCGATGGTGACGTGTCAGGGTAGGGTAGGGTACGGTGGAGGGTGGGGTGGGGTGGTGTTGGAGGTGCATACAGAAAATAGGTCTTCATACAAGTAGGCTGGATTTACAGGCCTGAGGGCTGTCAGGGAGCTGCGTGTGCAAACACACAGGAACACAGACTGAAACCCACAAATATGAGAGCGCTTGTTCACTTACGGGACAAGATAAAAACTAAACGGACAAGGCAGGAACAGACTCGTCAACAGAAATAAAAACAACTTCAACAAATTATTGAAAGTTAAGGCAAACAACAGCCATCAGCAAATTAAAATGAAGCGCTAATTATCATTGTTGCTGATCTGGGAAATCTGGTGTCTCCACTCAGAGCATCTGAGCTGTTACATCAGCATCAGCTGGTCTGGACAATCACGAAGTGAACTAAACACCTCAGTGATCACACACCTGCACAGTGTAAGCTTATTATATAAAAACAAAAACGAAACATTGCATATTTTTACTTTAGATTATTAATATTATTCAGGGGACGCTCTGATAACTCCCCATGTGCCAGCTAGTGCTGTGGTTTTTGCCTCAGTGGCCTGGGTTTGGCTCACTCTCGCCAATTTCCTGTCTGCCTTCAGCTGTCGCTATCAGTGTTAACTCTTTAACCTTTAGCTACATTCTAAATGTCCAGTAAAACACAGAACACAGTACACAGCATGATGTGGACCAATGCACAAAAGACATGTGCTGCATGTCGGGGCTCTGGCCAACAGCAAAATGATACAAGGTCGGTTTACAGTGGCACAGTTTGATTGTAAACCAACTGTAGACATAGTGCCAAGTGACTAAGATGATTCTTCAAATGCCAAACAAAACCTCTTTATATTTAAGGATGGATCAAATAATGACAGGTATCACTCATAGTGATAAACCTGCAGGGAACTAGCAGGTCTGTGGAGCTGGGGGGCAACAAGTTGTTCTGTTTAGCTCAGCCTCACCACTCTCATCAGCGTCATTTCCAACAAAAAGCTTGGATAAACTCACGAGAGGCTAAAGCAGAGCAAGAAGCAATTTCAATATTGGTGTCAATTATCATTTGACAGGTGGCCATTAACACCACTCCAAATGAATAATAATGTTGCTCCGCCTCCGCACACATATTCACCATTTCAGCTGGTGTGATAATATGTAGATGTTTTGTCAAAAACTTCAAGAGACCAAAAAAACTGAACAAAAAACAAAATATGGATGCAGTCATGTGCAAACAATGCTCTACTGCTGATTGAGCTGCTGGATCAGAAAGCATTAATATTAGTGGTTTCAGAAGAAAATGACACTGACAAACCTGTCAGTGATACCTGTCATCTTTTCAATCCGTAGAAGGACTTCAAAGTTCAGGATCCAGAGAGCTTGGGACATTTAAATAGTATTCATGCTTGTTTGCTTTCCCCCCACCCCAGAAAGTAATCAATAATCGATGTCGTCACATGTTGCCGCCATTTCTTTCAACAACTTTCTTGTGGATGTGTTTGTGATTAGCTGGGGAAGAAGAAATCTCCTGAAGGTTCGCAGTCCTGGTTCAGAGAGACTGACTTTGGCAGATGAGGATCACTTACACTCAGGACTTTCCCAGACTGACTGTGGCTGCGAGGGAATACTTTGGACGTGAAACAATTGTGCTCACGATGCAGGATTTTAGCAGAGAGGCTATACTGTTTCATCTGTGCCAGTGTAGAGCACGTTGCCTCTGCACATCCCATGATGAATTACATGAAATAGGCTGATATCAGTTTAAATGCAACAATGTCTTGTGCCGTGCAGGTGATCTCACCCACACATATAGACAGGGAGCTAGCTTGCTATGCAGGAAGACGGCATCCCAGCTCATAATCGACCAGTCAGAAATTTGCATGTGGGGTGGTTTCTCTAACCACAAGAAACAGCCACCAAAGAGCACCAGAATAACCGAGCACGTCATTCAGAAGTCTTGAATCAGACAAAATAGTCGCCAGAGCAATTTAGTGAAGTTATACAGCTTTTTATTGAGAATCTGTCGAAGCTGACGGCCATGAATGGACATGAAGTCACTAGATGAGTGTACATCTAACTGTGAGAGTAGAAATCAGACTGTGATCTGTGATTGTGTGTATATGCGGTAGTTTCATGACATGATACAGATAAAATTCACGCATGTCGGATAAAATGGTGAGATTTATTTTTACAGATCATTACTGCCTTTACAACACAGGCTATAACCTTTGCAAAAGACACACAGCATTTTATAGGAATGCCCATGACATGATTTCAGTTTTTGTTTTTGGAATCTTGCTTAATGTTGTGATTTTATGTAAATCTATTCAGCATCAGAGACTGCATGCTTTTAATGTGGCTCAGAGTGAGACATCTTGCGAAACATGTCATGACATGGTATCACACATAGAATTATGAGTTCATCAACATAAAAGAGCAATTTGTTCACTGTCAGAAGTACTCTGGTCATATTGAAAGAATGTATTTCAGTGATCAGAGTACTCCCCTTGTTATTTACTACAGGTCTGCTTCCTTGACCTCAAAGCAGCTTGAAAATAATTATCAGCTTTAGGAGCAGTTAGCCAATGTCAGCCTTGACAGCCATTAGAGCCCACCCAAGCAGACTTTTGGCATTCAAGGAGCGCCACAACATTTGCCTCAGGCCAATGGTGCTTCAGCAATGCCAACATTTCACCAGTGTGAAGTGGGCAGACAGAGAGTGACCTGAAAGGTTTGGAACAAGAGACAACATGCCTCTCTGAGCATTATAATTTCTCAAAGACAGCTCTTCCCCATCTCCATCCATCAATATAATCAAACAGATGCCAGACTGTCTCTCTGGGTGGAGCTATATGCTGTTAATAAGATCTTCCTGGCAAATTAAAAGAGCCAGAGAGCAACTCAGTGAGAGGAGAGAGGAGGGCAGCAGAGGGCGGGCAGGATGAGGCAGAGAAGGAGAGATCTTGGCAGGGCACGTAGAACATTTGCCCAGAGCAGCACCAATTAAAAGCAACAAGCAGCTCCCACATGTGCTGTGTACCTTTCTAATGGGTCGACATTTTGTCCAGTTGGGAGAGGAAAAAACTTAGTTAACAAGTGGATATTTCTGCCAGCTGGTGGCACTAAAAGGAAGATCAGAGTGGTCAACAAAAACCACTAGATTCATCATCCTGATTCTGATCATCAACATCCACAACAAATTTACAGAACCTCCAGAGAAGCTTTTGGAGGCCGGTATAGATTCTACACCTCTCTGTGCTTTGGAGATGTTGAAGACCGCAGTCTAAACACCCCAAACAGTTTTGTCCTGTCTTGGATGAAATCTGACGATCGTGACAGGTCGTCCACAGATTATAGCTTTTGCGACCAAAGCCATCCTGCATTAGCATTTTGACAGTGTGTGAAAAATCCACACAGGTGGATAGAAATACCACAAATAGCGTGCATATGTTATGTGCCACTTTAGAATAAGGTAAAGAAAAAAAAATGACTGTGCAAACAATGTGCAAAGCTTGCTTAAAGGTACAGATGGGACATGACAAAATCATCTGCATGTACACTATAGTCACACACACACACGCATAAACACACACACAACCTGTTCAGTGCTTTCTCCCCAGGTATCAGCACACAGGCCTGCCAGAGGACTGACCTTCACCTGTTTTCATCAAGAGTGAATAGTTGCAAGACTTTATTTGCATTTCTCATTTATCTCTGCCCGCCTCCGCTATTACACACATGTACACGAATACAAATAATTGAACGTACACACAGGGAACCGTACCCCGCCCTCCATCTCCACATACACATCTCCTAATAAGCTGTTAATAGGAGCTTTCTGAAGCAGAGTCTTTGAAGACAGAGCCCCTCACAAAGCCACAGCTTTACAGCTCTGGCACATCTGCATCACACCAATCAAATGATTGCATTTTTAATTATGTGTAATACAAGGTTAAGAGTCGGTATGCAATGTGCTCAAATACTGGCACTGCATGTAATCCATGATGATAATGGTGAGAAGTGATGTGAGAATATGATCATCAGTGGGGGAATAACACCACAAAAGAGTGATCTGATTACAGAGAAACAATCACCACCATGCACATTGGATACTTGCAGTCTCCATGTGAATAACCTTCGCCGTGTGTCCTTGGACAATTTCAAACAATTTCAATTTTTTTTTTTGCTCCTTTCTCACCTTAACAAATCTATAAGTAATCTTAGTTTTGTGAAAAGTAGCTACTTAAAAGCAGCATATGGATATCTTGGCCGCTACTTACCACTACTGCATATTTAGAATTAAAATCATTAAAACATTTATTAATACTGACCAGATGTCATCTTTCATCTTGTTAATGTATTCAAATAGAGATCGAATTTGCAGGCGAAAATGACAAAAACTATTTTTTTTATTGTATGACCTTGATCTTAAGTAAAACTGTATGATTAATCCATGAGAAATTTTCATTAAATATTTCATAAATTTGCAATAATTTGCGAATTTGGAAGACCTAAGCATAACTTTTGACAACACCCCTGCCCCGGCAGGGTGTCCACAAAATCGTCTCTTTGTGCCTGTCTCCTTGCGTCCACAGGTGATCCACTAAACTCATACCTCACGAGTTGCCTGCCATCCGGGGACTGCTTGGACCATCTTCATTATCAAGCAGCACTTCTGGTGGTCAGCGATGGAGAAGGAGGTGGGGGAATATGTGGCTGCCTGCCCTGTCTGTGCGAGGAACAAGGTCTCCCGGCAACCTCCAGCGGGTCTTCTGCAACCCCTCCCGGTGCCCCATCGTCCCTGGTCTGACATCTCTTTGGACTTTGTCACAGGTTTGCCCCCATCTGATGGTAACACTACCATCCTCACCATTGTTGACAGATTCCCCAAGATGGTACACTTTGTGCCTCTCTCCAAACTGCCCTCTGCCAAAGAGACGGCAGAGATTCTGTTGTATCATGTCTGTCGTCTTCATGGTTTCCCCAGGGACGTGGTGTCGGATCGGGGTCCACAGTTCGTGTCTCAGTTCTGGAAGGCTTTCTGCACCCTCATAGGAGCCACTGCCAGCCTGTCCTCGGGGTTCCACCCTCAGTCTAATGGACAGACCGAGAGACTCAATCAGGAGTTGGAGACGGGTCTTCGTTGCCTCGTCTCCCAGAACCAGAGATCATGGAGCAAGCACCTCATTAGGGTGGAGTATGCGCACAACACACTTCCCAGTTTCTCTTCTGGTCTCTCTCCCTTCCAGTGTGCATACGGATACCAGCCGCCATTGTTCCCAGAGTCTGAGGTGGGGGGGGGTACCATCTGCCCAGGTGCTCATTCGCCGCTGCAGGAAAATCTGGGCTGGGGTCCGCCACATACTGCTCCGTAGCACTGCTTGGAGCAAGAAAGCTGCAGATCGGCGCCGGACGCCAGCTCCTTCATATCGACCAGGAGATCAGGTTTGGTTGTCGACTCGGGACCTGCCACTGAGGGTGGAGAGCCGTAAACTGGCCCCACGGTTTGTCGGATCCTTCCCCGTCTCCAAAGTCATCAACCCCGCTGCAGTTTGCCTTTGGCTCCCCAGGTTCACAAGGGTCCATCCCACGTTTCACATCAGCCGCCTGAAACCAGTTAAAGAAAGTCCTCTGGTCCCAGCCTCCAGATCCCCACAACCACCCTGAGCCTTGTGCACACGGTTAAGCGGCCGCTGGCGGTTCGGAGGAGGGGTCGGGGATATCAGTATTTGGTGGACTGGGAAGGTTACGGTCCAGAGGAGCGGTCATGGGTGCCGGCCAGCTATATCATCAATCCGACCCTCATCAAACACTTCCATTGGCGCCATCCGGATCTTCCTGGGACGTCCGGTGCCGTCCCTTGAGGGGGGGGGGGTACTGTCACAGTTAGTCCCCGCTTCGCCTACTCCAGTCTCCCAGTTTCCCGCCTTGTGTTTGTCATGCCCCCAATCACCTTCACCTGTGTATTTAAACCCTTTGTTTCCCTTCCTGGTGCCAGATTGTTAGTGTACCATGCGCACTTTCAGTTTCTCTTGTGTGTTTTTGGACCCTGCTTTTGCTTTGCCCTTTTGGATTGTTTGCCTGCCTTACCTGACTGAACTCCTGTGTACCGAACCTTTGCCTGTGATTAAAGACTGGTTACCTCCTGTATCTGCCTCTCGAGTCCTGCAGTTGAGTCCTGTGTCCGTGCCGTGTAATAATAACAACTAGAGGGGATAAAGGCGATATGGCATTATTGACAGGCGACTCAATGAAACACACCATTACCTTGATTTCCACAGAGGTACATATTAAAAAAAGGGGTTTGGAGGGTGGGAAGACCCTGAGTCAGAATTTATAATTACTTGCAGTGGCCTGAGGCATGTTCTGTGGCTGACACAAACAAAATGTTTTCTTAATGTAGAGCAGTAAGTTAGCTAATTAAAGCAACAAATGAAATAATGGAGAGCACTGCAGTAATGAGTTATCTTTGGGTTGTTCAGGTAAATGTTGCTCCAATGATGAGCGGTCTTCTGTTAATAAAATGAATGAAAATGGCAGAAAAACATTTGTGTGTCTAAAAGCTGAAATGTCAGCATGTGGCCAGTTTATGAGTCAATGGTATTGACCAACAATCCCTGCAGATAGAACCCTGCTTATGTAATGAGTTTTGACCCAGCCAGATCCCATTTACATCCTCTTTTATTCATTAAACTATTAACTATTTATGCAATGCATATGGTGAAACCAAGCGGCAACCTGCGTGGCTGGAAAATTAAGCCAATGTGGAAATCCTAAAAACTGTAATTCCTCGAGAAGCCACTTGAGGCTGGCTACAGAACATTTAAACCTCCATAAGCGCCCATGTTAAAATGTCCAACTTCACAGCAGAAACATGTTTACAGCCTGGTACAAAAAACAGTTTTGGTCTCTATAGCTAATTTTATTGTACAACTGTACTGAGTGTAATTTTTAGTTTTTGTATTTTTTATTAAACTTGGTTTAATAAAACTCAGATTAAAGTTACGCATAACACAATACACGCTTTCAGTGACCATTGTGCTGCCTCCTGGGCTTATCTCTATTCATTATGGCTGACTACAGTAAAGTGACTTAGCTACCTCTAATAGCATGCACTTTTCCGTGGCTGCAGCAAAATGCTGGTTCTCACTTTACTTATATCGTACATGGTCCTAAGATGTTACTGTTAAGTACTGCACAGTAAGGCAAATGCTCTCCTAAGTGCAACTGTCACTCAACAATAAAGAACAAAACAAAATGAAACAATATAACACAATATAACGCACGAAACATGCATGCTACAACAATCAACAGGTGCTGATGCTCCATTGAGCATTGCTCCATTCTTTCAGTATAACGTTCCCATGGTGATCATTAGAGTCACTCTGTTTTCTGATGCCACTGCAGGTGACTTCCTGACAGATGGCCTTCACAGCATGACGAGAAAGTTAAAGAAAGTCTCCACGTGTTACAAATGACATTACTGAACACACAGGAGTGTGTTTCAGATCCTCTGTGGAGCTCTGACTGAGAACTTAGTCTAAGTAGATAAATAAAGTAATTCTCAATGTCACCAGGGACTAAGGCAGAGATCAGACGGGAGGGCCAGTAAAAAAATAAACAGCTATTCTTACACGACTGAAATCTGATGCCTTTAATTGCTTCTTTATCAGCCTGCAACACCCAGGCACTGTATGTCTTGTGTGGGTGTGTGTGTGTGTGTGCGTGTCTGTCACTGTATCTGCTGTGCCTCTGTGTACTTAGGCTATATTTGCCCATATGAGCTTGTGAGGCTGGAAGCTGAGTGTTGGGCCTGTTGAGGGGCGATAACCAGCAAAGGAAGATGGCAGATAGTTGAGTCTGAAATCTCTTTACTGCAGAAGCCGCTACAGCAGCATATACTGTATATGCCCTCTTACAAGAACATACACTGGATTGGGGAAGGAGAAGCAATCCCTACAACACTTTAATCTGTGCTTATTTGTGAAATAAGCATGCATTGTGCACAGATCTAAAAGTAAGATTCAGCTAGTGAAACGAATGCCTGCTTGGGAGTTCACGTTCTGTCTTTTCAACAGTTTCCATCACCAGAAAGAATCAGCACTCTCCCAAGGCAGCTACCTCCTCTGCAGACCACGTTCACTCACAGGTTGCAATGTTTCCTTTGAGAACTACCTATGTGCACAGAAATACGCCCGTATGTGCACGTTGGTGTGCGATTGGGTTTGCTGAAGGGCATGAATATGTGAGGTAAACCTCCAATCTGAATGTGTTCAGTCGGGGGTTTCAGTGCTCAGTGTTCCAGAACTGCAGCTCTGTGCAGAGGAGTGGGCCGGCCGGCAGACCAGAGCTGTAGCTATAATTGACATTGCTGCTTTAAAATGAAGGAGGATTTTTCCTCTTTAGAGAGCATTATGCGCCCGATGGTGCTGCTATCCATCATTCTGAGCAAGGTGGTTTTGACAGTTAGAACAGGATATCTCCTTTTATTCAACCCGAGTGAGGCTCAGCGCAGCAGGCCTTTGCACACAGACCCACAGCCTGCAGTACAACCACAGAAGATAATTACATTCTTGACAGAAGACTAAATGGTTTGTTCATATGACTTGTTTAAATCTCTTTGTTAGGTTAAGCAGGGACATCAGCACATATACTGTATATTATATATAGATTATTGATACTAAATGAGTCATCATAAGACAGAAATACTGTGAGCTATTACCCTGTTTCAAACTTTTAATAAAGAATTAGACATCGGTTAGAAAAGGCGCTGGAATAGAATTGAAAAACTGTGGCCAAGATTTTCAATGAATAGCTCATGGAGGTAATGTGGTTTTGGTAAATAGCACAGAGTGGGAGGTCCAAACCAACATCAGATACTCTTGAAATTTGATCGAGATAATAATGGTACCCAGAGGATGAGTACAACCACACATGCCAGTGTTTGTCTCCCAAATGGTGCCACATCAAACACCTAGACAAAAACTTTTGGTTAAGGTTAGGGTTAGGGTTGATCCTGGTATGATTAAAGGAAAACTGTGTCGAAGTCACACAAAGTCCGACCTCCTACCCTACAAGGCTCCTTAATGATATCACACTATTTCTGCTTTTGATCCTGAAGATCAAGTTTTCTGTTTTGAAACTAAGCAACCAGAGGGTCAGTGAGATGTACTTTTGATGAGAGAGAGATGGGTATCGACTAAAAACTAAAAAAACCCTCCAGATGGGAACTGGGGACACAGTTCATGCACCTTAACACCACAGCTAGGGCAGCTCAGTGAGATTGTCTGCCATCACCTGATCACCTGACATCACCTACACACACGTCTGTCTATGAAGACATCCAGTGCAGAAACCTGTGTGCATCCCCTGTCCATGTCTTTAAACATATTATTCAAATAACTATATCATAACTCATTTGGCCACAAGAAGTATTTCACAGGTAAACAGGTCATATTATATTTACTTCGATGCCCATACAAGTATATGTTACCTCTCAACTGTTCCGCCTCACCAATGTGCGACGCTTGGCTCTGCCACCCACAAAGAGTAGATCTGCTCTATAATAAAGTGTCCTGAAATAACTTCTGTCATGATTTTATTTTAAATATAAATAAAAGTGAATTGTATTCGGCTCCAAAGATTTATGATCATCCAGAGGATGAATCAAAACTTTTATAGTGACCCCCTGACCGCTCTTCTGTCGTCTACTATGGAGCACAATTTTCCAGTTGTATTCAAGATAATAAGTGACTTTTTCACTCATTTTGAATGTCTGTACTGTGGTGTTCTATGAAGACCACTACAACCCAGGCAGGTGTTTAGCTTTATCTTTTTTCAATATTTCTCATTTCAAGACTGTCACATATAAACTCTACATAAGGATGTGACTGCTGCGGGACTCTGCATGTGTCCTAAAACTGTCAAAAAAGAGAATAGTGAAATCTTTTCAGCCCTGATGCTCCTGTAAAATACTGTTAGCATGGAGCTTACTTAGCTTTATATGTGTGCCTCTGTTTCTCTGTTTAATCTTAACTGTTTTAAGGCTACCAGCACCACGACTATACATTTTAAACAGCTGCGTGCGAGTGCATTTTCATGAGCTGATTCAGACTCACGCATTTACTGCCAACATGAGCTCTGGTGTGTTATGCAAACACTCAACTTGACAAATTAAAAAAAAAAAAAAAAATGTTGTGCTTTAAATGCAAATTTTAAAAGAAGCCTCTTGCAGTGCTTTAATAATCACAGCTCGTTTATCACTCTTAATCACTGGAACAGGAGGGTATGGCTCAGAGCATTAACCTATAAGCTGACAAATCAACCACATGATCATTGTGTAGGATGCAAAGTCAAGTGAGTTTTATTTATATGTCCCAGAATCACAAATCACAATTTTCCTCAAGGGGCTTTACAATAGTATAGTGTACACCATCTGTCCATAGACCGTCAATTTGGATAAACTTCCCCCAAAAAAGCAGGAAAAAACAGAGAAACCTTAGATGAAACCTTGGATGCTGTATAGGATTCTCACTCCTGTGTGTGTGTGTGTGTGTGTGTGTGTGTGTGTGTGTGTGTGTGTGTGTGTGTGTATTTACACCAGCATCCTGCTCACTCTAATTACCAAGGAGAGGGAACCCACAGCAGCTCCCACAGGGTTCCCGTCACAGTCAGCCGCCATACCAGGCTCCTCTGTCCAAACACAGAACAGCTGCCAGGGCTGACACAACACACACACACACACACACACACACTCACACACACACCATTAGTATAGAATGATGCTGATGATCCTCCAGCTACAGTATTTATACAGGCTGATTGTCTTTTGCTGCTGAAACTGTTGTCACAATAACAAATACTCCAATCCTATTGTCATAGTCATTATGCGGTAAATCCAAATTTAAAACTGTTGTTGTTTCAGTAATGTAATGTAAAATGTATTTCACAAGTTCAAATGTCATTTGACAGCATCACCACCAGAGGGCATTCATTTTCACCATGGTGACAGTGTCACTTTAGGTAACACTTTGCCAGTGGACTTCCTCACAAACTGATCCTAGATATTTCAGATTGGCAGTCACGCGTCTTACAAACATCGGAGCCCCACAGGGCTGTGTGCTCAGCCCACTCTTGTTCATACTGTACACCCATATCTAAAAAGCCCACGGAGAGAACTCTGTTGTAAAGTAGTAGTAAGAGCAAATCTTGCAAAATGGTTTACAGGGAACAACCTACAGCTTAATGTCGGTAAAAAAGAAGAACTGATCATTGATTTTAGAAGGAAAGGCCGTAAGTAGAGCAGGTGAACAATTTTTCTGGGAATTAGAATCACAGAGAACCTGTTGTGGTTGTCTTGCTCAGTTGTCGTGGACTGTATTTCTTAGGGAAACTTAAGAAGGCAAAATTCCCATACCAAGTATCCTGTCAACTTTTACAGAGGAACAACAGAAAGCATCCTGAGTGGGATGTGCAT
The DNA here is from genome assembly GCA_036365135.1 of Miichthys miiuy. Lineage (NCBI taxonomy): Eukaryota > Metazoa > Chordata > Actinopteri > Sciaenidae > Miichthys > Miichthys miiuy. Next base: position 23,738,043 of record CM071609.1, read on the forward strand.
GGTCCAGGACAGGAGGGCTTTGCAGCAGGTGATTAAAACCAACCTCAATATTGGTATCCACTGCTGTACCACCAGACTGCAGAGCAGCTTCTTTCCTGTGAGACTCAACTCATCTTCAACAATGAATAATAGTAATACAACTGTGGCATTTTGTTGTGCACCATGACATATGGAGTGCAATTCAGGAGCAACTAATGGTGGGTTAATTTTCAGATGTTCAAGGTTCAAGGAATCTTTATTATTAATGAGGGGCAATTCGTTGTGCAGCAGCAGGATGCAACATAAATAACTACAAACAAACAACAACCATCAGCTAGACAAAACACATACACACTACACAAAAGTTCCACATCTCACATTGAGTTATGTGTGGTATGTTATGATGTGGGCTAGGAACAAGTAAAACATGATGACCTTGGTTCCATAAAAAGAGTAATAGTATTCTAAGTAAAAAACTATAGCTACAGCTAGCTAGCTATATAAATTGTTGTCTTAGTAATGTATACCCAAATTAAAAGTCAGTAATTAGTGTCTCTGATTGTGACCTGATTCTTGTATTTGCATATTTATGTCTGTGGTCTGTAAACAAAATGTTAAAATTCTACATTCAGTAAATTAGCTCTGATTGGGGTCTTCACAGGCTCTAATCAGAGATCCAGTACGACAACTAACTACCACCACCACCACTAATCATTAATCATTAATCATTAATCAGAACAGCATACCTGAGCAGCAAAACCCAGGGCAAAAAAGATAAAAAATAAATAAAGCACTCTTGTGACCTACTGTAGAGAGTTTATGAAAATGTGTCAAGTCTTCTCTATCTGGATTTTGGCAGCTGAATAATGACTGAAACTCTTTAATGAATAAATCAAAGTAGGGGCATTATTCTTTTCTTCTTCTTATTCCTTTCAGAGTAACAAAACACAAGTCAAATAAATAAGTCCAGTACAGCATGGTAGCAGTTCTTAGCAAACAGAAACCTGCTGATTAAAGTTGGTCACAGGTGGACTTATGGGCCATCTGATCAGATTTCAGTACTGTCTTATTACCTTCCTTAGTTTGACAACAAATTATTACAGGTGACACCCTGTTAGTTTCATATTGTTGGAATCTTAGTCCCATGAATACCTGCTGGAGCTCCCACTGATAGAGCAATAGGACTTGACTGGGTTGATGTGCTTGAGCAGCTTGCATACAGCCTGGAGCATCTGTGTCTAATGTGTGAGTCTATAATCCATTAACTGGATGACTTAAGGGCAAACAGAGGACTTAGAAATCATTTCCAAAATCCCTAGAGGCCAATCAAGACTGGAGGCTGACCACTGCAGGATCTAATACAAACAGTGTAAACACAGAAATCACAGCCATCTACCAAACTGCAAAATATATCAAACTAAGTGTGAAAAAATGCTCTATAAACATGTTATAGGAGCTAACGAGCTTTGGGTTAATGAACTTGGAGGTAATGTGAGTAAATAAGTAAGTAAAAAGTCATGTTAATGGAACTAAATAAGTAACACCAACAATAACATTAAAATGAGTAAGTAAGAAAAGTATTTTAAGGTGTTCATTCAAGATCCTAGTGGTCTGAGGGTAGAAGCTCTTGTTGAGCCTCTCAGGCCAAACACGACTAGTTTCACCAGCTCTTCCTAATCCCCCATGTTTACTTCTGTGTTTCCTCCATTGTTGAGATGAATGCAGGGATGGACACAGACATGGAGTTGATTATCAGTGGTGTTTATCTTCTCCACCTTTTCCATAATGATGAGGTGGCAGGAGGAGAGTTTACAAGTGTAATAAATATTGTAAAAATAGATGTAGAGAGCATTCATTTAGTGAAGCTAGCAGAGAGGACTTTCCCTCCGCCCTTTGCTGCGTTACTGTCTCTTTTAAATCGTGTCTTGTTCTGTCTACAGTAAACTCCCAAACATACAAGCCAAAAAAATAAATAAATAAATAAATAAATAATTAGGAGACAACTACAGGTACTACAAGATGCAATGTCAGTGCCTCTCAGTCTGTTATGTGACATTTATGATTTGCTATATAAGCTTTGACTCATAACACAATGGTCCCCATACTGACATGCAAGTCAAAATTATGGTATGCAGAACAACACTAACTGCATTGCCATCACATCTATGTGACAGAGAGAGAGAAGGATGGTGTGTGTGTGCTTCCTGCAACTGAGTGAGAGTGTCTGAAGGCAGCCAGGCTTTGCCCGGCCTGTGGAGCCTGTATGGGTGATGGATGAGAATAATTATGTGGAACATCCACTTGCATGGCGTGTGCGGGGTGGTGGAGGGGATAGCGTGGGGTGCAGACTTGTGTTCATGTGATATAATAACAGTGAAGCGCGCCTGTTCATTTTTGGGCACCAGTCCACTCCATCACCACACACCACCACTGCCCTCGGTCTCCAATCCTTTAGCCATTCCTGGCCCCAGAGCCAGCCCAGGTTTTAATATAATACACTTCAACAACACCACCAGCCTTCAGGCTGACAGAACGCAGGAAAGGCTGGCAGACAGCCAAAGTGTTGCCTGGAAAGAGGACATAAAATTATCAGGAAACACTGACACTGAATGGTGTTATGAAATCATAATTATTGTCTAGTTTGGGTATACCAATGATAACTACTGCTTACAGCTAGAAACTGGAATTCATTGTTAGAGTTGAAAGTTTTAACTATTTGTCAGTTGTTATAGAGATAGAGATGGAGCCATCATGTGACCAAATCATCATATTTTAGTCAGGTAGGTGTATGTGGGAGGATTTTCTCCAATGCATTAACAAATTTGAAATTATTTTGATGTTACACTAACTTGTATTCAGGTAAATGGTGTCTCAACAACACAACACCACCAACTACTTCAGCATTGCATTGCATTGTCATTACAGAACTGGAGCTAGGTGAAAACGGGCAATGTAGCCGGGCTCAACAGTCTCTATGTACATAATGACAGAGGCAAAAATATAGAAGAGAACGTTGACGGAGGAAGCTAAGAAGAAAAAAGAACTGAGTGAGTGAGCAAGAAGCCGCCAAACAAGGGTAAACCTGGGACTGACTTTTAGTCGCTGACAGACACCGAGCTGGGCTTCTTGCCGTTGGACTAGTAAGTAATATTAGCTGGCTGTTATTTTTTTGTTTTGTTGCACTTGATTTTTTAAGTTTTTCTTGACTTTTTGATCATAAGTAATTTAATCATAACAAATACAGATGTCAGGTTGGTCTCTCCAAAAGTTGAATCTGGCTCAACTTCTCTGCAGCACTTTGTTTGGCATACCCTGCGGCCCACAATACTGAAGCCAAAACACAATACCTGTATTCAAATAAATGAATGGGCCTTAGGCTGTTTTTTTTTTTTTTTTGTCTCTCCCCCTAAAGTTAGTTATTTTGGAGATCCCCACACAACTTGGAGTTATAACTCAAACTCTGAAGATAAACAAACAAAAAAACAGACAATGAAGGGGGTTAACTGGAGTCTGTTGGCAGTGGTAAACTGTATTTTTCATTATTTGTCGATCTGTCTTCTCTGACAAGAAGTTGATGGTGTGCAGCTTTAAGACATTATACAAACAGCATTAATAGTTCTATAAACTCACAATGAGAAGCAAGACAAGCAGTCAGCCAGACAGTGGAAAAGTGAGACAAAGAGAGGGACAAAAAATGAGAGAAAAAAAGTTGGCAAGACCCAGCAGGAAAGAAGGAGACAGTGTGTACGTCTGTCTGTTTATCTTTGACAGCGAAGACATCAGCCAGACAGCAGACAGGACAAAGCTTCTGCTGTCTAGGTGTCATCTCTGGGCTCATGGCAGCACAATATCCTCCACCCACAGTCTATCCTATTAGAAGAATGTCAAACCACAATGAGAGATACTTTGCTTCCATGTTTAGTCTTCATTTAGTTTCACCTTTATCTCTTTACGTTTAATACAGAAAACACGCTACACTCATCTGTGTGAGGAACATTTCACCTGACGGCGGCAAACGTGTTTATTGACAGCACTAAAGCTTGTTTGGGAAGCCCGACACTCAGAAACAGTTTCAGGCCAGCTGCTGCTAACAAACTGAAGAGGTGGAGCTAATTAAAACGAATGAGATGCATGTGTTGTCTGTGTCTGTGTATATCGTGAACCTTTATCACAGCTTGACATTACGTCATTTCAAATCTGTTCTCAGTTCATCAGTTCTTCAGTCTCCAGATCAGTTCAGTCTCATTCACCTCAATTACCAAGACAGACATAACATCTCCCCTACACCTGAAAGTTGCCTCATTTACAGTATTTCAAAAAAGAGTGATAATGAATCCAGGATGTGAAATAAAGATTTACAGAATGACAATTAACAACACTGGAATCATTAACAAGGACTGTATAGAGTAAAAAAAAAAGTGTTGGAATCCATCAAGGTTGCCCCTTCCTCCAATCTTTCTCCAATTCTGTTCAGGTGCAGCTGGGGTGAGATGTCCATAACCTCTGAATTGCTCTTATTACATAACCCATCTGGCATGGGAATGCTTCAGGATCTCAAGGAGGACCTGGAAAACATTGTTGGGGAGAGGGACGTCTGGAACAGGGTGTTAAACCTAAGCATCTGAGAACAGATGAATGGAAGAAGGAGGAGTTTTCTCTTATCGTGGCTGATTAGACCTCTGATTTGGTTGACGGTGCTGTGCATTACATGAAGTCACTGGACTGAATGCACAGATAAGAATGATTAAGGTGTCATTGTGCCACTCTGACGGGTGCAACAAAGCAGACGGGAGAGTAAGAAGATGTCAATCAAACACAGTGCGTACATTCCCACATACTCCTCGAATCATCCAAAATAAGTGAATCACCTGTATGCGTGGAGCGCAGGGCCTTATATATTCACACTCTTCATGGGACTACACATCATAATGTCTCTGCATTGAAGTTACAGGATAACCAGTGGTGTTAATCAGGTCATCACATGAACACACCCATATCAGGAACACCACACCCAACTCGAGGGTATTGAATTCAGGGGCCAGTTTCACAGAGATAGGTTGGTCTGGTCTGTAGTGTTATGCCGGTTGTAGCTTGCTCATCCCACATAAGCTCCACCCAGCCTTCACAATTTGGATTTTCAGACTCCAGTAAGAGGTGACTGAAACATTGACCTCAGACAACACTGCTTTCAATAAGTCTATTTTAGTAGCCATTGTGCCTGGTTTGTCTTTTCTAAAAAATGGTGAACCTGTGAACTTTGTCAGCTCTGCCACTGAATACTGATCTCATTGCTCAGACATCATCACCTCCCTGGCCCGTCCAGGAGCAGCCTGCTGCACCCTGTCCTTAGAGATCGGAGCTGTTGAAAGCTACAGATTTGGCTCTGGCATGCAGGCAACAGGTCTATCCCTGCCAGGCAGACTCTCTTTTCTTTCAGAACACTCATAATTAGAGCCGGTGATCTTTGTGCCAAGGCATCTTGATACACGCTGTACTTCAGGCTCTTTCATGTTTTCTTCCTACAACATCATCAGAGATTTATATATTCACCCCAATCTGACAGTGACACAAAAGGTCACGGTCAGATCTTATTTTGCACTCAGTGACTTGGATATCTTGTCAAATCCAATATCAAAACAAACAGATTTTAAGACAAAATCAAGCTCAAGCAAACCTACTGCCAGCTGTTCATACAGAGTTCACATTGGTGTCAAGATGTCTTAACTTACAAGGAACAAATGTTCTATCCCTCTCTGATTACCGCTTCTTTAGCATCATGATTTCTCAACCAAATCACACAAACATTTCTCACTAAATGGAGGATTTGGACATTTGGGGTCTTAACTTTGTAGATTAGAGCTGTTATTGCTATGATCTTTCATAACATTTTACTCAACAAAGTGCTGAGGTTTGAAAACACAGTAACATTGCCATTTACGTTTCTGCAATATAAACTTCTCCAAAATTAACATCAGTGGTACAAACAGTCTCTGACTTTTTTCTGGTTAGCTAATAAAGTTATAATTTCAACTGATAGTTAGCAAGCTAACTAGCTTGCAGGGCTATTTTGGCTTTGACTGGTCTGTTGTAGCTCCACACCTATAAAGATATAAATATATATATATATATATATAAAGCTTCTGGTAACACCTACTGTATTTTGCGATAATGGCCATGATCATTTTGCTGTGCCACATTTTGGTCTGCTCTTGGCTTGTATTCTGGTTAAAAGTTCTGTGTGTAGAAATCTGACACCAGAACATTTGGAAATGTCAGATTTGGCCCATGAAGAGAGCAAGGACATGAGTTTTTCATGCTTTGTGGTCCCTCATTCTCTTCTCTTCACATGACACTCATAATGAGGGATTCTCACATTCATACCAACCTGTCTTGTTTGACATAAATTGCGGCGCCTATCTCTAACCCCTTTAATTCTACCCTCCGAAGCATCACTTTGGTTAGAGATAACTGAGTCAGTTGAATTTCAGTCAATTATATTTCTTCACCACTTACGGTGTAAGGAAAAAGTTTCTGCAATAGTTCCCTGGCTACTTATGAGACAGCTTGTTAGTGCCAGTATTTGTCATTCTATCCAGTACTCACCCCTAAGACAGAAACCAATGAGCAGGCCTGCTGCTGGCACTGCCCGTCACTCTACCCTTGGAATGCTAACAGTACAGCAGTTTGCCATTTTCAGGCCCAATCACAGAAACTCCCACATTCAAACAAGGAGCTGGTGAGGAACAACCTCCTGGCATTGAGAGACACCAAGGTAACTCCCTTTAATGACCTGTGTGCCCATTCACCTCTGTGGTCAGGGTCGTGAGAGAACCACAGATTCCAGGAGGGATTTGAGGGCTGCTGTGTCTAAAGTTTCATAACATATTGTCAGTGTGTGAACATGAGGCCTTAGTGTATCATGCTCACCATTTATGTAATCCCATCTGTAATATAATAGCCTGTACTTAGGCAGGAAAACAAAAGCATAAGGCGGGGGAGAGCTTAAAAACACTGCATTGGATTCCGTCACATTTATCTGTGGCATTCAGTGCTGTCTGCTGCCTGTCTGAAAGGTATTCCACATAGAGAGGGGAGAGCCAGCGTAAGAGTGTTAACTACAGGGACCCACTGAAATCTAATCACGAACACAAGCAAACAAGTCAGGTAATATGATGATGGGCTTAAAGATGAAGGATATGTTTGACAAAAACATGAAAACAAGAAAAAAAAAGCCTTCTCAGGCTTGGTTTTATGTCTTAATGCATGTGGTAAGTACAAACAGTTCACACAATGACTACCTTCACAAGCACACTCATTTTCCATTATTAGTCTAAATGTTTTATTCATTTTAAAGAACACATTTTCTTATTCTGAATGTAGCCCTTTCTGATTGAGATATGTGTGATATTCTGATGTTATTCAGGTTTTGGGAGCATTCTTTGACATTTATACAGCAAGTTTGGAAGATGTGTCTCACTTGGAGTTTTTATTGCGGATTGCAACACTTGGCCAACCATCCAAAGCAACTGTCCAACAGTTTGCACCACTGGGGTAGAGATGCAAGCACAAACAAAAGGCCCAATATCAGCATCAATTTAAAAAAGTCCTGTATGGATTTGACTACAATAATAATAATAAAAAAACAAAACAGTGAATTCTTGAAGTCCTTCCACCAACATTTTGTTGAAAAGGTCAAAAGTGTAAAACAAGGGTTGAGCTCATGTTAATTTCAAGTAAGTGGTGTCGATCGATGAAATATATATCAATAAAATACTCATCAAAATACTCATTGCAAATGTAAGATATAATCTGTTGCTCTCATACTGCATGTTTGCAGAAATGTACAACATGTTTCTGATAGTGTTTGAAAATGCTACTTTTACTGATATTAATATTATTATTTCCTTATTTTCTTTAATTGTATATTCTATCAGTGTACCACCATCCTGTGTGCTAGTTGTAGTTATTTTGTTTGCCATCTTAGTATTTCTCTCCCTCACAGATGGGAACCTCAAGAAACATGTGCTTCATCTTGCAGTGCGTGAAAGCATGCACGGGAGCGTCTGACTCACAGCGAAAGTGGCAGTTATGACCGGCAGGTCACGTCCTCCTCCGGAAACAGGTGTGTAAGCCAACAAATGATCCCAACACTTTGAGGGCCCCTGAGCCGGGGTCAGGTCAGGTGCCCTTACCCTACTGGCCTCTTTCTAACTCCAAGCACTGGAGGGCCACAGGTCGTCTCCACAGCTCTGTACTGTCATTGTAATGCTGTAACAGTAGGTGCCACCTTCATGCAGCCTGAGAAATGAGAGACCTTTTAGACTGTTCTGCTCCACTGCAAAGCAATTCTAACCCGGAGATTTCCCGCTCTCGTTTTACACTGTTTTAACTCCTTTTCAGTGTTTGAAGTTGTGACAGGCGGTGCCGGTTGGCTCACAACACTGGCTTGATGATTGATTTCCCATTAATGGTTAACTGCTCTGTTAGCAAAGAGAGAGAGAGAAAAAAAAAACTTTTCATGCATGGCTGATGAGCTCCACCACTGAAGATGTTAAGCGCTCTAATGTTGTTAGTGCACACTGCAGGGATGTGGTGAGGAGGTACCATTTGCTCTTCATGTTTTCATCAGTTTTCCCCTCTGACTTTTTTATTTAGTGCCATTCAAAAAAAAATAAATTATTAAACTATGGTTAAATTTACTACATGTTGTAATATTGTCATTAAATGGTGCTGGTCATGATTTTAAAATGTAATATACTACTAATACTTCTAGACTTCCTGGTACTGGGTGAGACTGTGAGGTTGCATTTTTTCACTGCCAGCTGAAATCTGCAATGTAACATACATACAAGGATTACATCACTTTATCATCCATTAGAGTCTGCTAAATGATGAATCAATACATGTATTAATTTTCTCTTCTCTTTGTCACTGCTGCTGGTGTGTCTTTTAAAGATAAATGGAATCCACATTGGCATGCTTTAATATTTCTAACTCTTCTGGATTAAACTGAAGGCTCTGAATCGTAGTATCTGAGCTCCATTGATGATGGCTTTTTTTCCATTCACCACACACACTTCTCAATCCATCTCAGGGTTTAGTCTGAGTTCTGGGTTTTAAGTCAGTTGGTTTAACATCTTAACAGACCTGGGAGCCACAGAAAACATACAGCTGTTTTCATGTTTTCTGAAGTTACCAATTCAAATAAACCTATATAATTAGACCTATGCTGTATATTTTGTTGAGATGTGTACTTATATTATCTGAAATTCAACAACCCTGAGAAATTCATTATTTTATACAGTAACAGTAAGTTTCATTTGGTCACACTCATATTCACTCTAACCCCCACCCACCCCATGCCCCCTAGTTGCTTCAGTATGACTTTGAAAACACAGGAAACACCAGCTGATCCTAGAACTTTAATACAGTCCATCGTCCATGAACATGATTTCTGCCCGAGTCATGCCAGATAGATTTTCATCACTAATGGTGGTTGTTCAACAATGAAGACAACGACTTCCATGATCCCCTTCTACTGCATTATGTCATCAAACTATGTCTTAAAGTAAAGGTACACTGTAAAATTTAACAAATTTAACCATAACCAACCATAACAAGGCTCCCCGTATATGCAGTAAAAATGTATGTGCAGTCTACACTACATACTCCATCACAAGCTGGAAAACTTTCTCCACCGCAAACACTTCAGAAACAAACACTCCCTGGACAGAAAGCCATCACTATAACACCATTCAGAGGTTTGATCTCCTGACCTCTGGCAGTTTAGTGTGTCCTGCTGATGGTAGTTTGGTGCAAAAGTGACTTCTATCTCATTTAAAGAGTTCACATCACTCTGCTCAGACAATGGGAGGACAACCAACAGAAGTGATTATAAGCATGGCAGATCGGGCTCTGTACCGAGCTATACCAGAGAGTGCTGCAGCCTAATGCATCATGATGGAGTCAGGGCTAAAATCATGTACACAATACACATGAATGCAAACACTTGTGTCTTGATGAACTTGTTTTCATTGTTGTGTGCGCTTCTGTTGCATCATGAATATGTTGTAATTGTGTTTTTATGCTACAGTTAATTTTATTCAGGGTTAATTTCATAACAGAGATGTTTTTCTCTCTTTCCTGCCCACAGACTACAGATGTAAATTAACTCATAGTGAAGTAGCTGTGCACTGTCAAATAAGCAAATATAAAAACAAATAATCAGGGAATTACTGTTCTTTTGATAACGTGACTTGATATTATATGATATCAATTGATGTTATCAACACTGAAGTTTAAGCTGAGGTTCAGAATTTGTTCTTGACCTTAGAAACATGTCCAGAATTAATTCTGAACACTGTCTGATGCTGTTGTTTGTTTTCAGGAGGGCAGTCTCAGCCAGCAGTAGCAGACAGCAGTTTGGTGTTATTGTGGGGATGAAGGTCAGTTAATGAGGATGAACAAATATGACAGAACTTTTGAATGTATAATTGTCTTTGATGCAATATAAAACCAACTCCTTACGTTGCTTCCAGTGTTACCCATGTCCACTGGTTTTCACCTTCACCAGCAGGAATCACAGCGTCCTGTCTGGCCTTATTGCAATGAACCCTGCTGATATAGAAACAGCTCAGTAAAAGAGAAATTGAAAGTACATTTTGTAGTCATCCCATTGTGAAGTTGCACTCTGAGGCCTCAGGGCACTCAAAAGCAACACAAACAGCAGACAATTGGTCAAGCTGTAAACAGATTTATAATTCTGTGACCAGGAGCCAAATAAATGAGCATTAGGTTAATGACTGGCTGGTATAAGCAGGGCCTGACTCTGAAATAAACAACAGCACTGTGTCTTCATGTTTTACTGCTGGAAACTAAACATGTTGTTTCCATACTGATATTAGACGTTATTCATGTTAATTAAGTTAAGTTTTTAGTTCTTAGTACCCATTGATTTCTTGGATTGATAGATGTTTTCTTTGCTCTTCTCTTAGGTAAAGTTGAGGAACATAAAAACATCAATATCATATAATCAAATGTAGATTATTAATGTTTAAAAACAATTAGAATAATTAGAATGATTTGATTATTAAATACTATTGGTCCACTGATCCTCATTAATATTATAAAAACCCTTGGATCATATTGTGGCTCACATTCGGCTCTAAGATGCTCTGTCTATTTACCGTGTTACCTATGTAAATAACAAAAAATGGCCACACGCCTCTTGTTTATTATCAAGTGCAACTCATCCATCAGCACAACAGAGAAATGGAGGAAGCTAAGTAGAAAAAAGGAGTGAGCGAGCAAGAAGCCGTGCGACAAGAGTAAATCTGGGACTGACTTTTAGTTGTTGGTGAGAGCTTGGTAAAATAAAAAGGGTTTCTTGCTCTTGGACTAGTAAGTAATGATAGATAGATAGATAGATAGATAGATAGATAGATAGATAGATAGATAGATAGATAGATAGATAGATAGATAGATAGATAGATAGATAGATAGATAGATAGATAGATAGATAGATAGATAGATAGATAGATAGATACTTTATTGTCCTTTACAGGAAATTTGTTTCTGCAGCCTGTACGTGCTCTTCATACATACATACATACATAAATGCAAGATATGTTGAGACACAATGACAGCAACAAGAATATATACACATTTATCACATTAAACACATATAACCCTCCCTACTCTGCGTAGCACCCCTTACGGTGGTTACCGGGGTGCTTTGTTTAGGGCTGCTATAGCAGAGGGTACAAAGCTCCTGCCATAGCGAGCACGTTTGCGTCACGATGGTATCAGTATGAATGATGATTTGAGGGGGTGTCCAGGGTCGTGTTCTATACTGAGCGCTCTGCGGGCAATGGCTGTATTGTTGAGGTCTGAGAGATTGGGGGTGGGGAGACCAATGATTTGGAGGCGTGGTGTGTGATGCATGTCAGTATGTTCTTATTTGAGGCAGCAACATGTTATAGAAGCAGGTTGAACAGTAGAGAATGATGGGTTGGACTATGCTCTTGTAGAGTAATAACAGAAGTTGGGGGGCAACAGAAAGTGCTTTGAGTTTGTGGATGGCAGAGAGTCTTTGTTGGCAGCGTTTGTGGATGTCAGTGGTGTGATGATCGAAGTTCAGTTTATTGTCCAGGTTGTGTCCGAGGTATTTGATGGACTCCACAATTTCTACTGATTCACCGTTGATCATTGTGGGGTTATGGATGAGGTTGTGTGCTGAGCTATAGATGCTGGAAGTGTTGATGATCAGTTATTTTGTTTTCTTGACATTGAGTTCTAGGTGATTGTTTGTGCACCACTGTGTGAAGTGGGAGATGGAGTCTCGATAGCTTAAAACAGAGTTATTGTCGTTAAGGAGTGCAAGTATGGCAGTGTCATCAGAGTATTTAATGTATGTGGTGAGGGGCTGGTGCAGTCATTGGTGTAAAGGGTGAACAGAACAGAGGCTCAGGACACAACCTTGTGGGGCTCCTGTGTTGGTGATGATGGTGGAGGATGTAGCAGTGCCCGCTCCGACTGTCTGTGGTCTGTTGCTGAGGAAACTGTGGACCCAGTGAATGAGGAGTGGAGGGATGCTGAGGTGGTGTAGTTTCTTGATCATTTGATGACGCTGGATGGTGTTAAACGCAGAACTGAAATCAATGAAGAGGATTCTGGTGAAGTTGCTGGGTGATTCCATGTGCTGTAGGAGGGAGTGAAGGAGGCATGCCACAGCATCCTCAGTCCCCCTTTTGGCCTTGTAGGCAAACTGATGCATGTCCAGATGTGATTCAACAAAGGGGTGGATGATGTTAAGTATCAGTTTTTCAAGGCATTTCATGACAATGGAAGTGAGTGCAACTGGCTGGTAGTGATTTAGTTCTGAGGGGTGGGGTTTTTTGGGTACTGGTGTGATAGTGGATGTTTTCCAGGGGTGGGTACTGTAGCAGTCCTGTAGGATTTCCAGAAAATGTCGTGGAGGATTGGGGAGAGCTCTGTGGCACAGTCTCTGAGCATCCTCGCCTGAATGCCGTCACGTCCCCGGGCCTTGCCTGCCTTACACCTGGCCAGCTGCCGGTGCACGTCGTCCACTGTGAATGGCGCCTGGTGTGTTGTCTCCAGGATTGGCAGGGTTTCTAGCAGAGTCTTGCAGTCCTCAGAGCAGTTGCTTGTGTCGAACCTGGCGTAGAATATGTTCAGGTCGTCTGCGAATGAGACTGGGTCATTTATTGTTGAAAGCGTGGTTTTTGGTTTCGGGTCCCACCCTGTGAGAGTTCTTACTTTTTGAAAGGCCTGTCTTGTGTTCATGGTGGTGAATTCCTGTTCAAATTTCTGTCTATAGTTGAGTTTTGCTGTGATGATGTCGTTTTTGATCTGACGGCTCATGGTCCTGAGTGAAGCCCAGTCTTGTCGTTTAAAGGCTTTTTGTTTCTCCCTAAAATGAGAGTTACAGATTTAACTAAGGTTCTATGAATTCTGGATGACCGCCAGAGATGGTATAGGATACCTGGATAAGCATCACGCGCATGCGCAGGTCCAGACATAATACCAACAAAGTCATGTGACCTGGGTGACGTAAGCAACCTGATAAAGGGGCAGACACCCAGAGATTGTCTCCTACAGAATGTTCTCGTCAAGATTCCGAGTGACAAGGGACTCTGGCGGTCATCCAGAATTCATAGAACCTTAGTTACATCTGTAACTCTTGTTCTATTTCAGACAGTATGAAATACCTGGATGACCTATACCAACAAAGTCATGAGGAAGCCGCACTCACCGAGATTCAGTTGCAGACCGAAGGAACAGACAAGACAGCTGCCGCCACAGGATGGGGAATGGCCACATTGACTCTGTAGAAGCGGGCAAAGGTACAGGAAGAAGCCCAGGCAGCTGCAGCACAGATGTCATTTAGTGGAACACCCTTCAAAGCAGCCCACGACGTGGAGACGCTCCTGGTCGAATGACCAGCACCGTGTGACAGTAAAAAGCACCAGCAATGTTGCAGCAGAGCGAGTAACACTTGACTATGAGTGCTGTCAACCTAGCACCTGTAGTGCGTAAAGCCAGAGTTGTAGGAACAGAGCGAGAAACACTCTGCTACAAATAGCCACCAATGTAGCAACAGAGCGAGAGCCACTCAGCTACAAACAAGCTAACGATGTAGCAACAGAGCGAAAACACTGCGCTAGCTTGAGTGGAGCCAACAACCCTCGTTTTTTATTTTATTTTATTTTTTTGCACCGTAGGTAGTGTTTGCTAGCCCCCGATACAGCCGTCAGAGAAGCGAAAACACCTCACGAGGATAGTTAGTAGTAGGAAGCTCTGGCTAGCAAAATGCGGTAATCAACCCAAGCTAAGCGAAGGCGCTTAGTGGGGATAAGGCACGCCCGCCAGCGATGAGAAACAAGCTACTTACCTGTCGCAGTCTGAGCGGTGTTCGGATGCACGGCGGGGATGAGCGCCGGATACGCAGCCTCTGGAGGACGAATCCGTAGCTCCAACCGGTTGTGGTTACGAGGCTACTGGCATATGCGGCAAGCTAATAAAACAACAACAACCTGTGCGCTAAGGTGAGAAGATGAAAAAGAGACGATCTCTGGGAGTCTGCCCCTTTATCAGGTTGCTTACGTCACCCAGGTCACATGACTTTGTTGGTATTATGTCCCGATCTGCGCATGTGTGTGATGCTTATCCAGGTATTTCATACCGTCTCTGGCGGTCAGGAAGAATGAAATAGAACTGTGGTTAATGAGGTGTGTGATCCAGGGTTTGGAGTTTGGAAACCTCTTATAAGTCCTTACTGGTATTGTTGTTGAGATGCAGAAATTGATATAGTCAGTGATAGTAGAAACCCTCTCCTCCAGGTTGCCCTCAAAAATGTCCCAGTCTGTGCAGGCCAGAGAGCCCTGCAGTCGTGTGATGGCGTCCTCCGACCACTGGTTGACGCTATAGCTCTGGGGCTTGTGGCGCTTCAGTGTTTGTCTGTACAGTGGAAACAGGGAGATGACGTTGTGGTCCGTGAAGCCAAGTGGAGGATGAGTACGACAGGTGTATGCATCTGTTATGTTCCTGTAGCACAAGTCCAAAATGTTTCCTCTTCTCGTTGGAATATCCACAAACTGCTGAAAGGACGGCAGAACACTGTTCAGTCTACAGCTGTCGCCAACAATAAACACCGGGGCCTCAGGGTATTTACTCTGCATGTTGTTAGCGCCGTTAGCTACTACCGTAACAACAACCGTGGTGTTAGCACTGGGCGGAATGTAAACACAGTTGACGACAACAGCAAAGGAATTCCCTTTGGAGGTGAAAGGGACGGAGGGATAGGGTCAGCATCTCAAGGTTTGGGGTACAGACCTTGTTGTGGATTTTGATGTTGTTACACCACCTGTTGTTGATGTACATACAGACCCCTCCACTTCTGTCCTTGCCCGACTCCCCCGTCCGCTCTGCCCTGAAGATGGTGAAGTTGTCGAGATCTACCTCGGTGTCCGGGACAGCCTTGTCAAACCAGGTTTCAGTCAGGGCGATGATGCAGGCCTCCTTGAAGGTTCTTTCCATCAGGCACTTTGCATGGAGTATATCCACTTTGTTCCGGAGGGACCGCATGTTGGACAGGACGATGGAGGGAAGAGGGGGTTTGAGGGGTCTTTTCCTCAGCCTGGTGCGTACCCCTCCTCTCTTCCCTCTTTTCCTTGGTCGGATTTCTGTCGGGATGACATTGGGTGGCTTGATACTGCAGAGTTTCGAGTACCGGAGTTGTAGCAAAGCATCCCTGGTGTAGATGAGTCCATTGTTGCTGCAGATCTCGGGTAGCAATGCGCCACAGTCATGGGTGGCGATCCACAGTAAAATAACAATGATCCAAATCACTTGGTGGCCTTCAACCATAGTGGCAGACAGTACTGTGCAAACTAGACGTACTACAAGACAAGACAATAACTCAACATAGAGACGAACACAGAGACACGAGGAGACACGACAAAACACGAAGAGACAGTGACCATACAGACGGCAGCGTCGCAGCAGAGCATGCTGGCTGCTATGTCTTGTGTTGTTGACCTTAATCGATGTTTGGCTGTTAGCAAAGTTGTTGACTCACTAGTTTTTGATCAGAAGTAATGTAATCAGAACAAATATACGTGTACAGCTGTCCATATTTACCACAGGTGGATTACACTGTGAAACTGGAGGCGACAAATCACAAAAGTAGAAATTTCTACACAATGATGCGTTAACACTTTATGAGGCACAGATTCTTCGACTATTGTGGGAAGTGCTTGATAACTTCTAAAACTTCACCTTTGAATATTTGATGAATTCCTGTAAGGACTTATTCTATCTCTGTTAAAGGTGAAGTAATTCAAACATCTGTAATTACATTTGTAAGTTAGAGATTTATGATATTTTCAAAGTAACTGTCCCACTGACGCTGCCTCATTTTTCCCTGCTCAAGTCATGGTACAACAGTCCGTGCAGGTCAAAGGCTCGGCTTCATAAACTCGCTGGGTGTGTGGCAGCAGTGCAGCCATCATTCATCTTTCATCATGTGTCATTTATCACTGCTAATTCAGCTCAGTCCACTCACACAGCTCTGTTCCTCTCTCTCTCTCTCTCTCCCTGTGCTCTAAACGTCAGGGTGTCCTCTGGCCTTTGAAGGCTTTATGTGACCAAAGGGATGGATGGCTTCCATGCAGGAGATGGAGAGTGCAGGAAAACGACTATAAGGAAACTAATTAGCCGTAGCAGGCCCCAGGGCCGCAGGGAGGGACTCCTGCTTGGTGAAGTCATCCCGGGTTAAATCCCCCATAAGGCAATATTTGCGTCCTTGGGCAAAACACTTTCCAAGGAGAGGTTCCAAAAGAAGACAGTCCTGGTATATTTGCTCTGCTGTACCACACCTTACATGTGCTGATGGATTTGAGGGTATACCTGACAACCATAACAACACATAATCATAATACAGTCTGATAGTAATTACACTTGGATTCAGGGGTGAAAGTAAGCCGGTACGGTCCGGTACTGCGTACCACTAAAAGATTCAGTGGTGGTACGCAGTACCAGGAAGATGGGAGAGTAGCTGCCTGCTATAAAGCCCTCATTCAGAACCAGTCACGGCCGCACTCTGGGTCAGAAAATAGATCTGCTAGTAATATGCAGTCTTGAAAACTACTTTGTCTGTTTAAAAATTCCTTTTAACTCATTCCGAATAGTTTCTGAACTGTCCGTGCTGTGTTTTAGTCCATGCTGGACGGAGCCTTGGCCGGGCATCTCCCTCTCTTCCTCGAGGCTCTTGCCCTACCTCTCTCCCCCTCCCCTCGGAGAGAGCCCGGTGGTCTCCTCTGCGCCCAGCCTTCGAAACGTGTACCAATGTCCCAATTAAAATCAGCAGAAGAGTAAGCAGTTGTGTTCCATGTTATTTTGTTCAATTTTAACGATACAGAACAGCTCGGAAAAGAAACTGCTTATGAGCTAACGAGCGGAGAGTTCACTCAGCAGTACGTGAGTGCGCATGCTCGTCTACCTCCGAAACACAGCGGTTGCTATGGGGATCAGTGCGTTTGATTTAATGCACTGGGACGTTTTCCACAACTGGTCCACAATTGGTGTAATACATTACACCAACGAAATTCCACACATTCTTGTGGTTGGCTGAAATACTTTATACATGATTTAAATATCTGCCAGTTATCATCTACACACATTTTAAATAAAAACGGAGAGAAACACTACAAAACAGTCAAATTTATTATCTCCATAGCCTACAGATAGCCTACTGTAAAATATTAAATGTTTTTATTTGTTTGGGTTTTGACTTTGGTATTTTAAAATGTATGACGTGAGAGAGAGATGAAGGTTTTGGTAATAGTGCCGGCAAGAATTTAAAACTACTTTCACCCCTGCTTGGATTGGAAGAGAAAGTCACATCTGGATAATTTGATGACTGTTGCCCATTTATAGATTCTGTAAACACAAAGATCGGTGATAGCTGGAGGTTGATTTGCTGAATCACCCATATGTTGTGTGTCATCTTACCCATTAGTGCCAGAATATGACAAGCTTTCTTAGGGGGGCATCGCTGTGTTAGCGCACAGTCATTTCCCTGTAGTTAGTGATGTGAACAGTTCATGGCGGCTTTGTCTGAACACATTGCAGCACAGAGTTCCATGCTCTTTAACAGGAGGCAGACCCACAGACCCAGGACCAGTTAAATGTAAAAGTAATATGTGGGTTTAACCAGTAAACCGAGTAACAAACGCTACAGGTGCTAAACAAGTCTTTTTGAATCCCCTGGAGTAGAGTGGGTTGTCCACTGATCGGATGATGAGCGTTCCATATTTTGAAGCAAGATACTGCACCCCAAATTGCTAACTGTGCAATTCAAAATTTAATTGTTTTCTTTTGTTATAATAATGCTGATGTTATATATTTTTCTGTATATATAAATATAAACAATCATCACTCAATGAAGAGGAAATAGTGCATTTGTTGGGGACTATTTTCAGCAGCAGATTAATCGACTTTTGTTACTCTAATGAGTATTTAGAGCAGCAAGTGTCAAAATAAACTATAGTGTGTGTGTGTGTGTTAATGAAGGAACGCACAGTTCAACAGTGTGACTCACTGATGTTTTTTGTTTTTTTTAAATATTTTTTGGACAACATTAGCGCTCTGTGACAGAGGAAGAGGATCAGACTGTGATGCACACATAAGTCTATAATAATCTGATCATGGTTAAGGGTCTGCTGCTGCACAAAATTCAACTTCAGTAGTTCCAGTTTGAACATTTTAGTTGAAACTATGCAGCTATACCTGCTACTGTAAGTGTGCATTCATTCAAAAATGACACACACACACACTACCCCCCCAAAATAAAGAATTGAAGTCACCTCACAGAGATTGCATATTGCTGACACAGAGCGAGCAGCAGAAGACAGGAAAACAGAGGCAAAGACATCTAGCACTTTAAAAGATACTGATGTTGATTCAGTGCCTATCAGTGCAACCAGCAGTTCCTCTCGGGGGCCGTAACAAGTGCGGGAGGCTTGTTTGGAGTGATGTGCCTCTCGAGTGTCACAATCAACCAAAAGAGAAAAGTATATGATGTATTCTGCAGAAAGGCATACAACTCCCACGCGTGAGAAGTACCTCTCATCTCCGTCTGCATTGTACTGGCTCCAGCTCCTGCTGTCTTCACCGTCTCCTTCCCTTCATCCCCTAAAGCTCTCCGTCGGTTCACTTCATGACTAATGCTACATTCTCATTACCCAGAGTCCTGCTGTCGACTCTGCCACGTCTTCATCCTCTTCCTCTCTCACTCACTCTCTCATCTCTCATTTCTGCCCACTCTCTGTTATTGCTTTTGCTGCTTTGTATTTCCATTCTCTCGTCGGCTCTCACGCACCACAGAGGAATTTTGTTTCGACAAAGACAAAACCCGCCATTTGGACATTGTGAAACAAAATGGTGACTGGAATGGAAGTCTCATTATAAATTATAGCAAAAGCTTCTTCAGCTTTTACCATTTAGAGGATAAAACCCTCTGCACTTGCAAAAGATTGAGATGGATATACAGCCTTGTGGAGCACACAGTTATGACTCACACATATTCATAGACCCATTTGACTACTGACACAAACATCCTCTTGTCTCAGACTTTCTTCCAGAATGTAATTTATACATTAAAGTCTGAAACTGCTTTTATACTCTCACTGAAAACAAACACTCTTCATTAAAACAAAGACTAATGGGATTCTGTTAGTCTCAGCAGCGCCCTATCAAAGAGCCTCCAGAACCTCGTCATGTTCAGTGATCCAGCAACATTAAAACCTCTACATACCAGACTGACAAGACTTAAGGAGTTAAAAAACGGTCTGGTGGGGCAGTGTTTAGCTCAAAACGGTCTGGAAAAGTATATTTGTTTGCTTTCTTACCACGAGGGAGACAGGAAGGTTGAAATTTAGTACAAAGTTGGCTTAATATGGCTTTAACCTAGCTTAGCACAAAGAAAAGTTGTGTGTTTTCAGGAACTCCGGTCTAGGCCCAACATGGATGGGATTTATTTCTTCAGGGAAGGTGTGGTGATCTTAATATTACATGCACTGGTCAGTGACTCTAATCCTGTCCTGGACCCATATGTATTAAACATCTCAGGATCACTGCAAGGAATCGTGCTGAAAAACACTCCTACCTCACACAGGACCTAGAACTATTTATGAAGCCTCCTACATCAAGAAGAATGAACAGTGCTGCTGTCAGGCTGCTGTTTCTCCAAACTCAGAGCCACAAGGTAAAAGTCATGAAGATGTGTTGTAGTTCTCATGACGATTTGAAATATTAAACGGTGTTAAAATTTGAAATGAAATCTAGGTTTCACACATGGTTATACGTGTCATTATTTACAAATACGGCATTTATATAGGAGACTGTAAGGATGCGGTGTATTAAATCAATGTAGTTCATGTAAATTAAAATAGCCTAGTGACTCAGCACACACATACACAGGCACACGCAGTGATGATGTTGGTTGTGACGCACCACTTCATGAGGAACATGTTATCTTCTCCTCCCTGGTTAGTTTACACACCGTACATGTGAGGAAAATGTTTTCTGTAATGTCATCTACAGAGAAATGCATCATCAAATACTCCAGCAGTAGCACAGGGCTGTTATTTAAAAAACAAAATGAATGTAAAGGTAGAATAGAGATAGATGTATAGAAAGAGAGAGCGAGAGAGCTTGTTATTACTTTGTGCATTTAAATATCAGTCCGTTAACAGCGATTATCAGCCTGGTCCGTCACTCTTCTTTAACAAGACCCTGAGTGGTTTTTGAGAGAAAAGGCCTGTTTGTTTGGTTCAACAGACTCTGGAGCCTCAGGCTGTGTTTACTGCTGACAATATCTACATGGCAGAATAAGTATAATAGGTTCCTGAGTGATTTGGAAAAGGCTGCCAGAGAGACAGCCCTTTTTTTTGTGTGTGGTTGTTTGTCTATCAATTAGAGTGTCGATTAAATAAATGTGTTTGGGCTCCATCTTGCCGCTGGCAAAGAACAGAGCTGTCTAGAGACACACCTACAGGAGGGTCCCAGCCAAAATCACTTTCAACACATTCCTGCTCAAAAAAACAGAATCCATCACACGGAGATACTGGGGTTTATTTGGTTCTCAGACATCTCTAATAGCCAAATCACATACTGACTTTTTTTTGTTCCATCAAATAGGGAGCTTAGTTCTTAAAGCCATGTTTGCTTTGTAGTCTGCTGTAGTGTAGTCACTGTAGCAGAAATGTGTCTCACAGTCCCAGGCAAAATATTATAAATTAAATTTATAGGACAAAAAAATATGAGCAATACAAGTTTGACTATTAAAGTAAAGCAATGTTTGTACTCTGTCAAGAAACTCCATTCTCATTTTATCAGATCAGACATTTTAAGTCATGGGTTGACTGCATTCAGCAGTCTTTTGTCGCTCCAGATTGTGTTCGGATTTTATGACTCAACTATGACAGGACACACACTTTTTATTCGTCCAACTGTGCGGAAACCCGATATTGTCACATCAGTGATGATGAACAGGAGCGCTGATACAGTGTGGGGTAGCTGTTCTTCAGAAACACTACACTGCCATCAATAAAATATGTCTCATAATTACAGGTTAGTTATTGGAGAAAATGTTATCATATAATGTAACTATAATGTTACTCTAGATCAGAAAAAGCAGAAACTACAGACGCATGTAAAAACAGTCTAAATCATCATCATCAGAGAGTGACAGATGTTCTGCCTGTGAGGACATCAGATCATAAAACGCTAATAAATCATGCAGCAAAGCATAAAACTTCGCAATAGGAGGCCGTGCTTTGTTTACCTGATGGACAAACAACTACACTGAAAGGCTTTCATCCCTCCAGTCTGTGCACTTCCAATGTCTCGAGTCGAACTTGCCAGCCAAGTGAAGCAGCAGCTGCCATGTGAGCGAGGGCGTTTATTAAGGCGACGTCAGTGCTTCCAAAGCTCCACGTCAGTCCTACAAGTGACGGCACAGCCTCAACTGAGAACAGCAGGGGCCACACGCAGACCATCCATCACTTTCACCACCACAACCATGTCGGCCCTTTTCTCTGAATGTTTATTCTAAAGCCATATATGTGCTGATGGGGTGAGGTAGCTTTCATCCATGCTACCTCACCCCAACACAGATGCATCCAGATGTAATGAGAGTACAGTATATACAGCTGCTTACTTGTATTCAATTGCACAAAAATTCCTTTTTGGAGGGAAATTAAGCAATGAAATCAACAAATCAAGACCAGGCTAACAAGAGAGGGTGCACAGTGTTCTCTTGTTCTCACTAACACTCTCCAGCATTAGTCTCAAGAATCACGCTACAGGAACTAAAAACTAATCAACTAGTCGATCACCAGAAAGATAATTGGCAACTTTTCTTAAAAAGCAATTCATTGTTTAGGTAATTTTTCATGCAAAAATGTTAGAAAATAGATTTCCTGCTTTTCTCTGTTTTCTATCACATTAAGCTGAATATCTTTGGGCTTCAAAATAAATAATTTAAAGATTTTATAGACCAAATGATGAATTCAATTAGTCTTAAAAATGATCCGCAGATTAATCAATAATCAAACTAATCATTAGTTGCAGTCCTAAAATGGATGGATGGATGGAACTAGAACTCACCAGCACTAGTGAATAAATCATGTGCCTTTACATTACCTTGACTCAGTGAAACACTGCAGCTGTCGTGGTTAACACTGAACACAAACAGACACAATGAATGCTTAGCTTAGTGTGTGGTCTGTACATGTGAGGAGCAGCTCTAATGTAAGGGCAGCACAGGGTCACATTAACATGAAATCCTCTCCAGGTGTTAGAGAGGTGAGGCAGGCACGTGTGGAAGATCGGTTAGACAGGGAGGAAGGCAGACAGGTCTTACCTTCTAAAACGGTGAGCTTGGCGCTGGTGTTGATCTCTCCCACACTGTTGGTGGCTGTGCATTCATAAATGGCTTCGTCGCGGTGGGTCCTCAAAGGCTGGATACGCAGCACGGAGCCCGAGCCGTCATCAAACTCAATCACCTGGCCAGACGACAGCAGAGGAGGATTAGAGTAATCATCTGTGACATTTACATTCAAATTCAGGTCTGTTTGGCTCCTCTCTGTTACAGACCCAAATAACATAATGGTGTTAAATTCACTTTGAGCAAAGCATTCCCATTTGCTGAATGAACAAAGAATTTCAAGGAAATTCTCCACATGAATATGTAAAAAGCCTATGTTTTATTTTCTTAACACCCACCCCGAGTGTGGTCCAGACAGACAGACATAAATTTGCACTTATTCTTTGTGATGTTGCCGTGCTAGTTGTACTTTTCAGTCTACAGCCTAAAGACTTCATTTGCTTTGCCATCATCTCCAAAAACAGATGCCTGTGTGCACGTGAGCAAATGCATCAACGTACGTGCACACTCTAAATCACTAATGCCACAAATATTAAAAATGTTGGCTGTTCCTGTTTTTGACATGTTAAAAAGTGGTTGTCATCAGTGGCCAGAATCACTGGCCAATTTCTAAAAATCTCTGCCAGTAGCAACTTGACAACCGTTACCCCGTTCCAAATGCTTTAATTACTGCAACTGTTCTAATTATTATCTTGAGAGGTTGGGACTATGGGGTGAGGTGGGAGAGATATACTGTAACTATTATGAAGTTGTTTGTTGCTTATTTTCCTTTCCTCTTTTTTTTTTTTAAATGAAAAGTAACTACTGTAAGAGACAATGTGATAAATAAAGAGTATAAAAATGAAATAAATAAATAAAAAAGTGAAGGTTCTGCATTGTGCACTAGGTCCCACTGATTGACTGTATTATTCTGCATGTGACTTGTTAAAATTGCTGATTGATGATATGATCATATCAATTAGTAACGATTGACAAGATCAGTTTCAGGGGAAGATAAAGGTCAATCAGCCTACTGTAATACTGAGTTGCTTTTGTATCAATGTAATGCTTCAGTGTCTTATTTCTCTTCTCCCCTCAGTGTTTTACATTGGTGGAGTTGCTGCTATGCTACTCAATAACTAATGTGGTTTAAATACAATTCTGTAATGATATAACAGCAACATCGGTTTGTTTGTCTAACCTTATGCAGATCTCGTTGTGATTTGTCATCAAGTTCATGTTATGAATGTGTTCACATGAGCTATTGATGTTGTGTTATCATTGGACTGAGGTACACTGGTAAAATTTCCTGTTTCTGACATTTTACGAACTTAATAATACATTTTTTAGTAAATTGGACTCTGCATCAGTTTATTCCAGCTGACACGATGCTGTCATTGATAGGATGAACTGTCATCAGTCTCCATGGCTTTTGCTGTCTCTCATCATTTGCTTGTATACTTATCCAGCACTGCACAGCTACAGAGGTAATCAAACCCAAAGACGATCCCAAAATACAGATGAGTCTGTTGTCGATTAGACACTTTATTTGGAGGTCAAACTCAAAGTTAAAACTCATTGCAGAGGGAATCTGTGAGTGTGTACAACTATAGTAAGTAGGTTCTTGGTTTACTCACTTGATAAGGCCATTATTGGATATCATATCTCTGAACACTCTGTAGCTCAGAGTAATGGTGTTAGGGAAAACACAATTGGTGCCGCGTCTAAGGCCCTGTGGACAAAATTAAATTAATCTGCACAGCCCAGATTAGGAAATATTTTGAAGGTGTTTTTTTCCCTCATCTTGTTGGAGGGCCATCAAGAAATGGGGAGGGAGGGAGATATGAAAAGTTTGAAATTTAAAATAAAAATGGAAATAAGAAATTGATTGAAAGAAACTTGAAGTACAGTAACTCAAAATTGAAACAGATGGTTGGATGTTTGTGGGGTCTGTCTGATCATCTGACTGCTCATGCTTTTGCGCTGTCTGACGTAATTATCCTGAATTATTCTTGAAATTTAGAAGAACTGACATGGTGAAGAATTCTCATAAAGCTTGATCATGTTGCTTGGAGTGACCTGAGTCCTAAAGGAGGATGTTTACAGTGATGAGCTTGGCTGGAGAACAGGTATGTAAAGGGCTTTAGGAATGTTGGGGGTGGTAAAGACTCAGAGGTCAGGGCACTGAGTCTTACACTTCCGCTTCACCGCGGTGTGTGACCCACCAAGCTGACTGGCAGGAATCACATTCTTGCTCTAATGAAGAAGGTGCAGAGCTGAACTCCCTTCCTTCCATAGTAGGAGGTCAACCCACCCTACACACAGGGAAGCTATCAGTTTGAGGAACATTTAGCCGTAAGAAGAAACCTGTTACTCAGAATGACATTAGCCCATTATATAGCCATTGTAAGCTCAGAAATGAAAAAAAAAAAAGAGCTAGAACTGTAGGGAAGACGACCTTTGTCGAGTCGATTGGGAAGTTTAGCAAAGTTCAAATCGAAACAGATACCAGGGACAGAGGCAGTTTGGGATAGACTCTAAAACACTTCCCTCAATAGAGAATGGGAACTCTTGCTTTGATTGCTAAAACTGTGTGGGAACAAAAGTAAAAAACAAAAAAAACAAAAAACAGATCCAATCTAAAGTCTTTAGGGTGGTGACATGCAGAGGCTGTGTTCTTGTAAACACTGTCGTACCAGTGTGCATTCATTTGTTAGCGGTTGTTCTCACCGCCGTTCAAGCAACTACTTTGCATTTAAAAATCCCAAAATGATTGGTAGGCCCTGAGATCTCTGATATCACTGATCCATGTCCAGGCTAAAGCCACTTAGACCCCCCTGCAGAGATCTTCAGTCATTGTGACAATAGTAAATAGTATCAACATTGCCACTACAAGCGGGTTTTCTACAAATTACATACCACTTTGATTGACAGGTGGGCACCATCACAGTTGGCTTGTTTGAACAACTCTTTGCCCATTTTTTGGATTACCTGGGAGGTGATGAAGGCAGGACTGCCAAGGTGTCCGTGACCAGAGCGGCCACACTCCAAGCTTTACAATGGCTTTTCAGAGGTGCAAGATGAGAGTCACATAACCTGGGAGGTTGACCAAACTAGCACTAATGCTGGTTTAGTTTCTCCCTCTCCCTCTCTCACTTGCTCTAATTAGCCTAGACATATATGTTCAGATGTCATTACCCAGTTATCGTATCCAGATACAGACAGAGAGAGATCCCTAAGATACATACCTATCTCTGTAGGCATCTACTCAAAGTCTGCACATCTAAATCCTAAAATTCAAATAAATCAACAGACATTTAATTTTATCAGCAAAATATTCAAGATTGAATGACAATAATTCATGAGTAGACATGTGAGGAACACTGATATAACACATATGATTTGTGTTATTAAAGATTCCCTTTCTACAGTGTAAATCACTCAAATGAATGAATCTGCAGAATAAAATGTAATAAAAGAATAGTTAAAGGAGAGGTAGAGAGCTGGTCTGTCTCCCTGCATAGGGAGGAGGTACACCCACCCCACACACAGGGTAGCCATCAGTTTGAGTAATGCTGAGCAGACAGGTGGAAGATAATTCCTATTACTCACGACGACATGAACCAAGTGTCTCCATCTACTCAGGACTCATGTTGAGTTACTTCACTTGAAGTCATTTGAGTTGGCTGGCAGCTAATGAGCCTTCCTACTGCTCCAGAGTCCTGCAGGAAAGCTCATGCACTCCTATTAATTAAGCATTTGTGGTGTGTGTTAATGCAACTGCATGCATAAAATGTTGAGTTTCTGGTCAGCACCCCGCAGTGCACAAAGATTCTGCACATTCAAATGTAGAAGAGACTCAGCAGGAGACTCTGAGAAAGTCTGGACCAATGCATATGTATTATATAAAAACTGGAGCCTATAAATCCATCCAACGGAATATTTTGTTCACTTCATCTTTTCGTCAATCAGACAGTTTCATACAAAAGTTTTAGTTTTCTGTTAACCAGCAGCTTTGTTAATCAACTGAATAATGAATGGTTTGATCTTTCAACAAGACAATTCTTGAAAGGAATGCTTTTCAGGATCACATCTTGCATGTAAAATTTTTTAAACTGCTCACAATAACAGTGGCTATTTATGTATATTTTGACACATTTTATTGTAAGGACATACCGAGGCCTCACTAGGTATAGAGTTTGCTACGTTTGATTCATGTTCTTGGGGCTTCAAACCTTGCAAGTTGCACTTGAGAATCCAAACTGTTGAGAAGCTACTGGACCAAGATGGCGGCATAACGTGAGGTTTGGCGTCCTTCCAGATTCTGCAAACTAGTAGTCATATGCCAGTGTTTTAAGTCTTTTCATACAGTATAGTCTGACATATACAGTATATCATATAACTGATATAACTGATTCCACAGCTGGGACAGCTTTATCAGCTCTTCCAGGGTTATAGTTGGGGTGGCTGTGCCAGTTGGATGTGTTTCCAGGAGCACGAGAAGAGGAGGGCTCTCCTCATTGGCTGTCACTACTCAGCATTTTTCTCACCAATGTATATTCTACAGAATAAATCACTCATCAATTATAGACAGGAACATTGTTTTTTTTTATGGACGCATGGCTCAATAGCATCTTTTCCAGGAGCACAACCGAGAGCCGATGACTTTGGTGGAGGACTGTGCATTTATGTAAGCAAAGCTCAATATACTTGCTCTTACTGAATAAACCTGTTAGCCTATCATGGGCTGGCCTCTGGCAGGTTATCACAGCTCTGCTCTCTAACCTGCCAGTGCCACCATTTAACCTACAAACACTGAACTGTACTCACTGGGATGCTGAGCCTCAGGTATTCTCATTAGAATATTGCAACTAACCTTATTTGCATTAAGTGGTCTTCAAACAGGTACTAAATGGAGGAAAGCTGCTGTACAGGTTTTTGAGCATTGTGGTAATTAGTAAATTTAACATCCAGCTCAGCCTCACTGCTGCTAAACACACATCCAGCCCAATGAGGTATGTTGACACACTCTAACTGCGAGTATGAGACTACAGCACTCAACCTGCTGCTCTGTCTCTCTCTGTCTTAGACACACACAAAAGCAGAGATCTAATGAGCAGTGAAGGTGTGAGAAAGGGAAGTTCTGCACATTCAAGCACATCAGAGAAGGGAGCTTTAAAGCCTGCTATCAAGTCGTACCTCAAAGCGCTGAGAGCTGACTTTCTTCCCCTTCTTCATCCAGGTGATGCGAGGTTTGGGCTCGCCCACTGCCTGGCATACGAACGATGCCACTCCTCCTGAAATCCCTGTCTGATCGTCAGGGGACTTGATGAAGCTGGGCATGCCTAAAGGAGAGAGACAGCGAGACAAAGGCGAAGGAAGGAAGAGAGAAGAGAGCGGGGAAGAGAAGATAACCAGTATGAGATGAAGAGCCCTGACAGAGAAACAGCTCCAGGCAAGTTACAGGGATTTTACCACACTACATCTGCTGTAGTTCTTGCAATAACAATATGCTCTTTCAAAAGCTCATGCCTGTAGCCACACCTAGTCAGATGCATTGCTAGTAAAAACAGCTGAACACATCCTCACCCTGATAATAAGCAGCACCTGTCAGTCTTATTAATAGCTGCATGGAGCAGGCAGATGTGAATGGACGGACAGAAACCTTGGAAAATCTGCTTTGAATGCATGAATAAACATGTATCATAAACAAACACTGAGGCCCGTATTCACTGAATATGTGCACTGGATCCATAATACTGTCACTAAAATATCAGCCTTAAATAAGTGTTGAATAATAGTGCTGCTCAAAAAATAAATCATATTTATACTTTACAGTATGTCACGGTCATGAATATGTTAAAGGTACCGGTGGTGGTTTTTTGCCACTGGCAATGTTTTGATGGGTGCACAAACATGCACATACATGCTACCAACCCAACACATGCTGACTGAGGAGGGTGGTAATGCAAACGTGCAGAGGTTGGAAATGTCCTGTAATATTACACAGGTGTTGGACGTTTAGATGAATATAGTGTGTCCAGTATAGGGTGTCCATCGCCTGTTGTAGCAGATTTTTTGTCTTTTAATTTAGTTAATAGGACACACATGCCAGTATGAATATATCAGCAATCACTGGTTGTTGGGTTGACAGTGGCAGGTTGGAAAATTTTAACACATTGCCCAACCCAATATCACACTATTTCACTCATCACCAAGCAACTGGTGGGACATGAAGCAACGTATTAGTCAGAGAAGAAGGCTAACCAGTGTAAACATCATTAAAAAAATGCTTGTTGATTAATATGTATTTCCAAAAAGTTGGGGGACTTACGAGAGACACATTAAAAGAAAAGGTCAAACTGTTTTCACATGCTGAGCAGTACTGACCATGATTACTAAGCTAACGACCCCTTTATAACTATTTTAAATAATTGGCTTGACATGTCTGTAAACCTCAAAGATACCAACAATAAAAAATGTTTGCAGAAAAATTCCAATAGTTTTGGAAAGAAAAGTTATGAACTCAGTAAGTTTAAAAGTGACCTTAATCTTTTTATTTTTTATTTGTCATGTTAGAAATTATTCTGTTGTTTTAGTAAAACATGCTCTGTTCATTGTTTTTCATACAGTACAGTGCTGCTTTATACTTCAGAATCAGAATCAGAATCACTTTATTGGCCATGTGTGTACACACATGAGGAATTTGACTCGTTCACTGTGCTCTCAATTGTACATACAGGTATAGACATACAGTTTAACAAGGAACACGACAGCAGGCGCAGGCATGAACTTAAAACATAAGAAACATAAAAACATTAAAAAAAACTATATACATATTTAAAAGATATATATATATATCAAAGGCTTGTGTGTTTGTTTGAGGACTTTGAGTGTTAACTGGCTGTCTAGCTTTGCACAGGAGTCCATGATGCAAGATTTTACTGGCTGAGATCTGGAAACTCAGTGGGCACCAAAGTCAGTCAGACGGTATGCTTCTTAGAACTCTGGATCTAATATGTGGATCTGTATCTGTAAGTCACATCTGTTGACACATCTGGATGACAGAAGGGGCCTGATGAAGGAGCCCGGCAGCCGGCACTCATCTCCCTTTGATCCTCTCTCCTTTACGCACAGGTTGTGTAGTCTGTTAGCATTGAATGCCTTAGCATCTCACCATCTATGCCTCTAGCCTTACAGCCAGTCCGTTGAGAACACTCCTCAGCTCCCTTCCAGTTAGTGGATGTGCTTTAGATTTAGTGAGTTAATCAGTCTGTGATATGGCAACACGTGTTCAGGTTAGAATTTACCTAGTTGTTTAGTTTTCTCTAACAAACCAGAGTGTTTGTTTAAAACCTTTCTGTCTGTGTTTCTTGGCTTGCCAGACATCTTGTACAGTGACTGTATTAGCAATAGGAATAACCACTATTGCTGTTCTAGCTGTCTCCACTCATGTTGAATTCTGGACCATTGTTTTGGAAGGTTGTGTTAGGTAACACTCAGAAAGCCATGTTCTCCGTCAGAGACAGACAGCAGTACATGTAGGCTGGCCACACAAATAATTAAATATTGCATGTCAGAGCTTCACAGGCAACAAAACTGAAAAGTCACCTCAGAGGTGACACCTCTGTCCCCAGGGAAGCAATCATAATGCAGGTGTTTTTTTTTATTTGAGGTAGAAGTGGCTTCTTGAGTGCAGGGTCAGTATGTGGCGACAGGCCGAGGACAGGTGGATGATACTTGAATGTTGCCGCATGAAGGCATCAAAGTATTGTCATCCGGCAGTTTCCCGCTGCCTCGCTGCTGCCCCCAGATTGTCCTCTGTCAGCACATAGCTCCCAATAAGACGTGTCTCTGCTGTAACTTTGACAATCAGCACAAAGATCAGTCCTTTCACAGGCTGCTGCTTGCCTGTCTTCTTCTTGTGTGGTTTGTGGTTCATGGCTCCTTTCCACACAATACCCAATAACATACATACTGTGGTAGGCCACCCACACTTACAAATCACTATGTAATTTGATTCGGGCAGTTATACAGACACATACACAAACACACACGCGTAAGAGTTGAAGAGGTTTGAGAAGAGGGCTTCTGGCTGGAAAGTTTCTAGTTTTAACAGTTTGACCCTCTTAAACCCTCGAGCAAGGCATTTGGCTCCTGGTCAGCTCACCAGATGTGTGGTTGTGCTGCGCAGCTTCAGGGGTGCAACTGTCACAGATAAATCAGATGAAAATGTATATAAGTACTGACATGCAATAAATGGTGAAACAGTGTATCCTGCATACTTTCTTTCATCCATATATTTCTAAAAGTGTACATTTTTAATGCATCACTGATTACTGATCAGGTCCCATGCGACACCAAATGCTCATTTTAAATACATCCATTCCATGGACAACTTTATTTAGTTGAAAGATCCCATTCAAGCCCCATGTCAGGCCCGTGACATGTGTCCACAAGTTCTTGTCTTAAAAATGTCAGAAAGTATTGAGTATTGTCTTTGGAACCATTCAAAGGGTTGCATTTTATATGAATTATATCATTAAGTATATTAATAATATTTTTAAGTGAAAATCTCTCTCTGTCAAACTACATAATTATGAGAAATGATTCAAATGTGGCTTGCTAACATGACAGGTTAGATAGAAATAGCAGCATACTCTGAGTGATTTCTGAAATGTCAGAAATAATGCAGTAATGTTTATGCAACCCACCCACCAGTTTTATGTTAGTATCAACACAAGGAGGAACGTATGGAGCCTTCACTGTCGACTGAACTGAATTATATATATATTTTAATTAATTAAAAAAAATAGAGAATTTTTTGATTGTCATTTTTTAAAATAAATAATAGATTATTTTTCTCAAGGTGAAAATTTGCTATATTTAAAAACAATAGGACGCACAAGAGACACGTCAGTCATCTCAGTTCATCGTGAACCAGGGGAGTGATGATGTTGCTAGCACAGTAGTTTTGGACAGCCAGCAGTAGGTTTTTAGGCCCGGGTCAGGGTGTACCCAGTGGGGAATTCTAGTGGCAGCAGAAAGGGCACCAGAACTGAACTGAAAAAAAGAGCATCAGACAACTCTTTGATATAGTTAGGATGAGAGCTGTTATTTTATTATTTGAAATTCAAACTATAGCTCAATTCAAAAGATTACATTTTCTATCTATAATGACTCATCGTCATATCACTAAACTAGGCCATTGTTCAAGATCTTCCCTAACACAAAATGGAGAACACTGAACAGATAATCATGCTCTAAATGTGGAATACTCAAGTATGGCATGGTATGACAGCAGCATTTTCAAAATGGCAGGTTGCAAAGAGGAATGTGAACGTTCCAGGCAGGGGTTAAATCCTCAGTCTCCAGCAGGAAGCCATGAAGAACATTTTTCAGGCATAGCATGACATTTTCACAGTAACTTTTGGCAAATGATAAGTGTGCTCTTTAAAGTTCAACGCAATTCAAACCCCATTTGTATAGTCTGAGCCAAGAGCTGCTCCCCAGGTACATTTCATGGAAATCCAGTCATACAACTTGTACAACAGGTTACAGCAGGGTCCTGAGGATGGTCAATGTACAGCAGGGAAATACTGCCCTTTACAGCACTATGTAAAAATAAGTTAGCATGTAAGAGTCAAGCCAGCACAGAGGCTTTTATCAGAGGTTTCAAGGAGGCAGAGGAGGTGAGGGGAGAAGAAGCGAGTGGATCGTACCATTATTAAGCTATTTATTTCCCATGGCTGCTGTTGGCTGACCCTGAGGCTTGACACTCTAAATGTAAAACAAGCTGGTGCCCTCTCCTCACTTCACTGGCAGCTGTGAGCTGTCTCTCACTTGCATTCTTCTCTGACCCTGGGCTTGCTGTTTTTTCCCTTAGAAATTTGTCCATTTGACCTCTTGCATACTATCCACAAGGATAGGTATGATGTGGAAAAAGTAGGAAATAGTGGGACTATCAATCCAAGTGTAGAGAAACAATATCATGTAATGACTTCATGCACTGCAATAATTTTATTAGAACTGTTTTCAATTAAAAGTAAGTAGATTAGTCTCTATTAATGGTGCCATATGTCTTAATTTGATCACTTTTAATGAGTTTCAGGTTGTAACATAACTTTGAGTCCCCATGAAACAGAAAACACAGTGCTTCAAGGGGGAGAGGGGGTGTGTCTGTGTTGAATGTAAAGACTGTGAAACAAACAGGAAATAACTTTTTATTTAGCTGACTAACCGGCTTTGTCGATGCCGGTGCTCTTTCACTCTCATTCACTGTCCATCTCTCTCGACCAAAGCTCTCTCTCTCAAACCATCGAGCACAAAACAAATTAAACTTCTTCCTGTTTCATTTTGTAGTGTAAATTGGGAGTCAGACACAGATTTAGAAGCTGGGTACATGAAATAAACAAAGCCAGAACACAACAGGTAGAGTATCAGAGTTTCGGAGACATTTCAGGCTGACTGTGCAGAGTTTGACCAGTCTGATCACCTGATTGGCCGCAGACTTCAGGCTGTTTTTTTTTTCCAAAAGTTGGACCTGGCTTCTCTGATGCAGATCGCTGCATCAAATAAAAGTCAAAATAAAATAAAATATAGGAACATTACAGATAGTAACGTTTTCTAATTCTAAATGTGACTATAATTTATTTTTACCAGCATGCAGTGTTTTAGAGTTCAGTTTCGAGTCACGTTTAGCCAATTCCCCAATTCCCAGAATTCCTACAGACTCAACCATTTTTCCAATTATTGGAGTATCTTTGTTGCAAAGTTGTCTTCACTACAGTAAATTTTGTTTATGTGTTTATAATTATGTTTATGTCTTGATGCCGCTGTCTATAATAACTATTTGCAAATGCAAATATAAACCTGCATTCAGAGTATCTGGATAGTAAAAAGATTAGGGGGATCTGTAACATCACTCTGCT
The DNA here is from genome assembly GCA_036365135.1 of Miichthys miiuy. NCBI lineage: Eukaryota > Metazoa > Chordata > Actinopteri > Sciaenidae > Miichthys > Miichthys miiuy. The sequence goes on from CM071609.1 coordinate 23,771,904, forward strand.
AATGGATCAGCTCCTGTTGGCTGCTTGACTGACAGCTAATGGCTCACTCCTCTGGATGTATTCACACATTCAGAGGATACAACTATCTTGACCTTTGAACTTCTCAAAATGTGTGGTAAGCTCTTTATGTAATGGCTGTAGGACAACGTGCATTTGAGAAACACTTTAAGGAGAAAACCCATCCTTTCACACTTTGGAACTGTTAGGCTCCTGCTGGCACTTTGTCTGAATCTGTGTCTGGGATAAAAGGTGCAGGTTTTTGTAAATACAGGTTCGCAGAACAATTCTTTAAGTTGAGGAGCTATTATACCTGTATGGCAGACTGTGTTTTCCCAAGAATAAGTACATGTATACAGGGAAATGAGATCTGAAACAAAACTGTGCATTTGTTGTGAAATGATAGCTTGTGTTGGCATAGGAGTGGATAAAAGGTTCAGTCAGAGTATTATTCTCTTTAGCATAGTGTTAAACTAAGTGTGGAGATCAAGAACCCCTACATTAAGCAGAGAGCCACAAAACAGCTATAAATATAGTTTGACTATCATGCAGTAACACTTAGTGTTTGCTAAATGCCAACCACTCCTGCCTGCTCATTTAGTGGATGATCTTTGCATTAAGCCAGTCTCACAGAGGACATGCATGGCTGGAGCCACAGAGGAGATGTTCTTAGAGGAGGGAGCCAGAGAGAAGCAGCGACTCAAAGGAGACTCATGCTGGCTCTCCATGCTGCTTTTTATGGGAATTCTGGTGTGAAGTGGAAGGCTTTGTATTCATAGAGAAAGGGACATTAGTTTGTTCATGAATAACAGGATTAATTATGGATGGAGTTGCTTTTTTTTCTGTATGATGGTCAAATATGAGATGAGAGTATAACATATTAATGGGAAAGACAGTTCTGTTGGTGCATTAAAGGATAACTGGTGTTTTTCAACCTGGACCCATTTTTCTGATGTTTTTGTGACAATTTTTGAAATTGGTCTAGAATTAAGCAAGAGGGCTGCAGCGGCAACACTGGTTGAAACACGGCAATGTATGACCACTAAAAGTGCTTGTGGAAATTATGGAAATTATTAACAGGATCACCACAAAGACAGAGAGATCCTTTAAACCAGAAACGGCCCTGTATCAGTGTCCAGACTCCAATGACAAATACAATAATTTTACCTGGCAGGTCATTGTAACATCGTTACACTCCAGACATTCAGACTCAACAGAAGCAAAATAAGATCCACCACACCTGTCTTGGTATAAAAGAACAAGAAGAAGAAGAAAAAGCACAAGTAGAAGAAGTAGAAGGAAAAATGTTCAAAGTTAACTGCCTGCACTGAGAAGCTGAGTGAAGCACAACACCATGACACCACGTTTCTCACTAAATCTCGAGTGCAACTTATCAAGAAGACGCAGTTCAATGCAACTAGAATGCTGTCTTAGTCTTATTGCATTATGATGACAAAGAATTAATTTAGTGATGGATATCAACATTTGAAATGTAGCATTTAAGTGTTTTTCAGTTACAAGCCCGATGTTTCATAAATCCGACAGTGATGGTGCAGCGCTGGACTGTCATTGAAAGTTTGAGAAGCACTGATTGAAATGGTACTGCATTTGAACTTCTTTTCAAAGCTGTGTCATTAGTGGAACTAACTGCATAGTGTTCGGCATAGCATGTGACTTCACCACCAACACACGTCATGGTTGTTCATGGATGTGAATTCTTGCATGGTCTACAGCACATTATGGAGGATAACTGGAGGCAGTAGACGATTTCTTTGAAGCTGACTGATGCTTGTTGTCAAACTGAGGGAAATTAGAGTGATTAGAGAATGAAATTAGATTAATTAGAGAATGTTTTTTACTTGAAAGATGAGACCAGCAGGGACACATGTCACATGTTCTGCCCTGATCCTGTTTTTTAAAAGTTTTATTTATTTATTTATTTATTTATTTATTTATTATCGGGATTGTCTTCTTCGGCTTCCTTACAAGTTTTTTCCCTTGGCACGCCACTGCCAAATCTAACACCCCCATTACTGTCTGCTGATTACAGACTCTTAAAAACAACTTAAGACGGCAAAACAGAGGCAAAATTGCAACTGGAAGTGGGACTACAAAGCATATTATGCATACAGAAACACAATTAAGAGGCAATTTGGAGTGGGGAATCAATAAATTGAGTGGGGTCAGCCCAGTTTGTCCTCATTAATAATGGAAAGGCCACTTAAATTCCTTTAAACTCATTCTACATGTATTTATAGAGAACGACTGCACATAGAAAACAACAGCAGTTCATCACGTTTGACTACTTCCTGACTGTTATGCTGCTTTGACAAAAAAAAAAAAAGAAAGAAAGAGATTTAAAAACCTGACACTTCACTGTGTTATCTGAACTGATCAGTTGAGGTTAATTTTCTGCAACTGAGGGCTTTTATTTGCTACACGGAAAAATGTAAATACACAAGTATTATTGGCATTAATGGGTCTACTTCATCAATAAAATAACAGAAGCATGCAATTACTTTGTGATGTGTAGATGAGTCCTATAATGTGTATGAACCATCCTTGTGGGTAAAGTGAGAGTGTGATATTGTGTGGTACATGCTGTTATATGATTAAACATATCATTAAATGAAAGCTAAAAATGTTCAGTTATTGACTTTTTTTACAATCTGTGTCTCAAACATCCACCGTACCTGTAAATTATTATTACTTTTGTTCTATTATTATAATTTCATAGTAAATATCATCACAATCTACCAATCTATTGTTCATCCATTGTGTCATATCCTGTATGTACATTAAGCAACCTGCTACATAAATCAGATTTTTTTTAGTACCCTTTGCATTATTATCTGTCTTACTGTCTACAAATAGAATTGTTGTTTATATAAAGATAAAATAAGCTAAGATAGACTCTAATGATCCCACACAGGAGAAATTCACTCGTAGCTCGTATACACAAGGCTAATAAGAAATTATTCAAAAGTAAGGAATACATAGAAGAAAGTCATAAAGTCATGCTGACAGCTGTTGGAATGAAGGACCTGTTAGAGCTCCTTCTTACATGGTGGGAGTAGCAGTCTGTTGTTGAAGGAGCTGTTTAAGGCCTCCACTGTCTCATGCAGGGGTTGTTTGCTAACATCCTCCTCTTCCCCACTTCCTCTATGTGACAATAATGTATTATTGTTGTTTATATATCTTTAACCTCTTTAACTCTCTAACCAGAGTCATTGCTTGTCATGGCAAAACCCAGACATAAACAGCAAAACAACATGTAGCATTCTGTAAAAAGCAACAGAGGAACATCACACTTCACCAAACAACTGCACACAACTAAAAGTTTGCTTGTGCTGGATACTGAGGTATGCCAGACGTTTGTATTTGACAAATTCATTTAAGCTGTGAAAACATATTTCCTCAATCAGCTTGTCACTAGAAACGATGGACTCCGACATGGACACTTTCTTCCAAAGAACAGTTTTGGTTATTTCACACCAGGAATGTCTGATTCTGAAATGTTTGTATGATGCTACTTTTCTCACTGGCCTAAAAAGGCAGAGTTTAGCATCATTTCAATATACACAATATGTTTTGACAGTTGGAGGGTTGTTTGCTTGTTCCCAGCACTGTCGGCCAAACCTGACCAAACTTAGCTTTTTTTAGTCTTGAATAATTAATGTCATAGACAAAAACATTTTGAGAGGCTTTAAGGATTCCGGCAACCTTTTTAGTGCAGTGGCCCTGAGAGCACAACACACTGCAGCATAAGAAAAGACATGCAAATAGATAAAAAACACAAGCAAATGAATAAAACATCTTCCTCAATTTGACAACACATGCTTTTATAAAAAAAAAAAAAACAACAACACACACAATACGAAGTGTGAAAGCAGAAATAAATATAAAAAAAACACTGTAAAAACTGAAAACAACCAAAAATAAAACATGAAAAACATGTTTTTGGTTTTGTTTTTAATTTATTTATTTGAATGTTTTTGTTTTAGTCGTGTGTTGAGCTCTCAGGGCCACCGTAGTTTAGGGCTAGACAGAGTTCACGGCAGAACATGAAGATATGAAATGTATATTGCGGCAATTTTATACCAAAATAAGAGAAAACCTGACATGTTTCGAAGCCTTTCACAATGGAGCCAAAGTTTGAATCATAAGCAGGTTTGGCCATAATTGATTGCTGCGCACAAATAATGTTTTCCTTTGATACTTTGCATAAGCTCCCTTAATATGATTATGATGAACTATCAGCCAAAGCTCTTCAAGCACTTCCTGTAATAGCCGGTGAACTGCTCAACATGTCACATCACTAATTTGCCTAACAACTGTCAATCACGTCAGAGGAACAAACAGACTATCATTCCCACAGCATGGTAACCTGGTTACATGCATGTGTGCTCAGGAATCTCACCAACTCACAATGCATTCCTCAGACCGGCCTTGTACATCTAAATCCTTCAGGCTACCGAATAATTGGTGGAATAAAGTGTATTGGTTATGAGCTCATCTCTTCATGGACGGTTTAGCTCCAAGGAGCAGAGCATTTTTTTTTTTTTTCATTCAATTACTCCGGTAAATGATGCCAGAGTAAAGAGGAGGTGGAGATGTTGCTTCTCAACACATGCCGCAGAGGCCTGTGGCAGCACAGCTTCCCCTCTCTCCGACACCAGCCAGGGAATCCATCCACACAGCACATTATGCCGCTTACATGCTGCACTAACTGCCTTGTCACTGGTGCTTGTCACTCTCCATGCCGGTCTCACTTTGTGATAGTTTTCTCACGTCCCATGCTCATTCTGATATGAAGTCTGGAAATGTGTTTTTTTTTTTGGACTGAAGCTGCTTACACACCAGATTTTGTGCCAAAGTCCATTCATATCAAATTTGACCATTTGCCTGCTACTTAATAAAATATACGAGTGCATAGTGTTTCTTCCAGAATTTAGTCATTGAGAAGCCTGCAAACATTCACACCATCATGGCAGCTAACACTCACTCATGATGACAAAAAAGTTTAGTTTAGCAGAGCAAAATGTAGATCATTGTTTGGCTCTGCACAAGAGTAGGGTTGTAGAAATATTCAAACTGGTTTGCTGTTAAGCCAAAGACCGGAACCATCCATCCATTTTCTGTTACCACTTATCCTCATCAGGGTCGCCGGGGGCTGCAGCCTATCCCAGCTGAGTCAGGGCGAGAGGCAGGGAAGGGCACATAGAGACAAACAACCATTCGCACTCACATACACTCCTACGGGCAATTTAGAGTCACCAATTAACCTATTAGGTGCACATCTTTGGACTGTGGGAGGAAGCCAGTGTACCCAGAGAGAACACACAGACACAAGGAGAACGTGCCAACTCTAAACAGGAGGTTCGAATCAGCAACCTTCTTGCTGCGAGGCGACTGTGCTAAGCACTGCACCTGTGCTGCCCTCAGACCGGTACCTTAATACCAAATTCTACCACTAAGTGACTCATAGACTAAAATATGGATGTAGTCTCCGTGATGTCACTCACAGATCTATGGCCCAAACATAGATGCATGGAGCTGCCCTCGGAATCACTCATAGGCTGTTTCAAACAGGAATCAGCATTTCATTGGATATAAAATTAGTAAACTTTTTTCGTTTATCAGGAAATGACATACCATGAACAATACCTGAAAATACCTCAAAAATGATATCTTGGCATTCATTTGAGATAGGTGACACATCATATCTGACAAAAACACTTCAACATCAATTTTTAAACTTAAATAAACTTATAAATCTATATAAAAATATTTCTAGGTCACAATTATTTTTCAAAAAAACTATTTCTCAACTCCTGAGCTTACAGCTCATTGTTTCACATCTCATTGTCACCCAACGGAGCACACTTGTCTTACCGGCCTGTTTCTCATTTGGACTCAAGAATTTAATGGTGTCTAGGCATGCAGCCAGGCAGTCAAATGTTGTGTGAGGCGGAATAAAGCTGTGTTTCAGAGGCAATTCACAATGACAAGTGACAACAGTTTCACACAAAGTGTCTTCTCCTCACAGAGACTCATTAGGCTGTGGAGTTGAGAGGGAGCAGTCATGCAAATCAACTTCTGATCCGTCAAAGTGACACGTAAACAATCTGGCTCTCTACTTCTGGACATCCAAGGTAGAAACACTGCAGTGCTTTTTACAGTTCTCTTCCCGCCTCCCTGAGGAGTGGAGAGCTGCTCATGCAAAGTCATTCAATAAGAAGACAAGCTCACATGGAAAGGAGTCCATTTAGTGGTGCAGAGGTCAATAAAGTTTATCTCTAACGAGAATATAATAGTGGTCGTCAGTGCTAATACAGACAGTAAAATTCTCCCAATATTTCCTTGGACTCCATTCAGAAGCAGCCTTTTGTTAGCAGCTTCTGCCAACGTAGAGGATGTAAGGAGCGCTTTTAGTTAACACTCAACATTAACCTATGACAAGAAGCTTACAGCAGCATTATGTGGTAGCAAAATAATGTTCTTTCTTCAAGAACGATTCAGTTTCTAGTTTATTTTTATAGTTTTGGTGATGGTGGCATAACGGGTGTCCTCAGTAAATAAATGAGATCTGGAAACATGCTGACATCGCTATACTGAAGTCAGACGAGGAAAGAAACATGAGAAGTCAGCTAATGAGACAGGTTGTAAACAATCCAACAGTTAATCCACTTCAATTTTAATATTTAAATTTGTATTATTAGTTTTTGCAGGTAAAATATCTATCAGTAAAAAATCTCTCATTAAACTGTATACTTTGTACATACAGCTACAGTCAGTACAACAGGTCACAGCAAGAAATGGGTCTTTAACTGCAGGTCTGGATATTTACAACAGACAGACTGGGTATAAATCTTGCAGTCTAACTCTGTTTTCTCCTTCACATAAATTGGTTTTAAACCTCTTTTGTCTGACACCTCTGGTTTCTTGCTATCTCAGACTTTTTTATTCCTGGATTTTAATCATTAATTGTAGAAACTGCAACCATTTTAGACAATGCCCTACCTCACAATTGTGCCATTGTTCAATGCCAATGCAGCCACTAGTGTGCCCCGTATGTAGCAAGATGGAAAGTAATAGTGTGGAGAAGAACAGCTATTGTTAAAAAGCATTGCTGCTTCGGTTTGATTTAAGTACACAGGGCAAGAACAAGCGAGTACAATCTTCAGCGAGAAGTGCGTAAATAACACACCACCAACTTCATCCTCTTAACTCTGTATTATCAGTACAGACATCATGGCAGAGTCGAAGAGACCAAAGAGGACATTGATGGGGGAAGCTAAGAAGAGAAAGCGAAAGTCCAGAGGCTGGATAAGAGTAAATCTCTGCATGGTTTTTAGATAATTGTATTTGGAAAAAGCATCCAATATCAACATTCTTGTTCAGTGATATGGTTAAACTTGTTGTGTAAGTTAATACTGCTAAACATTGAGGCCACTAGTAGAAAAATAAGGCCCAAGTTGTAATAAAACATAATGATCCTTTAATATAACTAAATAAAATAGTCTTCTTAAAGGAGGATTTCATCCCATAAACTATGAAAAGTAACCCTGTGTAAACAGAAATGGAATATTTACACAACCTATCAAGTGAGGTTGGAGGGAAGAGCCGAGGTTTGCTCATTGAGTTTCACAGCACAACTCTTCTGCCCTCTAATACAGAAAATCCTGCCGGTTCCCCGGTGCTGCTCTCTGACGGGCTTGTCAGGATAAACTGTCAGACGTGCGTCACTGGTAACTTCTTGCTTCTGTGGTGTAACAGAGAGAGCAGGCAGAAGTCTGATACATGGCTGCACAGAGGGAAGACAGAAAGTGTCTCTGAAGAGCGAGCTTTCAGCGGGACTGAACGAGACGATGCTCCAGCGCAACTTAACGGAACATGGTGACATTTCAGACTTAAGACTTTTAGGTTTTGTCACCAGGTTTCACAAAACGGGACTACTTTTTAAAATTTTTGTTTGGTCTTAAAACTTGATTGTTAGCTCTAAAGTCATGTTTTTCTCCCCATTCAAACCAACAGCCACCAATATAGACCAGGCATCAAGATGGTTTGTCCATGCCAGGTGAGTTCTCAAGATCTGCACACTGACAGGGTCATCGTGGAGCCTGATATGAGTGACCTGATGCACCCCTGTTTTTTTTTTCCCAGTCCAAGGTCCCATTTTCATGAATCAATCTATAACTACAGACGCTGAATTCTATTCAACAGCTCTGACATGAAATGTACGAACATACAAAGCTTCAAATGGACACTGTCAGTTTATCCCTAACACATTAGCACTTTCTTGGTTTGAAAATGTGTGGTGTTGTGGAGTTCATTTGTAAAAACGGAACTCCTTCTTAAAATGAAAATACAAATCAACACTTGCTTGGCAGATATTCCCCAGAGCAGACGATAAAAAAAAATCATGATTTAGTAAAAATAAATAAATGAATCAAATGTCCAAACAGTCTACATAAGGACAGATGGTCCCACACTCAGAGTACAATAACACACAAGGATACACAGATGGACACAAATTTATGTAACCGAGCATTTGCACTGATACGTCTGCATCACACGCCCGTCAGCGCTTTCATCGTGTTCAAACTGATTTTCATTTAAAGTCCTGTGGGATTTCAATCAAAGGTGGAAATTCAATCAAAAAACCAACCTTTACCTTTTTGTAAATTTGATAAGATATTAAGCCACAGACTTCTTTCAGTCCTTTTATGAGGAACACATTAGATATAGTCACTGTATGTGTATCGTTACGTCCAGAGTGAATTTTTTTTTTTTCCAAAAGAGAAAAACAAACCATTCTCCAACTCCACCCCATGACATGATAATCAATACATTACAAAACTCTGCCAAGAACAGCTCGTCTTAATCAAAATGAAGCTTTACATTCTCATCGACCAATCAATTTACAGTCCTGTCAATAGCAGTCTGCCAGCACCAGACACTGCAAATCCAATACATTCAAGTGAGCCAGAGGAGCAGGCTGAATGGAGCTATGAACAGCAGAATAATAAATGACAACAGTTCAATAAGTCATCAGAAAATTATTTCTGCAATTAACTCAACCTGAGTGACTGACGATATATAACGGTGTGAGAGTATCTGTGCGTGGATTTTCCCTTTAAGGTGTTCTTCGTGGTCTTTTGTTTGTGTGATATTCAGTTACACTAGACTCATTCAGTCGCTCTCAGTACGGCTTGATTCACATGGTAATCTCCACTGACAAAGCATAAACACACAGACATTGGATAGTAGCAGGTAAAAGACACCAAGGAAGAATCATTCAGATATGCATTTAAGTCTATACACCCCTCCTGAATAGTCTAGACTAAACAGACAATTTTACCTTCCTGTTTTCCTCCATAATCTAATACCCACAAACAGCCGGGCGGCCTGGCAGAGACTCTGTAATATTAACTTCCGTTTGGAGGGCTGGATGCAGAGACACTGCTGCCACTCGTGTTTGTTCTTATAAATAATACATTGTTCTCTCCTGCTCCTTGTTCATGACCCGCAAAATTGCCTCCCACACAAGTATGGTAGCAGTACCCACACGCTGCATGAAAGCTGGGAGGAGGGAGGAAAGAAACAGGGAATAAACTGATTCTATTTTGCAAATCATTATGTGTATGCGACCCTGGGGAGCTGCAAATCTGAAGACAAGCCAGGTAGGGGAAAAGAAAAGTTATAGCATACTAGCCATAATGTGAGCCCTGGCTAGATGAGAACATTGTGAGTGCTTGAAGAACTAAAATTATCCGATTGACTGTATCAGGAGAGACCTGATCGCTATAATAAATCTTCATCTGGATGTCAGAAATCAACTCACTTCATGCTGTGATCTTTAAATCTTTTAAATGTTTGATCTTGTAACATGACACAGATGGAGAATAACCTGAGTACAACATAGGGCTAATATATCAGCACTTTTTTAAGCATTATGTCAATAAATAAAACAATAATGATGCAGAAATCTTAATTCTGATCATCAGTGTTTTAAAATGAACATGAACGTTCTATAAATTTTTTGGCTGACTATGTAAACAAAATAAATAGAAAAATCTCAACTGTGGTCAGCTTCAAACAAACTTTAAACTACATTTGTGACATATTTGTGTTAAGCGCTAGATCATTTTGACACAACATTTTCTGCCAATGACAGTATAAATAATGCTGTGAAGTTGGACATTTTAACATGGGGACTTATGGAGATTGAAATGTTCTGTAGCCAGCCTCGAGTGGACGCTCGAGGAATTACAGTTTTCGGCACTTCTGCATTGGCTTCATTTCCCAGACACAGAGGTTTCCACTTGGTACTGACTTACTGGCCTGCTGGTTGTTGAGCTTCCACCTTCTACTTTCTGCGTATTGTAATGGGTGACGTTTCAAATAATGAAGCAGGTTCGTGGTGGTGTCCGTTTCAGCTGGTACGTGTCTTCAGCACAATTCGCTGTGTGTGCTGATCTGACTTTGTCAGAAAACTACTGACTAAAGTTGTGCTCTTTCCTGTCAATGAGGTACTTATGGACATTGTCTTTTCTTCTGTGTCACTCGCACTCATTTTGTGTCATGGTAGTTTTCTTACAATTTTTCTTATAGTTATCGAGTTAATGATCGTTAGCTTAGCTTTCACTCCAGCTCTCTTCCTGGTGCACCACTTGTTTGGTCCAGTTGGTCTGAAAGGGTTGGTATAACTAATTGAAACAAAAATATAGTTAACTTTGATGGATCTACTGGTCTGCACTGGCATTATGTTTCTGTATGATCCTGTACATCAGTTACTTACGCAGGTTGAGAAAAATGGCAAGCTCTGATTGTTCAGGGTCAAATGTGCAGTCTGTCACCTCTCTCAGGTAAGTTCATGATTAATCTGACACGATGGCCAGAGCCAACAGTAGAGTTGATGAATTCTAACCAGGAGAACACTTTCTCAGCTACACGCTTCACAAAGCTCAAAGGACTTGATGGGTCACTGGAAACACTTGCTTCACACTGCTTCATTTATACTTGTCGGGTCAAAACGAATGTCAAGCTGATTCTTTCTTGTAATTATCGAGGGAGGTCGACGTTGTCATGTACAGTATGAGCATATGCTGATAGATACATCAAGTCCCACTGCTACCACTGACTCATGTTTGGATTGAATTACATTTGATGCAACTGAAATGGACTCTACCATGCATAAGTATGACAAAATGATTAAATTTACAGGTTTAAATAAAAAATAAATAAATACAAATGTGGACACCATGCATGAGGTGGTTAAATGATCACGTGATCCTACAATGTGTGGCGAATTTCAACACGGTGAGTAACTTAAATGTACAGTTGTAAAGTTCAGACCTATTTCCATCTACATGTGGTTTGAGGATAACAATTAAATTTTTAAGATACCACCCATTTATATTATTATGATTCATTTTGCCAGGGGGTTTGTGTTTCTACCGCAGATGTTTTGGACCACCAGAAAGAGGAGGTTTTCAGGACTGTGGTGCAGAGGAACACTGAAGGGCATCGGAGCTGGTGTTGTACCAGAACCAGAGCTGGGCAAGCGGCTAATATAACCAGGCTCAGCAGCCTCTGTGCATGTTACATGTATAGATTTGTGTGTGTGTCTCTCTCCTTCCTCCCTTTGTCCTTCAGGTGAAGAGAAGAGGAGGATTGGCTGCCACCTGTGGGCTTCAGAAGAGCTGGGGATTGGCTCACCCTCCAGTCAGTCAGCCAATCAGAGACAGAGGACACCTTTTAAAAGCCTCTCTCTTGTGTTGCTCTGGCTCTGTCTTTGCTCTCTGACTTGCTGTTGCTCTATGAAGGTTTGTGGTGGGGGATAGAACTGGGGTAAGACTGTGGTACCCTATATATTCGTGCACTTAGAAAGTAATTGTTATCACACTAGGTTATGGGTTGTTGCCTCTGGTGTATTTTTATTCTTTTCAGATATTTTTGTAGATAAGATAGTCAGGCCTTTTGTTTGCTTTTTCTTTTCTCACAGAGAAAGGCTGAACTAGGCCCTTTTTTTGTACTTTGGTTATTTTGTTTGGCACAACCCCCACAGTAATACAATAATTTACCCCTGAGATTATTAAAGTATTTCTGATTCTGATATTTCTGGTTCTGATATTTCTGATTCTGATTCCCCCCCACATTTTCAAACCTACATTCGTTGTTTACCTTTTCCTTTAAATGTGGTAAATAAATCTTTTTTTTGACTGCCTCCTGCCTTCCCTGAGTTCTTTCTTTGTTGGTTGTCAGCGTTATTGTTTCTGCTTATAAAGGGAAACGTAACAGTGCACATAACAACAGAGACCAAGAGGCCGAAGTGGATGTTGATGAAGGAAGCTAAGAAGAGAAAAGGAGAGTGTGAGCGAGCAAGAAGCCGCTGGAGATGGGCTTCTTGCTGTTGGACTAGTAGTTGGCTGCTATGTCTTGTGTTGTTGACCTTGATGCTTGGCTGTTAGCAAAGTTGTTGACACGCTAGTTTTTGATCATATGTAATGCAATCAGAACAAATACTGTCTACAACTGTCCACATTTACCACTCTGAAACTACACTGTAAAAATTATCTGGGCTGTTCAATTTAAGTTCAATTGCTGCCTTAAAAACATGAGTGAACTCAACTTCAAGACAAGTTTTGTTTGAACTCATAGCGCAGTGACTCTTCCCCTGTAGGGGACGCTAAATCATAAAAATAATAATAAAAACTATGTGTTACTACTACAATGTTGCTTTTGGGTTATATAGGTCATTATGATAATTCTGTGCCCATTTATGTCAAACCAGTCACGCAATCAATTTTGCAAAAGGTTATTGAAACCTTTGCTGTTTTTACTATTAGCTCAGCTGGAAATAACATTTACATCAGTACTCAACTTGTCTGTTCATCAACAATTAGTCAGTAAATAGCATAATTTTTCCAAAATATCTGATAATTGGTAATATTTTGTGAAATGCACAAAGTCCAAAGAGCGTGAACTGTACTCTGTGTGTGTGATCTCATCAGAATTCTTCTTTTCGACAGCACCTTGAAGTGAGAATGAGCTCCAGAGAGTTGACGACTGTACTCCCCCCTGACAGAGAACAACTCCCCTGTGGAGAGATGGCATTTGACATGCAACCGGCTCACACAGACATGAGATCACTTTGTTGATGATTTTTACACTCAAAGAGGTCATTTTCATTAGCACATGCAGAGGACATTTCAGTCTTTGATGGATGCTGCATGATTAATTGTATTAAATTCAAAAATTTCCATTCAGCCGTCTCATTCACGTCTCACATTGCCATATTTGCATCAGCAGGAAGATCCATTGCATCAAATCAAGTGCTAATAATTTCTCCCGTGTGTATGAGGCAGCTGCCACCCTGCTTCTCACTGGAGGCAGAGACTGCAGTCTGCAGAGTAAAAGTGTTCAGTTTTACAACACAAAATGTTTTAATTTGATCATTGTTCAGTTAGGATGTCCACTGGACTGAGTATATAGATTGATAGATGAGTGTCAGTGTTTTGGGGATATAAGAACCATTCTGTTGGGACATTGTGAGCTTACTACTGTCAAAACCATTTTATGATAATTGATAGCAAAGAATGAAAAAAGGCTAATTTTCATGGATTTTCTTCACTGCTTGTGTTTCTTTATTTTTTTTTATTGTGCTTTTGTTTTCTAGGTAGATATGGACTTTCATCCTCAGTGCACACTGGAGATGCTGATGCCTTTGGAAAGAATCTATTCTGCTGCTTCCAGCAGCATGTACATGGTGTTTGTGTTGAGAGAACAAAGGGTGCAGTTTTTGACACAAGGTGCGTCAATCAGGTTCGAAAGGTTTAATAAGGTTTTTAAAAGAATCTGAGAAAATCTAAGCTCTGAGTCAGAAATTAATGATTCTCATTCTCTCCAGAGTTCAGTGTGCTCACACTGGAAGGTAATTGCTGACACAGTCCCCCCTGATGAATTTCTATCTGCTAAATTATAGAGGGAAATTACACAATATGTTCATTGCGGCCATAAAGCAACTCGCTCCGATAATGAACCTGTTGATCAGAAACATCGCCCTCCACGGACATCCACCCCCACATTTGAGGCTTACAGGCATCAACCCACCCCTGCCTAGCCTACATACTGAACCGCTCCCAACATGTATTAGTCGTGTGTTCTCAAAATCATTGCTGCAGGTGCACCTGCTGTTTGTTTTACTACAACACACAAATACATATACATTGAGAAGCAGACATGTGGAAGAACAATATTTTGCACAATCCAATAATGCAAGTAGAAGCTTGCAGAATGTTGCTTTATGGGTATTATCCCACAAAACTGAGCTCATGTTTTACATACCATATTTCATTACCTGCCGGTGAGCAAATTGTACATCTGGGAGATAGGTTACTGCACTCAGGGGCATACAGGTCACACGCAGGAAAATGAAATATTGCATCAGCAAATAAAAGCTACATACATGCAAAGCAGGCAGTGAGATTTCCGTTTCCTGCTCTGCGTCTTGTCTTACATTAGTCAGGTTGTTCTCACATTTCATTGGATTTTTTCCATCTCCAGTACCTGTCATGCACTGTGTAAGCACCCTGATTAGGCCATGTTTATCTCTATACACTAGAAAACACTCCATCAGTGCCCAACAATCTATCTAGGTCTATCTGGTTTTATATTTGATTTATCTATCAATCAATCTATGATCCTTCTCCTGTTAAATGTGAGGAAACAGTGAATTATATGTCCTTGAGCAGCTAGTTCTGCAACTCTGTGGTAAAGCATCTTGCTAAAAGACATGTTTCATTTAGACAAAGGGGTGAATGTCCTCTGGTCCTCTGATCTTAAACACAGTAAAGTGATTGTTAGATTGTTAGTTCTGGATAGTGTGAGTTGAGATGACACAAAGTCTTTGTTAGTGCTCCTTCTTTGAGGTTTCTTTAAGCCTTTGCTGGTCAAGGACCTAATAGGCAAGATGCCTAAACAGATTTGACGCACTTCAAGCAGAAGTATACTTTTGATTTCAATTACTGTTGCTGGAACACAACCTTTCAACTTTAATAGCTTTGAGCAGCGGTTCTATCTATCATAACATTGTATGCACCAAATTGCTGGAACACAGCAACATTGTAAGAAAAGTGTTCAATGAGGCAACGGTCCAGTATGTAGGACTGGTAGTGGCATAAACTGGCTTAACCTCTCCGTCCTAGCATGAAGGATGAACTAAGGTAGCCATGAAACATGCAGAAAACCTGCCAAAGCCAATAGTTCGTCTGTTTCTGGACTACTGTAGAAACATGATGAACTCCATGAAAGAGGACCTGCAACGTCTGCAGATAAAAGGCAAAGGCTTTTAAGGAATCTAAACCATAAGTTTTATTTTCAGGCAATTAAACACGAATAAAAACATACTTATGGATATTATATTAAATATTAAAAATAAATCTCTCCGTAATACAAAATTGTTATTTTACCCACCATTCTGACCAATAGAGAACACCGAAGCGCTGTACTCTCCTAAGCTGACTTCATCTGCATAAAAGCTGTCAGCGTTAACAGTGATAAAGAGCACATAGACAGTATCCCTCTATAGATGTGATGGTGTTGCTGTATTGAATTCTATGAATGAAATAAATGCTATTCCTTTTTGTGGTATCACGTTTTTGTCTTCTCAGATTTGATTAACTATCTCCCGTCAGCTGTATATAATGTCAAACTCATTTCCCTTTATGACTAAACTAATATGAAATTTCATTTTCTTAATGTTCTTATTCAACCTTTCACCTCTACCCACTTTGCACTCCCCCAAATTTAATGTTGTGCTCATTACACATAGCTGAATGGTTCAGTGGAATTGTCATGGGAGAACCAAAGACCCATTATTGCATTAGCAAGGGTCTGGTCAGTACATGCAGATCATCCTTTAGTCTCCAAACCCATCCATGACCCCCATCCCCACCCC
Source organism: Miichthys miiuy (assembly GCA_036365135.1). Lineage (NCBI taxonomy): Eukaryota > Metazoa > Chordata > Actinopteri > Sciaenidae > Miichthys > Miichthys miiuy. The sequence continues at coordinate 23,787,865 of CM071609.1, forward strand.
TGCTTCCTGGGTCAGTGCTCATAATGAGTGCTGTATGTTGTTTTTTAGTCTCTTACTGGATACAGGAAATGGCAAATAAGAGGCATCCAGACCAAATCAGACATTGTGATGATTAGTGCAGGGTTGTAGCAGTGTGGACATGCTTACTTGTGCTTTAAAATATGAAACAATCAGAACACTTTATTTCTCTGATTCACTTGCTTCCAGTGCTCCCTCTCCTCATTCACTCTTAGGTTGCTTGACCACCACTGTTCTGTCTCTGTCTCTCTCAAGAAAACTAAAGGAAACTTCTTGGTGTCACTATTTTGCAGCATGCATGGCAACCAGACACAAAACAAACCAAGATAGGACAAAACTAGAAGAGTATCATAGTTCCCATGGTCCCATGGTCCCATTTTCAGCTTTATTTCAGGCTCAATGTGAAATTGTTTGACTTGTCTGATCGCTGGATTGGTCACCAAAAGTTGATTCTGTTTCAGCTTTTTTGCCACAGGTTGCTGCATTTTTTCATTCCTTGCAGCTTCCACTGTTGTAGCCTAAACTGTTTACCACTACTCAAATGAATGAGAGGGTTGGCATTTTTTTGCCACAACATCTGATTTGGTCTGAAAATACAACCTATTAAGAAAGTAGTCATTATTGATTTAGCTAAAAAAGAAAAAGCTGACGTCCTGACATCACCTCTGGGCTATAGCCTCTGTTTCACTAATTTCTATAACTAAATACAGTCTTTCGGGTTTCACTGTATTTATAAAAAAATGAAGCATGTTCTGCTAAAGTTTCGCTCTTTTTAAGAACTTGAACTCATATCATCTCATCCAGGATTTCTTCCAACACTGTCCTCTGAAGTCACTTTTATTTTTCATTTTATAAAGGCGTGTGAGAAGGGTGTGGTTGCACAGGGCCTCATGCCTTTTGGGGCCTTGAAATATCTATACATAAAATCTATTCAATTATTCTTCTGAAATGTAATTCTTCAGTCGAGTTCAGTTCATTCTGGAAGAAATGCTGACCTGTGAGAGTGCCAATGGTTGTGTGTGCACGAGGGAAACTCATTTTTTGTGGACATCGTTTCCTCAGGACATAATGAGTTATCCATATCTATCTAATGATGATTTAATAATGTTATATATTATAATACATCCCTCAAAGTGGCCATTTCTCTGCAGCACCTGGACTATTACTTGTATTCACCATTTTTACTTGAATGTATTCGTACTTTTGCTGTAGTAAAAGGTCTGCATACTTCTTCTACCACTGACTGTGGTTTATGTACATGTAATATATGTCTGAAATCAGAGCCTCACACGTTATCTTTGAACAAGGCCTTGCACTTAACCTGTGATGGCTCGTCTTATATCTATTTTAGTTTTTTGTATCAGACGAATAACCTCAAACTGTGCTCCTCACTGTAAGCTGAGACTTAAGTCTGAAGTGTAGTTCCATATATTTCACTTATGAGCCAGATAATTACATTTAATAATCACCAGATGTTGGGTGTGGTTAGAGGTGCAACAAAACATGCTTCTGACCACATCCAACCACACCCATTGGTGGTGCTGGATGTGGTCAGAGGTGAAACACACCTGAAACTTTTCACTATACGCTTTTAGCCTGGTGTTAAGTTTCTCTTCAAAAAACATCTACATCCAGGGGCCCTCCCTGTCCATTATTATACTGTTAGCGATTCGCCCTTCGACTGGCCTTGGTCAGAGTCAAGCTGTTAACATTTCATCCATGACAGTCTTGCGAGGCACTGTGTTTGTTGAAGGCTGATAAAAAAAGAAATACTGAATAAACATGGACATTATATTATACTATCCCCGTCAAGACAAATCGAGTGTAATGCATGACATACTCCTGTAAGATGATGTATTTTTAGTTGTATTTTTAGTGATTTGTGTAACTCTGAATGTGATTTTGAACGGGGATATAGATTGTAAATTAATGGTAAATGTTTTATGTTCTATAAGGAAAGTGTTTTGGTTTGAAGGTTTGAAGAGTCAGTTCTTTGTTTTTGTGTTAATAATACTGATGTTAATTATATTTGGTTTGATCAGAGTCATCCTTCTTTGCTTACTACATCTTAGCCTCATGTGTGCATAAACCACAGGTTTGAACTTCTTTTCAAAAACCAAAAATGATCTGTTATCTTATCAGTATCGGCCACGAGAGGCAGGTGATTATTGGTTATTAGCTGAAAAAAATGCACCTCAATGTGAATGAGGTTTTCCTACCTCCGGAAGCGGCTCTCAATTTGGTGCTCGAGTGCCTAAAATATCTGATACAATGTGCAAAAATGAATTCACACTTTATTTGTATGACAAAGTCTAATAGAAATTGTGTCTGGAGTGTTCGTGCTGCTCGAGCAGGATTTAGAACATCCTAGTTTAAACAATAGACGGTAAATGAAACTGTACAGGGGACCTGGGGAAAGTCTTTGCATTGTGTAACAGGACAATGGGAAGATTGGGTGGCAATGCAGTGAAACAACAGTGATGAGGAGCTTTGTCTCTGGGTGGGACTCCTGTGCAGCTACACAGAGAACACCAAGTGAGTCCAAATCCAAACCAATGAGAAGTACAGGAATGCTCTGCAGAGCTTTCATATCAAATACCTCTGTAGGCCATAACATTACACTTTGTGTTTGACAAACCTTCCAAACACATCTTTAAATCATCAATAAAGTAAACAGTAATTAAGTAATACTGTGTTAAAGTCAAAATGTTCCCATTTAAAAGCCATCTCTGCAGACTCCAGGGCCGTTAATGTATTGTGTACCTGTAAAAGTGTCAACATGTGGGCAGAGCTCTGTGCTGTGTGGATAATATTAGTACTCACTCTCTGTGTGAGAAGGCAGCACCAGTCTGGCCAGCAGCAGGAGATGAAGAGCTCCCCTGGTGAGAGGCGAAAGCCGTCTGAATCTAAGGTCCATGGTCTGACTGCTGGTACACTCCCCTCCGGTCCTGACGCTGATGCTGATTGGCTACGATCTCATGAAATCATAGAGTGACACCTGCGAAGAAACAAGAAGACTGACGTTAATTATGGAAAGTTGTGTGCAGCTCAGAGTGTGTGTGGTCATGTGACGTGTGTGCATCGTAGTGTGGTTCATTAAAGCTTCCCCACCTGCTGCTCGAAACATCTGGAGGGGTTCACTTTGGTGTTATATACTGTATTTGTCAAGAGCTTATGGTTCCTGCTTTTTCTAACCTATAAATCATTCTTTGTTTCTATAAATACTCAACAGCATTACATGATGCTTTTTTTCTTCAATTCAGCTAACCTACAATTATGTATTATGTAAATTATGCTGGCCCTCTGCCCACGTACAGTACACCTTCAGAGCAACCAACCCCCTCATCTCATCTGTGGTGTGAACACATCAACAGTTTATTAGGTAATAATGTCATAAATCCCCCCATGAAGTTTATCATGTAAGATCATTTTTATTTATATCATTAAGGGCAGACTAAATATTATAAACACTATGTATAACACAAAACAATGAAACAAGCTAGAGCCTCCAGAACATGCAATCACCGCCTCTCTAAAACAGTTTCAACAAAACCTGAAGATGAAAACGTTCACAGAGGGAGGATTGGTTTCAGGACAGGTCTGGTTCTATTAGACTGCACTGGTTTTAGTTACAATGACTTCTAGTTTCTTGTTGGTTTGAGCTCTGTGAAGCTGCTCTGTTTTCAGTGTTTTCAGTCCATTCCGGTGTAATATGCAGTTTATGGCTGTGAGATTCCTCTGTTACCTTTACACTGTGTTGCGATGTCTGTGTGTTGTTATAGTAACCGACATGAGGCTTTGTTATTTCCGTGGTCGGCTGATTTCATCTGCGTCCTGGCCCATCTTTGTGTCTGAACTTCCATGAGAAAAATCTCTGTTGATTTTTTGTGTTTTTTTATGTTTTCTGTAAAGCTCCACAGTACGTCACATATCCCCACATGTACTCTACATACAGAGAAAATGACATCTGAAATTGAGTCTCTTTTAACTGGAAAGGCATGGACTCAGCATGTACAAATGGCCAACAGCCATAATGGAGGCTGACACTCTAAACTTTCTATGTGAGAACATTCTTTCTGAGACAGGAACACTGCAACATTATGATGCATATCGCACCTTCGTTTTGTGCCAGAGTAATATCTTGGAAGAACACGGCGCTCAGAAATGAAGTGGACTTGCGGTAACACCTGGCTCCACTCTCATTTCCTGCTATTTGTCTGCATCAGCCTTACAAATGTGAGCTACTAATCCAGCGACACTCTGTGACAGTTCTGGCTCATGTAAACCACAGGAGCCAAACTGGGACCAGCTGTTGTTTTAGAGGGGTTAGTTCAATCTACCATGAAACTAAGTGCTGATTTTAGCTGTGGAGTGGCTCAGAAGCCAGGTCAGACAGGATCATCAAAACAAAGTAGGACGATTTTTATTTTACCAACCAACAAACGAAATTAACAACTTTGTGTTTATAGTAAACTAAGAGTAAACCTTAAGACAACAGATTTATGTTCACATCAAAGAGAAACAATGCATATATCATAGATACATGACTGCACCGTGTGAACACCGTGTGTCCTATTTCCTTATACAGAGCTTCTATTCTGATTCAGGTACAGATCAGTACTGAACACTACAAACACATCCAAAAGTTTAGGGATATCAAAAAGTATCAACGCAAGGACTTACACACTCCTAATGCTAAGCATACAAAAAATAGACTACAAGGCTGGCAGTTTTCTAGTTATTTGAATGAAATAAAGATGAGAAAAATGATCACAAGCTACCAGCAGATTTACTCCACAGACAGGTGCCTGAAGTCAACGGATTCAGGGTTCAAACAAACGACCCACATGAGGCTGAAAATGATGACACTGTGCATTTATGGTCAGGAGTAAAATACAAACAGAAAGCAACAGAGATATTTAGCCATCAGGACGGCAAGAAAAGAGAAGCAATATCTCTATATCATCTCTATCATGGAGATGAATTAACCACATCATATTTACTGGCCCATGTGTTGCTGTGGTGGCCATTTTGTATGTAAGCAGAACACACTACTGCTAACATTAGCTAATGGAAAAGCAAGCTAGTGTTAACTTATCCGGTTATTCATTCATATTAGTTATGTCAATAACTTTCTATTGATTGTCATGTCATTTTCGTGTCCAGTCCAAAACAACAAGACAAGCGTCTGCTATCTGACAAAGAAAACTTATAAGCCTTAATATTTTTTTGATGATAGCGCTAGCTGTTTTTAACAGTATGGTCCCCATGGCATTTTAGTGAGGTCACTAGGGAGACCAGGTATGTTGCAACAGGGGCCCATGGCCAGAACCTCTGCTGGCCTTGCCTTGGATTTATTTAGTTTTTTTTAAATAAATAAAAAAAGAAAAGAAAAAATATGAAACTAATTTCACTTGTACCACCTTGAAACTGATTATTTCCGCTCAACAAATCATCCATGGGCCAAATGTTTACATTTAATACATAACTTATAGAGACTTTCATCCCATCTGCTGTATTTTGGCTCATATTTCAGCACCATGGACAGAGAGACCTCCCCTCTATGTGTTCACGTCTGGACCTTCACTGGACAAAGTCTGATAATCACCAGATCATCCATGGTTCATTTCCACAGCCAAACACAGACGCCTATGGCTCTGGTGTACCTGAAAAGCAGCTTTTGTCAAGCAAAGGGTCATCCAACATTCTGAAGTGTAGCTGGACAATCATTTTATATTATTGTACTTCAAAGCTGCACTAATTAGTATATTATAAATAATAATATATTTAGCCTCTTTAAGCTTAGTATTTTGGTTGATACAATGGTTTGATGGAATCAATATATGCTACCACCTGAGCCACTAACATTCTAAATATTTATTTATTATTTATTATTATTATTATTATTTATTTTATTTATTTATTATTTTTGCCTTTATCTGACATTGGAGTAATGATCCCCAGTGGAAGTGGGGACATCATGCTTACATGGTAAGCATCTTATAATACTAAGTCCTGGAGACACCCCAACAGAATTGACTCAAAAAATGACTTACTTGAACAGGTATGAAAAGATTTATTCACTCCAACCCCTGCAGTTATCAAAAATAATCCACTCCACAGGAAACTGGTGCATTATTCTACAATAAGCAGGCTTGTTGTGGATTATCCCGAAACATGTTTCTTGTGATTTCCACTGATTTCATGTGGTTACAGAAATGCACCTGGAACGCAAGTCCAACCCACACTTCACAACTTCACTGATTGCACATCAATATGTGCTGAGATTAAAAAAAAAAAAAGTGTGAATGCAAGGATCAGAGCGAATACGAACTATTCCCTTCTGCCTCAGCACACCAGCAAATTACAGAAGGATCAGTGGTCAGGCTGCACTTTCCCCTGATGTTCCCTCTTTTTCTCAAACGAAATCCAGAACAACATGACGAACAACGCTGCCATCCACACAGGCACACACAGCCGACAGCTCAAACACATTCATCCACTTTATCTGCCTTTCAGTATGTTAAATCTACGTGACAGCTAAGAACTTTATTTTGCGGAATAGAGTTCAAAGAAAAAGGCAGCACACACAGATAGACACACACACACACACACAAGCTTTGAATGTTTCCACACACTGTGACTGAAAATCCACTTTCAATGTTCAGTCTGAAAGTTGAACAATTACAGAAACTTTTACAGAAAAAGGGTTCAGAGAAAGTTTTGGGGGACAATTTCCAACATCTTTGACATGCCATTAGGTGTGCTATGACAGGATGCCAGGGAGAAGACTAAGTGCTGCCTTTCCAGTCTTCTTGGATTACCAGGATTTCTTTATACCATTACTATTGTCTACCAACAGCGCTGCAGAGACGGCTGCAGCACTTTCATGAGCACTCTACCATCTTGCAAATCACTTTTATTCTGCACCTCAAAGCTCATCAATCAGGGAGATTCATGAACATTACATTGTGTCTGGCATGGTTACTTTTTTACGTTGTAGCACTGCAGTGTTCTAACATATAAAGTTAGAATATTGACTTTTTTTGTTTGTTTGTTTTATTTCACATTCCTCACTAAGTGAAATGTTGTTGAACCAAATTTAACTTTGCATTTGAGATGACAACAGGACCAAGCATCTAATACTATCATTACTGTGATCATCACTGTCAGCACCCCGGTGTTCTCTAGCAGTTTGTTTGACCTTTCATCTGCTCAAACAGACAGAATGATCACAGCAGGGCCAGAGAACCAGGCTCACAGTCTGTCTGGCTCTACCTGCTCTGGCCATGACTCGTTATAATAACATTAGCTGGTCGACCTACTGAAGTGCGGCTACTGTATGTGTGCTGAGCGGAGCACGAGAGAGGGAGAGCGCGTGTTTCATGACAAAGAGGAAACTCCCTGCCACATTATATTGTCCCTCAAGGGTTCAGCTTCAGCTCTTCTCATGTAGTGAATCTGAAATGGTGTGCATAGAGGCGGTCGCAACTAGCGGTTATGGGAGCCCGATGTAACTGTGCTGTGTGCTTTTGCAACATTAAGACTCAGACGTGCTATGAAGTCCTTGCACTCCGCATAGTCCTACAGATAGGTGCGTCAGATCATGAACTGAATTTCATCAGGAAAAAGTGATGAATTTTGAAAACATGAAACGAATCATGGTTCCATCCAAATGTATCTCAAATTTCAACAAGTAGTAAATCAGAAAAAAACAATTGGTTGGTTTCCCAGCGTCACAACTTATTCAAAAACAGTGTTTCCATCTGCTTTGAAGTGCATAATCATAATACTGTGATATTGTGATGATATTTAGGCAACAATAACATAATAATGCAAAATGACCACAGCATGCCTGATAAGTCAATTCACAGCAGACAATTTGACATAGCAGGAAAAAGCACAGATGTAATTAAACACTTTGGTAAGAGCTGCATCCATCCTTTAGTGTTGTCAGTCCCACGGCTCTGGTATTGTGCAGGAGGCTTCCCGGGACGGTTAAAATGAAAAGAGCTGCTGTTAATGTTATTAGTTCCACCGGAGCTTCTCCTGCTGCGAGTCAAACGCAAGCTGTGAAAGAAGCCTATTGAAGTATCTTTCAAAATTTTAATAGTCTTTTAATAATAAGTACAAATAATAAAAACAAAATAGCCTGCTTTGCTGCGTCTGCATTGTGTATGATTCTTCAATGTACATATCAAATCCAGGTCATGCTGCATTTAACTGTGCTTTATGTGCAGAGAGCTGAGTCAACTTCATACGTCTGTACAATAATCAGTGGGGGGATTTTAATTAATGGCATTTAACAAGTCCTAAAAGCTTAACATCAACTCCAGACTCAGCAGGTTGCTGTGCGTGGAGCCACTCTCTGTCTCCAACCAACTGCTGTGGTAGGTGGCAACACAACAAGTCGCTGTGAAATCACCTCTAGGTTCCCCGCTTCATCACAGTGAATCTGCAGCATCGGCGTGGAACCTGCTGCTATCTCCTCTCATGCTCAGCAGACACTCGCTCAGGTTGGGATGATGCGATTCCCCCAGGAGGAAACAACCTGAGAGCCATTCACTTATCTCCCAGAATCCCTGAAGACAGAGCCGCACTGAGGAGCTCGGGAGGAGCACCTCTAGCCTCAAAGCATGGAGCATGGAAAGCAGGCAGGCTGTCACTTATGAATTCAAACACATCCCTGGCAGCGTGTACAGTGGACACATCCAGCAGAAGCTGTGGGCGCCGTCTTCCACTCGGCTTAATGACATCTAACTACTGCTTTGGCAGCTATAGTGCTCTACTGCCATATGCAAACTGGGTCACATGTCACATTCATTTTAGAGGCGTTAGATGCACTTAGACTTCACTTGTGTGGACAGCAGCAATGTGATCCATACACACACACACACACACACACACACACACACACACACACACACACAGAGGTCACTCTTCATGGAGCTATTATTGTAAATGTCGTTAGGTACACTATGTGAAGTAAGCAGTCTTTAATTAAACCAAGTAAATATCCCCTTTAGGACTTTAGGATACAATCTGTAATACTTTATGGTAATATTCGTGAAGTAAACATTAATAAAATAAAAATATTTTGAATTCAAGTTTTTTAAATACCGTTTTGACAGCTTTATGTATTTGCTCAAATGCTACAGTCTCCCAGGTCCCCTGAAGTACACACCAAATACAGAAAAAAAATCCATTTATGATCAATATTATTCTGATAGCTTCACCAAACTATGTTATTTCATTATCTGCTTAGCGTTGTTGGAGCGCTCCCATCAAATCGCTCAATACCTACTGTAAAGAAGGGATCCAATCATAATCTTGATGAAAGAACTGTGAATTCCAAAAGAAATGAAAGACGTAGAAAACGAAAAGAGCTTTCACTCACTCATGTGTGTCTGTGGTCTTTACAAGAGATGTGGCTGTATTTCCTATTCAGTACATCAGCCACAGAGAATCCTTGAATTATTTTTTTTATTATTATTTTTCTTTGCAATGTTGTTCAATCTTTGCAAAAAAAAAATATATATATATATTTTCCTCCACTGTGTAAAAATTATGTATTAGACAACAAACCAAACCAATTAAATATCACACTCAACAATTTAACTTCCCTGACATTAAAACCCAGAGAACTTTGCTTTCTTTAAGTTTGACAATAACAACAATAACACATTTTCTCTTTGCTTGTATGACATGAGCTTCCCCTTCAAAATGGAAAAAAATGAAAAAATGAAAAAAATGAAGCCTGAGAGAGAGAGAGAAGAGCCAAGTACAGCATTCGACCAATCGCTGTGTATAATAGGTGCAATTGTGGGATTGTCTGTTCTGAATTGCTACAAAAATTGTTCAAAATATCAAGTGAATAAACAATCGGTCATCAGCACTTAGCAACTGTTCCCTAACACCAGAAGTGATCCATGCATAAACAGTCTCAGTAAAGTTGTGGAGTAACACCCATTCATTATTACTAACAGGCATCTTGCAGCATTTTTTAAGCGGCGAGGCACAAGCTAAGACATCCCAAAGAATTCTGAGTGATATGGTACAATAGCAGAGAGATAATACACGGCCGCTGAGTGATTTTAAATTCCAGACAACCATTACCAGAAATATTTGTTTTGGAGGGAGTGCCTGGAAGGCAGCATATTTCTAGGAATTCATTGTGAACACTGGCAGGAGTGCTGAGTTAGAAGTATAGTACCAGGCACACCAGACTGTACAGTATGTGCTCCCACAAACCTGACAACAGGGCTAATGTCAGAAAACAGCTAAACCAAAAGATTATCAAATATGAGATATGAGAGGTTAAAGAGCTGCAATTCATTAAGATGTCTAGTCTGATGAAGCCTTCAAATGCCTTGCTTTGTCCGACCAAGTCAAAGATACTCAATAAAACTCACATTTAGGACTCAAGTGAATGTTTGGCATTTCACACAACTGACATTGTTAGATTATCAAAATTGTTGAAGACTTTCAGTAAACTCAATAATGATGTTTTTTGCTCTAAAGAGTTGATCTACCATACAGGCATTTAGTACTTTTCCACTGTTAAATGGGTAAATTTGAATAAGTCATCAGTCAGTCATGTCACAGGAGACACATTAAATCAAACTGTCAATAGTCACAGGGGGAAGCCAGTGAGGGATCATCCTTGTCACAGCACAAGCAACATCAGCTTTTCCTAATATTTCCTGATGATATATGTGATTGTTTATGGGTACAGTGTGATCACTTGAGTATAAAGTTCCATGAGTTCATTCAGTGTGTAATATATAATAATTTGAATTCAAATAGTTAATTTTACAGTGGGTAAATTACTTAAAAAAAAAAAAAACTTTAAAAAACTAATTCAGTAAAGTTATTTATTACTTTATATAAATTATTTTTATATCACCACTTGCTCTCTAACAAGTAGAATATTACCCTTTACAATTAGGAATGACACCACAGCAATCATTTTTACACACAACCATAGGTTAGTTAATAGCTTAGCACCAAAACTGCTGCATTTGTGACTTAAAGAACTAGTTTCCTGCATTCACTTCCTTAGACAGCAAAAAAGAGTTGTTAAGGATAAAGGTGTTCTCCAGAGCACTTATCAACAACCCATTTTTCTTAGAGTGTCTGGGATTTAGGAATCAGAAAGAAACAACCATGGTGTTATGAGCAGCATAAACATGCACTCACAGTGTGGGTTTGAAAACAAAGTGTTCAGGGTGAGATAACGTGACTACATGTTGTAACTGCTTTATGAGTCTCAAGACTCCTGAATGTCTGCACTGTAAAAAGGTAAACAATAAATGCTGTGCATTCCTACAGCACGAGGGTCACTATATTGATCAGTGGATGTCGACTGCAGTCAGGTCATCTCATCGAGCCGTCTGTCAGGACAATTGCATGAATTAGGAGGCTATTATCGATCTGAGCAGTTATGATATTAACATCAAATACAGCAGGAAAAAAGACCATCACCAGTTTAGTAATAAGACTGAGAGTGAAAGTAATGAACGTATCTTTGCTCTCCTTTTCAAGTCATATTACCTTGAAATTGATGGACAGCAATTTTTCTTTTCAGCTAACCAGGTCTGTTTGAAAATAAACAGAAGAAAAATGCAGTGTATATTTGTATGTTTTTCATTAAAGATCCATAATTACTTAATCAGAAATCAAATCAAATCTAACCAGTAATTTTCACAAAGAAGCGGTCAGCATCAAGTTAAAAAACACAAACAACTAACCAACATACAATACATCAAAGAGCCAGCATGTAGGATTTAGTACCATCTTCCAGTGTAGTTGCTGATTACAACCCCCTTGTTTCATTTTGTACTACTTAGTGTAAAAAAAAATAAAAAATAGCCAGTTTGTCCATTCTGGGCTACAGTAAAACAAAAATGGTGGTTCACTTCTGTTATTTATGTTACTAATATAACAATTCTTATTTTCAGGTGACTATACACTAATGAAAACAGAATTATGAACATTAGACTCCGTTCCTGCCATATTCTGTGAACAGAGCTTCTAAATCTGACACACTGGACTTATAAAGCTTATAAAATATTTCACTTGGATTGATACTTCTATAATGTCAAGTTCTGAATCCAGGAGCTAAGCCCACAGGCGGCAACAGAAAACTTAAAATCATTCTGCCACACCACACACAGTTCACCTCTACAGAAACCATGCAAGGAGATGGGTTGTGTAACAACTGCTTTACAAAAGCAGGAGAGAGCGTGCAGCTATCAGTAACTTTCCTTGTGTTATTTTGAAAAGTCTCCAAAGATAGCAGTTGAAGAAAGTGTCAGCAGAAAGCTTCTGGAAATGTTGTACAATTTCCATCACTCGGTGGGTCGTCTTCCTGCAGTTAAAATAGCTTTGCAAAATGTGATATCAGCTGTGGATACAAAACTTCATTTCACAAAATATTGGCGAGGTATTGGTGTGATGGCCTACACTGCTGAAAAATGAACACTGACTCTACCATTCTGTAAAGTCAAGTGATATCAGTTCAAAACGGTCATCTGAGTCACAGTATGAATCTATACTATTTATCACTTCATGACCCTGAGGCTTATTTAGACTGACAATAATCTGAAACTAATAAATTGAAGTTCATAATAAATTAATTCAGTTGTTTCATATTCATCATATTAACTTAATGAGACTGGACTAACACTCCACAACTCTGTGTTGTTTGCTAATACACTCACACTGACAAAAAAAATACTAAAATACTCATAGAAAGCAGGTACAATGTTTACCATATTCACCATCTTAGTCTTCAGTGTGTGGTGTGATAACATTTGCTAAACAGAGCTAAACACGTCCGATGGTGTCTGATTAAATTCCTGCAAAGTTCTGGACAGGTTAAAATGTTGAACCGATTAAAAGTTAAGAAAAGTTCATCACCAAAGCAATTAAGTTCATCCTGTGGGGAACATGAGCCTGTACAATAATGTATCTAATGAGTACATGTTGAGACATTTCAGTGAGGATCAAAATGGTCAATGTTTTTGATATATTTAGGCGAGAGAAAAGAAATAACTCCACTGAATGTCTCACAACCTTTAGATATGTCCAACTGGTCACAAGTAGCTTTTTTAGGGGTCAAAAAGGAAGATTAACTGAACAACTGATTGACAAAAATCAACTGATGAATCAAAAATTGTTAGAGACCAAGACTAATCTTAGCAACCGCCTGCACACATTGATTCATCTAACCCCCCCCTCCCCATTCACATGCTGATGGCAGAGGTTGCCATGCACGGACTAATCCCATTCACAACGGGGATTGATTTGGATACGCAGTTGGATCAGGAAGAATGCATCATCATCGTACATTACAGATGAACATGTGTGACAATAATGGCCAGTCACATCCCTCATGTTTGGGAATCCTGTCGAGAGTTCCTTCACTTGTAGTTCAAATTTGAATACAGCAGCTCAATATTACCGACATGAACAGATGATGTCTCTTGATTAAAAAAAATATATATATATTTTATTTTATTTCAAATTATCATGTAGGTCGATTTGACTGTTTTACATTAAAAAAAAAATAATAATAAAGCTGACAATCTGGGAAGGAAACAGTTAATTATAACTATATTAACTATAATTATAGTTAGTTTTCATATTGTGACACAGATATGATCTTGTAATGAACGAAGTTATTATAACTCAGGTTTAGGAACAAGGTCTCTCTAATCCTACCACCTGAGCATATCTGCTATATATAATCTGTCTCTTCCCGAAACCCCTGCTGCATGACGGTCTGTGTTAGTGACTACACAAAAATAGAACAAATAAATAAAATAACACTCGTTTGTTTCTTGGAACACGACTATCAAATTAAACCCAATCTCTATCTGTAATGTATTTAAAAATGCAGCCAGCGTTCAGGTTTCGTTGCGTCTGTTCCCATCATCTGCTCATTTGCAGTGTAGAAACTGTAGGGTAATTAATCAAAATGACATGTTTGATGTGCTCATGAGCACAGAGGTTTCTGTGGTTATTTTACAACAGTGTGGTGCTGGCTTGCAGATTCCAGTCAGAGACCGCAGATGGAACAGATACCTGCTGCCTTCAGATGGCAGAAAGTCAAGAGAGTTGCCAGAATGAAGGGAAGCTCTTCAGTATCTCTGTACTAGCTCTAACTGGCTGCTCACTGGCATGGATACTATGAAACTTTTTTGTCTGTGTGATCACATATCGTCTGTTTGGATGCCAATAGAAAGAAAAAGGGCTGTGTGTGATTTTAGAGAGGTTGATGGGTGTGCCGTCACCAGATAAAGTGACCAAATGATCCTGGAACACGGGTGCGCCGAGCTGTCAACCTGCAGCTGCTGGATTGGCATCACCACACCCTAAACTGTGTCTCTCCTCCCACCAGGAAATGGACACTTCTAATACTGTCACTTAGCAAAAATACACTTAGACACAAACTGCTGCATTTCATTCAAGGTGTGAAGTGAAGACATCAAGAAAATATTGACTGACTGATGACTGATGCATGTTTCATAACTTTTCTTACACAAGAGTTTGTTCCAACCAAGAAATTTGATTGGGCAGGAGGCAGAGAGCGAGAGAAAGTGCTGATATAGATATAACATTACATTAACGGTCATCATGTTAGATTGTAACTTTGCATCACAAAGATGACTATATTTCTGTAGATTAAAAGCGACCATTTACTGCATACTGTGGTTAGAAACTGAATCCAAACCAATAACTAACAGTAGTCAACATCAGACAACCTTATCATACTTAACATTTGCCAAGAGTTGAAATAATGTCCAAAATTAAACATATTAAAAGTTGTTTTTTTGGCGATTTGGCATAAATATAATCCATAAAGATAAACTGTACTTTGGTACAAACTTTACATTTTGGATTTTGTAGCCTTAACTCAACTCAAGAACTTGCTACCAGCACCACTATAGCAAGAGACAAGTGTAGAAATGAATGTCAAGAAAATTAAAACAAATCCAACGCCACAGAAACAGGCAGTACAATCAAGAGTAAAATTAATAAACAGCTACTCATTGATGGTCTAGAAGCTTTAAAATAAAAGAATAGAAGAACAAAAGAATAGTAGTGACATAGAGGCATAAAAAGGGAAAAGTTGACATAGATCTGGTTAAGAGTAACAGGCTGAAAAGATGCTAACAGAAATAATATAAAAGACCAAAATAAAATAAAAGATTAAGAGATGAAAAGACAAAAACATAAAAAAAGGATAAAATATAAAAATAGACGACATCACAAAACTGAGTTTTAAGAAGTGGTTTAAAAGAGTTCACTGATTCAGCGAGCTTTATCTCCTCATGCAGTTGTTCCAAAGTCGAGGGGACCTGATGGAGAAGGTGCGGTCACCTCTAGTTTTGAGCCTGGACCTTGGAACAACCAGAAGTGACCCGCCCAAGGATCTAAGGCTACAAACTGGCTCGTACAAGATTAACATGCTGGCAATATAGCCAGGGGCCAGACTGGCTTTAGAAGTGATCAGTAAAATCCTTAAATCAATCATAAAATTCACTGGAAACCAGTGGAGGGAAGCTAAAATTGGTGAAATGTGATGTCATATGTTAAAACCAATTAGAAACCTAGCTGCTGTGTTCTGGACTTGCTGTAGGCGTGAGAGTGATTTTTTTTGTTCGGGGAGGAGTGAATTCCAATAGTCCAGTTTTGAAAATCTAAAAAAAGTTATTAACATAGAATAACAAAGTGAATTTAAGTTAACGAGACATTGTCTAAGGCTTCTGACTCTCCACTCTGATTCTGAATGAGACTTGATCGTCAAAAGCTTCTGGATTTGTCTTTCTATTGACAGCAGTGGCACTTACTGCAGATGCAGATTACTTTGCATAAAGTGCTGTTGGAGTGCTATTGTACTCTTTCAGTAATGATGCTAAAACCATCAGTGGCAAATCACAGAAAATGGGTTTCATTTGGGTTAATATACATTCAATCCAATCAGCTCCAAAGGGGAAATGGTGTGTTCAGTCTCAGAAAGAAAGAAAAAAAAAGACAGGGTAGTGTATTGACTCGGTTTAAAGGGAATTGTGTCCTACTGTGGTTGAGATGAGGGTGAATTCAGAATGAAGCTTGAAGTAATTTAGCAGAAGAAACTAAATAAAATTGTTCACTGGTCGTCAAGATCTCCTAACCCTCTTTTTGGATCCTTCCTGCAACTTTCCTGGTAGTCAAAGTCAATCAAAGATGAAATAAAGTGATTTAAGGGGGTTAAAACTGTTTCGATATCTTCAGGAATTAAAAAATAATAATCTTTTTGGTTGTGAATCCAATAAAACCAATAGAAATGACAGAAATTCAGCTGACAAAAACGCCACAGGGTACACATGAAGCAGAAGAGAGTAATTGATTCATTACAAAAAAATCCATACAGCAGTAATAACATGCCATCAAAGATCAGAATTAATTGAATCATATCATCTGCTCAACTCACCTTGAACACACTCTGTGTCCAGTTTGTCAGGTCCTACCTCAAACAGTCTGATACAACAGCCCTGCAATAAATCAGACCTTGAACACGAGTCTATATAGAGTTCAGTATTTGTTGAAACTGTTCTAAAGAGGTGGTGATTCATACGCAGTAGATACTGCAGGTCCTTTTAGTACTGATGACCTCTTTCAGCCCATTTAAAGGACTCTAATAAACATGTGCAACACCTCGGAAATAGGGAAGATTGGTCACATTAAGCCAGTTTATCTGCTGCACCATCTTCTCTTCAGTAAACTGTAATTGTACTGATACAGTACAACCTCTTTTTGTAAGAGGCAATCATTCTTTTTGTTGCCTTCAACATTGCCATATAAAACTGTAAATGTACCGCCAAGTCATGCATGGATTTCTTGGCTCTTTCTAAGACACAATAGGTTTCTCAAGACGAAAAGAACATAAAAATTCTCGCCATAGAGCGACTGAAGTCTGAATAAAGAACAGCCGTGTTTGGTTGCTAATTAGCAGCTGAATGCCAAAGCTCTGTTAGACCTTCACTTCAGCACATGAATACACCACAAAAAGAATACTCTGATCAGAGTGCTTTGAACTGCATTAACTTAAAAAAATAAAGACATTAATATTTCTCTGAGTTCATTTTCACAGATACTAAAATGAGCTGAAACCAGTGGACACCTGAAAGAAAAAATGCCTTTGAAATACGTGTCATTGCCAGACTTCAGTATGTGCCAGTAGTAGCTTATGGGCTGAAACATGCAAAACTACTGGCGTGGTTGTTTAGGCTCCACCAGCAGAGGAAGTCTTCATCTCAGTGTCTGTTAAATCATTGGCACTGTTGCAGTTATATCATACAGAACAGCACATATATATTTTAATTACTTAGTTGTAAACTAACTCTTTGCTTTGTTTTAATTGAATGTGTTCCTATGAAGTAACTGGTCTTTTAAAAGTGCACATTCAAAGAAGCTTCTTTAAGATCTTGTTATCAGATCAGCGTCAACAGTGTTGGTCTTAATGACCTCAGCCTTGATACCTCAGCTGGATCCATTGAGTTGTCAGAATTAACAGAACCGAAGAGAAGGACAGATCCACAATCAGAGAGACAAAAAGAGAGATTGAAGAAAGAGAGTAGTTGCTGAATGGCTTCATTGTGCGCTGGTGATGAGCTTCACTCTACAACCTATAAAGGAGTATTCAGCAGTTCTGTTGAGGTCTAAATCCCCCAGCCTTAGTGTACTGTTAAAAGCTTTCCTTTATTGTCTCTTATTCTGGCCTTTCTCCATCAAATCCAAAGTCCACAGAGATAAGGGCTGCAGTCATTCAGACAGGATGGAGGGAGGAGGTGCTAGCGTAGGTGCCAAAAACACTTGCTGGACTAAAGAAAGCTGAAAACTATGAGTGCTCGGATCTGACTGGTGTCTTAAGCCTCTTGCAATTTAACAGCTGATCATTAATTGTCTAAGAAGTGAAAAAAGTCCCCAAAAATGGCTTCTTATGCAACACAACACAACCTGTTTTACATTACTGGTGTGACATGAACACGATGATCATGGGAGAAAATATAGTCATCTTTGATAACTGCACTACATAGTATGCTGTGCAGATTACTCAGACTGAAGTTTCCCTGCCCACATATCAAATCATATTCAAGCATCCGCAACTGGAACATACTGAATGCTTTAATGTGAGAACAAAATAAACAAGAATGAACACAAAAGGTGTCACTTGGCGCCTAGCAAGCAAGCTTCTTATAGTGTACTTTCTGGTTAAATACTGAAGTATACAGTTATACATATAAAATTCACTGCCACTACATGTCACCCAAGAGCACTAGTATCTCAGACCAAATTGACCAGACTCCATTGACAAAACCAGTAATTTTATCTTTTAGATAACCACACTTTAAACACACTTCAAACTGGACAGAATTAAAATGAAACTCACAAAAAAACAAAATAATAATACAAAAAGAAAACAGACAGCTGTTTCAGTCGCCCTCCTCAAAGCTAAAAGTTGCAAAATGAAAAATAGAAAAAGAAAAAACACTCATTATTGTTTCCTTCCATCTGTACCTTCTTGCTACCTCTTGCTACATCTCGCTACTTTGGACTTTGGCATGAGTTCAGGTTAGATTAGTTTCAAAATTTCTATCTGTCTACATGACCCGTAGATTATCGGCACAGTGTTTATGCAGTTTGTGTTGCAAGTAGATTCACAAGGTGTGGGAAGACTGAAAAATACAGTACACAATGTAGCCAATGTGTGACATTAGTACGGGGAGCGTTCAGGCAGTAATGGTGTGAAATCTGGCAGTATCAGTTTGGGTCTAAAGGGCCCAAAATATATGGACCAGGTTCAGGTCTTAATTTCCAAAACTGCAGAATTCTGGGATACTAGAGTCTACAGCCTATTATAGGATGAATAAAAACAACTAGTATCCAGCAGAAAATGAATACAATAATACATCTGTGTGAAACGCCAAAAAACAACAGTTTCAGAGAGAGCAAAGCATGGCAGTGTGGTTGGCTGAACCCGGAGCAGTGATTTACTCCAAATAAGAGTTAATGAGCGTAGCCACTGTGAGTTGTTAAATGAGACGTGATGTAAGAACAGAGATGAGCCTACAGTCGATGCCCAACCTATCTCCTGTCATGGCTCTTCCTGCAGCCCCACAATGCTCCTCTGCAGACGCTGATTAGCCCCCCCACCCCCTCATCACTCTGTGGAGACTGAGAGATACTATACAGGCTATTTGTCGACAGGGTTATTCACTTACTGATGGCCCAGACAGCTGGCAGGAAGAAAGACTGGCTGTCAGCTGGCAGCCGCAGCACAAAGATGAGAAGCAACCTTCAGAGGGCTATGATACATTAATGCAGGGAAGGAAACACTGCACTCATCAATCACTACGCACTTCAATCTTTTCATTAATCCACACATCTGATATCCAACACCCTAATCAATTAATCAATCAGTTAGAGTGAAAATCAGCCGCCTCCTGATTCATTACAGAGCCTTTTTGCTGTTACGCAACAAAGCGATCACATTTCTATTAAATATGCATGACGATTGTGTAAATAGTTATTGCCATGTATGTAGCAATGCCATTTATTTTTCATTACACTAATGAAACAGCCAGCCTCGTCTGTAAATCTGCACCAAGACTCGATTTGCTAAACCATGTTTTTTTTTGCTCAAATTCTGGCTGGGTGTCAGATTCTTCAAATTAATTAGAAAGATTTATAAAGTATTATAACTCACAAATGCCCAAAAGATGAAATGAAGTCTGTGCTCTCGTGTTGTTGCACACACACACACACACACGCTCACAGCTCTGAGCTGTTTGGTGTTTTGATTGAGTTGCAGTCTTTTGACATAAACGTATGTTAGTCACATTTTAGTGATTTGTTAATCGTTAATCTCAGACTCGTTTGTTAAAAAAAAAAAAAAATACTTTGGTTTCATCTGTGACACTGAAATTACTGCTAACATGTTATTTAATTAGTCGATTATTTTTTCAAATATGATTTTTTTTAACAACTCTATTGATAATCAATTAATTGATTTGTTTACCTGACCTGTTTTGAAGTTTGTTCAGCTGTTTTGTTCTCCAGTTTTAAATTAACAAAACAATAATTCCATTGTTCACTAATCCACAGGTTCATTTTGCCATATGGTTTGATTTTTTTGTTGACAATTTAGATGGTAAACAGCCAAGAATAAATCCACCCCCCCATGTAGTCTAATTTAAGTGTGGGTGAATGTAGTCCATAGATCTGGTTGTGAGCCTTACTGATGTTACTAAATAAAAGAAGCTGTTCATTAGTGCAGCAGGTCAAGCTCGTGAAGATGTTTGTGGACAGAATACTGTTTTAATAATCTGGAGCTATGGTGCATGACGCTGCACATGTCGTTAAGACTTTGCATGACAACAGTATTAGTCCGTTTGTCTTTGATGGCAAAATTAACACTGAGTCATAGGGGCAAACTGAATGGTGGTAAAATGCTTTATCTTTATCTTTTATACTCATTTAGAACATGTTGTACTGAGAGAAGTTGAAGTGGAAGAACAAACTGAATTCTTTTTTCAGTACAACATGAGTCAATTTCCTCCTGTCTTGAGGATGGAAAGAGATGGCTTTTAGGAGGACATAAATTATTCACCCAGCCCATCTCTCAGCCAATTACTGCCAGAGCACCCAAAACCTCTACAGTCCTAAACTTTTGTGAAAACCTGCACAGCAGGGCCACCCACAACATTTGGAAACAGGGGTGTGAGAAAGACGGCGGGGCCTGGGGCCTCACAGGACCGGTGTTCCCAATGTGAACAATGGGCTTGTCAGCCTGAGAAAAAAAAACCCTGATATGATGTAAGCTGGAAAATGAACACCTGTCACACAAGCACAAGAGCAGAGAGACAACAAATCCTAATTGATCTGAACTCAAGGTCCGTTTACAACCTTTTTATGGAGGTTTTATACTCGAGTGACCTCATTTCCATTCTTAAATTTGAACCAGCTCCATGACAAATGAGCAAACATTGCTTGCAATGTACACGGTCTAAATCTACTCATAGAGCATCGTGGCACAGAATAGTCTGACTGTATCTACTGAGAGGATGACAGTCTGAGATGTAGATATATGTAAAGGATATTGTTGGGAACGTATACGACGCCAAGCTCGTGAGATAACTGGCCTTCCTGACTGGCTGCTGTGCTGACTTCTTAGCTGGGTCACTGCAGTCTGCATAATATCTAAACATTTTCTTGGAACTCATTTTTCTTCTCATTCCTCGGGGCTGTATGTAACATCAACAATACAAAGAATATATTACACACACATAGCTAACGGATACCCATTAAAGGATTAGTGTGTAAGATTCAGTGACATCAAACATTGTAGTTGCTAATTGCATCCCCTCTGTTCACTCTTCCATTCCAAGCACGAGGGAGAAAAATGTGAAAGGCCCAATTTAGAAGCAGTGTTTGGTTTGTCTCCTGTCTGAGCTACTATAGAAACACGGTGCACTCTGTGGAAGACCGGCCGAGGCTGTAGATATAGGAGGCTCATTCTGACATCACAAAGACAGAACAATTCTTATAGTACATATACACTAATGAAAATGAATACTATATTCCATTTCTGCCATATTCTGTAAATAGAGCAGCCTAAATCTGACTGACAGACAGACAGAACTTTAAAATATCCCTTCCATAAGCCACAAACTGGGCTTTCAGATTTGATGTTACCTGTTGCACTCAGTTAGATTCCAGAGAGGACATGAAGCATGAGGCTGATAAAATCATATTGAGCATGTTGTTTAAGCTGTTAAAGAGGCCCGGTGTCTCCAGAACCATAAACACAACATTGAACATACAATACAGCCTCTGTTTAATGTGCTAATGGTGTGTTACTGATCCGAGAGTTTATTCTTCTTTATTCGTCTTTATGATTGTGACTGTATGTTTCAGTTGGTCCATTGTTTTGAAATGTAAACCCATAAAATCTAATCTGTTGCCCAGCCTAAATCTGTATCATAACAACAGACACTGCACAGAAAACTCTGCGGAAATAGAAGCCAACAATAATCCAGTTTATAGTACAATAACCCTAAATAGGTCCTGACATGGAGCCAAATATTATAGTTGCTAATGACCAAATGCAGTAATTTGATTACATTAAAATGCTATCTGTTTTAGTATCCATGGCGACAGGTAAAGTTTTCACCACAGAAACAAAACAAAACCTTTTCAGCCATAAGCCAACAAAGCTCAAGTTTCCTGAGAAGTCACGTTGGCAAAATATTTTTTATGTACCTATGTCATAAATTCTGTTAATTTTAGTCAGTCTTATAAGAAAAGTTATTTACCAGGGACCGCTCATGTGTGTCCCTTGGAATTATTATTTTTTTTAAATAATTATTCGTAGCTTGTTTTACATTTCTTTAACCTCAGATATGTGAAAGAACACCACAGAGAACATGACTGCCATGATGAGGTGGGACTTCTCTTTTTTAATATTTAACCGAAGCCATGAACTTTTCTGAATCTTAACCAAAATTATTTAGCAGCCTGAAGTAAAATATATATGAGGCACATACTAGTGTCAAACTTCAAAACATGCTTATGGCTGTAAACATCTATTATAAAAGTTCTGCCATCACATTACAAAAAATCTCCTGAAGCCACTGGCATTTTCCATCTCACTTTCTCCAAAACAGAAAATGTGATTATTCTTAATAGAGCTGTCAAGCTGCTGTTAAAAATGAAATGAAATAAAGCTAAATGAAAGCCTTTGTGCTGACATCGTGATAGGCTGGTATTACTGTTAAGACAGGATCAAATCAAAATGTTCCTGTGGCAGAAAAGCTGCTGATTACATTTTGTTGTAGGCCTTTTAATTACAGCTCCCTATTTTCTATAATTATGGTGTAATTAGACAGCAACAATGCAGTATATTATAACAAATTACAAGTCAGCGAACCAACCAATAATGCATGGAGGAAAAAAAAACAAAAACAGAACATTTATGTCTGTATTTTCTACTGTTGATTTGGTAAATCTCTGGAAACTAAAGCCTATCATTGTGATTTCAGGGGTTTAAAAGGCGGCAAAATGTATTTTGTTACATTCCAGTATGTGTAATACCATCCGTGAGACGGGAGCTGTTGTCTCCTCACATGTCACCACATTGTGCTTCACCATGCCAAAGGCCACAGACAAAACTGGAGCTTTTAAGGTGACACTTCCTGACAGGACAGCTGCTCACGGGCCGCCTTCATAAACACCATTAAATATGAACACTGCTTATCCGTCGTGTCTCCAGGCTGCGTGGACACTGAGTCACATTCCCTCACGTCTTCACTACTGGAGGCTGAACTTTGTCAGCAGACAGATCAATAAGACCTGACTCTGTATGTGGAGGATAGCCGTGGAAGAATGACAGCTACCAACCAGTATGGATTTAGACCTGTAGTTAAGTTCGACAGTGAAGTGGTGCAATGCAAGTGTAATGTTGCAGATATTCTGCTGAGAGTTTGCCTACTTTGAGAGTAGCCTCAGTTCATTTAGTCTATGTCAACATTTATTTCATTACACATATTACTGAAGATCACACTTAGCATTGTGTTAGCATGCTGACAGTTTAGTTATAACAACCTACAACTGGTCTAAGTTTTAGTTGAGGGACAATAATAATAACAAGAGTGGTGTGTCATCAATAAAATGTGTGTGACTGTGTGACCTTGATGTGTACCATTCTATATACGACTATATGTCACCGTAATCTGCTTATTCACAGTGGTGGCAGTCAGTGGCATAGGGAACATTTTTAAATGGATTTGTACTGTATACAGGTGCTCAGTTATAAATGTAATGGGACTGAATGTATTTTAGAACACATAATAACTCATAAACTGCACGTTATCAAACTATGTACAAATCAGTTTTACTGACTAAGATATGACTTTATTGGATGTTTGTGATTGTAAAACTTAAAGTTAAGTCATCAATAAGAAAGGTGTTTACAAAGAGTTATGTAAGACATATGAATCATTTTAGTAGCAAAACAAAAACCGTAGGAGGAGATGTTAAAGTTGTTTTTTCTTTTTTATTATGAGAAATCTGAAGAAACTGCATAAAATTTTGTCAACATCAATACATGAACAGTATGTTTTTCAGAAATGCTCTTCAAGCATCAGAACAGTCTGAAGGATGTAAGACAGCAGCTGCAATCGCAATAATTCAACACAAATGCTAATATTGCTATTGAGTGATTTTTGATATCCACTGCAGAATATTTCGGTTTTGGATTACATGTTTTGTGCTTGTCAAGCATATTTTTACATGTATTAACATGTCACTCCTAATGAATATTTTGCAAATACATTAATGTGCACTGACGCATACTGAAACTATAATTCTAGAATTATTAGCTTAGAAATGTAACCACGATAATCAGAAATACCATTGGCAAGTGTAGTAAACCCCCTACTTTGCCATGACTATGTGACTGATCCCTCTGTTACAACTCGAGTTTTCAATGATCCCAGTCATAATCCATTTGGAGTTCTCTCGGTGAGGAGTTCCACATATTGATCCTCTGGACAGATAATCAGTGAGTCTGTTCAAAGGAGGTTTTTTGAAGGGCAATTTCCCATAGATGCACCCCGTGTTACTGAGCCGGAGTGCATGAGATGTTTCAATGAGCACTTCAGGTGCATCGTTACATTCAAGGAGTAAGTCCAGTATTAGTGGTGAGGTGTGAGGTGATCCAAAGCAAATCCAAGATTACAGTGTTCGACCTAAAATTGTATGATTGTGTATGATCTTGAGAGGCTTGACTACTGTAGAAAAGATCATGGAGTGCAGCATTGAACAGATTCAACAGTGTAGTGTGGATGTTGTCTTCTTTCCGAGGCTTTCCTGTTTTGATGATTGCTTGATGACAAATGATTCCATTTCGGCTTCAAAAATAAGTTTGTGCGTGTATGACAAATTCAGTTTCATCCAATCCTGTTTTTAAAACTCTTTCATTTCATGAAATACAAATCCAGGTTCACAGAATTCAAATATCTGCCCATAGCCACCAGTCCACTGAGTCACTCATCATTTCCCTTTGCATCAGCCATCAGCATACTAATGTATCTGTAGACAGACAGGCTGCCAGAGACGAGGGCGGCCCCTGAGCTCTGTCTGATGATAAATATCCCCCTTCATGTATGAATGATGACACATATTCAAAGAATCCCAACCCTCCCCTGCTTTCCATTTTATTGTCCTATTCAATCTGGCTTAGTGAAATGAAGGCGAAGAGTGGTTGTCTTAGACCATAACTCCTGTCATAACAGCTAGCCAGGTGGACCTCCCCACCACACACACACACACACACACATACACCCACTGCATACAGCAGACATGTCGGGACCCATCCTTTGCTGGTGACTTTACAGGCAGTGCTGTGAAGCTGCTCTGGAGGTCCACAGGCTGCACAGTCATACCTCCGCTCACTGCTTCAGCCGTGTATGTTGGAGGGTTTTAAAAAGAGCTTTGTCTCATTCATCATTCATGCTCTTAGGTCTCAGTCACAGCAAGGCAAAACCCCATTAAGAGACCAGAACTTGAGACCGGACCATTTTGCAAAATCCCAGATTGCATTTGGCCGAGTGTGTTTTCTTTAAATGGTCCACATTATCCATGCGGCAACCACAGGAAGGTTGGGGTTAAGAAAAGATAGTAGTTACATGAAAGGATCAATAACACTCTCAGCTCTGTGCGGTAAATATGAAGCCATCAGTAGGTTAGCTTGGCTTAGCTTAGCATAAAAACTGTAAACAGGAGGGAGATAGCCTGGCTCCGTCCAAAGATAACAAATCCACCTACAAAACACCTCTAAAGTTCACTAATTAGTTGATTGTTTAATCCATACAAAACCACAAAAAACAACAGTTTTCCATTCTACAGGTGGTTTTTTGACTGGCTAAATATAAAGTGGACTCAAATCTTGGACCAAAATCATTTTATGTCAACAGACTGTGATGAGAGATTTCACTCATGGAGTCAAAGTATATTTGTTTTGAGCTTTTGCCTCGAGTTCAACTCTGACAGGCAAATTTGTACGATTGACAAATTGCAAACTGTCATCAAAGCCTTGACATTCGAGAGAAGAGACAGCCAGAGATTCCAAAATGGTGGAATTTCTACTTAATGAGACATGACGCCATCAGAGCTGTCCACTTCAAATCCTTTTTTTTTTTCCATGAACGAAAACTAGCCACAACACGTAGCTGCGCCACTTCCTTAGAGCTCACTCGGGGTTGCTTTATGTCAATGTGGCACCAGAGGCAATAGCTGTAATTGGCGTTTGATTGAAATAAATATGCATAGAAATCCAATTTGTGCCACAACATACAGAGAGACTTGGTTAAGTATTGTACGAGAACTGGTTTTCATCACAGTTGACCAACATGGCCAACACAAAATGGCGAGGGTGCAACAGCTCTTTGAAGGAGTCTGAAGTTCATTATGAATCAGATAGGCCTTACAAACCCCTGAAAAATCCCTTTAAGGATTTTCTTTGCAGCTGCTGAATCAGAGAGGCCCCTTTATGAGCAGTAGGCTGTGAGAGGATGCTGCAGGGAATCTGTAACTGGCCTCTAAAGGCAGCATATCATTGTCTGCTTCACAGCAAAAGAGGATTCATTCAGGCTGATATAATAAAAGGAAACTCAAAGCAGAATATTTACATCTCTTATTTATGATCAGCTACACTATGGATCCTTTTCCTATTGCAGCCTTCCTTTTACACTAAAGTCATACATTTCTAACATCATCTAAAGAACCTGCACTGAATGTGACAATATATGAGGACAGACAAACAAAAAAACAAATTGAATTTAGAAATGTTGCAATGTCATTGCACAAATAACAGGACATGAAGTTTCACACCGACCTCTGTTATGGATGACACCCTAAATAACTGAGGCAGGAAACTAAAATGGTAATAAATTCCATCTATTTTGAACTCTGCTTCTGAAGCTTTTGGTGAAGGGAAGGGACTTTGAATTTCTACATCAAAGAGGGAAGGAGGACAGTGAAATGCTCTCTTCATAAGGAAACCAAATTACCAGTGTTAATGGCAAATTCAGCTTGATCCCCATCCAGCCGTGGTGAAAGGTTTCACATAGACTTCAGATGTCAGGATGTGTGTGTGTATGTGTGTGTGTGTGTAAACATATATTTTCCTTGAGTATGTCTTTAGTAGTGGTTTTGTTTCTGGGTAAAAACAACACCTCCCTGAGCTCCTTGTGAAGTATTCATCAGAAAGATGAGCACACAGAGCCTCAGTGCTATTCAATTAATACATGCGACCTCACACAATAACCTGGCAAACAAGCTCAAATCAAGAGCGCAAACCACACAAAGGCCGGATTAGCTCCATTAGTGCAGGAATCTCAGAAGCAATTAACCTGCCGTGAGCAAAGCCCTTTCTCAGATTCCAGCATGTGGCGCAGAGCGGGGAGAAGGACGGGGAGGCCGAGTGACGGAGGAAGACGGGGGGGAGGGCGTCCTTTTGGAAAGCTCTCAATGCTGGGGTCAAAAGCAACATGTGATTGGGTATAGAAGGCAGTGATGAGGTGATGACCTATTGCAACAGCAAACACGCTAGACCACATGAAGAGAGGGAAGCTGTCTTTTTCCCTCCCACTTTTCTCCGTTTGGCTGTTTGTTACATTCACAGCAATCAAACACGATGACGTGACATGAGAGTTGATCAGACTTTCGGTCACAAAGTGACGGATAACTTCAGAATCCTTGCACATCATCCAACTTTACAGAACCTTACACTTGAGTATTAACTGTTCTACAAAAGAGTCAGTCAATCCATGAGAGGAGTGGATGGACAAACACACTCACACACATTAACTGTGTTAACTTATCCGTCCGATTACCGAGAGTACAAGCGGTCCCCACATCACTGAACGTCTGGCACCATCTATTGAATTGAATTACGCTGCGCCAACTTCTGTTGCGTCGCATGTAAATGCCCCTTTTGTTTTTAAGTGGAGTCAGACAAACTTGGGTCAAGTGCGATTTCACACATATTAAGACAAACGTTTTCTGCTGAGCTCAGTTTTCTGGGTAACATTTCAGCATGGATCGAAACCTAAAATGCAGAAATGGTGGTTTCTTTAGATGTGCCCCCATTAGTACATTTATAACTTTATTTATAACTTAAATTATCATTATCATTATTATTATTGTTATTATAACTTAGATAAATGCACAAAGTCATGCAATATAATATAAGACTCATTATGGTCTGATCTTTTTACTTTAAGTTTACTTTGATTCTTTAAGTTCATTTTGTGACATATCCTTTTTATTTTGTTTTACAGTACAGTACCATGACATTTGCTCATGTAAATCTACTACCAGTGCTACTTTATTGCTATTCATTGTGAATTTAAGAGTTTTTGTGTTGCTGTAATGAAAACATGGTCATGATATTTTAGAAGATATTGCCAGCTTTAGGCTCAGTATGGCTAAATCTGGATACTTTAAGCCATATAAAATAATAAAATATTAGATAAAGAATCAAAAGGATAATAAATTATTATTAAGAATTTGAAGCACTAATAGTAATTGGTAATACAATTTGTAAGAAAATATAACTGAAGTAAATGAATAATATAAAACACCTTCCTCCTCTGGATAAAGCTGGTGTGGTGGTGTTGAGGGGTGAGTCGGATTCATGACCTCAGTGTTTCTAAACTCCAGCTACAGCCCCGCACGGCACACTGACTGGACCGGCTACATGAAGTTTAACAGACTTTACATAACTGGACAGCAGTAACTTCAGTCAACTTATCAATAAATCTATAGACAGAAAATGAATCAGAATTAGTTAGTTATAATCAATGAATCATTCAGAAAAAAATGTTAGGATTATTTATTTTGTAATTATAAAAATAAATGCAGGTACCAAGAGACAAGACTGGCAGATTGAATTAACCTGCCTGAGCTGTTCAGGCATTAGAGTCTGATCTGAATTTTTTTGTACCATATTCACGTTACGTGTAGAAGGACAAGCATCAAACAAAGACAGCGAGCAGAATTCTTTATGTCTCCGCACTGTGTCACACTGGACTCAATGTTACCCTCCTGCAGACAAAGTGAAGCCTTCAGCGCACTCCGTCTTGTTTGTTCACTCTTTTCTCTCCGTCTCCCTCGCTTGCTTTTTGTGTGCAGGGGTGCATGTGTGTGAATGCACAGACCCTCATCTGTAGTGAACTACTCATCGGGGTCTTTTGTTGTTAAGTGCAATCCATGAAGCCTACAATTAAACCAATGCCAGGATGATATTCAGAGAAACCATGAATAGATATTTGAGAGCCACTTTTAAAGTGAGAATGAAACAAGTAAGTCTTAAAAGGCATGTGTGCAGGTGGCCACGGTCAGCATGAAAACTTCACATGTTGCTGAACAGCAAGTGCTTACCTGCGTCAGGCTCCATGGAGAAAATGAGAGTATCCTGAGGAGAATTAGTGCTGGCAGCCTTTAGCGTTGTTCCTCAGAAGCGAACAATTCCCCTACAAAGCCCATAAAACAATTCCCCTCCAAGCCAACAGAGCACTGAGCCTGGGGGGAGGTGTGCTGCTGTCTGAGGTCAGCCACAGGTAGAGGCTTCAGAGCTCTGCAGCAGCGTGATTGATCTGAACACAGATCAGCTCCTTGTGGCAGTACAGCGTGGGTCAGAGCTGCTGATCTCTCCTGGGAGTGAAGAGCAGTGAACAGCCTGCAGCTCTGTGAGCAGAGCCGGCCAGCCAGCCAATGTGTGCGTGCATGATGTCACAGGTGTTGGGTTTCAGCTGGAGGCTGAGAGGCGGGCTCTGCTCCGGTGGGAAACTATGCTACAGGTCTGACCCAGCGCAAGTAAGACAGAGCCCTCCCTCAAGCATTACCTGGCGGCGGCAGAGGCGAGCGATAGGACAGGGTGGGTTTGTTTGTTTGGAAACTAATAGGTCATTAGCACAAAAACCTTTGACAGCTAGGTGAATAACAGGACACACAACAACAGAGCCACTTCACACAATCAGAGATCAAAGTCGATTTAAAGAAGGTGGGGGATCATTAGGAGCTACTCAGCGTATCTCTGGACTAGATTTAAATGCTCCTATAAAAACAATCTCAAAATCTTGAATTAAAAAAAAAAAATCTATAGACTGCAGAAGTTAGAAAAAAGGTTTTTATGTGTGAGTGCTCAAACCACATGTGCTTGAGACTGCTGTGAACGGCATTTGTCAGAAAAGGTCATAACCTTATATAAAACACTTTTATCCATTCATTCCAGGCAAGAAGCGTGTATTCTAGAAGTGGTGTTCATACACGACCAATTCAAAGGAGAAAATATGTAGACATAAAAAAAGATATAAAAAGTAATTTAATATAAAAAGAAAGTGACCCATCTACACATTTGCAAAACAACTGTTGCACGATGAAGCCTTTTTATAGTTCTGTTGCAGCCACTCAAGAGAGTTGTAAAACTGAAGGAGCAGCTGCTTCTGGAGGAAACATGGGACTCTCCAGGATAATACCAGCCCATACCATAGGTTTATGTCATGTCGTGTTATGTTTGATGAGATGAAGTGATGCTACATGCTTCCAGTTGTGCTATCATTACTGAATCGATTCAAACTGGTCCAGAGTTGCAAATTGTTTCTTCAATGTCATTCTCTTCAGATTTGATCCCCCTATGCTCCTTAGCAGGGTTTTGTGATTGGTTGTTTCTTATCAAAATGGACCTTGAGAGTCAGAGTTAATGCTTCACTTTGCGTTTTTACATCCACAGATTTGTGCATTTGACTTCCTGTCAGATATTTTCTAACTCTGCTCTGTAATGATGATGATTCAACTGTTAGTTTCAAGTTCATCCAAGACTTGAAGAGCTGCAACTGACAGGCACAGATGAATGAATAAAAGTTAAAACCTTTTCAGATGATCCAGAACACAGCCACGCGTCTGGTTTTCGATCAACCCAAAAGGACATGTTACCCCGCTGCTCATCAAGCTCCACTGGCTACCTGTAGCAGCCCACATTAAATTCAAAGCACTAATGCTCGCCTACAAAGTAGTCCTGGTTCTGCATCCACCTACTTGAAACATGACCTCATACAGCCATATGTTACCTCCCGACCATTTCCCTCCTCCAATGAATGACGCCTGGCTCTGCCACCCGTAGGCTCAGAGCAATCCAAACTTTTCTCGTCTGTTGTTTCCCCGTTGATGGAACGTCCTACTCTACTCTCTACACGATCCAGCTCTTCAGAGAGTACCTCCTCTCAGCACTACCAACAACTGAACATGCTAAATCTATCCCCTCTAGAACTGTCACTTGATGTGAGTAGTACTTATTGCTGCACTAACAAGTCCTTGTCGCAGTGTTCCTTTCCCATTTTTGTAAGCCGCTTTGGATAAAAGTGTCAGCTAAATGTAAATGTAAATGAAGATGATGGAACCAGAAGTCTCCTGTAACCTAACCTTCTGTTTTAATAGCTTCAACCTGACCACCTATTTAAGATCACAGATGAGATTACACTGTAAGTGAACAGAATTGAAAATTACTTTTACTCAGGAGAATATTACACAGAATCCATCAGTATTATGGATTATGAAGTATTCTAGTATTATGATCTTCATTTTTGGGAAATGTTGGAAACCATACACTGTTGCAGTGAAGCAACAATTCAGACCGCCTTCAGTCTTTCAAAGTCTCGTCACACAAGGTCTATAAATAAAATGTGCCCCCCAAAGGGCTCCTTCCTTAAACACAACTCAAGTCTTTAATGATTTCCCAACAGGAATAAGCCAGCAGGAATGAAGGACATTTAACTAAAAAGTATTCAGTCTCACCTGAACCACATAGCACAGACAGCCTTTCCACTTACAGTAGACAATTAATGTTTCTATGGCTGATGATGCTCAAAATCCAGATCACGTCACATATGTACGTCTGAGGTTTCCATCTCACGTCATTAAAAGCAAAAAAACAGCACAAATTCTCCTAAAAAAAAAAAAAAAACCTAAATCTTGTCTATGTTCAGTTTACACAGTGGGTTTTAATGGCTCTTCCTAGGTCACAACCTCTGCTCCACAGATAGAGCAGCATGTAAGCTGTCAAGTTAAAAAAAACCCAAAACAAAACACTTTGGTTTGCCGTTTGGAGTCATGGGGGTTTTCTCTCAAGAACAGAACTCGCAAGCACAGAACAAAAGGGGCACAGTGTGGGCACATATTTTCCTGACAATTAAACGTCCAGAGCTGATGAAATAAATGAGCTATAATTACTTCCATTAACTTGGAATGTGAAACACAGAGATCAAGATAACAACACAACTACGAATGATTTGTTTCCTTCGTGTCTTAACCACAAATGTAAGATAGAATCTCAATGGGGCAGAATCGAAAAGAAGATGGATATTAAAAATACAAGCTGCTTCGAGACAAAGTGTATGCCTGTTTGATCACAATGGAAGTCGACCTAATCATCGTAAAGTTATGTGACTGCATGTTTGCATGCTGAGTCATGGTTGCGTTGAGTTGTCTAGATGTGCCTGAAGACGAGTGCAGACTTACATTATTGACTAATTCATATTCATATGGCCTGAACCAATAATGCAAAGGTAGTGAGATTATTAGATTAGTAACTTTTACTGTAAATTATCAGTCAGATAATAACTAATCTGTACTGGATACTGAATTATGAACGTTATTAACTCTATTGATACAATATTGAAAATGCCGTTAACTAATAATCATTAGATCATTAATGACATCAATGAGAATTTATTACAATTGTTCCAATCCTGAAACAGATTTCAAACTGTATTTTTAGTCACCCAGCTGAAGTTTTTCAATTATATGCTTAAATATGGATGGAAACTTGTTACAGAAACTCATTTTCAGCTTTTCAAATGCATTTCGCCAACAAATTAGATGGCCAGCATGTTTTGATCAGTGCTTGTCAGACAGACACTACCACAGCCAATAGCTGACGCAAATGTAACAGTACAAAAAATAAAAAAATAAAATGCACTTCATGCATTGGAAGAAAATATTACCAGTAAAGCTGTGCCAGATGGCACTTGTGTTTCTTCCAAAACATATTTGTTGTCTATAAACCTAACTTGTAGAACACAGGGTTTTTCATGTTTTTTTTTGTTTTTTTCCAATGGCATTCGTACATACTATTAGCATAAATGTAACTTGAGTAGGAACAAAAAAGAAAATTCTCTCCACAGACTACCTGCCTGTAACAGAGCTGACTTTCCTGCTTTCATAAATTGTTAATAATCAGGCACTAGATGAACAGTCTGACATCCAGTTATCAAACACACTTCTTATGAGTCACTTGTTTGTGTCTCTCTGCATCTACTTATTTTTTTCATTTTGTACAGCACTTTGGATTGATTCTGTAGGAGACTGGGCTCTACAAATAAATGTGAATTTCAACACACTTCATTAGAAGAAAAGGCAACATTCGCTTTAAAGTAAACAGCCATAACTGCTCGGTGAATCATCAACATAATTCATTTTAATTCTCTAACTCGTGTCTCCTGCAGGTATCACCGTAGTGTTTGATCTCATCTCAATACTTCATTCATGGTTCTGAGGTGATAACCAGCTTCATCATACCAGTTATTATCCAGGATAACCAGTGTTAGTTTTAGATATCTCAGGTATCTCAACAGCTGCTGATATGGAGGTCGGCTGTCAGGCAAACTTCTAGAAGCTACAAACTTTTTTTTATCTTCCTGGACAAACTCTGAAATAATGAACATCAACAGAACACGCAACATGCTGCCAACAGTGTTGTGTGAGCGTTTGAGTAA
Source organism: Miichthys miiuy (assembly GCA_036365135.1). NCBI lineage: Eukaryota > Metazoa > Chordata > Actinopteri > Sciaenidae > Miichthys > Miichthys miiuy. The sequence goes on from CM071609.1 coordinate 23,821,767, forward strand.
CACAATGTGTGCTCACCTCCAAGCTGCATCTCATCAGTTCATCTCCTGTCTGCCTTTTTTTACCAGCAGATGTGCACACAGACAAACACACACACAAAGTATCTTCTTTTGTGATACAACACTTCCCTTAGTACAATGAATGCTGCCTCCACCCAACTGACTGGAACTACTTCCTTGAACTCAAAGTGAACATGACAGTTTTTGGGGAGATCAAATTTCCCTCTTTTGAGCATTGAGGGGTGGACAGACATGACCCTTGGACCCCCCGTGGGGATTACGTACATGCCAATCAACATTTGAGGGGTAAAAGAGTGATTCTTAGCACAGCAGGATGCGCTAGGCTCAAGACAAATAAGTCAATGGCATTAAATCCATCTGTAACAAAGAACATCTCTCTTTACCTCTGCTGTTGCTGCTCTGACAGGGGTATCCATTTCAACTTAACATCACAGAGCACATTTTCAAAAGCCTGCCAGCTCATGTTTCTCATAAAGATTTATCATTTCAGCAAAATGAACTCCTGCAATTTCACAGGGTCAAAAGACACATCAAACAAGCTGTAGTTCCCCCAGAAAGTGAGCAGCCACCTGGTAGAGGAAACTGGCTCTAATGTCTTTCCCTTCATTTAGTCACAAAGAGCCGCTTGGTATCTGTGATTAGTGACGTGAGCTGCCTACTAATAACCCTCTGAAATCATAGATTCAGACAGAAAACGTGCCAGGCTGAAATCTAATAACACTGGAAGCGAACTGATCCCTGAACTTAAAAAAAATTGGTTAGAAAAAGTCTCGAGGAAACGTCGAGGCTTAGTCAGCTCCTGTGCAGCTGGGTGCAATGCATCACTTTTTAACACCCCCTTTAGGGGCGGGCTGCTCATATGAAACTTCTTACTGAATGCAAAGAACACACATGCACTGTCCTCCAAAACATTTACGCATTCTGACATCAGCACATTGCTCAAATAATGTTTCGTTTCTGCAGGCCCGAGAACTTTTGAGAGCAAAGTTCTTTGTTTAAATCCCACAACTGGCTGAGAAAACCTGAGAAAGCAGCAGTCTCCACTCTCCACACTGCTTAATGGACTGACCCCACCTGCTCCACGTATGGATCGGTTGGTCAATACTCAACTTGCAAGCGAGATTTCAATAGTTGACAATTTACTGTTTGTTTGTTTTGAGAGCTGCATGTTTCTAATTGTATTCCTCTGGTCTTTGTACGGCTGCTGCTTTCAAAATCTTTTAATGAGCAGATAATTTCAAAACATTTTGTGACGCAGTTGTGAAAAATACACATTAGCAATTGAATGATACATGATTTAATTTCACTTATTGATTTAAATGAATATCAGCTCATATGAAATATCAGATGAAAGCAAACTGCGTACAGAACCCATTACTCAGAAGCATATTAAGCATATGAGACTCGAGACTTACAGGGTGTCACAAGGTGAAGAGCAGGGTAGCCTAGAACAACATGAGGAAAAGAAACATGCTGGCAGGACAGTGTGCTGGAAGAATGGGCAGACTTTCATTTGTAGTCTCACAAAAAACATGAAACAAAGAAGCACATGGAGGGAAAACGTTGTAGTCCTTACACAGCTCCCACAGTTCACATGAGAAACCAAACAGTCCATTCTCTCCCACTCCCCTCACAGATATAGCAGCAGAGCCTGCCTCTTCAGTTTAAACTGACCTATCAGGTCAGAGGTCTAGAGTGGAGAGTTAACAAGTTAACATGACATATACATTGTTTCCTTAATTTTAATTCACCAAGAATTTCTCAATGTATTCTTCAACATGTAAACAAAAATACTGTACATTTAAAATAAATAAGTTACTTGTACATCATTCATTATTTATCTTAATTATCTAGCATTTCATCACACATCCAGTATCCAATCAAATTTGAGAACCCGCCTACTCTTACACCACATAAATGGGGTGCTGTTGAGGCGTGCCTCCTCTATAAGCACGAGAAAAGGACTCAAACTCTGACAGGTACTGGCTTTGATTACATAATGTGTTTCAAATATGTTCTTTTAAGAAATCAGCTGAAGTCCAATGTACAATTTGTTGTCTTTCAACTATTGGAACTAAAAGTTAAGCAAAGAAAGCTGAAAGTTGCTCAGCAAATAATGAGAGTTGGTGCTTCCTTACTCAAGGGGATCCATAGCAATTGGTGTAATTACTTACAGTATTAGACATGGCATATATGGTACAAAAGGCATTTATTTTATTTTTTTTCTCCAGCATATATATATATATATATATATATATATATATATATATATGAATACTAGAGTTAGACTAGTGCATCTGATATCCTTATCTAATATGTCAGCTGACTAGTTCTGACACCACCTTAGTGCAATGGCAGGCACACTGTACCAAGTGAGCTACCTGGTCATCCCATTAAATTCACTTAAACTCAAAAATATGGTTGCCAAGTAACCAAGTACCATCAAACCAGATGACAGAAGACTGGCGAACGACACCAAGAATATAAAATGTAGAAACGGACACAGGATTTCTTGACATTTAAAATTGTATTTTGACAGGATGTAAAATCCTCTGTTCTCATTTACTGGACTATTCTCCTGATAGGGTCACCCACAATTTCTCATGCGTGCACAAGCTTCTCTGAAATTGGTGTCTGTGTGGTATTATCCATGTTCTTGGACCATTTTTGAAGTTCTACATAATTTAAGCTGAGAGGTTTCACCTCTATATCCATGGATAGAGGAGAGAGTCAGGGTTGCAGAGCTATAACAACATGTTGATGTGATATTCTGAGCCTTAGTACGGTTAAAATGGATTGATATTTTAAAATGATGGAAAAAGACAATTTTCATGTTTTTTTGCCAAGCCAGCTATTTCTTTTCCTTTTCATTTAGGATTATAACCTTGCATGTTTACCACCAGCATCATGTCTTTATTAATGAAACTAGAACATAAGGTTTAGTATTATTCTCATCATTTGGTGAATCTGCACCATGGAAATTTATGCTGCAGTAGTAGTCGTCTTTTCCTGGTTGTCCTGTGTATATACAAGCACTGGATTAATTTCGATACTGAAGGACATTTCATAATATTTGATACAGTTTCTAAGTGGACTTGTGGACTTTCATCCTCATCAAAAATACCACTAACTGTAAAGAGGAAGTAGTGCTACTTCCAACAGGATGTATAAGTGTTCATTTTGTAGTATTTCTAGTTGGTATGGCATATCTCCTAGATCAGGGATTGTGGGTTCTACCTGCTGTTGCTGTCCTACTTGACACCCCCTACAAGTATTATTACTACTATTATTGTTGTTGATGACATTTCTGCTTATTTCCATCAAATTTCTAGTTGTATTGATCATTATCATTGCTGTTGTGCTTCTTTGTCTCCCACTCTTTAAACTCAACCAGTCTCAGCAGATGTCTGTCCACCATAAGCTTTCTGCCTCTTGAAGTTTTTCTTGCTCATGGGGGCATTGTTGTTACATTTTATACAGAGTACGGTCTAGACCTGCTATTGAAAGTGTCAGGAGATAACTTCTGCTATGATTTGGTGCTATAGAAATAAACTTGAATTGAAACTGAATAATATTGGCAAATTAGGCTTGATGATGCTGTGACAAGCAAGTTTGTAGAGTATGCTCTTTCATGTTATGTGATGGGATGGTTCTTGCAGTTATCAGCTTGCAGCCTTTTCTTAATCAGTCAATCAATGCTGACTTTTACTGACATAGCTGTGTGTCTTTGTGCATTGTAACATGCGGCAGTATTTAGCAGAATAAGAAATGAGTTCAAAGCAGCTTGAGACAGCAGACAGAAGCAAACTAATCAGGGCGGTGATCTGAAGCATTATGTGCTCGGCTCTTTTCAATGTTGGATGCTGTTTTCATAATTGAGCATGATTCAGTATAGTTCTAAGGAGAGGCAAGTCTGTTCCACTCTGCTCAACCCATAGATCATGACACTTCTTGGATATGAAATCATTCGCAACTCTACCCCTTAATATTTTCTCACCACGTCTTTCAAAAATGCCAGAGGTGAAATCTATTTACCTTTCATTTTCATTCAGCTCTGCTGCTTTCCATTTTTAGCTCCAGTGTTCTCATTGTGACATGGCAGTGCTTATTATAGCCCATTGTATTAATACGCCAGCACATAGGCACTATTTATATACAGCATACATCTACTGTCTCTATTAGTTCTGGAAGACCGTCCCATGAATATGACAGAAAGCATTTTAGGCCTTGGTAAAAAATGTCAATACACTGATGCAATGCACTTTTTACAAATCAATATCCTTTCTGTTAATGCTGATACAGGCAACCTGCAGACTTCCATCGAGCTCTCCGCAGGCTCCCGAAATAAAAGTCAATTCCAATGAATCAGATTCAAGCATTTCTATCCATGCAACACATTTAACGCAACAACTTATCACTTTTGGAATGCATGATAACAAAATGCATCAGTTTTTCACTGTTTAATCTTGACACTGCAAGATTGAGTGTGCGACCGCTCATCTGATAGGAAGCGACATTCAATCACACTTCATACTTCCACTTCCACACGTGTTACAATCCGCAAAACATGAATATAACATGTAACATAAATTTACTTCAAGACTTTCTACCAGATTTGGTGCAGTGTCAGGTTCTACAGCAGTAAGACCGTCTAAATTGGTACACATTGTTGCCTGGTTCATTTGAAATCTTCCACCATAATGCTTCTTCAGTCTCTGAAAATATTTAGTCATTCAGCTCCTTTCATAAAAAGCATCAACCAATTGTTCATAGCTGCGTCCGTGAAAATGACAACAGAAGAATGGCCTTCACAGAGTTGTGTAAATGCTGCGTGTTGTGTTTCCTTGTTTGTGATATAACGCTGAGCTTCTTTTAACTAACGTAAAATGCGAGTGATACATTTTTGTTTGACAGTATGATTGTAATGATGAATGAACGAATGATGAATGATATCACATTGTTTTCTTCCCAGAGACATCTGAGCACTTAGCAGTAGAAAGTTAAGTGAAAAGTAGAAGCAATTCCATGCTAAAAAAAAAAAAATGTGCTAATACAATGTTAATTTTATCACTGAAGTAGCTCACTTACATAAAGGTCATTGCATTTCTGTAAAAACCATTTAAAGAACCATTTGATAATCAGGCATGGTTCCAGATGGAACCAGTAAATTATGGTGGTGAATTATGTCCAAGAACCTATATTGGTTTCCTAAAGTATTGGGATCTTCAGGGAACCCATAGACTAAAGGTTCTATGTGGAACCCTTGTTTTAAGGACCTAAAAGAGTTTTTTTGAATAACGGTTCTTCGAAGAAACAATCAGTAAAATGTTCCCCTATGGCATTGCCATGAAGAACCACTAAAAGTTCTAATTTGAACCTAAATTTTTAAGGCTGTAGATGAGATGTACAGACTCTTGCTGAATTACAGAAATAATAACTCAGTCATAACACCGTCGAATCACCACAACCAGCTCCAAAACTGGAGACAAAATAAACAAAATTCAACACAACAATCAAGGTTTTTGTAGATTTACATGTTGATATAAAGGGTTTCCATATTTGATCTCCCAGACTGCAGGGTGACATTAAATCATCATATTTTACTTGCAGGATGACTGTTTGGTTCCCAGTAAGAAGATGTTCTGCAGTGACGACAATCTAACAGTGTGGTCATGTTGCCTGAGAGATTAGATTAGTGAACCTAGACTCCACAGATTTATGCCTGGCCACCGTGATGCACAGAGTTTCATTATCCTCCATAGAATGCATTAACATTTTCTTTCTCTAATTACAAATACAGCCTCTGTTCATCAGTGGATAATTAAAGGTCTGTCTAAAGGTTTCCTGGTGACTCTGACAGCCACACACAATGCCCTGTGTGCTGCTGTTAAATCCAGGGAGACTTGACAATCCAATCACACCTGCTTTCCCAACACTTTGCTTTCCACAGATGGTAGCTCGACAAGACTTAGTTGGAGAAGGAGCTGCTCTGGGCATAAAATCTGAACATATGCAAATAAGCACATGATGATTCAGTCAATAGCTATTTTCCATAAATATGGACACTGGACTGAGGCCAAGTAAAAACAATGGTAAGACACAAGGTCAGTGACATTTTAAAGCCAAATGGTCTTACTATTGACATAATAGGACATGATAATGTGATCTTGGACCTAAATTACAAATCAACCGTTCTGTATTGTATTTTATCATCTCATTGTGCCTGCCCCAATATTGCAACTCGGGAAAATAGGATATTCATAGTTTTTAGATAGATGGGATGGAAATTTCCTGGAAACACCACCTCATAATTTTGACATCAACTGTGATCTAGGTGACCGTAGCTCTGTAGGGACTTGGCATGGAGAACCAAGTCCAGCTCAGACTATATTATGGAGCATGGACTGGTTGCTGGAGAGATACCAGTTTCACCTCCTAAGCACTATGGAGCTTCCCTTGAGCAAGGCGCTGAACCCCTGACCCCCAAAATCCACGGGGTACAGATGCAATGCGTTCCGTGTGCGTTGTGGCTGCCAGGGCTATACACACTATATATATTCTATTATTCTATTCTAAATATTACAAGTACATAGTTAACAGCTGTACCTAAGCTGTAGCTTTATCTTGTTTTAGGACTTTGGTATACTGTATATTCCTATTATACTTTACATTATTTCCCAGCAACTGACACAGTATGTGAAGCTAATGTAAACCTCAGCATGAGACAATCTGATATTTAGCATCTTTGTGCTCCATGTGTCAGTTATGTGTAACAATATTTAGAAAAATGTACATGTCAGCACGTGAGGGACAATGGAGACTACAGAGTTAGCTGGCTGTAAGCCTGTTGAGAGCCTTGATGTGTACGAAGGAAGCAGCAGCCTGCCGATGTGCTCCATTACTCATGCTCGCAGTCTAAGCCTATAACCTGCCACATGACTGACACAGTGGGCTCTCATATAATTCTTCTCACACGGTTGAAAACACTCGTAATAGCCACAGGAATCCAAATGTGTTCATCAGTGGCAATCAGAACCCCTCTCTACACAACACGCCTGAAGATCTGTGCTGATGATATTTTCTAGTGCTTATGAACACCCACATAGTCCATGGATGTGCCATCCCAAGGGCCTGCAATAATGAGGTGATAATAACAACACGCATGTTTAAAAAGAGCTGATGCTGCAGGTAAGCAGAGTCACAGTGAGATCCACATCTGCAAACTGTCTCTGCTCTCTGCCCCACCATGAGAGGAGCTGTGTTTGTTCACCAACAAAACGAGGTCTAATGACAAGAGCAGCTGCGCCACTAAAGCATGTTCCAAATGATGTTTATGTATCGACACTGATTGCTGACTCAGAACACTGTGATTAGTTGATCATTGGTTTCATAGCTGAAACCAACGTGAAAACAAATCTGCATGACATTATACTTGCATGACAGTGTGGGGCAGATGAGAAAGGCTTTTATTAAGGTGAAACAGGCTCTTTTGTGCCTCCTGCTTTGTTTCTGTTTCCCTCCCATTAAAAAACAAAATAAGAATAAAGGGCGGCAGCACTGTCTATTGCACGTCAAAACCCACACACCCATTGTTTTCTATGGAACCTCCCACAAACAGGTGCCCTTTAAAGCTGACGTGCATCAGTAGAAAAGTAGAAAATCTCAGCTACTGTATCTTGACTGCTTCTTCTGTCTGGTTGCTGCAGGTACAGTTGTTTGCATGCCATGTGAAATAGCACAACACTGCATGAAGTGGCGAGCGTGTTATACTTTTAAAGGATTAAGCTGTATTTGCAGCTCAGTGAGGCTGTAATGCTCAGTGGGAAAATCCATTTGTAAGATGAATAAATCAAGGAATCATCTTTATGCCACAAAGTTGTAGCCCCTTCATACAAACACATAGATCATTTAAATTTAAAATAGAATAATAGAATTTTATTCTTTCCCAGTGAGATTTAATGCAAAAATGTATATATATGAAAGGATCAAATGCTGTCAGAACTGGGAGACACCATTTTGTTTTGTTTTCTCATTTAATGTCTAACTTCTATATAAATATATATATATATATATATATAAATATATATATATATATATATATATATATATATAAATAAAACAAAACCATAAGCACTCATGAGGTAATGATGATGACATCTGGTCTTTAGTCTGTTAAAACAGCTGATGAAACATGTGCTCCCTCTATGTGGTAAAGGTTTATGTTTAACTACTAAAACAGTCATAGCGAATGATGGAAGTCTGGGTGTTCCATTTGTTTCCATTACTTATTGGCTGTATTTGTGCAGGGACAGGAAGCATTTTAAGGTTATTCAGTATCTTAATTGGGATGTCATCTATATGTGGAGCAGATGTCAGGGTTAGACACCAAAACAAACAAACTGATCAATGGAGAATGCACCGAGTGAGACAGAGCTTGTAAAGCTGAAGTAACTCTGAGTAAGTGGATGTGGTGAGATTTAGAGGAGGCAGAGATGATGTGTTTGATCTCTGATCACAGAAATGCATTCATCAACTTTTGAAGGTGGTGCAGCACTCAAAAGTTTGCTTCCCCCACCTCTCCTTCATCATCTATCATTTATACTAACAAGGATGTGTGTGTGTGAGGCTCGGCCCTATTTATCAGACCTGTGGAGATGTCTTGACTTTGATGTAGAACACCAGGAAGCTATGGGGCAGGGCTTAGCAAAGGGTCAATTATGTTTCATTTAGTGACCTATGTTAAAAATGAATGAGGCTAAGGATCAGTGACTTGGCAATACTTCATATTTGCACTATGCTTAAGTGGTTAAAATGGATTCCGCATAAACAACATCTTCAGTTTGACTCCAGCCAGGTCAACAGCCTCCAACGGCAGCCTAAGCCTTCACTGCAGCTGCAGGATCTCTCTGCTTATTTGTTTCATACATCCAAACCAGCACAGAACTGATGAGACTGCTGGCAACCCTGACCATGGGTACAAACCGATCACTACACCAACAAATGCATCACTACAACCGATGACATGGTTTAAGTATACAACAGTATGGCTGTTTATTCATTTACTTACATTCACATTGAACAACAATGCGGTATTCTTTTAATAATAATACAATTAAGGGGTGTAGAGCTCAGTTGGTAGAGCAGCCGCCCCATGTACGAAGGCTCAGTCCTTGCTGTGAAAGCCCAGGGTTCAAATCCGACCTGTGGCTCTTTCCCGCATGTCATTCCCCATCTCTCTCTCCCCACATTCCTGTCACTCTTCAAGCTGTCTCTGTCAAATAAATAAAGCTTGAAAAAGCCAAAAAATCTTCTTTAAAAAAAAAAAATACAATTATTAGCTTCCCCACAATACCATCTTAGCTATATGTTTCATTTTGAAGATTTGTCTTTAACTGTTGTCAAGAAATCTGATGAACAGAGCCAAACCAACAGTGAATGTATCTACTAACAATTATTGTGTGTATCACAGTCAGATATATTGTCTTACTTCAAATCTACAGTGTCCAGCTGTTTTAGGGAATTAATGAGTTTTGAAAAGATTTAGCAGCAATGGAGGAAGTGAAGAGGAGGTTTTTATAGAGCAGTAAGGTCTGGTAAAAACGTCTGACTTCAACACAGAACACTGCTGTTCCTTTCCCGCGTCCTGTTACCTAACCTTAACCACTTGTTTATTCTCGTCACCATGCTGGTGAAGGTTCCCTCACCTTAATGAACTAATTTTAACCCATCAGGTTTCTCTAATTTATTTTTGCTACAGTGATTTATAACAGTTTTGAAAGGCAATGAGAGACAGCGTTGTCCTACTGATGGGTGGCCAGATCAGAAAATGCTTCACTGCGTTTTAAAGGACGAGTCACACACAGTGTATTAATTAAGTGGTAATTTGGAGGACCTGTTAAATATGGAAAGTCGGTATGCGATAGAGTTCAAAATGGCACACAATGCAAAGACGGCAAAGAAAGTAACATTGGTCACTAGTTGACGGGAACCCTACAAACAGATCCCACTGAAATCATTGTATAATAACAGACAACAGAGGAAATGACAAATTAAAAATGTCTTCCTGCCAGATCTTGATTGAAAATGAAGTTTTCAAAAATATCACTTTTGCATTATTTTATATGGAGCACTGTTATTTTATATGGTAACATTAATTAGCTGTTAATTCTGCTCTCTTTTAAGCTACAGCCATAATAATGCTGAGATAAGGAAGTCTGAAGTCTACAAAAGAACAGTAAAAGTACATGAGAGTAAGTTATACATCATGTATCCAAACTCAGAACAGTCATCACATACTGTGAAGTACATAGGCAGTGTACGGATACTTCTTGTGTTTGCTGTTGATGGCTAACAAACACACTAATTGGACCCAAACCTGAACCCACTCCTTCCTGTAGACAAAGCTGGATCGCCGTGGTTCAGATAACAGATAACGGCACAGAGAACCCAGACAGGGTCATTGTCCCGGGGTTGGTCATGTCACCTCCTGTGATCTGTCATCGGCGATGTGTCTAACAAGGCAGCTGGCTGAGAGCGGACAGGTATGAGGACAGAGCAGCGTGGCCAGGAGGCCGACACCTGTCAAATTAATGTCCTCTGCCACGAGCCGCTCAATAAACTCTCCCAACAGCACCTGATGAAAGATGTGTTCCTGCTGCCCTCATCGATCTCCAGCCCCAATACAAAACACATCTTATTGCTGTAATGTGACACTGCTCAGCCCTCTCTTTGACAGGCTCAACTAATCACAAATAGGTTTCTATTTTTACATTTCATATTTTGTATTTAATAGTATTTTTAAATTGGCTTCGATGACTTCATTTGTGTGTTTGGTCCCTTTCCTTTTCGTTTTGTAATTATTCATTGCTACATGCAATGTTGTGCCAAGGTTTGCATTGTTTGTGTGTCCGTGTGTGCATGACATGTCCTGGCCCTCGTTAGTGCTTGTATGCTTGTTGTGTTCTCACCAGGCCTGTTGAATGATCCAGCATCATGTTGAGGTGTGTGTGTGTGTGTGTGTGTGTGTGTGTGTGTGTGTGTGTGTGTGTGAGAGAGAGAGAGAGAGTATCCTGTCCCTAGGTGCTGTCATGGAAGTGCAGAGTCAGCTGTAATAGTCAACCATATCAGTGCTCACAGCGACGTGACCCCCTCCTCCTGGGATAAAAGCTGCCATATTCTCTCTTTCTTTGCACACATTATGAGCGGCTCCAAAGCAGTTCAGGGTTTTATTGTTTCTATCTGCACACAGAAATCTCTTTGTCACTCAGAACACAACACGGCTGTCTCCCCTCCTCTGCTGCTGACATCGTGCCACATGTGACGGTGGTTAAAGTTGGATTTGGCAGGTGTGGAAACCCTAAGATCTGGTGTAACACTACGGGCTGCGACAGGGGTAGAGCAGACAGTTAAATTCTTCCCACATCTGTTTTTTGCACCACGAGAATTTGCTGCTTTTATCTATTTTAGGTTCAGTATTTCAGGCATTTGAATAAGAATAAGAATAATACATTTTATTCACAGAGCACTTTTCATGACTCAAAGGCACTTTATTAGAGTTACTCGTCATTTTATACTGTTGGTTAGATGTCTATGAAGCCCAGAAACTGACGATGTTCTAAAAACGTATGAGACATGTCAAAAATATAGCTAAATATATGAATAACAGCAGAGTGGTGAGTATGACATGAGGCATCAAGACAATACCTAAGCTGGGTGCTAAATATCAGGAAGGTGAACATTAAAACATTCAAAATATATATCCAAAATATTAGCCTCCTGCCTGATCCAGTGTTATATAATCTATAATGAAAAACTTGTTTTACGACTGTTCTCTATATGATTCATTTTTCACTTTTTGTTCATATGATCTAGTTTTCTATTATTTTTTTTTAGTTGTCATTTCCTGATATATCTTCAGGTATGATTCTCCTTTTTGATAAATGTTGGTAGTCTGTGAGAAGACCACAGACATTAATGGAAATAGTAAATTCATAAATATTTTAGTCTCTTTTGTTGTGTTTGGTTTTTGGTGTTTGAGCATTCTAACATACAATATGATCAGATATAATTATAGACAGGAAATAATAGGAAGAAAGACCTGGCTGTATGTAGACATTTCTCATTGTTATTTTATAATATTCACAAAATATCAATAACAATATTTCATAGCCATAATGTCATTAAATTAGCTTTTTGGTGACCCTTGACCTTGCTTCTACAGGCCAACATTTCCACATGCCTACAAGATTGCATTTATTTATTTATTTTTAGAAAAGATTAAAAATTATGAGAACTGTCAAGATCATAAAGATTTTTATTGTTAGATACCACTGAGGATAATTTGGTGAACTGTCCCTTTACTTATGTTTCCACCTTCACTTCAGTTACATTTCAGCAAAGTCAGTGCAATAAAAACCATCTCTTTTGAGAATCAGGATATTTATCATGAATCCTATTTATTTAGACATCTTACTGCACCTCCATTTCGTCAGTGTCATCCAGTGAGCCAGGCGCTAATAGCCTGCACTTAGCAATTGCTACTGTGCGTGACATCAGGTGTTATCAGGTGTGTGTTATAATAGCAGGGATACATTTGTATTCATGAATGCACCTCTGCTAATACAGAGAGGTCCTCCGGGTGCACGGTGGAGAAGGCACTCCTTGTGTGATGCACACCAGACCAGCAACATCTCTCTAAACCTGCCAATGCAAAGGTTGCTTGCCCACATGCCATTAACCAGCACACTTCAACCAGCAATACTGTCTGTCAAGAGCTCCTCTCAATTCCAGAGCAGCCGCAAATTGCATCTATTTTAACCATGCTTGCATAAAAAAACATACACAGTGAGGGAAACAGAGACAAAGATTATATTATACTACTGTTTCAACTCTGTTACAATAACTGGCTGCGACTCGTTTGTGCTTTTAAGCTTCTGCGATGTTAGCCCAAAAGGCTCCAATGTCGGACTATTCAGACTATTCAGATTCTATTTTGAGAACATGTTCTACCAGGCATTGTTTGATTTCAAATCAGACGTGTGCAGAGAGGACTCTACTGGGACACGATGCAGACTCAGATTGGTCGTCCATCATGAGCCGGGTTCTGCTTGAGGGAAACAATTTAACTGCTTAGCATATTTACATATTCAGAAGCACATAAACCAAGAAATATTACCAAATCTGAACAAAGTCTAATGGGCAAAATGTGGGCTCCTGGTGGGGTTTGATGTCACATGGAGAATGGGCGCTGTAACCCCGATGTGACAGAGATGTGCCCGGTGGGGTTTTGGCGTTAAAGGAAATCTTTCCTTGACACTGTTGCCAAGTGTTTGCTCATGGTGGGAATTGTTGAGTCTGGGTAAATATTATTATAAAGAGTACCGTCTAGACCTGCTCTATATGGAAATGTGTCATGAGGTAACTTTTGTTCTGATTTTGCCCTATATAAATAAAACAGAATTGAATTCAAAGGTCCGAAAACATGACAGCAGCACTGTTGTTGTGACACAATCACCTGAGTGTGAGCAGCTGAGTGTACTGCATCTCCACATTCCTGAGAGTTTGATTACTTCAAATTCCCCGGGAGCTGCAGTCGACCTTGGCGGGCATTTTTGAGAAAAGACTTGTCACTACATATTTGTTCCTCGTGGAACCTCAAATTACAGATTCTGGATGTATAGCACAGCAGTGCAGGTGACTTCCTGTAACCTTTTGTTCATCATTGCCATGGGAGGAGCAAAGACATCAACCACACAGGCCTGTCTGGACGGTGAGGTGTAAAGTCTGCTATCTGAATATCTCTGAAGTGACCTTGAATAGTACTTGAATGTTTGTTTGTTGGGGGACACGGCGCCCGGTGGTGAACTGTGAAGCTCATTGATTCAAATCTCCAAATCAGCTGCCGCTTGGTGACCACTGTAGTAAAGTGTGTTTGCAGAGAGAGGACGACAGGAAACTTATCTTCCTGACCCTCTGTTTATTCCCTGTGTTTGTGTTCGCTGTCATACAGGTGGTAAACAGGCCTGTGTGCTGTGATGTTTAACTTGGCTGCGGTTCACAAAAGATAAAAAGAATAAGACAGCGTTTTTTTTTGCTCTGTATATTTCAAACTCCAAAGAAGTATTGCAGAGATTCACAGTGATGATATAGGCTGGTTGGAGCTGAACTCTGAACTGCCATCATCAGTGGTGAGTAATGGGCTGAACACCAGGGCCCCATTTACTACAACTGAGACATCACCATGACAAATATGAGCGGGGGGAGAGGGAAAGAAATGAGGACAAGGTGGAAAAATAGCATTGTGGAAGAACACCACTGTGTATCAACCTGATCTGTGGAAGCTCTTTACAAACTACACTTTACACACAACAACAACAATAATACTTTTACATAGAACTAAAGGTAGAATAGATATAAGCTGCTTAATAAACATAAAATGAACCAGAACCATACAGACTGAAGTAAAAACTATGAATAGCAAAAATAGCATTATATGGAAGTAAATCTAAGAAGCTATGGCGGGGTCTATGATCCTGCCTAGGCTAAATACTCAGATGGATGAGAAGTAAAATGTCTTCACAGAACTATGACCGATCATCCAATTATTTTCTTTTCCCAAACAGCTAAGAGGCACTGTATATTAATCTACTGAAGATATCTGGTATTAACATGCAGTCTGTTTCTGGAAATCTCACCTGGATCAGAAAAATAACATGTTAAAGGACAGTGTGACAGTGTGACCAGAAACTAATGGCAAGCAACTCCCTTCTTTCAGCATGGCCTTCCTAGCATGAAGGAGAAACTATGTTAGCCATGAAACATGTGAGAAATGCAAAAGGTCCTATCCAGAGCCAGTGTTTAGTTTATTTGTTCTGCGCTACTGTAGAAACGTGTATATCAAAAACAGAACAAGTCTCATTTTCAAGTGATTATATTCAAATGAAAACAGAGTTATGAATATTATATTCCATTTCTGCCATATTCTGTAAACAGAGCCCCTTAAATCTGAAACACTGGACCTTTAACACAGGTAAACAAGCAGAGTGCATTGCATTCAGAATGTAATCGGATCAATCAGACTTCATGGAGATGGTTCAGTTTCAGCCAGGTGTGAATGGCATTTTGTCCAGTTTGGCCACAATCACACAACAACAGAGAAAAACAAAAACAAAAAAATCCACCTGACTAACCTCCTGACACTTCCTCTTCCTCCTGTCTCAAGCCATGCATTCTTTCTGGAGGTAGGAGCCCGAAATGTATCCACGAGTTCCCCCGTTTGTTTGTTTGTTCCCCGTAGCATCATTGTACAGAGAACACTGCAAACACCAATCCAACTGTATTTAAATTAGGAGAGAAAGGAGGGTGGTGCACCAATTTCTGCATGGCGCTGCCATATATTCTGAATGTGAGTGTAGTCAGGTCAAATACCGTTGTTCATTGTGAGACTGTTGGGGAGCTTTTCCCACAGCAGACAGAGATAATGTCAGACGTCAGTAAGGTTAGATTTTCATCCATGATGTTATGCATGTGTGTAGTCTGAGGTGGCAGCTGCAATATTTGCTGCAGTATTTATCATGGCTCTATGTGAGGTGTACATCAGTAATACCACACCAACAGATAAGAAAAAGCAAGAAGTACGAGCACAGGAGCAGCAATATTAGGATTTTCTAATATTAGCAGCTTTGAGACTGAAGACGTCCCATTTTTCAAATCCACCAGGTCTGCCAGCCTAATTTGCATATTTAGATTTAATCACAGCAGAATACAGATAACAAGAACACGTATTAAGACCTGGTGTGAATGCACAGAGCATGCCATCAGATGGCAGACAATAAATCCAGATACAGATCACATGTTAAGTCTAATCTTGCAACAATGGGCGACAGACTAAATATCATCCTTTATGAATGAACCAATGTTTTTTTTTTTGTTTTTGTTTTTAATTGAATTATAGCTCACTCCGAATTTTGTTTCTGCTTTGTGTTATCAGGAGTGTGCTGAGACTGACTCCTATATGAGCAGCAGTGGTCATTCTCACAGTGTACTGTATGTGATCTCGTGCAAAAAATTATTCCTGTTGTCAGCATGAAGAAAACAAACAGAGATGCAGGTGTTTCGATGGTAACATCCCCACAAAAAATGAATTTTTCTTTGCCTTCAAAAACTAGCAACCAATTCTCCCCCCTGCTGAATACATTCAGAGAAGAAACCTCAAATCCTGCAGGGATTGAAAGTGCCTAACACCCCCACACCCGCACCCCAAATGAGACAAACATCTGTCTACGTTTGAAAGCTGCTTCAACAACTTCTTCCCAGTCTTTTTTCAGAATGATTCTCTTCACCAACATCGTGTTACAGCAACCGTCCAATGGGGATCTCATACAGAACTAAGTGTGCCATTTATTTCACAAAAACATCTGAATTAGGGCCAGCACAGCAAGTGTTCGGATATTGTCTGAGCTGTATAATTTCCAGCCATTTCTACTCTTCATTCAGTGCATGGTGAGCTGAACGTCTCAAGACATCTTGTGCATCATGACAGTGAGTATGATCTGTGTTTTGAGCCCCTAGTCGCAACAAAAACCAAACACTGTATGTGAAGTAGCCAAAACACAAGAGTTCAACAGTTCCAACCATGTGCAGCTGACTGACACGCCTGATCAGCTGTAAAAGTTTAATGTTGTCAGCTGAGGCTCTCAGGAAAGCCTCTTAAAATCCACATCAAACTGAAAAAACCCAAAAAACAAGAAGAGATGAAGCAGAGGGGGCTGAAGGTAAGACTCAAAGTATCACACGACTAATTAAAGCGGCAACAGGACTAAAGGGCACAGAGAGACAATTACTGGCTCATTATTTACAACTCTTTATCTCAGGTTTAATGGGAAAACCAGCTCCTAATTGCTACAAATGCGTCTTTTTCAGAGGTTCACATGGCCGTGCATTAAAACATTAGTGGGTTTGATGCTGTCTGCTGTTTGTTCACTGTGTTTTTCCCTCACATCAGACACACACAGTCAGTGTGAGCAGCAGAAAGTTGTACATTTGTCAGTACATTTGATGTATATGTAGTAGATCCATGTGATACTACACTTTATACTTCTACACCATTATATTCAGAGAGACAAAGTGTGGCAGAACTTTGTTTTTCATATTGTACAGTCATTTGTACTCCACTACATTTCTACATTGTCATATATCAAGCCAAAGGCTCTGAACCTTTCTCGCTCTTTTCTTTGTACAGGGTCACATACAAATAAAGAAGTGTCTAGTTGGCGCCTCTTGTCACACTATTAGTTGTTAGCGGTTCTTTCCCCTCTAAACTTCTGACCTGGCTTTGTTTTAATAACTGTTTGGGGCCCAAAGAGATAAATCTCTCCATTACTTTAAACAAATCAAAGATTAGAATCCTATGGGCTGTGAACTAGTGGACTAAAGTACTAAACTGTACATGAAATAGTTAGAACTAGCTTCACCTTGAGTGCCTACAACAGTAAAACACACTATTGTTGTTTTAAAAGAAGAAGGGCATATTTCCATCATCCTGTTAGCATCCCTGATATGTTTTTATGCTGCACACAAAAAATATAAAAGGTAGCACTGCTCACATTTTCAAGTGGAGGACAACATATTCACATCACAATAGAAAAACGCTTACATTTTTCAGCCTTCAGTCTTCATCAGAGCGTTAGAAGTTTAACAGATTCCATTTAGCAAAATACACAAGGCCAGAGTTTGTGGACTGGACCTATTTATTAAAGAACCAATCATTTTTCTGATTCCCTGGTTCTAGATGCAAGGACCAATCACAAATAACATACTTAAATCAGATTTAATCAGATGGTGCTATATTGTTAAGTGGTAAGTGGTCAAATTCATGGTTTTTTGGTTTCAAAAAAAAGAAATTACAAGCAGTCCGAACCTAAAAGCATTTCATTTTCTTCAGAACATGACCTCCTCTAGTGGACATCATCACTTTCTCAATGCCACAAGTTTTATTCAAGAGGGTGAACCGTGATTTGCTGGAATATAGTTCATGCTGCACAGACTCTGTTGACAGTGAAACTGAAAGGAGTTGGTTACCTTGCGAAGAAGTTGAGGTTTGCAGTCTGTCGCCTGCAGCTCTTAATCTCACAGCTCACTGTTCCATTAGTCTCTGACGTGTTTCAAGTTGATCTGCTGTCACAAAAATACCCAAAATGACCACTGTCTTGTTTTGAAGACACATTTGTTCCCTGTTCCCTGACAAACACACTGAATTTCCTGTGACTTTTAACCTGAAGTGGCAGTAGTGGGAAATATTCACTTTGCATCCCAATTCATGATACTGCAAATACATAAAATATAAATATATAAGAATCAATAATGCAATCATTTTGTCATCTGGACCATACAGTAGGCTCAATTTCCATTGTGTTACCTCGTTCACACACAGATAGTGGCTTACATTAGCAGACATCTTTTTAAATTCAAATCTTGTCTATGGAGCCAAGAAAGTTGTCCCCGTGTCTGCATGGGTTTTCTCCGGGTACTCCAGGTTCCTCCCACAGTCCAAAGACACGCATTTAACAGGTTAATTGGTGACTCTAAACTAACTGTAGGTGTGGATATAAGTGAGAATAAAAAACATGTAGGACAAAGTTAAGGACAGACACTGTCCTTCTGTAAGCACAGTACAACAGATGTCCCGTGCCTCTGCTGTACTGCAGCCAACCCATTCTACACAAGCCATGATTGGAGGCATGCAAGTAACACAAAAACACACTGATGAAGGCTGTATGAGTTCTAAATTAAAAGACTTTCTTCATTAGTCTCATAATGTTCACGATACAGGCGTTCAGAGTCACAGCTATCAACACCCAAAAACACTGATATGAGCAGTAATTCTGAATAGATCATAACAGCCTGCAGAGTAAACGCAGCCTTTGAAGTGTCGCCAAGCCTGGTCGGACTTCAATGATTTGTTCCCACACAAATGAGGATCATCTTGCCCTTGAAAAATTATCTACGACCTCAGCAAGGTCACAGTCAGTTCAATATCATGTGCTTTTAATGTTGTGGAATGAGCAACCCAGTAAATTTCTTTGCTGCGGTTCCATTTTGAGAGAAAGTTCAAACGGCTGAATTTGTGAACTGAAACTTGAGTAGAAAGACTTTCAAAGCTGTCAGAGGCAGAGAAAACACAAGAGCTGGAGGGTAAGTTGGCAACACTGGAACTGGTGTAGGAAAAACTGTGTGTTAACAGATGTACTGTCATACAATATGATATGCAAATTCAACTTTCCATGTTTTATTTAGGGTGCAGTTCTTCAATTTTATGACCAAGACACAAAACCCAAGCAAACTATAGCACAAGAGGTAATGCTACTCACATTTACAGGCTCATACTCGTGGTGTGTTTTGTACTTCTGCTAACATGTCATTCCACGGGCAGATTCTAGCGTGGGTGATGAATCCAAAAGAAACTGAGCACCATTCTCTCTGTGAGGTAGGTAGGTCAAATGAACTGACATATATTGCACAGTTTAATTAAAACTCTCCAGAAATGCTTAATGTGAGCACATGCCCACTCTTGTCTTGGTTCTCAGGTTAACACATGACCTATTAATAAAGCAGACAGGGAACCCAGCACTGCTGTGCACAGGATCAGCAGAAAAACATCCCACAAGTCCCACATATTAAGAATATTTTCACCGCTTTACCTCTACATCAGACAGCCTGTCTGCTTCTCCAAACCGTAGGCACACTGACCCCTGTCTACTCTGAATAATAAGGTATAAGAACAACTGCACTTCAAATCTCAAAGCAACTACAAACCTGAACTATTCAGTTCAGTTTTATTTATATAGCGTCAAATCATAACAGAAGTTATCACATGACACTTTCCATACAGAGCAGGTCTAGATTATACTCTTTATAAAAATTATTTTCAGAAACTCAACAATTCCCACCATGAGCAAACACTCGGTGATGGTGACAAGGAAAAAAAAACTTCATTTAAGAGGCAGAAACATCGAGTACAGGTAGCAGCTCATGGTGGACGGACATATACCGGGATTGGTTGAGTTTGGAGATGGCAGAGGGGAGACACACCAGTCATGCCACTGAAATTGCAGTCTATTCTTTTAATGATCAACATTATAATGTCACGGAATGAATTATTTAAAATCAAAGACGCGTGTCTGAGTGATTCAGTAAATCTACTCATAGATGAGATGAGGTGATGCAGTCGGTGTAGAAAGAAAAGAGGCAGACATCTCTGTCTCCAAAACTCAGCAGCTCACATCAAAATAATCCAGATGGATGTGGGTAAGAAGAAAAATTCATATTTTGGGGGTGAAATGTCCCTTTAAGGTGATGTCATCAGCATCCATCTATGGATCAAATGACTTAAGAAGACAGAATCTGGCCTACAGGACATCCATGAAGTTCTTTTTCCAGTGATACAATTGTTTGGAATTGACAAATAGTTAATACTGATCAGGCTCTGAGGCAGTTGTTCAAAACTCTAATCTAAAAATGTGAAATTAACTGAGGGTGTGGCCTGAAAAAGCACAGACAGACTCAGTGTTGATTTTTGCCCAGTTGGAGTCAGTTTAACATTAACACACTGCTCTGTTTATCTTTTTTTTTTTTCTGGGCATGATATTCCCCTGATTCTGTGACATGTAAGGCGTTGCTCCGCAGTGCTGCCCAGCAGCATCCAGGGGAGCAGCAGATTGCCGGGGCCCGGGGCTCTGCCAGGCTCAGTGGGTCACATCCCCTCAGAGCCCGGGCCAGGCTGCCGTCGAGCCAGAAGCCAAACCTCCTGCCACCGGGGACGTCACGCTCCTAGAGAAACAGGGCCAGCACCCTGCCAGTCCTCTCCTTATTCAGCTTACAGCTGACCGTGCGGGCACATCATGTACTGGACATATGGACATGATTCATATCCGCCGAAGGAATCGCTCGTGTGACAAAATAAGCTGTAAAACCTCAAAGTGGAGACAAGACAATAATGACTGACAAGAATGAGCTCTGCATGACAAAAGGTGGGGGGCCATCAGTGACAAAGAGGGAGATTACAGCAGGGCAGCAGCTCCAGAGAGAGGCATGAAGATGCAAATAGTTTGCCAAGAAGAAAGAGGGCCATGGACGTCTTTAATTTGTGAGGCTACTGTACAATGAAAAACAAAATCAATAGTACTCCAACCTACCAGTTAAGGGTCATGATCTATGTTGTTGTTGAAGGGAGGACTTTTTTTCCTCTCATTTCCACCATATCAGTAACTACTACCACATTTCTGCATCCAAATCCGTGTAGCTGTGTGAATTTATTTAGAATTTGAGTGAATCTGCTGGTTATGGTTGAAAAATGAATATTTGTTCCAAAACGCTGCTGTTCACTGGCATAAAATCTCACATTACATCATGATCAAAAAGGATGCAGTATGAAGCTGCTTATTAAAGGGGTAATTCAGATATTTTGAAGCGCGATATCACACGGGGATCCTGACATGGAAGTTGAGCTATGCGCTGCTGCTGTGGACCGTATTTTACCCCATAAAACAAGCCCACCTCAAAGTGTACTTTAGGTGTACACTATATTAAGAATATGTAACCACTTTACTTTGATGTCAGACAGCCTTTCTTATTACTGTAGAACTTCCAACTGTATTACACCACTGATCAGCTGATCAGAAGATTTCAAGCATTTTTCCTGCTAGATTTGGACATTTTATCTTTCATTTTTTATCTGCTTCTACATCGGGTAAGTGTGCTGCCTGGTAAAGTTGTTTCTTTGTTGCCTGTTTCGATGATCAGGAGTCTGTACAGTGTGTTTTATTTTGAAAATTGACCGAATTCGTTTAGACGTTTAGAATGGCCACAACCAACTCTAGTGCTATAGAATCAAGCTATTCTATTAATCTATTAGTTGTTAATGTGTGTTAATGTGAATATTCTCCTCTCTCACAGTTAACTGAATATCTTTGGGTTGTGGACATTTAAGGATGGCATATCTGATATTTTATGGATCAAACAACAAATCAATTATTCCAAAAAATGAGCTCAGTTTTTACACCATGTCAGGTATCTGGAATTGCAGCTCATATTAAATCAAGAAGACAAAGAATATTAAACCGCTGATTGGAACATGTGTGATGGTGAATACGTTGATCTCATTTTTATCTGAAGCTCTGAACATCAAGACACGGCTCCTGATCAAAGTGTTGTAAAGATGATCACAGACAGACTGGAGTCATGAGTGAGCCCACTGAGCACCCTGACATGTAAGAGTGGTCGTGGCTGGTTTGGAAAGCATTCATTCTCAAACCAGACATATCTCACTAGCTGACCTTATCGCTTCCTCAAACTAGTGATGGACATTTTTTAAAGGTTAATAATTTTCATTGATTTAATGTGTTTTCGCAGGTGAAGTAACCCTACCTAAAAATTATTGGTGGATTATAACTCACTTCCCTTTATTCAGGGAAGGAGTTTCATTTCATTTTTCAGGAACACCCTGATCACAGGTGGTGCAGCGGTTAGCACGGTGGCGCAGTGTTTGCCAGGCAGCTGGGGCCTTTCTTTAGCTGGGGAGTTTGTGGTTGGGGCCTTTCTGTTTGGAGTTTGCATGTTCTCCCAGTGTCTGCATGGGTGCTCTCTGGGCACTCCCAAAGACATGCAGGATACAGTCGTCCGTTCTGGCTAAAACCCATCACACGTAGACAGCGGCTCAGATTGATTTGTTTGTACTTGATGACATTGTACTTCAAAAACGGCTCAAAGCTCCATTTTCTCTCTGATGCTGTCGGGGTCAAGGACTGGTGACAACAACTGTCTCTTCTTGCAGCGATGATGCAATGGTAAAATCGTGATTCAGCAATAACTGGAAGAAAAATCAGTTCGTTTTTTTTTTCAGTACCAAACTTTATAAAATAAGACAATTACTGTATTGATATTTTTGATTGATTTTGGATTCCATCCCTTTGAGACTCACAGCTGAACAGAACACAAACATTGAGTTAGCTCCCTGCATTTATATCCATCTCACAACCGGGCTGTGACGTTCAATTTGTTTCAGTTCCCAAATTAAAGTCGCATTTCTCTTTCCATCGACAAAATAGACTGTGACATCACGTCGTCTTTAAATATTTACATCCTTTACAATGACCCCAGCTGTGTGGTATGGTGCACAGGTGAGAGGTTTGTTAAATGAGGCATGAGGCAGAGTAAAGAGAGTTGTTGGTATTTTACAAAATGGTATCACAAAAATCCAGTCCTTTTCCTCTCTGCCACATTTTGAGAGGTTCACTCATGCTTTTATTTGGCCTCTGTTTGATTATTTTAACTCATTGTACTCAGGGTTGAACCAAAAAAACAATCTCATGCCTTCAGCTAAACACAGCTGCTCTGCTTTTAACAAATACTAGACGCCTGTCCTGTCTTTACTGGTTACCAGCATCAGTTTTAGAAATCATTTTAAGATTTCACTGATAACCTTTGAAGCATTTCATGGTTCAGCTCTATTGCTGAATTGCTGTTCCACTATGAATCAATGCACATCCTTAGATCCTCAGGCAGAGCTCTACTGGCTGTTCCCAGCTTAAGACCAAAGGGGACTGAGCTTTTGCAGTGAGCTCTGGAACTTTTGAATCAATTCTCAAAACACCACTCTGAGCCTCACAACGACTCTTCAGAAGCTCACAGAGACTGCTTCCATGTTTTATACTATCTGTGGTTCTGTCGAGCCAGCTAACACAAAGAAAGCCTGGCTATGTCCAACTCTGAAAGACACACCTCTGCTTTGCATGAAGTGCCAAAGTGTAAATGTGGTATGTTGATATGGGGGTATATCAGAAAGGATAGAGTGCTTGTATTTAGATAATCACAAAGCAGCTGGATTTTCACTTAAAAATCTGACCTTGTACTGCTGAAGTCTACAAAAGTAGCAGTTGCGTGTTGCATGATCACAAAGTGACTTTGGCTCACCGTAAACACACACCATGACATGTGGTAAAAGAGGCCGCTGGGATGAAATTGCAGATTCATTGAACTTAAAGACACGCCAACCTCAATGTCCCCTCAGGGAGCCTTTAATATGCAGAGGAATGTCAGTGTCTGACCGTCATGTCACACACACAGCATGTAATTCAGGAATAACGTGATCCACCATCAGTGCTGTTAACACAGCCTCTCATCACACTTACAGCAGCGTGTTAAATAAACACAACACCAGTATCGTAACTGTAGAGACAAGACTGAAATAAATGCTCTTTAGAATGTAAAATGACCAATTAGTCTTAAATTCACAGCAAAGTGATGTTTGCCTCCTCACCCTCCATTTGAATGCTGATGAAAAGAGTCGCAGATGAAAACACACACTGTACTGTGTGAAATATTTCAGCACAGAGCAAATAAATCTGGGGAGAGTTATTAGCGAGCCTCTTATTCACGGCAGAAGAATTAAGCATTAATTTAAAAACAAATCTGGACACAAAGCAACAGAGACTCATCGGTATTCAACATCCGCTCACGTCCATGTGCCGCCGCACTTACAGATAAAGATCCGCCCATCGGGCAGCCGTCTACTGCTGCTGTCAGGCGAAGCTCTGAAACCATCAACGTCTGAACAGCTGCAGGTTTGAAAATAAAAATGATCGCATCAAAGGTCTTCGTCTGGTGCTGTTAAGGTGAGCTGAGGTACTGTATGTACCAGAAATGTCATGTCTCATGACAGATATCTTCTTCCCTCTCTTTATTTTCCATCCTTCATTATATCTCTGATATGTCTCACTTATGTGAGCTGACAGCGATCCTGCTACACAAAAAGAACTCGGTGTGTGTTTGACATCACAGGTGAACATATTCTTTTGATATTTCTATATTAACAATGCATCATTGATTGCAGTGACAGACCCACAGAGGATTATCATCAACTTTGCAGCTCCCCCTCAGCTCTGTGGAGCGCTTTAGGATCTTTCAGCTACATTTTTTTTTTTTTGGCTTCACGGCCCACATCTTCACTGCTTTGGTTCAGTCCCAGTGATTTCATCAACTGTGTTTCCTACAGCAGCAGGCAGCTGTTTCTGAGAAAGCTCTGGTAACACCTCTGTGCACTTCCCTCTCAGCACCTACCAGCAGACAGACACAGTTACAGACTCGCTGCTGCACATAGTGGAGCATTTAGCAGAGAAAGAGGCAGATATTCTTCTTAAGTGTTGGTGGAAATCCAGCCTTTTTAATATTTGTATGTGTGGTTTGCATCGTCTGTCTGTCTGACCATGATTTAGCCAACGGTAAATGTTCATTGGCTACTGATGTTGCCAGCAGATAATTTAAAAAAAAAACAGATAATGAATATCTGGTTCAAGACTTCTTCTGCAAACTGATTAGACACTTGATGCATGATTATTGAGAAAGGCACATTTCTGATAATCTCCATGAACTGATATCTTTTTTTTTAAATTTGCAATGATTGCATATTTCAATTCCCAGATTGCATTTCTGCCGATGCTTTCCACCTGTTTTAGTCTCCACATGCACGCAACAAAAGCCCACTCCAACGTGATTGGTCAGTACAATTTGGACTACAGATGGACTACAAACATGTCTGCTTGATGTATGAATGTTAACTTTTACTCATATGTTATGTTTATAAGATGAAAGATATCAGTGTTGTGTTTAATGCTTGTAGCTCAGCTATGACTGCTTTAACCTCTTAAAGATATTTGCTCTAGGTAGAGAAGGAAAGATATTTTTGCCCTAATAGCTGTTAGGCCTTGGTGTTGAATGTCACTACTTCTTTTTGGTAAAGTATACTGTAATGCATAGTGTCTCCTGCAGCCTTTTATAGTGGAACATAGTTTTATGTTTCAGCAAAAAAGAATCCCACAGCAAAGGACAACTATTTAATGAGTGCGGTGTCAGGATCTGTCTGATTCAGCTCAGCAGGTGACAATAATTCATCAACGCTCGCGTGTAGATTTGCTTTGTGAAAATTAATCAGATGTTGGGGAAAAAAGAAACGTGTCTGAGATTTTTACAAGTTGAGACAAGCAGCCCGATCAGTCACTGTCAGCTGCTGATGTGTGAGAAAAATACACTGAGATATTAGGCTATAGTTAGATTGAGTACTAAAATATTGGCGTCTGGTCAGATTGATATTTTTGTTTAATCTGATGAGTCCTGATTTAGAGCTGACAGTCTGTGGAGACGCATACATGCAAGCAAGCATGTGGGCGACATGATTGGCATCCTGTTTTATCCTTTTCTACTGACTGACAGTTAGAAGCAACGTGTCAGTGCCATCAGAGGCAAGGAAGAAGAGGACAGGTAGCAAATAAACACAGTACTTAAAATATTTTTCTAGATTTTCAATGGAAGAAATGCACTGAACATAAATGTCTTTTGTGAAATGTATGGTTATCCTTCCTCTAATTGTTTGGTGTTTTTGAAGTTACTCCCTGTAATTTGCTTTACTGTCACTTTGTAGCATCCTAGTTCTGTTGTGTTTATTGTAATTGCTGCAATGATGTCATTTCTTCATGGTTACAAAGCGCTCTGAATCTGACACACAGGTAAGTTAGCTTAGTTAAGCCTTTTAGCTGTTCTGTCCTCAAAATGTGTCAACTTGTGGACTTACCACTGACAACCTGACTGGTTAAAAATGATCTGAGTTTGGTGTAGTAGTCTGTGGCTGCTAAAATGAAATAATTTAATCAAGTTGAAATTTCGTTTTGTGTGTGCATGATTTATGACATCACTTAAATTCTAAAATCCAATCAATCCTCATTATGTTAGAGAAGCAACATTGGTTCCAAAATTCAAATGAAACTGAAAACTCAACTCCTTAGCATAAGGCTACGCTAATTATAATAATAACACTTATGGTGAAATAGACTTTAAAGCCAGGTGCAACCAGGGCTTCAACTAAATTATTGTAATTTCCCCAACTGTGCCCCTTTGAATTCTGTCTTGAACTGGGTAATCTCTAGTGGAAATGCTCTTTTTCAACAGTTCAGCTTCATAATGGTTGACTTTGACAGATTAATCATAGGAGGCCTGAGAGAACTCTCACAGCATCAGAGGCTCAAACTAATGCAAAGCCTGAAAACTAAAAGATGAATTCAAACCTTTTTTTGTCTGACTCGACAACTAAAATGAACAATCTAACAACTATGGCATTGTGTTTCTACCTTGCTTGACATGAAGCCAAGGCAATCCCACTACCAGAAGAAACACATTTAGATGCAACACATTTCTGGCAGAGAGGCAGCAAAGAGCATAGCCAAAAATCTCCAGAAAATAAATAAAAAAATAAATAAAATCATATGGAAGATTGCAGAGCAGCGGCAGTGAAAATGAGAGAAGTGAGCTCTGCTGGGAGGTTCTTTTGTATTGCGATGCATTCAGGGTGCCTCTGTTCTGGGGGAGCTGTCAGTTTGTAGGAACATAGTATTTGGCAGCAGTGGGGAGACGTTTGGGCCTGTTTCTGTACGGAGCTTTCAGAGCTCAATAGTGTGCTATCAGTCATGAACAGGCTCACAACAACTGTCAGCTTCCTCTTAAGACAATTCAACAATTCAGCTGTCACAGTCCTGCTTATCAACATCCCTACCTGCTTCCTGTGGAGCTGCTTTTATCACAGACACGATCACAGACACATCAAACTTAAAACTACTTGTGTTTACCCAGTAGACGCACTCAATTTACAGTCATTAACAGACAGTGGTCTTTTTAATGTTCAGTTCAGTACGTGGCAACATTTGACTGAATACATATCGAGGGGCAACCTCCATGGCTGTGAATAGAAGCCAAGGCAGAAGTGCCAAAAACTGCAGTTCCTCAAACGGCCACTTGAGGCTGGCTACAGAATGAGTCAATCTCCAAGTCCCCATGTTAAAATGTCCAACTTCACAGCAGAAATAAACATGTTTACAGCCTGGTACAAAAAAAAAATAATAATAGTTTTGGTCTCTATAGCTAATTTTCCTGTTCATGACAACTGTACTGAGGGTGAATTTTTATAGAACTCACCCGGCTTAAAGTTATGGAGAATGAAGAGCGTGGACGTTTTGACTGACAGGTGGGTGCCATTAAAGGTGGTTTGTTTGAGCAACCAGGCATCATTCAGCTCGCCTCAGCTCCACACACGTCTTTGCCCATTTTTTGATTGGTGATGAGCTGGCAGAGGCAGGACTGTCAAGATGGCAACAAGATGTGGGTGAGGTCACGGATATGACATCAATGTTTCCATGACAGCCAGTGGATCTCCATTCCATTTTATGTTATTTTGAAAGATAAGCTTCAGCCAGAGAGTGAAGGTTGAAGGCTAAAGATAAAGTTGATTGTTTTATTGGACATAACTTTGTACAACAGTGCAGCCTCTGTGAACAGTTGACACTTATTGCAACACTCCAATAAATATTAATACATGCAGTATGAATATCAATTTAATCGAACAAAGATGTGGTGTATGATGTTAAATTTGTTTTATTGTAAATATATATTGCAGTGAGGACGAGAGGTGTATCTGTCCACTGCAAAATGAGTGTTCTGTCTAGAGTCTGATGTAAACAGCAGCCACGGCGCCACTGCAGTTTTAATTAAGCAATATTATACGATAGGGTGTGCTTTAATGTCATTATTGGCACGACAGTGATGCGGCCAATTATTGGTCCGTTAGCGTCACTGAAGTGCCAATAATGAGTTAAAGCACACCCTCAAGTGTAATATTGTGATTATACAATAATTACCAACTTAAATAAAATATATCATCAAAAGATATTCATCTTTTGGGGCGATTTGCTCTCAAAATAAACATTTCTTTGCTCGTCGTTTCTGTTCTGATCTCCGTTTCTATGGAGATACACAGGGTCTGACTAATACCTGGAAAACAATGGGTCACAGCAGTAGACTCCTATATGTAATGGAACCCAGTTCACTACTCCAGCAAGTAGCCCACACCCTAGTAGAGACCTAGCCACAGACACGCTTTCTAGTCCCGTCAAAACTTGTGGATATCGTGGAGTTTCCCAAACTGAATAAATAGCACACATATAAACACTAAACTGCTTTGCTAGTTCAGTCTTGTAGTGACTAAGATATCTGCTGAAAAATATGTTTTTACACGGACAGATTGGCCTCCTAACTTCACATTTATTTTGAAGCTAGCGCCGTATCAGCGATGGAGGACGATCCAAACATTTCCAGTAACTCCACAGCGTTGTAAAGTCCAAAAGTCAAAATATATTGAACAAAGATGAATGGAATCAAAATGAACAACATGTTTTTATCTAACGGAATATTCCTCTTCATCTTTAAAAATATTTTCTCTGCACTGACTGAACTGGTACACACCTGTATTAACGAGGTGGTCTAGCAGCTCAACACTTTACAGCTTAATACTTTATTAAAGCTGACTTCCAGTGGACTTATTCGTATTTGTTTACATGTTATATATTTTCCAGATGTGACAATGTGGAGATGGAGGAGTGATATTTCTAGTGATGAGTCAGGTGTGCTGTCATGCTGATTTGAGCACATTCTAAACGTTGGAACTAATTGTTGTATAATGTACACTGAAAATTAGGGCCATGATATGATTCATGGTTAGAATGCATCACTTCTGATGTCATCATGATCAGCTCATTTAAAGTTTTAACATGTTTTTTTTTTTTTCCGGCTACTGCAACTTTCTTTGTCATCATTTATTTTAAACATCACTATCGCTGATCTCACAGCAGCTGTCATTAACCTGCATATTTTTGTCTGATGATGTCGTCCTTCCATCCATGCAGCAGTTCACAGTTTGGACTGGAATGTGTTCCTCAATAACAGGGAAACTATTAAAACAATTCATTTCACTGTCTCATGTTGAACGCCTCACTCCATCCAGCTCCCCCGGGTGCAAGAGTACTGTTCGGCAGACTGTGCAGTGGCCAATTAATGTCAGGAACTGATTGTGGTCCCTAATGAGAGGTAAAAGAGAGAGAGGTAGAGGGAGCACGTGAGGCTGAATTCAGACCCTGACACTTCCCTTTATCCATCCTGCTGTTTGTGGTATACACCGAGGTTAATCACTTTCATTGATCTACCACTTCTCCACAGGGGACGTCCAAAGCATGCCACCAGTCCCAGCAGCTCCTGAAGCACAGAATAGTCACCGTGTCCCCGCATGAGACGCACTGAATTATGCAACAGTTGAAGCATTCAGAGGGCTTTGATTGTAGAACAGACACCTGCTGATCTGAGTGACTGATCGTTTAAACTACAGTTATTAGTAAAATAGTCAGTCCAGGTGTGTTAGCATCCATGGTAACAGTGCAAACAGGAAGTGTGAACAGCATACATTTCTATAGTGCAGTTTCACCAAAATGTGAACAGATGCTACAGCACATTGAGTGTAAATGACTGCCTCCATAGCAACATAATCCAAAGCATGATGGGAACTGTATTGCCAAAACTCTCGCAGCTCTGTGCTGGTGTGAGCTAAATGCTAAAGTCAGCATGCTAACATGCTCACAATAACAAAGTTGATCATGATGTAAGTCAAGCTAACCACGATCACCATGTCAGTTTAACATTTTGGATTGCTCATATTTTTCCGATTGACATTAAACACAACTACAACTCATTTACTACTCTCACACTTCCTAGAGATACTATTAATTAAGAGAATCATTATCCTAGACACCTTTGCCCTCATAAAAATTTAATTTGTGTGGCTTGTCTATATAGCAGGTTAGTCACACACTCTCCTGTCAAGTACTTGATCTTTTCTCCAGCAGTTAGCATTTTTAAGAGCTCCTCATCAGTGCTTATTTTTTGCTGCTAGACAGATGACTCAGTCCACGATATGACGTCAAGACACGTTTTGCTTTGGTTTGGTTTAATTTGTCTGTGGCAGCAAAACAGCATTATATTTAGCTTTTTAAAACTCCTGTAGGTGAAAGTGAGCCTGGCACTTTAACACTTTTTAGGACTAACCTGACTGTACGTACAACCAGTGATGCAAGTTTCCATTCATAGGGAATATCTCACGTTGTAAGCGCACAACTGTTTAGTCCTCAAATATAAAATGACCCCCACTTTTTCAAGTGTAATTTCCAGAAAAAAATAATCTCTTGTGCTGGATTACAATTCACCCTGAGGGGGACATGAATGTGTGTGTGAAAGATTTCATATTTACCAAAGCAGTGGACCAACACATATTGTGACCAACCACGGCCTGGCTGTGTCCAAGGAGATGTTCGCTTTAAAACATCCCTTTTTAGAATCAGCATGGCTAGCTAAGACATGTCATTTTGTCTCAGCTTAAAATCACCAACATGCCACAGAGTTAGGCCTGTTCTCTTTTGTAATTTGACATAAATGGCGGTCTTGGTAAAAAAAAATGGTTATAAAAACATGGTCATATTAATTAAAATCCAGCAAACGATCAGCTGTTGAAAGCTTCGGTGCACACAGCAGCATCTCGAGTTCTGATACTGTAGAGGGGAAGTGAGTTAATGATGCTGTGTCTGATGTAATCTCTAATGGGCTTTTAGGGGCAGATGAGTGAATGAATGGTTGTATGAATGAAAGTACATCAGATAATAACTTTCTTTCTCGCATTTTTATTTAAGCATACCTTCTTATAGATATCCGTTTTAGACGTAAATTTGAGAATGGCATGGAGATGTTTTACCTTTTGCTGTATTCTAGGCTACCAATATTTATTTTGATGCTGTGCTGGACAAAAAGCAGCGATAAGGGAGCAGAATGACCATTCATCCTTGTCCACTGGGTATTAAAACACAGCTTCTTCCTGGCAGATCACAAACAACATCCCCAGTGTCATAAATTCACTTGCTCTTTTTGTTCCGTATCTTTCAGAATTTATAGCGGAAATAAACTTGAACTGTGGCCATGAAAATGCTTATATCCCTGCTGGTAACATGGCTAACTGTCTGTTTGCATCGCCAGCCATAAATCAGGTGGTGGTGAGCCTGTCTTGGCCAAAGCCTTTTTTCAGATCCATTTACCACTGATAATGCCTTGCTGTTCCCATGGGCCTCCAGGGGCCACAGCCAGTTCCCTTCATGAATAAGCCGACCTGCTCTGTCCTCCGGCTGAAGCCCTCAGCTGGGTGCTGAGCGCCGGGAAAACACTGCAGGATATTAGCAAAGTGCTGACATGAAAGATGAGGGAGTTGGCCTGTTTGTCGCATGATGTCAAGAGAACTTGAGATTTCCATCATGGGAAAAAAGAAAAAGTTATGTTCTTACTCATGAACACATCAGCTGTAGCTGACCACAGCTGGAGGATGTAAACTAGTCCAGTGATTTAAATAGATCCGGTGCTCTGCTCGTTGCCGGCTGGTGGGATAAACAGTTGAGCCAGTAAGAGCTTTGCAGGTGGTATTATGAACGAGGGAGACAACAGAGCAAAAATGCATTCCAAGCAAAACTTGCAACAGCTGGATGCAGCTGCACAAGTTGCTGTACATCAACTTACAGAAATAATAAATCAACATTTTTTCTCTGACAACCGCTACTACGTCTGTGTCCGCTGAAATAAACAGGCAGACAGAAAAGCTGCGTGAACAGCAGACAGAACCAACAGACTGAAACTGGAGCAGATCAGAACACAGAGAGCCTTCTTACTAAAATATGATGAAATGGAAATATATGAATATTAAAATACTTACTTTGGTCTTCAGTCAGAAGACATTTATGCAGAAACACAAATACATGAATAGCACAGTTTGTGCTTCATGACACCATGAAATGTTTTTTAACCGGATATCTAACCTGTCTATAACCCACAACAATACAGTTTGTTATGTCAAAGATTTCCAATGTTGCTCTACAGGGAATGCGAAGATGCGTCATGCTCATTAGGATGGGGGCGCCATCTTGTGAGGTATGCGCTCTGTCAGCTGTGCCTGATAAGGTGTTTAACCCAACAGCTACCTGCTCACTTTTGGTTTTGTTTTGCTAAAAAGTTGTCAACTCTGACGGAGAACGGAAAACGAAATGCAAAATGGATCCTGACAGAAGAAATTGGAGTTCAGCAAGCAACATTTTTGTGATGGTGAAATGCAAGATCTGCTAACTGGCTGTGAAGGCCCAGTCAGAGTTAATGTGGCACTCTTCTTTTCCAATTATAAAATTAAACAAAATGCAAAATTGAAAACACACAGAGCTATGTGATTTTTATTGAGCCATCGGTTGTATGCATGAGCTTTGGCCGCAACACAATTGTTCAATTCTTCTTCAATAATTGATTCAATGAAAGATTCATTATAATGATTGCACAGTGTGGAGCTGTTGCCATAACTACCCATTTATGATGACGTTGGAGTAACCTCTAACTGTTTCCTGCATACAGGCCAGCACATCTACGGTTACCTACCCAACAAGCGATGATGTCTGCCAGACCGACCCACCACAGAGATACACTGCTGGACTCTTCAGCCTCACATCAGAACAGCAGGTTTGTAGTTTGTAGATATATTAGGACTGCTTTGAGCTACAATGAGCTGCAGCAGCCTTTAGTAGGCAGTTGTACTTATACTGCAATATATTGCAAAGGTGTCGACAGATCACAATTTATAATATATTATTTGCAAAAAGGAATACAACAGATGATCTGCAGCTTTGACATTGAAGCAGAAATATGACAATAATTGTTTGACAAGTAATAACTTCTTAAATAAGAAGTTACTCTCAAACATGGACAGTATAGTCCTCACAGTAGCTGTTTCACACAGCCTCATTACCGTATGTGTGACTAGTGTGACAAAACATGTATCAGAATAACACATGGTCAGTAGCTACAGTACTTATGATAGTGTAAGATGAGATTTATTTTTTTCATAACTGTTGAATTGAGGACATTTCATCTGAAGAGAGGGAAGAATGTAAGATAAGATTTATTTTTAAAATTAAAAATTATTAGATAATTGGTTTAATTTAATTCATAAGTATTTGTATTCTATTCCTTAATTCAGAACAGGAACTATATTTTATGATACACCTTGCATTTAATAAGTGATAGTTAATATTGGTGGACATGGTGAGTGTTCAGTTGTCCTATTGTTGAGACGGACATTAAAGTATTCATGTTACACAGAAGTGGCCCCCATGCGTTTGCTTAACCCACAGCCCGCGTAACTAATTTAATTTAGTGAAAGTCAAGTTTATAGTTAACGCTTAGAGTAACCAGGGTTACAATAGTATTAATATGCAACATTATGCAACATGCGCATGCTAACACATTAGCGATCTCTGTTTTTCTCTGGGCTTTGTAGGTCACTTCTCACAAATGTACCCGTAAAGACAAGTGTAAAACAACTCCAAGTTTTGAGTTTTGCAGCCAAAGTAGTTTCTTTCACACTAGGAAGGTGAGGGTGAGACGAGGGGGCTGCTACTAAATCCTACACACTGGTCCATGTGCTCACAAAGTTTGAAGGTTTCAAGTTAGTCAAGTCAGTTGAATGTAACTGTGTCTCTAATCTGATCATCTGTCCAGAGAACAAACGGCATGGGCACGGCTTCTCCGTGCACATGGCAGAATATTTTATTAAACACAGTCATTCACTTCAGTTCCAATCTAGTGGCCATGTCAAGGCCTGATAGAGCACTCTGTCCTTTACAACTGGCCACTCCACAACACCTATCTGCGTCCTGTTAGAGGGAGGCACCATAAAAGCCCTATAAAAGACACTCCATACACTTGCCTTTACAGCCTTCATATTGCTACCACTGGCTATGTACTGCACAGTCATAAATATAAATCCTTATTACATAACAAGTCATTGAAAATGGATTGTGTCCCTATGAGTGACTGGGTAATGCTTTACTTGAAATATTGCTCATGTGGCAAAATGAAGCATCTAATGCAGCTAATGCGATCATTGCTCCAGAACTGGAGTCATTAGAGTCCAGCATGATATACTATATGTTACACACACACATTCATGTTTCAACGGCAGGCAGCTGTAGAGCTCATAGTACGAGCCTATGAAAAAGGTCTGGCTAAAGTGACGCTGTCACAGTCGAATACAAATTGCAAAAAATTCTCTCTTTTACTGCTCTTCTTACATTGTAGGCTGCTAAAGCTATTGTCCATGTTTCAGGGCTGCAGCTCTAATCTGTAGGCTGCTAAAATGGTTCTAGTAATCCATGACTTCTGGTTGTGGACTGATGAACCTTTGTGTACAGTTTCTTCTGAACTGAATTCAGACTCAATGAGTCCATGGATGTCGTCAGTCCTAAGTTTACATACTTCAACCTCAACAAGGTGGTTGCGTAGTCTCTCTTTGAATGTGTATAGCAGTGATCAGAGTGATTGTTTCTCTTGTGGTGCAGTCTACGTGCTGAAGTTAGCCTGATTGAAGTCTTCAGGATTACTGAAAAGACCCGAGAGAGCAGCTTCTGTGCTTGCCTGTGTGTGTGTGTGTGTGTGTGTTTCACGATGTAGCCAGATAACAAAGTCAGCAGGAGGAGAGTTTACAAAATGGTGAGTTGATTATTTCCTTATCCTGATGAATGTCTTATCATTGTCAACTATTATTCCCCAAAAATCCAACTAATATCGTAAAAATAAAATAAATTTGCATAGATATAGTGAAGCGAAAGGAAAGGAAAGGAAAGGAAAGGAAAGGAAAGGAAAGGAAAGGAACTGTATGGATCCATGCCAGTCCAATTGCAGCCACTATTAAAATGGTTTTAGGAAAGCAACAGAGAGGGTTAGAAACAGAAATAGTCAGGCAAAAGTTTTAGACAAACCCACAGACTCACCAAACTCTTTTGGAATAGAAAACTAGTTCCCATTGCAAACATCCATCACACTCTACCACGGATCATGAAGATGTCTGGCACTCAAAGTTGCTCACCATTGCATACGAGAGGTTTTCATCTGTTCATCGGGTCTGACTTATTCTAAACGAATCCAGGGTTAATTACACCCAATCTAAAGCGCAATCCCTTATCCTTTGATTACTGTTATCCTTCCTGTGGGTTGGTCTCAAAGAGTCTATTAGGCCAGTACTTTTTTCTCTTTCAGTTTAACCACTAAATAAAGTGTTTCTGGAAGAACTGTTGGCTTGTTTGTACAATGACTGATTGTCTGACTGCTCTTGTTTCCTGCCCCGTCTGACTCAAAATGACAGCCAAAACCACAAAATCCAAACTTATCTTGTACTAAACCAGAAACATCCTCTTCACAACACTCTTAGTGGAATTCACCTCTGATACGATGGAGCTTCCAGGCTGGAAAATCTGACATGACATTATATTCATTTATTTAGTTTTCATGTCCCCTGGCGTCCCTACATGCTCTTCAGATCAGAAAATAACATTGTAGGAGAACAGTGAATAACAGTTATTTCTGTCATGAAAAGGCTGCAGCTGGTACGAAATATTGGCAGATAACATCGATATCTGCTTTGGAAACCCCATGTCAGATTAACTGTAGTCATTTCATTTTAAATAAAACATGAGACACTTCACAAATCAAGAGAGACTTCACTCAAGGCAGAACTCCATGTTTGATAAAGCAAATAAGACAAATTAGAGGAAATAAACGCTTAAAATGTGCAATTGGCATCTAATTTAAATATCAAGACTCAACAGTATTTCACCCAAAATAGGGAAAATGTAAATAATTCATGCCATGCTCTATTTATGTAAATGAACATTTCCACAAGGAGAGCCCGACTCGCTTGTCAGAAGCATTTGTTTTCCTGCAGTGTGTTAGCACACAGCTACAGCAGCAGGTCTGTTTGGTGGTTGGACTTCAGCCCTTATTTGGAACAACCTGAGGATGCAGCCAAACAGCCATGTGCAAATAACTGGCAGGTTGTTATGAAGGATATTCATAAAAAATTTAAATACAATGTGTGTGAGATGAAACAATGTGCAAGCCCATCCATGCTTTCTTGAATTAATTATTACAAAATACTTTATTAATGTGTTCCTCTGCAAACATTTTAACTCCCAGGTGACAAATGAATAAAAAACAGGTATACAGATCCATTCAGATCCATAAATCAGTTTGGGAAAGCCTTGCATTACAGTTATAAAATATAGTTAGTGTGAAATGACCACTTCAGAGCAAGATATTTCAACAACTACGAGCTGATGCTTATGTACATTCAACATGTGGCTGCACCAAGAAGTCAACTTAAACTATAGTCATCAACGAATATCTACACCCATATCTTGATACTGTAGGTTGTTTTAGATTTAAAAAAAAAAGATGTTAAATAAACTACACATCACTTTCTACTGTATTTCAAGGTCTTCATCAGCAAATGGAATAATAACTCATTGTCAGATAGTGAACGAGAAGAATCACACAAACCGCTCAACGCTTTAAACCTGCAGTAAGAGGTGTTGATATGTTGAACAGTTGCTTATTTACACATCCAGCAGTTACAGAGCAACATTATCATTCATTCAGTCGTGTTTCTGGACACCTGATCAAACCAGCTCGACGAGAGCAGTGAGAGTGAATCAGACAGTAAAGTTGAGGGTCGAACAAATAAACAACTCGCTGAAAGCTGCTTTAAAGCTTCATAAAGCCGGGAGGGAGCTGCAGACTCGAGTATTAATTATGGCATCAGATCAAAAGCACTCACAGCATCCACTGTGAAGAGATCAAAAGTCACAGAGGATCCACCCATATGTGACCACCTGTTGCCATGTGACTGACATCCACATGTAAGCCAGTTCTGAAGATGGCCATGAGATGCAGACAAAAGTGTAGAAAAAACAGAGCCAGTGGACCTTGAGATCATACTGCCATACATTTTCAATGTCACATAGAGGAAGGGAACAGTACTGGTGGAGTGGCAGACCGGGGTGGTTCCCATTTTCAAAAAAGGTGACCAGAGAGTGTGCTCCAATTATCAGGGTATCACACAGCTCAGGCTCCCCCAGGAAAGTTTATTCCAAGGTGGTGGACAGGATGCTTCGACTGATTGTAACCTGACTGAACCTCAGATTCGGGAGGAGCAATACCCTCTAGTCTACATGTGTTTTGTGGACTTGGACAAGGCCTACGACTGTATCCCACAGTTGATCCTGAGGGGGGAACTGAGGGAATATGGGGTACTGGGGCCAAGCTGTTGTACAACCAAAGTGAGAGTTGTGTCTGTATTCTTGGCACAAAGTCAAACACATTCTCAGTGGGTGTTGGATTACACCAATGTGCCCCTTGTCTCTGATTCTGTTTGTGATATTTAGGATCTCAAGGCGCAGCCGGGGTGAGGATAGCGCATTTCTGGGTGGAGGGATGTCTGAAACGCTCCAATAAACCTGCTGCCACTGTGGCCTGACCTTGGATAAGTGGAAGGAAATGGATGGATGGGATGATATTCCACATGTAAGCTAGTTCTTTTCACTAAAGATGACCATGAGATGCAGACAAATGAGAAAAAAAAAGCCAGTGGACGTTGAGCTGAGACCATACGAATAATAGATGAATTTAATCTAATGAGACATTTTGTTTCAATTCCACAAATAGTAAGTTCTGAAATATTTTATTTATTTATTTATTTTTAAATTTTAATAGAAGTAAATTGATGTAGGCATTCACACACTGCAGGGAAAGCAATGGTGTGATAAATATCGGCTTTTATTCTTCAATTTAAACAGAAGTATTGCTATCAACTTTCAAAACTGCGTAGCCCCAATGAAATGACAGCCTTGAACTGATGATGAGGGATGATTTTACATTCAGAGAGCATCCAGGGGCATATTCGGGTCACACTCCTAACACTGACATCTATTCATCCATGACATGTAGCAGTTTGGTGAAGAGTGGAGGAGAGGCTTTACAGAGGAGATGCAGAAGGGCTGGTGATGACTCTTTCACTAAATACTTAATTTCTCTATCAGCTCTAAACTTTTACACCTCATTTCTTTCAGTGATCTCAAATATCAGCACATTTTGGCTTTAATCAACTGCAAAGTATATCTGGCATGAGCCCACAGCTCAGCTATCAGCATTCTGCTCTCAAGTCTTATTAATTGATGCACTGCAGTAAATAGCGCGCTTATAATTCTGACAGGGAAGCAAGTGGGAGAGGAGTGTGATGGAGTGAACAGACCATGGCATACAGTACACAGCGTGTGCACAAAAGGAGGACAGCTATCAACAGCATGTCTTCCCAACATCTGCAGGTCCAGCAGAACCTCACCATCAAAATGAACTGAAACTGTTTAAAAAGAAAGTTTCACGCGCCAGCCACAGGTGATGCATCACTCTTCATGTGCTGACAGAGTGAACGTCAAAGCCAACAACAACAATTGATTATTCTACTTTTCTTTCTTAGAATCAATGTTTAATCCCTAATGTGTCACGATCCTCTTCATCCAGGATTTGATCTGATTCTTTGATTTTAAATTCATGATTCAGTTCACTTGACGACCTGTAACAACCAGTTAAACACCAAAACCAAAAGAAGAGTTAACAGGCACGACATGGAAGAAACTTTCAGGGTTCAGGGAGACTCTGGAACTGAAAGATGTCGATCGATTTTCAAATCGAAATTGAAATTGTGAAACCCCTTTTAATCTCTCAGCTTTACTGAGTGTAAGAAAGATGTGAAACCACGTGATGCAAAGTGTGTGACGGGTGAGGGATGAAATGGAAGGTTCTACTCCAAAATTACAAAAACTCTCATTTGCTAAAAATACAGCCATGGAACAAAACACTACTCGTGCTGCAGCTGACAGTTATTTTCTTTAGCAGGATTATTTTCTCAATGGATGGATCAATCATTTAGTCTTCCCTTCAAAAAAACCTGGAAAGAGCTATTTTTCGAATGGTTTTAATGATAAATTTAGTTTAGTTTCCAATTAATTTTCTGTCTATTGACTAATTGATGAGGTGGTGGTTAGTGGTTAGCACTGTCGCCTCACAGCAATAAGGTTGCTGGTTCGAACCTCGACTGGCGGCCTTTCTGTGTGGAGTTTGCATGTTCTTCCCGTGTCGGGTTCTCTCAGTGTACTACGGCTTCCTCAAAGGTGCAAAGACATGCACTTAACAGGTTAATTGGTGACTCTAAAATTGGTCTTAGGTGTGAATGTGAGTGTGAAAGGTTGTTGTGTCTCTGTGTGCCCTGTGATGAGCTGGCGACTTGTCCACGGTGTTCCTCGCTTCTCTCCTTAAGTCAGCTGGGACAGGCTCCAGCCCCCCCGTGACCCTGATGACGATACAATCATACAATATGGCCCAATGAGCTTTTCTGATGTGTTTTCCCATTACACCAAATAGAAGGTTCAAATATGATCTCCATTTTTTTATGTTTCATGAGCAGTTAAACTCATGCATATATGTATTTGGATTTAGACTTTCAAGCGAAGTTTTGCCCCGGGGCAAGGTTAATACAGCCCTGCTTGTCACTTTTCTCAATTTTATCCATCTAGAATTTGTTGGTATGACACAGGGCTGAACTGCCTGTGTAATCTGGGTATACAACAGCAGCAGGTTGTGTCCCACCCTAACATCCACAAATACATTACAGCAGGACACTATCAAAACCTCCATAGTCCAAATATCCAATGCAGAGATCATTTTTGATACCAGCAGCCATCCTGTGTCACGGTGGGTAAATCACAGGTCTGTGCAAAAACAAAAAAACAGCTATTACAGTCCTGTTCTGTTGCAGGAACAAAAAGGAGACGAGGGGTGGGCTGTTCTGTAGATAGATCAATGAGCCCAGGAAGAATATCACGACATGCACGAGACACACTGAACACTGCCCTCCAATCAAGTCCACAGGAAACAATACAGAGCCTGTTGCTGTCAAATCAGTTCCCATGCAGAGTTTACCCCAAAACGACATGATTTCAGTCATGAGAATGGATGGATGTGTGTATATTTGGTTTGACAACCAGTAAACATTATCTATTCTGGAATTATCACAGAGATTAAGTGTGATCTGTTTGACGCCGAGTAGCTCCATGGGGGATTAAGAGCCTTGCTCAAGGGCAACTCAGTGCTGGAAAAGTGTGTGGATCAAACCAGTGACAAGCCAGCTTCTCTAAAGTTTGTTCTCATACATCTCTCTATTAGGGCAGCAACTAACGAATATTGACATTATTAATTAATCTCTCAATTGTTTTGAGTGATCAGTTAGTTGTTCAGTTTATGATATTAGAAAATGCCCAGAGTCTCAAGACTTTACGTTGCTTTAAAATCTGCATGTGGCAACCACGAAGATAAGGGAAAGACGGTGGTTATAAAAAAAGGTTCATAAACAGTGACAGGACATGAACTACACACCCATCCACCAGCACAAACTCTGCATGCTTACTTTGCACAGTGCCACTGAAGCTGCAGAAAAGTCCAATATGAACAGAATTCTGATATTTAATTTATAATGATATAAAACAATGAGACAAGAGGAAAATACTGACTGAAAAACTGGAACCAGAAACTTATTAATTTATTATTAAAATGTTTGTTGACTCCTTTCATTCTTATTTAATTCTGTTTCAGCATTATTACTCATACTCATATATACCTTGAGGGTCTCACATTCTCCTGTAGTTTGGCAGTAGGAACCACCCACTGACAACCCCGGTGTATACTACAGATATATGAGATGGGGTGATAGCAGGGAGCATTTTCTGTGTCGTTACAAAACTTCTGATTAGGAAATATGCTTCTCTTTGAAGGCGCTGCAGGAGGAAACGCAACCTGCTGTAATCTGATCTCATTGTGAAAAAAATAAAACTGTAGCACCAG
The DNA here is from genome assembly GCA_036365135.1 of Miichthys miiuy. Taxonomy (NCBI): domain Eukaryota; kingdom Metazoa; phylum Chordata; class Actinopteri; family Sciaenidae; genus Miichthys; species Miichthys miiuy. Next base: position 23,863,509 of record CM071609.1, read on the forward strand.
ATAAATAAAAAGAGAGCAGCAGGCATCTGTTCTCTTTCGTGTTTACAAGAGAAAATGATGAGAAACTGATGTTTCTGCTGAGGAATGATGCACGGGATGTTTTTTAATGTGCGAGTGTAGCCCTGACATGTTAAGTACGTGATCTTGGGTTCAGGCCCAAGTTGTGGTCCCGAGGGTAAAAAAATGCCCTTCAAGAATTAATTTATTGCTGCAGGTTTTGAGCCTCACAAAGCCAGACAACATCTCACAAGCTCAGGTTTTGCTATTTTAGTCGGAGAAGTGTCCACTGAGAATTATGCCAGTGGAGTCAGCAGAGTGTTTAGATGATCATGTGCTCTTGAAATTTCTATGTAAACAGCTATTTTAAAGGTCCAGGGTGCAGATTTAGGGGTCACTATTCGCAGAATATGTGTATGACTATGTTTTCATGAGTGTATAATGACCAGAAAATAAGAATGAAAATGTTTCTGTTACCTTAGAATGAGTCTACAGACGCCGTAGGTTCTCTTCTACATAGTCCACCATGTTGAACTGCCATGTTTCTATGGTAGCCCAGAATGGACAAACTAAACACTGGATAGAGAAAGACAGAGCCTTTCATGTTTTTCACATGGTCTGAAGCCACAATAGTTTCTCCTTCATACTAGGAAGGAGAGGGTGATGGAAAGGGGTTGCAATCAGCCTCTTCAACTGCTGATATTAAGACTTTCACAGATATAGTAGAATCTGTGTGATTTGTCATCGCATCTGAGATGGAATTAGGCAACATAGACTTCTGGCTTAAAAACAACTATACAACTAATTGACTTGATTCAAATATTTGCTGATTAATATTCTGTTGATTGAATAATCAGTTAATCAGCCAACTCTTACAGCTCTAGTGTAAAGTATGTTACACATCAACGTGTTTTTTAATGTGCTGTTGACAGGTTTTGATTATTACAAGCAAGAACAAAGATTTACATGCTGTTTAATGAGCTGCAGCTGAGCAGTTAATTAGCTTACTAGCCTGCAAACTGACGTTAGCGGTTCACTTTTCCCCGATGAATGTATGCTTGGTGGCTCATTTAACGAGCTGCGGTGCAGGATGAGACGTGTTCCTGTTAAGTCAGAAAAAGGAGACTTAACAGGTACAAGCTGATCAATCTGACATCGCGCCTACAGTTTCCACATTCACAACGGTGCACATCTGATGCAGGCGATGGTGATAGGTTATCATTATCACGTTGACGTCATCAATGTCAACAACCAACACTACACCTGACATAGCCAAATGAACAGGTTATGTCGACAGGTATTTAAACAAACTATCAGCAACATACTCACAATAATGACACACAGGGTGCAGAATGCTCTCTGGGAGTGTCAGGTGCGACGACATTGTCAACCCTGCACTGATTTGCCACAGTAAAACACCACAGCGGCACTATATATAACTAGAAATGTCGTGTTTTGTCAGACATTACTCGATAGTGCAGAGCACCTGAACACCTGCTCCTACACCCACCTGAGTTAACTAGGTTAGGAGGAGTGCAGGTTTTTGAGGCAGGGAGGGTTTATGGTACAGGTGATCGTGAAAATTAAAAAAGATTTAAGATTTATGATTCAGCTGAAGAAGCAGGAAGCTAAAGTGTTGTTCAGAATGTGTGGCTCTTGAGTTGTGTAACCGCTGCTGTCTGACTCAGTGTGAGCGTCTGCTCTGCCGCTGATGGAACACTGACAGCACTGCTTTATACAACAAACCAAAGTGATTTACAGTAAATATGCTCTAAAAGACAAAATCCTATTTAAGTTGTGTCGATATAGCAACAACAACAAAAAATAATATCTCTAATATTATCAGATTTTTATTATCCTCAACTATGATATTGCAGTAGCGTAGAGTAGCCACCATCTACATGAAACTTTCTAAAAGGGCTAATTATGGAACCATAAAGGTCCAATGAAGAACAATCTGAGCAAAAGACTGGTTCTGTAGCCCTCTTGTCTCAGTGTGCAGACTCTAACCTGGATGTAAATGCTGTATACACAGAATGCCAAAATATAGCAGCCCTCTCCACCCATATGTTTTCATGCTTGTTCATCCCTGAAATTACACACAATTTATCAATGTGGAGAGGACGGCTGAGTGTGAGCTAGGATGGAGGGAAGCCAGCCCACATACAGCTGTGATACCAGCAGGCAGAGAGCCTGAGATGGAACCGTGATCGACACAAACAAGCACAAGTTTGCAGTCAGATACCTGTAGTCATTAAATTATGTCTATCAAACATGTTTGGCTCTGCAAAAACATGCCGCATTTTACAGGTGTAGGATGGAGGAAACATGAAGGAAACGTTCAATGAAATTACACATTAAAGGTCCCATATTGTAGGAAGTGAAATTTCCATTTGCCTTGATTATAAAACAGAGGTGCTGTATGAATACTGTATGATGACACAACTATACAGTCACCACCCTGCTACAATCCATTACCTGTGGTTGGTTCAATCCTACTTCACTCAGAAAACAGTAAGCTATAAAATGAAGCCAACACAGGAAGTGTGAAAATCTGCAGTTCCTCGAACATCCACTCGAGGCTGGCTCCAAAAGTGAGACAGTCTCCATAAGCATCCATGTTAAAATGTCCAACTTCACAGCAGAAATAAACATGTTTACAGCCTGGTACAAAAAACTGTTTTGGTCTCTGTAGCCAATTTCTCCGTTCATGACAACTGTACTGAGGGTGAACTTTTATACAACTCACCTGATCATGTTATATTAAGACTTAAAGTTATGCAGAGGCCAACAGTGTGGCCATGGCTTGTGTGACTCAGCTCCACTAATGTGCCATCTCTTTGCCCATTTTTGGATTAGAGGAGACAGGACTGCCAAGATGGCAAAGGCCAGAGCCACCACACTGAGCTTCACAGCAGCTCTTCAGAAGATATTACGTCCATGTTTTATACTGTCTATGTCCTTGTTAGCGCTCCAGAGAGGAGACGTATTGAAAACCACAAATGTATCATTTAATGGATATTTAAACTTCAAATCAAGCACAGGAAAAGTAAGCTAAGTAATGAAGCTTTGTGCAAATATTAGTGACATATTTATCAGTGTATATTGAAGGATTAGATCATCTAATTATTAATAAATAACATATCTTCTCACCAATTTCTAATGTTTTAGTTTTGCTATTTGTGTGTCCTGGTTTTGAGATTTCTGCCTCCAGTCCACCCAAATTTGATGGTGCTGGATGGATTCTTGTTTGTGGTGCTCAGTGCGACTGAAAAGTGACATTTAGAAAATTCAACAGCAGCATCTGTTCCAGACACAAAGTAACAGCACTTGTGGATAATCCATAAAGCTCACTGTGAACGTGAGCTTGAAGTGGATTAAAACAGCGGCTGCAGCACAAGTGGATTTTATTTGTTGTAAAATATCCCTGATTAATGCACATATCATGTGTGTGTGTGTGTGTTTATATCATAAATTCAATTCAGACATAAATTCATGAGAACCATAAAACATTGATCCATGTAATTATTTTTTAAATAAGCAGTGAATGTACTCTAACTGAATGGATAGAGGATAAAGGCTTTTACGTCACTGTACACAAATATATTCTACAATAATATCAACAGAGAAGGACTATTGTTGGAAACAGTGAAAGCCTGTTTTACTACAGATACATCACTATATTTAGATTGGATGCATTGGGTTGTTGATTAATATTAATGTCTCACGTGTTTATGTAAATAGTTTGAAGAGACTGGTGCTCGGGCTCACTCTAGGTCCCAGACCTGCACTAAATCAGCTGAAGTTCCTCTTTGCAGCGTGGTGAGTATACTTGACGAAGACAGAATGTGAAAACATCACAGCTGCACTTGTGTAAAATTTTAAAATCCTAATTTAGTACACCACATGGAGTCTGTATGTTCACCCCGTGTCCGCGTGGGTTCTCTCTGGGTACTCCGGCTTCCTCCCACAGTCCATGCAGGTTAATTGGTGACTCTAAATTTCCCGTAGATGTGAATGTTAATGTTAATGGTTGTTTGTCTCTACGTGCCCTGTGATGAACTGGCAGGCTTGTCCAGGGTGTACCCCGCCTCTCGCCCAAAGTCAGCTGGGATAGGCTCCAGCCTCCCATGACCCTGATGAGGATAAGCGGTTACGATGAATAATTTAGAACACCCATTTTAAAATGTTTGTGCCTTTCTGCCAATGCAGCAGCTAGAATATAAGGGTATGCATAACTGTAAACAAGAATTATGTGTAATGTTTTTAGATTTTGCATTGTTGGTATTCATTAATAAGTACAGGTATTTATGAGACCATAAATCAGTACCAGCCCAATGATATTTGAATTTCTTTCTATGAAAGAACCTGTAGCCCTATCAACAGTTGACAGGATAATTCAAAGTAACGTGGTGTTTTTGAATATCACACCACAGAAACCTTAGTTTTTACTTCTATTGTGTGGAGATGGGGGCAGAAAACTGACAGACACATCTCAAAACCTGCACAAATGAAACCAAATCTATCCACCTGGAAAGATGCAGCCTCACAGGGAGGAAGTGAGTGAACTGCCATTTGAGTGACCTGATCCTTTAACTGACATCAGACTATGTTTGAATGTCTCATGCTGGAGAATAATGCTGTTGTGCCCAAATACAGCTGACTGCCAAGGAGCAGTAGCACTAGCAGTGTGTATGTGTGTGTGTGTGTAGTTGTGTGTGCATGTGTGCGTGTGTATGTGTGTGTGTGGCAGTGATGCATTCGGCATTCAGGTCTCATGCAAGATGAGAAAAGCAACACACACACACACACACACACACACACACACACACACTGCTTTCCATCATACATTCACAGTGCTGGCATTCAGCTGATGAGCGATGCACTTATCAAGGTGGATGAACACACGCACGCACACAACAGCACACACTCCTTCCACCTCCTCTCTGTCTGCATCTCCTTTCCCTGACTCCACCTCATCTCCAGCCTCCATGCCCTCACTCCTCTTCTCTCCATCTGTTGCACTCCTTCACTCTGCCCGTCTCACTCCTTCTCCTATTCTCCATCCAGTCTAATTAGGGCTCTGTCAAATCCAGGTGAACTGACAGCCAATTATGTCACACACACACAAAGTCGTGCACTGTTCTTCCTCTTCCTCTGCTTTATTTAGTATTAAAGAGTTTGGATTTCTTGCATGAGGATGAACAGGACAGCTCGCTGTTCTTGTTTTAGGAAACTGCCAAAAGAATGAAGCACTGAGGACTCATTCATGCAATATACAGTAAGTGGCTAATAATAAGCTGCCACAGAGGCAACACAACTGAGCTGAGACTGAATCTGAGTCTAGAGAACACTACTGAAACAATGTATACACATGTCATGCATATATACATATATATACACATATATATGGTGTTTATTCTAAACAATAATGCAGGCTATAATACAGAACTGTATGCAGTCTGCAAGTCACACTGTGTTTATAAATGATCACAGACACATTTAAGATCTAAAACATGCATTTTAAAGGATTTTTCTAATCATGTTAACACTGCACACAGTGCATTATCATGTGAGCAGCACACCGCAGAGCCTGAACGCAAAACTGAGACTTTGCGTCTCATCAGAGGGAAGTAATTCAACTCATAAATGAAGCAGGTGACGCTGTTTTTGCACAGCTTCGATCCAGAAATGCCATTTTCATATGAAAGGAAACGAGGCAGCGCTTTGATTCTCAGTGCAAATCGCAAGTGCCATTGTGTCTTGTGCGGGAGGGATGCTCCAACCAAACTGCTTTTAAAAAATCTGATAGATTAACCAGCAAACAATTAAAAGGCACGGGAACGAAAGAAAAGCTGTGACCCAGTCACAAACTCTCACAACTGTCTCAGCTTAATATTCATCGACACCGACGCCTGTAAAAGTTGACTTTATATGTATATAATCTCATTTCTATTCCAGATGACACGGTGAACTGTGGATACTGTTACATTTAGACAAGCTGCAGGGTCTGACATCATGAGACAGGATGTGTAATTTAGCGTCTGTGTGCATTTTATTGATTTTTTTTTTTTTTTTTTTGCAGAGCTCCGGGTGTCATGTTCTGTCACTGTGGGCTGCAGTGTCAGATGCAAAGTGAGTGTGTTGACGGACTTCTTGTGATTATGGAAGTCAGTCTTGCACGCAGCGTGTCCAGTCTCCAGGACGCACGCATCAGTCAATAAAGCAGAACACACATGATGCTTTAAACTCACCATTTTTTTTAGTGTTTCCCGGACGTTTGCATTTCGTTGAGGATGCTGAAGACAAGAGGAACAGGGAGGTCCCCTGACTGGGTACAGTTTAGAAAAGAGTCTTGCAATTCCTCCAGTCCCGCAACACTTGCTCTAATCCCCCGGGGTGAACAGGAATAATTTAAAAAAAAAAAAAAAAGGTCCGTAAAAGCACCGTGAGGAGTGTCAGGTAAATCCTCCACTCAGCTGCTGCTGCTGCTGGGGACTTTTGTCTCTCAGTGTCGGTTAATGTTCCCGGTAAGCCAGCGGTATCCGTCCGCTCCTCTGCCCGTCCGCGGTGGCTCCTCTCTAGAAGTAACATCCCCAACAGTTCGTCCATATACACCCTCGGGAGGTGTCGGCCACGTTCGGTTCTTTCCGGAAAACCCTGGTGTAAGCAATTGGCTGTCAATGACGTCCGGGCTTTTGTAGCAAATTGTCGAGTGTGAAAGAAAAATGATGCAAATAATAATTTAGATGAATTTAAAAAAAAAGAGAGAGAGAGAGACGCGCCTGTGACGGAGCTCTGTTCTGAGTCTGTTCCATCATCCTGAGCCGCTCCGAGGTGCCCGGGAGCAAAAAGCCATTAAACCTGAGAGTTCCAGGAGAGCTCAGCAGTAATTAGCCCACTGTCTGTACTGTACGTCTGCAGCATGGAGCTCCATATTAAATAAATAATAAAAAATCATTAGGAAACAAATAATCCAATCAATATACAGGCTCAATGACACCATGAATAATTATAAATGATTCAATTATAAAATATCCTTCTTATTTTCACAATAAAAACGTCATATATGACTTCATCTTGATTTCAAAGCATGCTTATTTAATTTTTCCAGATAAAACTTGTACTTCTTAATGTGACTTTTTCATTTAATATTGAATATTCTAGTCTGTGATGACTGGTGACTTGTCCAGGGCGCCTCTCACCCTAAATCAGCTGGGATAGGCTCCAGGATAAGCAGTTACAGAAAATGTGGATGGATGGACATTCTGGGATTCCATACAGCAGAAGGGCCATCTAGAGAGAAAATGTTGTGTTGTGAGATGTTTCACTCTGAAAAAACAAATATCATGTTATAAATAGCAGTGGTTCCCAAACTTAAGGCCTGGAACACCCAAGAGGCCACAGCACCCAGTAAATCTAAGGGGTGTTGAGATTATTAACTGAATACCAAAGCAGATAAATATAGCCTATATTTCTATTTCTGTTTCATTTTTTTCAAAATCTCTTTTGATCTTTGTGTTTTTTATTATTGTGAATAAATCAAATGTTTTCCCCAAACAACAAATCTATGATTTGGGAAGAAAAAAGGAAATACTCACTCTCTGGCTGAACTAGTCTCAAATATATCAACCTCCTTCACTCTAAGAAAAGGAGGTTGGTCCTTGTTAAGTGCCCTGGAGAACTTTGGGTTTTCTAGAGAACCTTTTAATCATTAAGAACCATTTTTTCCCCCTTTGGCTGTTTAAAGGAGCAGTATGTAGGATTTAGAGGTATCTAGCAGGGTGAAGGAGAAACTACGGTGGCAATATCTCGAGCCAGTGTTTGATTTGTCTGTTCTGGCCTACTGTAGAAACATGGTGGACTCCATGGAAGAGTGCCCACAGTACCTGTAGATATAAAAGTCTCATTTTCAACTAACAAAAACACAACTATTCTTATTTAGGTGATTATACACCAATGAAAACATGGTTATCTCTGTATAATTATAATTATCTCTGTATAAATCTGACACACTGCCCTTTAAGCTTCTTCAGGGGACTGAAAGCAACAACAAAAAAAGAGAGTTCTTTAAGTTGCAGCACCTTTGGTGCTTTGAAGAACTTTCTATGTTTTATTTATCTTTTACCTTCACATTGTTCAGAAATGTATGTGGGCATTTTTATTCACCTGACATCCCATTGGTTCTACCATTTATAGTTAATCATTTCCATATCTTCAAAGACTCCCCTGGAGCTGACACGCCAATATTTGGTTTCAATTAAATATAAAGTAATACAGGACCAGCATAAACAATGTCAATAGCACTTATTTGGTGTGTGTATTTTCATGGGCATGAGTTCTGGTAACACTTTGAAATACTCTATAAATGGATAATCAGAGTATATCAAAGAAATATAGCTTAATAGCACATTTATAACATTAAATGGAGAGAAGAGGAAACACACTATGTCAAGCAGAGATAGGAAAATTAATTCAGCATAAATATTTCAGAAAATGAAAAAATCTCAATCTCAATCACAACAGTCTTCAACATCTTCAGCGGACAGAGCAAACATTCATCTACTGTACACCACAACCATGTTGGAGACACCGTGGGGAATTGGACCACTCACATGTTTTTTGGTCCTTTTTTAGTTTTGGTGGGATATTCACATGGCTATTGTTAAGCTCCTGGGCTATGAAATCCCTAAATCAAGTTCTATTTTGGTTATTTTACAGAAGACACTGTGCAAACAGGAGACAGTTAACTGTTAAAAATTCTGTTGGCAGCCTGCAAAAACACAATTACAGGGAAGTGGTTTAAAGTTGAATCACCAACAAAGATGAATGGCTGAAAATTATGGACGTATATTAGATGGAACTGTTGACTGATAACATAAGAACTCAGGAGGAAAAACGTCAGGAGAAATGGATAATGTTTGCATGTCATGTCAGCGACAGGACAGGTCAATGAAGAAACTACTTTTGAATGAATCGCTCTGCCGTGTGTCTGTGTCAGCGTTGGGATACCAGTCAGGTTGCGTGCCGCGGTGCCATGGGCGTGTGCACACTGCAACAACACGACAACAGCAGGAGATGAAGAAGAGAGTCAGAGATGGAGAGTCTGGTTTGAATGGACAGTTCTACTCTGTGATGGGATACAACATGGAAGAGAGGTGTCAACCTACTGACGCCTACCGAACGATCTTCAAAAATGAGACATTGTATCTGTAGTATTGATATTTTTTAATCAATCCATCCAGCCCTACCTGCAGCCTTTACTCATGTCAACAACACCAAGTCTGGATATTTTACGGCTCTGTGTCCCACAGCACTATCTCATTGTGGTGTACACAAAGAGTAGTAAAAGTACACAAAGTTTCAGATTTATTAAATATTAGTTTTTGACCTAAAATTTTGAATAATATTGAATACTTTGAACATAAATATAAATCATAAATGCACATTTCTCTGGTTTAATTTTGTACTAGTTGAAGTGTTTTTATAATAAGGCTCAGGGGATTGGGATTAGAGAACAGCATGTTTAAGTAAAACAGACCCTAATTAAAGACAGTATACTGGGCTCTTAGGGATAATAATGGCATTGCCATAGGGAGAAAAGAGATGAACAAGAAACATGTTAAACTCACAGTATGATCAGGCAACGCTGAGATTCATATTTAGCACTGGGGACAGTACAGCTTTCTAGCATAACATTAGCTTTTGCTGCAAAGCCTGAGGCTACAAAGCCCTTCATTATGCGGTTGAAACTGAGGTTGTCCTGTTTGCTGGAACACTAACACAGAGTGTGAAGCATACAATTACTGCTGCATGTGAATCCAATGTGGATTATAGGAAAGCAGCAAAGTCTATTAATGAATGCTTATTTATGTTAGTAACATAAGTAGGTCTGACTAAAGAGATGTTGATACATGAACATTGAACATTGCATAGAAAATAGTATTTTGGTAGTTTCAGAGTGCAGTCCCTCTGTGGAAAATATTGACAGCTGTTTTGATTACATTACTTATGATCAAAAACTACAGGGGGTACAGGTTTTGAGGTGTCAAAAACAAGATGGAAGATTTTCTAAGGATGGTCACACGTTTCAATATGTGAAGGCAGGATGTAACAGGATGTGGGCTCAAAAGTACAACTCACATGCAGAACAGCTTTATTAGATAGAGGCCACAAGTCAAAACAAGCAACCAAAAGGGCATAGGCAAGCAGGCAAAAGTTCAAAAGAACAAGAAGACTGGAACGCTGAAGTTTGGTGGAGGCAAAAAAACTCAGTCGCAGGTGTCAGGTGTGACACACTCAGGTGTGACAGGCAGGAGCACTGTAAAAACTACTGCTGCACAGGGCCAGTGCTGAAATGACAGGAGGGGACTGAATGGCAGACCAGATGCAGAGCAAAAAAGGTGCAAAAATACAGGGTTCGATTCCCACTGATCACCTCTGAAAGTGGGCGGAGATGGATTGTCTAAAGTTTGTCACTTGCCCTGTCCATTGTGTTGATGTGGAAACAGGGCAGGGAAACAGCATCACAGCTCATTATTCACACTGATGGACAGGATTTCTATTCAGAGGGGATGCAGTCTATATAGATGATGAAATTAACCATATTAAAATGCTGTTTGAAGTTTTACTGTAGACAGATCTGTAATAAATTCTGCCATTCAAGTAGTAGTAGTCAACTTTTCACTGATGGTTGTGGCTCTTTCACTAGCTTTAGACTAGAATTTGCACTGGATAGTCAGGTGGATCATGATGGATGATTTACTCAGCTATGTTTTTGGAGAATGTAGTATTTCAAAATGATAGAAAAACAAGACTTAACAATGTGAGTAAGTCACAGATAACCTCTGTATTTGACTTGTAGTACCTTGACACCATGAGATTGTATCACTGCTATGCAGATGACACTCAGTTCTATCTGTCATTTCCACTGAAGACCCCTCGGTCTCTCTCAGACATCTCCATGGATGAATGCACACCACCCCCAGCTGAACCTCTCACAACATAAGAAAAATCAGGCCCTAATCAACATACTACCCAACTCATGATACAGGCTGTCATCATCCAGCAACTAGATAACTGTAACACCCTCCTGATGGGCCTCTTCAGCCCCATTAGCAACCACCCATGAGTGCAAGCAAGAACTACTAATATTTTGCTTACTTTTGATGTCATCAATTAGTACTTGTATCTGACATTAGGAGAGGCTGGGACTCAGGAGCGGATCACCCACTAGTCAGTGTCTGTGGTTTGTTGACTGTGGCTCCTCCAGTCTGCATTTTGAAGTGTCCTTGGGCAAGATACTGAACCCCAAAATTTCTCCTGAAGACTGTGCCATCGGTGTGAATGTGTGTGTGAATGATTAGCTCCTTTCTGATGAGCAGTTGGAACTTTGCATATCAGTGTAAGCACCTTGAGTGGCCAAAGGATTAGCAAGGCTATTCTATAAGTACAGTCCATTTACCATTACATTTAGTTAAGTTAATCAGATTAAAACAGTGAATTTGATTAACTTTTACAGTGTCTTGTGAATTGTGAAAAGGCAAATTTCACAACGAGCTGAGAGAAAAAGAAAAAAAATAGAAAGGCAGACAGATCAACAAGCAACAGAACAGCACTCCAGATGGGATTTAAATTACAGGCTGACCAGTGGGTTGGCTGAAAAACAATAGATAATCACAGCTGTAATTTTTTCTGGGATGGGAAAAGTTACATTCACATACACAAACATCACTGACCAGAGCAGGTAATGTTAATATCACCCCACCGCCCCAAGACACATAAATCCAGTCCCAACGGGCCTTTAGTTTGTCACTTGTTTTGGAGTTATGGCAGGTTCCAGTCCTGTGATTTTTGTGAATTTTGTTGCTCAGGAAAAAAATGATATTTACCAGAACAGTAATTCCTTTTGATACACCTGGTTAGACCTTAACAGCCTTTCTGCTTTTTCACAATTCTGCTCGTCAGAATGGGACATGGATTAAGAAATTGCATTACACTGGAATTACATTGGTCAAGCCTGCTGCTGTGGTCCTGCTTGACATCCACAACAAATACTATTATTACAATTACAATTTATGATTACCTTTATATTAGTCATATCTCCATTAAAGTTTATAGTTCTCATTATTTTATGGCTGTGTCTTTGTCTCTAACTCTTTATCTATCTACCCCCCTCCAGCAAAATAACGCAAAATTTTCATTTTCTTGCATTAGATGGCTGCAAAAGATACAGACAAAGTTTCAGTCAGACTATGACAGGTCATTAGGCCCACATACACAAGATAGCCAACATTTTCTCTTGGACAGCAGCACAGCTGGGGCAGAGCACAGGTGAGATTCATTACCAGTCAGTTCAACTTTCAAGTCAGAAGCTGTGCTGAGGGAGGACTGCAGAGCGACTACTGCTGCACTGTTTACTCTGCACTTTGTGTTTGGAGGAAACTCTAAAAACCAAAGTATGGACAGAACTCACAAACTGGCAAACACTGGAGGACTAATTTATAGCAGTGTTAGTCTTTCTTCTCACAATATAAGAACCTATTTAAAGCAACACTATGTAACTTTTCTATCATAAAATAAGATTAAAAAAAAAAGGATTAAAGATTTTTAATCATGTTGATGCTACACTGACTTGTAATCAGGTGAACAGTGTCTGTCATTTGTATGTAATGATCACTCTATGTAACTTTGGGCTATGGGTACAATCACCCATGAGAAACACTTTATGGCTCTAGGTCGCACACTACTAACTATTTCACTGGTTTTGGTGAAACTGGATCATATTTTATGGAGAAAATGTTGAGCAAGAAGCCACCAGGCAAAAGTAAATCTGGGACTGACTTTTAGTCGTTGGCGAGAGCTTGGTGAAATAAAAGGCTGAAATACAGACGCCGAGCTGGGCTGACTGCTGTTGGACTACTAAATATATTAGCTGACTGGAGGTCCACCTCATTTGTGTATGTGTTTGTGTGTGTACTAGTCTGTACTTGTCTGAACTTTTAACTTTATCTCTGTTTATTTTGAAAATCAATAAGCAGAACTACTTTATAACATAACCAGTCCACATGAAGCTTCTCTTCGGAGTGAACTCAGGCCAACAAAATGAAGAAAAACAAACTGGCTTTTTAGGAAGCTACCTAAACCCCATCCCAAAAGAGACAACAAAAAAACAGTTACTAATCTAGGAAATCTAGGGTGACAATATACAACATTGTCCAATGATATACTGCGACAAAGACGAAACTACAAGTCTGTTATGCACGGCGTTTTTGAAAACCTTTCCAGTTAATCATCAGTATTGTTTTCTATAAATTATGGAAATCAAGATGTACTATGGCCATTAAGCAAACTGTTATTGATAGTGACATTGACAGCCTGCCATGGCACTTTTTAGACTTCTGAATCAAGCATCATGGTGAGCTGTGAATCTCGTTGTGCTTTGTGGTTGCACTTGTTGTGGATGTTTACCATTTCAGAGGGTGTATATCTGTATATCATTTTGGTTTATGTGAATTGTGCATATGATTTATTTTTTAATACTCAATCATAAAAATGTACCAGAGCTCAACTGAAGCAAAGGGAAATCCATGACAGAGCATGAACAAAGCTGCACTCTCAGCCAAGTCCTGCTGTCTCTGGCAACAACAGGATCTTAAATAGGGCACACGCTGATCAGCTGGATTTCGATCAGCTGTGGTTGAGTGGCTGGAGCACAGCACCTATACGAAGATCCTCACAACAAAGGCAGAAGGTCACAGTCTGGTAGAAAAACAGAAACGTTAGACACAAACTGCTGACTGTAACATTGGATGTGCAGGATTTAAGCAATAACAGTCCTGCCTGTATCGACTAGTTCTCCACACGTTAACAGTTGCTCTCGGTCTCTGGTTGTTTGCAGTGTTTGGTTTCCTCAGTGTGAGAAGCACTGGGTGCACCTGAGGATTTAAAGTGTTCTTCTAGCGCCTCCTCTGTTCCACCCATCATCCTGCTGCCTCCCTGCTCCTCCCACAGAGCTGACATGCAGGCCTGTTCTGGCCTTTTTTTGTTGTTACTTTTGTTTCCTGGGTCTTCTCTCCAACACTCATTCACCATTCCCAACCTGACCCATACCCGCATTACAAATTAATATACAGACTGCTGCTGCAGACAGGAGGACTAATGATGCTTCAGGTTTGTTTGTTATTCTACTAAACGTCAATTCCTGTATTCAAATTATGATTCTGTAAAACAAATAAAATAAAAAAAATACAGCAAATACAACAAATATGCAAACAGTGACCTTTTTGTAATTTATACAAATATATAAATGAAATAAAAAGTCATTTGCCACAGCAGCTGCCTCACTGTGTGATTGAACTGAATATACTGTAGAGTTGTTTTCTATTCCAGTCCTGTTATGTCCCTGCATGTGCTATTCCTACTATTACTAAAAATGATGATGATGTTACTGCACTACTTGCTGTAATTCTGGATTTGATTTGATTTATTCATATTAGATACATCAGTGCACGTTATCTGTTGTAGACAGAAGCTCTGTCCTTTGCTTCCCTTGCAAATACCATTCTGATCTGCTTGTGCTGAATGAGGCATCATACTGATGCATGGACTTACAGTATGCGAGGTGCATTTTATTGCCGTGAAGCTACTGAGTTTCCAGTGAGAGTCAGAAACTGAGATGATATATAATATATTCACTCTGATATTAACCAGATATCTGCCTATGAATGCAGAATCTGTAGTCAAGGGACCAAGAATTTGGCATCTGAAGCATTCTGTGTTCTGTTTGTAGTCCTCGTTGTATTGAACAATCGTGTTGAGCAGGCTTTGGTTGCATGTAAATGAGGCGGAACACATTGGTCGAAATCTTGGAACCCATTGGGTATTGTCTGGTGACCATGAAAGGAGAATGAAAGAAAGATGAGGGAAAAAATGATGAAAGAAAGAGAAAATGCCAGAAAGAAAGTGAGAAAGAAACCAAATCAGCAGACGCAGCAGAGCAGAAGCTGCTGCTGTGTGTGTATCTGCGGAGTGGACACACTCAGCTGACGCTCAAACATACATGGTGAGTGTGTACGTTCACACACCGAGCATCAGCAGGTGTGACAGTTACAGCATACAAAGATTGCATCTGCCTTTATTAATCACTGTTTGATGCACTTCCCAGTGTAACCAGGGTTAGTTAAGTCCCAGGTTATTTGTAGTTGCTTTGTAGTATTTATGTTCTAAAGGTTTCCCTCAAATTTTTAATTCATGACTATTTTTACACAAGAGCGGAGCAGTAAAAACACCTTCTCCTAAAAAAACAAAACTGTATATGTGTTACCTTTAATAGAGGTGGCAGTTGTTAGCGCAGTGAGCAAAAGCTGACAGGTGTGTGCATCTTACCTTAGCACCAATCTCGGCGAGTCCACTCGACCGATGCATGGTGTGTGAGTGGATGCTGAAAGAGAAGAGAAGAAAGGGGAAAAGTTAGAATTGAAGTGATAAAAACTCAGAAGTCAGAAGTCATGAAACTGAAAGAGAAGAGACTATCAGCGAGCTGCGAGTTCGAGTAGGACGACGTAAACGATTGATTTCCCGGTGAGTAACGATCAGTGGTTACATTAGCAGGCTAACTCGCTATCAGAGTGCTAAACACTGAAAATAACTTAAAAATTAGCCTTGTACTCTCTAAAACCAGTCTTCATCTACATCTTCATCTCCACTGCAATACTCACTATTGGACATTCACTGTTAAAGAGGGCGGTAGGACTTTGAGTGCACCCATTTTATTTTATTTATTTGGGCCTATTTTTCCATTCATTTGAACTTTTGGGTCAATTTACTTTTCAATATCTGAGATCTCAGAGGTTTTTGTTATTTTTATTTTATATTTTTGGTTCAAGTCACCTAAATCAAATAAATGCAGTTCATTTACAAACTTTTGCCTTCAGTGAGGTGTGTGAGGACTTTCTGCTATCTGCTGTGACAATAATCTGTGACTGCACTGCATTGTTGATTGATGATGATGGTTTGAGCACAGTCTAGATGGTTATTTGGCTAATGGATTGCTTGGTCAAAACTACTTGTTGTAAAATTGAATATTTCTGTAGCCTAAACTTGATTAATTCTCTGTGTCCGTGTAAAATTGCCCCAACACCGTGAAGCATTAGCTCCATAACAAGAAAGATTCTTCTATTTGTAAAACATTAGCAGCTCATTAGTTGCCATCACAGCTTACCTGTTGGTAATATCAGACCTCCTCCTTCTTTTTGCTTCGAACGTTGCCTGCTGTTATGCCTGCCGTCTTTCAAGCCTGTTTGAGTAAATATGTACTGTATCACATGGAAGAATTATGCAGCCCTTTTATACACAGAAAACTAGTTTTTTACAGGAAAAATGAAAGTCAGAAAACTCTTTTAGTGCACCATTATGACCACATTGTTATGCTGTAGGTGTAGCATAAAACAGCTCATACGGCATACATCACTTCATCATGAAGTTTGAAAGTTCTGTATCAGCTGCACAATAAAAACAATGATTGAATGCATAAGATTGAGGTCATTCCACTACTTACATCTGTATCATAATGTGACATATAATACCCTGAAGAAATAAAAACCCTGTTTACACAAAAGCGAGAAAAGGCAGAGGAAATAAATGCAGTCAACACGTGCTCCATGCATAAATACTGCACAAACCTGGCCATTTCTCCTGGGATATCACCTCCTCTGACAGTGTTACACATCTATCTAGATAACATTTCTTTCCTGCATAAAATCCCTAAAACAAAAGAGAAAAATACACATATATTATTTTATGTGCTCCTCAAAACTATTTAACCTACTAAAATACAAGACTAAATCATAGATTTGCTTACCTTGTTGAACTGAGTTGATTGGAACTGGCTCCAAATGGGTTTACAAACAGTTTGTTTGAGTTTGTCCTTCCTGTGACCCTTAACGGATACTTTAATATACAAGGTATGCATGCTCATTTTAATTTTTAAGGTGGAATAATTGTAACACCTTTTGAAAGCAACTATTCTTACCTTTCTCATCTTCCTTGATTTGCTGTTTCTACTCGCCCTAATTTAAAAGGTCTCACTAACTTATATTTTGCTTTGGTTTCACTGCCAGTGTCACACCTCCTGATATTTC
This sequence comes from Miichthys miiuy, assembly GCA_036365135.1. NCBI lineage: Eukaryota > Metazoa > Chordata > Actinopteri > Sciaenidae > Miichthys > Miichthys miiuy. The sequence goes on from CM071609.1 coordinate 23,880,647, forward strand.
CTCTATATATCCCTCATTCCCTGTGTCTCCTGTTTTCCCTTGTCTGTGTTTGTGTGGGCATGGTCTCCCTTCCTGGTTCTACTGGCTCCAGGCTCTGCTCATCCTGCATACCTTTCGGCGATCGGCTCATCATCTCTGCCACTCTGCTCACCTGCCTCTCATCATCTTGCAGTATATCAACCCTGGCTTTCCTCCCACCAGATTGTTGCTTTACTAACTATGGCAGAGACGTTTTTCAGGCCTCTTAGTCTGAGTTATTGTCATGCAGTGGAGGAGGCAATCTAAAGGGCATTTGCTAACTTTTCTTAGCTTGGCTGGAATCTTGTCCTCTGTAAAGTGTGTAATTAGATCAATATTGCCCAGTGTTTTCGTTGTATTGTTAATCAAACTTAATATCACTCTCCATTTTCAACAAACTTAATTAAGGTTTCATTCCATACAGAACGGAACAGTCAGGGTGCAGGATGTTATGCATGTTGTCTCTGCTGCAATAAATGGAACAGAACCTTAATTAGTATCACTGGAAACATTGACTCTACTGTTTCATGTCAAAACAGCTAAACAGCATGCGTACGAGAGGATGTTGTGGTGGTATTGAGCTGGCGGCCAGCTTTAAATGGAACACAACTTATCAGGTGGAAACAAAGGTAATTCTATTATATCTCAAATTAATAACACAATAATCATCAGCTCAGACCATGGCACAGTCAGTTTTAATCTAGTAAACAAAACTACCCCATCCCTTTGAGTAAGTTGCAGCTCAACACCTTAAACAAACAGTCAAGCAATTTCAACAATCTTCTCTCCAGAAAGGGAACATCTTTTATGGAAGTGAACAGCTCCCTTAAAATCTCACCATACTTTGAGAAACAGCAAAAGCAGTCCTCAGGGGACATATCATTTCATGCTCAACACACAAGAAAAAAAAAAAAAAGAAACAACAAAAGCTATAACATAAACTGAAACATCTATACTCCCAATAACTCCTCAAAACAGTGAGACTCAAATACAGAACTGTGTTAAAACAGCTCAAGATACATCAACAGACCCAATTTCTCATGCAAAGAATGTGACTCATTTATATGGAAGGCAATGACACAACACAATCTGAAAGACAAACACATTTTTTTCTGAATATTATAGAGACTCAGAATATGTACAAAGCATCTCCAACATCCACTCTTTCCTTGATAGCAACGAAACTCCCAAAATTGTCCGAAGAACAAGCCAACATAATAGGCAGGCCCATAACCTCAGAACATTTCAGGAAAGCCATCTTCACCGGGTACTCATTGCTACCCAGTAAGATTCTGGCAACTCATATCTACTTTAGACAATGGTTAACGAAATCAAATGATCAGTTTGATTAAATGGGACCTACAAATATCCATGAAGAACATGCCACCATCAGCTGGACATTTCTTTTTACTACAATTGAGAAATGTGTTAATGGGAAGTCATTCTGTCAGTGGATTGTGGTCCTCATTAAATATAACCAATAATCGCAACTCAACATTAATATTATTATTGTTTGCCTTTTTTATTACATTTCTGTTACTGTTATACAAATAAATCAATTAACACAAACTAGCTTTTATGCAGATGACTCTGCTCTACCTAACACATTTCTCAACAGCTCTTAAATAAGTCTTCAGTCCTTGTACCCATATTCTCAAGTTTGGGATTATTCCATAAGCTGGTCTAAATAAAAACATGCTCCACTCTGCAAAGACAACAGGAATACTGTGTTTAAAATAACCTGCCTCTGATTATAACAACCATTGACAAATACATTTTTATAAATGTTTCTACTTTTGTATTTTACTTCTCTTCCTGCCTTTGTGCGTTTCCAGACAGTTTTTAGTTCATTTCTTGTTCATCCTTTGGATTTTTCCCCATTGTTCCTGAAACTTGCCATCTTTAAAGACTTTAATTCTCTGCCTGGTCCCAGTCAGATTTGTTTGCATGTTTGGACAACGGCAGAGAGAGGTTTAGACCTCTCTTTAGAGGTTTAGACCTCTGCCTGCCTCACTATCCTGTAAGCCATTAGATTTTTGAATTAAATCATTGAACTGCTTCAGCTCTGCCTCCTGGTGTCTGTGTCCAATCACACATTTCCTGTTACCCTACTTGACAACCATGTCGGCTATTCCTTCTGAATTATGCACCATTACAAAAATATCAAAGACCTCACCCACTGGAACAACTTGCCCATCTCATTATTTAGAAGAATAGCAGAAATAAAGATTACCATACTACCTAAAATCTCTTCATTATGACCCCAGTCAAACCTACATCACATTGGTTTAACATTCTAGATTGTGTATCACTCAATTCCATTCTCAAACCACAAAAACTATCTACGCTACAGAAACTGAGAGACCATGGAGGTCTATCTGCTTCAAATTTCAGACTCCACCACCAAGCATAGTTTGCTTGGTGGTAGAATCAGTTGGTTGCATTGCAGTTGGATTCAACAGTCACCACACCCCTGGATGGATAAGAACAATTTTGACTGGCAAGCATCAATATCGGACTTCCCTTTCTTACCCAGTTAATTAAAACTATTTCAAAAACAAATTCACAGCAGCGACTCTGACAGCTTGGAGTCACTGGATCAGAACACAGTCCAGTCCAGATCACAGTCTGGACTTTCAAATCAAAATTAGACTTGAAGACTACACTTTTAACACCTATTCAAATGTGGCTTATTCTACCCAATGAAACACTAAAACCGAAATATATGGGTGGCAACAGCTTCTTGCATATTTACATCCCCATTGTTCACTCAACTCAAACTCATGGCTACTCTTAACAGAAGGCTGATTCTGTCTATTACCTTCTTAATGTCCCAGCACACCAAACTACAACGTAGTCTATAGAAAATTCTACACAGCTCATGTCACCCAGTATAAATGACATAAAATGGGACTCACAGACAATATCTGTCCAAACTAAACCTTGAAGAATTCTTTACTTATTTACTCCTTGACATTGTGGCACTTGCACCACAACCTCTTTAAGTATATTCTTTACAAATGTAGACTTGAATGTTACATTGAATACACTGTAATAAATTTGAATTAAAACACAACAATGAAATGTCTAGAATTGTAGTAAACTGCACATCAGCAACAACCATCTACTGTCAGTGTGGTCATTTAGCATGCAATCTTCCTTTAAGCTGATCTGACAGCTCTTTAAAACAGGCCCACCCATCAATACAACTCTCTTTACACTCTCTTTATTAAACTCTACTGTATGTCAGGCTGCTAACTGCTGGCACTGAGGCAAAACTATTTCATTAACCCTCCATTAATCCCTGCATATTTCCTCCCGCTTTGACCCTCACTACAAATCAGTGCAGCCCAGTAAAGATGCAACCAAGTCAGCTAATAGCAACAGCAGCATCACAAGAAGAAAAAGTATGTGTGTGGCTCCTCAAGGTCATTAAAAAGCTTCCTCCTGTGCATGACAAGACCAATGTAATAAGATCCCAGTGGGTGCAGACCAGATTATCTCTCTAAAGGGGACCTGTAAATATTCATCTACAGTGTATTAATGCTATAATAACATTTTAATATAATAACATTGCTTTTTGCTGCCTGCTATCAGCTGATACAGCGTTTTATATTCACCACGTTTGTTAATAGCTATATCCAAGAATTAGTCCATACAGAACCACCACTCCTTTGGGTAAAAATAAGTTTCAGATGATATCTGTGACTGATGAGCCTTCTTTGTCTTTCTAATGAAGTGTTTCATTTCAAGAGAATTCACAGCTGAGATAATCCCCTGACAACATGTTGTTTACACTCAATACAGTACCATGGAAACATCTGACTGCATAAACAGCACAACAGTTTGGACATCATATACACAACTGATAAGTTAAATACACAGAATTAGTCCTAATGTTTAGGTAAGCTTGTATTTTTCTTTCAGGGAGTTTGAAGAGACCATAGACCAATTTACAAATGCACAAGACAACAGCAATATGATTCAGTCACATAAAGCAATCATCACACACATAATTTGGGTGAATGTTGCTGTAAAGCTGAGTGATCTGTAGACTAGAAATGCCCAGTATATATGAAGATCAAGCACACCGAAGCTTATGTACCTTGTTCTGCAGTTCACAAGAGGTGAACTTGCACCGCTACAGCTACCAGTCTACGCTCCATGCTGTGCATGCATGCTGTCCATGTTTGACTTGAGCTGGCCACCCTCAGGTTCCCAAGTCCCTACAGACTGAGTTACTGCCACTACAATCCAAACCTTATTTCAAAAATGGACTTTCTAAATTGACTAGCAACAAATTTAGCAACTTATTCAGACAGTCAGGGAAAATGTGAGAAATATGTTGAAATATTATATTGTAGCCTTCATTTATTTCCATGGGCTCACACGGTAGGGTATGAGGTGTGGGGCAGCAGGTTTGAGCAGAGATGCTTCTCTACTGATCCCTGTAGCTTGTAAATGTGTAAATGGTTTGTTTGATCTTGTAAATATTTAAATAATTTGTTTGCTGTCCCTCTTTTCATATCTTCAAATATACAATTCCCCTGTAGTGAATTTGGCTAAAGATTTCTCTAGTTTCCATTTTTATATGGCTCGAAGGGCTCTGTTCTCCACTGCAGCTGACACAACAGCAAAACTTAATGCAAATTAATGTATTATGACGTTACCGATATGCAAATTAGCACATGGTTTCATCTGGCAACATTTAGCAACTTTTAGCTACTTCCATTCTACCTAAATTCTAAAGAAGGACACGTGTTTAAAAACAACCTGCAACTTCCATGGCTGTGAAGTGAAACAGAGGAAGTGCCAAAAACTGCAATCCCTCAAATGTCCACTTGAGGCTGGCTCCAGAAGAGAGTCAGTCTCCATAAGCCCCCATGTTAAAATGTCCAACTTCACAGTAGAAATAAACATGTTTACAGCCTGGTACAAAAAACTGTTTTATACAACTCACTGTTCAGATTTTATTAAGTTAAATTATGCAGGATTAATAGCCTGGATGTTTTGATTGACAGATGAGTGCTGTCACAGGTGGTTTGTTTGAGCAACCAGGCTTCATTCAGCCAACCTTAGGTCCAACCATGATCCACATCTTCGCCCATTTTTGGATTAGCCAGGAGGTGGCAGTGGCAGGACTGCCAAGATAACGAGAAACCTATGTGTGACATCAAACATGACTATGCCCATGTTTTATACAGTCTATTGCTAAAAATACTGAATATATTAATAATAAATAAATTTCATGGTGACTTTATTATTACAGTTGGATATTGCGTAAAAGTAGACATTTCTGATCCTGGAAAAGGTCAAACGTATGACTCACTCTCCTGATGGCAATCTGGACCGCAGATGAAAGGCAAAGCTACATCATCAACCCTCTGATCTACTGTTGGCAGAGAACACATTCTTCAAATGAATTTTAATTAATGTCACAAACACAGTCTGAACAAAAATGTACACTGAAGCAGCTCAAATGTGACAATATTGCTAATTTTATTCAACATTTTATTTTACCTTTTCCAAGAAAAGAAAAAAAATGTTTCTACCTTTCTGTGCATGACTGAGAAATGTAGAAAAAAAAGAAGAACTAATTCATTTACTTTCAAAGGCTGATGAGCATCAAGACCCAATCACTGACCTCCATGTTTAACACAATTTGCTTTCTTTTCTCACTCTCTTTTTTTAACACAGTTTTGATTTAAAGGGGTCATTTCCTCGAATCAAAAACAGCCAATACTTCTGTTCTTGTGTTAAAACCTACATTTCTAGTTTTACACCTCTAATTGAAAATATAATCGTTGTCACACGGTGCCAAAGTCTTCTCGCCGTCTTTTCAGTAAAAGCCACAGTGATGACAGCCCCGGCCTCTAATTGAATCACTGTGTAATTTGTTGGAGGTGCTTTCAGCTCACTCTGATAATCACAGGTTTTATTACGTTTGTATTGAAACAAGCAAACAGAAAAAAACCTTTGATTGAAATTGATTTAATTGTAACACTAATTTGGAAATGGCTACAAAAAGTGATGTGTGTGTCATCAGTGCAGAACCATCATTCCAGCTGCTGTCACTGGATGTGAATGTGTCTCAGGGAGATGGAGATGGGTGGAGTATGACACTGCCTTCTAGAAATTACATGTATTTAGTACTAATATGTTTTCCCAATTACTTTTCAAACATGAATATTAAATGGTTATTCACATGCATGGGGAAAATGTGTGTCATTAATTGTTGTTTGGTGCATCATGTCTCATGCATTGCTGACTTTTTCTCCATTATCTTCAGCTAAAACCTAAATTCAATCTTCATTTTCCAACCTCAAAAATCTCTTTTCTATCTCCTCTACCCTCCTTGATTCTCTCCATTCCTCTATTTTCCTTCTATCAGCTCACTTTGCTAACTACTTTGAAAGAAAAAAAAAGATACCTTGTGCTCCTCATTTCCAATCTCTCCTTAATGGAGTACTAACCATGCTTACCGCTCACTGCTCTGGGGATTCCAAATGGTTTAAAGGGCAGCCAAACTGCGCAGGTGCAATAAAATTAGTTTTGTCTAGCAAAATGGGCACAAATGTGCAGGATAACGCTGCTAAAGATTTAGTTTGTATTCACTGACCTTGTGTCTTTGTGAAGCAACACCAACTTAGCTTTGTATCACGGACCGGAGTTTGCTAACCTACAGAAACAATCACAACAACAATAAACCTCAGTTACTAAACTTACATTAACAAAAGTTAAGTAGTCCTGTGCTTAGCAGTCGTAAGCTATGTGAAGCTATATGCCCAGTATGTTACCAGTCTGTAAATGGAGAGAGTTGCATTAGTGTGCTGCTTGTTAGCTAGCAATCAAGTGAGCCAGGCTCCGAAAAGTTCTTTGTTCCGTGAAGTCTCTGATGTGCGCTGTCCGCTGATGCAGGTCGGAGGAAATATTCAACTTGTTCTATCTTCTTCCTCGTCTGAAATTCAGGTGGTAGCATGAATCTGTGACTGCGTGTCTGGTTGACCTTTCTCATCTATCACCTGAAGTTTAAACTTAATACGGCTGAGCTTCTCTTGCTTCCAAGGACATCAGCCATCCATTTATCCATTATCTGTAACTGCTTATCCTCATTAGGGTCACGGTCGGACTGCACATAGAGGTAAACAACCATTCACATTCACACCTACACCAATTAACCTGTTAAGTGCATGTCTTTGGACTGTGGGAGGAAGCTGGAGTAACCGGAGAGAACCCATGCAGACACAGGGAGAACATTCAAACTCCAAACAGAAAGCCCCCAGCCAAGCACACTTGCTCCACCTGTTCTGCCTCAACTCTCAGAGTTTACAGAGTTTCCTGATGGACAGTAAAATAAACGGCTGCCAGCTGTAGCTGCTGCTAGCTAATGTTAGCTCAGTTTGAGCTCAGAGCATCAGGAGATTGCTGACTGGAAGGGGGAAGGCAGTGTCATGCAAGAACTGGAGCTGGCCAAGCAGGCAATGTAGCCACACTCAGCAGCCTCTATCAACATAATGGAAGAGGCGAAGAGACTAAAGAGGAAGCTGACTAAGGAAGGTCCAGAACGCTGCGTCAAAAAAGGAAAGAGTGATTAGACAACCAGTCCCAGCTGTGTTAACCAACTCACCTGGAAGGTGGCACAAATTCTGGTCCAGGCTCTTGTCATCTTCTGACTAGACTACTGCAACTTGCTCCTGGCTGATGTGGCTGTATGTGACATCTGACCATTGCAGCTCATCCAGAATGCAGCAGCTTAACTAGTCTTCAATTCTCCCAAGTTCTCCCACACTACACCATCCACACCCACTCTACACCCTTTGCTGGCAACCATTGGCTGCTCAAATCCATTTCAAGTGCCTGGTACTTTCAGCCATGCTGTGAATGGCTGATGTCCATCGCATCCAGGACATGGTCCAACCAGCCACCCCAGCCTGTCCAGTACACTGATTCAAAACTCTGTTCAGACAGCACCTTGGCCCATGACCAAAACTGCTTCTTAAATGTAGCAACAAGCTTAAAATGAGCTGAAAATTTAAGCAGCACTGGACTGAACAGTTTCCTCATGTGTAAGTGTATGAACAACACTGCAGACTGAAGTCTTTCTGTCTGTGACAAACAGAGGTTGATCCACGTTCGTCTCCTCTGTGAAACGTCTGCATCATCACTGCACTGCATTATTATTGCTCTGGGTACGTGCTCAGCTCAGACCTCAGGAGTTTTGAGAAGTGATTTTGAAACTGGGTTGCATCACACTACAGGAAAATCACACACATCACACACTACATATTACTAATATTAGTGTGCTAGAGGGAGCAGATTTTACCTGATGACAAATATGCAACAACATGACAAAAAAGCCATTTGACATTTCATTCTCTTGGTGCCACAGGAAAAAAAAAAAACAAGGATCAACAGAGCCATTAGGATGTCTAGACAAAATCTCACAGCAATCAATCCAATAGCTGTTGAGATATTTCAGTCTTGACTAAGGTGCTGGGCTGACTGACAGCACCATCCATCAAAAAGGTATCAGCAGCAGTTTTTAAATTCTGCCTTAACTCAGACATTGTTTTTGTACAGTGGGCAGAATAATGAAAATGCCTGTCCACACTTCCAGAGAGACAAGTAGAGTGTGTCACAATAAAAGTGACTCCCTCCTTTCGTGAACTGACACTGAAACTTGCAGCGATCATTGAGTAAGTGGGCTCTGAAAAACAACAGGGCATCATGTCCTGACAGGGGGACAAAAGTCAGCAAATGTTCAGTTGTGATGTGAGCGCACATCCCTTGGTGTCTTTAAGGTGCTAATTTGAAGAGATCAGAGATTGGATAAACAAGGGCTGACACTGCCAGGGACCGCACGGTCCACTCAGCCTGCTGCTGCACTGTAGACCTCCACTGTGTGAAAAGAAGCTGCAGTTTCTCTGACAGTTTGCATTCTGGCCTTGATCTCAGCGTGTCATTCCTTTTATTAGCTGTTGGCAACCACTATCTTCCACAGCCCATTTATTCGCCCTCTTCTCTTACTACATTTGAAACGGTCTCAGTAGATTTTTCTATGATCATAATTGGCTCCACGCCTTATTTATTATTGCCTTCCTTTTCAGTCAGGCTGAATTTTGATTCTCTAATGTCAATGTCTTTCTATCACAGTGCACAAAAGGAATCCTTTCAACCCTTACTATTTCAGCACAACGGCACAAAATAAAATAGTGACCTGGTTAATTTTTAATTACTTGAAAGCAGAGCCATGCTCTGTTAGGCGGTCTCCTAATGGCTCCGATGAGATATCCTTTTGCAGACTTTGGTGAGGGGATGGGGACGGGCTACTCTCTGGTGGGTACAGTATCACCAGACTCTATTTCACTGCAAAACAAGCCTTTTGGTGGCAACTGCCCCTCTCTATTGACTGCTTCTTAGTTCCAGTCTGGAAATGCTTACCAGACTCCTCAGAGAATGTGCTCCACACTATTCACCCTTAACGGAGCATGTACTTGAAGAGGGGTTGGATCCCTGTAGGCGCTGCAGAGAGTTACTGAGCACACCCACACTGCATGTGGTCAGAGGTGGCTGTGTAATCTTATTTCATCATAACTCATAACCTGAATCAGAAATATCGGGTTATGTGGTGATGGTGCAAAAACACAATGCTACTAAGAGTGGTTATGTGAGAGCATATGAGCATCTTTCTAGTGCTGACCTGAGGTTATTACTGCGGCAGTGGAAACAAGTGAACAAAACTGTGTCACATGCAGCAGTCATGACATGTTTCAGATGCTGCTCTGCACTCTGATGCCTGCATGTGTAATTAAAGAGTAAGGACCCTATCACGCAGAGCACATTTTAGCAGCCCGAGGCATCTTTTTGTAATTGTTTTCAATGAGAGTGAAGCGTCTTTGCTTTTCCGCGCTATGTGCCTTGCATTTTTGTCTGAATGCCTCGATTGAAAAAACGGCCAATTTTCTCTTCGTTATCATTGTCAAATTAGTTTAATTGATAGGCAGGCCTTCTGCGGTGCAAGAGACGAAGTTTAAAGTTGCTTGGAAACAGCAAATCATGGAGGACAAATTGGTGGTGGCTGTTTCTCGATACCCAGAGCTATGATTTTGCTAGTGCTATATGATTCTTGCTAGTGCTAGCCAGTTTCATTGGAAATAAAGTGGCAACTGCATGTGTAAAGGTGTGTGTGTGTGTGTGTGTCTCTGCTTCTGATCTGCTCATCATATACTCAGGCATGAGCATCAAACACATCAACACATCAGAGACCAAGAAACATGTGAAGTTTCCTGTGTGTGTGTGTGTGTGTGGTTGTGTTTAAGGCCAATTTAAGGTGTTTGTGAACAGTGTTAATTTGCATGCAGTGACCCCCTGTCTGTGTAGAGCATAACATTAACTCACATCAACTCAGCTGTGTATTAGAGAGATAACCCAATGTTCACCATAAAATACAAATAAAATTTGAATGAAGGTGTCTATTTACTTCTTGCATGTCTGTGTATGTTACCAGTCTGTAAAGGAGGAGAGAGTTGCGTTGCTGTGCCATTTGTTAGGCGGTGATCCTGTGAGCCAGGCTGGTGAAATTGTTACGAAAGCCCCAAGCAGTCCCCCTCAAACATTTTATTTCCTCTCATCATAACGAGTTAATTTAAATTAGTTTGTCGAGATCTCAAGTTATTAACGTGATTATGTCGAAATAACAAATGTTGTTGTCCCGTGTTAACGGGATCTCAAGGTAATGAAACATCGTTATCCAGAGATAACAACATATTTAATTTAAGATCTTGAGAAAAAAACAAAACAAAAGTTGAGTATATTAAAATAGTGCAACATTCTCCTGCTCCTCTGACATTGCTACGCTGAATGATTTAAGAAAATTATCCCATTATCTCGGAATAACATTTGTTATTTCCACATGATGACACAAATAACTCAACATCTCGAGAAAACAAATGAAATTAACTTTATTATCATGAGCTGAATGTGGAAATGTGGAAATAAAATGCATGAATGTATGACTTTGGAAGAAATCACCTATGTTTAGCAAAGGTGCCAAGGCCTGAAATGTAGCATTTACATTGAAACAAACATTCCAGACAAATCAGTCACCCAGCAGGACCAATGGACTTCCTGTAGTTGGTGGTTATTTTTGTGATGCCAGGTCCGATGACTGACAGCAGATCATGTCAGACTGTCCTCAACCGACCATCATCCAGTATATATATATATATATATATATATATATATATATATATATATATTGAGATGTGTAGATAGATCCCAGGTATATCCTTAAAGCCACGTGTTTTGGAGAAATTGTATTTTATGCATGTCTTGTATTGTATTTCAGTACATACAATAGTCACTTTTGCAGGAGATATTGTAGATTTTGTGAAGAATCTCATTTTTTTGTCACCCCTAACTTTGTGATAAACGCGCGATATAACACCTCATGTAACAACTGACGTGAGAAGAAAGACATTTAAATCTTGCAGTCTGACAGACACACTGAAGGAGAAACCTTTTGAAAAAGGAACTTCAGCCTTGAGACAAGGTTTTCATCCATGTCTGAGACACCAAACAGAGCTGCTGTGGTGCTCTTTCAGTTTGAGGCAAAAGAAGTAGAAGGCCACTTGAATGGTTTCTATTCAACATTTTTCTCGTCTTGTAGACAAAAATGTGATGATTGTCTCAGTGATAACAATGTTTATGGATCTTTGACATTAATTTACATCCACTATCTAAAGAAAAAATCACAACAGTGCATTAAGAAACCACCTACTATTGACAGATAATACTGCCTGTTACTTCCCAACCTTAATGCACATTAAGTCAACTAGAAGTCTGAGAGTTACTGATGGAAAAAAGGAAGCAGCAATTAAAGTTAATTTCTGCTTCTACATGAATGAACCTGTTTGCCCTGCATAACACATTGCTGTATTCAAATAGCTCGCCTGGCTGTGCTGCAGGCATCACAGGCTGCTCTGGGACCACTTTACATCCCTACAGTTGATGCATTAAAATCTCACCCACGTGCTAATTCTGTCCCACTGGAACATGCATTGTAGGGGTAAAGGCAATGTATGGAAATGATGTTTTTTCAAACTGTTAAACATACATCAACACACTGTGTTGCAGCAATAAAGTGGATTTTTGCAGAATAAACTGTTAACTGGACTGTAAATGGAAAATGTGATCTGAAACATTGTTCTGCAAAATGTTAACAAGCATGTTAAATGTTAACTTTAATGTCTTTCATAACTTTTATTGTTAATTCCCAGTACAGATCGGTTAAATTTTACATACCGTGTTGGACTGAAAATTACAAATCACTTGCTTCAGGCCAAAATCATCTATCGTGACACCGTTTGCTCATTGTAGTGAACAAAGCACATCCTCATGGTTTCACATTCGTTGACTGTCCTCCAAAGAAAACCAAGTCATTTCAGTAAATGCCCAAAAAGACCTATTTTTATGTTTAAGTGACAAAGCCCTCTAGCAGCCATAGTAAATGATCTAGTGTTTGTGACGTTGTTAACTTGCTTTTAACTAGGGATGCGATATTGAACGATATTGGTATCATTATCTGTCCCGATATTGAAGAAAATTCTAGATCGGGTATCGGTGACAATGGGCCGACCCATATCGTCTAATTCTATGCTGTGCGCTGTGAGTGACGTCACACGCAAGCAACGCGTTGTGTGGAAGCCCACATTGTTTTCAAAATGAGGCGAGCGAAATGTGGAACTTTTTCACACTACCTCAGCCAACAAACTCGACGGCCACTTGCAATAACTGCGCAGTAAATGTTCCGAGGGGCGGTGGTAAAACTTCAAGTTATAACACAACCAACTTAATCAAGCACCTACAGAAATTTCACAGCAGAGAGCATGTGGAGTTCATTGAACTGAGTAAACAATTTGGAGGTGGTATGAAGCAGCTAACTTTGAAGGAGTTGAAGGATGTTAAAGCTATTGGTTTTTTTAAGATTGTTGTACTGGTTTACAGTTATTAAATAAATAAGTAATTCAGTACATTTATATCTGTTTATTTGTTTTTAAAAAAAGGAATGAAATGTTTAAGTCAAGTCTGATGTTGCTTTGCACAAAAGAATGATTCCAGTCTTTTCCACACAATGAGACATACCGTTTGTTACCGTAATTCCACACTGTTTTTCTGTATCAGTATTGGATCGGTATCGGCCGATACTAAACCTCAGATATTGGTATCGGTATCGGTATCGGAGGTGAAAAAAGCAGATCGGTGCATCCCTACTTTTACCCATGACCACCATAATTTCCTAACCTCAAGCAGGTGGTTATTGTGCACCAAGACCATTATTCCATGGCAAGATCAAAAAATGGTTTTAATTTTTTTAAAGGAACAGTGTGTAGGATTCTAGCGATGTGGTTACTGATCACAACTCAATTGCCTAACCCTGGAAAAACTATGGTTGTCGCAAAAGTTGTCAAAAGCATAAAAAGCCCTATAGAGCCAAAGTTGGTTCTGGGTTGCTGTAGATCTGCAGTCAGAAAAGTAAATCATGCACAAGAATGACGAGAAAAACATATTCCAACATCTCCGTATATATCTGCATACACTATGCTCTCCACGTGGACAACCAAAGCCCACTCAAACGAACTGGTCAGTACTACTCAGACTACAAACTGAAACCAGAACACTTCCGGTGCATTGGTCACTTCTGCATTCATATGCAGATATGTGCTTTTATATATCACAGATCTGTATATATCTGTGTATTGGAAACATATGAGCAAAACCAATCCATATTAGCATAGTAGATTATATATATATATAGTATGTATAAATCTCAATCATGCATACTAGTGTATGCAAATTCTCTCTATAAATAAACTTCTGCATGCCATATTGATTGCTGAGGTGTAATCCTCTCAGGTAAGTAGAACTAACTAGATGGAATCAGAGGAGATGTTATGTAAATTAAATGCAAATACAATGGTAATGCTATCCAAAACCAACCATATGCCAGAACAAATGAACATCATATGGCACCAGGTGCACTGAGATATTATCTGCAAGTTGTCATCATGTTTACAAGAGTTGATGTTAAATTTTAAATGTTTTTTACCTCCTAATATGTAGAGAGAAGAAATGAATTATCACATTTTGGAACATTTCAATTAGAGCTTTATTTGGTGCTGGTGGATTTTAGCCGACTCCAGTGACAGATCATCACCTAAAGGAGGATAGATTCATGAGCTGGAACCAAAATGCATTTTATGTATTTAGAAATGTCTTAAAGTAAACATATGTTATCCATTTTCAGGCTGCTACTTTAATTTTGGGTGACTACTAGAACACGTTTACATGTTTAAATGTTTAAATAAGCACATTATTTTTGCTGCAGCACTTGTTTTTGTGCTTCATTCTACCTCCAGACTCGTCAAGGTCCCCTGCCTGAAAAGCCAAATCTGCTTTGGTTGGTCAGCTACCACAAGCCTGGGCAGGCTCCACCCAACATGCTTCTTCGCCATAATCATTAGTCACAGTATGTGAATCCTTATACTGAGACCCAACATTTGGGCTGCACAAAGAGCAACCTCTAGCTGCTCACTATAGTTTTTCCTTTGCACGCTTGTGATCTTGTTTCACAACTGCCTGTGATTATGGATTAGTTAAAACTTTAAAACAAACACTTAAAAATCCCATTTATTGTTCTAATCTCAAAGTCCTTGATTAAAGCACATCCACTCCTGGTGTTCACTGAATGGGGGGTCTTTCAACAACTAATAAAATGTGCACAGTGAAGTAGAGTTTTGTCTCAATCTCAAAACTGTTTCAGTTGAATTAACAGAGAAATGAAACTTTGCCAATATTTGTGGAGGAATGAAAATTAGATGCAACAACACAACAAAACAGGGAAATTGTCACACGACACAGAAGAACAGACAGAGGGATGCATATAAATGGCTTTGGTGGTGGCGGGGGGTGAGTCAGGTGAATAGGTGAAGAAAAGAAAAAAAAGAGAAGAACAAAGAACAATTGTGATCACTGTGACTCATGCATGTTTTATGTCTATAACGTCTGACCACTCAAACAAGGCAGACCTGTCTGTGACGTCAATGATGCTCATCTGTACGCTGGTGACATCATGTCATCCATGGCAAGTCCTTGATGGCTGTCTTTCTTCTTCGGTGGTTAGATGGTGTCTGTCCTGCTCTTCTTGTTCACTTGCTGGCTCCTGCAGGATATCGCAAGTTACATGATGCCATGGGGGCCAAAAGCACTTTTGAACAATCTCTGTAAAACTATTATGTAAAAGAGGAGTGCATTTAAAATCATTCCTGTAAATAACAGCGACCCCTGCTTGACAGGCAGGGCGTACCGTTTCCACTCTGTGGTGATGAAAAAGTTTAAATCATTGACAGCGATAAAATCTGGAATCTGACATTTAAAAGACCAAAATTTACTGGATTACAATTAAGGGCAGGGAATACCAGAGGTTGTCGAGGTACTTGAATTAAATTGTCATGATCAGCAGCAGAGGGGTGTGATATTGAGTGTGCTGCAGTGTCTATGATAGAAAATGATGGTGGTTATAAAAGAAGGCATATCAGTCCTGTTTCAGAGAGCTGAGTGGGGTGCAGACGTCGGGGTGGTGGTGGTGATTTAACATTTAACCACCGACCCCATCAGCTGTGCACTGGAAGACTGCAGATCAGATAGAAAATAGAAGACGTCCAAGAGAAACTATTACTTACTATTTCAAATTTTGAGAAATACAGCTATTTGCTTTCTTGCTATAAAGTTAAATGAGAGGTGATACCATGCTCATATTTGTCTGTTCAGTATAAAGCTACAGCACATATCCACTTTGCTTAGCTCAGCATAAAGGAAAGTTGTGATTTTTACACAAAGATTCTATGTATACACCTGAGACGTTCATGGATGGCATGTACCAGGCTGAACCGTCAATGGTTAGGCAGCTCAGTGTAGTGTTGTTTGGAATGCTGCACAGGAATCTCCCCTTCTGTAGCAACTTTGATTTTGTGACTTACTGAAGGGAAGACTGTCCCTGATATTAGGGTCTCCATACACGATTTCAAGCACACAGAAACACACACAGAGCATGCATTAAAACATGATTCCTGTTTGTCTGTGCAGACTGCCATTCTAATGATCTGGTCCATGGACCCTGGCCCTGGCCAAGCTTAAAAGATACATATTATTGCCAGTGTCTTAATGAAATGTCTGTGACATGCTTTGGTTAAAATAGCAAGCACCTCAAGCACCTCAGCCATCTATTCCCCAGTCTGAACACTACCCTCCAGAATGGCCAGTTCGAGTTGCTGTTCCTTTCGGCTGCTAGAGAAAACATAGCAGTGCAACCGTATATGGTTGAACCCGAATCAGACCCTGTGCACGAAAAACAAGTTGGAGAGAATGGCTAGCTATTAACTTGTATGTAATGTGTTTTTATTTATTTTTTGACTTTGGCTGACATCATGTCAGTTTGCTGGCTACAGTAGTGGTAATGATTCGAGCGTGTGTTTATGTACTGCCTAATTTCTGGCATGTAAATAAATGCAAGTATTGTAGACATCATGAGGCTACACCAGTAACATACAAGCTTAGCCATGTGGGAAATTAACTTTTTAAACACTTACTAGCCACTGAAAATGTCACCTGCCAATCAAGAGTAGGTCATTATTTTGTCCGAACTCCACTGGCCACATTTTTTTTTTCCAGCATTTGGCTGGGGGCTGGAGCTAACTTTGGCATGAGCAGGCGATCTAGGACTGTCTGCCAAAACATCATAACTTGTAGTTTACCAGTTTTACCATTAACAACATAAAAAAAATTGTTGCATTTGGTAAACAGAGCCCGAGCTTTCCTGCTGCAGGAAGATACCACAGGTAGTATAAATGCATGGTGAATGAAATTGTAATTATGTTATATTTTCTATAATCCAACGTGATTTACCCTTTTTTAATTTCTGTGTACTACCCAGCTGTGTGGTGTGACACTTCCCGCTTTCCTGGTCTTTCAAACTGCACAGAGATCCTCAGAGATGGGGATCTTTAGCACCTCATCAAAATATAGGGCAGGATCTGTGAAAACCCTATCAAAGATGAGGGCCAACAGTTCATCCACATAATCTGTGAGACAAAAAAGGAAAATAGGTATACTCTGTGAAATTGTCCAACTTACATCACTTAATAGCCCTGTTGCAGAGGAGAAGAGACCAGAGACAACCTTGGTGGATGGAAGAAAGAGAGTGAGAGTGACCAAGCAAGAAGTTGCCAGACAAGAGTAAATCTGGAACTGACTTGCAGTCATTGACGTGGGATTTGTGAAATAAAAGCTTAAAGACAGACGCTGAGCTGGGCTTCTTGCTGTTGGATGAGTAATTAATATTAGCTGTAATTATTGTAATCATAAATACACGTGTACAGCTGTCCATATTTACTGCAATTAATTTGCACCAAATTGAGGGTGCTAAGAGTAACCCTAAGCCTGACATTTCTTTTCTTCTTGAGAGATGGATAGCATCCTCAGTCCTCTGACAGAAGAATCTTGTATTCCACAGCCATCCACGTTGTAGGGAAAAGAGGGAGATCAAAAAGAGTGTGCGTGACCTATTACAAGGGACTTCTGTCTCACTAACTTCTGAGTTTCAGTAGAAAACTTGAGGGGACATTGCTTGAGAGCAGGTTTCGGTTTTGGCAGCTGTATCCATCACTTCACAGGATGTACTCTTCAGGATGTTGGTTCCAACAAACAACATTTACAATGCATGAAGAAAACTTGTTTGCAGAGAGACTGGCTTCACATTCATGCCACAAGTAATCTGTTGCATCACATGAAGTCATGTCAAATATGGTGGCATTATGGACATTGACCTTAGTCTCATAATAGAAGGAGGAGGCTTGCAGTTCAAAGCAAAGCAAGTAGTAGTTCCATGCACACTAAGGTCCTCTCAGCTGCCACTTGTTTGGCCTTCTGCTTTTCATAACTTGTTCTCTGTCTTTTTTAATGTAGTGCTCCTCCCATGTAGCAGCTTCGATGTTCCTTGCTTTAAATGCACAGCAGGTACCAAAGTGGTCTTTCTTTGGGTGAAAAAGAGAAAGTAATTTAAGTCATTGAAAACGTTGGTGAAAATTTGCCTTGACAGAGGCTGGACTCCATGTTCTGCACAAGAGGACTTCTACTGTGTGTGGAGGTGACTCATGGAATTGAACACATTGAACAGGTACATCTTTAATGAAGAGGAGCTACAGTAGGAAGGAAAGAAGGTCTTAAGAAAGTCTTGCTCGTCACCCTCACTCTGACTTTTTCTCTCTTCTTCCTATCCATTTCAAAAATTACCACTGCTTCCCCCAGAAATACTTCAAGATATCCCACGTTTTTGATTCTTCTACTGGCCTGCAGTGCACTTCAGTGGATTTTTGGCAGGCCGCAGACTGGCATTTCATCCCCATTTGTCTTGCCTCCTTCAACCCAAGCTCTTGATTCTGCCACCCAACTAGCCCCTTATTCTTTTTTTACTCTTTTTTCAGGATGTTCACTTCTTGGAATTTTCCTTTTTTCTTGGCCTTGCCCAATAAGCCTTGCCACCTGAGGAGTCCTCAACTCCTCCTCCCGATTAAAAGAAACAGAGAAAAGAAGTGTCTATAAATGGATGTTGTTCTCACACTGTGTCTCAGTGTGTGGGTCTGTCTGCTTTCTTGTGTCAGTCCCTCCTACTACTGTTTGAGCACAGTGTGAGGTAAGCTTCCATTTAGTACAACAAGAAGTCCTGATGGTGCAGAAGGAGCACTGTGATCTAAGCCAAAGAACACCGTTTGATGCAAGGATTGAGACTGATTCTGGTGATCGGAATCTGCATGTTGTATTCAAATGAGTCTCACATAAGTGGCCTGCACGAACTGTCAATCGGCAAAACCACACAGGCTCAGGAACAATTCAAAAAACCATTGATTATAAACACAGTTCATTTCTACAAAGGACGTTCAGACTCTACCATGCAAAGAGAAAGACAGATATCAACAACATCCAGAAACACCTCAGACTTCTCTGGTCCCAGCTCATCTGAGATGGACTGTAGATAAATCAGATAAATCATTGTCAGACGATAGCAGATAAGTTCTGAGATTGCATTTTAGGCAATCCGTTCTGCTTCTTTTGCTCAGACATGAGCAGGCTTTGGTCAATACTGCTCAGACTAAAAAATGAAACCAGAACACAGATTCTACATTCATATGAAGGTATCTGTTTATAAATATTACACAAGAATATAGTATATTTAAGTGTCATTTAGGGAGAATGATTATTATTGTGGTACTACCACCTAACAATCTTATTAAGAACATCTTGTTAAGATTCTAATTAATGTACAACAACACACTATTAATAAGCCGTAATAAGGAGGTCAGATCTACGAATAAGGCTATATATCTGGACTTCTGTTTGGAACTTTGTGCTCAAATGTGGACTGTACAGAATGACATTGGTCCCCTGTTTAATGGTATAGAACATGCTTAACCAATTTAGTTTTTTATTATCTTTCTATCTATTTCTCCAGTGTTTTGTATGCAGCTTAACTCTGTCTTGGATGACAATATTCATAACACAGGTTCTTATAACCGTAATGCAGAACTGTGTTGAGACATTCTCTCTGCCTACATCAGTGTATGCTTGGGCCATGTTCTCAGGGTGTGGGTATCTGTCTTTATGATGAACTGAACTGCTATGGAACAAATAAACAAATGGAGAATAACTTTTTATTTCTCTGATTCGCTGGTTTTCAGACACGGATATACAAGATTTTGGTTGCATATCCCGCAACCCCCACTGTCATAGCTGAAAAGCACTATCCCCATTGAAATGAACAGAACATCCTTAATTTTATGCCGTCTCATATAAGGGTTATACATTTTGTTCAGTAATGTACAGCTAATACAGTAGCTAATGGGGGTCTAAATAAACAAATAATATTATTTATTATTATAATAATATTTTATATCTTTAAAAAGCGAACAGATAGCAGCACATCTTAGCCATCTTACTGTCTTACAGTTATAAGTTATAATGTGAGTGAAGTTATATTTGATTTTTTTATGTGTTTTTTATTGAAGTATGTTTTGTTTGTTTGACTGAACATTTTATGTCTTTGTAGGGGAAACCTGAGCACCAGGAGAAAACCCACTCAGACACATGGAGAACTTCACACAGAAACAAGATGGCGGTGTTTCTGTGCTGCCCTGAATGGGAAAATTCACTTTGGCACAACTCTGGAGGAGTCTGGGATCAAACACAGACCACCTCCAAAGCCATGCTGCCCCCAAAGGCTGGAGTGGCAGGGGCTAAACGAGATAGATGATGGGGAAATGGGAAGTGGGGTGAGGTAGAGGAGGGGAAAAAGGGAATGAATGGTAGAGGGAAGAAAGACGGAGGGGGTGAGGAAAATGGAGGGGGAAGGAATGGAAGGATGGTGGAAAGAGAAGGGATGGAGGGAAGGTGGAAAGAGAGAAGGGGTGAGGGATGAAGGGAGGACAGAGAGATGAAGGGGGAGGAAGAGGGAGCTACTGTTGTGCGAGTCCAACAACCAGCAGCCACCTCCACCTCAGTTTAGCTGTCACACTTTTTCTTCTTGTGCTCAGCCTTCGTACATGGGGCGGATGCTCTACCAACTGAGCTAATCGACCCCCTGGATCAACTTCTGCTGCAAGTCATTCTGCAGCACAACATTCTCCTGGGGTTTTTGCTCCTCTGACTCCAGTCTTGCAGGCATTTGATTATTTTTATGCTTACTCTGAAGCTGGAGTCTATCCATCTCCTCCTTCTTGGATTGGAGCTCTTTCTCGAGGGAGGAGACCCGTGCCTCAAATCATCATTTCATTGTGCAATGTTTTGCAAAGATTCTTCTTATTAATCAGTAAGTCTGACCTTTCCTGTGCCAGTTCAACTACTGTACCCTGCATGCGCTCATTCCTCCAGTGAGCAGAGTCAAGGTCTCTTTGCAGACGGTGGACATCTGGACGAGATCTTGAGCGGTTTTGAGGAGCAGTGTCAACAAACTGAACACGCCGTCCACAGGCAGTTTTTTGGAATTTGGCTTTGTTCTGTTCTCTGTTCTGTTTGTTGCCTCTGATACACTGTAGTTGTCTGTAATAGACTGTAGTAGTCAGTGATAGACTGTAGTCGTCTGTAATAGACTGTAGTTTTCTCTAACAGTTGAAACAAATTTCTGCTGGCCTTGATGTTAGATCCTTTGAGTTTTAAAGTAGGAGGAGCTAATTGCACTCCTGGTTGCTAAAATTCATTCATTTTTCTTGAATGTTTAGTGACCGGCAGTTGAACCTCTTCTGTAGTTTTGATCTGCACGAAAACTTCCTGGTTGAGTCACCAGAACAAAAGATGAACTGTGTGCTGCAAGGATTTTTGTCAGTCCAACAAGCAGCAACCTCTGTGGCTGTGAAGCGAAGTCAACACAGGAAGTGCCCAAACAGCAACCTCCAAGGCTGAGAAATGAAGCCAATGCGGAGGTGCAAAAAAAGCAATCCCTCGAGAGGCTGCTTGAGGCAGGCTACAGAACATTTCAACCTCCTCTATAATACTTTTACTTGTTTCTGTTTTCCCAACCAACAATCTCTTTCCCTCCAGAACCCTCTGCTTGCTCTGCCCATCTTTTTTCGCATCCATTGACTCTCCCTTTCCTTCCTATCATTCCCTTGTATTTGATCCTGCACATACCTCTCCAGTCCAACTCTCTAATACTGGCTGGGGCCAGTTATCACCACAGGTGACTCTACTCCAGAAACCTATACCCCACATTGAGTCTCCTCCTTCCCCGCCTCCAATACACCCATCCTCAACATCCTTATATTTCCTTAATTCATTAAAGCTTTCAAATCACAGTGCAGCATGACTGTGGCTAGTGAATCAATAATAAATAGCATGTAAAGATCCAAGAAGAGAGAAAACAAGATAGATGAACATTGTCCTAAAGACAGTGAAACATTGTGCTGTATTTATGCTAAATGTAAGTACAATCACATATATGTCTCATGTACAGTAGCTATTGACTTTAGGAGGAGCTACCCCTTCGATATGAATAACACATTTCAGGTCTTGCTCAGCAATCTTTCTATGAAACTCATTCATCGAGCCTTTGGTGCTGCTGCAGGCTGTTAGGACAATCATAAAGAAGGGAGCTGTAAAGAATAACGATATGAAAAATATGCAAGTGTGCTACTTTCTTTAGGCTTCTTCAGGTAGTTTGTATTCCCCAAACAAATTGTGTAATACTGTAAAAATGAAATGACTTCCAAATAAAGGTACAGATTCAGACCAGATACATGAACAGAGACTACCCATTGAACAAGTACACTATGCTGTATTGCCCTGTTACTTATGTGCGTGTGTGTGTGTGTGTGTGTGTGTGTGTGTGTGTGTGTGTGCACTTCTGCCCATACATAAACACATAAGGAAAGTTCTCGAGTCAAGGACACTCTGACATGTCAGTAATTAGCATTCAGGAGAACATTTAACAACTTTGTTTAAAGCATTTTTAGAAATGTTGATGTGATTGTAGAAGCTTTCAAACGATTCATTCTGATGTCATGGAATTTATTGAAAAATGAACATTCTGTTGTCTCTGAGTTACTGCTTCCTGCAACTTTTTTTTTTTTTTTGATACAACCACATGAGGGTGCTAGTCAAGGCAGAAACCTCAAATCCTACAACCAGGAACTTAAATTGTACTGAATTTTAATCGCTTGGTTTTGAAACCCAAGAAGAAAAAAAAATACTGAACATACTCTATCCCTCCATGCAGGATATTCCATCTGGTAACAGGCCAATAGATCAGCCTGTGGGACTGTTGAGAACAACCTGGAATGTTTGCTCACATAGTCTACTCAAGATTTTTACCCTTGCCTACAAAAACAATTCTTACTTTTCTCTCCAAGCTCAGCAAGGAAAGCTTTGATAGTATTTTTATAGTATTATTAAAATATAGTATTATACTCCATTCATATACATCAAAGCAATGTGCATTTGTGTATGCATGCTATAGAGGCATAGTGTTGGATCATGCCCTCCCTGCCCCCCTCCTGTTGTACAAATCCTAAAACAAGCCGCCATATGGCCTCCCCCAGGACACAGCCACTGAGGGGATGTACGCTGGGAAAAGCAGCTAATATTAGACATATTAGAGCATTTCTCAAGGTACTTACACTGACAGATGGCATGAAAGCATCTTTGACTCATAGCACAATGTGAATGAAATCTAACCGCACAGAGCCATGGACAGCACTGGGAAAATGCAGCAATCAATACTGATCCAAGTGAGATCTGACTGTGTGTTACTAGAGCCTCTGAAAATGTTCTATTGTCTAGGCAAAGAACATGAGATTGATTTTTCTCTCAGGTAAGATTTTTTGTCAAATACTGACCAGACTGACATTTATTCTTTTGTCCAGTACCACTACCAGACTTGATGACGCCTCTTTGTATGTGTACTATATGTACTATATATTCCATAAACTTTCTTCTAGTTAGTTAAACGTATCTGCAACTTCCTTACACAAGTCACACTGTTGCTGCAGTTTGTGTAGCAGCCATGATTCCTGGTAGACACAAACTGAGGCAGTGTATTGATTAAGAAGGTGAAAGAGAGACAGAGGCCTGTGCTTCTGGATGGCTGCCATCCGCGCTCATCGACTCACGATCATCAGCTCCTCATCGTTCTCACGTTTGGTTACCTGGCTGGGTCACACGGCGATGACTGCCCTGCCGAATAAACAATTTCT
This sequence comes from Miichthys miiuy, assembly GCA_036365135.1. NCBI lineage: Eukaryota > Metazoa > Chordata > Actinopteri > Sciaenidae > Miichthys > Miichthys miiuy. The sequence goes on from CM071609.1 coordinate 23,904,460, forward strand.
GCGGAAGTATATTTCAGACATGGAGCTGAAAACTCATTTGAATGTTGGCTCAGATGTGTGGTAGCTTTCTTACAATGTACTTTGTGTTGGTAGTGTTGCGTTTTTAATTTTGTCTGCCACACAACATCATTATAACAGTTATAAATCACTATAGATTCGGATATGACACAGTTTACTGTAAAAAGAATAAAATTACACAATTATGTGAACATATTATGACCATAAGTTCTAAATTCTGCTAAAATCTGACATGGGCTGTAAGGGAGTAAGTAGAGAGGTGAAATGATAGGGGATAGTGAGGGAGGGTGTGAGACGTGAATGTTGTGGTTCATGGTTGGAACTTTAAGAGTCGAGTTTTGGTTGATCAGAACGAGAAAACGCAACATGTTCTTACATTAGAAATAATAAACCTGTCGAATGGGTAAACTTAAAGTCTGGCTGAAAAGCTTCCTATCATAGAGAGAGAATAACAGAGCACATTTTCACAGTCCTGTGTGTGTCAAGAATGAAAAAAGAGAGGTATGGAGAAACCCTGCATGGTAACCTGTCTACATCATTTCCCACATTAGTTGTCTGGTTTCTATTTGGAAAATAACAGGTTCAAACATTGGCTGAATTGCTGAAAATAGTACTTATTTAAAATGAAGTACCCATCAGAGTACAAAGCACTGTCTGGCAAGAGAAGCAGATTTTCTGATGGGCAGTGACAGCTTTGCAATAAATAACGACACAAGTAAATACAAGCTCTGCAGCTTCTTCTCCTGTTTGCTGATAACCTTTGAAAGCAGGAGTGACAGCAAGCTGCAGTAAAACAGGCTGACCTTTGAGTGGAATATGAAGATTTAATTACTGTAAATCATATTAGGCAAACAGCATTCACATGTCATGAGCTTCATGCATCATTCTTGGTTTCTTAAACAGAGTGTGTAGTGGTCTAGTGGTAGCAAAGTACAGAATGTAAGCATCAGAAACTGAGAGAAGTATCTGTCTTGATGCTTAAACACAGTCTAGCCTTCTAGCCTGTGAAGTCCTTGTAATAAAAATAACAGCTGACACGAGTGTTCCATGGGACTAAAATGGAATATTCAACGACAGACTGTAGGATCAGAGGCTGTAAGACATCAGGCTTTACAGTGTGTTTGATCCTGAGTCAGCCTGTTGACACATTTAGCTTCAATTTGTTTAATGCATTATCATTAGCTACACACACACTGAAGTTTAACTGTATTTTGGCACACAATCATCATCATCATCAGAATTTTGGAGAAAACCTTCTATAGTTTTCTCCAAAATTATGGTCAGATTTTTCCTTTGACTGGCTTATTGTGGAAAACGGCCACGGCCAAGTTTTTATAACTAGGTTTGGGAACAAAGACCACGCCTTGAACTCCATACCATTTCTGCACCTAAAGTACTTCTGCACACCGTATCGGTTCACTTCCACTTTGGCTTTAGTGGTTTTGACCCCACTCAGAGTCCCAACTCCCTCCTGGTTCCCTCCAAGAGGCAAGCTCCATGGCTGGGAAATGAAGCCAATGTGGAAGTGCCAAAAACTGTAATTCCTGGAGCAGCCACTTGAGGTTGGCTACAGAATATTTTAACCTCCATAAGCCCCCATGTTAAAATGTCCAACTTCACAGCAGGAATAAACATGTTTACAGCCTGGTACAAAAAACACTTTTGGTCTCTATAGCTAATTTCCCCGTTCATGACAACTGTACTGAGGGTGAATTTTTATAGAACTCACCTGTTCAAATGATATTAAGGCTTAAAGTTGAGCATAATTAACAGCGTGGCTGCTTTAATTGACAGGTGGGTCCTATTAGAGATGGCCTGTTTGAGCACCCAGACGTCATTCACCTCAGGTCCACAGATGATCCAAGTCTTTGCCAATTTTTAGATTAGCCCAGAGGTGGAAAAAGCACGACAGCCAACATAGCGGCAGCCAGAGCCACAGATATTGAGCTTCAAAATGCCGCTTCAGAAACCTATCCCAACTAGTCCATCACTGAAGGCCTCCATCCATCCATCTACAGCCCTGATTTCTCCCCTCATCCCTTACTTCTTCATCATGATGTTTGTAAGTGAAATGGATGCTTCAATCCTAATGTACTCAGCTGGAGCTGTTCTAAGCCTTTTAAGTCAGGAAAATACATCTGTGAGCAGCAGGATGCATAAGGAAAGAGATGTTGACATAAAATGTGAAAAATATCAGTCTGTTACGTGTTGAATGAGTACCATGCTAAACAGAGCTCCAGTAAACTCTGGCATTTATTTTCCAGTAATTTGTCAGGTTACTGCCAATTATCTGAACTATTACTGATGACTGAGACTCCATTCACTCACTGTGTCTCCCTCTGTTTGTCTCCTTCCATTATCTGTGTCAGCTTTACAGAGGACAGATGTCAAATTTCAAATACAAATCCTCCGCGAGGTGTTGTTTAGCTCAGTTGGTAGAGCATCCGCCCCATGTACAAAAGGCTCAGTCCTTGCCGCAGCGGCCCAGGGTTCGAATCCAACCTGCGGCCCTTTGCTGCATGTCATTCCCCATCTCTCTCTCCCCACATTCCTGTCACTCTTCAGCTGTCTCTATGCAATAAAAGCCTGAAAAGGCCAAAAAATATCTTAAAAAAACAAATCCTCTGCCGCGGTGGTCAGTCAGCAATGATAAAGTTCAAGGTGTTTATTTGTCATGCACAACAATTGCACCGAAGCCGTCATTGACAATGAAATTCTTGTTCTTTGTCTTCCTTCAGTAATGCTCATACATAGTAAATGAAAAATGATAAAGAGAGTCTTTCAAGACCTAAAATAGTGCAGATGTACACAGATGTTCACAAGGTAATAAAGCAAATTAAGAAATGATGATTATTGTTATTTGAATTTTAATCAAAGCTCTTGTTGGTCAAGATGAACAAGGTTAACTGTTATTGCACTATCAGCAGTATTCACTTGACTGTACTTGCTATAAGAAAATTCATTGTTTGTTCTACCTTACCTTTATCGTCTGATATTTGTAGAATCAATAACTGTGTGTAAAGACACTCACATTAACAAGATTGCATCGACATGCCTGAGCCACAAATTGCTTTGACATGTACTGTGGAGAGAGTGTGACTTGTTCTGAATTCTACCTTTTTGTTTACCGCTGTCCTGTGCGGACCACACAGATGGAACAGTATCTGTATCTGTTTGGCCTGGTCATTGGTGCATGGGGAACTAATCTCTGTGGAAATGCAGCTGTTAGCAGCACACAGCACATATCTCACCACTACAGTGTCACAATAATCTCTGCGGGGTCACCAGCAGCAGGAAATCGAGCTTAATTCCCTTTTGAATCAAGTGTGGCATGCTTGCTTTGAATAGTAATATGTGTTTCTGCTGAACAGAGGTTCAGGGTGGGAGTTAATTATACTGCATATGTCCTGGGCTGGGACACTGTTGACCCTGCAGTTATTAGAACAGGAAAAGGAAGGCTTATATTGGAATTAAACAGAAAAGCTGGTGCAGAGATGCAGCAGATTTGTTACAGGAAAATGTATATCTTACTACATGAAATCAAATGTGGGTGGATTAAAGTTGCCTGATTACGTTCAAACAGCTTAACATGAAGCTAATCCAAATGGAACATATTTACATACAGGCGTTTTGTTTTGTAGTAATGTTTAGTTTCTGCATCACAAAGATGTCCTGTCTCCTACAAATTGCTACAAATTATGCATAGAGAACTCATCTGCGCTGGCTAATATCTTTTGTAAGAAACATATTGTAGGAAACATTCTGGCTTGAGGAGGAGTAGTAGTAGAAGTAGTAGCAGTAGTAGTATAATTAAATGTATTGTATGTGTATCTAAATTGCTCACTCAATTAAGTTCAAGACTTATTTCTTCCATTTTAGTCCTTGGTGTACTGAGAGGAAAGATGCAGGACTTTAGTTTACCCAGTGACATAAACTAATACATCATAATATACAGTATAATTAGGAAGCTAAGTTTTCTTTTCGGTTTCCTCATTATAGGCTTTTTTCACTGCAGATATTTGGACTCTTTGGCTATGACAGTGTGAGAGTGTGAACAATACCAGGACTCTGAAACTGAGGCAGCGAAATGCAGCATTTATTATTATCATTATTATTATTATTATTATTATTATCATTATTCATACTTGTTCTTGTACTGTAACATGTCAAAATATGAGAAAAAGATCTATTCATTGAAGGGAAATTTGAGATGGCTGCCTATTATTTTAACATTCAAAGTCAGTTTATGACAGTTTCTCACAGCTGATAAGCCTAAACAAGCACAAGTTAGTAACACCAGCTGTATTGGGTTTCTCCAACCATCTGATAGTTGTCTGTAAGACACTGTTGTCACAGATAGTGCACTGGCAGTCAACATATTCTGCCATGAAGGTATAAGGGCATGTTGGTTTAATGCTATAAAGAAATTACAGGAGTCAAATTATTAGGAGTTAAAATACAAAGTAATCTCTCATGGATGGTTTATATTACAGATCTTTCTAAAGAGGAATGGAAATGGCAGGAATGGTTGGACAAATTGAAAAGTTTATAACTGAAGACATTGCAAAGGTAATGTCTCATAGCCTAATCTACAGTCATATTAATTACTGATCTGTAAGGCGTTGCAGCTCAGAGATATTGTACTAAACATACAGCAAGAATTCCTATAATAAATGGCCTACAGTAGTAGAGCAGGTGAATATTATATCAACATTCAGAAGTTTAAAAGCAGGTTAGTATCCAGGACAAACTGTTTAGTAGAGTTTAGTTGGTTATAGGCAATATTCTGGCAAAAGGAGGCATTGCAGCAAATCACCACAGGGCTGTACAGGCTGCTTTGGGGTTGTTATTGGTGTGTTTATTTGTGATAAATGTATGAAACAATCAGAAATTAACTTTTTAGTCGTCTCCATCTTGGCAGTCCTGCCTCCACCGGCTCCTGGCTAATCCAGAAACAGGCAAAGAACATGAGTGGAGCTGAGGAGGCCTGAATGAAGACCTTAATATAATTTGAACAGTTGAGTTCTATAAAAATTCATTATTCATAAAAGTTGTTATAAAGGGAGAAATTTGCTATAGAGAGTGGTTTGAATCGGGCCCTAGTGATGAAAACATACAAAGAGTGTAGAGATTTACATCCAAATGTGTGCCAGTGTGTGTATGTTATGCATTATATATACTGAAAGACCAGGTAGCGTTTCAACAATGTGAGTCTCAGAGTGCTAAACCCAAAAATTTCAATAATTTTCACTTATTTTTTGGCTCACATCGAAAAAAAAACAAACGTACATGTTTCTGCAGAGTCATCATCAGAACGTTAACACGTTCCATTCAGCAAAATACAAAAGGCCAGACTCAGTTTACGGCTGGCAACAGGATCCAATTATTAAGTAACAAATCACTTTTCTGGTTGTAGACACAAGGACCATTTAAAAGTATATAGTTAAATCAGATTTAACCCCTTTTCCATACAATATGAAGCCTGATGAAACACTGTTTCTGGCAATTATTGATCCAATGTTGCCTGTCTGGGCAATGGTTATATTTAGTACGTACTTCGAAACCTTTTTGTGTTAGATAGGAGATCAGAGCGAGAGTAGTTATGATGTTTGAAGTAAAAGTCATTCAGGTCACAGCAGTTGCGTTTGAGCCTCAAAAAGGGACCAAATGGTATATTTAGATATTTACTCAATAGATGTTTGGGAGAATTACTAGCAGCGTGCATTATTGAACTGTCTTTTCAGTTGATAGAAGTGTGAATGGCTCCAGTTTCATATTTGCGTATAGTTAGATCCAAGTAATTGATTTTGTCAGTGCTGTATTTACAGGTGAATTTCAGGAAACTTGTTATATGACACAAAGTCCATTAATTCCCCCTGCGCCCCTTCAACCTCTGCACCTCCTTTGTCAGCAGGACGTAAAGTGATCTCTGGATTCTTCTCAGATTCTTTCAGTGCACTGCGCTCCTCATAGTTCAAGTTTGAATAATTGAGGCCTTTATCATTTTTAGCATGTCTTCAAGATGCTTTTCAACAGATCAGTGTAATGCACAGTACATGACACATGTCTTGTACTCGTACATGTCTTGCTGAGGCGTAAGAAGACGCAAATTCTACAATTGAGAATTTTACTTAACTCAACCTTTCATGCAAACATGCAGCCCAAAGTTCAAACTTCACAGAGCAGAAAGTAACCCCAACTATAACTATATAAAGTTTAAGAATGATAAGACAATGAGAATGCTGTCTACTGTAGGTAACACACTGACAATGGAGAAGTACCTCGTATAAAGACACATAAAAACCAGAACTATCTTTAAATCCTTTAAAGGTCTAAAGCAGGGGTCGGCAAATAAGTTTGGACCTGGGCCAATTTTTTTTCTGACAATTCCATCGCGGTCCATGCTTTCCTACTGGAAAAAAGGTTTTCTATTTTTTCTATTATATTAAAAATAAACGTTATTTAACTTAAAAATGCATTTAATTTAATTTAAAACATTCATTTGCTTCTATGTGCTGTTATTACGCCCACTGCTGCATCTCCTGGCGTCTGTCATTAAACAGGCAACCTGCCATAACTAATGTATACCAGGGTGGATGGTGAAATTCTTCATTTATGTGACATATTTTCCAGCAGGGGGTCTCCCCCAGAAAATTTTGTATTTCTTAGATGCAATTTCCTGCATTCTAGTCAATTTTAGGGTGACTTACTAGCTCGCTGGCTGGCCTCTGCCGGGCGCATTTCCTCCGCGGCAGTGCGCCGCGACTGGCTCTGGGTCGGCTTGGAAAGGCTCGGGGCCGAAGGTGGCTCACAGCTCCGGTCGCGAGCTTTACAGCGCCCTCCCGCCCGACCGCTTCCGGGCCGTGGACTTAGTGCTCGCTGCGCCTCTCCGGGCTCGCCGCGCGACTGTCGAATTGCAACTTATCGCAACTTTCGTCCCTCGCTCACGGTAACCTACTATCACATAGGTAATAGGCTGATTATCATAAAGCCCCCCTAAATGTCGAATGGTAATTCTATTTCCAGTGTTAAATAGAAGTAATTTCCACATGCATTGATAAAATGCCACAAGGGATGGAAGAAGGGATGACCATTTTAGAAGAGGGATGATTTTGACCATTTTTTCCCCCAGGGGCATGCCATCCCCCCATCCCCCCTCAACTCGAGTACTGGACACAGGACACTTTTATTTTCCACAGGTTACAGCGCATGCACATGCCAATTAGCGTTCCAACCTGTGCATCAAGTAAAGAGGCTGCAAGGATGTTCTGGCTGCTGTTTTGTCAATTTGTTGTATTTTTGACAGAAAACATGAGGTTTAAAAGATATATTAAAAAATATATATATTTTAAAATAAATCAACGTCATCTAGCGGGCCAGATATAATTGATGGCGGGCCAGTTTTGGCCCGCGGGCCACTAATTGCCGACCCCTGGTCTAAAGGTTTTGCCCCTCTACATAAAAAGGCTACATACAGGAACCCTTTCAGTTGGACCCTGTACTTAAACACACTAATGGTGCATATTCCAACACATTTAAGAACATTAAATGGATAATATCCCACTCAAGTTTGTGTTCCTGTAGTCACCCTCCACTGGGACCATTTTCTGTTTCAACACCGGCTTTAGTTATTGGCTGTATGGCCCTAATGTGCTGTTTTGAATGAAAGCCCCATCAGGATATCAGACAAATGAGTTGTTAGCTGTTCATAACTGCTTTTAGCTAATAAATTGCTTCAACTAATGAATATCAATAAGTTGTAATTAACATAACAAGTGTTCCGTCTCCAGACAGATTTAAACTCTGCAACTAACCAGTGTAAGTCTGATGATGGTTTACAGTGATGAGATGTGAGATGCTATAACACCATTATTCCAATGTAATTGTTTATGATTAGTTAGACTGTAACCTCGAAACATTCAGTTTTTCCTTTTGTTTCCCTTTTTAGTCACTTTAGGTTGTTGAAAATACAGTTGTTATTGTATGTTATTGTATTATTGTCTGACAATATCATATTTTACTGTAAGTGTTACGACCCGGCTGGTTTTAAAGAGCAGTAACATATGATAAGGATAGGAAATGAAGTGGAAAGTGACAACTGGACAGGTTCAGGTTAACGTCAGGAGTTTAATCACTGAGGTTAAATGATGTTTAAATAATGAAGCCCAAATCTCTGGGCTCTGTTTTTGTAGCAGAACAATGACCATGATGTCCTGATAGTATTTTCCTGACCTTGAAACTCGCTATTTTCATGTCAGCTACCTCAGTTTAATTCATTTACCTCTCTGTCTTTGCAGACCCTGCTATTCTCCCTCCGTCCAGTGGGTGCATTAAATATGTCCCACTAAAATTTATTAACTTAGCTCAGATTTGTTTATTTTTTTCTTGGTTTAAGTGCTTCTACCACAAGTAAATACGTTATACAGTTCAATTGTTTCCCTGTTTTTATGATCGAAAGGGTTGAAAATTGACTGGATTCTCTATGACGTTTCTCTGTTTGCTGCTTAAGGTGACTGGCCATGGGTAAAGAGTTTGGCTTATCCTTTGGTGAGCAGTGTGAGCGGTGTACAGGTATGAAACCAAACGTTGTAAAAAAAAAAATTCTGATTACACCATTTTGACATTTCCAATTGTCATAATAGAGAAAACTCATGTTAAACAATATTAATGATGACTCTGTCATATTTCTGTGATTCATTAAGTCATGCCAGGGAGCCAGCAGGCACAATATCAAAGCCCTGGAACTGTAAAACTGAAGTAAAATGCATCCTTAGTTGTCAATAGCAGCTGTGCTGATCCTGCTGTGATGTGCCAGAATGTCCTGTTGTGTGGTTGTTGTTTTTGTTTTTTTCTAGCACTACCAGTCAGATCTAATGAAACCACACTAACGCAGCCTCGATGAAGGCCATTAGCATTAGAAGTGTCTGAGTGTATGAATTCCTGGATGTTACATTTTCTGTCATAGCCCCAGTATTATCAGTATTATTTGCTCTTGTGTGCCGAGGTCTATCACATGACATGTTTAGGCCCGTTTAGAGCTTTCTAGTAGCCCGGGGAGACTTTTTGTAATTGTTTTCAAAGAGAATGAAGAGTTTTGCTCGCTGCTTTTCCGTTGCTGAGCACCTCGTGGTTTTCACCTTTGTGCCTTGTGTTTTTTCAGGAACAAGGAAAAAAAAGCTTGACATCATTTACATTTTTTTTATTGTCCAAATAAGAATTGCAACAAACCTCACAGTTGCTTGAATGTAACATCCATGGAGTACCCAATGCTCAAAGTGTTAGCATTATTGCTAAAGTACTGAAAAAGCATCAAATGAATGGATGAAGTAAGTGTACACTATCCTCTTATAGTATAATCGACTGGAATGGAGCAGCTCTTATGTTTGCTTGTAGATTTATGCTAGAGAGTCACGGAGCCCGAAGACAGGCCACCTCACCACATATTCATCTTTATGGATGAGGCTGAACCTCAACACAAACACAAAGGACAAGGATGATGTGTGAAAACAGAGCACCGGTGGACATCACAGCCCAGAGAAGTGCCAACATCACAATGTATGCAACAATATTCTCTAGCAGTTATTTCATTCCTTGGTGACCTCTGTGTCAGTTGAGGAGAGGAGGAAGTGGGATGGAGTCCAAACTGTTTTGTAATTGCAATGGATGACGTGGTGTTTAATGATTGTCTTCCAGTCACACGGCGGTTTACAGCTCGGATCTTATGCCAGGATGGTGTTACTTTTCCTTCCTCCTCATGGAGGAGGACTGATCGTGTAAAGCATTTCTGATTATTTTCCGTGACACATACTGTAAGATTTATGTAATGAGGACGTGCCTTTCTTTATTGTTACTATAGTTTTATCATGGCTGCACTGTGTTATCACTTTGTGCATGAATTGTCTGAACAGTCTGTAAAATGTTTTTATTGACTCCAACAAAAGACGGTTGTTCTACTATCAGATGAATAGGTTCTGGATGTGTCTTGGGCGTGGACTTTATTTTATCCACAGACAGAAATGAAAACTTGAGTGTCACTGCAGTCGGACTGAGTCAAGATTAGATCCTGATTATTCTGAAAGCATCCATTTTAGCATGCTGTACTTCGACAGCACAGATGTGTGTGTGTGTGTGTGTGACAGTAGCTGTATACTGGGGCTGAGTGTTTCTGGTGATGCAGTCCTAACCCAGTATCTCTGCTGGTCTGGTCCTCCAGGAATACTGGTTTTCATGGCTGTGGAATATAAATCTGTCAAAGCCCAGATTTGAATTACACATTAGCCCCATTTTTACCCCCCATCTAATGTTTCTGTGCTCTGCCTTCACCGCACTGCACTGCAGAGGAAAGGATACTCAACTGACAACAGGGGACACTGATAATCATCTTTTTATTCCCTTTCTTCACCATTTGTCCTTCATACAGTACAGCAGCCTATTCATACAGCGGCACATGGGCCGCATCTGGCCCAGAAGACCAGAAATAGCATCACATCAATAAATTCAAGGGACTGTATTGGTGTGGGCATGTGACCAGAGGTAAAAAATATTATCCAATCATACGTATAACTGGTAGGTTTATTCAATGTACAATTAAAATACTATGAAGAAATGGAATACTGAAAAATTCTATAATTTGTTTAATTCGGTGTGAACCAATGCCAACTAGCTAACATCTGATGTGCCTTTGTCCAAAAGTAAACACCTCAAAAGTAGTTTCTGGATAATGTTTCATTGAATTGTGACGATTTTTGATTATGATTTCATATCATATCACTTCACTCACTTTAACTTGTGTGTTCTGGATGTAGTGAAGCCTGCACAGTGTTTCTGTCAGTTTATGTAAATCCTATTTCCCGAGACAGAATAATTAATTTTGCACAGATTGATCTTCTCACATCACATCAGCCTTAAAACTATTTTCCCCATTATAGTGATACCAGGGAAGAACAGGTCAAAAACCTTCTTATCATAGTCATCTGACCAACACTGTGTATTTTCAGAGTTGATTCATGCGAAGAGTCCAAACATCCTGTCCTTTACTGACCTCATAATTATAAAATGAATTAATTAATTTTCAGGTTCAGGAGCAGAGCCACACCTCTAACTGCCTGTCAAGATACTCATGCCTTAACCCTCTGTCCCTCCTCTTCCCTTCATCCATCACTACCCACATCTCTCTTCCTTCCTTTCCTCATTCCTTCCTGTTCAATATGGTTCATACCTCATTCTAAGGTATTGTCTGGCAGCCTGTACGCAGCTCAGGCAGAAACAAACCTGAGACACTAGATCTGCATTCATCCCGTTCTCCCAGAACTCCCTCAACATCTATGTCACTCACCGGCCCTTAACACAAAGAAACAAATTTCCATTAAAACTTTAAATGAAACATTGGCATGGTCCGTGCAAGTGAAACAACGTTAAGTGAAACTATGTGATATCTGTACTTTCCTTAACATTTATAATGTTATTTAGGTTTCATGGCACAAATAAGTTTTCTAATCAGTCAGTGATGCAGCCTGAGAGAACAAAAACACACTTCACATCTTCCTCGCATCTTTTATCAGACCACTGCTCTCTCTCTCTCTCTCTGTCGTGCACCAGGTGCCAAGTATTGCTCAATCATGCAGCCCACACAGTATATGTCCCATCATGTCAAGCTGTAAGGAACATTAATGTAAAGGACACCTGTGTCTGAATGTCACAAAGCCGTCACTTTAACAGCGAGGTCACGTATTCCATGTGCAGAAAGGGCACGGGTAACACCGAGGGTTCAATAAAGAAGGAAACACAAACAGGGTGTGTGTGATTTAAGATAAGTTTATATGGGCGTGTTTTCATCAAATAAAGTAACCAAAATATTCTGCAACATAAGTGCACGGAACAGTCGACCTGCTCTGAGAAGACGAGCAGCGGACGCACACTCTGTAGCAGAAACAAACAACTAGGAGACAATAAAAGTATATAATTAAATTCTCTTAATCTTCAAACTATTACAGTCAAGCATTTATAGCTGTTTTCAAAATATATGAGTAATACGTTTAACTGGTGCACTATAATTGGGTGCATTTTAAGCTTTTTTTTTTTTTTTTAAAGAGTCATAATCACAGTGTTTCCAGGAAGAGTTCATGTTGGTGGTATATGATTAGTGCTAATGGTCTGGGGACCTTAACTCATCCATACAGCCAGCATGACAAACCCATCACTCTGAATGAGGGCCATTACATGAAGGGCATGAATATTATCCCTGCTAAGACAAGGAAAACGGAATAATTGAGTGCAGTGGGGTAAAACATTAGCAGGGTTTAATGCTTACAAAAGAAGCTGGGATGGGTACAGACAGTCAGACACTAAACTTCCTTCCAGTAAATGAAAAGACGTCATCCATTAGAAGACTTGGGGAAAAGAACTGAGTTTGTCCTTGAAGAACTTTTGAGGATGGTTATCAAAAGAGCAAAAATATGCTAAGTTTGTGCACATTTCAGTCGACACTTTTGTTTTTGCTCTCATTTTTCATTTTTCATTGTATTTGTCATGCTGTTTTCATCACACATCCTGATATATCACACCTGTCAGATGGATGGATTATCCCAGTGATCATTAACATGAATTTGAACACATTTGTGAACATATGAGAGAAGCAAACCCTTTGAAGGCAGAGACGAAGTCTAAATCTTGAAAAAACAGTGCAGCAGAATCAAACGCTTTTGAATTTGGCATCGGTACAGTGTGTGTAATCACACTTATGAGGTGTTATGTGGTGAGGGGAAGGTAACAGGTGGTCTAGCACTAGGACACCTGCAGGGAGCAGACTATAAAAAGGGGACAAAAGCTCACCTGGGCCTTTGCTCGTGCACTAAGACGTAACTGAGACAGCAGCTGAGGCTGAGGCAGCCTTTCTTTGCTAGCATCAGTGTAAGATTCAAACTGTAGGACCAAGAAATGTAGCCTATAGTGTTTGGTGAGGGGCGAAGATGTGCAGTGAATTCTTGCTCTCTTGCTCATGTTTAGCTTTGTGATTTTTACCATGTTAGCACGTTTGAATGTTGACACTAAGTCACAAAGTGCAGCAGAGGCTCTCTCTGTCTCTATCTGTGTACATCAGAACTGAAATGGTTACAACAAAAAAACTTAAGCTCACTAGGAAGCAGCAAAGCTTCAGCTGTGTGTCGATCATTGATGGTGTTACACACTTTAAAGTGCAACACAAAGCAGCAGACCTCCGTGCTCACATGCACACCAGACCTTTTGATGAATTATTATACAGTTTCTATACTGCAAATAAAAAGCAAGCATGAGCTAAATAAAGTCCAGTATATCCAGAACTCTGCCACGAGTCTGCTTACCCAGTCCTGCTACCATGACCACACGGCCCCTGTCCTGTCCACTGGCTCCTTGTCCAACAACAGATCCAATTCTGTCCTTATCCTCACGCCCAAACTGCCATCAAAAGCACCATCAAACTGCTACCTCAGAGACCTGCTCCAACACCACCACACTCCACCCCACAGCCTCCGCTCCACTGATGCCAACTTCCTGTCTCCACCTCCAAGGACCAAGCACCAGATGTGGAGCAACAGAGCGTTCTCCATAGTGGCCACCATCCCACTGGAACTCCTTCCAATTCCCAAACCCTTTTAGAACTGTGTAATTATTGTTGTGTGTTTTATATTTTCATTGTGCTGTTTGATGATTTCCTGTAAATGTTGTGAAAGGCACCTCAAATCAAATGTATGATTATCATATATTCACACATCATTATATTATTATTGTTGTTATTAACTGAATATAACTAATTCCTAATTTCTTCATTCTTTTAATTATCATTACCTATAATAATCTTTCTATTCAAAAACATTAGTGCAGCCCACCACAGCATGCTGCTACATTTAAACATTTCTCACAGGTTATTGTCATTTACTCCAAGCTGTTTTTGTAATTATATCATCTATTTAGAAGTAATTATACCACACCTGTTTTGTGGGAACAATCCTGGTTTCATTTTTCTCCTCAGATGTGAGGTGATAAGAAAATCTCCACGCGTGATGCAGCAGTCATGAACAGAGTCAAGTGTCTTTGTCACAATGAAGTCTTCTTCTCCTCCCCTCTCTCGAAGGAGTTTCTAAAATCTGCTCAGCACCTTTGTTTGCCTTCGCCCCAAAGCTATCGCCAGCACAAAAACTCGTGTGTGATTCAGACGGCAATCTGCCTCCCTCAATGCACCAAACATTATAGTGGCTAATTATAATCACTTTGCTTTGAAAATGTCCCTGGAGAGTTTGAAGCAGTATGTCACTGCCTTACGCGCCATAAAAAACACTGGACTGGATGTTGTGGCTCCAAATCAGTGATGGCAGTCCCTGTGGGAGATGCCTCTGAGGCTTCAGTTGAATGGGCTAGTGACAGTTTTGTAGTTATATATAATAATATATTTTTACAATCGAGACGTTAATGCATGGCCACAAAAGTTAATATTAGCAGACAGAGAAGAACCATGCAGAACAAGTAATAATGACATTTGCTATAACCTGTAGTTTTACAGAATATCTGACCAAATACAATTTCTAAATATATGTATCTAATGGAACCTCAATGCACATGAAGGCCACTGTAGATTCACCTATGCACTTGGAATGGGAGGGTGAATGTGGAACGGTTAAATTGATTGTATTTTGCAATCTCATGCTGTACTTTTAAGACTAAGATTAGGAATAACACTCTGCACATGTCAGCAGGTTTATTTCTTTCAAATTTTGTCCGTGTTAGAGAGTCAAGATCATCACCATGTGACAGGCGTGGCCTATCAAGATGCTGATTAAAGAAGAAAAGGTCAAACTAAAAGGCGACTCTAAAATATATCATTTCATCACACAACACAAAGCCACAGATGAAGTTTTGAGATAGCGTGCAATCAACCATAAGCTGTCTCCAATGTCATTTCCAAGAATTAGGCATCTATCAGGTATCTTCTGGGACCAGCCACCAAGACAGCAACATCTGGTTTGCACAACCAAAAAACTTTGGCGCATCGCTCATCTGAGTGCCCGTCATCCTCATCTTAGTTGTTTGTCGTCGTGTAGTGGAGCAGTTTCCTAATGTCAGATAGACAGGCATTAGCTAAAGACATAGAACAACAGACATAGAAGCATTTTATTGATAGCAACTGTGAAAAGGTCCTGAGGTCCATTGTCCTTCAATTCATCCACCACCCCATGTAATGAATCTAATTCCTGGAAGCCAAAAACTTCCCGGTTCTTGCATGGTAAATGGACTGTTCTTATATAGCGCCTTTCTAGTCTTCCAACCACTCAAACCACTTTTACACAACATATCTCATTCACCCATTCACACACACACATTCATACACTGATGGCATTGGCTGCCGTGCAACTGCAACTGCTCATAAGTTTTTGTGAACTAACCATTTATAAGCATTCACACACTGATGGCACACAGCGACAGCCTTCGGGAGCAATTTGGGGTTCAGCAAGTGTCCCAAGGACACTTCAACTGCAGATTATCTGATTAGTGAAGGACCCGCTCCACCTCCTGAGCCACAGCCGCCCCAACATGACCTAAATACTCACCAGACATGGTGACTGAGTGATCTAATTCCTGCCAATATCCAGCAACTTCACACAGCCACTGAAGAGAAGCGGGCCAACATTCAACAACCTCATCAGCTCTCTGCAAAGGACCCATGTTGCATATTGTCACACCAGATGCTGACTTGTTTTCTGACCTAACACAGATTTTAACAGTAAGCCACATCTGGGGACAGGATCACAGTGAATGATCTCCAACTACGCTCTATATTCAACGTCACTAAGAAAACCAAGGTCCATATTTTGAGAGGTCCAGTAAAATTAGTGTGCTGAAAGACAAAAAATGCTACTAGAATTCAGACTAAACATTCATTAACTGATAAAAACAGCAGGAAGTGGAAACACTGGTCAAAGCTGATTATACAGAAGAAAAACATTTTCCCAGTAACCCTCAATGACTTTGTTCAATGTGACTTTGAGCAGATTTCTGTGGTTGACTCACATGTGTCTTTGATTTTTAGGGTGTATACTTTCAGGGACAACGTTTAATCTAAGTGTTGCTGTCCTTCAGGCACACATGCTTATCTCTTCATTCCACACCTTAAAAGCCAAACTAAAGTGATAGATCAATCAAGACTGGTCAAAGCCTTGGAATTACTTCCTCCATGCTTTTGCCTTTCCTGTCATCTATCATTTTTCATCGTGGCTGCAGTCTTGTCAAAACCTGCTGAGAGCTAAAGGCATGAGAAAAATTAAGGCAGGCTTAAATATCTCATTAATATTACAGTCTCGCAAACAAAAATTTTTGGATTTGTCCTGACTCAGCAGCCAATTATCCACTACACAGATGTAACATAATATTGCAAACAGGGAAGCAGGTTATTGGTAATTCAGTAATTACCGGTCAGACTGTTGAATTTTGTCACACTTTCATGGGAATAGAGCTTTGTAGATGAATAAAAACCTTCTGATCTGAAGGCAGTAAAGTGGAAACAGCTAATTCAATCAACCTGTCCATAACAAAAATAACACACTGCTGAACCACTTTCATTAAAGGGTGTCCTTGTGTTTAGTTAAAGTTGACTTTAAAATTTGTTAAATTGCAAATGATAGTTAAACAGATTAATGTAAATGTGAAATATTACAGTAAATTAATATTTGTATAAACATTTAAAGTTACAGTTAATTGATAATAGTCATAATCTGGATTCATCGGTCCGTGGGCCAGTAAACTAAACAGGCGTGGCTGCAGTTGCAAAGATAATCAATAAAGACATAGTGTCCAATTTAAGGATGTTTATAACAGATTTTAAACTCAAAGTCTGTTGTTGTAATTAGAACATAAAATTGTGTGATGGGAACAAAATTGCCAAACCTCACAAAAACATATCAATTATATGATCAAGATAGCAAGCTACCAAAATAAAGAAAATAACCCACAGATCTTGCAGTGTTGCATGAGATTGAGCTGCAAAGAAAGATCCCATATCCAACTATATACTTAACACGGTGTTCTGTAAGGACTACTGATTATTAACCAGAGGATCAGGCTTCATTCACCTCCAATAATGCTGTACTGTTTTTCAAGGTTGTTAGGTCACAATAAACCTCGGAGTACAGTAAGTTGTGAAAATATTCATGACAGCCTGCAACGATGGAAATGTAGCTAATCCTTGGAAACAATGCCTGTCAAAGTATGTGCTTTTTTTGCCACTGACAGGCTCAGAGTTATTCTAAATCTATGATGGCATTATGGAAATGATCCCTACAGAGACAGACATTTGATTAAAGCAACATCACAACAACTTTGCTAACAGCCAAACAGCAACAGACAACAAGACATCAGCCAGCTAATATTTATGATTAGTCCAACAGCAAGAAGCCCAGTGTCCAGTGGCTTCTTGCTCACTCACTCTCCTTTTCTCTTCTTGGCTTCCTCTTCAGCCTCTTCACTCCTGTCATATGTCCTATAGAGGCTGCTGAGCCCAGTTACACTGCCACCTGTCCAACTCCGGTTCTGGCATTGGGCAGCATTCCCCTACACCTCGGGTCTGAAAACTTCCTCTTCCCTCTGGTCCAAAACACCTGTGGTAACATTAACACTCCCCTGATGCTCTGAGCTCCAAATCCCTGCACCAAGGCTGACCATCTTAGCTAACATGAGCTAACAGCAGCTGCAGTTGAGGCAGTCGGAGGACATCAGAGGGAAAACCAGAAAACATTTTCTCCATAAAATATGATCCAGTTTCACCAAAATCAGTGAAATAGTTGGTGTGACTTAGTGCTGTAAAGTGTTACGTACTTCTCCTGACCCAAAGTTTCATAGTGTGAGAACAGAAGTCACCTGATTACAAGTCAGTAGTATCATCATGATTTAAAATCTGTTATTAATGGGAGAAAAATTTCACAATTTTGCTTTAACCAGAATTAAACGTTATTATTCTGTTATCATTTCCACCAGACTGCACAGTAATTTTACCCTGCACACCAACAGAACATCTTCAGTCAGAACAGCTTCATTCAAAGCTGACAGAAATAAAATAAAACTCACCAAAGCCATCTTCACCTGCATTTTCAATGTCACAACAATAAACAACTCTGGTTTGTCCAAAGTTAATCCTTAAGTTACAGACTTAAAGTTAAAACATTGATATATCTGCTGCCTCTCTGTAACGCTCACAGCAGGAGTCTGTCACTGCAGCAGCTCGTTCTGATAAAACTTTAAACAATACAGACAAAACGAACTGGAACTGACTGAAACTGATATAGATACCAAAGATTTAGATTAACCCAAATTAAAAGACGGATTAAAAAGATAGTCGTATCAGTCATATGGGTCAACCTGTTTCGGACAGTAACAGTGATTTCTGATATCACACTGACCAATAATTCCCAGAGGGAAGATATAAAATAGAACAGGGTCTGGAATTCTTCCTTGAGGATCACCATAATCGATATCAGTTGTATCTGACACAATATCACCTCAACTTACAGAAACATTTTCTTCCTGGCAGTCTATTGATTAAAATGCCACAATCAATTGTAGAAAATACAGCGCTCAAATCTAACAGAATGAGGACAGCCTCACTGTTGGAATCAATCAATATCCTCAGGCCACTTATTATCTTTTCCTTCTTCACCAAAAAGACAAATCAGAGACATGTTTCTTCAAATGTTCAAACGTCTTCTCCATCTCTGCATTTGTTGGTGTATTCCTGCAGATCCTGGTGCATTACCATCACCTGTAGATCAGTGGAAATGTGTGAAGCCATTGTCAGACATGTTTGTAGCATCCCCCTTGTGCACATGCATGCATGAGACAAACAAAATGCACACCCACTCATAGAAAAACTAGGTGGGGTTGCTACTCAGTACACAGAAATAAGCTTTTAGTTGGATCAGCTCAGGTGAGATATGTGAATTCAATCACTGATCCGTCTGGTGTCCTGTGTATTGAGGATCACTGCAGATCAGGGGTCTGCGGTGAATTAGATGGGAAGCAGGGAAAAACCTATAAGGGGTCTTCTGTTGGTGTCAATGGCAGATCACTGGGGTGGGTAAGGTGCTAACATGATAGAGGGAAGAAAGAAAACTGCAGAGAAGCAGTGAGCTGAGCAGCATACTACACACCGGCACAGCTTTCATGCAGGGTGCTTTCTATTTTTAAAAATGCTGATTTATACAGTACAGCATATGCATGGGATGTAGGGGAACTAAATCCCTAACCCTAAACTGATTCACTAATTACGATAATAAATGATGAATTATTAATAAAGCAGATAATTGTTTCAGCAAGTCATTGCTGTGAGTAAAGTTGTGAGTGTGTGATAATGTAAAAGGGTGGAGATGAACCTGGGTGTGTGAGGGTCTCCTGAGCAATTACAGGAAGGAAACAGATGGCAGGAGGCCGCTTCAAGAGAGAAATACCTCCCTGCTTACTCTCATCTGCAGTTAATTTACCTGATAGCTTAAACCATGCTGCTATCCAGTATGGAGGGTACTACTACAGTAATTGGAATCTCTTTTGGAGGAAAATACTAATATTCACAGTCATACTAATCCATATTTTTTATGAACTCTGCAGTTCCCTTCAGCTCTAGAAAGCACTTTAGCATCTATTAGCCCCAAATGGAACTGTCTCACCCACTGTGTTTGAGGCAGACCTGAATGGCTTCATTCATACTTGTCAGGGAGAACGTTTTTTGTTAGATTAGGTTGATTATGGAGTTCCTCAGGGGAGAATTCTAGGCCCAATTCAACTTTCCTTATACATGCTCCTTCTGTGCATCATCATTAGTCATTATAATATCACTCTGTCATCATAATGCAGTGCTTAGCGCTGTTGCCTCACAAGTAGGTCCTGGATTCAATTACCGGTTGGGGCGCAGCCTTTCTGTGTGGAGTTTGGATGTTCTCCACTGTGTTTTCGTGGGCCTGATCCTTTCAGTTCTTCTTGTCAGAGTGTGCTAATTGGTGTTCATACCATACACGAACGTACAGAAATAAGTTTTCCTAGAACAGAAGGAAAGATCAGTATAAAGAGATATTTTTGTTTATTTGATTTGTAGTTAAGGAGGTAATTCCTACTGGTGGTGTGAGCATGTCCTAACTTTTCATTTGCAGGTGACAATATTAAATTATACAACAATGAATTGAAAAATAAAATCATAAAAAGCATAAAAGAACAGTGCTGTTTTCAGTAAAGCTGCAAATACAACACAGTCTGTCTAGTTCTCAGCCACATGTAGGTCACTTAATTAATATTATAGCAGCTTACATTATATTCATTTTTTTGATTGTAGAACTCCTCGCTTTGTTGTCATAGGCCAGCTTTTAACAATCCTGCAAAAAGACATCTGAGTGGGAAAAGTGACAATAATACAAAATTACAATGCTGATTTTCTCACTGTTAACAATACACTACAGTGAAGATGAAACTAGGACATATTGCATGTGGCCCCGGGGTTGGTGAAACAACAGAACGGCAGATGCTGCCTGCAGCCCACTCGTGGTCTGGAGGAGGTTACAGTTTTGAATAGCACAGCAGCAGACTATCCCAGGAGAGGCCATTCCATTAGCTGAATGCTTCTCTGAGTTCACAGCGCTCTGCAGACAGGCGAGCTTAACAGGTCAATTCATTCATCCAGTGAACCTTGAAAAATGAAACATTTGTCCTGGTGATTTGATAACCAATAATACAAATAAGAAAACAATTTGTTTCCATAATAATTCAGTCAGTTGCAAATTATCTGACAGTGACAAGTGGGATGACTCAACTCATGTGAGGCTGTTGTCTTTTATTAATTGAATCCCTTGAATTTGATCAAAATCATGTTGTCCTGAACCAACCATGACGACAATTTCATTTCTCCCTCAGTTTACAGAAATATCAGCACAACAGTAAAGTATAATAAAGTATAGTGTACTGCACTAACGCTCCAAGCAGCAACCTCCATGGTTGGGAAACAAAGCCAATGCGGAAGTGCCAAAAACTGTAATACCTCGAGCGGCCACTTGAGGCTGGCTACAGAACATTTCAATCTCCATAAGCCCCCATATTAAAATGTCCAACATCACAGCAGGAATAAACATGTTTACAGCCTGGTACAAAAAATAGTTTTGGTCTCGTTCATGACAACTGTACTGAGGGTCAATTTCTTTTAACTCACCCGTTGAAATAATATTCAGGCTTACAGTTACGCATATTTAACAGTGTGGACGCTCTGATTGACTGCTAGATGGCGTTACACATGGCTTGGTTGAGCACCTTAGCCGCCTTACTGTCATTGTAATGCTCACATTGTCTGAAGGTCTGTCCACATCCTTCATTTTCAGCAGAAGCAGCAGTTTACATGCAGCCTTCAGTGGACCATGAGAGCACACATGTTGACTCCATACAATATCAAGGTTTTGATAATTAAAATGTTCAATGTGTACCCATGAATTCTTTTCTTGGTAATTATATTGTTTATAATGTTAATGAAAATGTTGATGGACCTTTTATCCATGACAAAAACAGCATGAAAGTGACTTTATGAAACCGTAACTGTGACTAAATCACCAGACAATGACGAAATTTAACTCAGAAACAAAAACAAATGAAAATCTGTCATGACGTTTGTTTAGTGAAAAAGAGGAACTGGACTGTTTTTGACAAACAATCACATAATGCTAACCTCCTCCATGCATCTCTTCATCTCTTGTTAAGCATTTGCTTGGTCAGACCGCTGAACCCACAATGCAGACACCAGGTGAGAAAAGGGTTAGAAGGTTTATTACAAAAAGTATGACAAAAAATAACACAGCTGGGAAGAGGGCAGTGACGGCAACGTCCAGGGAGGAAATCCAGGTCATGTGGTTGATGACCGGAGACAAACAAAAGGGGCAGGCTGAGCATGGCTGGGCTGGAAGGGAAAAATAAAAGGTGGGTGTCAATGCAGGTATACAAAAATCAATGTCCAAAAGGCAGGAAAACACAGGGAAAAAGACAAGACTGCACACCCTAACATCGCTCTTCCTGTAATCATCAAACAAGTGACTTTGTACACCAGCAGTGCACTACTGTTAGTGGTGTGCTGCTTTTGTGCACAGTCACTGGGACTTTGAAGCTAGCTGCACTCTGCACTGTAACTTCCAGACAATATGTGACAGTGCTGGGAAAAGGCAGTGGTGGAACTTGTTGTCTCATGGAAAAAAAACATCTCAGTCACCCACGGCTGGTTAAATAAGTTCTTGTTTAAGACGAGTTTGTTGGATTTCGAGTGGTTTTTGGCTGTTGTCTACTGTGCTATTCATCCAGAGGCCTCATTTGTTGAATTGTGTTGGTTTAAAATAAATATGCAAATCAAATATTATATAACATAAGACCAGACAAGCGCTCTAAATTCTTGATTACACATCCTCAATCTTGGTCTTCACTAATTCAAATTGTGTACAGTTGAAAGCTTCAGAGAAACACTCATAAGTGGATAATATTTCCAGGATCGAGAATAGATTTTGATCCTTACCATTATAAGCAAGTACAAAGAAGACATTCAGGCGTAATAGCGTAATTGTTTTGTCGGATGATGTAAAATATGTCTCAGTGCACAGGTTTATGTCTTGTGAGGATGATGAATTGGTTGGTTTTGGTTCTTCTTGTCATCCTGGTGGATTGAGTTCTGTTATTGAGACAGTTTGAAAGCACTTAATAATCGGGTTTGATCAGATGAACTTTGGTAAAGGTAATAGTTTACTTACTACTTTACTTGAATGATTCTTACTGTCGGTAACTTACTTTTACTGTCTGGGACATTGTGTCAGTACAGGTGTCATGAGTGAGCTGGAAGTGGCTGTGAAAATTCTCAAGTGTGTCACTGACAACTTGTTCTTGCTGTTCTGAGTGTGTGACAGTTGTGTGTGTGTGTATGTTTGTGGTAAATGCTGTTTTAATCATATGTGCTGTGCGCCTTCACTTCTTGTTGACACTGATTACCTACTTGGAGTTTAGGGCTGAACACCACTGTGTTTTAACAGAAATGGGCAGACAGGATTCATTTGACAGGCACTTCAGTTTAGCCTGGTACATCCTCCATTTGGTCAAGTGAAAAACACTCATATCATGTCCTCACCAGAACATAAGCACCGCCTCAGAAGAGATTCAGGACCTGTTCCAGCGACGGACTGTTTCTGTGTTACATCACAACACAGAGTACAGAGCAGAGGGCCACTTCAGCTGTTATTTTAGTATTTGGTTCCTAAAAGAGTTGGAGAGCTATAGGTGAACTATCCCTCACTGTGTTCAGCATATTCAGTATGTAAGAATGAAATCATCTCTCTTTATTCATAGGTCTTACCTATATACATTTCACCACATGGGCACTGTATAACAAAAATATTTTTAGTTTTTCAGGTAATAAAGTTGTCGGTGCTGATGGTCTTCCTGTTGGTTTTGTGGCTAAAATACTGCTGACAGGTTCCACATTAAAAATTTAGTTGTGAGCTTACTGTTAGAAACGTTCAGACGTTGGCATGCTGAGTGGTGGAGCATATTAATAAATATTACAGCAGAATCACAATGAAGAGGATGGTCAGACTCCTTGAACTCTCTTCCGCCTAGTTGTTAACAAAACCGTCAATGCCAAAGGTCGACTGGCTGGCTGGCATCATCAGCTTTCAGAGGCCCGAAGACCCCAAACAACATGCTCAACATGGTCGCATAAAATCATCTCTCATGTCTTGACGAGACTACGCACCTCATTAACAAGGAGGAGATGATCCACAACCTGAAGTGAACCAAGGACATCTCTGTCCATTGTGTTTCTTCTTCTTTTAAAACTTCCCATAGGTAAGTATCTAAGGGTTTCTTTTACAAATGGGTCATTTGGAGAATATGCCGATGTCATGGATGGGTTAGGGTTATGCAACATCTATGTAATCAATGTTTAAATGATTTGTTAACCAAACAAAGATTGTAAGTTAAGCTTTAACTCCTTCTGTCTGTTGCTGCATTGTGGGAAAGCTTCAGTGGAGAACTTGCTGTAGCACCTGGCCACGACAGACCCCCTCAGGACCCTACGGAGAGAAGGAAGGAGAGGAAGGAGGGGTGCAGAATACAAGAGCAAAGAGGAGAAAAGGGTTAGGCTGCTCTTTAAACTCTGACAATAGCTTCGAACAAAAATATGCATTTACCAGAGATACACATAGATTATTTCCATTGGATTAAATAAATAAAATAAGATGAGCATGAGGCGGTTTGTTGATGGGTCAGATGACCGGTCATTGTCCTTTTGATATAACCCCCGGGAGCAGCTGTAATGGCCTTCTGCTGAGTCATCTGAGGGAAACCAGAGACAGAGATGAGAGATCAGAGTGGTGTCACAGGAAAACAGGAGAAATGGTGTCAGCACTACACTGAAGGATGCATGACAGTGTTTGAAGCCGCTGAGTGTCTGCTCCAAAGATAAAAGCTGAAATTGCAATGGCATTTATCCCCTCTGTTCATTTGGAGAGGATGCACACAGAATTAAGAATTTATTCCTAAACTAAAGTAACACCTCGGGTGTATAAAGGTCAGACTAAACTCAAATCTACCTGTGTTTGGAATAAGATTTGTCAGCGCTGTTGTAGAAAGGAAGAAGCAGGAAAGAAAAGGTTTTAGTGACGTTTAGTTTTTATTAAAGTTGCACCATGAGGTGTGCCACTGTTCTGGGTAGGACTGTCAGGAACATGTTACTATGAGTCAGAACTACAGAGAGGCAGTGGGTGGCTCAGGAGAGAAACAGGCCGACAGCAGAGACAGAAATATTTAATGTCAGCTGCTTTTCAGCAGCTTTGCATTATACATGCAACACTCTTCTGAACACACTCACTCAAACAACCTGCTTTGTGCTTGATGGAAATGTCATAGCTTGGTCACAGTGACCTGACAAGCTCATGCAGGATTATACTATATACTATACTACTACTATACTATATATACTCAGTTAGAGAGGGACCGGAAAATATTGTTCATGAAACAGAGACAGTCTGAATCAGGGGATTAAGGCAAACGGAGTGACAGTCACCGAGGTGTATTCATTTCCACACACAGCAGTAAGGCGAGAATAGCCAGATACAAAAAAACAAAAAAAATTCTGGTTTATAAATCTCAATCATTGTGGAACACTCCCACTGTTCACAATAAATGGTCAAAGAAACAAAATTAGAAACAGCAAAGAAAAAGTGCAGTTTCACTAACTGTGAGGCATCAGTGACCGATCAGTTTTTATAGCTTCCATGCCACTAATTCATCTCATGCATCTCTCTCACTCTCTATCACTGCCTTCTCACACAATATCTCAACCATCGTGTCAGAAGGATGATCAGTGATTCTTCATAAATTATGTAAAATTGAGTAAGTCAATGTGACTTTGACATATTACAGAACCAAAACTGAAGCCAGCATTATAGCTTTAACTTTAAAGTTGAACTCTAAAGCTGTGTTCACATGATATAGCATAGTACTTGCAGAGACAAAGCATAGTGCGGTCAGCAAAACAAATATTTCTATGTAACAACATGATGGATTTACTGTTGCTAAGCTAACATTTTCTGCTGATTGTTCATATAGCTACGCTTGTGATACAAAGCATATTCACTGCCAGTGTGTATGTATGTATGTATGTATGTAGCGTAGCTACGTACATGAACAAACTGGCATGCTGACCACTGTAGGTAATACACTGACTATACCTCACACAGCACCACTCCAAATAACCTGAACTATCCCTTTAAATGTCTATGTTTGCAGTTATTTGTAGCCTCATTTATATTATGAACAGACCTCAACCTTGCTGGCTTTTTGTCTTGTGTAGTGTTATGGGTTTATATTGTCATTGTATCTTGGAGAATGGAAATAACCCGTAAACCTGATTGTGAATCTTAAATCGTAACTTTAAAATTGTCAATCCTATTTTCCTGCCTACCATCAAAACACATCCATAAACAGTGTTTGTCTTTGTCAGACCTTTGTTCTTGATCCGGTCTGCGAAGTCTCCTCTGTGGACAGTGGGTCACAGCACCCACAGGAACGCCACCAGTCTGCAGAGCATCACAGCCTTCAGCAGCTGGTTCACCTCCACCTCTCTTATTCATTCACTCCAGCTCAAATAAATACATGGGGGTTATTGAATCAAAGTCCTCATCCACATTGGTGAACTCGGCTCAATATTCAGCCATGACACTGAAAGTCTAATTATTAACACCAAGCTACGCATTCTGTACTTTGCATTTCTGTGCTCACGTTTCCACTGATGACTTGCAACAAGTCTCAAGACTTCTCTTTGAGTGAGACACACAAGCGAAAAAGGAACATTTCTCTGTAGGGTTGTGTTGTCACACAGCTATAATAACACTCTGAGCCAGTCAGTGACAAAAACAAGCATCTTTGATGGACATATTTCGATGGTGCATAATTGCCCATAAGGTTGTACGCATTTCAGGGCTGCAGGTGCAGCACTCACACTCAGTGTCAAACTTTAACACAAAAACATGGAATAATAAGGTTCAGGTTGAAAAATACAGAAGTTACCCCTTAATTAGCGTCACTATTGCTGCTGAGTTATCATGTATCATTTTTAATCAAATAAACTCACTTGCAGATGTCATAGAGGGAGCTGGACCACCTGCTGCGAGCTGCAGCTGAACCATAAATCCACAAACAGCGACACCTTGTTCTGTTTGAGGACTTAGTGACACATGTAATCTACAGCTGTGCACAGCGGCGAACAACTGCGGCTGTGTTCATTTTGCTTCGGTGACCACGGAGGCCTCCCCCTGCTGTCCCCCGGGCAGCGCTGCTCACAGCCAACAGACTGTCAAGCCATCAGCTGGATGCCCAATCCCATTTCACATGCAAAGAGAAGGGGACACAGTCTGCTTAAAAGTGAATGTCCTCCACTTGCCCATAAGCAGGCCTGTTGTGAGAATAATCCGCTGAATGTTTAATGAACGCAACTCGAACACAACAGTCTTCCAGTATTGCGTGGCTATTAGTGCACTGTAACATGCCCGAGCTGAGCAGCTCTGTTGCGTCAGAATGAGCTTATATACTTTTTCTTGAGGAGTGGCAGTGCCAATAGATGACATGCCTGACACAGTCCAGTGGCTTGAGATCATCCTGTCAACACAGGCCTCAAGCAGCCTCAAGGGTCACAGCCCAAATCTAACTTCTGTTCTTCCACACTAACTGTCCTCGCTCATTTATCAGCTCTGTTTGAAAAGTCTAAGCAAAATGAAACCACTGATGAGCTGTGCTTTCCAACCCTAACACACACACAGATACAGTCACACCATGGAAATAAAACAGAATGAGGAAGCATTTTTCTTTTGATTCATCTGGGACATGTTTTCTGTATTATAATTTTTCATGTGTACAAACCAGTGACAGTATAAAGAATGGACAGAGCATGAGTAACATCACCCAAAGGTTTCCGAGGCACCGTTTTAAAGCCAAAAATATGCAGTGCTGGCCTTGCCTCCCGGTTAATCTAAAAGTCGGCAAAGACGTGGATCATCGGCAGACCTGAGGTGGGCTGAATAATGATTGGGTGCTTGAACAAGCCATCTGTAATGGCACCCATCTATCAATCAAAGCGGCCAGGATGATAATTCTACATAACTTTAAGCTTTAATATCATTTTACCAGTTGAGTTAAAGAAATTCACCCTCAGTACAGTTGTCATGAACAATGAAATTAGCTATAGAGACCAAAACTGTTTTTTGTACCAGGCTGTAAACATGTTTATTTCTGCTGTGAAGTTAGACATTTTTAACATGGGGGCTTATGGAGGTTGAAATGTTCTGTAGCCAGCCTCAAGTGGCCGCTCGAGGAATTACATTTTTTGCATTGGTAATTCCCAGCCACGGAGGTTGCTGCTTGGTTCAAACCAACCCTGTCGTCATTGTTGATATTGCAAAATTCTGGATTTCATACAATGGCGTGTCAGGTTGAACATGGACAGGATTCACAGATCGGATGAATCACTTCTCGACAAGATTAAGATAAGATGGTAAAAATAGACAAACACAACAGACATTTTTACATGTTACTGGCGTAGATAATAAAATGAATGATGGCCGAATCCCATTCAGCTGCCTCAGTGTCAGAGTCCTGGTATTGTTGCTTGCTCACTGTCACACTGTCATGACTTACTGGAACACTTGACTACAACAGATCCATCATTAATGACACCTGTGCTTTTCCTTCTATGACAAATAAGTTGCAGCTCTACATCTGTGTAGTGTTGTGATGTGAGAAATCTAACAATATAGGTAGCACCGTTTTTGATTTGATTTGGTATCCATAGTGACGCTGCAGTTAACAGCAAATATGAATCAAGCTTTAAGGTTTGTGGTAAATGACACCATATGCAAGTGCATCAGGGAACGCCAGACCACCAGAGTAAAACCAGAAACAGCATCCACTATGAGTGGTTAAATAAAACTTTCATGATGGGATACGTTACACTTTGACAGGACGAGACCTAGATGACTCTTAAAGTCCATGTAAAGTAAGAAAAAATTTGGTTCTAAGTTTGTCAGACTAAAGAAGTAAGTGTTATTAACCACCCAGCCAAATTTGAATGATAAATATCGACAAGTTTATGGAATTAGGTGTCAAAATCGGGTAAAAATGAGCAGTATTCTCAGCTCCAGGACTGTGGGGGCATATCCAATGAATGTGCTGAAGTCAAGCAGCAATTTTGAAGCAGCAGAAACGTGTCAGATGAGTTCAGAAAATGACATGACTAACTTTGAAACACTCTGAGCGAGCTGAATTCATCTCTATCTCTCTGCTAGGGGTGCAGGGGTATGCTCAGGGTGGCCTCAGCGTGTCATCGAGCCACCCTTTAACACCGCCCACAAAATCCTGGACTAAAAACTGGTGAAAAACAGTTTTAACCTCTAACTCCACATTTTAATTATATATTGTTCAAAGTCTTTTCACGTGTTTTCAGCACCTATTTTCCAACATATTTAATGTATTCTGAAAGAAATTCAGAATTCCCTTTATACGGACTTTAATTAGATTTGTAAAATGGCAAGATGGCAGCATTAAAATAAAACAGAGGGGGTGTCCCAGCATGCTTTTCTGGATATTATGATCCAGAATCCTCTTTGCAGTGCACGACATGTCACTTTGACTGACGACAGCACAGTGTAGTCTAAGTACTCTAAGTACTTTTGTATAATTACTACATTTATATAATGTTGCTGCACAAAGCTAAGTGGATAAATGAGTGTAAATGTCAACTTATATTTGAAGGAAAATTACTCCAGCCTAGTGATTGGACCTTGTATGAGTCACATGCGAGTAATCAAGTAAACTTGCGCTGTAACTTGTTAAAGGCTAACTTTAACTCAGTATGTAACTAACCATGTAGTTTACTGAAGTGACTTCTCATACTCTTCTGGACAACTTTGACAACATTAACATACTTAAACATTGATAAGGTGGAGGACTAAGAAGCAAAACATCTTCACGTGACCTCTTCTAAGAAAGAGAAGGAGGAAGGAGGGCCAGGTTGTAAACAGATGGAGAAAAGAGAGGGAAGCTGGACAGCAGAGGAGCGTTGGTATATCTGGATGCACTAGTAAAAAATCAAGTTTTATTTTTGTAGTTTAATTTAACAATTAATGTATTTGTGTTCACTTCAGTAAATACTGTCTATTCAACTAACCTATCTACTCCTGTGTGCTTACTGTATTATTGCTCATTCTGTCTAAATATTGTATATATTAAGTGAGATAAGTGATGACAGGGGTAGCTTGCCCCCCCACTGGACTTGAAATGGTCTTTCAGTATCCACACTTTTTCCTTGTTTTGTAGTACTCTCATTGAGAACAATGAGGCAAGCACCCAGAACTGTTTGCTACCGGTGGGCCTAAAACAGTGTAAGTGTTGACATGACTTTAACATTGGAGGTGAAATAAACAAGGTGCACAATACACACATTATGACTCATCAGATTAGATGTTTTATGCATAACGCACTTGCACATGTAGCGGTAGCTTGGGAAAATGACAAAGACAGAATATAAAATAAACAACATCTTAAAGTCCCCATGTAGTTAAAGTGATGTTTATCGCATATGTTTGTTGTCAATGACTCATCCTGCACTCAGGGGCGTATACTAATTTGACATCCAATGAAAAGCTTTCTCTCTTCTGACACCACCAGAGTGGAGTGCTTCCTGTTTGACTCAGTCTATGAGTGATTCTGAAGACTATGACCGGGCCTCAAACTTTAAAACTTTCTAACTTTATTCAGTGATTTTGGTAAAACTGGGTCAGATTTATACAGAATATATTTGCTGTTTTTCTCTCAGCTGGATAGCTTTAACCCAATGACTTGCTCAAGTAGCTAGCAGCTAATTAACTGCTGCTAAATATATTTGCTGTTTGCAGGCAAAAGAACTGGACTCAGTAGCTGGACCAGACCGGGTTTGAGTACAGCCTCTGAGACCAACAGGGAATAACATTACACTACAGAGGGGATTTGTGGACTTTTCTGTTGCAAAGATTGCTGTGTTGCTGTGTAGCTGGAGGAGCCAAACCCAGCAAGAAAGCTACCTCAGTGAGCTACTGTATTCCCTGCCAGACAGGCCAGACAGGAGTACAAAGGGAGTCATCACAGACTTCTTTGATTGGTGCAATCTCACCCACCTTCACATCAATGCCAGCAAGACAAAGAAGGTGGTGATTAGGGCTGTCAAAATTGCTCCAAAATGACGTTCGAATATTCGCTCTAAAAAAAATACATAGGTTCGAACCATTCGAATATCTATATTTGCGCATTATGTCAATAACAGGAGGACAAACATGTCTTTGAAAACATACCTACACATTACAAAACAAGTAAATGAACTAATGGCCTATACCGTAAAACTTTTAAGACCGTAGACCTCTCTCTCACGCGCTTTTGGAGTCCAAACCACTCTCTCTGCTGCTGAGTTGGGCTCTGAACTTTCTGCCATTTCGTTTTTCTCTCTGCCATCTGCATCTGCCATGGTTTTTGTCGCGTCTCACTTTCAGCAGTGAGTGACGCTGTGACCTGTCCCTGACCCGTCATGCAGTGCGCCCACTCGCAAAGCAGCCGCTGATGTGTTTTTTTTCCCCAGTCGAATATCAATTTTCACAATGGAATCTCCGGGTTTTTTTTTAATATTCAAATATATATTCGAATTTAGAATATTCGTTGACAGCCCTAATGGTGTTTGACTTCAGGAGGAAGACGCCTCAGACTACACTGGTCAACATTCAGGGACTGGATATCAAAGTGGTTAGATTGTACAAATACCTGAGTGTTCATCTCAACAACAAACTGGACTGGTTGGACAACACAGACGTCTTGTACAAAAAAGGTCAAGGTCGTCTCCACTTACTGAGGAGCTTGAGGTCCTTTGGAGTGTGCAGGACTCTGTTAAAAACTTTCTATGACAAACTGGTCAAAGAGGGCCAGCTCTGTCTGAGATGAGCTGCTGTGACAAGTAAATTTCTCCAGTGTGGAATCATTAGAGTCTATTCTATCCTATTCTATTCATGTTTGCAGTTCTGGGCCATCAGGCATCATTTCCTGCTTCAACATTATTTACTGCTACAACATCAACATGGCAAATTTCTCCATTGTCTAGGTAGAGGTTGTAAAGCATGATGCAGCAGGTGCAAAAGTGTGACTTACTTCTAGGGACTTGAAGAAGATGCAACACCCTCTTAATCATTTTAATAGAGCACTCTGTAAAAGCTTGTTGTTGGACCCGGCCTTCACAGCATTCAGGAGTGGTGCACAATAGGGCTTCATCAGACAGATAGAGGCAGGAGTAACCACCATCACACAGAATGCACCCTCCCTCTAGTAGAAAGAGCTGCTGCTGGGCATAGACAGGGCTGTTTTTTCAGTACACGAGCATGAAAGACAGAACCACTGCACTCATTTATGAACTTTCAGGATTTTCTCAGATGGCCTGAAGTGGGTTTGATGTGAATAACTTCCTATTAAAATAACAGCTAGCATCCTCTGCAGGGGTCTCAATCCGGACGTTGTACCCGTCAATGGTTCAGACGAAATGCTGGAAGGCCAGCTAACCAGTCAAAACCAGACCCCATGCCCTTGATTGAAGTTTAATGTAAAGCTGTTTCACATGCAGCCAGAAGCTGCATATCTGCATGAAAATGATATTCAATAAAAAAGAATCTGCCAGTAATAGACAGCTATATATGAAAGAAGACAACAAACTGCCATGGATGTATGAGTAAGAGGGTCAAGCTACAAGGTGCTAAATCAGCTGTAATCACCTACAGTAAGAAAGGAGAATGAGAAGGAGGAGAAGAAGGAAGCATCCCAGGACCATCAGTGGCCTAAGCAGAAGTCCTTTACTCTTGAGGTCTCACAACAAGGACACTTTTCTGAGCATAAAAAGCAGCTTAGCCTCATTGTTTAACATCTGCAGACTCAGCTGCACATGTGAGCAGAACAGGCAGATATTACTGTGAGCCAGAGATGAAATGAGGAGGCAGTGAGTGGCTTGAGGGAAGAGCTCGAGGGAAGCTCTGAGAAGAATCCTTGGATCTCATCAGCCTTCCTCGCACGAAGAGGTGACAAAATCACCTGCAAAAGGATGAGACAGAGTATATGAGGAGATGATAGAAGATAGAGAGAGTACTGCTCCTGGAGTCTGATACAGATGATTGCTTTCTGGACTTGTAAAAGTTTGATGCAGCAATACATCGGAGTGGGAATAGACTAAGACAGAATAAGACAGTTGAGACATGAGTCATGTTCCACTCTCTCCTACATTCTTTTTGCTTTGAAGGATAATTCTGATTTATTACAACTTTGGTCTTATTTTTGGCAAACATTTCTGTCACTAAAATATGGAAATGCAGTGACACTGTTTCAACAAAACATGATGGGGCAAGAAACACAAGAAATGAGATGATCAGACAGGTTGGAAACAGTTCGTTCAGATCCCTTTTTTAGGAGTAAAACTGAAACGGATCGCGGCGGTGGGGTTTGAAACATTGACTAGAATGCAACACGGCACATCTGCGCCCGGTAGTGTTGGGGCATGTGAGCACAATATATCAACCAGGAAAGTAGTGACAAAAGATGGCAGCCTATTGGGTGGATTCAATATGTTCAAGGGCATATTATTGCAAACTATTAGCATTTATATGATTAGACCATTTTCTGCCATTTCTCTGGTGGCATCATGTGCAGATGAGGATGGACAATATGATCACAGTGGCCTACATCAACTGCATTCCAACAGTTGCAGCCTCTTTAGATATTGTGGAGCATTCTCAGGTCATCGGTCTGGTTTACACCAGCTCAGGCCTTCAGATTCTCGCTGGGTGGTAGGCACATTCAGCTGGGCCTCATCCACTGCGTGAAGGGGGCTAGTGGTCAGTCATTGAGATAAGCTTGTCTGCATTAGCATGATTTAATATTAATTAATGTCTTAAATCTACCATACTTCACTACAACAGAGCTGGAAAGATAAAGCAGTTAATTCCAGATAACCATGTGTCTTTCATGTAGGCTGTCAATAAGTTAGTGTATGAACGGTAAAATAATCAGATTGTGATAAGACATTTTCAGGGAAATCAATGTAAATATTTTAGGCATAGGCACCGTTCTTCAGCCATCAAACAGGAAAAAACAAAACAGCTGAAAAGAATAGATCTTATTCATGAAGGAAAGGAAGAATATTTGATTTCTCCTTATCATTGCATGTTTGGATGGTAGGCTGCAGGGATTAAATTGTGTTTTTCACACTCACACAAATGTGACAAACTAATCACACTTGGCCGTTCTAATATCTGATCCCTTCACCGCTGGGAGGAGAAGAAAAGATGTTTTTGAGCTTTCAGATAAGCTAAGCTCTTGTCTGAATCAGAATGGAGGATAATCAAAAGATGCAGGTGTACTGTATGCACAGAGAATGTGGAGCATGGAGAAAATGAAGATTGAAAACACAAGATACATAACTATAGTGTAAAGACACAGCTTGACTCATAATGTATATTTTAATGTTCATGTTGTTTTTTTTCAGACATTAATAGGGGACATGGTTAATCTAGCACACCATAAAGATTAGAAGAGGAAGAAAGCTTGACGCTTATACATGTGTACATGAAAATGACCAACACCTGACTCCAACTCTGTACTCACAGGCATGGTTTGGGTCTTTTGAAGTGTGAAGGGTTCTATAAGGTCCTTAGCTCTGGTCAGTGTGTTGCCGTCAGTGTGCCCCTAGTTTGGAGAAGCAGACTCTGCACTGCTGTGGACAGGGTCAGCAGAAAATGCATTTTAGCCACGTCAGAAAAAACTGTATCAATTGAAGTGTATGCTATATTAAGAATATTTTCACCACTTTACCTCCTTGTTAGAGGGATATTTACTTTGGCACTAACTGGTAGAACATACTCTGCAGATCAGCTGTCAGAAAGTTGCAGAACAGACTGAAACGTCACTAAAGGTTTCAAAGGTGGTGCATGCTTGTGTTTTTCTGTACTGCAGTAACTCTGATCGAAACAGCTGATCTGCAGCATAATACAGTATGTAGAAAAAGGCCTTTTTTAGGTAACTAAAATATATTTATCTGCGGCTGCTGTTCAGTGGTGCATAGCTCTGCTTCTATGCTGGTCCTCCAAAGTGGGTATGTTGGCTCTACTGTAGGTAACAAACTGATTAATCATACAACCACACTTCAAAATACCAACCTATCCCTGAGGTTGATATCCATCTGAACATCTCAGCACCGAAAAAAAACAAGTACGCATATTTCACTATTCTTTTGATTTACTGTAGAAGATAGTACTATAGTAAACACATTGCATTCAATGACAGTAGAAGGGATGGACAGCATGTGGGGAAGACTCGACTTTCCAGTCCATCTATGTTCCAACCGTCATCTGTGGTCATTAGCTTTGAATAGTGAACAAAAGCATGAGATTGCGGATACAAGTGGACTGGAATGAGCTTTCTCCGCCGGGTGGCCGGGCTCAGCCTTAGAGATAGTGTAAGAAGCTCAGACACCTGAGGGGTGCTCAAGTAGAGCGGCTGCTCCTTCACGTCGAATGGTGCCAGCTGAAGTGGTTGGGGCATGATTAGGATGCCCCCTGGGCACCTCCCTTTGGAGGTGTTCCGGACATGTTCAACTTGGAGGAGATCATGGAGCAGAGCCAGAACCTGCTGGAGGGACTATATTGCCTATTCATGGGAACACCTCGGAATCCCCCAGGAGGAGCTGGAATGTGTTGCTGGGGAGAAGGACATCTGGAGTGCCCTGTTAAACCTGTTGCCACCCGACCTGACCCCGGATAAGCGGAAGAAGATGATGGATGGATGACACTTCTGCACTGGCCACGGAGGTGCCACTTGATTGCGTCTAGTGTGTCTCTCTTTGTGCTCACTTGTTATATGTATATATAACCCTGCTACTGTAAGTGGAAAATACTATTATACTATTATATCAAACGATAGGTTTTTATCATCTGAAATCATCACTAAATCTAGAAAGAGTATGTCTTCTCTTTGGTGTTCTTTACTTGAGTCTTCTTGAAATTCTTCACTTACCTTTTGTGAGTCTTTTTGAAAACTTTTTACATGAAAGGGTAATTCATAAGAGTTTTTTTTTACTGCAGTCATTAATTATGTCATTAATCAGACTGTTCCATTGTAAGCCTTTACCGGTCTTTCTCAGGTATTTCTAGTAGCATGGAGAATATTCTTTATTCTACTTTAATTTGACCTGTCCGCTGCACAGTGTAAAGCTTCAAAACGTAGTCCTTGCACACACAGTGTCCTCTCTCTGAAATCCTTCTTCTTTTATCATTCCCGTTTTAAAGCAGTAGTAGTTTCTGTGTGAGAGTATTTAAAGCCTGTCTGCAGTTCAGGGATCAAAAGCTTTTCAATTCTTAAAAGAAACCGAGATTCAAAGAGAAACCCACTGTTGTGAGTCATTCCTCTGAATTATAAAGCTTTGAGAATTTAAACTGGAAAAACGAGTCTCACTTCTCTGCTTAAAATAGCAAATATTCTATCTATATGTCATCAAGCACAATGATTCTAGCTGAGAGAAAAGCAGATCGTTTGAACTGATCAGCAGGAAACATCTCATTCATATGGAAACAATGATACTACTGTGTCTGCATCATTTCATTCAAAGCATCATAGTTTATTCAGAAGAAGGCTGAAAGTGTAAATCCCCACTTGTGATGCCTTAAAGCTGCAAAGTTCATGACACACAACAAAAGTGTGTCCTGAGGGCAGCATCCTTCAGACAGACTTAATTCTACACTCAGGACTTTGAATGAATTTAAATTAAATTTGAAAGTTATTGTTTTGTTTCATCTGTTTCATAGATAGATAAAGTGCTGCTTTATCAGGAGGTCATGTAGTGGATGTGGGCTATTGTCTATGATGCTGAGAAGTTTATGGAGCATCCTTCTCTCTACAACTAGCTCCAGAGCAGTCCTCACCATCTTTCTCAACCAGTTTGTTTAGCTTTTTTCGTGTCGCTGCTGTGATGCTGCTGCCCCAACAGATGGCTACAAAGAACAATACACCTGCAGCAACCTACTGATTGAACATCTGTAACATCTTGCTGCACACGTTAAAGGACCTGAGCCTTCCTCAAGAAGTAGAGTCTCATGGTTTGGGTTGGTAGGTTGACGTGCCATGTTCATTGATCCTCTACTTCCTCAAGAAGTAGAGTCTCATGGTTTGGGTTGGTAGGTTGACGTGCCATGTTTATTGATCCTCCCATCCGGCCTGACCTCCTTCTGGTTGTACTGCGCAGCACTCAGGATAAATGTGTATAACTGTATAAATGTAAAGCGGGGTATTGTTGAGAGCAAACATTGCATGAGTAAGAAGACTGTCAGCACTTAAAATGAGCCTCCTGAACAGCATCCTGGGAGCTGATGATAGGGCAATTTCGCTGACATTTCCAAAGACCTTTACCAGGCAATAATCCACATACTTACCATTGTAGAGATATCTGAAAAATAAAACCCTGCTGACATGAACATGAGCTCTTGCTGTGCGTGCCGCAGCAGCGCTCCTCATTTATGGACACAAATGATGTCTTATGATCTCAACAGGCTTCTCTTTGTGCTGCAGAGAAGGACGATCATTCTAGTAAACTTGTGCCCAGTGTTTTTAAATGATTCCTCTGCTGCGATCCTGCAATCTTTAAGGAGAGGGTTTATAGGAGCTGGCTTTTGCTTTTTCTAGTTTCCTTTTCTATGATACAGGTATAGCTCTACAGTACTGGAAAAAATAAAGATATCTAAATCAATAAAAAAAATAATATGATAACCATATAAAAGGTTTCAACAAGTTACTTTTAATCATTTCCAAGACATTTTTAAGGCCACTTTGAACGCTATCCTGGCAACAAAAAGTATGAATCGTGTTTATTTGATTGATGTTTAGCTACCGTGTGTAACATTAACGTGTAATGGACATTATTGTTAGCTCAGTGTGGGTCACGCTGGGGTTGGACTTTGGTGGTGCTACAGAACAATACTGGTAATAAGTGTTTGATTTTTACAACAGCTTTATGTTTTTCTGACTTCATATGCAACTCTAATGCCTTCATACCCAAAGTTCCGAATTTCAGGCTTCAAACTAAATGTGCTGCTCTCAGAAATGGGCACGCTCGTACATATGGTCTTGTTCTAAGCTTAGACAATGATGGTTGGAAGTTGAGAATATTCTTGAAAAAGTGCTGTCGTGGGACATTTCTTTAACATCTGTGATCATAATGCTGGGGGACTTGACCGATCTGAGGCTCCCCTCTCAAAGGATAAAAGGTTTTGTGAGCTTAGCCATTACAGCTGACAAAAGATGTATCACAACTAAGTGGAATCATGAAGATCCTTCCAATATCACTCGATAGATTAATGAAGTTAATTCATGCGCTCCGTAGATAAAATAACCTACACCATTAGGGGCAGCCTACAGCTCTTTCATAAGACTTGGGACCCATGGATGACCTATATGGAATCGGATCGCTGTAATATTTAACTATTTACTTTCTCAATTTCATTTTATCCCTATGTCTTTACCTTATGTGTGTATGGGGGTAGGAAGTAGGAAGTGGCTCTGCAAGTTGCATTAATGGTTACTGGTTTCACATTGGAGTCATTCTGAGGTCAATTCACATTTTTACTAAAAACACATTTAAGACTAAGACTGAAGTTAATGCATCCTCAACAAAGTAACATTGCCTTCATAATCCAACCCATTTTTAAGACGTGCCAAAATTGTCTTTAAGAGATTTCAAAGGTCTGGTGTGTCAGATTGAGGGGCTCTATATGCAGAATATGGGAGAAATTTAATATAATATTCATAATTGTTTACATTAGTGTATAACCAGCTGAAAATAAGGAGCATTGTACTTTTGTGACCTTAGAATGAACCTTTTATATTTACAGATGTTGAGGGTCCACTTCCATGGAGTCCACCATGTTAAACCATCATGTTTCTACAGTAGCCCAGAACAGACAAACTGAATACTGGCTCTAGATAGGGTCTTTTCGCATTTTGCAGCCCGACTAGTTTCTCCTTCATGCTAGGATGGAGAAAGTGAGGTGAGTTGTTACAACAACTACACTGCTACATACCAATAAATCCTACACACTGGATATTGAAGGCTGAAAATTCAGATGACTGGACTTTAGACTAGTCCTGTGATGAACTGGCAACTTGTCCAGGGTGTATCCTGCGTCTTGCCCAGCTGGGATTGGCTCCAGCCCACCGCTAAAAACATTTTAGATCTTTTAAGGGTCCATAGAAACCCTGGATTTATCAGTCATTACATACCCATCATTGTTACCAGTACTGTACTGAATGGGACATTTAACAGTGTAAAAATAAACTCGTCAGTACTCTCTGGTGATCAACAAGAAACGGAGGTGCTGCTTCTCAAACACATTTTTGGCATTTCTTCACTCTACTTTCCAGACACTTTTAAAAATGAAAAACAGGTACCTTATCAACACCAAGCAGCATACTGTAGAACCAGAAGATTATCACAAGTTCACCTGTGATGTAAATGAACGAGGCTTTGGTGGTGCGCTGTGTTTTTCATATATGAAAGGTGTACATATTTTTGAGCAGGTGTTTGTAAATTGAATCCACTCAGTCTGTCAATTGAAACTGACATCTGAAAATAGCTAAATGGATTATCTGTGTAATATCTTAGAAAAAAAGAGACTGTCGTGAGAGGTTTAAGCTACGCTCACATTTCTAAATAAATTATTTTGATTTCTATTATCAGCGGATCACACAAGAAAGTGAACAAACAAGAAGCAAGCTTTCAGACCATCACATTCTTGTCAGAATCAGATTAGATTTATGGAGGGTCAAAGACAAGCTGGTTCTCATACAGAAGTCTCTGTGCTGACTGTGAAATCAAATGTGAATCCTCCCTCCACTCAGTGTGTGACAGAGTTTGTGGTGTGTTGGCGGAATGCTAATCCTCTTGGGTCATGTGGCACTGAGCCCCCAGAGGCGATTACTGCTTCACTTTACAGTGTAACCTGCTTCTGTCAGAATATTTATATCATCTTTGGCTTTATTTAATAATGGCAGTTAACTTCCTCTCACCAGTGTATTCCAGGGACTTGCTGGTGTGTGTTAGTTACATAGTGCTGACCATTTCATGTTATCAGATACATTTTCAACTTGTCAGACATAATTAATTCTAATTAATTAATTATTTATATAATAATATAATTATAATTTTAGCAATGAAATGAGCTTATTGCTTGTCATGATGAACCCTCAGTTCTTACAGAGCTTTATAGCGTCTTTCAGCCCGTTGTTTTGGTTTACTTTAATGTTTTGGTTCAGTCTCAGAACTGATAAACCCACTGTGGACGCAAGTGGCAACCTCCATGGCTGGAAAATGATGACGCCAATGAGTGACGTCACTCATGCTCTGTCCATTCTTTATACTGTCAGTGTAGACCACATGATCAACATCAAACAGACAGGCACAGTTAGAGAACAGCTGTTTATTCCCGCAAATGTAATAAATGCTAAAATGCTCATTTCTGGTACTAGTATGCATTTTGGCAGTACTAGTATGGCATTTGGTATTAGGAGGAGTTTGGGCCTTACTGGTAAGGCAAAAAGCCCTTGTAACGTTGTTGTCCTTGTAAAATTTGGAGGTGGATCCAGTTGCACACACATAAACAGACGGGAAGGTACAGTTCTTGATGTATTTTAATTTGCATCGCAGACTAAGTTGCAGTCAGGAATCACCAGCAGAGAGTCAAACAGGCAAAATTTCCCAAGCCGCTCAACAGGAACGCAGCAGTACACAGAACTGTATTTGGAAAACCAAAGCCAATCACAGCCAGAAACCTCAGACCAGAGTCTCGTAGTCAGAAACAGGCAGAGTCGGCAACAGAAATTACAAATGGTGAACGCCGCGAGTCGTGTGTGTGATCAGCAAAGAACAATCTGGCAGTGAATGAGTGGAGATCTGGGGTTTAATTAGTGGGTGAGTCAATTGAAATCAGGTGTGTGTGCAGATAATCAGGTGTGTGTGTGCTGATTGCAGTGGAGCATATTGGGGTGGGGGCATTGATAGAGTCAATGAATGAAATGAACTGGTAAGTGCAGATTGGGACAACGCCACTAGTACTACTAGTGAATATCTACTAGAAGTACTAGTAAGACCTAAATTGCTAGAGCAACTAGTAGTAGCATTTAGAGCAACTACTAGTTGCTCTAAATGCTAATCAGGACATGGGCAAAGTGGCATTGATGCTTCCTATTGGCACTCCAGTTCAAAATTTAAAAAAAAGTCAACCAATGAAGACTTGGGATTTTCTCATTATCCCGCCTTCTTCATTTGCATCTTGCATTTACATGCTAGTATGACTAGTAAGACTAAAAATATCCACTAGCCCACTTGTGATTTGGCAGTAGTATTATACAGTGATAGCTTTTCTTGTTTTTTTGCTCTGTGCTCTAAAGAAATCAAAGTACTGTATTTGACCATTTGTTGCCATATTTTGGATGTGATACAGATCCAGTTCTTTTTATATATATATACAAGATGGGTTGTGTCAGCACTCTGCATAAAAGTAGTCTAGTGTTGAAGCACACTTCTCTGCCTCACAGTGGAATCATCATGTTGAGAGTTTAAATATGAAATTGGCCTCATCTGCCTTTCTAAAATGGGTGGCCACCAAATTTGCACTCACTTCACTGTTTTGCATACATGCAGCACAGAGAAAAACAGTAGCATTTTGGCTGTTATGTACAGTAGATATCTTGTTCTAAACACCACATAGCGGTCAGAAAAATGGCTGCAGCCCCTCTGTCACCCACCCTCTCATTGTATGCACCTGTGATCGATGTGGTTTGGATGTTTCACTGAGACTATTTATTGTTCTTTGTGTGTAAGATTACTGTAAGGCAAGACTGATGAAGCCTGTGGTGAAATGCTTTGTTCGCACACTTGCACTTGTGAAACAAATGAGTTTATGAAGAGGGCACAAAAGCCTTTCTGTGTACAACTACTTACCTGTATTTTTGCAGTAGTATCTGTGCCTTGGAGTGCAGTGAATTCACAGGGCTCTTTCATAGCCGGAGGGTGCCAGTGTAGATGACAACAGCAGCTAAACCACCATTATCAGCTGTTGTCAGAGGTGCAACCATGTTAGCATTTGCATACATTAGACTAAGTCAGCAGGGCTGTTTGCTCACTGATAATGAAGCCAGCAGTGACTCTGGACACCTGTTAGTGTCAACCTAAAACAGCTCACCTATCTGACAGTTCAGCACCACATTTCAAATGGAAATCTGCCTCTGATGCCAGGCCAAATATTGCCACAGTGATTATTTACAAATGCAAAATCTTTGTGTGCGTGTGTGTGTGTGTGTGTGGGTGGGTGTGTGTGCAGTACATACACCACCACAGATATACAATATCTAAGAGAACACTGTATTTCAAATCCAAAACCAGATTGTGGACATCAAGTTCTCCAAATTGCCCATCAGACAACATCATCTCTTGGTTTCATTAGGTTTAGGTCCAAACATGACCTGTTAAGGTTCACAGTAACATCAAGGTTTGGGTTGAATTAGAGGACCTTCACCATCATGGCTACAATAATAAACTCAACATTAAGGTTAGAGAGCAACAGTGGTCTTTGATAACAGAACCGAATGATGACTGTGGGCTGGAAACAGGAAATGAATAGTGACTCTTATGTCCACACCAACCAACCACCCCTATATGTGGTCCTCCTTACTTTTGCTCTACAATAAAATCACATGACCTCCTTCATCATAACTCATGCCATTTATATGTAAACCATAGCCTTTATAAATAAAACAACGACTTGGAGTTGGGCATTTTAACATGGAGGCTTATACTCGTTTTGTTACTTCAGATTAACTTCACATCCACAGACGTTGCTGCTTGATGTAAAAAGATGTTGGCTGAGGCATTTGCTGAAACAACTGATGATGTTGGGGGGTAGTCTCTTTGCAGATGTAGATGTTCTGCTTCCACATTACTGTACATTTCTCCTGATAAGTAAAGAGTGATTAGATGTGGCAATAGAGGCACAACTAATCAAGCTGATCGATGCTGATACTTGGCAATGGGTTGAGAGGTGTATACCTACAGACAGGGGCGCCGTATAGGGGGGAAAAGTTAGGACAATTCCAAGGGCCCACGATTGACAGGGGCCCCAAAAAATAGGCCCCCAAAAATAGGTAATAGGTGTAGGGGCCCAATTTGATTTTTTTGTCATGGGGCCCAAAATTCCTGGCGGCGCCCCTGCCTACAGAAAGTTAGCACCCGCTCTGCACTTTACTTTGAACCAAAGTAGTAAAGTTGAGAGCCAGGACAATAAAACACTCGGTCTGTCTCAGCACTGTCATCACCGGTCGTGTTTCCAGCAGACAGCTGTAGTTTTTTTCTGGCATTACAGAAACTTTCAAATGATTC
Source organism: Miichthys miiuy (assembly GCA_036365135.1). Lineage (NCBI taxonomy): Eukaryota > Metazoa > Chordata > Actinopteri > Sciaenidae > Miichthys > Miichthys miiuy. Next base: position 23,947,526 of record CM071609.1, read on the forward strand.
TGCTCCCATAAAATGAGACAGAAATTATAAAGAGTGGTGCAGTCTGTGTGTTCCATCCATCCATCCATCCATCCATCCATCCATCCATTCATTATCGGTAACTGCTTATCCTCATCAGGGTCATGCTGGAGCTGGAGCCTATCCCAGCTGACTTGGACAAGTTGGGCACATTGAGACTGTTACGTGTATAGATTTGTGTGTGTGTGTCTCTCTCTCCTTCCTCCCTTTGTCCTTCAGGTGAAAAGGGGAGGATTGGCTGCCACCTGTGGGCTCCAGAAGAGCTGGGGATTGGCTCACCCTCCAGTCAGTCAGCCAATCAGAGACGGAGGACACCTTTTAAAAGCCTCTCTCTTGTGTTGCTCTGGCTCTGTCTTTGCTCTCTGACTTGCTGTTGCTCTATGAAGGTTTGTGGTGGGGGATAGAACTGAGGTAAGACTGGGGTACCCTATATATTCGTGCACTTAGAAAGTAATTGTTATCATACTAGGTTATGGGTTGTTGCCTCTGGTGTATTTTTATTCTTTTCAGATATTTTTGTAGATAAGATACTGTAGATCTCACAGAGAAAGGCTGAGCTAGGCCCTATTTTTTTGTACTTTGGTTATTTTGTTTGGCACAACCCCCACAGTAATAAAAATAATTCCCCCTGGGATTATTAAAGTATTTCTGATTCTGATATTTCTGATTCTGATTCCCCCCCACATTTTTCAAACCTACATTCGTTGTTTACCTTTTCCTTTAAATATGGTAAATAAATCTCTTTTTTTTTGACTGCCTCCTGTCTTCCCTGAGTTCTTTCTTTGTTGGTTGTCAGCGTTATTGTTTCTGCTTATAAAGGGAAACGTAACAATTGGGGGCTCGTCCGGGATCTATCTGTATTTCCTTCTGACAATCAATGGGAAATTACTCATGGTGTTTGGCATGTGATTGAAAATGAGTTTCAATTTGCAAGACTTTGTTGATGATCCCTTGTTTGAGAAGATTGATGTGTGTCGCAAGGATGATTTATTGTGTATTGCAGCACACTTTGACATTCCTGTTCACAAGTATGGACTCAATTAACAGATCCTAGAAAAGTTGGTTGATTTAAATGTCCTTAGTCCAGCCCAGCCTGTGGCTGAGGTTTCAGCTAATGATGTCCTTTCTACTACAGTGGGTGTTTCATTTCAGAGCATCGAGGAGCCAGCTGCACCATTCACACCTCCTGCAGACCATGCTGGGAGATCTGCATCATTACATTACCTCGTTTTGACCCTTTCTCTCCTCCACACTCTCAGGGATCCAGTCTAAATTCCAAGCTCAAGATTCGCTTAAGTCGCCTTCAGCTGGAGGACCAAGAAAAAGAGTCGGTACGTAGGGCAGAGTATGATCTCCGCCTACAAGTACGAAAGCTAGAAATTGAAGCAGAGAAAGAAGTAAAACTAAAGCAACTTGAAGTTGGGGCTCTGAAAATCTCCAGTCACTCGTTGACCATGTCTGACAGGTCCACATCTTTTCAAATGGTATCCAGTAAACAAGGTTTTGATGTCAGTAAAAATATTTCTCTGGTGCCAGCATTTCGGGAGGACATGTGGCCTATCCTCCTCCAATGCAAGCTGATAGGTAAAGCACAAGAGGTAGTGTCCGCCTTGTCCTTAGAAGACAGTTTGCAATATGATGTATTAAAGGAGGCCATTTTGCATGCTTATGAGCTTGTGCCTGAGGCCTATAGGCAAAAATTTAGGAAACACTGCAAATCTAATGATCAGACTTTTGTTGAGTTTGCACGGGAGAAGAGCACCCTCTTTGATAAATGGTGTGCCGCCAGTGATGTCAAAAACAACTTTGAGTCACTTCGTCAGCTTGTTCTGTTAGAAGACTTTAAAGGCTCTTTGCCAGAGAAGGTGTTAATGTTCTTGAATGAACAGAAAGTGTCTTCATTATCAAAAGCTGCTGTCCTTGCAGATGAGTTTGTGCTAACCCATAAAAATGTGTTTGCATCCTCCTCTCGGTCTGACAGAACTTCTGTTTCACGTTCCGCCAGACCTGATTCTGGCCGGTTGGCCCCTGAAAAGGCCAAAGGTTCCTTGTCACCCACACAAGACAACCGTGAGTGCTTCTATTGTCACAAAAGAGGCCATGTTGTTGCTGACTGTCATTGAAACGGAAACAGCAATCACCCTCGGCTCCTCAGCAAAAACATGTGTTTGATTAAAATGTTTCCAACACTTGTTACTGAACAGTCTGAGGACATTAATGATAAACCTGACCCTTGTTTCCAACCTTTATTTCAAAAGGTTTTGTATAATTGACAGGTAATTCAAAAGACCATAAAGCGATCACCTTACTGAGAGATTCAGCTGGTTCGCAGTCAGTCATTAGGGATAGGGTCTTACCTTTCTCATCTATTACCTCCTGTCAGTCTAGTGTTAAAGTCTGGGGGGTCTGGATGGTTAATGGACTTGCTCCACTACACAGAATCCATCTTCAGTGTCCTCTACTTAGTGGTTGGTCTGACGTTGCAGTTCTCCCTGACTTGCCTGTTGCTGGTGTTGATTTCCTCCTTTGTAATGATATTGCTGGGGGAAAGGTGAGTCCAACTCCAGTGATAGTGGATGTCCCTTTTGCAACTGACACTGCTTGTGACAGTCAAGAATCTCCTGAGATTTTTCCAGCTTGTGTAGTCACCAGGGCTCAGACAAGGAGATATGGATCTGGCCTGTCTGACTCCTTCAGATTCTCCTCCTGTAAAGTCAAGCTCTCACATCGAGCAGGGTCCACAAACAACCTACACAGACACATGAGAACTGTGCATCCAGCAGTTCAGTTGGAAGAAAAAGGCAGGCTAGCATGCCTGCTTCTGCCAGTGCCACTACTCCACCTGTTGCTGCTGCTGCTACCCCCATGCATCAGGTACACAACAACAACAGAGCTCTATAAGCCAATTTATGTCAAAGGCAATAACCCCAGCAAGACAGAACAGAATTGATGAAGAATTGGCTAAAATGATAGCAAGTGATTTCCAATCCTTCTCATTTCTATCGCTTTGTGGTTCTTCAAGCAAGTTAGTGCAATCATTGGGTGGTTTCAGAGAGTTACAAGGGATTTTACAACTGTAAATGCAATTGGCTACAGCAATTTATTGAAACTGAAGTGATATGTGTGTTCAAATACAAATCACAAGTCAAAACAGCGCTAAATTTGGCTGAATTATAAAAGGTATAAGTGGTAAAATGAAGAGCCATTTGGGAGCCGAAAGAGCCGACTCTTCTTGGTGAGCTGAGCCAAATGATCCGGCTCACTAAAAAGAGAGGCAGTGGAGCTGCCGCCACAAGAGATGAGTTTATTGCAGCCCAACAGAGTAATAAAACACACAAAAAAACCTGTTTGTCTTCTGTTCTTAGTATTGAAGAGGCAAAGAGAAAGAAAGTGGCCTACCTCATGGACCATAGATTGCTGATTTGCCATTGGAGTGGTGTCTTGGATGGTGGAGACTGGAATGCAACCTATCAAATTGTGGTCCCAATGGCATATCAATCCCAGGTACTGTCTTTGGCTCATGACAATCCCTGGGCTGGACATCTAGGTGTCACGAAGACTTATGATAGAGAGTCCTTAGACATTTCTCCTGGCCAGGCCTCAAGTCTGATGTGGTGCGCCATTGCCGCTTGTGTCATGTGTGTCAGGTAACTGGCAAACCGAACAAAGTGGTTTCTCCTGCCCCACTCTGTCCCATACCCGTGATGGGAAAGCCATTTGAAAAAGTGATTGTTGACTGCGTGGGACCATTACCTAACACCAAATCTGGCAACCAGTTTCTTCTGACTATTGTGTGTTTCCACTAGGTTCCCAGAGGCTGTTCCACTACGGAAGATCACAGCTCCAGTTGTCAGTAAGGCACTTTGGAAATTTTTTTACATTTTTTTTTTTTTAGGTCTTCCTAAAGTGGTTCAGACCGATCAAGGTACCAGTTTCATGTCCCGAGTGTTTTACCAGGTACTGAAAACCTTAGGCATTAAGCACCTTGAAGTCCATTCTCAGGAAACACTGTTTTGAGTCTCAAAAGGACTGGGATGATGCTGCATCATTTGTTCTGTTTGCTGCTCGTGAAGCTGTACAGGAGTCACTCGGATTTAGTCCTGCCGAACTGGTGTTTGGACATGAGGTTCGTGGCCCCTTAAAACTTCTAAAGGAACAACTTCTCTTGCCAGAAGGGAAGAAAGTTCATAGCATCCCTGAGTATGTGATGAAACTGCTCATTGGCCAAGGAGTCTCTATCCTCCTCTCAGGTAAAAATGAAGCAACACTATGACCAGAAAGCCATGGCCCACTCGTTTCAACCTGGTGACAAGGTTTTGTTTTTCTCCTATCTCTGGTTCTACTCTATCTGCAAAATTTTCCGGTCCCTATGTTGTGGAGAAGAAAGTCAGTGACACTAACTTTATCATTCAAACTCCTGACCGCAGATGCAGAAACAGATTGTGCCATGTAAACATGATGAACCATGTGTCCTGGATGAGAAGTCGGACGGCAGTCCAAGGTTCTCTACTGACTTTCGTAAGGTGAACTCTGTGACTGTCCCTGATGCACATCCATTGCCACTTATTGAAGACTGTATTGATGAGATTGGTCCAGCAGTGTATATCAGCAAACTTGACATGCTAAAAGGCTACTGGCAGGTTAACACCGCGTGCCTCTGAGATCTCAGCTTTTGTCACACCAGACAATTTCCTTCAGTATACAGTAATGCCCTTTGGTCTCTGTAATGCGCCTGCTACCTTTCAGAGACTAGTAAACAAGGTTCTGGGTGATGCTCCACACTGTAAGGCATACTTGGATGACGTTGTATACTTGTTGACTGGAACTCTCACATGGCTACCTTAAGGGACGTTTTCAAACGTGTAGCTGATGCCTCACTAACTCTCAACCTTTCTAAATGTGCATTTGGAAGAGGTTCTATCTTGTATCTTGGTCAGCAGGTTGGTCAAGGCCAGGTGCGCCCTGTGGATGTGAAGATCACAGCAATTGCTGCATTTCCTGTGCCAACCACCAGGCGGGAATTGCGGGAGTTTCTTGGGATGGCTGGGTACTACCGCAGGTTCTGCAAAAATTATTCTACCGTGGCAGCCCCATTGACTGCGCTAACCAGTCCGTTGAAGCCATTTGCTTGATCTAGTGAGTGCCAACAGTCTTTTGAGGATCTCAAGTGCCTTCTCAGTTGTAACCCTGTTTTGTTTTCTCCAAACTTTTCCTTGCCCTTTAAGCTAGAAGTTGATGCCAGTGCTGTTGCAGCTGGGGCTGTACTCCTACAGGAGGATCTCCAGAGCATCGACCATCCTGTAGCCTACTTTTCAAGGAAGTTTGACAAACATCAACTGAGGTACTCCACGATTGAAAAAGAAACTTGTGCATTGTTGTATGCTTTGCAACATTTTGAAGTCTATCTCTCCTCCAGTGTTAAACCTATAAAGGTTTTCACTGATCACAACCCTTTAGTCTTCCTCTCCAGGATGTACAACAGTAACCATCGCCTAATGCGTTGGTCTTTGATTGTTCAGACCTACAACCTGGAGATTGCTCATAAAAAGGGGACTGAAAATGTACTCACCGATGCCTTGTCTCGTGCATTATAGGCAGGATTAGTTGACTGTCCAAACCTTTGGTTGGACTCGTATGGGTGGGAGTGTTACGTGTATAGATTTGTGTGTGTGTGTGTCTCTCTCTTCCTTCCTCCCTTTGTCCTTCAGGTGAAATAGGGAGGATTGGCTGCCACCTGTGGGCTCCAGAAGAGCTGGGGATTGGCTCACCCTCCAGTCAGTCAGCCAATCAGAGACAGAGGACACCTTTTAAAAGCCTCTCTCTTGTGTTGCTCTGGCTCTCTGTCTTTGCTCTCTGACTTGCTGTTGCTCTATGAAGGTTTGTGGTGGGGGATAGAACTGAGGTAAGACTGGGATACCCTATATATTTGTGCACTTAGAAAGTAATTGTTATCACACTAGGTTATGGGTTGTTGCCTCTGGTGTATTTTTATTCTTTTCAGATATTTTTGTAGATAAGATAGTCAGGCCTTTTGTTTGCTTTTTCTTTTCTCACAGAGAAAGGCTGAACTAGGCCCTTTTTTTTGTACTTTGGTTATTTTGTTTGGCACAACACAGTTCTCTCTTCCCCCCCACATTTTTCAAACCTACATTCGTTGTTTACCTTTTACTTTTTAAATATGGTAAATAAATCTTTTTTTGACTGCCTCCTGCCTTCCCTGAGTTCTTTCTATGTTGGTTGTCAGCATTATTGTTTCTGCTTATAAAGGGAAACGTAACAGAGACAAACAAACAACCAGTCACACTCACATTCACAGTTTGAGTTAGTTTTTCTCATTTGCTAAAACACAATTTCTGAAACCTTGCTCCATTTTCTGAAAACATTAAACACAAAAGCTCATCTTCAAGCACTATTTACAAAACCTCTGACTCCTCTTGCAAAATCAAACTTTCGCACTTTCAAAACAGATTTACCTGTGCTCAAAACCAAACACTGCTCTCAAATCATAAACAAAGCGATCAAAATGATATACACTATCAAGCAGTCAGTAAACAATACACCAAAAATAGAAAACACATTGTTCAAAACATAGTTCTCAGGGAGAAGTACATTTTTAATCTCAAAACAAATTTCATATTTTTCTGTCACTGGAAATGTATTTCCTGAATACTTTAATGTGAAAAAAGGGGGGGTTGCTGTGTTTTAAGGAGTAAATTAAGATGTAAGGAGGTTTAAGTTTTATTTTGGCCTTTTGAGAGCCTCAGTATGCTAAATGAAATGTGTATTTAAGGGAAAGTCAAGCTTGGGGATCTCTGGTCAACAACTCAATATCTTTGTATTGTTTATGTTATCAGGGGTACGTTAAAGGTATTCTAAGGGCATCTTGTTTCATGGTAACTCATGGTGAAATGAGTTTAAATATATATTCATAAATATAGAACATCATACAAAGAGCAAATGCTCACCTGAAACACAGGATAGAGTTTTCCCTCATGTGACCCACACTGTCCTCATTTCCTCCTGCAGCAGCTGAGACATCCATCAGTATTTGGTAGCTGTCAGTAAAAACATCAGCCTGGAAAAAAAAAGAAATCAATATGATGTCCTGTCTGAGTCTGTCAACTCATTCCAGGCTTGTTAGTGTACAGACATATGAGGGCTGGTGGTCTGCTTTTCAATTTCCTGCCCTCTCATGGAAACCCAGCCATCTGGCCTGCTGGTGGCCTCATTAACAGGTGGATGTCTGAACACATCGGTGTGAGCCATGCAATCACTGCAGGATACCACCACTCTGTTAGTGAAATTAAGGATGTAAATGCTCCCTGATCTAGATAACATGTTACTATCAGAATAAGCTGATTAGTACAAATAGAACTGAAGAATTCTGGCAGTACCAGATGTCAGTTTAGACCTAAAACACCAAACACAAAATAGCACTAATAAACTAACTGAATAAGCCATTAGCACACTAGCAGCTCCTGTGTTCTGCAGGGTAAAAAAGAAGAAGTCTGGCAAAGTGAATGATGTAAAGGCTGTTTCTGGATAAACAAAAAAGGTCTGTCTCTGTAGGTTCCTTTCTGTAATATTCTGAGATGTGATAAAGCAGTGAGAGATCAGGTGCGGTCTTTTAGTTAGCAAAGGTCTGACACATGGTGTTGGCAATGTGTTGGGCGCTGATGCTGAAGAGGTTTCTGTAATCAACAGAGAAAAAAGCACTTTTGTGGATGTACACTTATGTGTGCAATTGCCCAGAAGGATTTCTGCAGTGCAATTCATGACTCTCACTTAATATGGAGCATATTAAAGAATTGTTGCCCCCTTTTGTCACTTAGACACAAAAATATGATAAAATGTGTTGAAAAATAGAGCTTCCCTTCATGTTTTGTCATAATTGACACATTGACTCTGAGACAATTCTGTAATTCTGTTACTAGACCATGACCTTCAACACGCACTGGGACAGTTTGCAGCTGAGTGTGAAGCAGTGGAGGAGTCAGCACTTCCAAATGGTTCTCTGCTGGAAAAACGTTGGCTTGCTCCCTCTGGATTGGGAATGAGTTGCTGCCCCAAGCAAAGTTGAAACATCTTGGGATCTCATTCATGAGTGACAGAAAAATGGATCAAGAAATGGACCGGTGGATTGGAACACCGTCAGCAGTATGGCAGGTGTTGTACTGACTGTTGTGGGGAAGAGGGAGCCGAGTTGAAACTCTCAATTAACCAGTTGATCTGTATTCCAGCCCTCACCTATGGTCATGAGCTCAGGGTAGTGACCGAAATAATGAGATCACTGATATAAGCCACCAAAATGAGTTCCTCTGTAGGGTGGCCTGACTCACCTTAGAAATAGTGTGAAAGTAAAGCCGCGCTCCTTCATGTCGACAGTTGAGGTGGTTTAGGCATCTGATTAGGATGCCTCCTGGGCACTTTCTTTTGGAAGTTTTCTGTACAAGTCTAGCTTGGTGGAGACCCTGGGGCAGACCCAGAAGTCACTGAAGAGATTCCATATCCCATTTGGTCTGGGTGTACCTGAGGATGCCCAAGCAGGAGCTGGAAAATGTAACAGAATGCCCTGCTTAACCTGCTGCCACTACAACAGATAATCAGAAGACAACAGATGGATGGATGTACATTACTGTAAATGGCTCAGGAGGTAGAGGGGCCGTCATCAGTGTGTGAATGTGCTGTAAAGCGCTTTGAGTGGTCGGAAGACTAGAAAGGCGCTATATAAGAACAGTCCATTTACCATTTACTTCTGGGGTTGTGGCCAAGCGGCAACCTCCAGTGCTGGGAAATGAAGCCAACGCAGTGCTAAAAACTGTAATTACTTGAGCAGCCGTAGAAGTGAGTCAACCTCCATAAGCCCCTGTATTAAAATGTCCAACATCACAGCAGAAATAAACATGTTTACAGCCTGGTACAAAAACAGTTTTGGTCTCTATAGCTAATTTCCACGATCATAACAACTGTACTGAGGGTGAATTTTTATAGAACTCACTTGTTCAAATTATATTAAGGCTTAAAGTTGTGCATAATTAACAGCGTGCCCACTTTGATTGACAGACAGGTGCCATTACAGATGGCTTATTCGAGCACCCACCATTCTGTCTGCCTCAGGTCTGTCGATGATCCACGTCTCTGCCGATATTTAGATTAAGCTTCACACATTTATATTTTGCTAGCTAGTTATTTCAGCAGACATTTACTTAAACTGATTATATTAAGCTAGCTTACAATGCTAATGCTTATTGCCTCATCCTCATTGAAGAGGGGGACTGTAATAATGTGTCGACTAACAAATTGCAGTGTATGTTCATTAATATTATTGTGGATTTAATACATGAGGCTATACTTAAATAAAGAGTGAATGTTTCCCAGTAGCAGCTGGAAAGTTAGTCATTACTTTTTACTTTATTATTTTATTTGACTTTCTGTTTTTAAAGTTCAAAAATTAAGTTAAGGAGCCTTCTGCGCCTGCGCATGTCTCGGGGAAGGAAGCACGCCACTAGTCATGTGACAATAACAACTCTCTCCGGATATTCAGTCACTTACCGCAACACGTCCTACTTCTACATCTTCATAATAAAGGAACGATTTGTACAGCACAATTATGAAGGAATATCGCTCGAAGAAGAATATAGGTATGTGGAAAAAACACACCTATCCCCAAGACTGATAAGGTAAAATCACTGCGTTTTTTTCTAAATGATAAGCCACGTAACTTTATTTTGAAAGTTCACCCGCCTGTCTTCCGCTCTAAGTGTAGCAAGCTTAACGCGGCGGTTAGCAAGTTAGCAGGGTCGAAGTACAGCGTGAAGCCGGACTGAACGCGGGGTTGTTGCCCTGGCTCGGGTTGTTGTTGCCTCCCTCGGTGAAAGTTAACATGGCTCCGCTCAAGTTCTGTGCGAACATCTCCTGGCTGTTCACGGAGCTCCCAGACTTCAGTCAGAGAATATACGCGGCTGCCGCGGCGGGCTTTCAGGCTGTGGAGGCAGCCTGGCTCTACGACTGCGACCTGCAGGAGCTCCAGAGGGCCAGAGAGGCTACAGGGGTGGAGCTGGTCCTCATCAACACTCCACAGGGTAAACAAAACGCACCAGCATGGACCTCACACATGAGGTTCAGACAGCTGCTGTTCACTTCAACCACACTGTACTGCTGCTGATGCTGCTTTAATGGTCGTTATGATTAGATGATGTTAATCATCTTGTGTGTATGTGTTGCAGGAGATGTAAAGGCAGGTGATCTTGGTCTCGGAGCAGTTCCTGGAAGAGAAGCCGAGTTCAGACAGGGTCTGGATTTGTCTTTGAAGTATGCCAGAGCTTTGGGCTGCAAAAGGTGAAGCTTCACAGCAGAATGTGGAGGTGTGCATGTGTAAACGTGGATGCAGAGCTGTTCTGTGAGCATGTTCCTGCAGTATGCGGCTCAGTCACGTGCCTCTCAGTTCGATATCATTGAGCTTGATTGATTTGGAGCCTTTAATTGCGCAAACAGACTCGCATTCACTACTACTGTGTCTTCATCAGAGTCAGCGCAGAGTAGCTTTCACTGGATAATTGCTTGAACGGGACCTCAGCTCTATTCGATGATGGATGCAAGTGTCAGTACTGCACCTATCGAGTGTAATAAACGAGAGGAAACATGACAACTTCATTTAGGACAAAAGGCTCCACTATCAGGCATCCAACACGCCTCTGTGTGGAGCTGTGATCAGGTCACCACCGCCACCTCCTTCTTTCTGTTCTCCAGAGCCGTGGTGGGCTTGTGCATAATGCACGTGCATGTCTTTGCAAACCTCCACGGAGGAAGGGTGTGATGAATAACCATAGAGCCAACATGCACACCGTCCATATAACTGTGCACAAAGAAGCAGTCTTCAGCTCTATAGAGCTCTGAACTCTTAACCCACCGGCCTTGTTTCCAACAGTGTTAGTTGGATCATGCAGATGTTGACAGATGACAGAAAGGAAACTCCATGTGCCATTTTTGTTTGCACAAATGTCCAGTTACCCATCGGCACAAAGTAGCCTCTGTCCTTCAAACAGGACGTGACTTTATCACACAAGTTGTCAACTTGTCGGACCAAATCGTCCATCCATTAGCAGCACCAGCTTATCCTTTAAAGGGTCACGGGGCTGGAGCCAATCCCAGCTGACATTGAGCGAGAGGCAGGGTACGCGCTGGATAGGTTGTCAGTCAGTCACAGTGCGGACACATAGTGACAAAACTGTTCATGCTCACAGTCACACATTAGAGTCGCCAATTAACCTGCCTGACTTTGAACTGTAAGAGGAAACCGGAGCGCCCGGAGAAAGGCCAACGCAGGCACAGGAACCATGCGAGGTGTCGCTCAGAGGTTCTCAAATGAAGTGCTGAAAGTTGTTACCTGTTGTCCAGGGTAAATCTATGCTTTTAATAAACCCCAGAGTGTAGAATCACTCAGGCCTGCTGAGTGTGGAGGCTGTTTGTTGTTTATGAAATCCAGTAAAGTTCACCTTCATCAAGGTCCCTTCAGGTCACTTCGCCTCTGCCATGCTCTGACTCTGCTGAGCACAGCCACTTTGTCCGCTCTCCTTGCTCTCGTTCTGGTGCACATTCCGGCATCACTCCCTGTCTGCATTCCCCGCCACCCTGGGTCTGAAACCTCCTCTTCCCCTGTGGTACAAACACTGACACTCCCCTGGTGCGTTGAGCTCACAGTCCGGGCAGCCCGTCTAACAAATTGAGCTAACGTTAGCTAACAGCGGCTACAGTTGTGTTGGTAAGACGCTAACGCTAACTACCTGGCTTGGACAGACTGAATAAAGTAGAACCTGCACACTGATGATGTAACAATCCCGTAAACAGTGACATGAATACTCAGTATAAACAGTGCCTGGACTGCAGGACGGCTGATATAACATCTTCTCTGTGCATGCTACGTTGTTAATTTCTACAGATTACACAGAATACTATGTCTGCACATAACATTTAGCGTAGATGTTACAAAAAGCTCTGACAAATGTAAAGATCAATGTCTGGGTTCTAAAATAACGTTTCACTGAAATAAAAAATAGCGTGTCATTATAGGAAGGGACCTATTTAAATACAATAATTTGGAAAGTCTTTATGAATAAAGCGGCTTTTCACCACTTCAACTTTGCATTTATGTACAAAGTATTTTCATGAATTCATCAGGATCCACCTGATGGCAGGGAGGGTCCCTGTGGGCTCACAAAGAACAGCGGTTGCCAAGGAGATGGAGGGCGTCTTTGTGCAGAACCTAAGCTATGCTGCTGATGTCCTCTCAAAGGTGCGGGACCTTTTCTTTCCAACATAACTACACTCTGCAGAAACAGTTACAGCAAAGAAAAAATCAGATCAAAACAAATGTAACTGACATTTCCTGGAATTTAACTTACTACAGTTATTATACGAACATAAGTCTCATCATGAAAACGGTGCTGATGCTCTCAGTGTTGATGTGAATGTTGTTGAAATGTCACAGGAAGGAATCACTGGTTTGATTGAGCCAATCAACACGCGGATTACAGATCCCAGGTATTTTCTGGACTCTCCTCATCAAGGTGAGACACACACGCTTGTCAGTGGCAAGAACTCACGTTATGAGGCAGGGACCTCAAGCACGACTTACATGTGGAGGGTAGGGCTGCCTCCACCTTTTTCTTTATGACAGCTTTGCACACTCTTGACATCCTCTCAGTCAGTTTTATTCATGTGTTATTCATCTTGGAGTGGTAGGCACTTGATTTGCCCACACTCTGATGTGTTAAACAGAATCAGTTTGCACTGGAAGCTGTCAGATATTAGTGAAGGTCAGTTATGCTGCAGAATCATTTTATTGAATGTTTTAAATTTTTACATTACATTCCAATATTTTAGATGGGCGGAGGGCAGATCAGCCCCATCGGCAGACTTAAACTGTCCAAAGAAAAAAAAAAAACGGATCATTTAACTACAAGTTTAGATTACTGACGGAGCATTCCAAGTTTAAAGGTCCGGTGTGCAATGGAATATAATCAGAGTATCTATGTTTTCTTGTGTGTATATTAGCCTGAATGTTTTTATTACCTTACCGCCATGTTTCTACAAACCAATCATTGCCTCTAGACGGCCACTGTACTTTATCCTTCATGCTTGGAACGGGAGGGCGAGGCAAGCAGTGCTCACTTGGTTGCAATCTACAACTTCACCACTAGCTGCCACTAAATCCTACACCCTGCACCTTTTAATATTTGTACTCACTGAGTTCAAACGTCCTGTGTGCGTGTCATCATGTTCTTCCACTTCTGATGACATGTCAGAAGTCAGTTCGCCCATCAGGTCCGCTGATGTGCGTGCACGGCACACTCCGTACATGATCATGAGTCGTGATGGAATGGATTCAGACAGAATGAGTTACTGTGTGTGTGTGTGTGTGATGTTATAATAGTATGCTCAGCAGATTTGATGCTGTACAATGTGAGTACACCACCTGTCTGGCATACATAATGTCTGGCTACCTGCCATGACTTATTTCTCAGCTGATTTACATTTTTGTGTCTGTAGCTGCTGCAATCCTGGAGAAGGTTGGAAAAGCAAATATCAAACTCCAAATGGTGGGTGTTTATATTTGTCTTAAAGGTCCGGTGTGTCAGATTTAGGTGGTTCGATTTACAGAATATAATACTCATAACTCTGTTTCATTCATGTGTAATCGCCTGAAAATAAGAATCATTTTGTTTTTGCTACCTTAGAATGAGTCTTTTATCTCTGCAGGCGCTGTGGGTCCTCTTTTATGGAGTCCACCATGTTTCTACAGTAGCCCAGAACAGACAAACTAAGTACCCTTTCTGAATTGGGTGTTTTGTGTTTCGTGGCGACCGTAGTTTGGAACTTAGGATGGAGATGGTGAGGTGAGACATCACCAGTTGCCACTGAATCCTGCACACTGGACCTTTTTAATTTGAGATAAATTAAGGAAAGAAAATCTTTGCTCCTGACCTAACAGATGTCTGAACTGTTTCAGGACGTCTTCCACTGGCAAATTATGGATGGAAACCTGACACAAAACATAGAAAAGTATTTCCACATAATTGGTGAGTATGATGTGACATAAAGCAGTTTGCACAGCCTACAGTACGTCCAGACACGATATCCACACAGATGAATCAGAATACAGCACACCGTCTGATGTTCTGTAATTAGATGACAAGAGGGATGATGATATATGTATGTGGCTGTACTATATAACTGTACTTCAGCTAAACAGGAAAACATGGACCCTTTGAGCAGACCTGTTGACTAAGACAGCCATGTTTCACATTGCCCACTGGAGTTTAAAGCAACATGTATTTTTCTGACATTCAAACTGATTTATGGATAAAGCCTCTTATACATCCAGCAGACACAAAGCAGCTGTGTTCATCAGCAAGTCTTTGACTGTGTCTGTCTGCTGGTTGCTGCTGAGTAGGTGGTGTACAGTGATTCTTAGCAGAAAACAGCTGCATGTTGCTGCTGTTCCTGCTGGAAATTAAGTTGATGAGAGACTGAATCTAACCAGTAAAGTTTTGGGCCATGAAACCAAAACAGAGTTCTGAAAGAGGCTAAAGCTGTGCAGCTCTGTAGAGGTAATGATGGCGACAATTCTCTGTGGGTTCATCGTTACGAATAACATCTCTCATACACAAACAGTTCCTGTTGTTGACATTAACATATCAACAAGTGCAGCTTTAAAGTTGAGACAAAAATGTGAGACCTGATGCGAGTGCTGTTCACTAAAGAGCATCAGGCAAGCCTTTGAATGTGATAAAAGATAAAAAAGAAAGACATCAGCAGTCTGTGAAGAAGTCTTGTGGTCTGTCTCAGGTCACACTCAGATCGCTCAGGTTCCAGGCAGGAATGAGCCCGACAGCGCCGGAGAGCTCAACTACAGCTACCTGTTCAACACGCTGGAAAACCACGGCTACCAGGGGTACATCGGCTGTGAATACAAGCCACAGCGTGAGCGCTTTGTTTATTTGATTCATTATGGAATTATAGAACAAACAACAAAAAAAAGTCATGTTAATAACCGTCTCTGTCCACTGCAGGCTCCACGGAGGAAGGTCTGGGCTGGCTCAAAGACTACCGCACACACAGCAAGTGATGAGCTCGGCTGTCCAATCAGACGTGTGAACACGTTTCCCCCCTTTATGAACATATCAGTTTCATCACAGTTATTTTTAACCTTTTTAACGAGGTTTGCTTGATTCAGGCGAATATGATCTCAGGCAGAAAAAATGATCCTGTTAATTGGAGTCGAGTGCGCTCTTATTTGAAAATAAAACCAACATGACTTTAGATTAGAATTTTCTCCCATGATTCTTAGGGACACTTTTTTTTTTTTTATTTCTTAAAAATGATGAAGTGGAAGAAGCAAACACCGTCTGGAGACTCAGACTGCTGATGATAAAGTCTCGACTGATAGGCAGACTGTTGAACTGATTCCATAGTTCAGCTCGGCAGCTGCTCTACATGTGACAACGGTTGGACTATCGTTGGAAGTCATTGAGTAGCAAAGCATCGAATCCATATTTTGCAGCAGAGCTGTACGTTTGGTAAAGTCCTGGCCTCTGTAGTCGGACTGTGCACCCAAACCAAACCCCTCTGGATGATTTCAGTTATTTCGAGTGATTGGAGCTCTTCCCACGACTGTGTGGCGGTACTTGATTGACATCCCCACACTCTATTGTCAGCTTTGTAGGGAGAGACAAATGACCTTTGACATTATTAGTACACGGAGTTCAACACGCTTTAAACCTGCAGAAGTTTAATCGGCCAGAATAAGTGGAAACTTTCGATGCTCTCGCAGGTTTGACTGGCTGAGCGTCGGCCGTATTCCGCGCAGGTTTTCTGGCCTTGTTTTTGGTGGTTGTACAAATTGGCGGTGCTACGTTTGTGATACGACTGTCGTATTCATTCACTTTTTTTCCGAAGCTCAGTCATACAGCCATGGTGATGGAGACTTAATGTTCTTAAAAACAAAGCAGCCCGTTCAGCCTCTGCACATGAGGTTAAATGCTCAGCAGCTTATTATTTCATCACATTCTCATCGTCTCTGTGACCTTTCAGGTCTTTTTAATATTCTTTTAACAATGAAGTAACGTACTGTGAATCACACCAGTCTGACAGCAGTGTGATTTAGTCGGTGTCAACAGTGATTCAGAGCCGCCCCGTATCCAGCTCGAATACATCATCCACGGTGCAGAGTTGAAAGCGTGATCAGCACTCATATCGTTGGCTGATCATATGATTGTACTCCTGATTGGCTGCCATGGAACTATAGCAACAGGCAGCACAACTTTACTGCAGCTGCACAATAAGAGTTCATTTAAAGCCGGAGCGTTTATGTAGTGTTGGACTTGGTCTTTAACTTCTATTGTATAACACATTTTATTATGTATGAACATTTTTACTGTAAAAAATACATTTTGATAATCATACTAAAAGATCTCGATTCTTTCTTTAACTTTATACATTATAATTAACTCTAATTTCTTTCTTGTTGCCTACAATTGAAGGAATATAACTGGGATGCAGCCATGTGGGTTCAATTCCAAGCAGTCACTCACTCTCCCCCAGTCCTGCCTGTCTTTGGCTGTAATAAACCAGCACATAGATTTTTATTCATTACTGACTTCATGTTTGGCATGTCTGTGTGTGTGTGTGTGTAAAATCTAACAATGGAGTGAAAAATAACATTTCCCACAGAGGGATTAATGAAGTAATTCTCGTGTTGCGTATAGCTGCTGTCTGCTCTTCCCCTGACAGACTGATGTTACTGCTTTATGCAAGATTTGATTTGATTGGCTGTATTGAAATAAGGTCTCCAGAACTAACGGCGTTCTGCAGAATTAATGCGGAAATCGAAGAGGAACAAAAGATTTACAGGGCAGATATGTACGCGCAGCAGACAAAAAAGCTATTTAATGTCTAGTCATGTCTGAAGAACTTAAAAATCAGACCTGGAGTCGGTTATCCATGGATGACAGACACACGGTCTTATTAATCTGAATGAGTTCACCTCAGTTGTGTTTAGTTTTGTCTTTATTTATTGAGGGTTATTTGCCTTTAATGATCTCCCACAGGGACTCATTGTTCTTGTGTTCATATAAAATCGATCTGACACGTTCACCTTCATCCTACTGCTTTATTAAGCATTTCACATACTGTATAAAGTGTTCTGTATATACATAATATACATTATACAGTCAGAGACAGTGCAGTGTTTATATTACAGAGTCAAAATGCTAAGGGCTAACTTGTTACACTTCACATTTTGCATGATGAATATCCAGTGTTTAACATTCAGACTGAATCCTCTGAGCAGTGACAGCGCTGCTCAGCGTTTCTTCATTTTACATCCATGAGGAAGCTCAAACATGTTTTTGGTTTCCTTCCCGTGACAGCGTGTCAGAAAATCTAAGGCTGCTCAGTGTGTCATTAATGAAGGTGCCGCGATGAACATCGAGCCTTCGTGTTGTGATGACACGCTCTTGTTTGAGGCTGGCTCCTGCCCTTGTGTAAATTGAGGTGTGATTACCAGCTGCGGCGTTTCAGAATGCACAAGTCAAACTCATCGCTCTGAACATGCTTTGGAAAACACTCAGCGCTGATGACATGTGGCATGCTATTATGCAAATCATCAAAGTTAATATGACCCATTTTCTTTCCTATAAAAGGCAATTTTTGTCACATTCTCCAAACCCACTTAGGCACTTTCACTGCATAACGTCAGGAGTGTGTGTTTCCAAAGATCTTCTATGCAGAGCTGATGGAATGACAACAGTATCACTTCATAGGTTTGGGAATTTAGAAAAAAAAAGAAGAAGAAGAAGAAGGGATAAATAAACAGAAAAAGGCACTTTAGGACACCAGATACGGCAGTAGGGTTCAAGTGAGTAAGAGGTTTGACACTTGTGAAAACATAAAAGCACTGACAGCTCAGCTGACTCTCACTCATATGGAACACTGATGCGGTATGAAGAGCTAGCAAAATGCTACAAGAAGGCACAAGATCCAAGAGAGCTCAGACCTTTTAATGAAGCTGTGGAGCGTGAACCTTGTGCAGCCAGAAGGCTTCATCGTTGGCTGCTTATGACCGACTTGCACTGCATTTCAGCATCAGAACTGCTGATACATATTTAAAGTGATGAGATAAATACAGTGGATAAATGTCTTCCCCACTGATAAAAACATGTCAGAGCACCTTCTCTGTCAGGTTCTGATCCACCAGCCCGGAAGCATTCCGCTCATGACACGACACCAAAGAGACGGACATCTACTCATCTACTTTACACGTTTTCTCGTCCAGCTCAGGATGGTCAAAGTCGATCAGTAAAAAGGCTCTGTGCTAAAGGTCTTCAGACAGACCTGATCCCTGAAAACCCTGAGGACCCAACCCAAAGGGGTGCCCGGTCCAGACTTTGTAAACCCCTCTCAGCTGCAGGTTGAGTTCAAATCAAACTGCTACAAGTCTACGGACTGTGCAAAATTTGGATTTTGTTTTGATGACACAAGCTGCTTCTTTAATCAGCAAATGACCGTCCTCACCATGGGACGAGGAGCCTTTTGGTCATTTGTTGTTCAGTTTGTAGTCATGACTCCTGCTTAATTATTTGAACTATCAACAGTCTGGCTCTTCGATGGACAGTTGAATTCAGTCAGAAATTTCAGTCGGCTCTCTGCAGTTACTTCGATCAGTCCAGCGGTCTGATTTCTCACCTGGCTTTGTACTGTAGTGAACTTGTTTAAATATTACTAAAGAAGCATGTTACATGTAATGTTATGGCTTCGACTGCTGTCTCTGCAGAACAGACATCATATTGTCTGTGTGTTCCGGTTCTTTTTACTTTACATTCACGGTACACTCGTACAAAAAACTCTTTCTTTCTCTCTTTTTGTCTTGTGAACTTTACTGGAAGTGTTAATGGACAAAACTGACCTGGGAATTCTGTACTAACGCCTGAGGTTTGTCTGTTCATGCCAGAGATACCCGAGAACATGCCAAGAAATGTACTTTGTCAGATGTGACAGATCATCATCGTTTAGGTTCAAATAAATGGAGCAAAGGATGGTCGTGGTCCAAAGAACGTCGGGTGGCTTAGTGGGTCAAACAGGAATTTCTAATGGGTGACTGGAATATTTGATCTCCAAATGAAAAAATAGTCAACTTTGATCGTTTTACATGATTTCTTTCTCTGTCTTTTGGCAAATGCACACAGGAAACGGAAATAGGAATCTAACCTGCCAGTCACGTTGCGATCTCCTTCACTTCTTGTCCAGTCAGTACGGCGTGAAATGCTGATTATATAACTTAACACAACAGATGGTGTCTGGGCAGCTTTATTTAGCAGAGCTAATTTTCCTTGCGGCTTAATATTATGTTTCGTAAATGTGTATATTTGTTCTGATGTTAGCAGAGGTGCTGTGCCCCACTGTAACACTATAATACACTGAGGGAAACCCTGCTCATTCATCAGTTAGCCTGGCTCAGTGAGCTTCACTGTCGGCAGTTTTTTTTTTTTTTTTTACAGATTTTGCACTTCGTATGTTCACAGAGAAAAGTGACACAGCACTCAGTGAATGCTTGTGATTGATTTCTTTTTAACATTCCATCTTGTGGATGTGTCGCGTTAATTCCTGCACAGAACTGACGCTCTGGAGTAACACAGGATATATGGGCTGGTTATACTGCATACATGAATGCCTAAGTACATCAGAGGATTGAGGATACTGAACCAGCTAATGGAGGTTTTCTGTGTACCAGTTTGGAGCCATTTAAAGATTTTTTCCGATTGTTTTGGGGTTGAGGAGGTGAACTGATGCAAGAACTCTACACCGCTTGAAAAAAGAAAGAGATGGCACACAGTGCGCGGGCAGATAGTCCATTCAGGTTTGAGTTTTTTGTCTGGATCTCCAGTCTTTTTCTGTTGGCTATCAATTCTCTGAGCTGTAAACACATCTAGTAAACGCGTCCTGTAAGCTGCAGGCCTTTAAATAAGTACAGAAACATGCTGCTCCATCACTGCTGGGAGATTTTCCCCAAATGACCTCCTGTCTTGTGTTCCTCTACCATCGCTTCCTGTTTCCATGGATCATTCGTGGTCACACAGACATAAGTTTAGGTAACACTCTATAGCTCTATAACAGTCCCGTCCAGAGGTTATAGCAGGCCGTGTTGATGACAGACTCCAGGTGATGATACATGGACACCAGCTGAGGAGGAGGACTGCTGCTGGCCTGCGTCTGTGACGGCAGCGGTTCCCGAAACACGACCTTTAGACTCTGTGGGAGGAGGAAACAAAATATCTCTGAGATGTTGACACAACTATAGTGTTATTACAAGAATATTAATTGTCATATCAGTCTTAAAACTCACTGTCTTTCCAGCTTGGCTGTCCAGAAAGACCAAAACAAAGCAGTCAGTGAACTTCTGGTTGAGAACAGCCTGAAAGCAGACGACAGATTAGATAAGACATTTAAAAAGTGACCAAACAGGAGTAAAGTGTTCAGAGCTGCTGCCTGTAGAGGGATTTCTTCACCCCAAGTCCTATTTGAGGTTTCCTCTCCTCAAAACTACAGTGTTCCTCAACACTGAAACAATGAAGTCTCCTGGATAACTGAAGTACTGCATACTGCAAGCTTTTGTTTTGACCTTTAGTTATACAGTAAATATTGATGGGGTAAGTCTGGTGATATTCTATACTGTTCTTGTTGTCAGCAAATCCCACAAACCACCAATGAATGTATTCTACGAACAAGTGCCAAAGATCCTCTCACACTGTAGTTTTGCTGCTGCAAATACTCACTGGAGTACCAAATGTGAATGAATCCGCTGTTGAAAATAAAATGAAAGCAAAGTTTCCTACTCTTTGATAAAATCTACAGTGTCCAGCTGCAGAAACTTCTGAGTTTATTTAAAGCGGTTTACATCTTCAGCAGTCAGTGTGAGAAAAAAAAAAGCCAACCCAACGATTTCTCATTTATTCAGAGAAATCTCATTTCGAAAGGATCTGAAGGAAGTTTTACCTCCTGACAAATAAAAGATTTAATGTTCAAGTGAGTTTCAAGAGTGTGCTAATAGTTGTTCAGATTTAATAACCAATAGCTGCCTGGAGCAGCAGGAACAGTACATTTAAATTTCTAAAGCACAACAGTGAAGTGATGTAAAGTAGAACTGATTTGATTGGCCCTACCCATGAGTCTCAGTTTGTATGGAGAGACTCCATGGAGCTAAATGTGCAACGACACGATGAAACATTCGACAGAAAAAGATACAGTTATTAAAATGTAAACAGGGAAAAGACAGAAGTGAGAGGTCAGAAAGGCGATCTGGAAAAGAGATTCTTTTGATCTCCAGATTTCTCATTTACAAATCGAATGAGTCTCCTGAACTCTGAATGATTCCATAATTATCCCCAGCGAGATGAAGAGAATCCCTCAGGAGTCTTTTGTTTACACTGAATCACTGACACACCAAAGAGCGTCTCCTTACCAGATATTGGATGCCGTTGTCGTCGAAGTGCCTGCAGCTCTGGGGGAAGCGGTTCAGGAGGACTTTGATCAGACTCTGGTACCAGGCTGGACTCATGGTCAGGAAACAGTCCTGCAGAGACACATCACACACTGTCATTACCACAAGCTGTTGTCTTTCATCATAATCCACATATAAAGACGGTGTTTCATTTGACTTTACCTTCACATTCAAATATTATAAATAGCTCCTGTTTAGTGAATAAAGCTTCTCTGTCATGATGGCATATAACCTAGGTGTCCCCCAGGGGTTCGTGTGGGGGGCACTGAGGGAGTACGGGGTGCTACCAGCAGGTCTGTTCCTTGTACAACCAAAATGAGACTTGTGTCTGTATTCTTGGCACAAAGTCAAATACATCAGATAGACATACTCAGTGGGTGTTAGTTGCCCCTAGTCCTTGATTCTGTTTGTGATATTCATAGACCGGATCTCAAGGTGCAGCTGGAGTAAGGTGGGTGTCCAGTTTGGGAACCTCAGGATTGCATCACTGCTCTTTGCAGATGATGTGGTTCTGTTGGCTTCATTGGACCATGACCTTCAGCACGCACTGGGGCGATTGGCAGCCTAGTTTGAAGCGTCCGGGATGGGAGTCAGCACCTTCAAGTCTAAGGCCATGTTGCTGCCCCAAGCGAAGGAGTTCAAGTATCTTGGGGTCTTTTTGACGAGTGATGGGAAAATGGAGTGTGAGATGGATCAGTGGGTTGGGACTGTACCAGACCATTGTGGGGGAGCTCGGACATCTGAAGGAGGGACTACATAGTCCATCTAGCCTGGGGACACCTCGGGATCCTCCAGGAGGAGCCGGAATGTGTTGCTGGGGAGAAGGATGTCTGGAGCGCCCTGCTAAACCTGCTGCCACCACAACCCAACCCCGGATAAGTGGAAGAAAATGGATGGATGGATGGATGTCACGGTTGCATGAGATCAGCCAACATTTTGATTGAGATACTGTCTCTACTATAATATATCCCTACTACACAATACAAAATCAATACAGTATTCCAGTTGCTGTCAAGTGTTGACTCAACTCTGCACTTGTTTATGAGGCCATAGATTGTGGCGTCGCATCAAACAGTAATCTTGTTATTTCGGTCACCCCTCTGAGTGATCTGTCCATGGTGAAAGTTTTGGTTTTCAGATATCTGATGTCTTTCTGACCCCATCACAATACAGAGGAGGACAGTGGAATTTGGTTTGTGGCACTCTCAGCTTGAACCCTCTCTTTACAGACTATTAAAACTGTTGTAATAGTAATATAATATTTCTCAATATTTCTGTTAACCGTAACGTGATAAAAAAACAAAGCTTACTACCTTGAAATTATTTAATTACCGCTCTAAACCCAAAGATGAAAAAGGTGTGCAGCATCAACTCTTCTTGCCAACAGATATATTTTGGATCCAGCAGCCAATCACGTGGAGCAAGAGAAGAGAAAGGGTCATGTGACAGCGCTCACCAGCAGAAGGACTTGATTCAGAACTTCATAGTTAGGACTTGGTGACTTCTCTGTGGCTGTATCTACCTCGGAAGCTCAGCAGAGCATGTCATAGTTGAAGTGAAGAATGCTTATGACAGGCAGTCCCTTCAGACTTTACAGAGATTTCATTGTGTTCCCAGATCTCAGCTATGAACCTTCACAATGTTTTTAGAACTTTAGGAATGACAAAACTCCATCACCTAAGATACAGGCTGTAATAAACCACAGTGACCCTCATATTCCCACAGCTTAGTTTTGAGTGCTGACTCTTACCAGTTGCGGGTCGATCTCCCCAACTGAGCGGCTCTGCACAGCGTCCAGCAGCTCTTCCAGCTCGCTGAACGACAGCTTGGTCAGCTTCAGTTTGTCCAGCGCCAGGTGCTCTCCATGGAACAGCCTCCTCCACAGGTTATCCCTGCGACAGTGACCCATGGCCTGCTCCACGCTGGCCTGGATCTGTCTGCGGGCTGATGCCACCTCATTGTTGAGCAGAGGGAACAGGGGAGAGGGGTAAAGCAGCCCGTGAGCCTCTGGTCCACCACCTGCCAGAGGGTAAAACTCATTGCCATCGCTGGGGGCCGAGGCAGCTGCAGCTTCGGATGACGTTTCCTCCCAGAGGTCCTGCTCGGCGCCGCGTGACCCGCAGGCCTCTGCTCTATCTGGGGGGAGGCGGCCTCCCAGCTCGCCGGGGTCACGGTGGATCTGAGGAAGCTTCTTGAAACGGCGCATATCAGCAGTGAGGCGGGGGAAGAGCTCTCTCTGGCTGGTCATGATCACATAGAAGCGCAACCTACAAACAAAGGTGGATGATACATCATACATCATACAGGCATCTCTACACATCTCTGTGCATGTTGACTGATTCCTTTAAAGCAAGACTATGACACTGTGGCCTCAAGTAGTAATTACATGATATTGAATTTTCTTTCATTTCCCAAGATTCTTTTGAGTCTGTTGTCTCAAAGATTTTTCATCTGTGAGAGATAGTGAGTTGTTTGACATAGTCCTACTTTAAAGCTCATCACAGATGCTTACCCAAACCAAAGTACAGTATTTAGTCTTTCTACTTGCCTGAATGTTTGAGGATGATATATATCTGATGATATATTGCTCAATATGAAATGATTTGCACATAACATTTAGGAAAATATTTTGACAAAAGGAAAAGCGTGCCAAGGTGAAATCTGCTAATTCTTTTTTTTTTTACATAACAGAGAAAATCGTCATATTTGAGAAGCTGAAACTAGTGAGTGTTTGACAAATGTAAAACGCTGTCTCTTAATTTTCTGCCTATTATCAAATGGATTAATCGACTAATGGTTTAAGCACTTAAGAAAACAACTGGGGGGAAACAAAGTGACAAACACACCCTGCATGCAAACAGTGTACACCACTGAAGTGAGATGAATAATGAAGAAAACAGTGTAAAATAGCCTCTTCCCAGATTCTCCACAGCGTGTGGTGTGAGGCACGGTGTTACAGTAGTGCTGTGCTCTGGTCTCACCAATCAATGCTATTATTATGTTGTATTTTAGTCTTTATGCCTTCATTATTCTGTTCTTTCATTGCTCTTTACCTCAGCAAGTGCCTCTCCCCGTCTGACTGTTCCTCAAATGGAGCTGCATTATGGCACACCACCAGGGACACGTCGAAGTCATCGTGGTGGTGCAGGCCCTCCAGATCTTTGTAAGAGCCCGAACTGAAGCAAGAAAGAAGGGAAGACAGACGAGGTTGAAAAGTAGCAGCTCATGAAAGGAGAATACATTTATTCTGGGATGATTTTACCTGTTCCAGAGAGCCACCAGTGCGTACTCGTGCAAGTCAGGCGTCCCTTTCTTGCTGTCACTGGTGACTGTAGCCTTGGACATGCGGAGCGGCTTCATGCCGTAGGTGCTGGCGTGGTCGGTGATGTAGTTGTACAGCTGGTGAGCCGTTATCATCCCCGTGGAGATGGAGAAGCTCCCTTATGAACACAAGGATCAGAGACTCTCACAAAGATAATCATCACGATATCCCCGTTCTTCCTGCCCACCCACAGAGCTTTAAAACCATTCATGTGAAAAAAACATGATGCAAATATCTATCTTTTATCTCCAGAATGACTCAGAAAGACCTCCTGGTAAAGCTGAAGCAGGAGTGCTGCACAGATACATAATGCAAAGAGCAAAGCAAATGAAAGCAGTTGGGATTTAACTCATCTCTTTTTTCTGGCAGTGAAGCAATTCGAAAGATTTACTCGAAAGATTTTTTCAGTGGAATTTTCTTTTGGCCAGCAGTGAGCAGGAGAGAGAGCTGGAGGTGGTGTCTGACATGCAGCACAGGATAATAACTCGACTACCACTCACAACTTAAAGGACCAATGAGCAGGATTTAAGCCGTATTCAGACCAAATGGGCCGTTGTTGTGGTGAAGGGTTGTGTGGCGTTGAGGGGGTGTGTTTGGATGCAACTGCTACACTATCAAAAAATCACTCTTTATTTCTCTGATTGGATACTGGCACTCCCTCTCTCTCATTCACTGTTCATGTTGCTCAACCACAGCTGTCTCCCTCTCTCTCTCTCAAACCATCAGACACAGACCAAAGGACACTTCCTGGTGTCACTATTTTGCAGCGTAGACTTCAACTCAGACACATATGTAGAAACTGCATATGTGAAATAAACCAAGCCAGAATACAACTGAGAGAACTGTCATAGATTGGGGTATGAATCTACATGGATAGTGCTCAGTTTCAGTAACATTTCCAGCTGACTGTGGAGGTTTGACAGGTCTGATCATTGTAGCGTGACATCAGGTTGTGTTTCTCTAAAAGGATTTGGTTTGAATCAGGTCTTAGTGACACTGACACACCCCCATACCATGACAAATGCTGGCTTTTGAACTATGTGGTGGTAATCTGGATGGTTCTTTCCCTCTTTTAGACACCATGAATTCCAAAAACATTTAAAACAGACTACAGAACACTGAGTCTGTGGAGGTTCTCAGCCATTCAGGTCATCTTTCTTCAGTAAGGGTTAAATCTAGGACAACTGGACTTGGTTGATGAATGTCTATGAAGACGTTTGACTCTCATCCTCATTCTGACTGACCGGTGGGGAGATCCGAATACTTGAATGAGCACTAATGAACCAAGTAGAAGCTATGGCCGGGTCTACGATCCTGCCTAGGCCAAATACACGGATCTCCCCACTGGTCAGTCAGAACTGAAGAAGCTTCTTAGATGAGAGGCAAAACTTCTTCACAGATCTACAACCACGTCCAGTTGCCCAAGATTTATCCCTTCTTGAACTACAGATCGCTGGTCCACTTTCTGTAAGTCGATCTCATCTTTATTTGCGTTTTACTGAGGGTCCCAACTTTTTAGGCATGAATGTCGTTCTGATGCAAGTTTGCCGTTTCCAGCTCAAACCTTCACCTGATCTACATATTACTGACGATTCTAGATGTTCGGAGCAAATTAAGGCAACTTGAAATATTACTTCACACCAAAGTCACCTTGGAAGACGTGGTTTCGGCCAAACTTGGGAATGTCTGGGTGATGGGAGATGAAGTCGTCCAGGAAGTCAGTGAGCTGGTAGCCCTGGCGTAGTGTCATGTGGCAGCCGACCAGGTACTGGTGAACCACTCGCAGGTGGAAGTCGTAGCTGAAGGAGTGAACGTGCATCAGGTCCCGCACCTTATCACACTCCTCAGTGAAGAGCATAGAGAGCTAAAACAGAGGGGTGGGTTGGGGAGGGGAACAGTCATTACCAGCACTGAATGACAAGTGGACACTCAGAGCAAAAGAAGTCACAGACAACAAGTATTTTCTCTGCAGAAGGTCCTCTCACACCAAACTCAAGTCTGGCCATTTTCATTAAACAGATCACTCTGGAATTAATCGAATCTGGCAGACACAGCTTTGTCTGAATAGTTATCTGTATAATCATTCACTGATGAACCTGCTTTGCATTTGAAGGGGAATACCCTGCCGCTCCAGCTGCTTCCAGCTTCGACTGCTTTGTGCTGTGCACCTTAAGGCCCTGCTGCTCTGTGACTCCTATTGCTCCTTGGTGAGAGCCTTTTGTAAGCAACTTTGATATCAATCAGATTCATAATAGCATCTTATTTAATTAAACATCAAAAGGGGGCTGACAAAAGCATTAATTGCAAATGCAAATGGTTGCACAGCGAGGTTACGGTGTGCAGTTAATTACGGCACAATAAGAGTTTACAGGGAGAGCTAAATGATACTCCTGCGTTTACTTTCATCTGGACCATTTGCCTGGAACATATACAAATAGGCTTTATCAGATCAAAGAGGCAGGAGAAACTGCATCGCTCTGTATCTCTGTGCCAGTGTCTGGAACCTTTCAACACCTTTTCCTGCCTCAACATTTGTTAGGAAAGTAGTAAAAGGGCAGGAGACTATCACCATCGTCACTACCCCACTGCATAGATAAGAAAGAAGAAGATTCTTTTGGCACAGACAAATGAAAGATGAACATTAACTCTTCTTTCCCAGGCGGTGTTCCCATTGTCTGGCAGACAAATTAGGTGTGACCTCTTAGCCTGCTATCTACGAAGCCAGGGAGCCACTGGGACTATAGACATCTCTTTAGCTCAGAGGTAGAACATTTCCTGTCGACTATTGAGCTAACATTTCTTACTTCCTAACCTGTTATCCCAAACTGTTCATGTTCTAGCTAATTGAACACCCTGTGTAGCTTTGCCAGGAACACAGTGTTCGGGTGAGTCACAGGGCTGCAGCTCGTCTCATGTCAGACTCACTCCCTGCAAGTGACACTAATGGCAGTGGCAACAATGATGTGAGAATCTGTAATCATCTGGAGTCATAGAAGAAGAGAATACACAAAGCATGTTGACTGAAAACAGACAAGAACAGTCATGATAGGAAAGCTTAAAAATAGTCCAATGACATTTCAGTTTCAACTCACATGATAACTAGTAAAGTTAGTTAAGAACCTGAGTAATGTGTTACTCTTTGACCAGAGTTTTGATTTAGTTTATGATTATAGTTTGTAGTTTTTTAACTACCTTACTTCAAATATTGGACATTTAATGCCAGTTTTCATCCTGATAAATGGATGGTGGGCTGCAAAAAGGCCAAGAAAAACAAATGTCCACAACTTGAAACTAGAAACAAATTCAAATGTTGTCATTAAACCAAACCTATAGGTGAATTCCTCACATGTAAATAAGTGAAACAAACCCCATCAGCAAATATGTAATTTTTTTCACATGTCAAATGGTGTTAGACATGTGAACAAAAAGTGAAACATTACATACATTGTGAAATTACACATATACATGTCTATACATATTGAAATTAGCCTACAGACTACATCGCTACAGTCCTACAGTGCTCAAATTCCTTGTTTTTAGCTTATCCAATCACTGACTTGCACTCAATAGTTTTACATAACTGAAGCTAGTGCTTGGGAGCATGTAGAGCTTGAACGGAAGAAGTCCTAAAAATGCACCCTGGGGAACTCTGCATCATTTTTGTTCACTCAGGTATACACTTTACATAGTCACTGACACAAATAATCTCTATATTTTAAATAGCATGTGAAACAATTCAGAGCTGGGAAATCCAGCCCAATTTTACATCCTGTCTACATAATCATCTATAGCGAGCAGAGCAGCAGCAGTTATTTTAGCCCTGTGTTATTCAATGATTGACACCTTTAAACCCAAAGAGATACTTGGACATGATAGTGGAAGTTGGCCTGGAAGAAACTCCTAGCTCCAGTCAACCCCCCGGCTACCAAAGATGCAAGAGGAAATGAAGTAAGATTATCAGAGAAAGGGCAGAGGGCACAACAGTGTTTGCACGGACACTTAGAAAATCACAAGCTGAGACACCCACGACCAGCAAGCACGGAGACGGACAGCCTGTGGAAAGGCAAGGAGGAAAAGGAAATCACAGGGGAGCTTGATTCAGGCCTGAACCTTAAAAAAAAGAAGATATTAATACCTGACCTTTGCCCAAGTTAAACCAGTCTTTGAGATATAACATCCAGCTAATCCTGGTAACTTGCTCTACAGTCAAGCTGGATGTTGTAGCAACTGTAGTTCCCATAGGTATGAAAGCACACTTCATTAAACACTTGAAACCCATTCATTCCCGAAGAGACAACAACACAGACATGTAGATTTGGAAAAGGAAGAGACCAGGACTGATGGCAGCAAGCAGAGTGGCGGGGAGGGGTGAAGCCTGATTGTAGTGAGACACCCCTCCCTTGAGAATGGCTGGGACATACCGCACAGTCAGATACTGGGGTGGCATCTGGGAACGGCTTGCAACGAGGTTTGGTGAGGAGGCTGCCCTGATGGAGAGATGACATGAGGTGGGACTAGGCAGACACACAGACACACAGACAGATGGATGGAAAGGAGGACTGAGGAGATACTACCTGAATAAATAAGAACATGGCTTCTCAAACCTTTTCCATGAGACATGCATTACATACAAACATTGGAGTGGTGAACCTTTTGATGCTGTTTGATGCCTAATCATGTCTGTTGTATACACATTTCACCATGTGTGGTAAAACCACTAGTCAATGCTGTGGGCACAGTATATACAGTAGTTAATAAAGCAATATTACATGAGAGGGTGTGCTTTGAGTATTGGCATGGCAGCGATGCTGTCTGAAGTGGCAGTAATGCTAAAGCAAACCCTGTCATGTAATATCACGATTATACAACAATCACCAAATAAACTAAACATATAGATAATCTAAAAGTATTCATATTGAGGGGCAATGTCACATTTGTTTGCTTCTGTTATCTCTGTTTCCATGGAGATACTTGGAGTCTGACTAATAACCGGAAAACAATCAGCACACCAATATGTAATGGAATCCAGTTACATAGTGGCGACCATTCTTATCCCAGTCTACTAACATGAAGGCTTTCTAGAGAATAAATCCATATAAATAAACATATAGACACTAAACTGAATAAATACCACAAATGTAGACACTAAACTGAATAAATACCACACATGTAAACACTAAACTGAATAAATACCACAAATGTAGACACTAAACTGAATAAATACCACACATGTAAACACTAAACTGAATAAATACCACAAATGTAGACACTAAACTGAATAAATACCACAAATGTAAACACTAAACTGAATAAATACCACACATGTCAACACTAAACTGAATAAATACCACAAATGTAGACACTAAACTGAATAAATACCACAAATGTAAACACTAAACTGAATAAATACCACACATGTAAATACTAAACTGAATAAATACCACACATGTAAACACTAAACTGAATAAATACCACACATGTAAACACTAAGGTGGATAACTACAACACATAAAAAAAACTTCAGTATTTAAAACAATGCCTTACACGTTCAGTCTTGATGTGCTAGCGCTGTGTGTGTCTCACCGCACAGCTGATGGAGGATGTGATCCAAACATTTCTAATAACTCCACACAGCATCTTAAGGTCCAAAAGTTGAAATGTATTGTAAAAAGATGTAATAATTATCTTTTTACAATATTAACAGGGCAGTCTAACAGCACCATAAGTTATATTCATTAAAGAAAGTTCATTTAATTATCATAACAGGAGGTCATAGTCATATCTTTATTGTTTACTTAGTGTTTAAGTACATTTTGACAATGCTGCTAAAGTGAGTTAATGGATCATAAAATTAGTTTTTGATCAATATTTCTTGCTGGTAATACTGTTTGTGCATGAACTGTTGGTCACTAAGGCCAGGCAACAATGTCCACAATGTCCATATTAGAGTGACTAAGGGTTACTGGCACAGCATCCAATTACCTACTTCAGATTAACATGAACTACAATTATAAATCCTTCTCACATGATTACTAGATCGCTGTTTTCAGAGACAATTTAATTTATGAATGCAACAATTAATTTTAATCGTTTATTTAGCCCCAACTTCAATTTCAAACCTTTTTTCAGACTATTTGTGGAGCATACACAACAACTGTGATAAACACATCCTTTCTGCCTTTCTCACCACTTAAACCTTTTTGCCACCCTGCTGTGCATAAAGGCTCCATCGCTTTTACAAGAGACACTTTTGACAACAAGTGCCATGACATCTCAAATCTGAAAATGGAAGAGTAAATGATAGAACTAATATACAGCAGGACCACAGCTGAGAACAGGAAATGAACCTGTGGGGTGTCGGCAGGTGAAATTAAAGTTATGAGTGAAATCCTTCAAAAATGATAAATCACAGATGCAGTTGTATTTCATCTTTGAACATATATTAAAAGTACTTGAAACTTTAGAATTGCTTTTTAGTCACACAAATATCAAATAAGACTTAAAAATGACCAAAGCTGATTCTGGCTGTTCTCATGGAAGATGCAAATCACATCTGGAAGATGGTGGAAACAACAGACTGCTTATTTTGTATTCACTTGTGGCTCAAGTTCAAGTTGCCTTAAGAGTTATTCTTCGGAAAAGAAGCTACGCTGTTTTGGAGGCTACAGCTCTCATTCTGTCAAAGGTCAGACATGTCAAGACAATTTCCACCTGCCGAATTCTCATGGAGAAGTTCACCAGTGTTAAACTTCATGTGAAACACTTGCGTGACTTTTCTTCAAGTGAAAACACTGACTGTCAATTCCACTGAGATGATTTTTGGCAGTTTTTCTCCTGTAAACTTTCCTCATGGTCTTCGCTCTCTTCCGTCATGTCACTCGACTTATGACAGTCTGTAGCAACTAGCTGAGCCTAATGACTGCCACACAGCCATCAGAAGAGAGGCTCAGGTGACAGCAGTGTTCCATGTTTGGACCTTTTGTTCCCTGTGACTCAACACTGCCCAACTGTCTCAAAAGGGAAGTAAAGATAATAGAATTTGAGTAAAGAAAGAACATGGGAGCTAAATAATAGCAATTTACAGCATTTATAAGAGCTGATGGCAAGAGCAGCAGTCTAATTAACACCTATTTAGTTACAAATGCACACTTTTGAACTTCCTTTATTTTTCACAGACTTCACTCGACCATCTCAGAGAGTAGACAGCTCTGCATGTGTGTCTGCTGTACAATACTTCTTACTTTCTTGCAGTAATTTGTCTCTGGGAATGTATGAGACAGTACGGATTGGAGAACCCAATGAAGTCTGAAAAGTGACATGGTGTGAATAACACTCTGAATGGTGAATGTACTGAAGCAAATTTATTTTCTTTCCAGATGAAGAATCACTCTTGTGGAGCATCAGGATCTCATCTTCACAGGCGGTTACGTTTTGAAAGGGTCTGAACCGAAAAACAAAAACAAATCACCTCCAGTGCCGAGAATGGATAGAAACCAAGGTCCAAAAACAAAATGGGTAGTTAAATATACATTTGGAGGTCAAGGGAATACCAAAGATGTGTACAGATATGTTTCCAAATAATTGCATATTGTATTCAACTCACAATTCCTCCATGCTGTGTGTAATAATATGTGAAGAATAATGGCAACAATAGTGACAACTGCAGAACAGATATAAACGGGTCGACATGGTCAACGCAGTTGGTAACTTCAACCTACCTGTAAATATTTACACTGAGTAATTCCCAGCTGTAATATACAGAGAAGAGGAGTGAAAGAATGTGAGGAGGAGAGACGGAGGAAGACAAGTCAATCAGCTGGACCCCAGGGATCTGAGAAACGAGCTCTGGGAAACATCTGAAGAATGGCTGCTATCATGGCTTCTTCTTATAACTGACAAGAACTGTTCAGTAAATCCCGGTAAAGATCGAAATGAGCTGCAATGAAATGGATTTACTGTACAATGCTGAGACTTTTTATGAAGAGAGCATGCTGATTGGGAGGCTTGACAGACACGATGTCGACCAGCAACTAATTCCTTGCTTTTCCTAGATACAGGATCACTCTGGCAGCATTTTATTCTTTTCATCTTTTGATGGAGTATCCATTAGAAGACTCAGCCCAACACTGAATGTATCTACTAACTGGTACTGTGTGTGTATATAAGTCTGATATATCTTCTTCCTCAGTGTCATAGAGCTCGATTGTTGTCCGAAAACTATTAAAAAACACATCAGTGAGCTACACTGTTGTTCCTTCATTACCATGAACACACATCCTCACTGGAGTATTTATTTTCGTGGTGGTGCAAAGTCCAGCACATGCAGCGTGCTGACAGTATTTTCCTGATCATCAAACAAACAGACATATTTACACAAGCGGCAGTTATGAGCACGCTGTGCTTGGTCACAACTGCTTGTACAGTATAATGTGTAAAACAGCAATGCCACAGAAGGATACAGCTAGAAGATAAAGCTACTGTTGATAGTAAAACAACACTTCCTGTATCCTTATAATCATAAAAGCAACCTCTGTGGCTGTGAAGAGTTAAAAACTGCAGTTCCTCAAACGTCCCCTTGAGGCTGGCTGCAGAATGAGTCAGTCTCCATAAGTCCCCATGTTAAAATGTCCAACTTCTCAGCCCAAATAAACATGTTTACAGCCTGGTACAAAAAACTGTTTTGGTCTCTATAAATAATTTCCCTGTTCATGACAACTGTACTGAGGGTGAATTTTTATAGAACTCACCTGTTGATGATGATGATTATTGAATGATATTAAGGCTTTAAGTTATGCTGTATTATAAACATGACTGGCAGGTGGGTGCAGTTACAGGTGCTTTGTTTGAGCAGCTAGGCTTGATTCAGCCCACCCCAGCTCCATCTTTTTGCCCATTTTTGGATTAGTGGGGAGCTGGTGGAGGACTGGAAAGTTGGCAATGGCCAGAGCATCCACATTGAATCCTACTTAAATCTGTGGGTGATGTCACAGAGACTACGTATTTAAACTAGAATGAAACAAACATCTTATTGTGATTAAAGCAGGAACGGCAGTCTGAACTGATCTCTACAAGAACACGAGCGATTCTTACAGTATCTGCTGTCCACAGCTGCTTTATACTGTATGAAAAGCTTCTCCTTCACTCCATTGAGCCTCTGCAGCATCTGAAGGCAGCAGCACACACATGTTGATAAATCTGCAGCCTCTGATTGGAGGAGTGCTGCGCCAGAGTACAGTGTCATTACAGTACATGACCCCAGGCTGCGAGACAATAACGCCACTTCACTGGTCTGCCTCTTTATGTGCAAGATGTCAGATTACTGGAGCTCATTAACTCACAGCATCATTTTTAATTAAAAAGAAGAAAGAGTTATATTTTTTAAAAGTATACGTTTACCTGCACTGCAGGTAACCCACAAATACATGCAGCAGGTTAGTCATCAGATTTCCCCTTTCTGGCCAGAGCGAGATCATTTTACAGTTTCCCTTCAGAAACTCGTTATTATTCTGTTGTTGTATGAACAATATCAATTACATTTGAAGGATAAACAAATGTTATTTTACTTCAGTGTCTTGACATGACGGCTTGCCTTCACCTCACTTATAAAAAGAAAGATTTTTTTTAAATAGTCTTGTTAAATAATCTGAATAGGCTGAATGGAAAAAAAGGGGCACACTGTCCAGTAATGAGAGGGAGGCTGTGTGTTTACTGAACGTCCACATGGGTTTACGCAGTATTCGCACAGGTTTTCTGCTGCCTGGCAGTTTTTCCTCCTGTAAATCCAGTGCTTTCTTATTTTGTCTTCTATGCACAGGGCAGCATCTCACCCACTGTGGAGAGGTGAGGAGTTAAAAACAAACACTGTGCACAAAACACTGACAGCTGCTGGTGTTGACAGATATGATGGACATCTGTCTGAAACATGACCGTCTGTGTGCTGTGTGAGTTTTTTCTTTTTAGTTTTGTACGAGTCAGCAGCAGCTGAGTTTGCTGCAGGTTAGAACATCGTCAATTAGATGGATCATACTGTCTATTGTGCTAGAATATTGTAAATTATAGAGAAAAAAAACAACTGCATCTGTCAGATGTTTCTTCATGCACATGAGCACTGCACACGCATGTAGTCAGACTTTTAATCGATGCCGTCTTCCATCCAGCTGCTTGTCCATTTACTCTCTCTGCATGAGGCTTTTATCTTCCATGTGTGTACTGCACGAGCAAAAAGCTGATTAAATAGCTGTACCCTGATTACTGTAAGCAAGAAATCAGTTTACTGCAGAAAGCCAATAGTAACCTGCTTATTGAAGTGCTGGTAAAGGCACTGAATGAGATTTCCTGAGAAGACTTTCCATTTGTCGAGCTGTTGTCATGATGCTTCACTGTCATTAACTCTATAAGACCAGTGATGTGACGGGATGACAGTGTATTCATTAACCAACACACTCACCGATCTGTAGTCCTCGTCACTCACTCCTTTTGTTCTCTGTGCTGCTGCACGTACGTGAACTGAAGTATCATGTTTTTTATATTCTGTGCTCTCGTCATTATACTAATGTTTTAAAGATTAATGTTTTCAGAGAGCCACTGACCAAGTAGGAAATTTAGAAAGTACTGAGAGACGACTTACACATCTAGTCTTTTCATGGGATCATGGGAACAATAACAAAATAGAGACAGCTTTATCCTCTAATCTGTTGTTTCTATGACCAAAACCCTCCACCATGGATGAACAGACGACGCAAGCAGCAACAGCTACACAAACGTCATCAACAGATAAATAGGACCTCACAAACTGTATTTCCAGTAATTTTCCAAACACTTGGGAATCCCACATATATCAGAGCACCAACTTCAGAGACAAAATAAAGCAAGACTACAGCACTGACCACAGAGCGGCAAAATGCAAAGAAATGTTACAGTGACGTTTACTTAGAGCAGATTAATCATCTAATCATTAAACAATGGGCTTGGCAATGCAGAAAGATGTTTTGTTGGAGAGACTCAAACTGCTGTTCACATCTTCACGTCCTGTCAGGACCAGCTCATGGCTCCTCAAACATTCTTGCACCACAGACCCACAAATACACATGTGGTCTTGTGTCTTTAGTGTCTTTTAGTACCACAACTGCAGAAAAATCTCCACTTATACATAAGTGGAGAATGTCATTAGAGTAATCTTGTTTAATTACAATAATTTATATTAAATAAATACAGTGCAATGAAACTGTACTTACTGTTTACAGGCAAGCTCTGGAATTGCCTAGAAAGACCCCTAGAACATCCACACTTGAAACCTCCTCCAAGACCCCCCCAGGATGCCCAATCAGTAGCACTAGAACCTTCTTTAGAAGAAACCCAATTCAGTGCCCTCCCCCATGGGCCTACGGACATCCCTGAATCCAACTGTAAAGCCACTGGTATGAAAGCAGATCAGTACACCTACCCTCCCACATATGAAAATCTTTTTGTACTTTCTGTTGCTCCTGGTCCACTCTTTCATGCGTTCAGTCCCCACAGAGGAAAAGGCACAGCTCAGTGTTGTGGATCCACACAGCAGTGCAGATTTCTGTTGAGCATTTACCTGCGAGTTGACTGTTTGGCCCATGGGAATGCGGGAACACTCCAGTGCGTACTGCTTCACACAGAAGTAACACCCCTGGAACACATGGTTATTTAGGAAAAACATTAGAGATGTGTAGTTGATGAAGCCTTCCATGGGGAGAATGGTACATTGAATTCTTTAAGCAGAGTACTTTCTAATATACTACTCATATACATCAGAGAAGTTGCAGGTTTTGTAGAGACACGATGATATTTTGAGACCTTTTAAATGACCTTCAATTGAAATTCAGACAAATTTAGCTCTCTAAGTCCATCCACACATGGTTATTTCCCTCTGAATGTTCAGTTACTACAGCCAAGAAAAAACAGACACCAGAGAACTAATTGTGATGTTTGAATGGAAGTAATAAAGCTGCAGACAATACATATATGGTCATACAGTACCATAAAGACATGGACATGGAAATACAAATTACTCCTGGGCCCATTAATATCTTCTGGTGAAAGTAAACCTTTTGGCCTTATTTCCCTCGTCTTGTGAAAGCGGTTGTGTATTATGTCATCTTGGACGGCTCTGTAGGAGCTTTATCAAGTCCGACAAAATGACTTGACATTGTGGCAGGAATGAAAAAAGTGGCCAAAAGTGTTAACTTTTAACAGAAAGGTCTGATGAAAGATGCTGTCGAACTGCAGTATGCAAAGTGTAGGACATTATTTGAAGCTTCCTATAGGGACTAATAGTCTAACAGTCAGGGTATCTCAACCTTTGATTGAGATGATGCTTTTATCGTGACTCTAGGAATGGAAATGTCACTCAGTTGGTCGGTCCACCGCTTCAATCCAGAGTGAAATATCAACAACTATTGGATGGGATGCCATGAACTTTAAATTTGTTGACATTCATGTTCCCCAGAGGATGAATCAAACAAGTTTGGAGAACCCCTGACTTTTGAGTGAAATATGTCAGCAACTTTTTGATGGACTATGATGACATTTGGTTCTGACATTCATGTTCCCCTTAGAATGAATTGTAATAACTGTGGTGACCCTCTAACTTTCTAATACTTTGGTTTGTGACCAAATACCTGCAAAACTAATGACATTCCCATCAGCCTCAGGTATGACCAACATTCTGAGGCTGATTTCCTATATTGCAGGGATCTGCTGGTTTACACTAAAAGAGACTTGAAACTTGCCTGAGGTTTGTAATCCATCATAGTGACAAAATTTTACCCTTATCAATATTTTGTCAGTTACATGGTGCAATACTTGTAGCCTTTTTAAACTCTTGACCATTTTGAAAGGGTGTTTGAAGTTATAGTATGCTCCATTGTTGCCATTAAATTTACTCTTATGAGAATATGAAAGGGACCAACAGATTAAAAACATTGTAATATTGCCAAACATGTTAGTATAGTGAGCAGCATAGTGATCCTGTTCTCACCTGAAAAGCCAGTTCCATCAACACGATCCCCCCTGGCAGCGCCCTCTGGAGGTGATAAGCAGTCGGGCCAGATGCTGTCGTCTGCAAAGTTCATTTACAAAACAGTCTTACATAATTTATCCATTGAAGACAAATTCAGCTGCTGATATTTTGTGCTGTAATTAATTTTTTTCAACTGAAGTGACCTCTGTGCAGGTGAGGCTGGTAGAGGGATGAGGAGCTGGTTTTGGAATGGGGAGCTGCTATCTCTGCCAGCAGGTCTATAAAAGTGTGTAGATCTAACAGAGCCCTCTACAATATGACTGTGCAAAAGTAATCTCTGTAAACAGATATCTGCATATGAGGGACCAAGATTTTGACATTGGAAGTGTTTCTGTATTTCTGTCTGTTGTCCGAGTAGCACTGACCAATCATGTTTCACCACTGGTAACCATGGTCACCAATACAGATAGCAGAAGAGAGATAGACAGAGAGCAGAGGCTGCATGTGTGACAGTAAATTACAGCAAAACCAAATTTTCTGCTCTGCTAATCTCAGTCCCTGGTTTCATTTAAGTACAGAGAAAAGAACCAAACTCAAAATATGTCCAGGTTCTATAAATTTAGAACCAGTTCCAACTCAGGGCTGGGTTTCATGGCGAGGCCCTATTTGTAAGTTGTTAAAGTTGGTTGGTTTATCGGTGTGCCACAAAGGACAAAAACTTCTAATCCAAACCACTGATACTGATGTTAGCAGCAGTGAAAAGGTTACCACTACCTGACAAAAGAATACACTGTGTTTCTTGAATGCCCTGCAGGGAATTGAGCACTGCAGTCTTTTTTCATTATTACAACAACACACACTCTCAAGAAATATTGTCTTTGGACACATAAATTCAGTTAATAAATACACAAAAACAGTACAGGGTACTATAATAACTATTTGTTGTTGGCAGCCAATTCTGGCTATTGCTTGCCATCAGTTGCAAGTACTTTTTAACAAGTAAAAAACAGGGACAGCAAAATGTGTTACGATTATAACACATTATGAGGATGGTGAATAACAATTAGTGTGCTAATGTGCGTTGTGCATCAAGCAAACTAAATGAAGTCGCTCGCCTGTGGGCTGAAAAGTTCGACTAACATGACAACATCACAAACAAAATGTGCATATTGATTTAAACTGGCAAAGAACCAGAAGAAAACCAAACAAACCAACTGAAAGCTGATGCCTGGAAACCACTTTTAAAAGTTAGCGTTGATCCGTGCAGTGAACAGCAATGTACCAGTTTACAATGCATGAAGTCTTTCTCTCCGCTGCCCAGCTTCTGGCTTCATGCTGCAGACTGGGTACTGTACAGGTTGGTTTTATAATTTATTAGAATTGTATTTAACTTAACTGTTACTACAACCACTATTGAAAAAATGAATATGGTCCATGTGTCAGTTTCAAGAAGGGAACTAAAGAAAACATAAATTAGAAATTAAATATTAAAAGAAATGAAGTGAAGAATGTTGCACTGTTTCTGGGGAATAGCTGGACACATGGACAGTTGTCACTACTGCTGTCATCTATGGAGGTCCCCTCTTTGGTAGGTAAACATCGCTAAAGGCTGCAAGTCCCAACTTGGCAATTTAAAAAAATAAAAATCACAAGCAATATTATAGTAAAAGACCTTAAAAGTAAAAATCTAAATTTTCAGTTTTATTTTTGTGTTTTTAAAATGACCAGAAACACCAGTCCCCACTTGGCTGTGCACTGTAACAGGTCCACCATTAGCAAGGTTTGCATGTATGTGTGTGTCTGTGTGTGTGTCTGTGTGTGTGTCTTTGGAGAATAAGATTTGTGCCGCTCTGAGGTGAACACTCACCTTAGGACTGTCCTCACTCTTCTGCTTTACATAAGAAAAAGACATCCTCCCTTCCGATGACATGGAGCTCAGCATGGCGGCGCGAGCCCGGGCGATGCTGTAAGAGATGGTAAGAGGAAGGAGGGGAAGTGCAGGGGTCAGTTAGAATACGCTTAAATGCTCTCTCTCTGTCTCCGACACTTTTCATCTGATGGCTCCACGGACACCGCACAGCCAACCCAGAAGACATAATTCAGAGACAGTTGGAGCCTGGAAAGTGACAGATAGTGCTGCATCTCTGGTCATATCAGCCACAGGGCAGCAGTGGTGGGAGGTCAGAGGTCAGATGAGGATCAAAACACATATGATGACTAATGGATGAATGCTGCTCACAATGAGGGAGACAGACTGGTAAATAAATTTTAAGTTTTACACCAAAAGTGAGCTGCATGCGATTCTGTGTTAACACATACCATCCATTTACTAATGGACTGGTCAGGCAGGTCATCTATTTCACAACCAAGAGCTTGGGCTGTTGTTTGAAAAACCCTATATTAGATAGAAACAGTGTAATACTTAAAAAAAGTTAGCTACTTTGTCTATTGCCGTTAGGATTCAATGTGTCCTGTTTTAAAGTCTCACATGCATTCAAGCTTACTTTGAATAAGAGGAAAGCTTCGTAGGTCATAATAACATACACAAAACACTGGCAGAGACACAACAACAACTGGAGGCAAAAAATATGTTGATGCAGACCTGCGAGCTGGAGACTGAGGCCGGACCTGGACCAGAATGAAGCCCATGCTCTGCAGGTACTGAACGTACTGCTGGAGGAAGGTGCTGGAAATCTCAAGCAGCCAGGGTTCTTCCTTCAGTCGGCTGGGCAGCATGTCAGCTGAGTCAGTGCTGTAGCTTCGGTCCCGACCTGAAGCCGTGGAGTCGCTGGAGCGATGCCGTTTCTTATCAGAAACGGCACATATATCAGAATTACAAACATTCACAGGACAATGTTCATCACTTAAATATGCTGATCTGAATTAGTGTACTGTTGTGTATATTAAGCCACAAGGTCATAGACACCAGTTCATGAAGACACAACCTCCTCTTCATGTAACTTTCCTTTGAGTCAAACGACAAACGCACCTTCACTGGAGGCTGAACGATCTGCTCCTCTTGGATCTGTTTGCGGAAGACGGGGTCAAAGAGGAGAGGGGTGGCGCAGTAGTGGACCAGCCTGGATGAATGCTTCAAGGTCTCCAAATCTGTCCCCTGTTGAGACATTCATGATGAGTATGACTTGAACATAAGATGGTGACACTGCATTAAACTGGGTTGCATTAAGTGGGATGATTGTGACACACAGCTTTACATTCAATGATAAAGTCTATAGGACTAACCAGTGCTCACAGGCAGCTGTGACATCAAACATTTGGCAGATGGACTTTAAACTTAGTACATTAAAATACAGGGGCTTGACATTCAGTTCCAAACTTGACTATGATGTAGTCAGATCACATCTAAGAGTTCATTTAGTTCATTTAGTGACATGAAAATCTGCCTAAAACCAAAATGTCAGTGGAAATAGCTGTGGGCCCTGTTGGACCCAGGTCAGGCTGCAGACCTCCTCTTGCGTGTTCTTGAGTTGGATTGCTCTGTGGGTGTCTGCTGAAATATCAAATTCTTAAATTTAATGCCACCACGTAACCTCTCATGAGATGTCACTGTGGCAGACAGAAATCTTTTTAATTAGCGCAGATATTCCGCACTTTGAAACAAGGCAATACTAAATGATTTCCCAGAGGGGTGAACTGTAATTGTAGCTCCTCAAAGTGGTGAAAGCCACCATTCTCCAAGGTTTTGTCAAGTCCAATTAGCTATATTAGATATTAGGCTACCTACACAGTACAAAAATCTAATACTCAATTCGGACTTACGGGTCAGATCCAATTTGTTGTTATATTGGACACATTAAGTTTCTTAAAATAATATCTAATACCATTTTCAACTTGTCACATTCCTGAACAAACCCCATGAACAAAAGTGCAATACCAATACATTTGATTGACCCTTCCTAAGTACCGCCTCTTTTTGCTCTGTGCTCCAATCACAGTTGAACAGTTCTCTGTTAACCTTTCCTTTCTTGTATTTATGCTATGAGCTAACTCCATGTTGAAAACACAACCAGTTTAAGATGAATAAAAGCAACATATATACTATATATATTCAAATCTAATAGCTAGCTAATGTTAGCAAAGTGCTAGCCAACTAGCTAGCTAATTTACATAAATTGTTAATTACATCTGATTGCTAATGCTAGCAAAATGCTAGCTAATTAGTTAATCATAGAGTGAAATATCTGTTTGAATTGAGGTTGTCTAACTTGTATCAGTATTGTATTAGAGTTAGAACCATAAAACATGATGTCATATTTTAATGTTATTTTAGTGTTTCTTCACACTGTGGTTAAAACCAAAAAATTAACTTGTACTCCACATATGAAGGGGATAAATAAAAGATTTTGTCCACTTTCCTTGCAGTGTGAACAAATTTAACCATTACAAGACTATTTCATTTATTTATATCTGTATTTGACTCAGGTACTTACTGAAATGGGCATGTTGGACTGTGCTGACCTCTGCTGCCAAGTTACAAACAGGTTCTCGATCTTCATCTGCTTCTCCATTTCTGTCAGAACAAAGACAAAGTCATTATCCCTCCTGTCGAGTGTGGAGCTTTATGGGCTCAATGGACAAAAATGACATTAACCTCTCCGCTCAGCAGCTTTGATATCCAAGAGCTGGCCACCATGTCGGGCTACCGCATCCCCCTCCATCAAGGGTCGGATTGTGCAGACGTCCCTCAGAGCCTCGTCGAAGGGAAGCAGCTCAGAGGGGAAGTGAAGAGGAGCAAGACTTCGACCAGAGCTACTCAGCCTGCCCTGCTCTTTACTGGGCAAAGGAGGAACTGCGCTACGCAGCAACGCATCGGGTTCCATGGAGGGGCTGAGGAATGGGTTGGGATCCTGGAAAAGATAGATGAAAAAAGACAAGAGACATGAATGGTGTGACAATAAATGCTAAACGGCAAAGACAGAGCCTCTTTTATCATCAGGAACAAAGAGGATGGATACTTTTAAATAATAACGCTCCAGTGAGTGAAAGGTTCAAAAAGCTTTTGAGGAATATTCGGGTAAAACGATAGCAGTGATATCTTTTGAGAAATGCTGTATGCATTCAATGTAGGGTACCCGTAATAATAACACTTCATGCAAGTTTATGGGTATTAATATTACTGTATGCTTCCATTTTCAGAGCGTTGTTCATGTTCCCTGGTGGCTGTTGAGAGGAACTTTTGGTCGAGTTTGTTCAGCGGAGCAGCTCAGGGCCCAGATGCCCAAGTGTGGCAGAGCTGGCTGCACCATGCCCACAGGCTGGAGGGTCAAACTGTGCACTGGTGCTCCCTCTGCTTCTCATCAGGACCATGACAGATGAAGCTCTGTGCAGGCAAATTTTCTGCTGCTCTGACTCTGCCTTCTGTCCGGACTCATTAGTAATGCAGTGATGAAGAGCGAGGCCATCGAAGGGAAGGGAAAAGTTTGCTTCTTTCTTTTCTTTGAGCTTGTTTTGTAAT
This sequence comes from Miichthys miiuy, assembly GCA_036365135.1. Lineage (NCBI taxonomy): Eukaryota > Metazoa > Chordata > Actinopteri > Sciaenidae > Miichthys > Miichthys miiuy. The sequence continues at coordinate 23,990,886 of CM071609.1, forward strand.
TGGCCATGGGGGGAGGCTAAAAGGGCATTTGGTGTCTTTCTTTGCTGTAGACTGCTGCTCGAATAAATCTCTACTGCAGCCTGTTCTACACAACACTGTAGTGCACATGACATTTTCCTTTTAACTTAGCATGCAATGTCACTATGGTTAGATTGACCTGCTGGGGGGCCCTAGGGCAAAATGAGCTCCTGGACCCCTATTAACCCATCTACCCCCATGCCCTTCCTGCCTTGTGTTATTCCTATGTTGGAAAGCTAACTGGCCAAAGGTTTTCTGTGTGGTAATTGGATTGAACACAAATTAATTTTGTGTAAGCATCACGTAAGCATCATCCAGCCCCTTTCCGCTTTGTGCTGCTGCAAACACATGAACCGAAGAAGCAAGCTCATTGGACTACATGGACTGAAACGATCGAAGTGCCCATGACCTCCTGCTTGGCCCTCATCATATCAGCTGTTATTGTGCTTTCAAGTGCACGTACCCAAAGTAATTTTCATTTAATCAAATTACTACAAACCACTTGACGTGCGTTGTATATGGGGTTTTCCGGCCTGCTAATTCAGCCTCTTCACACTCTTCAAATTCATGATTTGCCAACATGACATGTGGGCTGTTGTACTGGAAACAGATCATGGTAGCTCAACACTGCAACACTTTGGGTCTCAGTACCTGCTTTCCTAATTACAGTTTTCTTATCTAATCTCATGTCTATCTGTGCATGGATTTCCTAGAATTCTGGCAGGACAGAACTACTTTTGATGGAACTGCGATGATTTCAAAATTAAATTATAGATAACTAAACTGATGTGTTATTCAAAATGATGTATTATCTCGGGTAAGGCAGCAGTAAGTCTCTGCCACCTGGTTTTTAATGGATTTTTTAGAAACAGTGGAAGCCTATTATTTCCTGAGATAAGGGAAACCTGCAGCTCGGTGGCCTTATTCTTGGCATGGACGTTAATAGTGATGGGGAGAAAAAAATACATTGTTATTTTACCTTAACAGCAGTTGCTGAGGGCGGTAAGACTGTTACTTATGTGCTCTTCTCTACCCACATTTTCCCAACCTGTTCCAAGCCTGGACGAAGCAACCGTAGCCCAATTTTCACCCTACCTCCATTCTGCTGTTAGATTCTGTATATGCAACTGCTGCCATGTTCTCTTACGCTACGGGCTCTCTGGCGGCAGTGGAAATGAAAATCACTGGACGCGGAGTTGGAAACGTGGTTTTGCTGCGTCACTGTCCTCTCACTCACCAGTGGGAACAGTGAGGTTGATATGACAGCTGAGTCATGATGTGAGAAGTGGAGGAGAGCAGGGATAGGAGTGTGAAGGAAGCCGGGCTGTTAAATATGCTTAGCAAACAGTTTTGTAACTGGCAGCACACTTAAAAACACAAGACTATGAAAACTTTCCTATTCGTTCCTCTCTGTACCAGAGCTGATCATAAATAATCCAGGCAGATAAATGGAAAGTGACAAGGATTAAATTGCATTGAGGTAGTTAAGTGTTTCATTTTGAAAAACAAGGCTGTTGATGTGACAGGGTTGTATTTCCAGGATATGATCAGGACAACACAAGAAGGCAGGAAATACAGAGGAGTAATAATCAAGAAGAAGAGAAATGCTTAGTCACATGGCTGAGAGATCTTGTTTTGGTTTGTGCTGCAGAGACCATCAGTCGCATATTGATCTGTAGCTCCATATTTAATACAGGAGGTCCAGCGCTTTTGCTGAGATCCTCAAAACAGAAAACAAGCCTGAATGAAGCAGCAACAAGCTGTGATGAAGCTCCAGGTGACGGGAATATGGGAGGGAATTTAGTGACAGCCTCTGGCTGCCAGCGTTTATACTGAATGTCACATTTCTTCACCTAGAATTGATTAAATTTTAATTCAATCTTACGTGGATGAGGAAATGCATTCTGTGCGGTGCACTGTTCCCCAAAGGTTGTCTGAATACATCTGCAGTAACAGACGGTGGAATTACTCATTTAGAGCCAGTTAACAGTTTTAATATTAGTCGACATCTATCTAAAAACCCAAGTGAAAGCAGGACTTCTGGGTTCTGCTCTAAAAGTAAGAAAACAAAAATTCAAAAATCATATTGACATTTGTAATATGTCAATTTTTACAACATAACCTTACAGGATGTAGAATCCATCAAGAGTTATCGTTTAACTGTGCAGCTCTCCTAAGTTCTAATGAGCATTTTAGCATCTTTCAGCCCATTGTTTTGGTTTTCAGATGCCCATCTTTACTGTTTTGTCATGAACCTGATTGCCCAGCAAGTTGTATGTGTGAATATGATGATAATATGTCAGCATTTTGTAGCTTGTTATGCTGCCCCAAGTGGCCAGAAAAAATGCAGATTTAAAGACAGGACTGTCTGAAATGCTGTGTCATGGTACAAGTGTGTGTAGAAACAGCCACGTGTTTCTAGCCACATGTCAAACAGGCTGATAGCGTAACAGGTACTGACATCATCATTTAGGTGGAAGTCACCAGAATTCCTCCCCGGGATATAACAGCTGTACGAAGTCTGCCCCCAGACCTGCTACCTTCTGTGACGAACCAGATGCTGCCCCGACAGGCTGATTCCACCTGAGCTAGCAGCCCGCTCTCCTCAGCAGATCCTGGCCTCCACCGTATGGAGGCGAACTAGACTGGCAGTTTGAAACAGAAGGCGTTACGGCTGTTTTTTCAGTGGCACGTTTGGAATGCGTCGGCACGTCTGTAAATGTCTGCAAGGGAGCAAATGCTGATGGAGGAAATGATTTCATCCTAAAAAGTGCTGCTCAGGTCTGTCTGTCTGTCTCAGCAGTCTGGAACTGGAAAAAACTCACTGCTTTAAAAACTTCTATACAAAAAACATGATTTTGTGATGTTATAATATGATTTAAATTAAATGAATTTACTGTCTTATTACTGTACCTATAATTAATGCTGACTCATTTGAAACAGAGTCTCAGCTGTCATTTGAGCCCTCACTATGTTACAGCAGGTCATGGCTGGAATCACGGAGTAACCTCTGTAGTGCTGATGTTACAGAGCTACCCTCTGCTTTGAGCTCTGCTGTCACCACATCTGGGACCTATGACAGCTAATCCTAGTAAGCCCCTACAGGGATGAGTGTGCAGAAGCTGCCGATGACACAGCACGACTGGTCCTACTAAATGTTGACTGTCGTAAAGGGTCAACGTTTGTAGGCTACGCAGTAAGATGTTCTATCAAAGCTGTTCCCAACATCACCCAACGCTCAACACTTCGATGCTGTTTTCACAAATTTGTCTAAGAGGGACAGTGAGCAGGTCCAGAGCTGCAGGAATAATCTGATCAGACCACTAACTCACAGTGGACTAATGAAACAAATAATGACCGCCGAATTTATTTAGTGTCTTTACCTGCTTGGAGTCCATTTCATGGATGGGTGCATCAGAGAAGCAGTAGTGATGGAAGAGGCCCATCTTCTGGTTGAGCAGGCAGTGGACAACATGAGCCCTCGCGTTCTGCCACTTAACGAGGCGGACTAGTTCCCGATTCAGAGAGGCGCCGAGGTCCACAGACCAGTTATAGCTGTACAGAGTCACCTAAAGAAAAACACATGAAGCAGCTTGTACTTAGAATTCAGAATATATTTCATGCATTCTTCGAAAAATTTGTTTTACACAATAGTGACGCACAAATTAAAGGACCAGGGTGTATGAAAAGGAAAAAGTACAGCGGCGGTTCATTTTGTGCAAACCCACTGAACTGGCGTTCGTCATTACGAGATGTTCTGCTAAATTAAAAAAAGAGAGAAGAGGCAGCTCTCAGTGATGTTAACCCTTTACTGCAGTCCTCTCCGGTCTGTCGGCAGCAGCAGGGTAAGCCTCGCAGCTGAGCAGATGGCGGTGGAGAGTTAGCGGTGTCTTCACTGTAAGTTGCTAACTGGTTTGTGAAATACACTGCTGGAAAGTTAATAAACAACGAGCCAATCGTCTTCCATTTTAAATATAGCTCATAATATAACCCTGTCCCTGACAACCTTCATGTTGTGCTTTGAACATCTGTATGCTGTGTAAACAGCTGAGTCACGTGCAACATCTAGTGATAAAATTTGGTATTATTGAGTATGTGTTGTTTAAGAATGCCAATAAGATGTTACAACTGCACAATCTATAAATACTTACACATACTTCTAACTCTAGAAATAGCCATGTAATGTGTTACCAATATAATCCCTTAAATACCATGTAACAATACGAGCTGCAAGCATCTGTGAACACAATATATATACACATTTTCACATTATGAAGCGTATTTACAATAAAGGATTTTATCTCCAAGAGACAAGAGAGCTGGTCAGAGGGTTAAAGGTTTACACATATTATGAACAAACAAACAAAAACTTGTCTCTAGGCATTATTGATTCATACAAAGTGTTTTTATCAGTAGTTATCTTCATTACTGCAGATAATCCGCAGACCAAGCTGTCATTTTCACAGGCATTTTTTAAACGAAAACTGCCCAGAGTAACAGGAACAACTAAACTTCATCTACTTCTGCAGTTGACAAGACCTAAATCTCCCTAACAGCTGAGTTCTGGTGGACAGAAAACATGATATTCCTAGTTCAGGTCACGTGTAAATGCAATAAATGTTGGAGGTACGTAGTTTCATGTGAGGTATATTTGAATGCTGACATACAGCTACGGCTAAGTGTGACTTTTCTTTTGGGGGAAGCAACCAGTAAATGGACCAGAGGACCAGGGAGCACTTTAATCCCACTGAAACTCACTGGTCAGATGTATTCACAGCTCAAACAAACAGGACCTTTTCAATTTGAGATAATTCTGTCTTGTCCTCTGCTCTGCCTGAGGGATATTCACAATACAGTTGCCAAGTCACCTTTTTGTCCAGGATACTGATGAAGAGGAACCTCTGGCGGGGTGCCAGTCCTGTCCCGGCCTGGCTGGGACTGAACCAATCACTCTGCTCCAGAGCCTCGAAGCGCTGGAAGCCCTTATGAGCTGGGCAGAAGAGAGAGAAACTCAGTGAAACGGAAAATGAATCAAAGGCAGACAGCACGCCATGGAAAGTCCTTTAACATGGGCTCCCTCCTGACTGTCAGGACGGCCTCTCATCTATTCTTTATCTAACTACAGGATTGCAGTGGCCAGACAGGAGCCTCCCATTACTTTTTACATGTAATTAATTTTCATTCAGTGGCTCTTTATAAGTCCAGAGGCTGCACTGAAAAACACGGTTCAATCGAGGTTTAGCTGAAAGCTTTACATATTAGAACACAAAAGTAACGCTGGTGTGGTAATTCCAGTTATTTCAAGAAGAAAAAAAAAACGTGCTGTACATCATCAGTGGGAGCAAAAAAAAAAAAAAGGCGTGTTTATTCTTTGCATCCCAAAATAACATGTTAGGGGTATTCTTCAGACTCAAGTATCTATCTACATGTTGTGGATGTTTTATCAGAACAGAAGGAAACAGAAATGATGAGGTGATGTTATCAAAGCTGCTTCAACTCTAAACTCTTCTTTGGAACCATTCATGACTGTATTGAAACACTAAAACTAAATCTTTAATTTGATCTTGTTCTCTTTTCATTGGGCTCTACTTTCATGCAGGCTTGCAGCACAAAGTACTGAGTTCTCTCATCAGATACTGATGGACAAGCTCAGTTTTTTAGTGGCTCTCTGACTTACGTAAGTTATAAATGACAAAGTTTGTGACACAAACTACACCTGTGACCTGAGAATGACATCAAATAAAACTTTACTTATCCTGAAGGTGTGTTCTGGAGATGCTCAGTATACACAGTGTCTCAGCATAAGACGTGAAATGTCGATTAAATGTATCAGACACACCTTGTTGTTCACGAGATGCTTGATCCAAATTTGGATTCAAATCTTAGTTGATGAGCTGATATAATCTGCCACCGTTGAAGCTGATCTGGGGTCAACACCAGTTTAAGATGAGAAAATCTGTTTGACTGTTTTGCACCGTCAAGATTTCCTTTACAGCGGAAACAAACATGTCTTTAACCTCGCCCTCCCTGGTGTTTCCACGTGATATCAAAGCTCAAGCCGCCGTCGTAAAGGCTGGATCACTTTTCCATTTCCCTCAGAGCTGTGAAGCTCTGTGGAAAAAAAATCAACACCACTTTGGAAATAAGAGAGGAGAAAGAAGCATGTTCACTGGAGAAGTAAATTGAAATTGTCACACTTCTATATTGAATTTGGGAACGGGCAAAAAGCCTTTGTGATGATGAGCACTGCAGAGTAATAACAGTTTGGGTAACGATATAACTAATTGCAGCAGTGTTTTGCATCAGTGTGGGGGGGCTAGTAACATTAATGTTACAAGGAAACATTGAGGGAACAATCGTGAGTTTGTTCATTCATTTAGTCTCATAAATCCAGCCTTCATGTTCACAGGAAATGGTGCCTGGTAGCAGACAGACGGCGCAGTGAAATCTAAACACAGATGGTGTCATTCTATAGCCATTACACTTTGCAATCAACATTTACTTTAGATTGACGGGCTGCAGAAGAAAAAAAAAAAAAAAACTTTCATTGATCACAAACTTTAACTTAAACTTTTATTTTCTTGACTGTGTTTGTGTCGCACACCTCGACTCACAAAAATAGGCCCAATGTCTTTGTTTGATGCCTCAAGGGCTTGAATCGCCTCTGTGTTTGAATTTGTTAACTAACACATACATTTAATAAAAAATAAAACACTATTTTTTTTTATCACAAAATAGAAAAAAAACCAAACATTTCAAACATCCCGTCAGCATCATTGTGTTAAGCCGAGAGGCCAACTTACGTGTGAACCTATTTAGCACTGGGGTGTTTTCCTCATCTGAACTGTCTTCTGTAGGCAAACAGAGATGGTACAAACAGCAAGGCGGCGTGGACAGTGAAACACAGAGCTCAGCACAAACTGATGTAAGCAGACACTAGCAAAATAACACGGTTAATGTTTGGAGAGCTGCTAGCATGGACAGAGAAACACAGAATCAAAGAGCGGCAGCGAGGGGAGCAAAGTCGAAAAAAAGCTGCCACACAAACACACTCATGCTCGGACTTCTTCTTCTACGCTACACAGAGGTTAACACAGGTGTTAGCAACATGCTGTTGTCATGTAATAATAAAGGACTTGATAGACATTCATTAATATCAGCTCCTCTGCATCATTACCATCATATTCTGTGTTTATCTTTTGTCTTCTATTTCAAATGACTTCAGTTGCACTATAAAGAGTTGGATTTCTTTACTATCACAGTATCCATTCCCCTCACAGTTATGACTTTAAAAAAAGAAGACTATGACTGGAGCATTACCAACTCACTGAGCCGGTCCAGTCCGGCGAACGAGGAAAACAAAACCAAATGTTTTGAGATAAGCCAACCTTGAACTTGAACACACACTCAGTGACTGAGCTTTAAATCTCGTTACTGTGCCACTAATTATGAATTAAGTATCAAGGTTGAGATGTGTAGAACTCATTTGATAAACTTAGCAACTTTAATTACACATTTAGCTTTGAAACATGATTTAGAGCATTGTTCCCAACCTTTTCATTAAGAAACCCTTTATGTGTCATTGAGCAGACTGATTTCATATTTTATATTCATGATAATTACAGAACAGAACAACCGATAAACTGCAATTAACCCCCCCAAAATCCAGATTAAGTAACAGATCCTTGACTTGTAAGTGGTTTGTAATACTGTCAAACAGGATTGTTCTAATACACATAAAGACACCATTTATGTTCTAAAGCAGTGTTTCTCAAATGTACCACCTCAGAAAACACAGCAGTGCATTAGGAGGCAGATTTATATGATTATTTATTATTTATTATTGTCTGTTGTGGTGAAACCAGTTCAAGAACCATGGAGGGGCACTCCTGATTCTAATCTCATCCTATTCTCTTCATAATGTTTTGTATTTGGAGCCACGATTGCAGAGTTTATGAACCCTTTCTAACTCCACTTACTATCTCACGGTCATATTTTAACTAATCATTGATGTATGTCTGTGCTACATGTATAAATGTGAAGATGCAGCAGGCTGACATTGAAACTAAATATTTCAGGAAATGCAAAACTTATTTTAATTACATTCCAACAATCTCATTGCGCTGAGACTCAATGCTGGCTTTAAACTTTCAAATGTTCAGATTTCCAGGAGCTGTACGTTTGGTTGGTTCAGTTCAGTCCATGAAATTTCGTTAAAATGTGTTCAGAAATTTGAACACTGTGACATTAGCTAGCTTCTCACTGACCCAGGTCATGGCTCAAATTTAATTGCTCTTATTTTTGAATCAGTCCTTCTAGTTACTCCTTAAAACTTGGACTGTAAATGCAGTGTATGTCCAAACTGACTACAGACGATCATGTTGCATTCAGGATTGATAATCATTCATTCGTGCTGCATTTGTGTGTGCTGTACAGTTTAGTAAGCAGTGCAGAGGCTGAGCATCGGGGCAGCAGGTGACTGCTGTCACTGCTTACCTTGCTCTGTGCTACAGTGCCACTGATGGAAGTTGCGGCCAACGAGGATGAAGCTCCTTGTAGTGCCCGGAGGCTGGCTGAGGTTCTGGACAAGAGGGAACGGTACAAAGATGTCTCCAGATGTGGGACAGCTAAAAAGGAAAATAGAGAAAAAACATTGTGGAATATTTTTACTTTAATTTGTTCAGCTTCTTCTTTAACAGAAGACAAACACTAAGGACATTTTTACTTAAGGCATTTTATAAAACTACACACCACTGTCTATATATGTAACTGAAATGACTAAAAGCATTCGAGTTTAAGCTCTGTACACAGTTGAACTGTTTGTATTTAAACACTCAAAGAGGTTGAATTAATTGAAGATTAACAGCAGGTGAATTGTCAGCTGGTTATTCACAGGTAAAAGAAGCAGAGTAAACACTGAAGGCAGCTGGCCCTTTAAAGTGTAACGGTGAAGACCCACCGACACACAACGGATTTCTGGCGACACGGGAGTCCACGATTACAGACATAAACAAAATGAAGTGCTGCTTGGCACAACGTCGCAGAAATTGTTGGACAAAGTGATGGTTGCTAATGAGAAAGCTACTTGATAGCTTGCGGGGGTCAATAAGTGAGAAGGTGGCGTTGCGGTGTGCGTATTCACCATGAGCAAATACATAAGTGGTAAACAATAAATCCCATTCAAAATTTGGTTCAAAATGATTTCAGTTGATGTGTGGAGGATTTGCAGTTGAGGCTGAAGCACCAGAGATAGTAGACTGTTCACTGTCAGCAGCTGGACTGTCAGTTAGTATGTCACCTGTGACAGCAGGTACAATGTCAGGTCAAGCTTGGCACTATATGACAGCAATAAAAAGTAAATATCACAACAGTATGTGGCAGTGGCAGTATGAGTCACTACTGATTCTCAAACAGGAAGCAGAAGCTGTTCAGAACTCAAACTGTCACCATGTACAGTTTTGAATTTCATATTCAGCACACACACACACACACACACACACACAAAACTCACCTTCTCCTTTCAAATGCCTTCACTGTTGTGTCACTGGCCAGAGAACTGACTAAATTGACAATCTCTGCCAAGATGGAAGGCAGCAGGAAGTGTGAAGCAATTTCAGCCGTGCACTGCTGAATGGACGAGCAGCCTGTTTACCAGCCGCCAGTCAGAAGGAAAAACAGAGACACGGAGTGAGCTTATACGCCACAAAACATCTTATCGTCTGCTAACACTGGTGCAGAAAATATGGGAGAATTAAACATCACTTACCAAGTTTAGCCATGAAAGTAATCCACGGCTGGAAGGTAACCTGGTAGATGTGGTGTAGGGTGCCCACGTCTCCTTCCTCCAACTGAGACACCTGCCGCCTACACAGCCACAAAACAGTTACCACGCATTAGGACATTTTTACAGGTCCTGTAGCACTAAAAGACAAGAGCTGCTGCTGTTGAGATTTTTGGCTTTCGCAACTCAGTTTCATGGCACTGTGGTGGTGTAGCAGCAGCGCTTTGCCTTGAAGTTTTGACATATGATCAGTTTGTTCTGGTTATTTGTAAAAGTGAAATACAATTTTTTTTCCTGCTGCTGTGGATGACACGTCAACACCACAAGGAAGAAACTTTGAGACTACACTTTGTTGTCATGCCAGCAACGCACCGTGACACAACACAAAAAGAGCCTCACAACTTCCTAGCAGTTTTATTTTTGTTTTTTCTTTTCAATTTATTTGCCTGGGACACTGCTGAACCCCCCCAAGAACATGAGCCAGAATTTTTTATGTGTTGTCTGTGAGCAGATGTAATAAAGTTGTTGAACAACATAACTTAATCTTTATAAAGAACAAAATAAATATGCACACAGTATACTGCAGATGGTTAAAAGTAAAAAACAAAATAAAGCAAAACAAAAAAAAGCCAAAAAATATGATCATACCTGCAAACAGAGACATGTCTTGTGTTCTAAACAAGAATCCAGCAGGGAACATGTCAGTTAATCCGCTGATGTCAGTTTGTGGGTGAGGTTATTGTTAGCTAACCAGCGGGAACACTTTTAAAGCTTGCATTAACTGCTTTGGCCACATGGGGGCAGTGCAACATGCTGTAAACACAACAGTGACATATTATCGCTCTGTAAAGCTGCTATTGTGAACATTAGCAAACATTTACCTACTGATACATCCAGCACAAACAGAGCAACATAAGCTTTCATGTTCACCAGCTAGTCTCTAAATGAGTGTGATTTGGTTCCTTGACACTTTGTCCTGACTTTAATTGAATATTGATCAGGAACAATTTGCAAATCACTGCATTCTGTTTTGATTTACATTTTACACAACATCTTAAAAATGGGGTTTCATGCAATGACAGTAAAAAGAATGGACATTGTATGAGTGACGTCACTCATCTTTCCAAAGCAACATTTTGATATGCTGCGCTGGCTGGCGCCATACTGGCTGTCCGGCCTCATTCGCCTCCCGGCTAATCTAAAAATCGGCAAAGACGTGGATCATCAACAGACCTGAGGCAGGACAAATGACTGTTGGGTGCTCAAACAAGCCATCTGTAACGGCACCCACCTGTCAATCAAAGCGGCCACCCTGTTAATTCTGCATAGCTTTTAGTCTTAATATAATTTGAACAGGTGAGTTCTATAAAAATTCACCCTCAGTACAGTTGTCATGAACGGGGAAATTGGCTATAGAGACCAAGGCTGTTTTTTGTACTGTTAATATTACAATGTGTCGGTTGGTGCTGCTTTAAAAACATGCGTTTAAATTTCAACATGAGTTATTTTAGATGCAGAATGGTGGTGTACTCTTTACACAACACTGCCAACAAAATACCCATCCTTGGGCTGTAAGCTACAGTTAGCTGCACTGGTTTGTTTACATTGGGAGTCTTTGTCTTTTACCGGTTCAGCTGTCAATCAAACATGGACACTTCCTGCCGACACAGAGGCTTGGAGGTTGTAAAGAATTTCTGATGTTTCCCCACAGAGCTTTTTTCTCTTTCAGTAATGAAAAATATCAACATTCAATTTAAAAATCCTGACTTTTATCTGGGAAAAAAAGGAGGCAGCCTTTTATGATTTTAGTATTCATTGGTCGTAGTTCATTGCAGTGATGTTACTCATATCATTTCAGTTTAACTCCACCTCTGGGCCTGCTCCAGCTCCACAGCCATAGCTTTCTCCTGACTCCACTGCTGCTTTACATTCTCCGTTTTGTGTCTTCGTCGTGCCGCTCGGCCCTCCTCTCCTTTTTCTTGCACTATGTCGTCAGTTGTCTTTGGGCTCCCGAGCTCCGATGAGTCAGGCTTACTCTGCAAAGACGGGAAAAGGACACATTTAAGTCACAAATATCCAACATAAGCCCGGTGAAGAGAAGAAAAACAACTAACTCCATCTCAGGTCGATGCACTGAAGGAACAAAGTCTAAAATGTAAGCGGGTCACAGATCCAGACGTGTCTCAGTGGTGATTAATGCAAACTTAAAAATAATCTGAAACTCACACAGGAAAAAGTAGTGAGCTCAGCACAAACTGTCTGGAGGCCTGTTTGATATTTTTCATACTGTACATAATGCCATTATAATGTGAGACATCAGAGCATCACAGCGGTGATCAGTGAAAAGATAATCACTGGTTTAACATGCTGGTCTACGCTGAGGTTGCTGTCATCCGACGTCAGCAGTGTTTGTCCATGTTTAGAGGCTAATGATTCAGGTTCAGGGCTGATTTATGAATTTTCATGACCTGTGACAAGAATTTTAGCTTTTTCTGCCCTGAGTTGCAGAGTTAGCTCTGAGTAAGACTCTCCTCTCTGTTTGGTTTCATCAACAGGGTTTCACCCTCATGATAATATAAACTGGTCATATACAGTGTGTCTGCTTAAAGGATGAGCTAAAGGTAAAGTATGAATAGGGAAGAGGATCTGACCTAGAAGTGAGCCCTAGTTTCTAGTATGGAGTCTGATGTGCGTCTCCATAACAATTTCTGGTTTTTAATAAAAAATAAATCAATAAATACAATCATCATCTGCTGTTCTGTAGGTAGGACATCAACTGTAATTTTTAGGTGAAGCGCTGCCTCCACATTTCATTCAGTTTAAAGGTTGAACTGTTTAAGACTATTTGGTCTGTTGGAATGAAATTATTAACAATGATTAGAGAGGGTATTATGAATGTACAGAAATCGCTGATTAATCAGGAAATAAGTGGTTTCACTTCTAAATAATGTGTCCATGAATATCATTATTATAAAAGCCTTCCACCTCTGGAAAAACTGACCAGTATGTCCCAGAAGCTCCTGCGGGTGCTCTTGCTGGTGGGTGTGGTGGACTCTGGTGTGCTGGTCCCCGTCATGGACGTGTTCCCAACAGCTTGCGTCAAGGTGATGGGGGAAGGGCTGCTTTTAAAGACCCGTGATCCGCTGCGCTGCCTGTGGCTGTCCTTCACTTCTCTCACCTCGGGCAACGGAATCAAGAGTTCTGAAGATTTTAGAAAGAGAAGGCAGAGTAACATTCAGATTAGTCTGGATGTGAACTAGAGTTCTGTTCCTCAGCGTATACAAACACATTCTGATGGCATATTCATACAGTGCTGAGCTAACCTTTAGCCTCTTCTCTCTGAGCTTTGGTTGCCGGGCACGGCCCCCCGACGCAGAGGGGATTCGGTAAGACTCTCAGCTCCATGACGACGTCACACAGAGCGTGGCGCAGCGCCCCCTGTAGTTTGTCACTCAGCTGTAAGGGGCTGACATTGCCTTGCTCCCAGATGTCGAAGCGCACATACAGCTGTGGCTCTGTCAGAAGACACATTAAACATATTAACATGAACAAACATTAGTCTCGGCATATAAGAATGTTGTTTCAGCCTCTAAAACAGGATCAACGGGAGTACATACATTAGGTTTAGGGGTTTATGGGAAATGTGGTCTTAATGTTGGACCAGCAATACTAACAACACACCTGACCTGATATAGAAGTCATTAATCATCTCCACCATGGTGTCATTTTTTCAGAAGGAACACCATTATTCTGACTATGACACACTGATGTTTAAAAAGACTGTATACCGTAATACACCGTCTGTACGCTGCTTACAAGCCAATGATCATCCACATCCATCTTGCTGGCTCAGCCTCTCACACACCCCTCACCTCTACAGGCTACAATACTGCTCATCTTCAGAGGGATGATGAGAAATAAGATTTGTGTTCATGCTATAAGGACATAGCTCAGAAACCAGACGTCATGAGTGATCTGGGACTGATGCAAACTTTGTCTTCCTGCCTTCTGTCCTCCACACTATGCTTTGATCCCAGCAGCATCATCAAAATTCCACATCATGCACGCTTTGAATATTTCGGGTAACCTTTAATTAAGATGTCTTCGAACGATATACAAGTGCACAGATGGGGAATTATGTATTATGATTGTCATCGCACAGTAAAGTTTTAATGAATTAAAGCCACAATTAAACCAACCATTTGAAGATGGCTCTAATTTTTAACGCTCAAAAACAAACAGCTGGAGTCTTATTTGTTGGTTTTTTCCTCCCAGTTGCAACGCCAAGTATGACCAACACTTTATAAAAACAATTATATTAATAAATCCCCCAAACTAAGATTTAATTTTGATTTATGGCCCTGTGATGAAGTGTCACATTGACAAATTTAGCCTCCAGGAACAAAACTCTCTTCATATTACACAGTTACATTCATTAATCAGGAAGATTTACTCGTTCAATTTTAGCGGCATTTAATATTTAGACTTTAAATTTAATGGCCGGACTGTTACCCATGACGTAGCTTGACGTTTATGACTGTAATTAATCCATTTTTAAATTAGTGCAGTTTACACAATAAAATGACTCCTGGCACTGGCTGTAACCTTGCAACATAATCCGATCCAAAATGATTCTCAAGATGAAAAAGAACAACGTGAAAAGCAATGAAACGGAGCTCATTCTCTGCTGCAAAATGAGTTTGGAACAGAAAGGGGGAAATGCACTGGTTTCACCCAGCAAATCCAGCTGGTTGGTACTCAGCTTCTGCAAAAAGTTGTGGATTTGTCAGAGCTTTGGCCAAGTCCATGAAAATAACCACTGTCTGAGCTCTTTAAGACCCCACAGCCTGCTTCTAAGATCTGATCTCAGACAGGTTTAAATGACATTTGGACAGTCTGACTCTGCAGCAGCAAAGGCCTGTGATCAGATGTCATCATCCAGATACACCACTTGTGTTAATACAAGGTGTAGCATTACAAAGTGGAGATGTCTAATGACAATATGTAATATTATATATAATATATACAGTCATGGCCATAAATATAGACACTTAATGCACTACATCTCTCAGAAACCTCTTGCACTCACAAATGATTTAGTATTCTCATGATTATTTCTTTTGTTTGGAAATTATTGGCACACCCTTTGGAAAAAATAACTGAAATCAATCACTTCCTGTGACCATCATTAAGTTTCTTACACTTCTGTAGTGGAGTTTTGGACCACCCTTCTTTTAATAACTTCTCCAGGTCTTTCAGATTTGATGGGTTCCTTCTCCCAACTGCTGTTTTGAGATCTCTCCACAGGTTCTTTGTGGGATTTAGAGCTGGACTCATTGCTGGCCACTTCAGAACTCTCCAGCACTTTGTCTTAAACCATTTTTTCGTGCTTTTTGAAATAAGATTTGGGTCATCGTCCTGCTGTAAGTATCGTGACCTCTAATGGAAACCGAGCTTTCTGACTCTGGGCTCTACATTGCGCCCCAGAATTCTTTGGTAGTCTTCAGATTTCATAATGCCTTGCACACAGTCAAGACATCCAGTGCCTGAAACAGCAAAGCAACCCCAAAAGATCAGTAAACCTCCACCATGTTTGACTGCAGGAACCGTGTTATTTTCTTTGAAGACCTCATTTTGTTTTCTGAAGACAGAAGAATGAGGTTCTTTACCAAAAAGCTCTATTTTAGTGTCATCTGTCTCCCCCCAGAAGGATTTTGGCTTCCTCAGGTAAGTTTTGGCGAACTCCATTCTGGCTTTTTTATGTTTCTATGTCAGCAGTGAGGTCCTACCATAGTGTCCCTTTTCATTCATATTGCGAAGGATAGTGTGAGCTGTCACCATTGTGTCTACAGGTCAGCTTGAATTGGTTTGGAAGTTAATCAAGGTTCTTTATCCACTAGTTGACCGTCCCTTCATTGCAATTTTGCATTGATGATTCTGACGTGGATGGAGATTAGCTACAGTGCCATGGGCTGTAATCTTCTTCACAATGTGGACACAGGAACATCAAGATCTCTGGAGATGGACTTGTAGTCTTGTGATTGTCGATGCTTCTCCAAAATGTTGGTTCTCAAATCCTCAGACAACTCTTCACTCTTCTTTCTTTTGTCCATGCTCAGCGTGGTACACAGAGACACCACAAGTTCACATTTCTCCATTTTAACTGGTTGCAAGTGTGATTTTGCCATATGATATTGCCAGCACCTGTGAATTACTACTGCAGGTGAGTTTAATCACAAACAAAAGGAGCTTTTGTGCTTTTTTGTGTTGTTTCAATGCAAACAAAAGAAATAAACATGAGAATACCAAAGCATTTGTGACTGCAATCATTTTCTGGGAGATGTAGTGCATTATGTGACAGAAATGCAAGGGTGTTTGTAGTTTTGGCCATGACTGTGTAATAAATTGCTTTATGAGAGGTTAGCATTTTAAAAAGTTATTCCACAGTAAGAATAGTCAGAAATGTCACTTTAGTTTTGAACATTTAAAAAAAAAAAAAAAGCCATTTTACAAGTGGGCCAACTTTACAGGCGGACAATACTAACCAGCCTGAGGTTGCTTCACAAATGCTTCAGATGCAACAGACAAAAAGGAGCGAGGTGACTCAACATTTTTCATTTCAATGCGCTGAAATCAAATGTATACATATTTCTTTCCTCTCCTCTGGGGATATTTCCCCTGTGCTCCATTTGTTGGGAGTTTCATGCACATTTTGGGAAACACAATTCATTTACAGCGTACCAGCAAGCATTCTTCACATCTTTATTTTCACACTCCATGTTGAAGCTGTTCATTTTCACCCCCGTGTCTCTGAGCCAGCATTGTTTTCTTTCTGTTGTTTGCTTGCGTTAGCGATTTCTGTTCAAATTCCACCACACTTTGATTAATAACCGGTCCGTTCTGCGGTGCCCGGGAAGGCCTGCCGGTCAGTGTGACTGCAAGGTCCACAGTTCATTTCAGTTCAGCTCTGGACCTTTGTTGCACATGATGCCCGTCTCTGTCCACTTGTTTCTGTCTGTCTACACTGTCGACTCTCAAATAAACACAAAAGTGTTCATCTTAAGTGAATCACTTTAAATCATCACTTTACACAATTATTCCAGTCTTGTTTAATGCAACCCTGTATTTTTATCATGTTGTGACTCACTTCTTCCTAATATTCTTATCTTTAGCCACTTGGTCATTTTTCTAAACTCTACTATTCAGCTGTTTTATACTTTTCTGCTGCTGTGACACTTTTCATTCCCCTGTGCGTGGCTTCAGTAAAGTTTACTTCACACTAACTTACCTTATTAGTAGGGATGGTAACTGCATTCATGTGTGAATATGTGACAAGTCCATGAAAATAACTGTACATGGAGTTTACTTCATTATGGGAGACATTTTGGACCTTCAGTTTTGCTTCATCTTCTGTTTTCCGACATTGCTGCTTCAAGGCCCCATTAATTCATGACCCTCATGTCAGCAGTAAACTGAGCATGTTCATGTTTACCAACTTGGCTGGTCTTCTGCTTTTACTACACAACCATGAGACTAAAATGAAGTCACTTTTTCTCTGAATGGAGAGTTTGCTTGCTGCTTTTCAGAAGCAGCGATGTTTGTCACTTCCTGCGTGTGACAAACATCTTCATCTAACCCAGCGCAGGACAGATTAAGCGTGCCTGCTCAGTGCTGTGCTTACCTGAACCTGAGCTGACGTTGATGGAGTACACTTTACCCACAGTGGTCAGCTCATCGAAATGATCTGGATGAAGGGGGATGGTGCAATTTTCTGATCTCTGCAGTCCGGCACAGTCCTGAGCTGGAACCTGAAGGGGACGGCCGTGGGTGTCGACAAATGACAGGGTGATGCAGGCAATACCTAAAAGAGCAAAGGGGGATGCGTTAGAATGACAAACAAACTTGTGCAAAGTTTTTAAAATTGAAATCTAGTCAGCTCATTAGGTTTTCAATTTCTACAGCCTCCTGAGTCACAAATGATTTGCTTTCCTTGGCAATCATACAAACATCCTTCACAAAGAAGCAATTTTCATCTAACCTTGGGGTTATTACTCAGATATCCATTTGTATACCTGGGAAATATAAGATTTTGATTTAATTGTTACAGTGTCTTTCACCTTCCCCTTGTGTTTTGTCAAAATATTGTGGATTCAAAACGAGCAGGACCGAACAGAAAAGGTGGAGTCTTAATGTCCATTTCACTTCCTCGCCACATTACAGCTGTGCACATGCTTCACCGTGAAGCATAGCTGCCCTGTAACACTGCCGTGGTGAGACATTGCTGGATGCGTTGGCTTTGACACTGGCTATTATTGTGCACAATGAGAAAGCAGCGCCACGCAAGGAGGGGGGCTGAAGACGGCACACGCTGATGAATTTCAGAGACAAATCACTTTTTCTATTTAAAAAAAAAAAGAAGAAGAAAGAAACAAAACAAGAATGCCTCGTGTTTAATGATTCACATCACATATAGCATTACTATAAACACCAAAATGAGCACATCATTCACAGTGAGAGGGAAGCATTATACTCGTCGCTAAAGGAAGCTTTTGAGCAAATGTAATTGACGTAGAGTTGAACGAGCACAAAAAGCCGCATAAATCACTTTAAATGCGGTTATTAAAGAGAAGTGAATAGAAGCCATTGTGCATAAACTTCAAATGACTCTAAAAGTGCATTGAAGAATGCAGAGATATTTTAAGATCAGAAAGCATTTCAGCATTACGTGAGAGAGCAGATCCTGCACTACAGTTCTGACACACGTCACTACTCTGCTGAATAATACAATAAGAAAAAAGATTAAACCAACGTGATGAACTGATGTGGACATGACGATATGTTGAATCTGTGCGTGAAACGTACACCTCATGCTGAGAGCTCCTGACGAGGAGGAGACGGAGCTGAAATGCACGTTCTGCTGAGAAAAAGTGGCGTCACACATTTAAAACTTCCTTTTTGAAACTAAACATGGAAAACCGTTCACAGACAGAGCATACGTAAAGGAGAGGTTTCGTCTGATGGACTGTCAGATAACATCTCGTGACGTGTTGAGAGGAGCACTGCTGAAATGGTGTAAAATGTACAGTTTTCTTCTCACAAAAAGAGTTCAAGAAACAACAACCGGTTTTGTGTGATTTTTCTGTTTTTAAATTCGAGCTGAAGACGAATATGTTTCTTGACAGTAGCCTTAGTAACGGTTGCTCATGCTGGCTGGCCGTGTCAACCTGGGAAATGAAGCTGATGATTGCTACAACACAGCCTTAATGGACAGGCTTAAAGTGATGGAGCTCACTATGTGTCTGAAAGCTGGCGTCTTCCAGCACTGACCGAGACAGTTACTCCATCACTCTGAGGTTACGTGGCACATCCGGATACAGTATGTGAACAAAGGGTGACACTCTGAGTGCAGCTGGCTCACTCAAAAACCTTCACTTTAGAAATCAGAAACGGCTGCCTTTACAAATAATACAAAAAAAAGAGTAATGTGTTTATTTCAATCACACAATGCACAACAAGTGCACAGCGGCAGTTCCTCCCGCATGGACTTTGAAGTGCACATGCACTGTTTTTTCAGGGATGTGCAGCAGTGCAAAGTGTAGAATGACTGAGTGAAGTGGAACATATATATTACTTTATTATGCTATTTCAATCTTAATTCTTCCGGAATCATGGAATGCTCAAAACTGTGGAGAAAGGAGGCGTCGACACGCAGCATTAACAAGCTCTGGTGATTTGACATCTCCTGCATAAAAAGGCAGAAAATTAAAAGCGACCGGTCTGATGTGTGCAGAAGTGTACGGGATTATTCTGTAGCAGCCTGCTGTCGTCTGAGCGTGACTTAATGACGGTAAACACAGTATCTATCAACATATGTGTGCTGCTGCCTTCAAATGCTGCAGGGATCTAATAAACTGACGGAGAAGCTTTTTTGTTCAAACATGCAGCTGTGGACAACAAGTCCACGACAACTGTGGGCGGCTGTGGCTCAGGAAACGGTCATCCGCTAATCGGATGATCCGCGGTTCAACCCTGGTTCCTCCAGTCTGCAAAGTGTCCTTGAGCAAAATGATGTGTCATCGGTGTGTGAATGAGTTTGAATAGTTGGATGCCGTCAGTGTATGAATGTCTGGGTGAATGGGTGAATAAGATATGTTATGTAAAAGCGCCTTGAGTGGTCCATTACTGTTGAATCACTCATATTCATTCATAGATCCATTCAGACTAATTCACTTTCGCTTTGACCACTTGAAAAAAATATATTTTTGATGCCAATTTAAACGCACCTACTGGCTAGACGCTGTTTAATTTGCATTTTAAATACTATTCCAAAATCGCTGTGAACCCATGTGTTTTGTTTGTGGCAGCTGAGTGACTACACCAAAAACACAAAAATCGAAGAGGTCTCTCTCTGCAACGTTGAGGACCCGATTCCCACCGTAAACGCTCCACCTCATTTAAATCAACCTTGTTTGTTCCTCTCCTCCACCTGCACTCTGCTGGCTACAAAAAAACCCACCCAGACTGACAAAAAAAAAGTTTCAAGGTCAGGAAAATACCAAACGTTTGGACCGCTGTTTGCGTTATAGTTGCAACGCCATGAAAATATATCCCTAAATGTCCATGAGGACTTGTAGAGTTGGCTCAAAATATTTCTGCCTTGTTGATATTGGAATACTTACAGTGGGAAATTCTATTTTGTGTGTTTAAAATATGTATTGCGGTTGTGTTAGGGTCTGTGTAACAACAGTCAGTGTGGCAAAAGCCAGTCCAGGACAAATACAGCGATAGCAGAGAAACTCTGGCTCAAACAACCAGAAACTCCACACTTCATGCACCCTCGAGGTCCATGTCAAATCTCCAGGCAACTCAAAGATGAATATAGTTTTTTTTTTTTTTAATAAAAATGCGGGTATGTGGAGGGAAGCCTTAACTAAAAGAGGTACAGCACTGCAAAGAAATACCATGGAGGAAAAAAAAAAAAAAAGGGCCAAGAGCAGAGCACACAGGGCCGGGGCCAGCAGCAGTAGCAGTAGCAGCAGCAGCAGCAGCAGCAGCAGCAGCAGCAGCAGCGTGGGTTCAGTCAACACAATGGGTGTGAAAGGTTGTAAAGGGGACAGACGAAGACATGTGGTGGTACCTTTAAACTGAGAAGGTGGGAAGAGTTGCTGAACCAGCTCCGACATGGTACCTGAGTCAACATTAGAGACACCCAGAGAACAGCATTAGGGATGTACCGTCATTTATTCACTTCCAGTCCAAGTAAAGTCCAAGTTGGAAGGTGCTGCTGCCTCATCGCAAGAAGGTCATAAGTTCAAGGTGTTTTTCTTCTACTTCCACCAATTGCTCACACGGGCTGATGGCCTTTCTATAATGTCCACCTCCTTTTTGCCAAACAGAATGGAGAGTCTACATGTTGCATCCAGCCCATTCTTCTCAATGAAGGTTCAGTCTGCGACAGTGTCTTTTGTAATGCTATCGCTACATGATGTGTCAAAGGATATGTTTAGATTCCAGAGTTATTGTTGTCTGTAATTCTTCTTCTTCTTCACTAATTCATGCAAAATGTACTCTATAGGTCAGCCAAAAGCTAACACGGAGCTCCAATGCTGCAGTGTATTTTGTACAAACCATAGCCCTACTTAACGATTACATTTTTACGTTCAATTCATGTTTACACAAGAAGTACTAAAAACAAGAGAATCTGAAGGAAAACAGCGTACCAAGAAAGATTTGAAATAAGTTTGAGGTTAAGACACAGATATGTTCCACATCTAAACACACAGTGTACATTATTAGCTAGCTTGCAGATAACTTCTGCACAGTTGCTATAGTGTCGAATTACCACAGACCGCAAAAAACACTCAGTTTCATGTTTAGTCTGAGCTCACACACCGAGTATGAGATGATAAAGACTAAGCATTTTTGTATTTAACAAAGACTGAATGCAACCACTTTACAGCCAGTCTGGACTGAAGGGATGGTTACAGCAACCAATGACAATTTCAATGTACACTGATGTGAGCATTTTCATTTCACATTGCATTTATATAAAGCAGTAAAATCGCTGTTCTCTGACAGCCAATGATAATTAGCAACATTAGCAATGGGCTATAGGCGTCCTGTATTTAATGTCAGTTTGCAGGCCAGATCGCCAATTAGCTAGTCATCTCCAGCACTTTGAACAACTCAATTGCAAATGTCAACATCTAACCTCAATAAAACACCATCCAGTGTGTAGGTTTCAAGGCATCTAGTGCTGTAGTTGCTGATTGCAACACCCTCTCTTCAACCTGTCCTTCATGCAAGGAAGGAGAATCGGTGGCCGTGAAATACGTTTGAATATTTGAGGTTGATTCAATGTTTTTATTTGATTGGAGCGATTCATCCATAGCAGCAAGGAGAGAATTGAGAACTCCTTGTTATCCCACACAAACATAGTCATCACATAATAAATGTCTCTCATGCTCAGTGTTAAGGTCTGCAATTATACTAGTCTTTAAAAAAGTCTCATCAGTCTAAATCTAAGTATGTCCGCTGGGATTCAGCACACTAACTGTTCAGCTTTAACCGTTCCATGCAGTGGAGTCATTAGAAGACACCTCATTAATTAGCTGACAGGAAACACAGGTGAGGATCTGGGAACCTCCCACTTTGCCAAAACATTGCTTGAGCTGTCCAACACTGACAGAGTTATTTCATACACAGGGCAGGGATCGGGTAACATCATATAACTTAAGCACCTTGTTCCGCAGCTGCTAAAATTAATGAGATGGAGTCAGAGCTCCTCTGCACAGCAATTAAAAACTAGTTCGACAAGTCGAAGGAGAACAGAAGTAAGGAGGGAACTCTTCGTGTCAGCTTCGATGTTTCGGATTCGACGGGCGCAGGGAGGTCATTTTTAAAGAGACTAAAGATGACTTCACCTGGTGCCCTGCAGTTAGGAACATTGCTGTATTTTAATGTGTTAGCTGAGCTGTTAGTTGTTCCGATTCCAAAATAAAAAAAACATTGAAATCCTGTGTAACTTTCAAACATACATTTGAATTAAGGATGTCACAATATCTGGATATGAATGCAGATATGTAAAATAAAATGCTAAATCATTGATAGGTTCCAAGATTGCATTTCGGCCAATGTGTTCCACCCCTTTTGCTCTCCACATGGACTGCCGGTTGCATGGTTGCATGCAGATATTTCTGGTGAATACCACTCAGACTGAAGTGAACATCCAAACTGGCAACAGGTGCAGTAAAAATCACATTACTAAAACTCTGAATCAATCACGTGGTAAACTGCTGTTTGCCATGAACATATGATTCCAATGGAAGAGGTTTTAAGCAGGGCTGAGACAAACTCAGATTCAGTCTGTCCAAGTCATGTGACTTCAAGTACCTGAAACTGTGTTTACTGCACAGAAAGAAAACAATAGCCTGATTGTATCTGCCTTCTGTTTAATGCAACAAACACGCTTGTGTGTGTGTTCTGCAAATGAAAATGTAGCACTGATTAAAAGCCAAATGTTAAGTTGAAATGCTTATTCAAGGTAGTGTATAGCAAAAATATTAGTAATTATAAATCAGAGTTTTAATTGAGTAAACTCGTCATTCATGTCCATAATTGGCTGCCCTTTGTTGGGAGCTGTTGAAGGATGGCAGAGTTATTCATATGCTTATATAAATTCTACACAGCCACATGGTACGCCTTCAGTCAAAGCAGCACTCCCCTTTAACTGACTTCAAATGCCAGAGGACAACATGAGCATACTGATAAATGAGAAAATATGACAAAAGGAAATGACACTGATCACTTCTAAGTCGAAGGGAAATATATGGAGGAGTCACTTAGTTGAACATCATTTCATCTTCATTTGTGTAAAAGCATGCATTCAGACAAGGTGCTGTTAAAGGTGCAGCGTGTAGGATTTAATGGCATCTAGTGGTGAAGTTGCAGATTACAACCAACTGAATACCTTAACCTCCACTTCCAAGCATGGACAAACTACAGTTGAAGTGAAGCTTACGAAAAACAGAAAAGGTCCTATCTAGAGCCAATGTTTGGTTCATTTGTTATGGGTTTGTAGAAATGTGCCGGTTCAACATGGTGGACTCTGCAGAAGAGGACCCGCTCCATCTGTAGATATGAATATCTTTCTAAGGTAGTAAAAACATAATGATTGTTTTTATCAGGTTATGAAAACACAGATGAAAATATAGTTATTCCATTTCTGCCGATAGATTCCCTTAAATGTTACACACTGGACCTTTAAGACCAATTTCTACACAGGTGTGACATCACAAACTGCACTGACAGTAAACCCTGCATGGCTGGTAAGGCAGGGCAGCAGTGAGCAGTGCTCCTGCTACTCACAAACGACATTTGTGAGTTGTTTGTGTGGCTGTCAACAAACCAACGTATAATGAAGAAGACGGCTAAGATGCTTTCCTGTAGCAGCCTGGTCATCTCTGGTAAGAAGGCAAATTAGGGCGGCAATCTAAATGCAAACCCCATGCCTGAAAATTACACAGCAAGTGGAACAAAAAGGCCGATACCAGCAGAGAGAGAAAAAGAGTCTGCTGAGGTTTGGTGCGCAGCGAGGCCACCTCGGGAAAATAATTGTGCTGATGCTCATCAAAGAAATTAGCACTGCGAGCACAGTGAAGAGGAGAGGAGTGTAGTAGGTTCTGTTATGCCAGACAAGCAGAGAAAAAACATGTTCTGAATTTAATGTGGGGGAGTTATAAATAGGAACTGTCAGCATATTCTATCATATCATACTGCTACCAAATCAGCAGCATAACAATGGGAGAGAGGAGCCAATGAAAAAGTCTACAACTGAGCCAAAGCCCGAGGTTACAGAACAGTTTCCAATCAATTATTTGCTCGTAGTAAACAAGGAGAATTTATCTAACATCGATGCTGTGCAGTAGATGAAGAAAATAAAAACAAAGACTAAAGAACAGAAAAAGGATGCATCCAGGTTAGATAAGAACAATGTGGTTTGAGTTCTGTTTAAAATGTCTGCCTCTTGTGATCCGTCGTTGTGCTCCATTTCCTGTCCTAATTACACGTTAATATATATATTTTTTCTCTGGGCTTTTGCTACTGCAGGAACTTACAAACATAACGGGGTTCTAAAGGGTTCTGCTTTTCCACTCAGACTAAATTTGGACCCAGGAGGTGATAATGAATGCATATTTCACGTACTTCCATGTTGGCAGCAGTGTTGCCAGTCGTGATTGGTCAAGCAGATGTGTTGTCGCACTAAAGACGACCACAACAAACACAATATACTCCAAACTGCCTATCCTTATCAACTAGTACAACCAATACTTCACCAAAGAAGGACAGGGGCGAACACGTGTTGGGCGTTCAGGGTGAGCGGGTCATTGATTCAAATATAGTTTTGGTCTCTATACTTTTTAGCTTTAACTCATCTGTTCAAATTATATTGCTATATCCTGTTGAATGCATTTGAGGCGTTACATAATCGACATTTAAATGTCAGTGAACACGTTGGGTTACTACTGAAATAGGATACATATCTTTGTACGCTGTTTGTGTTATTAGAGAGAAATCACGCTCATGGCTGCTTCAGTGTTGTGGAATCACTTTATACCTGATGTCTTTACTGTTTTTATTTATCGCTGGCTAGATTCACTTTGTGATGTGAACAACAAAACATACTTGAATGAGATACACAGGACAGTGTTACAGCTAATGCTACATTAGCTATCAGCATATACAGAGGCTGACAGATATTTTATTATGTAATTGTTTGATTATTATTGCTTCATGTTACCTGTACATACATACTTTCTTTACAACAACAGCTCCACCATAGCGTAACTTGTTCCATAGTGTCATCTCAAACTGATTTGTTGTGTGAGGTTAGGTGGCAGAGTGAAATCAGCTTGTTTAATCCTAAAGTAGGCCATGGTAATGAAATGTTGTGACTTTAATTTAACTTCCAAAGTGGGACAAAGATGACATCTCGTACAACCAGCATTAGTGTGGAGAGGGAGGGCTGCATAACATCTCAGACGCAACCTTAATAAAATATTATATAATAGTAATTATTATTTTAACTGACTAGTATTTTCAGGTCTGACGTAAAGCAAGCAGGGAGTGCATGCAGGGACTCATGACTGATGCATTTATTGATGAATTATTTCAGCACTAACATGGATGTTTCTTATAAGTGCTAAAAAAAGGCTGTGTCATCTAATGATCAGGGTTCATCATATATTGGGGCCACAGTCACAGAATATTGAGTCACTTTGGTGATATTTGTCTTGGACACATGGGGACATTGCATAGACATACATTCATTTCCTAGAGACTGTCTACTACTAGTCTAAACCTAACCCTGCCCAACCTTAACCACTGACCCAAAACTGAGATTTTTCTCCCAATTGGTGACATTGCTTTGACCCACAAGTGGACAAGCTACCCCCAGTTCACTGGTGTTTAGTCTGAAATGTAACCCTGAAGTTAGCCAAGTCAAAAACACACACACACAGAGGAGTACCGAGGCCTGGTGGCTGTGAGGGCATGCAGGTCTGGGAGAATGTGATTACCTTTGCCTCCTGTCCCCTGGCCTCCAGGTTTATTGTAGAGGTAGATATCACCGTCAGCCAAGTCGCTGCTCAAATGAAAGTAGTGCTGCAGACAGAACAGGAGAGCAAATCAGCCCCTGGATGCTCAGAGCACACAAGTCAGCATTTATTTCAAACATCACAATGAGACACAGAGTTTTTACAGAGCTGGGAGCCTCCCGTATCACAGATTTATTCATTTTTAATCCCGATCACTTTAAACAGAGCTGTTTGTAGTGCACTTGCATATGTCAAACTGTCATCTATCAGTGCAGAGAGGCGTTGTCGATTCACAAGCAGCGATGACTTATTACAAGTCAACAAATCATTCAAAGTACTCGGAGTCTGATTGTTTACTTTGGGTTTTTTTATGACCCAGACTTTCTCGCTGCCGCTAAGACATCAGACACGCACAAACAGTTTTTAGGATTATGTGAGTCACAAATCCTCTTGTGATGAGTGATTTGATAGCTGCTGAACAAATAGTCCACGGGATTTGGCAATGTTGTGACAGGAAGAGAATTAGCTTCTAGCTTAGGATGGTAAAAACAGATTATCTTTTTTTTTTATATATATTTTTTTGTTCATGCTTGAATTAAACAGAGATGTAACATATTAATTAATGAGCTTTAGAGGTGTAAGTTTATTTCTTAACTTCAAAGAGAGAGAGAGAGCTAGGCTAGCCGGTTTCCTCTGCTGCCAGCCTTTATGCTAAGATTAAGCTAATTCATTTGTTTGTCTTGAGTTTCACAGTTAATGCAAAGCCATATGAGTGGTATCAATCTTCTAACTCTCTGCTTCTAACTCCTTTGTCTGAACTTCAAACAATGTTTTTCTGTCCAGAAGAACAGCTCTTTTCTTTTTCAAGCATTTATGAGAAACATCAAATAATAAACATTAACCTTAAACGGTACCTTGAAGTGGTGTGCTGTGTTGCTGTCAGTGTATTTTGGGACATGCAGGAAGATGAGGAGGTTCTGCCTGAGGTAGTGAGCCACAGCAGGCAGGCAGGGAAGACAGTACTGTGGGAGGCTGAAGTTCATCACCTCAGTGGCAGGAGATCCAGATGGCTGGATGAACTGACCAGACAAACATTTGGTGAAGGCTTTTATCGAAAGCAATTTTCAGCAGAGAGTGCATACAAGTGTTTTTTGGTTGCCCCAGTGAGAATAAAACCTATAATTCTGAAACAGTAAGCAATTTGCTCACTGAATTACACAGGTCTGTCTGCACAGAACTACAGAGCAGCTGCAAGTAAGACAAATAACTGAAGTGTTTTCCCCAGTTTCTCCTATTCGAATCACAGTCGACAAAAGAAGCAACTTACCTCCACGTCGGCCGGTGTCAGCTTGCAGTTCCTGACAAGCATGACAGTGATAATGTCCAACGTGGTCTCATCCAGGCGTTTACGGAGCACCTTGACCAGCTCGTCTGTGATCTCTGGACCTGAAAGTGAAAAAAAAAGAAACACTGCGTCACCCTCACACTGCAAATACATTAATGTTCCAACCAGTGCGTCACAAATTAAAAAGGTCTCAGGATGCTTCACATAACGTGCTTTAAAGATGAAGAGCATCTGAAACAACAAGTCACAAACCAAGCTCAAGCTCAGTCAGGCTCACTTTATGAAGCGACTGGCCAGGTGTGCCAAGGTGTGAAAGTATATATTTCCAACTGAAATATGGAATCTGGTCACATGCTAACAGCTGGCCAAGGAGGTTTTATTTAGGGTGTTTGTTTGTCAGCAAGATTACAGAAAAACTCATGGCCTGATTTTCATAAAACTTGGTGGAAGGGTGTAGCATGGACCGAGGTAGAGCATGTTAAATTCAAGGTCAATTGTAACACCAGTGTCTATCACATAGAAATGTGTTGCACATGTGTGCTGTACATAGAGTGAACTAAACATACATACAAACATCAAAAAGGCATCTTAAACATCCCATCTAGTTCAAGGATGGCATGACTGAAAAGTTGTGGTAAAAGGCGGGCAGTGGAAAGTCAGGAATGAACTTCCAAGCTCATCTTTGTGATGTTTTTATCATCAGAATAGATGAATTAGAAATGCCCGGCCGCTTCCCCCGTTGCATTAAAATACGTTTTGTTTGACAGATGCAGACAAAAATGAAGTGAGCTTTTGTCAGTTTTTGGCCTTTTCTGTGCATCAATATGTGTCTGTACATGTAGTCTGGTCAATTTTTGGTCAAAAACTTCGACAACTTTGACATCTAAGCTGTCTCCACTTCAACTGAGAATCCAATCGCCTGAAGAGAGATCACAGATATGAAATGTGGCTGAATGCACTGAAAAAAATCTAGCAAAATAATAACTTCATGCTCAATTATTAACATTTCTACTTATATGTGTGTGTGCTACAGTGTTGCACAATGTTGGTACTTGATACCAACAGTATTTGATAATTGTTTACATGTGTGATTTATTAACGTGTCAGAGGGCTGTGTATTCTTTTAGTTTCAATAGTTCTTCTGCTGACAAAAGGCCATAGCGGTGTACACACACACACACATTTTATGGAGAGTCAATACAGCTATAGAATGATGTTGCCAAAAGAGTTCAAAGTACAGTGAGTGGAGGGAACAGACAAGGAATTTAATTAGCCTCTGAGAAACTGCTGCTGTAATCGCAGTCTGTCTGAGAAGGGAAATATTCCCAGTACAACAGTGCCATCAAGGCACCCACAGGAGGAACAGCAGCCTGCACACCACAGATACTGTTGAGTGTTATCAAGGTGTGGTCTGGACCAATGGCAGCAAAGCACAGCAACAGAAGTAACACAAACAGCTCATCACATTAAACTAAACCCCTTCAGTAAGACAGCATGGGGCTTGACTTAGTGAGAGAGATGACACTGTTCGCCCGTAACCAGTGTCCTGAACCTGGGCGTGAAAGCTGTGACATGATGACACATGATTCAGCTGTTGATCAAGCAGCTGCTGTATGCAGGAGAATGGATGTTGAGTTTGACATCTCACACACACACACGACACGTTACCACGAAAACTCTCACACACACACACACACACACACACTCACACACACACTCACACACACACTCACACACACACACACACACACACACTCACACACACACTCACACACACACTCACACACACTCTGTCCGGCTGCCAGGCTGCCACAAATCCTGTGGATAAAGCTGCATTCACATGGATTCAGGCAGACAGACAACACCTTCTGGACAGGACAGGAAAAAAACAAACAGTCCAACCAGAACGGCAAAAAGATGTTTTTAGCGACGTGTTGCCATGGTGATGTTGTATTGCTTACAAAGAGTGGAATGAAATATATTAAATAAAATCATTTCATGTCTGTTGTTTTATGCCAATAATTCATTATTAGCTTCTCGTCGTTCAGATGTTTTCTCCTCGTAACATCTGAGTGCAAATTCTGTCACGGTGGACGACAAAAAGTTCTAATATTTTAATTTTGGAAAGCAATGTGGTGTTCTCTGACAGCTTCCCCTAATTTTACCATCATGCTCTCATCCACAAAATGACATCTGGATTCCTGTCTACGGTCTTCCTGAATCCATGTGATGTAGCATTAACCCACTCTTAAAAAAAGTCCTCAACAAATGTGCTATATCCTCCTGTTTGAGTAATGTGTTATAAACTAGTGTCCCCTGTCGGCCATTTTTAAAAATGAAGCTGTGTATTTGTGAGCTGTTTTTGATCATATAATCTTCAGTACAGTCAATGGGCTTGGATGTGGGAGCCACGGACAGGGGAGGCGAGCCAGACAGTATAAAGAGACAGACTAACACATTCTGGATTTGTGTCAGCCTCATCCTTTAAACTGTCAAACACTGATATCGGCCTTGGCCTCAGAAATGCAGTGTTGGCCAGGCTATAGTACACAGCTACAATGATTAGACTAGATTGATCTTAAGCACCGAGCCTTCGCCCAGCCTTTCAAGAAGCTTTATTCCAGTCCATCTGAGAAAAAAAACACGATGCAAATTTCAACACAGACCGACAGTTGCCTCCACCACAAACAGTGCACACACCCCAGTAGGGATTTCTTGCCCTCAACAGATGGGAAAGATGATGTGTGCAGAGTTATTTCACATTTATCTCAGTTAGTCAAAACACAAGCACGCAACTTAAAGGACTTACTGTACACATGACAAACTGCGTACTATTGTATCTAATTTGGTGCTTGCACATCTACTCTACAAAACCCTTTTTCCCCCACAGAAGATGTCTGTCAAAAGTATATGACAAATGGCTGCTGTGTCACTGGACACTGGAGACACACTCAGTGAGAGCAGGAGAGCAGCAGAGGATGTTAGCAAAACTGTCTCCAAGCCTGGCTGTTTTCCACCGGCTCGTCACAGAGCTGTCAGCAGTGGAGCAGCATCAGTCACCAGCTCGCTCTGCCGAGGAGTGCCGACTGCTGCTGCTGCTGCTGCTGCAGGCCTTCATTTGTGTTGACTGCCATCCAGCTCCAAAATGCCTCATCCCATAACACCACAAGCAACACGATTAGCCAAAGGCGGTCAGGGAGTTATCAAGGACTGCTTTGCCATTTATGCATGATCTGCTGCGCTCTTCTTCCTCTCTCTTCTACAGCCATAGAGAGCAACAACGTTTGTTTCTAAATTATCCACAGATGGGAGGGTGATGGTGTCAGTACAGTGAAATGCCAACTTGTAATTTAATCACATGCAGAACTATGTAAATACATATGTATATATGTATTTTATCTAAACTACTGCCAACACCCTCAGTGATTCAATGTAATTTTTATAACACCGAATCATAACAGAGGTTATCTCATGACACTTTCCATATAAAGCAGATCCAGACTGTAATCTTTATATTATTCACAGAGACTCAACCATTCCCACCATGAGCAAGCACTTAGTGACGGTGGCAAGGAAATAACCAATAAACAAACTCCAGAGAGACTCCACAAGCATGTGAGCTGCTCTGTGAGACTGTAATGCTGATTTCACAGAAAACCAAATTATATGATGGATTTGGGGGCCATCAGAGTCCTCCTGAGCAGACAATCAGTGGAGTCAGGAAGTTGAATCAATCAGCGAACAGACTAACTAGCAGCAATGCTAATGTTAACATGGCAACATGCTGATTTAATTCCCAACTGATAAAAGGCAGAGAAAAGTACAATATCCTGTGAGTATGAGCAGGTTGTCAGTATATTCTTCTATATATTACATGTTACATGGATCAGGTTTCTAACTATTTCTCATTGTATTTAAAAAGCTTTTTGTCTGCCTGTTGACTGTGAAGTGTTGCGTTTTGAAATTAGTCCAAGCCGACTGGGTGTTTAGACATTTTGAGAAATCACAGTGATCACCGATCACATCAAATTATTATGTCAAATTATTTGTCAGTTTATTTATAAAGTCTAATATCACAAATCACAATTGGCCTCAGGGGCCTTAACAACCTGTACAGCATACAACACCTGTGATAGGTTGGAAATTGGGTAGGAGGAAGGCATGGCATTAAAGTGTAAACATTTTGTATGGAACACAGTGATAGATTTCGTTGCTATGCTGATGACACTTTGCTCTATATAGTTGATGATCTTGATATCTGAGCCGTCTTTACAGCCTCGGACAATATACCACTGGCAATCCAGTGTTACTATTGCTCTTACCTGCGTTTCCTACTCCATGCACCAGCAGCAGGATGTGCTTGTCTACTTGGCCAACTGGTCGAGAGCTGTCCAGAGAAGACCTGGAGCCCTGAGAAAGAGACAACAAAGATGTCAACAATTTGGCATCAGAACACTGACTACTCCATTAATGCAGACTGAGAATGAAAACTCTGTGTGAAGTGTTTGTGCAGGGACTTGGCATTCAATACAGACCAAAATCCTTCTCTTGCCCTACTTTTTGTTATTCTCCAATGAACCGCTCTACTTATTTGGAGATAAGCGCAGGTAAACACTGTGAGCTTCTATATCCATTTTAATAGACTTATCAACATCTGATTTTCCTCTCTACTTCTGCAGACGACAAGTCAAGAAAGTTGTACTCTACAGACTGCACCTCATGTTGGCATTTAGAATATAGTTAGTAACCCAGTTCCTGTCTGCTCTACAGGCACAGGATGGTCTGGAAATATGGTGGGAGTATGCTGAGCATTACTTCTGCTTGCTTTATGTAAGTGCTTTTAAAACTGTCCATCACCCCCTGGTAGAATGAATTTGAGTGGGATGCAGGGGAAATGGCACGGTTTCCTGCCTTATCGCCTACATACTGGAACTGGCAGGTCACAATTTAATTTCCACTTCAGTGCATCAGATAAACTGTAGAAAAGCACCAGGATTAGAATGTCTGTCATCAAACTCAAACTTTCCTGTAATCCTCTCTGTAACTTGGTTACAGACTTCTTGAAGGTTCTACATAGAGTACCAGTGAAAAGTTTGGACACACTTTCACATTCAATGTTATTTGTGTTACTTTCTGCACTGGAGATGAACACTGACATCAAAACTATATAAAACTGCTTCTGGTCCAAATAGGGAACACTGCGATTGACAGTCATTCGTCTGAAATAAACAGCTGACAGGTGATGACTTCCTGACTTCAGTGAAGTGTTGGACAGTGCGGGACTATTACAGTTGAAAAGATATACACTTAGTGTAGTTTTCCCAAAGAAACTTCCACAAAGCTTATTCCAATTAAGAATAAAAGAAGAGAGATTTATGTGCAGTGGTAATGTCAGCCAGAAGTCGATAAAGCCAACAGAGCTGTTAAGTGTTTATGCGGCCCTTGTTGAAGTTTTGTGGAGTCCGACAACGGGTGAGTTGTTTTGTTTAAGTAATGCTGAAATGTCTCTGTGTAGCCATTGGAAACCCATTTTCTCACTTACCATAATGTCATCGGAGATCAAGGGCTCTTGACTCCTGGCAAGCGCCATTGAGCGACTGTGGAGATTTCCATCCACGTCGGAGTATTTCCCGGTTAGTGACATTTCACAGAGTCTGGAAAGAAGAACACAAGGAACAGGTGCTTTACCAAGCTGAAAATCAAACTTCTGCAGCTGCTCCCGACTAATGTCTTTCTTCTCTTAGCTTTCTCATCCCTTCTCAGTTTGTTATCTGGAAACCACTCTCACTAGTGTACGGATGTTCAAAGTCGGTGCCCTGTGGGAAGTACTTAATTTAACAAGTCAGTAAACTGCGCGCTAAAGGCTAAAGATAACTAAT
Source organism: Miichthys miiuy (assembly GCA_036365135.1). NCBI lineage: Eukaryota > Metazoa > Chordata > Actinopteri > Sciaenidae > Miichthys > Miichthys miiuy. The sequence goes on from CM071609.1 coordinate 24,024,504, forward strand.
AAAATAAAGACAAATAAACACAACCAAATAAAAGGAAAATGCTCAACAGTTTCATGTTGGCTGTCATTGCTGCTGTGTCCAAGCTTGGCTCGATAACTTCCCCTATAATGTATCAGAGGGGTGTTTTATACAGAAGCAGGCTTCACTGTGAAAGCCCGTCTTAAACAGGCTAACAGAGCAGTATTAATCTGTTTCATGAAGACAACTTTACACAAAGTAAGCTAAACTGACATTTAAAGGCAAAGCTACAGTCTTCACAGCCACCACGCAAAACATTATTAAACATATGATATGAAGAATGAAATATTAGAGCAAAAATTGAACTCAAGAGAGCTTAGCAGGATGTGTGGACCGTGTGGGTCTTGGGTAACTTCTACTCTTTCCTCTTGTTGAAGTTGTGTGATGATTTGTGAAGTGCAATTTTACAGCACTGCTCTCTCCGATCTCACAGTTAAAGATGTGATATGGAAGCTGCATCATCTGGCTCAGAGCGTCACAAAATGTTGTTTGCCATGTTTGACAGCAGTTCAGTTTACAGCTTCTCCCCATCTCCCCAAAACTCAGCATCACCCTCTGAGGATAAAGTCCTTTTACAGTCCTTGCATGTAAAGGAGGGTTCACAGGACATTCTGTGTTTGTGAATGAAGAAGAGAAGAGTGACGATGAGAAAGTCTAACCTGAGGTAGAAGACTGATTTAGTTGTGCGTTCCTGGTACACAAACATGTTTTTCCTGTTGACCACGCAGAAAGAGTTGAGCACAGACCGCAGGGCTTGGATAGCTAAAGATAGGGTGACAAAGAACAGATTGGCATGTTAAGAATGTTTGCAAAATTAATCTATTAATCTTAATGAGAGGATCATCTCTCTATATCAAACCTATGAAGCTAAAACATTATTATAACCACTGGAAAAGATTTGTAAGATAAAGACGGTCACACACTGAGCTGCACAGTGTAACCACACTTCTATCTCTGCCCCACTGCACGAGTTGGGAGTTTCACATGGGCGTGTCAACGGTGGCACATGTGCTGATGAACGACCCCTTATGAGTTTTACTGTTATTATTTGGCATCACATGGGAACATGGTGTTTAAAACCAAGTGTTCAGATCTCCCACTCACCTCTGGAGACCCCAATGTTGGGTCCCATCTTGAGGCGTGGGTGGATGTGGATGATTGTGCTCCACACCACATCACAGGCAAAATGTCCTGGGATGAACTGCATGGTGGCTGCCAGGTAATCTCTGGCCTGGTAACTCTCTTCTGTGTTGTAATCTGTATGGTAAAGAAAATATAAGAGTGAGGGCATGGAAATGTGTACAGACACAGCAGTATATGTGAGTGTGTGTGTCACATTAAAGTGTGACATTAGGGTCTGTTCCTTTCACCTCCACTACTTTCTAACAGAAACCTCTAAACCTTCTCCTGTCTTACCATCGGAGTTGTTGAGCCTCTGCCTGTAGAGAGTCTCGTTCTTCCAGATGTCTTCTTCACTCTCAGCCACCAGCAGAGAGTTACACACATGGCTGTCGTGTAGGTCCTGCAGCAGCATACGCTACACACACACACAAACACACAGTATTTACAGCAGACACTGAGTAGCAAGCAAAGGACACATTTCATGGACTGTGCAGTTGTATTTATGTTACATGATCTACACCAAATCATGTTTGGCACAATGAGTTTGCACTCTTTTAATATTGTCATGAGATAACATGTAGTTTGTTGAGTGCTGCCATAGTTACCTGATTGACTATTCTGCAGATTTCACCTATCTTCCTGACCACCATTTGATGCAGTTCCTGATCTTCTTTCTTCTTCTCCAACTCCTCAGCACCGACCTCTTTCCCTTCTGTGAAGCACCTGCAAAAATATGAAAAATCCTAAGAAGTGTACAGGATCCAATCAATCCAATCGAGCATGCAATATGACATTCAGCATTTGACTAGGACTTAATGACTCTGGATTGCTTGACAAATATAGATTACACAGATTACAGAAGAAAGAATGAACTGTGGTGTGCTTGTCCAGACCTGGAATGTGAGTAGACCTTCACTCTGTCCTGGTATATCTTAACAATCAGCCAGAAGTCGGGCATTAGTGGTGACTGACACTCCTGTTCATCCAGGGTGGGGCTCTCACACTCAGAGTCACTGCTGCCGCCATCATAACCTTCAACCACACAGAGCAAAACCACAAAAAGGAACATCATTACAATTAAAGGCTTCTCCACCAAGTATTAAATACATTTCAGTTAGTGTGTTCAATACTTTTTTCCTCCTATTGTTCCACTTTATTCCACATAACTTTTATTTATAGTCTGGAATGTTAGGATTTCTTTATTGCTATAGTTTGATGGTGAAAACTTCATGTGAAAAGTGTGAAACTGCTTTGGAAACATGTTTAATAAAATAAATATTAATGTGTTGAATACTTCCCCCACGCTCACTGCATCTCTCTGTTCAAAACCATTGGACTCCATGGACAAAAACAGTAATTTACCTTGTAATATCATAATCATTCAAACTTAAACCTTCATTTGTCTTTCCACTGCTCCAAAAATGAAAACTCTGGTTTAGTTAAAATAAACTCTTTATGCTAAACCTCAAAATTGTTGTCCCAATTAGTCACAAAAGATGAGAAAATAGAGTTGAGGTTGATAATAAAGTTACTCTTTCAAATAAATCACGAATAATTAATTACTCTTTGTGTATTTCAGTTTCTATAGTCAAAAACTTGTAGAGGCATTTCAGCTCTAGAGCTCAGTGTAAGAGACAGGAAGTGCTTTTTAAACATCAGGCATCATGTTAATAATGTTAAAAATCACAACCATCAAATTTAGAGAGAATGCAATGATGTGAATTGTCCACAAGATGGTGGTGTTTAACAGAGCAAGACTGAACGTGCTGCGTTCCAGCCAATTCTTACTCATACGAACCATTTAGGTTTGAACTTAAATCACAGCCGCCTCATTATTCAAAGCTCTCTAACACCGGTCATGCTGGTCAAGCATCATTCAGCTTTGTGCAGCACTTACCCTGCATGTCTGAGTCCAGACTGCCCTGGCTGGAGACGACACTCTGGACTCGACTCGGCCTGAGCTTTCCACAGCCTGAGGAAAGACCATTCGACATTTCTGTCACTGATTCAGTGTCAGTGGGATCACAGTCACAAATCAGAGATGAGCTCAGACCCTGAAGAACCTGCTGCCTGCCCTGAGACAACCATCATAGGTTTTGAAAGAAAGGTGGTGTAGAGAGAGCAGGGGGTGACTGGCTCATGTAAAATCAGTCAGTGCTGATTATCAAAATAGTTTGAGTATGTGATGCAGTGACTAATCATTTCAGCAATACATAAACGTTGCTACACATCTTGAACACATGAACATATAAAAACACACACTCTTTGTATATGTAGCAGAGAATGGCCTGTCATCGAGCGTTATGGCACGACATATCCACAATGTGATACCAGACTGTGCTAAAGCATGACGATCATACTTATAATGACTAATAATTTCTATTAATTACTGTGGGCTTATAGCAGCTCTTATAATGTCGTGAATCCATCACAGATGTGTCTCTGTAACACTCACTATGAGAGGCTGACTGCATGGACTCAGCCAGGCTGACACTGGACGGTGTCTTGGGGGGTGAGTTGGGTTCCGTGAAGCGTTCAGGCTGGAGCTGAGGGGTACCGGACTGCCCTCTGTCCACCGCCATACTAAATGAACTCTGAGAAACGTTGTCAGGTGCCTCAGGTCTTGAGGCTCTGACTGGTTCACTAGCTTCTGCAGTTGAGTCACTGGGAGTGTCAGCAGTGATGCTGATGGACTTCTTGTCTTCGCTCTGCAGGTGGACAGAATTCGAGTAAAAATGCAAAACATGTCTACTGTAAAACCTCAACAAAGGACTTCTCAGACTTTTATAGACCAGTATCTGACCTCGCTGTCTGCCTCCGCTGCCTGAGCCTCTGCTTCACTCTCCAGCATCACCTCCTCCACCTGTGCTGCGACACTGCAGGCGGTGGTCTGTTGTGGGGGGTCCGCAGTGCTCTCAGACAGCCTCTTGGTAGCGTGGATCCTCTGAGGGTGCAGTCTGCTCAGGGACATGTAGTAGAAGTTGTCCTGTTTTCCGTTCAGCACGTATCCAGAGAAAGACATTCTGCGAAACTCCTGCAGGATCATCCGTCATACATCACAATCAAACAGTGTGTATTCACTTCCTGTACCAGGAAAACTCCTGAGGCTGATTAAAGGGAATGAGCCAAAGAATACAAGATGAACAAAGTATCTTCTTAAAATAATAAAATCCATGCTGTTCAATCAATGTAATGTACTGCACCACTATTAAGAGTACTGCTCTTTTTCAAATAAAAGCCGACATGAACAAACCTGTCTGCTATGAATGCTGAGTAAAAACATAAAGGGGTGTAACGTTTGGTCCAGAATGCAGCTTTGCTTTCACACTATAAACTAAATAAAGTCTATATTTCAATTCATATTTATACTTGTAAATATGCAGGTTAAACATAAAGTAGTCCCTAAGTGGTTTCCGGGCCACAATGTTCCAGGTACTTTCAACTGGGAGGAGACCACCAGGCCAGAACCAGAACCCCAAAACCCGCTGGAGGGGCTACATGGCCTATCCAGCCTGGGAACACACACCCGGATAGGTGGAAGAAAATGGATGGATGGATGGATGGATGGACATACACTAATAACACTGTCTTACTGACCATGTCAATATTCAACACCAGGAATTTTACTGTAATAAGGTGCCATTTATTGTATTTTATTTCCTAACCAAAGAAACATGGCACTCAAAGGCTTTTATTGTGAAACATCTGTGCAGGAAGTGTTAAAATAAACTTAAAATTAAATGAGGAAACTATATGGAAAACAGTATTTCTGTTAAAAAAAAAAAAAGAAATTTAAAGTGTGTGTGCCTTCAAGGACACGTTTCAGACTAAAGACCAGTGAATTGGGGACAGCCTGTCCAAATGGAGACAAAAGTCCCCAATTGGGAAAAAGCTGATTTTTGGGTCTGTGGTGAGGGTTAGGTTGAATCTCCAGGAACTCATTTTAAGTCTATGTCCCCTTAAGTGACCTATGTGTGTGTCTGTTTGTGCCTGTGTGTGTGTGTGTGTGTGTGTCCTTGCCTCTTTGAATTTCTCCAGAGACTGCTCAGGCCCGAAGACAAACTGCAGCGGGACATCTTCGCAGTGACAGTGAGGTCGACCGCTGGAGCGCAACACGTGCTCCGCTACTTTCTGCAGCGTGGCCGAGCTGATGACCCGAGAGTGACGCAGAGCGGAGACAATCTCGTCCTCCAGCAGCCAGCGGATCTGAAACGCACAGAGTTTCATATTCTTACAATCAAACCAACAATGAGGTTAAACATGTAAATTCCACATTGATGTGGTCAATAAATTCCTAATAATCATCTAATCCATCAACCTCTAAGCAGTATCTTATCATACACCCTGTGTTTTCCTGAGGGTGATGCTGAAGGAATGCTGAGTATGAGTAAAGCTCTCGGCTCTGTACTGTCTTAGGTGATGTATTTATTAGTTGTTGTGTTGCTGGGTTGAAAGCTCATGTTTAGAGGAATAAAACTCACCTCGTCCATTGTAGCCAGAATAGCTAACTTGTGAGGCACTGGGAGTTTGGATAAGGAATCACCAGAGACCCTGATGGAAGACGAGACAGATATCAGAAAAAAAAACAGAAGCTTCTGCTGACTGACAGAATCAGAGTGACTCAGATAAAGTCCTGTAGGACAAGCTTATGTGTTGAGCTCACCCATCGACACAGGCTCCCCTCAGACTGTCCAGCACTGCCATCAGCTCCTCATCAGAGCGATAGGAGGAGGGCTGTCCTGGTGAACGATTCAGGGACACGCTGCTCTCTGAGGTGTACCTGCACACAAAGAGGCACCATGGTTTCGAAATTCAAAGTGATTCTACAGATCATCGTATAACATCAGAGGATATTTATGTTCAAGGAATGGACATGTTTTCTTACTGTTCAAGATATATTACAAAGTTACTATGTGTAGGTTTTGACTGTTATATTATCTTTTAAAATGATTCTTTTAAATCTAATAACATCCTTTTTTTTGTTATTACTAGTGCTAGATGCCACAGCAAGTTGCTGCCCCAAGCAAAGGAATTCAAGTATCTCGGGGTTTTGTTCACAGCCGGCGGGTTGGTGCAAGAGGGAGCTGAGCTGGAAGTCAAAGCTCTACGTTCCAACCCGTGCCTGTGGTCATGAGCTTTGGGTAGAGACTGAAAGAATGAGATCTCGGATACGAGCAGTCGAAATGAGCTTCCTCAGCTGGGTGGCCGGGCTCAGCTTTAGGAATAGGGTAAGAAGCTCAGACATCCGGAGGGAGATCAAACGTATCATGTTTCTTACAACCTGCTGAACTGTGGCTTTTCTCTCATTCAGAACTCACCTGTTATGATGGAAATCAGCCATGACTTCAATCTCCAGAGGTAGTGTCAGAACAAAAATATCTAAGGTGACTGAGAGTTCATTCAAATCCACGGACTGTAAGGCCTCAGCATTCTCCAGACAGGAAATAATCTCACCTGCAATCAGAAAAAAACAAATAAAAGCACTGCAAATGGATGAGCACAGAGATCTTAACTGGAAGTGAAGAGACACTCACCGAGGCAGGTGGGCAGTGTTTGTATGGGCATGGAGCCATGGCAGCTTTTCATATTGACCGAACATGTGACGTGAACGAACAGCGGCGGCATGTCCAGCTGAGGCCCCTCCGGCTCCAGCAAGGAGTCTCCCTCCAGGATGCTGAAGGAGTCCTGGTCCTGGTTGACGGTGTTGGAGTCTGACAGGGACTGGTCTTCTCCCTCTCCGTGTGAGCTGGCTCCTGGATGCTCCTCATACTCCACCACCAAATCTGTGTCACTCTCCGTCATGATGCAGCAGCTCAACACATTTTCTGCACACAGAAATGAGAAACTGAGCGTTGTTACCTCACTGAAGGAGACGGAGAATCCGAGGAGTATTTGACAGAGCACTAACAGACAGTGGGGGATTTGGGAGGTGGTCACAGATCTTTTAGAGCTCAAACATGTTTGTAGCAGACTTTAAACATATCAGTCATTAATCATGACTTCATTTTTATGATTAATTCTTGTAGAATTAGAAAAAGTCACGATGTATCAAGCAGATGAAATAGCTTTCAGTATGTTGTTTGAGCTGTTGGAGGCCCACTGTCTCTAGGGTCTTAATAATAAGTAAAGCAGATAACTTAACCTTTAACCTATCACATTATTAACTCCTGATTTAACTGAACCAGATTAAATTTAAACCTGAGGTGCGAAATCTTTGTCTCCCCCTCCTGGCAGTGAGAGTAATTACAGAAACAAAATACACAAGAAAAACAACAAACACTGAATGAGTCCTGATCTCAACAACAAAAATCCTCTTTGGGATCCCAGGAAGTGAACTAAGGTACTCAACTTGAGACCCAAAGCAGCCGTTGGCAAATGAAAGCAAAGACAAGTGACGCCTCTCGCATCTAATAGACGAGCTTAGTGATTGTCTGACAGCTCCGGCCCGGAGCTCAAACTCCCATGAAAATATTATATATATAAATATTTGGGCTTGGTCCTCACCGTCCTCTGTAGCTGGCTCAGCGTCTGACACCAGCTCCTCGCTGGGTCTCCTCCCGACCTCACCGTCCTCTGAGTCCTCCTGAGGAGACAAACCGCAGAGTGAGGGTGTATCCAGTCTAATCGACAGCAGCAGCCATTTTTTTTCCTTTGGTTTGTTACTGCAGAACCATTTCCTGTTCTGGATCGATCACGTGATGTGACAACGAACATCAACAACAGCTTTGTCAACTCACCTCTCTCTTGGATGACGACGGGCAGTAGAAGAAGTAGTGTGGATTGGAGGGCACAGTTTTGAAGTACTGAGACACGATCCCCATGAATTTATCCTGTCCAATGATTAGGTTTCAATTTGAATGACATCACTTTCACCTTGTTAGCTCATTAGCTCATGTACTTACTAAATACTCAGAGGACAGTCTATGATTAAAAGGAACACTAAGGTCTACTTCAAAGATATGAAATCAAGAGCCGATGAATCATTTCACCTGGATTATTTTGTGCAGCTCTGGATACACTTCACACTTGGGCTGCGTCTGAAGCAGCGTCAGAGGGAACTCCGGGATCTTGGTCGTCTTGGACTCATCCAGGATGAGTGGAGATGTAGGAGCAGAGGACTTCCCTCTGGATTCAGCTTCACTGACATCCTCCATGTCAATGCTATTCACAGAAATGTCACAACTGTGTTAGCTTCTGTTAGCTAATAAATGTTAGTTGATAGGAAACAGCTGCCTGTAGACCTCAGTAAACTGACTGACTCCATTTAATATAAATTAATATACACGGCCTTACCTGGACGAGGAGGCCAGGGGGGCCCTGTCGTCTGCTTGGTCCTCCTCCACCTCTCCGACTCTAAAGGTGGCAGGCGTCGCAGAGGGTTTTAGACTCCCTCCAAATCCCCGACCCTCGCCATGCTCCCTGAAGACCCTGATGTGTCCACAGAGGGTATGCAGGAAGGAGGTGACGTCGATCTCCTGCAGGGATTCTTCACAGTAGTCCATGGCCATCAGGACGTCCTGGGAGCTGATGCTGTAGGACTGCTGCAGGCTGCGGTACACACCTGAGGAACACAGTGAGCACACAGACACCGACTTTCACTTGTCTTTTAAAACTGAGAGACGGATTTACACGTTGTTGGTTTTTGTGTTTTCATGTTAACAATAAGAATATGAAACAATATCCGATGATTCTTTAAACATCTCCTACATGCTGCCTCCATTCAAAATTCTTCTTGGCTTTACTTCTTGCACATTTTTTTATATTATAAAAAAAAGCTGCAGTGAAGCAGCAGAGACAGATGCCTCACTGAAGAGTCATTTGCTGCGTCTGTGTCACGTGGGTTTAGCCACCGGCAGCTGGTCCTAAGTCTGCTGACTGTAATGGGAGACGTGAACATGAGCTCAGATTATGAGAACTTTCTGAACCGTCTCCGGGACAACACAATCTGCTTTCATCTACCCACAGGATGTTCACTATACTTCCTGACCAGGTGGGGAGATGAGGGGAGGAGAGCGCGCCGCTAAGGAGACAGGAAGTGTATACCACTTCATACGACTGACACAGACTGTAATGAGTTAGCCATGTAATGCATTTACAAGAAAGGACCTTATCTATCAAATAATGTTGCATCCTGATAAAACTGTGGCAACTAGGGACAGACATAAAAATGAGTGTGACAACATTTAACTGTTTCATTTGCACATTTACCTCTCCCTGTACTGTCATTTGCTTTCCCACTAATGCTATAAAGATGTGTACACACAGAGGTGTCACATCTCAGCACATCCTGAAGAAAAGCCATTTCCTCTTTAGAGGGTTTGTGTCATGGTCTAAATACTACACTGGGTAATATTGCATTGCAATACCTGCCAGTTTGAATTATACTTAAAAATCTGTAAGGAGGGAGGGAGTGAGGAAAGGATGGATGGATGGATGGAGGGAGGGAGGAGGATGGTCACCTCTGACGTAGCTCTGGTGGTAATGCTCTTGAAGCAGGCTACAGTAGTTGGCCAGCTCCTTGTGTTTGTGATGCTGACCCAGGAGGTCGATCCAAGGGGACGGACTGCTGCGGTCCTGAGACAATGACCTGCCAGAGGACACACACACACACACACACACACACACACACACACACACACACACACACACACACACACACACACACACACACACACACACACACACAGGAAATGAGCATGCTCAGTTCGTAAGACGATAAACGATAAACTACAACTTCATTTCATATTTCCCATATTTGCTTATCCACATATTTCACACATGTAGAAACACAATGCAGGTTAAAAGTACAGAAAATTCCATTCCATGTCATTATGCGGAAAATTTAGAGCTTTAGCCCAGATCTCCACCACAGTTAGCAAAAGTCAAAGAAGCCAACGAGGCTGTGAGGGACACAGCATGCGTGCAAAGCGTCGTGTTCAGAGAACATCTCTCATCGGGACAAAAGAGGAACAACAAAAAGAGAAACATGAACAGGTGAGAAGAGGCCTTGACGGCCAGAGATGGTGCATCTGCAGTGAAGTGATTTTGTTCATTAACAGCGAGGTGTCAAAAGTTCATTCAAGACAAACTGCTGCATCACACACACTCACCTGCAAAGCTACAGCAAGCACAGTGGTCTAGTTTTAGTACTACACACACTTTGGTTTTACAACTATATCAGTTTATAACACAAACAGCAACATGTGCAGATGTATGGAGTCATAGATTGTTAAATACTACATGATAATAATAATAATCTGTTTGATCTCATCTGGTGTAGTGAAGACAAACAGGCTGCTCAGTTAGAAAGCAGAAGAATGGATCTCTCTGTCACATGGATCTGTGACATGTTTAACAACGTGTGGACAATCAACGCACGTTAGCGTGTTGTCAACATGTTGAAAGCCGTGTATATTTGAACTGGCTGGCTTTCCATACTCACCATCATAGCTGCAAGATCAATCATAAGAAGAACTTTGTAGTTTTTGTAACTCTCCTGTCTAGACGTCTTATCTTATCAAGTGGAAATCTCACCTACCCACCACTTAAACCTGAAATTTGATTTTTTTAATAACTAACTGTTTGGGGGAAGGTATGACAGGTATGATATTTTGCAGCTATCATGGGCGTACTTTGACAACTAAATATTAAAACATGGTCACATCGTTGAGTAACCGGATACCACTCGAGTACAGATGCAGCAGCTGCATGGCTGATTCAGATTTTGCAAGTCTGACCTGCATTTCCAGCAAATACAAAGTGAAACATTTCTTAGTTTGAATTGACAAGTTTGAATTCTTATTTTAATGTTTACTCAAACTACTTCAATCTGCTCATCTTCTTGCTTTTCCGTTCAGATCTCTTTTACACACACAACAAAACAGTACCCTAAAAAAGACACTTGGAGGCACAAAACATGTGACAAGCTAAACCTTCTAAAAGTGTTATGTATGTGTGAGAATAAAGTGATGAAGCCTAAACTCGTGCCTCATGTGGCACTGCGCCTGCTGTATGTATGTAGTTACACAAGCCCGAGGAGGAAGCACAGACAGGCCTGGGAAGGGAAGGTGGCTTCGGAGCCTACAGCATTAGAAAAGCAACACTTTCCCGCTCTACAGGAAACAAGCGCGTCCTAACTTCTCAGAGACCTCCAGTGAAAGCTGAGCAGCGCCTCGTCAGAGAGGGAAGGAGAGCAGAGAAACAGAATCAAGCGTCGCTACCTGAACTTCATCTGCTGATTCATCTCCCAGGATTCAGCATCTTGAGCTCTATTCTCACGCGTGAAGACAATCAAAGACACACATGTTAGCAACTGGACTGCAACTTACTCCTAACAATATTCATGGGTCACTAACGAGAGGATAATAAATATGTCCATTACAACTTGGCTCTTCTCTTTGTAGCTTTGTCCATCATTTATATCAGTTATGATAACTTTATACTCACCACCAACTGTTGAAATCTGGGGACATAATGTACTCGCACATCAGACAGGTTGTTCACAAATCAATAGTCTGTCCAGATTAATTATAATTAATAATAACCTCTAGGCTTGGGTGACCGTTAAACAGTCCAAAGATATTTTGATAGCTAAAAAAGCACAAATTGACCGACACAGAAAGGATTCCCAGAATGCATTTGGAGCCAAACTTACCCAAAAATATCTCTGGATACAGTAGGTCGTTCCACTTACATGACATTTACATTCATTTTGCTCGTTCACAAGACGCTTGTGTCCAAAGCGACGTACAAATCACTTGCTGCTGCCATTCAAACGGCATTTCACACCAAATATCAACAATGCACGTATACATTCACATATTAGCTACAGCACATGAGGCAGACTACTTTTTATCAATTTTTTCAATATTTGGACCCTACATTTGTCCTTATTCCTGCGAGAGAGCACAGTACCTGAAGAAGATGTCCCTGGGTTGGCGGCTGGAGTTGGGGTGTACCAGCTGCTCTTTCAGGTGATCCAGGGAGCAGTTGTAGACATAGACAGGACACTTTAACTGGCTGCTGTCACTGGCACTCTGCTGAGAAACCTGCCTGCTGAAGCTGATGTGGAAATCTGCCTTCTGTGGTTCGGAGAACTGGACTCCCTCTTTTTCTCCCAGATCTGGACAATTAGAAAAGAATCGTTGACATCTTTCAGCCCTACCTGTGTTTGTGTAAAATACAAAAATGTATGCAATGTGGTAACAGTTGGTTTTGACTACAATCCTGGACAAGCACAAGACTGACCTGAGCCTGGTGTCCCGGTCTCTGTCTCAGACAATCTGCTGTCCAAGCTGTCCTGGTCCAGGTTCAGGAGTCAACGGGCCCAGTTTGGCTCTCAGACCGTGGTGAAAGCACAGGGGACCTGGCGGTGAAGTGTCCACTGCTGGAGCTCCTTCGCATTTTACTGGCCAGACTGAGGCCAGACTCAGACCTCTCCATCCCACTGGTGGAGCCAGACAGGGAGTCCGCCTGAGATTTGTTGCTGGGAGTCAGAGTGTCGTCCTCCTGCGTGCTAACATTACTCTGAGGCTCCAGCCCCGATGCCATCAACATCAGAACATCTGCAAAACAAACATGGAAGCCACATTAACTCTTTGGGAGTGTGGCTGAAAGCTAAGAAGCATGTTACAGTAAAGACAAATCTAGGTGTACCCGTGAAGGAAACAGGGAGAAAGGTGAGGAGGATCTGCTGGGAGTTGATGTACTTGGCATAGCACCTCCACTGTGGCGTGGAGCAGTTCCTCTCCCCCAGCAAAGGTTCTTCATCCACGAGGTCTGCATTACTGAAACTCTGCCAGAGACAGAGAGGAAACTCATGTTTATAGCTTACTTGTATGATAGAGTAACTCCACTGCAGATTTCCAATGGAAAAGTGTTTAATTGTTTGAGGGGAGCATTTCTGACTTTTTTAGATAGCTACAGCCAGAGGCCATAACCCTGCAAATCATGGTCTTTACTTATCTCAGCTGCAGAGAGAAGCAGAGAGGATCAAAGAACTGTTTGAGACAGGCCTTTATATTTGAGTCTCTCTGTTTCGAGGACTTGATCAAACAATAAGCTGTCATGCTGATTGATCAAATCAGCATGACAGCAACACTAAAAACTAGAGACGCACCAATCGCCTGGGGACTAGAATCAAAGAGGGTAAAGCTCACCCTCTCATGTAATGTTGCTTAATTAGACCTCCGTTTTCCTGTAGGCTTTTAATGTGAAAAATCAGCACAAAGTGTTGAGTTTCACTAACAGGTTCAAATCAGCTCTGTAAGTGCCAGCTGCTCAGGTTGTTTCATGGACGGGCTTACCTGTAAGGTGCTGGTGGATCCCATCACCTCTTTGCTGCTGCAGGTGGTGTGGAATGACGTCATGTCCTGTCTGTCTGCAGGCTTCACACACTCCTCTGACAAAGCACGAAACAGAAAAGGCAGAATGTGAGAGAATAGAAGGTACCTGCCGTCGCCTTAAAGCCCTGCGGTAACCTTTCACTAAGTCATATACATCGGCGAGAATATTATATACATAATATACATTTAACTAAACGCTGAACTTTAGAATAACAGCCGCGAAGAGGTGTTCAGGCGTGTCCTGACCTTTAATAACAGGTAAGGAAAAAGGAGCGACATGGCCGTCTCGCTCTCGCTCCAAGATGTGATGAATGAAGGCGACGTGGTCGCCGTCAGCCAATGGGATTTCTCGGTCACTGAGCTCGTGCTCCAGGCTGTTGTGGAAGAGGCTGAGCAGGAGCTCGTTGGGCAGACAGGGGGAGCTGTGAACCTGCTCGTCGTTCTCCACCGCTGCAGACACACAAGACAACACAGAATACTTATTGTTTTTTCTTTATTTCAGGATGGATGTACATTATTCTTATTGTTACAGATGGAACTTAGGAGTACAGTACCTGTACTGAATGTGAGGAAGAAGAGCTCAACCTGCTGGCACTTTGGGAGCAGCTGAATGAGGTCAAACTGAAAAGGGACCATGTGAATGCTGTCCTCACAGGCCGGGGCTTCTCCTGCACAAACAGAGGAAACACATCCACTATTCACTTTGTCTTTGAAATAAAGCAAAACGCAGATTTTACATGACACAGAATGCATCATTTAACAGCCGCAGGGGACAGATATGACCACAACACAAATATATACATACCTTTTACGGAAGCATTATAAATTATAAATTTTGATGGTATGATTATTGTAATGCAGTAATCTATAACAGTGATTTAAGAGTGATGGAAAAATAGAGTGTGAGATAGTGCTGCGTCTGCAGTGCTTTAAACGTTGTACCAGGTCATTGTGGGGAAGAAGGAGCTGAGCTGGAGGCAGTCCATATATGTCCCAACCCTCAGCTATGGCCATGAGCTTTGTGTAGTGACTGAAAGAATGAGATCGTGGATACAAAGGGGTGAAATGAGCTTCCTCCGCTGGGGAGCCGGGCTCAGCCTTGCATATAAGGCAAGGAGCTTGGACCAAAGCTGCTGCTCCTTTGCAACAAAAGCATCTGATTAGGATGGTCCCTGGATACCTCCCTTCAGAGGTGTTCTGTGCATGTCCAACTGGGTGGAAACCCTGGGGCAGACCCAGGACTCGCTCTACATAGCCCATCTAGTCTGGGAAGGCCTCAGGACCCTTCAGGAGGAGCTAAAATGGGTTGCTGGGAGGACGGACATCTAGAGCACCCTGCTAAATCTGCTGCCACCGTGACCTGACCCCAGAGGGATGGATGGATGGATAGATGGATGGACGGGCAGACAGACGGATGGAGGCCCAACTCTTAACATAATGCAACTTTGTTACTGCTGTTGTTAGCTACTGTTAGCTCAGTGTGTTAGCCAGAACGCCCAGACTGTGAGCTCAGAGAACCAGGGGAGTGTTTGTAACACAGCCATTTTGGACCACCGGGAAGAAGAAGAGGCTTTCAGGCCCAGGGTGAGGAGGAATGATGTGTTTGGACTACAGGTGTGGTTCCAGCGGTTGTAAGCAAAGTGATCAACTCGCTACATTTTGATCATAACTAATCTAACAACAGTGACATCCATCCAATCACCTTGTCGGTACTTTTTGAACATGTCTGCACTTTTCCAAACAGTTTCAAACAACACATTCGCAGATGGTTCTGTGTTACAAACCACCTGGAGCAGTCAGGTTAACATGATATTCTGAACAACAGAGCAGAGTGAGTCGTTACCTCTCATGTCCTTGATTCCAGCTGGCAGTGAGCAGACCTGGTCCTTATTCTGACACAGTTGACTCAGATACTCAAAGGTCATCATGGTGGACATACAGGCCAGATCCCTGGGAAAGATCTAAAACAACACACACAGTGAGTCACTATTAACCACAACACCGTGCTTCTTAAATACAGATAACTTGCTGAGACACAGTAAACACAGCGCTTTGATTTAGACCAGAGTGGGTTGACAGTCTGTCACTCTGGGATCTGCTGCCGTTATACGTACTGCTTGAGGGATCTCCTGGTACTTGAGGCCCTGGAAGTGGCGATGCTGGTCCATGCAGTTCATCACTGTGCCACTCTGAGGTTCTACCCAGCACTCTGTCACGAGGTTCAGCTCTGTGTCCAAGTCTACAGCCTCCACCTCCGTGTCGTTGTCATCATCAGTGGAGAAGCTGAAGTCCCCGTGAAAGACAAAAAAACAACAGGCTGTCAAATGTACCATCACACCAGAGGACGTGTTTAACTCCTCATACCTGACCCTGCCAAGTACTAGTAAGCCTCTAATGCGCTCCTCTAACATGTCCTTGTCGCACTGTACCTTGATTGTTTCCCTTTTTTGTAAGTCGATTCGGAGAAAAGGGTCAGCTAAATGGCTAAATCTAAATGTAACTGATTCTAGTGTTAAAAATAGAAGATTACGGCCACTGTTACCTGTCCTTAGTCGATGTAGAGTGAGGTGGGAACAGGATGTACTGAACAATACAAGAGTGACTCTCTCTGTCCGTGTCCCCTGACATGCCCTGAGGACAGAAATTCAATTCCGTGCAGGCAGATTAGGACGAGCAGTAATAGCACACATAAACATCACAGTGCTGAAAATAAAACCAAACAAATGATGCAAGTGGAAGAACTGAATGATTTGGTGTCCTGCTGTTCTTTACCTTCATCGGCAGCTCGATTACCATGTTAACGATGCCCTCTCCACTGGCAGCAAAGTGAAAGCCTTCTGACAGGCGGATCCTGCGCAAACATCAAGAGAACATCAAAACAACCCGGCTGCTGCTTCTTTGAGCATTTATGAGCTAAACAGTTTGACTTCACACTAATATATAAATAAATAAAACTATATATATAAAACATACATACACTAAATAAAAAGCCTCCTGACGCCAAAGAAGGTTGAGATATTTGGAGGTATTTTGGGTATAAGATAAATAAGTGTGTGAGCTCACTCAGACAGCATAGACAGGATGTGAGCCACAGCCTGCATGGCCACAGTCGATCCCTGGCTGCTCTGCACGGCCCACACCCAACGCTGGTGCAGGAAGTAACGGGACAGAGAAGCCAGGGTGGAGGAAGCTGTCCGGTTGGCTGCCATGCTGAGGGGCACAGTGCTGTTGGAAGGCTGAGGAAAGTTCTCCATGTTGAAAATAAACGGAGTCCTGAAGTCCAACGGCAGCTTCTCATACCTGCAAATCATCTGCAGTTTATTCATACTTTTAATGGAAGAAGTGTCAGGCTTGTAGTGTGACAGTCTGGCTCTGCTGTCATATGCCGTACTCACCTTATGAGCAGCTTCTCCAGAGGCTTGTTGAGCACCACCACACAGGGTCTGTCTGACAGTGCGGGCTTGGGAGCAGGGATGGAGGGAGATTTGGATGGCGACGGATGGGTGACGTTTTTCCTCTTGGTTTTCGGAGTCGCCTCTTTGTTCTGAACACGGTGAGGGAAGCGAAGTTTGAGGATCTGCTCTCGCAGCTCATCCACAATCTGATGAAAGACACAAACGTTATAAAGAGTTACCACAGACAAAATACGTCACCTGTGAGGTCAGAGTAAACACAAACTGTCTGTAGTCACATTCAATCGACAGGATCTGTACTGTGTTAGCGCCCTGTCTGTTTGACTCTCTGTACCTTGTTTCTAACGTGGGCTGGTGTGCCGATGGGGAAGCCCAGACGCAGCACCATGCAGGGCGTCTTGGAGATGAGACGGACCAGGTAGAAGGACGTGGGAGGCTGGTCAGAAGAACTGTGGAGACAGAATTCAATGAATGTCACTGAAGCTGGCTGTGACCCGAGGCAGTGTTACCTCACCCTCTTTGGTTTGCCATGTTGCCACATCTTTGACCATTTTTCCTGCATGGATTATTAGATTTAAAGGGTAAACCCTGAGATGTTTAGTACTTCGTATAAAGAGAATCTTTGGATCGAACTCAGTTTTGTGCAGCAGAAATATGTATTTTTCTTTCTTATAATCATTTTGGTACCTGCTCATATTTATGTTGAGATCCCTCCGAGGGTCCCAGATTGGAAAGCACTGATCTATGGGCTGTGTTCCACACAGTGTAAGGGGAATTTACTTTGAGTATGATCAAAACCAAAGATGCTAAATGTTAACCACCAATCAACATAAACATACATTAATAGTTCAACAATCTTGGTGCCAGTTCTTCCAGCTCTGAATGCCATGTGTATTTCCAGTCGCAAATAAACGGCAGGTGTCAGTGCTCTTCACATCTGCTGTCTCACCTGTATATGAGTTTAACATACGAGTAACCCTCCACCAGCACGAAGCTGCTCCAGTCCCGCAGCAGTGATGTGAGGGCTGAGTGGGAGATACGACACTGAATGGTGCTGTAGCGTCCATTGTTTCCAGCTGTGTGCAGGTGTTTGGGGACGGGCCTGGGGATAAACAGAGGCAAACAAAGAGGGCGAATAACAAATATAAACAACAAGCGTTTGCATCATCCACACAGATACCCCTCTTAGATCTGGTCCAGTTGGTATCAGTGGTCTTTGTCTATAAATTGTTTTTAATTTTCATTCAACAACTTCCTCACATGTCATGTTCAAGGATGATAGCGATGCGATGCATGTGCAGCCATCTCTGCCAGAAGTTAGCGTCCATGGAGAGGATGGGCTTCCAGTAGGAAGCAAACTGGGACTGAGAGGAGTCTTTGGATCCGCTGTGCTGCAATGACAAGACCTGGAAAAAAGAAGAGAGAGTTCAGTTGAAAAGTCATAATCATAATCAGGTTGTGGCGGAGGCAGACAACATGTTGGATCAGTGTTTCCATCAGTGAATCCCAAAAGAGGTGAGGCAGGGGACAGTGAAGTAGACTAGTCGATGAACTGTTTATCAGCAGGCTGACAAAGAGGCTGTGCTGTTTTCATGCTGCTGTGTGAGCTGGTTGTCAACATGCTTTAACCTTAATCTGAATAGATGCCTTCACCACAAAAGAACCCCGGACAGATTAAAGTTATCCATGTAGTCAGCTGCAGGTTTTGCTGAGCCATGTATTCAGTATTGGATAAGAGTGTGTTGAACCTGCTGGCAGTGGTCCACTAATGAAAAACTGGGCTTCCAGTTTGTCAAGTTCAATGAAACCTGCTGAAGCACTTCTGACTGCTCTCTGCAGACATTACTGCCCCCAACATTAATTACACATTCATTTTTTAAGGTGTTCAGATGTTCAGATTGTCTTCTGTCACAGATAACAGCACCTCGGCAGCAGCATGTTTTAACTGCCTTACCATTTATATCCTTCCTGAAACCAAAAGTTACAAGCTGAACTGTCTCTTTAGATATTTCTTCTACCTTATTTTCACGGCCTCAAACTCTTCAGAATTCTTCCCCTGTCCGTTCTGATCAGCACCCATGTCCATGTTTGTCTCAGGTTGACTGACTGAAGGTTTAAACCTGTTTTCTAGCTGTAATTTACAGGTTGACTGGGTTTCCGTGTTTGTGTCCGTAACACACAAGAATGTCGATGACGATCAGTGAAGGTGCACCATACCGGAGTAGTAGAGCCGGGAGGGATGTAGAACAGAGGAACTCCGTTTTTAGTGCTCTCAGGAATCATGTAGTTCTCAGGAATTGAATTGAAAGACTGGAGGTGCACCAACATCTGATCAGTCTGGTTGATGCTGAAAGGACACACAGGTATTTAGCTAACAACACATCCACCTTTGAAAGAACATCAGCTGATCTCTATCAAATGTGTCATTGTTATTTTATGTTCTACATGAAGGTGGAGCTGCGCAGAGACTGGTGTACCTCTGCAGCGTGTTCCAGAAGCGGCGGATGACGGAGGTGCGGTATGGGCTGGTGATGGGTTTCCTCTGAGTACAGCTGATGTCGTGTAGGATGTCGTAGCTTCCCTCCATCGTCACCTCCACCCTGGTGGTTCTCTTGGCATGGTCCAGCGGCCAGGAGGCGGCCGCCAAGTACTCAATGTGCATGTTGTGTTTCCACAGCAGCACCAGTTTCACCTCCAGCTGAGTCCCACCTTAAGAGAGGAGAGAGCTTCATTCTCAGCAAAGATGAAGATGTAACACCTTTCAAACGTCAGACTTCTGTAGAGACAAACCTTTGGTGAGGCTGATCTCTCTGATGGTGTAGCCCTCTCTGAGTCGCACAGAGACCACGCTGATTAAATGAGCGTGGACTTCCTTCTCCGTGTGCTTCTTCCTCCTCATGACCAGGGCGGGGTTACCGCTGGCTGACACCAGGTGCTCGTTAAACAGTTTGTGCTGAGAAACTGCAAAACAGTGAAGCAGTCAGTGTGCTTGACCAACGTTAACCATCATGATCAATACAGACGTACCGTATGCTACACCATCAGGAACCTTTGTCCTATATGTCGAAATGAATTTAAAATGCACTTAAAAGGCTGACAGACAGACGCAGAGATGGGCTTCTTGCTGCAGGACTAGCGAGTAATATTAGCTGGCTGCTGTGTAGCAGCTGTTAGCTAATGTTAGCTCACTCTGTTAGCCAGGCTTCCTGGACTTTGAGCTCAGAGCATGGGGGTGTGTTAGTGTTTGTACCACAGTTAACATTTTGGACCACCAAGAAGAGATTTTCAGGCCGGGGCAGGAGGGAATAGTGACGAGAAGTGGAGCCGGTGTCATGCTAGAACCGGAGCTGCGTTAGCTTTTAGTCGCTGAGAGCTTCATGAAATAACAGGCTGAAATACAGACGCTGAGCTGGGCTTCTTGCTGTTTGACTAGTGAGTAATATTAGCTGGCTACTATGTCTTGTGTTGTTGCGCTTGCTTGATGTTTGGCTGTTAGCAAAGCTGTCGACTCATTAGTAAGTGATGTCATCCTAACAAACACGCGTACAGCTGTCCATATTTACTATTTGGGATTAAATCGCAAACATTTCTACACAATGCTGCTTTAAATACATTTCACATTTCAAGTTAGCTTTATGATTTTACAAAATTGCAATATTTTCACATCAATTCATATGTGTCAGTAACGTGATATAATCTCCAAACAGACTCACCACAGAAGTACTCTGAGTTCATAGACTCGGGGGTCTTGAGGAAGGAATATGTTAAGAAGGCCTTATGGTAGGCATTCATCTCCTGACTGTTCAGGTCCACTTCAGGACAGCTAGGCAGGTATGAACCAAAGGTGGCTAATGAGATGAACTTCATCAGCTCTACGTTGGGGATGTAGCCAAAGCTGCAGTCGTAGGAGTATGCACCGCCAACCTGGACATTCAGAGGAGAGCAGTTGAGATTCTGGATTGGTTTTTGTCACAGAAACCCTTGTACGTAACGTTTCTTTGAGTGGAGTTAACATAGAGTAATCTGGTTATTGGTATACCTGTATGTATGCATGATTCCAATCAATCAAATCTCAGCCTCTCATTTTTGTAACATCCAAGTTACAAAAGCAGTTAAAGAGAAACCTGCTGCTACAATTAAAACTGGAATATTGTTGTACCAGTACTCATTTTAAACAACTCCTAATTTGTCTACACAAATACTAATGCAGCAACACATTTAAGCACACAATGGAGACTACTGACAACACTGTCTAATGACTATTTTCGGCCTTGCATCTGGAAAGGGAAGCTACATGAGTCAGTCAGAGCTGCAAACATGCAGATTTTATCGTCTTTACCTGCACAAAGGAGCAGGCGATGGTTCCACTCCTGAGCTGGTTCAACAGGGTTTCGCACACGGCTACATCAGGGACACTTGTCACTCCATCTGTGATTATAATGATACCTGACACACACACACACACACACACACACACACACACACACACACACACGAGTTATAGTGTGAAGTGGGATAAAGTCACATGATGTGCTTTTATAGTGTAAAAGATTCATTTCTAAAAAGATGCATCGGTCAGCTGTGTAGACGTATGAGAGTAAACAGGGTTTGAACTTCACACAACTACTTCTGTCGCTTTTCCTGTGAAACAACCAAATGTGACAATATCAGTTATTTCCATATACCATGTACAATTCATCATATGAAATCTACAAAAACGTGCTAAAAACAAAAGTCTGTTTCTGTTTATAGACAGAAGGAGCTCCATTTACACTTCGGACAGACACCTTCGTCCACAAATATCAAACTTCCACTCTCAGATATGGTGGCCCTGAAAGCACAATGCACTGCAAACAGATGGAAATACAGTATTTAGAAAGAGATGTTAAAAAGTGATGAACATGCTTGGTTTGTGGCTAAATGAAGTCACTGAGGCTGACTATTCATCAGCGATGATGGAAAACGAGCCAACAATGAATTTTTCCACAATGATGCAAGGAGCATCCGATCTTAAAGACACAGTTCAGTGGAACAGGCATGGGCGCTGTATGCAGTCCAAACAGCGTCATGTATTGAGTCATCAGTCTGGATCAGTTACAGGGTTTAATTTCAGCTCTCACGAGTTCATCAGAGTTTTCATGTTCCTGAACAAACTCAGACATTCAAATCCTACCAAACAGTCTGAACATCTCAGTAAAAAGTTCATGTAGATGCAGAGCAGCTGTTCCACCACTCATCATCATCATGTCTCCTTCAGAGGAACTGAAAATGCCCCTTCCCTTCTTGAGAGTGTATGATACTTTAAACCTAAACCCATGGCAAACATGAATTCAAATAAATATTCTATTAAAATGAAATATAAATAAATATATCTATTAAAACTGCACAGGAGGAACTGGGTGTTTTTGACTGGTGTCCCCCAGATTAAAAAGCAAACAAAAACATTGACAGTCGGGAAAAATGAATAATGTCATTAGGACTGAGGTTAGAAAACATGCTAAACAAACCCTGGTTAATCTTTCAGTTACAGTGTTGACTGTTGGATGACAAACCCTTGGTGGAGAAACTTAATGACAACTTGGGTGCTTCAGACAAACCTACCCGCGCTGGAGTTTGGGGGCAGCAACTGAAGGGCCAGGATGCCTTGGCGCACCATGCTGACGAGACCCATGTCAGCTGACACCATGGAAATGCCCTGTTTTCTGTGGGGCTGGTCATCCAGGGTGTTGCTATGAAGACCTGAGCTTTGGACTGGCTCCACTGACTAAAGACACACAAATAAAAATGGATTTAATAAATAAATAAATTAATTAATTAAAAAATCGGTTGTGCTGCAACCAGTCATATTCCCCATTTGCAATTTGTGAAACATGTTACAGGTTACACTACTTGACGGCTGGTAAAGAAATAACACTCTCTCCTAACACACTCTCCTTTTCTCTTCACCCTGTACATGTCAGGCTTCAGTTCTGTCATGATACAGCCATCGTTGGATGTGTGTCAGAAGGAAAAGAGCAGGAGTGCAGGGGGTCATCACAGACTTTGTCGACAGCAATGAACGAGATGCTTTTCATAATTTGTTGTCTTGCAGTGGGTCTTATATCAAAAAGTCTTGCTTGTGTGCCAACTCTTGGTGACGGTATGCTTTTTCTGCACCCCGTGCAACAACAACAACGATGTAGCATAGCTTTGATATAGAATATCAAATCTCCAGCAACTGCTCTATTTTTAGAATGACAAACATGAGCCTCACAGGCGGAACATGTATTCATTAATACTGTCCTCTTATATGTAATATTATTTATTATTATATATTATTTCAAACTTGAATGAGGTTGTTTTTTTAAGTGTTTCTGAACCTTAGATATGTGAAGACATCAGGACATTAGACAGGTCACCAGCCAGTTAATCTGAATTTATTGAATGAGAATAGGTTTGCCTCTGGAGTTATCAAGGTCATCTCCCATGACAGTGTACAGAACAGTGTGTTTCACTGAATTAGGCCTCCAGAAGGCTCAAACCTTCCCCTTAAACTCATGGATGAGATCTGTTGTTTTATTAACAGCATCTGTTCTCATCTTCATTTTAAAATACAGTGTAAGTACTGTTCATAAACACTTGCCTGTTCGTGCTGCTGATGGAGGACTTGTGCGATGTTGCTCTCCACTGCTCTGAGCTGCTGATAGATGTGATGCAGGAACTCATCGAGGTCTGTTCTATCGAGCTGACAGCCCTGTACCAAAACCTGCAGGGAGGAAATCGAGGCTGTCAGAGGACGGCAATAACATCTACAGCAGCTTTGTGCATCACGGCTCCGCGCTTATATTTATTTTTAGAGACACAAGTGCCCCATAGTTAAGAAGTTTAGGGGCAGGAAAAAATCTGTTTGAAGAACAAGTTTCAGGGACAAGCTGATTAAACTACAGAGCTCTAAATATGGGACGTCCTTGGGACCTAACAAAGGACAGAGACACACTGAGCTTTATTAATATAGCAGTGTAGAGGCTGCTGATTACAAGAACTTTGGGGGGTTTATGGTATTTTATCCAGTCTGAATCTGATTTCACTTTTGAATCTGCTCAACAAATCTCAATCCATTATCAGTCCAGGTTTATGTCTCCAATTGCGAAGAAACTAAAGTGACTAAACTAAAAAGCTGAAACCTGCAGCTACAACCTGAAATGACATGAGACAGAACTCATTACATAACACATTTTTGTGCCAGAGATTCTCAGGACACAAAGTAAAACTAATGTTGGAGTCACTCACACCGGTGCAGCTATAACATTTTCACACAGATGCACTGTGGAGCCCTGCAAATACAACATACTGTAGTCAGGTCAGTATTAGCAATCTGCAATCAGAACAATTTCAATGTACAGAAAACAATCAGCGCCTATGGACACTGAATATGGACCATGTCTTAACTGCTATATATCAACTGCTAAGATGTTGTATAGCATGACAATGACAGCATCTACAACCTCTTGCTTTCTTGTCTATTATAGAAAGCTAACTGGTCACAAGTGAAGTGAGACAAGTCGTCAAGGTCCAGGTAGTCTACATTCAAAACACAGTACAGACATGAACGAACGAGTGCTGATTGAAGAATCGAGTTTGCAGTTCCAGTTAGGATTTCTGAATTTAAGATAAGATAGAAGATGATACAGCCATATGTTTAGGAACTGCTCCTGTGATGAGAAGACAGGATTTTTCCTACCTTTGAAAATGAACTTGATCTATTCAAGTTACTCTTTAAGGCATTTATTTCACATGATCCCTTTCAAGGCTCCTGAGCATACTTTGTAAAACACCAGTTAACAAAAACAGGATGGCGTGTTGCTGTAAAGACCTGATGGGAGGTGAGGCCAATAATTGACGAATACGCCAAGATGGTGACGAAGATCTTAGGCTTGAAAAACTGATCAGTTCCAGGGACTTGAAACGGTTGAGCAAGACCAGCCAGACACCTCGACAAGGCGTGGAACACCTCATCGAAGATCATCTCTCCTGTGCTGTCGTCCTGCAGAACAGACAACAGAACACAACTCAAACACAAACTGACAACTCTTTTCTGTGCTCAGTAACTTCTGAAGCATCTTCTGCCAGAGAGTAACAGAGACTCTTGAGTTAAAGTCCAAACAGCTGTAAACAAAACAAAAAAACATGATATTGACCTGTGATGGGTTTTTTTAACAGAAACACATAACATTAATATTTCTATAGACGATCCATTCATTTGATTATTACAGATACATTTCTCCGCTTGGCCACTTGGGGGCACAACATCCCAACAAACTGAACATCACACATTAGCTCACATTTCATCAGTTTTCACTGGTGGACAAACTACAGTCTAAAACTGACGACACTGAATCAAACATATACAGTAGAAGAGAGAAAAGCCAGTCTGAGCTATAAGAGACACCGCAGAACGTAGGTCTACAGGAAGAGCATTCCTTAGTGTTGGAGCCACCACTTCAAAGACATGGTGACCTTTTGTTTTGAAATCGTGTACAGGGGGGCAAGTAAGCCCTGGTCAGAAGATCCAAGTGACCTGCATATTGCAGATGTATTCTTGTGCCTGACTGTGCAGAGCTCTATATGTGAACAGAAGAACTTTAAAATGAATCCTGATTGGAAGCCAGTGTAAAGCAGATAATTTGGGAGTGATGGGAGCTGTTTTTCTTCGGTCAACAGTCCTGCTAGTTCTG
The DNA here is from genome assembly GCA_036365135.1 of Miichthys miiuy. Classification (NCBI taxonomy): domain Eukaryota; kingdom Metazoa; phylum Chordata; class Actinopteri; family Sciaenidae; genus Miichthys; species Miichthys miiuy. Next base: position 24,050,115 of record CM071609.1, read on the forward strand.
ATAGTACAGTGACGCCTTATTGAGGCAGGTGAAAAGGGAGTTACGCTAATCTAGATATAAAGATACAAGATATAAAAGCTTGAATTATCATTTGTAGTTTAGGTTGTGATATAACTGTCCTAAGTTTGGCAATGTTTCTCAGGTGGAAGAGGTTGAAGTGCATATCCTGATGGAAAATAACAACAAGATTTCTAAGAGAAGACTTTACAGCTGGAGAGAGAGCCAATGCACTGAGCAACTTTTGGAGCTATGGAATTGGATGCAATAAAATGAATGAATTCTGATTTTTTTCTGTTTTGTTCAGTTCTGGCAGCTTTTTAGACTCATAAGGCCTAAAAGACACATACAGTTACGCATCATCAGCAGATAAGTGATACATTTAAAATTGCTATTGATATAACTTAACAGAAGCATATATAAGGTAAATAATAAAAGGACCCAACACAGAACCCTGTGGCACACCACGGGACAGAGCAGCTGTTTCTGACATGTACGGACAGTGACAGAAAGACAGAAGTGAAACAGAAAAACTTCTATCTGAGAGATAGGAAGAGAACCAGTCAAGGGTGCTCCCAGAGACACCCACCCTCTCCCTAAGCCTTTTAATCAGGATGCAGTGATCCACAGAAACCTCATGGTAATTTAACATGCCAGTCTCCTGCTAGATCACTTTTACATAAAAGTCATGATGATGATCTGTCGTCATCAGACCTGTAATATTTCCAGAAAACTTTCAACCAGGCACAAGTCTGAACTGAGGCCAATCAGATGAACACAAAGGCTTCAGCAGCAGCACAGGGTGAAAAGAAATGAATCAGTCATATAAGTCAATTTTCCATTTGCTGTGTGTCTGGTGCAGAAGGGGTTAAAAAAAATACAGCAATAATGTGACTGACAGAGCATAATACAGATGTAAAAATGCAGAGAGAAGTGAAACTTAACTTTTGTATGCCTCTGTTATGTGATTCTTTCTAATTCTGTGTTGTGACAGTGATGCATGTGGAACTACAGTTGACATGAATCTGTGTCTGGACTCTCATATGAGGCAGTCAAACATGGGTTAGTAAACTGTCTGCAGTATGAAAGGGGTGGAATTGTGTTTTATAAGAAAGAGTCCACGTTGATTCTATCTGATGACCCAGTTTAATAAAATCCTTCTAATGACCCCAATTTTAGCTTCTGAGCACTGGACAAACTGAAATTCTGCCCTAATGATGTCCGTAGATACATTTTCAGGGTTACGTTTCATCCTGTTGGGAACATTTGACAATGTATCCAATAACCAGGCATTTTAATCTGGACAGGCTTTTAATGATCTACACACTGATATGTCCAAATTGTAACTGTACAATCATAACTCAAGCACAGGATGGAAATCACTTAACAGCACCTGGTGTCCCCTGAGATTTCTCTGTGCTCTGTATACACTGATACTTAAACAGACATCTTTGCTTTGACCAATCCAGTATTCACATTGATATGCCAGCAGGTCTTGGTTACATTGGCAAGTAGCGCACTAAAGATATGCATAGCTGCAAACTGGAGCAGCCAAGAGACTAGGAACCCATGGGCAATGCAGCATAGGTCATGTCCTCAGAGTGAACCAGCTCAGGTTTATAATAAATATTCTGTAGATATTATACAACCCTGAACAGTTATCACCCGTTAAAGTGTGTTCAGGTCTTACCACTATCCCTGTGGAGGGGCTGAGGTCCAGTTCGATGATGAAGCGGTACCTCCGGGCCAGGAAGGTGGCCCGAGTGGACGGCATCAACATGTAGGGGTACATGGTGGGGGAGAAATCCGACTGCCATCCTTTAGGTAAGATGCTCAGTAAGTCCAATTCATTCTCTGAGTTCAGCTGTAATGAAGAGAGAGTCCAACAGGACATCAGTCACTCATCATTTCTGTGGTTCTGGACTACACAAGCATTTGTCAGCCTGCTACTTCTGTTTTTATATCATACACCATTTCTTAGGGATACGTCACACATATGTCATATATATTGGTATGGTGCTCTTTTTTTACCAGCATGGTGCACATGATAAAAGCACATCACTCCTGTTCTGGTATATACCAGTGGCATATGCTAATCCTTATTATACAACAAGTAGGTCCGACCGAGCAATGAGATTGGTCAACCAGACATTTAGAATGTGCTCAAATCAGCATGACAGCACAGCTGACTCGCGAGCAAAGAAATGTTTATTTTGAGAGAAAATCGCCCCAAAACATGAATATCTTTTGATGATATATTTTATTTAGGTTGGTAATTATTGTATAATCACAATATTACACTCAAGGGTGAGCTTTAACTTATTATTGGCACTTCACTGATGCGGCCTGTTAGCTGAACAAATACTGGATAAATACTACACATATAAACACTAAACTGCTTTGCTAGTACAGTCCTAAGTCCATGAACTTCACATTTATTTTTAAGCTAGTGCCGTATCAGTGACTCACCAGCACAGCTGATGGAGGATGATCCAAACATTTCCAGTAACTCCACAGCGTAAAGTCCAAAAGTCAAAATATATTGAACAAAGATCAAGGGAATCAAAATGAACAACATGTTTTTATCTAACGGAATATTCCTCTTCAGTCCATATTAGTCCACCTTTAGTCTTTAAACATATTTTCTCTGAGTTCACTGAACTGATCTCTGACGTGCTGCACACAAACGAGGCACACACCTGTATTAACGAGGCGCACACCTGTATTAACGAGATGCACACCTGGATTAACGAGGCGGTCTAACAGCTCCATAACACTGAATATTCATTAAAGAAAGCTGAAATTGTAAATTCAGATGTATTACTTTATTAAAGCTGACTTCCAGTGGACTTATTCGTATTTGTTTACATGTTATATATTTTCAGGATGTGACAATGTGGAGATGGAGGAGTAATATTTCTAGTGATGAGTCAGGTGTGCGGTCATGCTGATTTCAGCACATTCTAAATGTCTAGTTGACCAATCACATTGCTTGGTCGGACCTACTTGTTGTATAATGCTTAGTCGGCATGTACCATCCTGCTTCACTGATAGCTACCATAACTTTCACCTAAGGAACATCACAAAAATCAAGCGCATCCTATCTCACAAAGATTCAGAAAAACTAGTCCACGCATTTGTTACTTCTAGATTGCCTATGAATCTTTTCATGGTCTGCACCATCATTAGAGTTCACAGTAGCCTATTACCCCTCTAGAACACTGTGCTCTCAGAACACAGTGTTCCTTGTGGTTCCTATAATCTCCAAAAGTAGAATGGGGGCCAGAGCCTTCAGCTATCAAGTTCCTCTCCAGTGGAACCAGATTCCAGTTCTGGTTCTGGAGGCAGCCCCCCTCTGCACATTTAAGAATCATTTTAAGACTTTCCTTTTTGATAGAGCTTGTAGCTAGGGCTGGCTCAGGTCATCCCTTAGTTATGCTGCTATAGGACTAGACTGCCAGGGGACTTCCCATGATGCATTGAGCTCTTTTCTTCATCTCTCTCTCTACACATGCTACTCTATCTCCACACACCCATGTTCCATGAATGCATGTTACGAACTCAGCTTTAGTTTTTCAGGCCTGCTTCTGTGGTCCTGCTTGATGTCAACATTGACAACATTAAAAGGAAGCAGTGTTAACTCACCAGTTCGGGCTTCGAGGCTGGCCAGATGACTTGGTTGAGTTTACCAAGGAACCACGCCAGGCGCACATTCCTAGAGATGCGATACTCCTCCTTCATCAGCAGGTAGATCTGGTCAGCCTCCTCCACCTTGATCACAACAAACACAGTAGACATACATGAGGTACACAGCTATGAGCACTACAACGCTTACTGCTGGCTTAGTTGGCTGAACTTCATTTAGCCTCTACATTTTTCCAACACCAGACTCCATTTACAAATCTGACACTTTAAACTCAAACACGTTTCTTTACTCACAAATCTGAACTGCTGCAAAATACAATGAATAATTATGTTCATTAATAAACTTAGTACTGTTCGGCTATGGCCACCAACAACTTTCCACTTTGATAAACAGCCTTCTTCCTGTTGTGGCTGACATGAAGTGTGTACCAAACTCACTGTATCTTTGTTTAGCTGATTTACAAAACGTCAAATATGCTGTAATAAGTAAAATACACGTTTGCCGTTGAACAAAGCAACACTGAATCATTTTAATAATTTAACTCTTGTGGTGTTTGGCACTGTCTTAATCTCCTCATTTAAGCAAACACTGTGAGAAATAGTCACAGCTCTAAACTTGAATGTATCCGGTGCAGCTTGGCTGTTACTGCTAGCCGCTGAGCTAACGCGCGGCTAACACAAGTTTGTGTTCGTCCACGGTGGTCAGCACAGCCCCGACCGTCTGCTGCCGACCGTCTCCGTGTATGCCGCACTTTAAACAACACTTTGCCAGCTTCTGACTGTCACGACAAACAGCCACATTGAAAACATGCACTATTCCAACCCAACCAATGCAAACCTGTGCTGTTACTGCAGCTGAGAGCTAACGTTACCTCATTGTCCTGTCTCTCTGCCATGCCTTGTCTATCATAGGGACTGCAGGGATGTCAGCGAGCCTCAGGTGACGAATATTCACTCGGGTTATGTGCAAAATAATCCGTCCTGACACTTGTTTATCATCTGTCTTGTCTGTTGATCAGGTGTTAGCAGAACAAGTGTCAAGCTTGAACAGGGAGACGGCGCATACACGTTCCGGTCATACCTTACAAAATAAAACGTATAAAACGTAGAGCGTCTTCAGGTAACGTCATATCAGCGTTAGCTATTTCATGCAAACGTTATATTAAATATATATTTTAACTTATATCATAAAAAGTCTATAAACATTAACGTGTCATTCATAAAATGTATATATATTCTATTATATATCATTTAATTACAAACGTGTTATTTTTCACAGTTACCATTAGTTAGACCACAGGTTTTGGTCTTCAACACAAGTCATATAGTTTGTTTTGAAATTACATTCATGAAACTTCCGTGAATCTTGTTTTTAAGCGGCATGTGATCCGGAAGTGTCACCGTTTCTCTTTTTTTCCCCGTGTGACAAACAAACAAACAGCAGGACCGCTGACTACTGAAAAAAAGAGAACTGATTTAACATGAGAAAAAAATGTAATAAATTATATTCTATAACATGCAGATACGTGCATTTTTGTATATGTATATTTATGTACAGGTTTTCTTCCTTTTTAGCAACTTCCCACCTCATATCTGATATTTGACGTTTGATATTTGATGTTTGATTGGTTACTTCTGCCGAGGGCTACTCACAATCCCTGAGGAGTTTGCCCAGAGTCAAGTCTTCCAGGTAGCTCTTGTTCCGTCAGATCACATTGTTGATTTTTACTCTGAATAACGGAATGTTGAATATTTATATTAATGGACAGATTTACACTGAACACTTATAAGGTGGACACTGGTGTATTATTTATTATCTTTATTATCAGTATACTGTATATCATCATATATGTTCGATAAAGGAAAAACTGAACAGACAGAAGTCTAAAAAATACTTTTATCTATCTAATATTTTTGTTTTTATCAAGATAGATAGATTAGATTACATTAGAATCAACCTACAACACGGTAGTCATACGTTAAAATTAACCTGAGATAAATCTAAATTAAATATGTACAGAGAGATTAAGCATTTGTAGAGAAATTAAACATTTGCATAGAAAATAAATATATAACTGTGTGCTAACATATATACAAATAGAAAAGTATAACCGTAGAAATAGAATTGTTTTATAAAAATATGAAATAGGACTACAATTATCAATTTGCTTAATTTCCATTTTAAGGTTTTACAGATAGAGGTAGAGGAAGGTCACGAATAAAAAAATAAATAAATGCAATGATGACAAAGAATGACGTAATAAGGAGGTGGGGGGCTAATAAACGTTCTAATTGGTCTAATTTGTAGCCTTTTGCCTTGCAGGTAATACTCGGGGCTAAGTGACCCCATCCGAAATTAGTGTCGCGTGGTAATTACGTCATTCTAAATGCGACGGGGTCCTGTTTTCTCCACGCTGTACACACACGGTGGAGTGTGTTCGTGTGTGTGTTTTTAACTCTCCTGTCTTTCGAGTTGTACGTTTGAGTCTCCTCTCTTGCTCCGTTCGTCTTGACTCATGGAGAAGAAAGGCTCGAGCTCCTTCGGGAAGAAGCCTAAGCCCGCGAAGATGAAAGATGGCACCGACCCCGTGAAAAACTTCGAGAAGTGGAAGAAAAAATACAACAAGACGAAAACACGAGTGAAGAGAGAGAGAGCGCAGAAGAAGAAGCCCGAGTGGCAGGTCGAACGGGAGTACATCGACAGGCTGGTCAGCAGGTACGGCGACATTAACAACAAGGACGTGATCAAGTTTTCAGACTTCCCTATCTCAAAGAAGACCCTGCTGGGGCTGCAGGAGGCTCAGTACCGGCAGCCCACCGAGATCCAGAGACAGACTGTCGGCTTCGCTCTGCAGGGGAAAGATGTCCTCGGCGCGGCTAAGACCGGCTCTGGGAAGACGTTAGCCTTCCTCATACCGGTGCTGGAGTGTCTGTACCGCCAGCAGTGGACCTCCATGGATGGCCTCGGTGCTCTCATCATATCCCCCACCAGAGAGCTCGCCTATCAGACCTTCGAAGTCCTCCGCAAGGTGGGCAAGAACCACGAGTTCTCCGCGGGGCTCATCATCGGCGGCAAAGACCTCAAGAACGAGTCGGAGAGGATCCAGCACACCAACATCGTCATCTGTACCCCGGGCCGGCTGCTCCAGCACATGGACGAGACGGCCACCTTCCACGCCTCCAACCTCCACATGCTGGTCCTGGACGAGGCGGACCGCATCCTGGACATGGGCTTCGCTGATACGCTCAACGCCATCGTGGAGAACCTTCCAAAGACCAGGCAGACGCTGCTGTTCTCTGCCACGCAGACCAAGTCGGTCAAAGACCTGGCCCGGCTCAGCCTCAAAGACCCAGAGTACGTTTGGGTTCACGAGAAGGCCAAGTTCAGCACCCCTGCCACGCTGGAGCAGAACTACGTGGTGTGTGAGCTCCATCAGAAGGTCAACATGCTCTTCTCGTTCATCAGGAGCCACCTGAGAAAGAAGATCATCGTCTTCTTTGCCTGCTGCAAGGAGGTGCAGTACCTGTTCCGGGTCTTCTGCCGCCTCAGACCCGGCATGCCCATTCTGGCTCTGCATGGCAAACAGCAGCAGATGAAGAGAGTGGAGGTCTACAACGACTTCCTCAAAAAGCACAACGCCGTGCTCTTCGCCACTGACATAGCCGCCAGAGGCCTGGACTTCCCCGCCGTCAACTGGGTGCTGCAGTTCGACTGTCCGGAGGATGCAGACACCTACATCCACAGGGTGGGCCGGACCGCCAGGTACAAGGAGGGGGGAGAGGCCCTGCTGCTGCTGCTTCCCTCTGAAGAGAAGGGCATGACCAGCCAGCTGCAGGAGAAGAAGGTCCCCATCAATAAGATCCAGGTCAGCATCACAGTGCACACACGCTCTAACTGGAGTTTTCATTCAGTCTTTATTGTTATTAGTATTTAAACTTATTATTATTATGTGTGGATAAGATAAGAGATCAGATAGACTTTAATGGTCCCACGCTGTCATGATGGTGTCAGTCAGTCAGTCTGACTGATGGAATGAAGGACCTGTTAGAGCTCCTTCTTACATGGTGGGAGTAGCAGTCTGTAGCTGAAGGAGCTGTTTAAGGCCTCCACAGTCTGATGCAGGAGGTGAGAGGAGTTCATGATGGATGTCAGCTTTGCTAACATCTTCCTCTCCATCACTTCCTCTGTGCAGTCTAGAGGGCAGTCCAGGACAGAGCTGGACCTCTAAATATTCTCCCCACAGCACCGTGGTGCTGAATGGTGTTTAGTTTTATCTGCAGCCTTAATATTAGCTGGTGTGGGCAGTATTTCTTGAAATGAAGACTGTGGACAGCACTCCAACCCCCCGCCATTCATTTTATTCTTGATTTGTTCTCAGTAGTTGCTATGAAACATTTCCAAGACTTCATCATCATGTGTATCATTCAGCAAAGAGTGCCTCAGTAGGCTTTCCAGTGTGCACAAACACTGCAGTCTTTTAAGAGATGATGCAGAGCTGTTTGATGGTTAGTCTGTTTGTGTTTCCAGGAAACGAGAAGGAGAAAAGAATGTTGTCTTAAAGGTTACCTGTGTGGAGGGAAAAAACTACAAAGACTGAAGTGTTACTCACAACAGCAGCAAACAAACATCTGTATTCATTCATGTCATTGTCTGACTGATTCCAGGTGAATGCAGAGAAGCTGCAGAACATCCAGCAGAAGCTGGAGGCCTTCCTGGCTCAGGAGAAGGAGCAGAAGGAGAGAGCTCAGAGGTGTTTTGTTTCCTACCTGCGCTCCGTCTACCTGATGAAGAACAAAGAGGTGTTTGATGTCTTTAAACTTCAGCTCCATGAGTACGCGCTTTCTCTGGGCCTCGCCGTGGCTCCGAGGGTGCGCTTCTTAAACAAAGCCCAGGCCCAGAGAGCTGAGAAAGGAGGACAGAGGGGGGAGGAGGAGGAGTCTGAAGAAGAGGAAGATCTGAAAAGCTTTAAGGCCCAGCTGAGAGGAAAAGTTCCTCACAAGGAGAGCCAGAGCTCAGAGTCAGAAGATTCAGGTGACGATGAGGAAAGCGGTGATGAAAAAGAGGCGGACCAGTCCAAGGCTCTGCTTCTGGGTGCGGATGACGACAGCGAAGACGACGACGATCTAAGAGATTTGGAGCTGCTGACAGTCAAAAGAAAGGACGTGTTCAACCTGACGGGGGGTCAGGAGTGGGAGGAGGAAGACTCTGCCACGGAGTCCAAAAAGAAAACAGTAAAAGAGACAAAGTTCAAAGAAGCCAAAAAGGCCCTCAAGAGAAACTTCCAGCTCAACACCAAAGTGACTTTCAGTGAAGAAGGACAGGCCGTGCAGCTGTGGCCGCCCGCCCAAAGGGCCGCGACCGCTGACGAGGAAGATGAGGAAGAGGAGGTTTCGGGTATCAACGTGGAGAAGGCCAAGGAGAGGCTGAGACGCGAGGACCAGGAGTTCGACAAGCAGGAGTACAGGCGCAAAGTGAAGGCCAAACACAGGGAGCAGAAGCTGAAGGCGAAGGCAGCCAGGAGGGAGGCCAGCAGGCAGCAGGGAAAGAAATCCGATGAGGAAGAGGAGGACGACGTGGTGGCTTACCTGGCCAATCACAGCGAAGACGAATTTGACCCCAGCACCCTGCCAGACCCTGACAAACCGCGATCTGAGGAGGACGAGGACGAGAGCGAGGAGGAGGATCATATAAAGTCAGCTAAACGGCAGTACAGCAGTGAAAGCAGCGATGAGGAAGAGCTCACAGCAAGGAAGAAGAAGAAGAGAGTTAGGCAGCAGGATGACGAGGGTGCGGTGTTGGACACTGGACTGTCTCTGGCTGAAGACGAGGAGCTAGTCTTACATCTGCTGGGAGGACGGAGGTAGAGACAGACGGAGAGGACAGCTTACAAACACTCTGAACTCATCAGTTAAATCAGTTTGAACAAAGTCAGAAATTAAATGACAAAAAGGTTCTTATGATTTCTATTTCCTATTAATACTATACTATAATAGAGATCATTTAAAGTGTGCTTGTGAGAGGCTCTGGTCCACAGTCAGTGTGTAGACTGCGGTCAGCACGTCCCCAGTTTGGAGACAGGAGGAGCAGCAAATCCATATATATTATTCACGAGTACGCTATATTAATATCTTCACTGCTTTACCTTGCTGTCAGAGACCTTATATCACTGTCTCAGACGCCACCAGACTCCTTCACAAAAACATGGAGTTTCTGCTCTACCACTGCCTCGGTCTGCAGCCACTAACGTTAAATGCAATAACTCAAACAAACTAACTGATGGAGGCAGGCCGGCCGGCAACTTCATGTTCTGTGAGGTGAGATCGCTGTTTTGGTCAGTGGAGTGTGGTGGCGTTGAAGAGAGAAGAGATCGATAATGAGTTTCCAGTGAGAAAGGCCTGTCTGACAGCAGGTTAACGCTGTGTAAATATCCTAAATATAGTGTACACTTGGTCTGATATTGATTCTTTTCAGGTAGCTAAAATAGGTTTTGTTGCTGCCCGTCCACAGCAGTGCATCGCTTAGCTTCAACCAAGGAGACTTCCTCTGTCTGCATTATCATCACCTGTAGGTCAGCGGAGTGGTGCGACGCCATTGGCTGTACCGCGTCTCGTGTGTGTGGACGTGACAGACAGACACACTCACACTCACTTTTCACTCACAAACTAACAGCAGACAAGAACAGCAGAAGTTCTTGTGTATGGACTCACACCCTTCATCATCATCACACACACTGGAGGTGGAGTTATTGTTCCAACGTGTCTTTTCTCATGTTAACAATGTAATTTAATGTCAGAGAATCTGCCACCATCTTGGGATCAACTTGGATCACCGAGTGATTCTATTAAAGAATTTAAAGAAAAAGGAGTTCCCTTTTCATTATTACTCAGTTCCATTTATTGTGAAATAACATTGAAAGAGAAATGTGACAGAGGCAAACCTCATCAGAAAACCATAAATGAATAACATGCAGACACAAAGCAGCACATGAATAATGATTGAAGAACAAATAATAATGTCGGGCATTGCGTTTCATCGCTGGCACCGTCATGAGCGATTCTTCGAGTCACACATTCTGTTTCATCTGTTAGTAGTTTAGTTTTCTCAAGATCAGTATTTTCTTGAGATGACAATACTTTGTGTTCTCGATATAACAACATAATTCATACATGACCTCGAGGAATCAAAAGCATAGTCTAGTTTCTTAAATCACTGCAGGAAACATCATTCAGTGTAGCAATGTCAGCTTAATGAATTAATTTTGCCATTGTCTCGTTATGTCAGGATAACATTTGTTCAACATAACATGACGTAAATAACTTGAGATCTCGAGAAAACTAGTGATATTAACTCGTTACCATGAGAAAACAGAAAATGAATGTATGACTGCTTAGGGCTTCCATATGTTCTAATCCTCAGTTTGACAGTGACAAGTCAGATGACCGGTTTCAAAACTGAAAACAACACGCGGTGTAAAGCAGTTTGGTGCTCGGTCATCTGACTTGTGTTGTGGACTGATGAAAACAAAACCATCAATCAACAAAATCATTCCCAACATATCCGCTTCCATCAACTCAAAACTCAAAATGAGTCCCATGAGGATGGACTCCATCAGTGATCGGCCTTGTTTCTTCAGTCCTGTCTGTCTCCAGCAGGAGGCGGTAGAGTGACTCTTAACGAGCAGCCTGTCCTCAGTGAGACGCTCACTCCTCCATTAACCGCAGCACTTAGTTTGTTATAGTGTTGAATTAGTCAAAAGCAGCATATCATACTAACAGTAAAGTTTTCATTATATAATAATAATAATAAGTAATAAAAACTTTTATGAGTATTAGTTAAATAATGAATTCAGGCTTGGCTTTATCACTGTGAACCACAGCTTCATGACTTGATGTGCGTTTGAATTAAACAACTTTAGATGAAAATGTGATCTATAGTGAGTGTAGGAAGGTGATCAGTCACAGCTGAATATTTATGTTAATGAGCAGCAGCAGCAGTGCAAGCTGCTCCTCTCTGAGCATGGACACCTTTGATTCATTTTGTTTATGCTAAAAGGTTCTCATTCAAAATTCTAAGTGTTGAACCTGATGTATATATTCTGTCATATATTTCTAGGCTGTCATGCATTCATAGATTTTAGGAGTTAATTTGTTTTTCGAGATCTATAGTTATTTATGTCATTATCTTGAAATAACAAATGTGATCATTTCCTCGAGGTATTACTATACATACTTTCTCAAGACAACAAAAGTTTGTTTTCCTGAGATAACAACATAATTAATTTAATAATCTCGAGAAAACAAAAGGTTAGTCTAGTATATTAAATGATCATCATTCAGTGTAGCAATCTCAGAGGAGCAGGAGAATGTTACGCCTGAATATTTAATACTAGACTATCCTTTTGTTTTCTCCAGATCTCAAATTAATTATGTTAATTTTGTTAATCCCGTTATCTCAGGAAAATAAAGTTTTGTTATCTCACAATCTCGAGAAAATGATCCTGTTATCTGAGGATAACAATATTTGTTATTTCAACATATTGATATGAATATCTTGAGATCTGGAGTAAACAAATTCAATTAAATGTAAGAATGCTTAGGGCTTCCGTACCTGGGCTTCTTTAGATACGTGGTCACCTTTCAGCGTGCATGATGGATGCATCTAACTGTAACGTTATAAATGCATTTCAGATTTGATATAAAATAATTGCACTGGTTATTAATTAAAATCACTGTGTGTTCCACTGCATTTTGATAGACAATACTTTAGCTCACTGTGTCAAAATTGACTAACCTGACCACCAAACTACTTTTGAGTGTTGGTGCATTTGTGTCACTACAGCTAGATTTAATTTGACCTTTACTCACAAATATTGTCATAGTTTTTTATTTTTTATTTTCTTTCAGCCGTAGCTAATGACGGTAACCATATTTACGTTGCGCCGCAAACGCAGCACCGGTCCACGATGAGTTCAGGCGCCATGCTGCCAAACTAACACCTACAACAGGTGAGCTTGTGACTCCGCTTTTTCCACCTAAAAGTCTGCTGGGTGGAGCTGTTAATGGAGGTGTAGTATTTTAATGAACACAGCCCGAACGATAATTTCACGTCAAAGTTTGTCTGTTTGGATGAAACGACTCCAAACTCCATCCAGACAAACGGACGTCACAGCTAACGTCCACGTTGTCTTTAAACGACGATGTTTTATAGAAGCTCGATCAAACATGGCCTCGTCTGAAGCAGAAACTCTTCAGGGGAGTTAGTGAGAGGATAAACAAACACAAGTCTTTAAAGATAAATGTTGGGGCTCGTTCAAGTTGCTAATTTAACCAGCTGGAGCTAGTCAGTGTTTGGTTTGTGTAGAGTGCTTCACAGTTTGTGAGTTTAGCCTCCATCTTGGAGTTTTAAATTTGAAGTTTGAATTATTTCAGTGGGTTTCAGTCATATCCAGCTCTTTACAGCATGAGTTATGGCGACCACAGTCAGGACTGTGTTAAGTGTTTTCTCCTTTACAATGAGTACGATAGATAGATAGATGATGTCAACTCTTCCATATGTACAGAGAAATGAAATGTTCCCTGGTTTCCCCTGGTGCAAACGAGCAGTAAACATGAAATATTCAAATATATACAAGTATAAAGATATATATAAAAAAAGAAAGTACAGCAAGTATAAAAAGATATTAAAATTGTAAATATAGCAATATAAAAAGATATAAACAGTATGAACAGTGTGAATATAGCAAAAATAAAAAAAGATGTTTGTTTGTGCAAATAAAAACTGTAGCTTGTTTGGATAAAGTGTTGTATAAATGTTTAAATGAAATGTAGTCCAAAAGATGTTATCACGAGGTGTGTGTTAATGTCATGTCGCATATATACAGTATATGTCCCTCTGTAGGAGTCTACAATACGAGTGAACATTAACTCAGATTATGAGCGATACTCACTGCAGGAGCCAAAAGGTGTATATATTTTGAGTTTATTTGTTTAGATTGTACACGTTCTCTGGAACACTATCATTTCTGTTCTTCGCTCACTGAAGTAAGTACTGGACTTCATTTTAACAGTCAGGTTTCTGAACACTCGGACACTAAGATGACGTTTTTCTGTGAGCATTCTTGGTTAATGCTCTAACTAAAGAGTCATGGTGGAACACAAAAGCTTCATAAATCAGTGGATTCTGCAGATGATATTCAAGAAGAATACACTTTCAGTAACTGTATATTTTTGGATGCTGTATAAAATCATGTTGTTCTTCCATTTAGAAATAATCATGGCCACAGATAAAGTGGTTATTGAAGCCAAAAAGCTGGAGATACTACATGTTCCACCCAAATGTGGATCCATCACCACCGTGCAGCCTCCACCTACTGCTGCAGGTGACTGTGTCTCTGCCCCGCCTAAAGCCATCCCCCACCAACCTGCCTCCTCTACAGTGACAGTGCCAGGGCTTCAGACTTCCTCTCCTTCTGTCGTGGTGATAACGAAGGTGGCCACCCCAGGTAGAGTAAGTGCCAACAGCCAACCGCAGGTAACGAAACCAGCTTTGAGCCAGGTAACCTCCATGAGCCAGACCGCAACCCCAGGCAGGACCGTGGTGATAACTGTACCCAGGGCGGCAGCTCCACAGACAGTCGCTGTGGCCCCTCGGCTGCCGCAGGGAGCTTCACCACAGCTCCCAGCCAACATCCAGATACCACCAGGTGAGCTGCACCACACCACCATTTGTGGTCTTTTATGAAGTCCTCCTCTGTATTCACATCACTCATGTTGACAGATGTTCCATCTTGGCTTCAGTCTTTTCTATTTAGTGGACTGTATGTTAGTCTGTGTGTGTTTAAAAGTCTGCCACAGACTGTGTCTGCGCTACATTTGGTCTGTGTTTACCCAGAGCTCTCTCTGTTTAAGTCCACAGTTAATTCAAATATTTCCTGATTTTGAACTCTGGCAGGTATGATGTTGATCCGCAGTGACAATGGTCAGCTGATGCTGGTGTCCCAGCAGGCTTTGGCACAGGCTCAGGCACCAAGAGGTATCAGTGGTCAAGCGCCCAGAATACTGACCCCGCAGGTGTGTGTGTGTGTACTGGTTTTATTTTATTTAAAGGGACAGTCAGTGTGTTACCTGCTGTAGACGGCGACGCCGCACTTCAAATAACCAGAACTATTAACTAGCTGTCATGTCTGCAATTCAGGTATGTGCAACAGCTGGAAATAAAAGTAACGAGAAGGTGACGGTGATCAGGATGGCAGCCCCTCCTAGTTTCCAACCAGCGCCAGTCCAGAAGACCGCTGTGGTGAAGGTACAAGAGGCGGTTTACACTCAACAGTCACTGACAGCGGGTCATGTAGTGTTTGGTCACTGCTCCTGCAAATGACCTCACCTGTCACATGTAATGATAATGATGACAGAATAATGGAAAGCCTGCGGAGAAATGAAGAATGAGGATGTTGGTGGTTTTGCTCACTTGTTTAAAAAAAAAAAAAAAATTTTTTAATTGACTTGATTATTTCATTAGAGTTCTCCAGCCGCAGTCACAGTCAGCGTCTTGATCACCATGAGTGCTAACTTTTAATGAGTGATGTTGCTCTTCACTGCGCCTGACAGTCCTCAGGTTGGTGGTTGGTGATGAGCATTGTCAGTTTAGACTGAAGATGGATTTCACCTGTCATAATTAATGCTAATGATGATGGAATAATGACAGAAAGCCTGCAGTGAAATAAAAAAACCTGGCGGATTTTAAAGAACCAATTATTTTTAGAGGGGTAAAATTCACTGATCACTGATTTTTGCAGCTGATTTTTGTGCTGGAAAGAAAATATACCTTTTCTACATGGATTGTGCCCCAATGTGAGTGCAAAGGTACAGGTATATTTTCATTTTTTAATATTTCAAATAATTTAACATACACATTGTCAACCAGTTCTAGTGCAGTCGTGCGGTACATACATGCCTTCTGCCCTAGTGTTGCTCAGTTTGATCGGTGCTTAGTTTTGTTAGATCATATTGTGTCGTTCAGGTGATCGGCGTAGCTCCCAAACCAGCTGTAGTCCAGAACCTCAGTGCTGTGTCTGAGCGGGGCAGCCAGCCTCGCATTCAGGCGGTCGTCACAGAAACCAAGAAGGAGCCGCCAGCCACGTTTAGTCAGGTGAGTCCAAGAGAGTTCATGAGCTCAAATAAAATAACTATCTCCATTTACAGTTCACCGATGTTGCAAGGAGGAGATGTTACTATGCCTCCGGTTTGACGCTATGCGGATGCCTTGTTATTCAAATCGATGAAGTTCCGTAGTTTGTAGACTTTTCGGGTGGAGGTGCTCCTGTTACAGATCTATGTACAGGGTCCACAGCCGCTCTGAGTGCAGTATCTTCAACAAGCTGACCCCCCAGAAGCTTTAGGAGCTGATGAAGCAGGCGATAGACACAGAGGAGAGGCCAAAGGGAGCCTCATCTTTGAGAATGCTATGTCAGAGTTTAACTTCTCTGTGGCCTACGCCAACGTGTGACGCTGCCTTGGGGGTTGAAAGTCACCATGTCAGACAAGCCGGGAAATTGCGTATCTTATATCCTCTGCAAACTATTACTTAACCGTTTCCAGAAAGAGATTGAGAAGGGTCGGGATGATGATGAGATGAGTTTCCTTGTCGAAAATGTTCTTTCTGGTCGTTTCAGGAGACAATGGAGAGTGTGAAGAAGTGCAAGAACTTCCTGGTGACTCTGATCAAGCTGGCCTCCAGTGACTCCAGGTCTGCCAACATGGCCAACAATGTCAAAGGGCTGGTCATGAGTCTGCTGGTACGTGTCACCTCTTCACCACCATAGGACTCAGTAGAATAGTAGAGAAAATTATCTTGCTTTGTAGTTGCATAATGTTCATTTGGAATTTCAGTTTTTCTTTCTGTTTATTTGCTTTTGCTTTGAACATAATTTTCTATGTAAAACAAATATATTAAATCTTACTTCCTGGAGTATTTGTATATGTTTTTTTTTTTTCTTGCAGGAAGGGAAGCTTGAAGCCGAGGAGTTTACAGAACAGCTCTATCGCGAGTTGAAGTCGACTCCTCAGCCTTGCTTGGTGCCATTCCTCGAGGTGACCACAGATTAAACAACACATTTAATGTTCAGGTCCTGCTTCAAACTCAAGGCTGTAGATTTAAGGATGCCCTGAGCCAATCAAAGAATTTGGTTGTTAGCACGTCTTTTTCCTTGTTGCTGCCAGAAAAGTCTTCCTGCAGTGCGTCGTCTCACTGCAGACCCCGAGTTATTCATTCAACAGGCTTCAACTTCCACCTGCCACCCCATCACCCCGTCTTCCACCATGAAACAGCCCAGCACAGGCACAGGACCAAACTTCACCACGAGCCAGCAGGTAAAGAAATGCAGTAAGCAGCGTTTATAGTTCTATAGAAACTGGTCGTCAATACTTGTCAGGGACATTTCATTGGAGAGGGTCACAGTAACGTGAGGTAATCTAGTACATTTACATAAGAAACGAAGTAGAAAAGAAGTCTGAATGGAACTAACAACTGTGTCAAGGTTACTTTTCAAATGTAATAGATTACAGGTTACTAGTTACCCTGTAAAATGTAACAATTTTTGTGACTATTTTAATGACTCGCACACGATTCTCTGTGTCAGACATGTTCTCACATGTTGGGAAATCTTTACAAACCGAGTCTCGAAATGACAACAAAGCACAAAACTGAGGAGAAACAGAAGGCGTTGAGGTTCGATGATTCGAAGCAGCAGCGTGGAGTTAAATTAGCTTACAGTACAATACGAGCCTGTGACGCAATCAAAAACTAATTGATAACTGTGGTCAGGACACAGAGTTGACTGCACCGCTCAGAGGCTGCCAACTCTCAAACTAAACCCTGGAAAGTCCTAAAAACACTTAAATCTCATACAATACTAAACACTGATTACAGAGAACAATGCGGATTGATGTGATTGGCAGATGAAAGCGGTGAGATGAGAACCAATCAAAAACTTATAAAATCATCCCAACAGCTTTACTGACCCATGCTGTCCATTAAAACCATTAAAAGAAAGCCTTTACATGTCTTATGCAACATATATGCTTTTAACTGAAAATAATATACTATTACTATATATACTTTACTAGTAACTGTAATTTCATTACATAACATTACACCTAACTAGTTACTCCCATAACTGACTACCACAAAGAATCCTTCAGAATTCTGAGTCAAACCAGATGTAGACACATTCTGCTCTGTCTGCATCTTCTCTTCTGTCTGTGCTGTCTCTTTGCACTAATTCAAAGGCACACACAGACTTAAATATAAAATCTCACATATCCTGACGTGTAACCCCCACATGCTGATCAGTGGAATAGTGCAAAACCTTTGGCACGACTGCCTATCATGCCATTGCGTGTCTGCACTTGACATGACATAAATGGAACGGGGACCCATTTATAGCTACTTTTTGTCCTTGTTTACTTGCAAAGAATTTTAAGACGCCCATTTGCAGATATTTGGAGTTCTGTCCCAGATTTGTCTCGATTTTCTGAGTTAGCCCTTCAAACCGATGCATCAAGGGGCTGAAACAATATGTTTAGTTTTCCTAAAAAGTCTGCATTAGTTGGGGTCAGTTCAGCACACCAGAAGCCGGGTGTCATCTGCATTAAATAAATGCCACATCTGGAACTGATGCTTAATGACTGCCCTTAACATGCAGGTTATCCAGCAGCCTCAAGGAGTGACTCTGAGACCTGGGTTGATGACATTAGCCCAGTCCAGAAGTTACATATCTAAGAGCAGCAGACCCACCCCCAAACACACAGTGGTCCAGACAGGAAAACATTTCACAGGTAATGGTAGAGATGGGGATCTTGGAGAATCTCACGATTTGATTCTTTTTCTTGCTGTCACAGTTTAGAATCAGTTCTTAAGCTAAATGGTCACGATGATCCTATTCCCACCTGGTGTTAACATGCTCTGCATATCTTGTGTGGTTCTCTGAGAAACTGGTTCTCCAGCACATCAAGAACAACATCCCAGCCTCTTGGAACCTCTGCCGTTTGCATTCAGAACCAACAGACCTACAGAGGATGCCGTCTCCATTGCCCTCCACTCAGTCCTCACACACCTTGAAAAGAACAAACCCCTACGTCAGAATGCAGGACAGAAGGGCTCTGCAGCACAGAGAACATCTAAGACGAGACCCACCCCAACTTCAGCCTTTTCTCTGCTGCTGTCTGCCAAGCAGTACAGACGTATCCAGTGCTGTACCACCAGACTACAGAGCAGCTTCTCTCCTCAGGCTATAAGACTCAACTCATTCTCAACTCCAAGATAAATAATAGTTTTTCTTGTGCAGTATGAGGGCTTACGCAGTTCGCTGTGCAACCCTGTGTTGTTGAGTGTCAAATAAATGAACCTTGACCAGGAGGAATGAATCTTAGAACACAGTGTGAACAGACCACATCAAGTCCACCAGCTCTGTTACCTGATTTCCATATTGACATTCAACTGACGTAGACCAAACTGTGCTTATGAGATGGCACTTTAATACCAGAGATGTCAATAGATAACATATTGAGATACAGATGTTAATATCAGGTCTTACTGAGCCCTTCAGAGTGGTCACTCAATTTCAGCAAACTTAAATATCTAAGTAATGTATGTATGCGTGTTTGACTTTGCTAAATTAAAATGCCGCTCTCCAAATAACTTTGACCATTTTTCTTTTTACAGGAACCTTCTCATTGAAGCAGCCTTTTGCTCAGGATCCATCTCGGCCTGCTAAATTTGCATTTAAGGACAGTTCAGGATCTTACAAGTAATACACACAACTACAGAGTATCTCATGAACAACAGGTCAGTGCAAAGCTGGCTGACCTGCACAAAGCTGTGTCGTTCATGTATGTGCGTGTGCTTCTCAGAGAAGACGATGACATCAATGATGTGGCCTCCATGGCTGGAGTCAACCTGAGAGAGGAGAACGCACAGATCCTGACCACCATGGTCGGCTCTGTGGTGCAGTCATGCCAGGATCAGCCCTTCCTGTCACCTAATCCACTGCTCAGCCGAATCCTTCAGACAGGTACGAGATCCGTACTGAGGCGGAGCCACAAAAATGGTGACAGAATATGTCCGATACCGCTTTATCCATTTATTATAGTTATAATAGTATATTATATTATAGGCATAGTGTAGCAACAAGACAACTAAACATTAATAAAGAGATTGAAAATTAAATGCGGTTTCATGATTTTACCATTTAATGATATATAGTGTTTCTTTTAATGAGGTTGCATATAAAATTCTCTACCGCTATAGGTCACACTATAGCACCAGCATCTCACAAGAAAATAAATGGGCACTGTGGCCCACCAGACTCCAATGACAAAAGCATTAATGTTAATTTGCAGATAATCAAACTGGACGGAAACAAAATAAAATTTTGTCTTTCCACTGTTCAACAATGATCAACTCTGGATTGGTTGGAATGAATCCTGAGAAAAAGTCTCTACCTTTTTAATGCCACTGACACGCTCCGATTGTTATTCTGACAACATCATGGAAAGGATCCCTTTTTATTAAAGAGAAAGATCCTTTAAAGAAAACTGCCATTATCGCTGTCACTCACCACCAGACTCCACTGGATATTTTACCTAGCAGATCACTGTAACGTTGTAGCATCATTCAAACTAGAAAGAAACAAAATAAAACTCCACATCTTTGTTAGTCGTTCCAACATTCACTGATGGTTGGTACAAATTAAAACCTAATCCAGTGATGCAGATTAGAAAATGTTTTTTCTAACTTGCATGGCGGCGGCATTTGCTGCCTGGGGTGTCATTACGCCACTATATCTTTACATATGTATATATCCAGTGATATATGGTTTTCATGAATTCTTGCCTAGCTTGGCTATAATGTGTCTTTGTTTGTAGGACAGGCCCTGGGAATAACTGATGTGGGCCCAGAGGTGGTCGCTCTGGTTTCTCATGCGACACAGGAGTGTCTCCGTGGGCTCATGGAGAAGCTCACTGTGATGGCAGAGCACCGGAAGGCAGCCCTGAAGGTACGGCAGCCATACTGCCATATAGCCTCATGACGCAGTCAGTCACACTTTTGTCTGATGTTTTCGAAAGATCCTTTTCACATTATTACAAAACACTATTTATGTCATGATGACTTATTTTCTCATTATTACTGGCACCACAAATCTGCAGCCGGAGGCAGATTGTGAGTTTGTGTTTACAGTTAATTAGTACTGATACAAAATTAGCACATATTAATAAAGATCGATTGATAGAGATAATTAAAAAAGATGGTGAAGCCCTCAGTTTTAGTTCTACTGTCGCAGTGGAAGCAGATTGATCTCCCACCATAAACAGACGTGATTCTGTTGTCATCCTGACATTTAAGATTCAGTTTCTCCCAAATTATCTTCATTTTATTTACTTTATTTGAATGAACCTCCCACTTATTTGTTCCTTTCCTCCACCCGTGCACCAAAATATCTCACAGATGGGCAAAAAAATCAAAAGTTTCACGGTTAAAATATCAAACTGTCAGAGCGCTGCTCATACTGGTTGTTGCACCGGCCTGTTATCTTGTTAACCTGTGCATGTGTGCGTGTGTGTGTTTGTTTGTGTTTGTGTGGCAACAGGAAGATCTGTGGCATACCAAAGTGAGTGATGTACGCTCCCAGCTCCGCTTCCTGGAGGAAGTGGAGAGTTTGAAGAAGAAGAGAAAAGATGAAGAGGAGAGAGAGAGACTTCTGCGTCTGGCCAGAGTAAGCTGTTTGACTGCAGTGAGACTTAAACCACATTTAATATTACAGTATGTCCTCAGATACAAAGATTAGTATGTTTTTATGATATTAAGTCTACTTTTTAAAAGGGTAGTCACTTGGAGTAAATTTCATGTGTGCCTATATTTAAGTACTAAATGAAGCTCACTAAGACATCTGCCTGTTTGTGCTCACAGAGTCGCTCACACACTGAGGATCCACATCATCAGCAGCTCAAGCAAAGAGCCAAAGAGGTGTGTATGTGTTTCATTCTGGGGAAATCTGTGCGACTCCACACAGAATCACATAGTCTATGTGCTGGATAACCAGAACAGGAAACGAAACCAGTCCAAAAGCTGTACAGAGATCTGTTTTTGGTTCCTTCAGCAAAGGAAATACTTGACTGGTAACCGTACTTCATCATATAAAAATCCAATGTATCTTTTATTATGTGTCCTACCCGCATTGATGCTCACAAAATATTCTATACCGCAGCACAAACTACATCATCTAAAATGATCGTACAGTTGAATCGACCGCTGTCCAACACAAATGAAATATTCTGACCTTCATGAAAAAAGAATTCACTGCAGGGCAGTTTAGTTTAACCAGGTGGACCTCTGATAAACTGAGTGTGTCTGTCTCAAGCAATTGTGCATTAAGTTTTACGTAAGTTTTTAACAACATGGTAAGAGCACAGGAGAGGAAAGCATGGGAGCTTAAATAAAGCTCTCAAAGTCAGAGATCACACCAACAGTACACTGAATAAAATATCTTTATTATCATTATGCAATGCCTAACAAAATTTAAGTGCCATCTTCAGTGCAGTACAGAAAAAAAAACATGGTATAAAACATAAATAAAGCATAGATAAAAGGGATAAAACATGGAAACACATGCAGTATATACAGAGCACAGTCCATTAATTATTTCATGTGGTCATTTAGGGCAGTTATGGCCTCAGCATGGAAGCTGTTTTTTTAGTCTCTACCTTTAAAAACCTCCTGAAGACCTCCAGTACCTCCTCTCCTAACACTGCCAACATCTGGACATGATAAATCTATCCCCCTCTAGAACTGTCACTTGATTCTATGTGAGTACTTATTGCTACACTAACAGGTACTTGTCACTCTGTACCTTGATTGTTTCCCTTTTTTGTAAGTAGCTTTTGATAAAGCGTCAGCTAAATGACTAAATTGGTGATTGATTGGTCGGCCATATTCGGCCTGTAGACATGATCTGATCCTCTGAAGTGAAGCTGATCCAGCAGCCGTGTGTACATTTGGATACAAATAGGAGTTAGTGATTTGTTTGTCTTTTTCTTTTAGTGGGAGTGTGACCCTCCAGTTGCCCCCCTCCCCTTAAAGTCTGGCTAAAGATGTCACCCTTGGTGTTTGTTTAGCTCAGGTTATTTCATGTTTTACCTGAATCAGTCTCAAGTGAACTGGTTAGCCACAGATAACACAGCCGACCCCCTCTTTTTTTTTTTTTTAAAGTTCAGCTTGCAAGTGTGAACTCCCAGGAAATGCTGTTTGGGAACCCGTAAAATCCCCGCTATTTTTCATGCTAATTGTTCATTTAGTAATGCAATAGTGTGTGTAATGTGTTTGTGCTGGCAGGGCAGGGAGAAGTGTGAGGGAGATGAAAGGCACCGGTAGCAGTGTGGCTATTTGAGGAGGCGGTAACACCACGCAGGGCTTGTTTTCCTTCTCAGGCTGCTGTGTAGCTTCAAGTCATCGCGTTTCCAGAGATTTCTCCACAACAAAAAAAATCTGTTCATTTACATGCCCTGCAGCCCCCCCACACACATACACCCATGACACTTTGCCAAGTCTGTACCTACATACACACACACACTCTCAAAGCCTGAGTAGGTGTGGTGCTAATTGGAAGTGATTTTAACTGGTGTTTATTTCTCTGTTTGGAAGCCAGCAGCTCAGCAGAGACAGACGAACTTTGTTTGTTTGTTGGTAAACTGTTGGTTTGTGATTCAGTTAGGGGTTAGGGTTACATATAGTGACGTATATGGCGTAACATAGTGTTCTACATACTAAACTGTAAGGGTCTTTCACTTAATGACAAAAGACAGTTTGGTGATGTTGTGAAGTAGCGTTGTTTTCTTAATCTGACATGACTCAGACAGAAATCATGTTCACAGACGAGGACTGAATTCAAGTTTTGACCTTCTTCGTCAGACTCCGACCTGTTCTGCATTTAACTGGAAGTTCTAGCAACTGGAGTCAAGTAGGAAATATACTGTCAACTTAAAATAAGTATTTCTCTGGGTTAGGGTTAGGGGACATTTGGGACAATGTACATACACAACACACACACATACACACACACACACACACACAAACTGGAGTACTTCCGCTTCCCAACTAATCTAAAAATCTGGAAAGACGTGGATTATCGACATTTATTCACTGGACATCAGAGATCATGATATCAACAGGAAATGTAAAATCTAAAAATTTGTGGATCATGCATGAGTGTACAGATTTGACTGACTTATGACTCTGAGAAGAAATAGCTTAGTGATTTTACAGCTGATCCTTCCCAGTTCAAATCATGAAAGGAATAGCTTGCATTGGAGATATGCCTGTTAGCTGTCTGGATTAGTTAGTTATCCGTACACTAAATATGAATACTGCCGCCAGCAATCAAAGTGTATTTTTGGCTCTGAGCATCAAGCAACCTGCGGAGACTCTAGGAAGTCACTTGTCCAGCCAAGAAATAGTCTTATATCACCCCCTGTGAAAGAGCGAATAGTTTTGGACAGCTGTTTCCTCTTCAGTCTTTGTGCATCACCACTTTTCCAACAATCCTCTGCCTCTCTTCTCTTTTCAGTTACAGCAAATAGAACAAGCTCAGCTGCAGCAAAGAGAGGCCAACCTCACTGCTCTAGCTGCCATCGGGCCTCGCAAGAAGAGACCCGTGGAACAGACCGAAAGCCAGGTAGGTCTGTGTGGTGTCTCCTTTCTGCGCTGAAAACTGGATCACAGTTGACGGAGAGAATATAAGCCAGTCGATCTGAAAATGCATCAAAGATACTTAAAATAAAAGAGAGCAGCTTGTTTCAAGTTACAGCTCCAGCTGCCCCTCCACAGCCAACGCAGACACACAGGAAGCCGACATCTTAGCACAGCTAGCGTGTGTGTGAGAGTGTTAGTTTAGCTCATTGAGTCTTTAATTCTGTGTGTGTTTAAGCCGCGGCCCTGCAGGCTGTAGGTTTAAAGATGAGGACACTCTGTTAACTGCACACACTTCCCACTGCCTTTGAACTCCATTACCCAGCGGAGCCGGCTGCTTGCCTCTTCTCTCTCTGTCTCTCTTTCCTCTCACAGCCACGGGGCTTCCTTTACCTCTTCACATGCTTCTCCACAGCTGGCACAGCGTGCACATATGACAGGATGGCAACTGTGTTTGGAGGGCAAGCTCTTTGTATGACTCTTCAGATGTCTTACTGCACATGCTCAGACAGAACTGCGGGACTACTAACATCTAGACATGAGCTTTAAAGTGACATAAGTATAATACATTTAGTTTTAAATGGCTTTCACACACATCAGTGTCCCTCTGCATGTGTAGTATGCTTAGTTGTCATGGAGATTACAGAAGTTCAGAACTTCAGTCACAGGCGTACAGGTGGCTGGAAGATAACTCCTCCTTTATGACCTTTGACCTTGTCACAGTGGATGCTGGGAGTGGATTGGCTCTGAGGTACGGTCAAATAGTAATAGTAATAGCTTCCAAGTCCTTTCCTAACCACTTTTCCTTCACCTCAATGGAAAACCTCACGAGGTCAAGGAAAGATGTGAAGGAGACTTCATAAGGACTTAGGAGAAGACAACCACGGTGTTCAGAGAATCCGACTGCACTTACACTAGACTACGTCATCATGCGACGCAAATGTTATTGACGTGATCTGTGGTAAAACTACAAAGTCCAGAAGATGGACTACAAAATGCTCATCTTACATCCTTCACCCTGTGTGCGCTTACCATGTTGTGTCATGCAGGAAACACAAACGCTGACAACCCGGTGAAAAATATGACTTCATTATGAACGTCAGAATTCAAATCATAAATGAATAAGTGTTTGTTACGCTGGTATGGTCGCTCACCCTCCTGTCCACTCATATAGAAACATATTAGCAAGTTATGGCAAAGATATATGATTAATCAGCAACGCTAACTTTATGATGATCTGCAGGACGCTGGATGTCACAGTTAGACAACATTTGTACTCTGTGTGTGAACGCAGCTCCGCAGTCAACAACAGAACACACTTCATGATCAAAGTTTATCACATCAACACGTCTGTCCATATTCACACGCTCTCCCTGCTGCAGTTTTTTGATTTTGTCTGGTTGTGAATGACCGAAAATCAATTTTTTGTCACTGCCGTAAGGGATTGTGGGACGGCATTACCTTCTTATCTTTCCTAAAGGATGGTCCGGTGTATCCTATGCTAAAGGAGATTATAAAGGAAGCATTGAAGCTCCTTTCCTTAATAGTTAGAGAATTCGAACAGCTCTTATCATGGCGGCTACGTCAATACTTCGTCATTTTACTCTGTTAGGAACCTTCCTAAGCCAGAATGACTATTCGACCGCACCCCTGGTGTTCACAGACAGATAATGGCGTCTCTTTCCCTGTCAGTCCAGGGTCCAACATGTGATGTCACAATGATGTCACAGACCACTTATGTCTTCCTCCCAAGAGGGCGGGGCAGCTGTGTTCACCGTGTACCAACAGAGATCTTAAGCTGCTGAATGGTTTGTGTTTAGATTTGATGCACCTGGTGGTCCCTGTTGAGGGTCAGTTCTGGTTTTTAGAGGAGTTGAGATTTTTATCATCCACTCTTTGTACACACTGCTGCCCCCTGTTGACCTGCTTCACCTCCCTCTCTCTCTCCATCCTTCTCCTCGTGGTACTCCATGTAGGAGGCTCGATGACGCTGATCTGGTATGTTGTAAGAGTTTAGACTCCGTAACAACAAAGCAAAGTCCATGCTGAGTATAAAAGCTACAGTTCCCAAGGCTTTTATACTCAAAATGTCTGATAAGATGATTACATTAAACTTTGTTGTCATTGCATGGGATACAACTACTGAATGCAGCTACTAACTTTGGTTTATTAAGGTAAAAGTTTGATTTGAATTGTGTCATTATTTGTGTCATACACTCCGCATGAGCAAGAGCAGCAAGTTCCTGTCACGAGTTTCACTCAGCTGCTGTGTTTTGTGATGATGACCAGCTCACTGAACGTTACTGCTCGAGTCTGAAAAGAAATTATACAGAACATTGTGTGTGTGTGTGTGTGTGTGTGTGTCAGATGACCCTGCTGCCCAGACAGAGCGTTCACAGAGTGACTCGGGTCTTGCTGAGGGATCTGCTGATGTGCATGGAGCAGGAGCACTTCCTCCGCCACTCTCTGACTCTCTACAAAGCCATGCTCTGACCGCCTGACTCCTCCGACTGTTGACGACTGAATCAGAACAATAATAGTTTGTGTTGATGAGATCGCAAGTTTTGGGATCTTCTGTTTTTTTTTTTTTTTGCACTTTCTTTTAATATTTTTTAATTATATCAGATATCTTTATTTATTTATGGGCTTTATTTAGTTTGTTGTTTGGAGGATGGTGCTGGATCAGTGATTGTAATCGACTGGTCTCTAAAAGCACTCCTAATTTTGCTTTTGGTTGTTTCTAAAGTTCTAAAGAAAAGAAGAGAGTGTTGGAATGAGTGTTGTTCAGTTCTCAGTTGGATGTTGAGTTTGGCCATTAAAAAAAACTGTCACATTCTGACGTTGACTCTGTCTCTGTTTTCTGTTTAAGCCATGAGAGCAGCATGGCTGTGAGGAGAGTGATGTCGCTCTGTCAGGTCAATACTTAGCTCTGTGCTCCAATCACAGTTGAGCAAGCCTCTGTCAAAATTTCCCGTACTCAGATACGCTACATGCTAACTCATCTCTGTTGAAATACAACCAAATTAATTAGATTTTATTAATAATTTTATGTTGTTTGTTAAATCCTCACAGAAAGTTTCATATTTAACGTACAGATGTTAGATTGATACCATCCAGACTGCATGAGGGAGCACTGCAGCTGTCTCGGCGAAGTAAAACTCATGAGACATCGCTGTGTTTAGCCTTTGAAAATGCTTATTCATGAGTTTATTCATCGTGAGATGATCTTACTATAATTATGCAAAACAAAGAAAACATGATGTACAAATAAACGTTGCTGGCTCTGGTTTCTGTTCCATGCTTCTCCACGAGCTAACCCCCAACTTATCATATAAAATATATGTAAAAAAGAATACGATTTGCACGGATCTTCTCCCTCTATTTCCCCAAAACAGAATGAAGACTGACATTGTGCATCTATAACAAAGATATTACATGCCATAAATCTAATTTAACCTAATAAGTTATTTTTTCAGGGAACTGCCCTTGTGCTGTAAATTTCCACTTCACTGAATGCAAACATGAGATTTGCTCCAGGTGAAAGTAACTGATGGTCTCTGCAGATATTCCAAAACAATCAAACAGTACATGCAGATAAGGCTCATGCCTCATAATTTATACAGCACAACTGATACACAGTTGCATTGAACATGTACAGAACCCATACAATATATAAAGTACATTACAGCCTCAGCTGGAAAAAGATTGTTTTCAATGCGATCCTTGTAGACCTCTGATTCGATCTGAAAGGCAAAGTTGTGCTCTTGATGTGCAGCCTGCATGTTAAAGAAGATGCAGAGCAGTCTGTGCAAAGTCATTCTCTCTGTAAAACTACAGTAGAACCGATGTATATTGCTGTTCAACATCCGTCATCCGTCACTGACACATGTCTACGTCTACGTTTATGTGACAGTCACTGATGTGAGAAATCCAATATCAGTATCAATCTGTCAGGACTTTTTAATTCACAGAAGAACAAAATGGTATCTTGAGAGGAAATTCTTACGCATACATAACAAAATGCAGTATCCAGTGTTCATTTTAAAATACGGCGTCATTAAAATGTTTAAACTGCGTTAAAAACCCCGTGTAAACCATGCAGTCACATTATCCACCAGTCACTTCCAAGAATGTCAGCATGAAGAGAAAGTTCTCGTATACGTGGGCATGGCAAAGTCTCCAGCCTCAGCATGTGGACCTTGTGAGACCACAGTGGAAATGACTAACAGAATTATTGAGTCTCTAAATAATGGAAATTGTCATGAGATGACTGTTATCATTTGGCACTATACGAGTTGAATTTGTGGTAGGGCTAACCCTCAACTTATCATGGTAGGTTTGTACAATATGATTATTAATAACAATAATAAATGTTATTTTGCCACAGTTTTCATGCTGTAGTAGCTCTCCCTTTAACGTCTCTGGAGGTTTTAGGCCAATGTGGGCAATCAATTTCTAGAATTTCTGCATCAATGTGATGCACTTTGATTTGTTAGGCATTCAATTTCAATGGATTAGCCAAAAAGCATCAGACATTAGCATCTGGTTATCATATTTGTCAATCGTTTCTCAATTGAATTTCTATGAAATATACTATATCACACTATAAAATGATGTAAATGTACTATGGTAAAAGATCCACACTGCACACCCCCTGAGTACTAGCCTCCATTTCTTATCAACAGAAATGCTAACGCCAGTGAGCTTCAATATTAGGATCACATGCTAATCCCTGTACTGATGGATCTATTTTTTTTTTTTCACTGTCTGATATGAATGTGGCAACTGTAAGTGAAGTATCAAAAACTGATACACTAACTCACTAATCTCAGTCTTTGTGTTTGTGTCGTGCAAAAATGGAAACTTCCGTGAGCTCAGTCCATGACTTCCTGTTTGATCCGGATGAGGTTGGGTGGGTGCCGGCCGCCCCGGCCCTCCCTCCGTAGAATGTATTCGCTAAACTGGGAAGAGTCCACTCCACCGCCGCAAGAGCATGTGATCCAGAACCCTCTCTGCTGTAACCGCTCCAACACCTGCAGACACAGACAGAACCAAACGAGAGCAGCACACTAATGAGGTCTGACAAGGAGCCTCTGAAGTCAAGAGTACTGTAACCCATGGGTCAATTTGAAGACAACATATGTAGATTTTGTTCCCACTTTGGCGCCCTCCACGGCAGACACTGAGGCACACAGCATTCCATTAGTCAACACGTGCACACAGATAATTGTTGTTGCACAGTTTCAAGGTGTCTGTGCAGGCCGCCCTTTCGGTCAGGCCTGCTCAAGGGTGTGTTATTGTTTGGTTGTTTTCCTCATATTGTAACATTCGCCATTTAAAATGCTGTACATGTCGAATCCGTTCGTACGGAAGCCCTAAGTGGTCATGCATTCCTGCATTTTATTTCCTCTGTTTTCTCATGATAACGAGTTTATTTCATTTGTTTTCTCGAGTTCTCAAGTTATTATATTATCTTGAAATAACCAATGTTGCTTTGTGCGAGACAACGGGATCATTTTCCTAAGATTGTGAGATAACAAGACTTTGTTTTCCCGGTGTTAACCTTTCCTGCTCGGCTGCCAGGCCGTGGCCAGGCAACACAGGAGGAGATGCTGTCCTCCTGGGCCAAGTTTATACCCACCGAGAGCTCTGGAGTTGACATTGAGACACTTTAGCCATTTATTTAATCGTGTACTGTAACCTACACTGTATGTCTTACCTGCTCTCTTGCTCCACCTACATACACATTCACTCTGCCCGTCCCTGCCACTCTTACTCTCACTTACACACTGCTCTATTTCAAAGGGAACTACGCTACTCTTAATACAAATAAAATTAACTTGTTTTCATGAGAAAATGGAGGTAATAAAATGTATGAATGTATGACAGTTTTGGTCTTCCGTATGTTTACTTTTGTCTATTTATGTTTTCTTCAGTTGCAGCACATTGACCTTTCAAGGCAACCGTACCTGCGCTGGTTAGATCATTAGATTTTCTCCAAAAGGAAGGCTGGGATGGTACGTGACAGTTTGATGTGATCTCTGATTTAGTTGGTGCAGTCTGCACCTCTTTTGTGTGTGTGTGTGTGTGCTTAAATGCGTTGCTAACAATAGCTGAGATAACAATAGCTGGCTCCGGGGGGACCAGGGTCACTCTTCATTTTCTCGAGGTAAAATCCATCCCACACTCAGCCTCTCTGGGCTGAAACATCAACTACTTCCGAAGTAGTCCATTAGCTCCTCTCTCCCTCCCCTTCCCACCAAAGTGAACGTGGTGACATTATCTGTGTTTTGCCCTCAGGAGGTCTCTGCTCCTCTGTACTGCATCTGTCTGACTGACTGAGATTTCCCCTGAGACAAAGACAGACAGACATACAGTGATGAAATGTGTCAGCCGTCAATTTATCTCCACGCGAGAAAGTTATTGGCTGTTTGTTTCAGTCTATTTACTTTATCAGCGAGGAAGATATTAGACAGTGACATCTGTAGAGAGACAGGGAAGCGATGGAGAGCGGGTGGGGTTGGGGGTTGATATGCACCAAAGGACCACGGGCTGGAATTGAACCGGGCCTTGGTACTCTTGACGGAATATTGAGTCTTACTGATAGTTCAAGGAAAAGACATGGCTTATCCGAGATTCGATGAATATCATATAAAAACTTGATATTAAAGTAGGTTTTTAAGAAAACATATATGTTTGCAAATAAAACTAAGAAGAATGTGGTGACACCTTTTAGCCAAAGTAGGATTAAAGCCACATTGTGTAACTTTTCCCATAACCATAAACAGATTTAAATCATTTTCATGCTACACTGACTTGTAATCTGGTAATAAGGTCTGTTTCTGAACTATGTAACTTATATAACTTATATTTTATGAAGCGATGTTTTCTGGTTTTCCCTGTGATGTCCTCTGGATAGATATACAGATAGACAGTAAAGTAGCTGCTGTTAGCTCAATTTGTTAGCCGGCCTGCCTGGACTGTGAGCTCAGAGCACTGAGGGAATATTAGTGTTTGTACCACAAGTGTTTTGGACCAACAAGAAGAGGAGGTTTTCAGGTCTGGGGTGCGAGGGAATGGTGATGGGGAGCGGAGCCGGTGTCATGCCAGAACCGGAGCTGTGTTAGCTTTTAGTCGTTGGCGAGAGCTTCATAAAATAAAGGTCTGACATACAGACACCGAGCTGGGTTTCTTGCTGTTGAACTAGTAAGTATTATTAGCTGGCTGCTATGTCTTGTGTTGGTGCACTTGCTTGATGTTTAGCTGTTAGCAAAGTAGTTGACTGGTGAACGCTAAATTGCAAAGATATTGATTTATATGTAATGGTGCAATCCAGTAATTGAATAAAATCTATTAATCAACTTTATTTCAGTTACATTTAGAGAAATAAAACACATTCTATCAAAAAAAAAAGCAAACATGGTCAAAGAGTTTAAGGATGGTGGACGAATCTGAGAGGAAGTTTGATGCTGCTGCCTCGCCAACAATATACTGTACACTTCAGCTAATGGCTAGACTAATGAACTCAGGCCGCACAGAAGACACCTTAAGTGTTGAAGGGTGTTAAATTTAAACCCAGAGTGTGTTTTGTACCTGCACAGAGTTGAGGTGGCAGTAGCCGTTGAGCGGGAAACGAATGATGTGTGTGGAGTCCTGGTTCCAGCTGGTGTTCAGGGAATTGGACAATACGTCTCTCACCTCGGGGAAAACCTCCTCGATCACGGCCCGCTGGGCGCTCACGCTGATCCTCTCACCAAGTTCCGGAGCCACATGAATCACAACACACTCACACTCCAGACACACACCCCCGCACTCCCGCTCAGTCCTCCAGCGCTCCAGCTCAGCCTGCAGAGGAGCCAACTGGAAGAAAGTGGCCTCTTCATACAGCAGAGAGTAGTCCTGCAAACACACACCGTATACATGAAGACAAGGCCAGAGACGTGCACACGTGGACAGAAGAAACAAAGACAGAAAGGAAAGGCTTATGAGAATACACACATTTGTAAGCACAGACACAAACAGAACATTTTGACAACTTGTCACACAGAGATTTGCCACCTTTAGAACAGACTTCATGAAATTATTATGTCAATATATTGATCATTCGAGAGGACAGATGACTAAACCAGCTTAATGCAGACTACGTCTTGAAGGTCTTGGGTCTTGAATTTGTCATGAGGTGTCTGAGACGTTACGTCAGTTATCAAACATTTTTCATCCAAAGACAGTATATGCCTGGAGATGGTGCACCTTGGAGATGAGTTTGAGACATGGTGTGAGCAGTATCCAACGAGACTGCAAGATGAAACCGGGGGAACGGAGGCAGCAGCGCACACAAACACACACTCAGTAACTTCTTGCATGTTTTTATTAAATATCGTGATCATTTTCTCGAGTTGCTGATCCCTCCGGCATCATCATCTTCTGAGAGTCAAAACAGATCAATACAGATATTCAGAGATTTTGAAAGTCTTGTAGTCTGCACTGACTTTTAAGGGAATTACATAAGGTTATACTGAACACACAAATGATTGTGCATCGTGGTTGTTGGAATGTGCTAACTGAGTTTGTTGATCAAAATAAATCCGTTCCAGGAGGTCCAATATCCTAACATGGTGGCATAAATATTTCTGAACATGAGTGAAGGGAAACATTATGGCCACCACTTTGAGACACAGAGGCAAAGAATGGTTAGACCAAAACAAATATATTGATACTTATATCAGTAAACAGTTGAGATACTAAAACACACCACTAACTTATTGAATACATAGTTAAAGGCAATAGGTGTAGTTTGAAAATGATCGTCTAAGTGGAAGTTGAAGGGCGAATCAATAGACTGCACTAATATTCATTTTTCTACAAAACAAAAGCAGAAGTCAGCAGATTCATTTGCAAGATAATACAATCACAAGTGTATATATAAAGTTTTTCAGGTGGATTCTACATGGGCACCACATCATTTTCTTTGTCTTTGACTTTGGGGAATTCAGCGCAGTATCCTGCCAGCACTGAAGTCAATAAAACAATACATATGTAGGTAACACGTTCTCACAGTGCACATATTCAGCCACAGTTACTGTAAATAGTGTTAAAAATAGTTCTAGTAACAACATATGACTGATTGCAGTCATATGTGCAGTATAGTGCAGTAAAATTGCTGAGTGCACAGAAACATTTTACAAAAAAATATAAAATATTTTATATTCGTTGAGGAATATTATAATTACTTTGGTCAATCTGTTATTTTAAATTTTAAAATCCAAACTAGAGTTCAAAAAAAAGTTCATTGACAGTTCATTTATTTATTGGTTTCCCTGCAGTGATGAACTGTGTTAGTACCTGATCAAAGCTCTAGACAGACACTCACTTTGAAGTCATCAGGGATGAGGAGCTTGGAGGTCCGGAGGAAGTTGAGTATGTAGCGGAACATGGGTCCGTCACGATCGATGAAGTAGTGCTGCTTCAGGCTGTCCAACACGATGGGCTCGGTTCCATCAAACAGACGACCGATCCTGGCAGAGACGGTAAAGACAAAGACAGAGAGGCCTCTTCATCAAATACCAACCAAATGTTGGAAGGGCTGTCATGTCGGCTGCTCACAGATGTCCTTTAACTTACCTTGTTGACAGACAAAAGAAAGTACACTCAATCCTATTCTAATATATTCAGTATAATTAGATGCTGCAGCAGCCTTTAATTCCCATCATCCACTGTTTTCTGTGTGCTGATATCAGTGGATGGCGAAATTTTCCTCTCTCTGTCTGGGTTTGTCACTCTGACCATGTCCATGATCAGAAGTGAAAACTGCTTAACAGCTTCCTGGATTACTGTAGAGTGTAGAGTAAGCTAACAGTATTTTTAGACCAGTACTGTATTTTTTTTTTTTTTCTTCTTTTGACTGACTGCTGAAGCTTTACATTGGCGTCATGTGAATTTTACAGTGCATTGTCACATGGAATTGTGGGTTTTATCCCCCATGTAACACACGGTGGTTCTTCAAGGCCGATATGAAACGGTTCCTCTTTAAATGCACATGTGGAACAGACAGATTTGAAACCTTTAAAGAGTCCACACTGATTCTTAAAGCATAAAAAAAAATGGCTGCACTGACTTTTAGGGGTTGTGGTGGTCAGGTATGATCTCATCTGGCTGTGATGTACCATTCACTACATGCTGAAAAAGCATGTTGCACCCCCAGTTAGCATTTAAAAGCAGGACTGGTAAAGGTCCAGTGTGTCAGAGGCTACTACGCTGCTAGATTCATCGAGTGAGCTGACTGAGAGAGGCTGGAATAAGACCAAAAACAACAAAGATGTCTCCTGGTGAGGTACACGAGTTCACTTGTTGTTTTATTTTGGAGATAAAACCGCGAAAATGTTGATCTGTGACATGCTGAAACTGTAAAAGTAGGAGAGTAAAGCAGAGTCGGCAAACTGAGTCAGTAAAGTTACACAACAATGTCTAGTTAAGGGTTGCTAACATTAGCTAGCATTAGTCACCATAAGCTGCTGGTCAAACCAGACCATTTTTAATTTGTCTTTTCTCATATTCCTCCAATATGCTTTATAACAGGATCCTAAAAAAGGGAAGTGTGGGTGAAATTAATGGACCACCTACAAGACTAAATAAAAATAACTGCACAATCAGTCAAATGGGGCAGACGTGCTGAATGCTGCTTGAGTTTTTTTAAAGCAGCACAAGGGCACTAACAGTGTTGTGCAAAGGCCACATAATCAGTTATTGTAGAGACATTGGGGGCCAAAGGAAAAAATAGCTTATGGGGTCAAGATGAACAGTGAGTCATGGAAACATGGAGCAAACAGGCTAATTGTACCAGTGGTAGCTAGTGGAAGCTCACTGACGAGGACTGACTGATGACTCACAGCAGGGCGAAACATACAAAACATATGATTAGATCATCCTGCCTTTTGTCCGCCTCTTGTACCCTTTATTAGTTACGTCATAAGGGTGTTTCAATGAGATCTAAATGGGGTAATTGATGGATAAATGAATGGATTGTTATATATTAGAATAGAGAAGTCTCTGCAGGCTTCACCAGTGACCAAACAACATGAAAATAATCACACGTTCATTTGTACTTGAAGACATTTTGACACCTGCAATAATATTTCATACAATTTAAAGGTGCAGTGTTTAAGATTTGGTGGTATGTGGTAGTGAAATTTCCGATTGCATTGAACTCTCGAACACAGTTAGCCAGAACCAGCAAACGCTTCTTCTCCTTCCTCCCCGTCTCATCCGTCTTCTTTTTCTACTACTTCTTTTTCCTCCTATGTCAGCAACATTGTGGTGGAGCGTGTTCTGTAGAGCCCTTTGTCCGTTCTGGGCTACTGTAAAAAAAACAAACTTGGCGGCACTCACAAGATGTCGGGCTCCATGTAAGGAGACCCGCTCCATATGTGGATAGAAAAGGCTAATAATAATAATAAATAATAAAAAAGTTTCTAGGATTACTTTGCAAAAAAAAAAAAAAAACCCACAATAACCCATGAATCCTTATGGAATCATGTGAGTTAGCACTACAGGACGCACGTTATACACACAACTGCATATAATACATGTAGTGTACCGTCTCTGTATCAGTTACAGGGTCTTTATGCCTGACAGAGCCCTGCCTTAAACCATGCAGACAGCTCATTAATGTGTCCACATAAATATATCTGAATATTGGTGTATGACCTGTTCATCCTTGAATCTATCCCAAATCTGGGATAAAGCTGAATACTGACAAAGACTCTCTTAAAATCTCATTAATCTGCACCTGAAGATATTTCAGACCCCCTAGCTGCAAAGCCAAATCCCATCCTTAATAACACTTTAATTTGATAATTAATGGATTTGTCAATTATTTAAAATGAATATGCAAATTAGGGCAAGGTGACTTACCTCTTAAAATCTATTTAATTTGTTAATTTAGGGCTTTTTGAAATTGAGTTGTTTAACTTTGAGGTTTAAGTTGGAATAGACAAATGAAGCGATGAAGACTGTGACTATAACAGCTTGATTTAAAGTGAGGTGTTCAGTGTGTTTTCAGGAGATGAAGGTATTTTAAAGGATAGTGGGTGTGTGTGTGTGTGTGTGCACGCGCGCCTCACCGTGACTCAGGGTACTTGGTGAGGGTGCCCAGGCTGCTGGTGTACATGTGTCCTCCTACATCGATGTGGACAGGTGCGTTGGTTTTGTTGAGCTTGGCCGGTGTGGGGATCCCAGCGGAGCCCAAAGGAGACACAGGAGACACGGAGACGACCTGCTGACTGGACATACTGCTGCTGCTGCTGCTGCCACGACTGTCCTGAGACACAAAACACACACACACACACACACACACACACACAACAGTGGTGGTATCAATATAAAAGTAATAGTATTATTAGTAGTGTGGTTGTCAGATGTCAACAGAGGCCAGTCAGTCAGTCAAGTACAACCCTGTACAAAATGTTCCACTTATTTTAGAGATCCTCGGTGCAGAGTCACAACTGACGCAATCATCCCACATCATCAATTTAAATATAGACTGTATTATCATTACACCAGCATGCCAGTGGCACAAAGTTATTTGAAGAAAGCATCAGACACACACACAGGAGGACAGGGTGGACGGTGAGTCAATAAAAAAATCAGAGACCTCATGTCTTCATGTTTCCTGACAGTCAACATTAATTCTGTGATAACCATCAATCCCGACCCTTAACCCAGTGTTTATTATTGTAACCATGACGACAAAGGTCCCATAACTAGAAACCGAACTAGTCATTTGAAACAAAACCGTGAAGTTTCCTCTCACCTTAACAAAATACTGATTTGTGATTTGTAAGTTTTGAATGCACGGGAAAATGATGTCGTCCTGCTGAAAGAGGGTCAGATCAGACCCACCATTCGATTCAAATCATTTATATAACGCCAAATTATAACAGAAGTTATCGCAGGACACTTAGAGCCAACACTCTGGAATGGTGGCAAAGAAAAACTTCCTTTAAAAGAATCTTCTTTGTCTTATTTGCGTGATAGTCCTGCAAAGGAACTACATTTCCCATAATATTTTGGGAGTGTAAACCAAGGACAGTAAAAAGAGTGGACAGCGCACGCTGACTTCTGTAAAAATCTGCAGCCATGTTGGTAGACCTGCTTCTTCCGCCTCCCGGCTATTCTAAAAATTGGCAAAGATGTGGCTCATCGGTGGACCTGAAGCAGACCGAATAACAACTGGGTGCTCAAACAGGTCATCTGGAATGGTGCCTACCTGTCAATCAAACTGGCCACACTGTTAATTCTGCGTAACTTTAAGCCTTAATATCATTTGAACAGGTGAGTTCTATATAAATTCACCCTCAGTACAGTTGTCATGAACGGGGAAATTAGCTATAGAGACCAAAACTGTTTTTTGTACCAGGCTGTAAGCATGTTTATTTCTGCTGTGAAGTTGGACATTTTAACATGGGGACTTATGGAGACTGACTCGCTGTGTAGCCAGCTTCAAGTGGACGTTTGAACTACAGTTTTTGGCACTTCCTGTGTTGGCTTCATTTCACAGCCACAGAGGTTGCCACTTATCAACCGTTTGCTTGTTTTGCAAGAACAACTTTAAAAGGTGTTGATGAGTTTACACCTTGTTTTGCTCCCTCCGAGTGTCCAAAGAAATGATGAACATTACAGAGGGCTCAATATGCCCTGCTGATATGAAATTTTATTTTAGGTAATATATTTGTCAGGTCAGGACTACTGTTCATCAGTTTAGTCTGCCAGGTATCTCCAAGGCTACCTTTCCTCTACAATGAGCCAGTCACACTTTACCCTGTGACATCCTGCGAGCTGGCTGGCAGGCCTCACCCACCAGGTAAAGTTATAGAAGAAGCGCTGATGATTTCAAATCATAGCCTGGGGACAGGCGGATAATGCCAGGAACCTGACAGGAAGCGGAGAAATACAAGGACAGCCTGTCAGGCACATAGATATGACTTTGCTCTGTCGGAGCACCAGCTATTCCAGATTGCCTTGTAGGCTACTTTACAATGCCAGGTGCCTGGCATGAAGCAAAGCATTAAGCTCAAAAAGAAGCAATTGGCAGGTTGGTAAGAGGCCAGTACCTGACAGGAGGGGAACAAAAGTCTCCTGGGCTCTCTCTCGCTTCGACACTGTTGTGCTGTCTGTTAATTCTTCTGATTCTTTAAACAGCTCTCTTCAAACTGTCTTCTGTTCAGTTCTGAGCTTTGCAAGGTCACACCTCAAAGTCTGTCGCTTGATTTTTTTTGACTTTGAGTAAATAAAGGCTCCAAATTAATTTTCCATAACTGCTTATCCTTATCAGGGTCACAGGGGGCTGGAGCCAATCCCTGCTGTCATCGGGCGAGAGGCGAGGTACACCAGTTCATCACAGGGCTGACACATGGGGACAAACAACCATTCACGCTCACATTCACACCTACGGGTAATTTCGAGTCACCAATTAACCTGCATGACTTTTGACTGTGGGAGGAAGCCACGCTGACACAGGGAGAACATGCAAACTCGACACAGAAAGGCTCCAGCCTCAGCCACAAACTCCCCCAACATGCTGTACATACATATGTTAGTATTCACATAATAAAGTTGCCTATTTAGAAATGTAAGCATTCATTTGGAGTAACACACAAAGAAAACCTTTTGCTCTGTTTTTGTGCTCCACCACCTCCTGAGGGAAATCTCTGTCTCTTTAGCTGCTAAACGCTCCACTATGTTCACAAACTAACCTCTAACTGTATCTGTCTGCTGTTTGCAGCTGAGCAGGTGGTGTACGGTGGCTTTGGAAACAGCTGCTGCTGCAGGTTGGTGAGAGTGTGAACTGAAACAGTGAAGTTTGTGGAGCATTGAACCGAAATCTGAAAGGCTCCATATAGGGTCATGCAATGTTTGGTGAAGTTTCTCTGTGTGTTTGTCACACTGTTAATATAGAAATATATATTACAGATCATCGTATTCATGTCAGGACACCACTGAACATGAGTAAAGACGCACATCCTGTTTCATCTCTTTGATTAGTGACATCATCACTGTACTGTATTGCATCATAAGTACGTGCACTTGATTTAACATCACGTCCTCCTTTAAACATAAACATCTTGTATGAATTATGAGCACGTGTGCTCCTCATGCAGGGCTCACACACTGTGCTGACGCACGGACACGCCGGATGCCCGCAGGCGGATTTTACGCACGAGCCGTTCACACAGTGAAGCTGATATACGGCCTCGTGCCCTGTGTTACCTGTGTGGCCACAACGACCGGGGACCGGACGGCGGGCTGTGTGTGAATATGGGACTCCTTGGCTCTCGTGGGCGCCGTCTCGCTCTCGTTCCGCTCAAGAGGCGACTCCGCGCGGGTCCCGGGGCGCACGCACAGCTTCTTGGCGAAAGGAGCCCCCGGGTCCGGGTCCTCCTCAGAGCTGGCTCTGCTCGCTGTTGTTCTTGTCGCTGACGTGTTTATTGTCGTTGACGCCGTTGCTGCCATTGTCAACTGCGGCTTCAGATCTGCAGAGTCGGTTACCCGGCGGAGGTACGGGATCACGAGCTGGAGGTGGGACTGCGTGTGACCGTTGACCGTTTCCGAGGCAACGTAAAGCGTCGTCGTCGGCCTGGAGCCCGCGGCGCCCACGATGCTGTTAAGCGTTGCTATGGAGACGGCACCGATGCAGTGGTTGGTGTAGGTCTTGGAGAGCTTGGCAGCGCGCGACAACATCTGCATCCTCGTGCCCAACAGGTTCTTACCGATGGCTTTGTTCTCGTACCACGTCACGTCGCTCGCGCAGCAGTGGTCCCGGGGACGCTGGAAGAACGCCCTGCACAGGGGGTTCCGTTTCGACACGTACCGGACGAAACTGGCGTACGGGCACTGCTCCGTGCCAGTCTCGTACATCCGCGGCAAAGTGTCCTCGTCTGCGTCCGGACGCTTCTTGGTCCAGGCGGCCGAGCGGGACTTGTGGTACGGTCCGAGAGCTTTAAAATACACAAACTTTCTCCCGTCCTCATCCACTGCCAGGCCGAACGAGTCCTCCTCCAGTTCCCGCTGGTTCTCCCGGCCCCTGGTGCAGAAATACATACAGGTCTCGAACCAGACTTTGTTGAGCAGTCCGAACGGAGTGTCGGTGTTGAACACGGAGGACTCGTACAGTTTCCGCAGGTCCGAGCGCGTGATGGCTTGTTTCTGCACCACGGGACCGGCTCCCTGCTCCTCCAGCCTCCTTATGACCGCGGCCAGGGTCAGGTTAGCGCTGCGCAGCTCTGGGTCCTTGGTGAGGTCTAAGGTGCGGCAATAGGGCGGCTCGTTCAGGTACCGGTTCAGTGAGCTCCGGATGCTGATGAGGGACGACTTGCTGTACAACTGTCCACTTTTGGAGCGCGCCTCCGCGTAAAAGGAGCGCAGCACAGCGCAGAGCGCCTCCTTGTCCAGAGTTTCAAAGTCTGGACTTTGGGCTTTCTCACTCAGGTACTCCCTGAAGATCCTCACTGCATACCGGGTGGCCAGGCGGGTGTTCTCGCTCAGCCTGTTCCGCTCTGACCGCTGGAGCTCTCCCTCCAGGTGAGACTCCAGCCCGGCGGGGATGCTGCCGCTGAAGGGGTCCGCCTCTCCCTCCTCCTCTCCTCGGTCCATACTCCGCATAACGACCGCTCGTGTCTCCGTGGTGGAGCCGCTGGAGTCCAGCACTGTACTCCCTGACTCCCACTCCAGCTCCATAGCATCTCTATCGGACTCCTCATCCTCCTCCTCTCCGGTGATCTGGACCTCCTGGATCTCATCTTCATCTTCCTCCTCATTCTCCTCATCCCTGCTCCTCTCGGGGCAGCTCATCTGCTCCCGCTCCGTGTCTCCGCTGGCAGGCATTCTCGCCATATTGCGGTCTGTGAAGCAGTCCTCCGGCAGCGCGCATGCGCTATATTGGACCGCAGCGCTGAAAGCCTTTTGTGTTTAAGTGACCTTCAGCCGTGCACGCGCTTTTTTTAAGGTACAGGGAGCGAGCGCAGCGGGAGGGTAAATTTGGAGGCGCGCTCCCGTCAAAAGGCTGCAGTATTGGACTGCATATTGGACCGGCAGCATGAACACTGTGCTGTGGTGGATAACAGGACTGCAGGACGGTGACCTCCAGTCTCAGAACGAGCCAAACAAACACCGTTATGACGACTTTTAAAACACTTTGACACAAGATGAGTGTCTGAATGCACAAAGACAAGAGACAAATCAACTAAAGAGAGTTGATGTAGATTTGACTTTTAGTCCCTCAGCTCTTATTATGTTTTATTATCATTATATTATTATGAAAAAGAGATTTAAAGGTGAGGTACACGTAAATCAAAACACACACACACACAATCTATGTGTGTTTCATCTTGCTTTGCTCGTTTCAGTAGTGACATGCATTCACGTGTCTGCTTCTGTGTAGTTATTTGTCTTTTAAATGTGCATGACTCTATGTTTGTGCGAGTGTAGCCACAGACTGTATGCATATTCTGCTCCACATAACTGCATAAATAGTAGAAGTTGTGCTTCACATGAAACCGATTCAGGTGATTTCAATCATATCACATGACTTTCATCAGGAGATTTGACTTTGCAAACTTTGTGTGATATGATTGAAAGCTCAAGACAGAGTCAAGATGAAGGAGTTTGACTCTGGCAGCTTAATGTTAGTGTGATTCTAAATGGCAGGAGAAGCCCCAGATTGAACGACGACAGTCATAGCGCACATTAATGAGCATTGTTCACTCAAGCACTGTTATTAAGAACATGAAAGACAGTCCTCTCACAGTCCAACACAGTCCACAATAGACTGACACACATAAATGTGATGCATTTGGTCGCTGTTCTGAACTCTGCAAGAAAGTAACATCGATCCTTTGTGCCTAAGACACTCTTTTCTGATGTGCCGTTATATTAGCAGTTATTTTAGCAGCTTCTTAATATAGTATCCCATCATGCTCTATGCCTGCTCCCAGCTAAGAGCACTGGTTCCTCCCCTGGGCAAACATGACCTTGATATACAGTCTGCACCCCATGCACTGCTCTCATTGCTGTTTGGACTGTGTCAACTTATTATCTCATATTAAACTATTATGTCCGCTGCTACTGATAGTCACAGTGGTGGTCATCATCGTATTGTCTTTGTTACTTTTGTGTTACATAAGAAGGCAAAAAAAGAAGAGACGAGAGCAAAGATTTTTGAAAGGCAGCAGGACTAAAACACACTGAAAACAGTTTTTTTGAAATTCTTTTCCAGTGTCAATGATTCGGCCTCTGTGGGCAGCGGTCAGTGTTTGAGGGCTTCCGGTGTAGCCAGCAGATATCTGGAAAACAGATATTTGAGCGAAGACTTCCTCTGCAGTCAGATTGGCAACTTGATACATGAGAATGACAAGACAGGCACGTCTCTGCTAATCTCTACGAACAGATATCTGCAAATGAATTTAAAAAAAAGATAAATTATCGCCAAATGATTGCTGATGGATTCCCAGTCTTACACCTCTTTCGCGACCCCACACAGAATGTTTACCTGTGTGCAACCAAAGCTCACTCACACTGCCATACATAATAGTTACAACCTCCCAACACTCCATTTCTCGCCTCACACAGTACCGCACTGATAAGTACGTGCAGCTGAATATGGCGAAAGCCAAAGAAAACTGGTCATTAGCACATCAAACACACCCAACACTGGTGAACAGCTTCAAATGTCTTGGATGACTCATTGACTGTAAAGTAAAAAGTTTTGATCAACTCATCACTTCTATCCACCAGCAAAGACCCGTGTGTAAGCAGGCATGAGCCAGAGCCATCACACACTTCTCATACGTTCATAGTTCAAGACACTGATCACCACACTTTTAACATTATTGCTGTCCGGTCATAGATACACATGGAGATCTGTGTGTGAGTGCATGTATGTGTATATATACAGGTAGGGGTACTGTAAGTGCTTATTATGCATATATGATTAAGGACCTTCAACATCATGGTTAGAATCATAACAACTTCATTATGATGAGGTGGCCTTCATTAACCCCGCCGTCACTGTTGGTAGAAACAGGAAGTAGACAGGGGAACTCCAGCAAACATCAACAACAACAACAACAACACAGGGTTGTCCTGCAGCCATTTTGTGAATCCTGTGGTGAAGGCATGAGCTGTCGGAGTCTGCTTCTGATTGGCTAGTACTT
Organism: Miichthys miiuy; assembly: GCA_036365135.1. NCBI lineage: Eukaryota > Metazoa > Chordata > Actinopteri > Sciaenidae > Miichthys > Miichthys miiuy. Next base: position 24,093,702 of record CM071609.1, read on the forward strand.
GTTCCCTTGTCGGTTGGGTTGGGTAGGTTTAGGCATGAGGAGTGAGACTGGTTAGGCTCTGGGAAAGAATATTAGGTTAAGTTAATCAGAGGCAGAGTAGAGCAGTGAAAGATAAAATCTTTGCCCAGGAGTTGTAAAATCTTTTCTGTGAGCACCATAAACTAGAATATTCTTTTGAATAAGAGCATTTTGAAATGTCTAATGTTATAAAAATCATACAAAACCCCCACAAATGATTTTTCATGTATACAATTTCCATTCAATTTATTCATGTCATTATTTCATTTGAATTTATTTATTTGATGCTACATATTTTTAGCGATGGGTCCTGTTGTGGTAAAGTCGAATAACTGTCAGAATTTGCAGCAAAACACACAGAATGTGGTGGTCCTATAACCTCAGAACTCATGCTGAATCAATAAACTCATTATTGAATCAATAAATTATGGAGCAATGCAAGGGAGAGCTGAAATAAAGGTCGTCAGCTGCTGACAAAGTTCGCCTCCAGCTAGTTAAAGGCTCAGTGCAGCAGATTCGAGGGCTCTGTGTAATGTATAATCACCTGAAAAGAAGAATCATTATGTTTTTGTTACCGTACAATGAGCGTTTAATATCTGCAGACGCTGTGGGCCCACTTCTACGGACTCCACCATGTTGTGCCATGTTTCTACAGTAGGCCAGAATGGACAAACCAAACACTGTAGTTTCTTCTACACACTTGGTAGCAGAGGCTGAGGTGAGGGGTATTCAGTTAATTGCGATCTGCAACTTCACCACTAGATATAAGTTGTAATATTATAATGTATTTTTAGAGCCCACCCACACACATATAGCACCAATAAAACAGTACAGACATTGTCAGTTGGCACCAAACATTTCACCCTCCAGGGAGAACACTAACTCTATGTAGGGGGCACTATAGTGCAATAAAAATACATAAAACATGTATTTCTTTGTAGTGTTTGTAATGACTATTTTGACCAATGAAGCAGGCTACACAAATGAAAACACACACCAGGAAATACACACTCATGTCTTTCATTTTAATGTGGAAAATACCATGTAAAGTTCCAAAATGCCCATTTTCTCATAATCATTCCATGTATTAGATCAATTAGACAAATAAAATGGTGTTTGAACTCATTGATGTAAATGGGGAGACGCCATGTATGAATAGATTCCTGTCTGCTGTGAATATCACACAATGAAAATGTGTTTTTTCATCAATGTACAGCTAATGATGGAAGCCTCATGTGGTGTATATATCCATGCACAGTAAACTCATTTCAGTGTAATGACTTTGTGTCAGTGCCACCGAAAAGCAAAAAAATCATTTGCTGTGTTTTAGCCGTCATGTGATGTTATGAAGCAGCTGTGTAGACAGAGCTGAACTGAGCGGCAGCGTCTCAGCAGCCTCACAGCGGCCTGCTGTGGCTGTGGTGTTTGTCAGTGTGTTTCTGCTCTGGGGCATGTCACCAGGAAGCCGGAGACACTTCACAGGCATGAGGCGCCCCCGCATTTTAATTCTTGTTAGCCGCGCCTGCTTCAGACCTTGCGACCCAATTAGCAATTAGCCAGCCTTTTACGTGGAGACCTTTGCCGTGGTGTATGATCCAGGCCTGATTTGTATGCGGTTTGTGCAGACGCTGATAAGAGCACCCGGAGTACATGTGCAGTTTTTTAAATTTAATTTTATGATGATTTGCATGCCAGGACCGCTGCGGGGCTAGGGGAAATAACATAGCCTGTCTTCAAAAGGAGATCTGTACACCAAGCACAGCAAAATGTGTAGGACTGCGCTTTTTTTTTGTGCAGGCAGGTAATTTGCTCCCTGACTAATCTGCAGAGATAGGGAGAAGTTCAGAAAAAGCACTTACACAAAGAACAAGCTTTAGCTCGGAGGCTTGTCAAAAAACCTGAAGAAATTAACACCAAGGTGTAATAGCTGGAACAGACGAGGATCTGCACGAACCTCGGAGGCGACGGGAACATGTGTACGCGCACTTTTTTTTAGCGAGTTCACCCAGAGCTTGCATTTTCACCAGTATTTAAGTGTATGTGTGTGTGTGTGTGTGTACATTTAAGTACATGCATATCTGAGGATAATTCATTTATGAGACATACAGGAGTGTTAGTGTTTGTGTGCATCTGATGAGGAGTGTAGGGTGGAGGTTGGATCAGGTTAAAACTAAAGTTTAAACAGCTTTGGCAGTTGGCAGCCAAACTCTAAGATGCTTTACACACTTATCAATTATCAGGCAACACAAACCAGTCATTCCCTGCAAAATAAGTTGGAATTCTACAAACAGACTCTCAGAGCTTTTTCAGACAGAGTTTTCCCTCCACCGGTCAGAGTTCTAGCTAGTGACTGCCAAGATTTTAGCCAAGACTCCAATCTGTCATAAACCTTGAGGCAACACTGTGTGATCTTTCATTTTGATGCTACACTGACTTGGAATCAGGAGAAATGATGCTCCTGTTATTCCCACAATATACCCCTGTTCACGCTTTGCGGCACAAAGTCACACATCACAAACCAGAAAATATTTCCTGGTTTTCCGTCTGATGTCCTCCGACTGCTCTGCTTCAACTCTCTGTGACTTACAGACTTTCCTGATGGACAGTAAAGTAAACTGCCGCCAACTGTAGCTGCTGTCAGCTGCTGTTAGCTCAGTTTGTAAGCCAGGCTGACCCAGACTGTGATCTCAGAGCACCTGGGGAGTGTTAGTGTTTGTACCACAGGTGTGTTTTGGACCACCAGTTTTGGTTTTTAGGCCCGGGGCGCTGATGGGGAGTGGAGCCAGTGTTGTGCCAGAACCGGAGCTGTTGGACTAGTAAGTAATATTAGCTGGCTGCTATGTCTTATGTTGTTTGCTGATGTTTGGCTGTTAGTTTTCGACTAGATATTCGATAGATATTTGGCAGGACAGGTGAAGACAGATAGGAAAGCAGGGAAAACAGACCGCAGAAGGAACCTGGGTCACTGAAGCAAGAACTTAGTCTTTGTACATGGGGTACACATTACCACCAGATCCAATAAGCCGTGTTAACATGTTTAACGGTATGCCCTTTTCACAGAAAACACGAGACAGGATGGAAAAGAGTGTGAATAATAATATCCATCCATTTCATTATCTATAGCCACATATCCTTTGCAGGTTAGCGATGGGTTGGGGCCAATCCCAGCTGACATTGGGGCGAGAATTGAAAATAGAATAATAAATAAAATAATACAATGAGTAATTTCAGTTTCAGGGTCCCGGTATTCTGCACGCTGACTCACTGTCACACTGTCATGTCTTACTGGGACTCACAGAGCCAACATTATTACTACAGTAACAAGTCAAACTGTCTGCATATGTTGGTGAGTCCAGAAATAAAGGACAAACAAACAGTTAAAATGATTTTTACACTTTCAGACCTTCATTTTTTGGAGCAACATTTATATTTTACATTTTACATGTGTTGAATATTTTTGATCAAAGGGGAAATCAGGATAAAATAGTCCTCAAATAGTCTATGCTGCCTCTTTTTCCAAGTTTTAGAGTTGATTTAATTAACTTAAACAAATGCAATAAAAATCTATATTTTAATTGTATGAATATGAATATAATATTATTGGTTATATGACTCAATTAACTTGGCTGGAGCCAATCCCAGCTGACACTGGGCGAGAGGTAGGGTACACCCTTGGGTCGGCTTCTTGCTGTGAGGCATCAGTGCTAACCAAAATAAAGTGAGGGAATAAAGGGAGTCACTTTTCACTTGTTTTCGTCCTGAATATTTTTGCCCATGCTATTTGAATGTTCATTCAACTTTTCATTTTCATGAAATGTGTTGGACAAGAAAAAACGGAGAGAAAAACAGCTAGTAAGAACACAAGTTACAGTTAAGATAAAAAAAAAAAATAGTTGTGTAACATTTAAGAGGATCTACTGACAGAATACGATAACTGTGTTTTCTAAACTATGTTTTCATTTGTGTATGTTAACCTGAAAATAAGAATAATTATGTTTTCTTTAGCTTGTGAGTTCTTGAGTGAGCGGGTCCTCTTCTGTGGAGTCCGCCATTTTTCTCCAAACCCAGAACGGACAAACAGACTCTAAATAGGACCTTTAATGTCTCTCGTGAGTTTCGCCGCCACTGTAGTTTCCCCTACAAGGTTAGAACGGGGGCGTGAGGCGAGTGGTATTCACTTGGTTTCGATCTGCAATTTCATCACTAGATATAAGATGTAATATTATAACCACCAAATCCTATGCACTGTACCTTTAAGATAAAATGATATACACAGAAATAAAGTAAAATTTTAAGTAAGAAATAAAGTATGTCCAGAGTATTGAAGAAGTATCACATGAATGACATGAACGTACTCTGTAAATAAGATGTACTCCACTATATAAATATATGAAAAATGAGGATTGCATCAGTCGGTTCACCACTTTGCTCCATATCAACTTCCTCAAAGATGGTGTGACAGCTCTGTCGCCTGTTTTTATTGTGCCACTATTCAGCTGGTATTAAGTTTCACTGAAATGCAAACCGAAATGTTAAACTGCATCCGTCTCCGCCCTGAGGTCCAGGCTGGAGTTTGATCTGTAGCTCCAGAAATATGAATCTCTAAGCATCCACTGTATCTGAGCAGAGAAGGAGCCGTCACTTTGTCTTAAATGGATCTATCATACATTATTAATAACCTGACAAACCACTGGGTGGCCTGAAGCTACACATCAGAATCTGTGCTTAGCCAAACACAAAACGCACGCACACACACACAGCGAGTCTGGGTGGAACTGTGCATGTGTGTGAGTAGTTTTTGTGAGGACAAACCTTACTGTACACAGACTGCAACTGAACTGAAAAGCCACTGACCACAGCCCAGAAGAAAGAAGAATGGAGAAATCACTCCAATCACTGAAAGCAGAGCGATTCGAACATATGATGATATTACAGACCATGGTGCATTGCTGTATTATGTTGGCCAGCAGTCTATCACGTTAAAATGAGTTCAGTCATAAACATCTACAGCAGTAAAATACAAAGAAAGAGTATCTTAACTGCATAATGAGCTGCACAGCTCTAACGTTTCTGTGTGCTGATAGGGGTGCAGAAGGAACAACAAGGTTATTCTGGCTTCTCAGTGTATTTTTAAGACACATGAAGATAGTTTAACGATACAGCACTCTGAGATTTGTTACATTTGCATTGGAGCTCAAATTCTCATCATGCACAGAGTCATTTCAGATTGGTTATGATGCAGACGTCTGTTCTGTAATCATGGGTTGAGTGTAAAAGCCAGTGGACACCACGTGACACGCCGTTGTGACCGATACAGATGAGTGACAAATTAAAGCAAACAGCTTCAGTCGGCGCTTCAGTGCTCCTTGTCATAGATGCTCCAAGTGTTTTGATGATGGTGATGAAGAGCGCTGTCTGTTCAGTAGGGTTTAATTCTGGCTGCAGCACATCAGCGATTCACATCATTTTCATCAAACCATCCAGTGGCCTGTAAAGAAGCAGGTGCTCTCATTATTTTTGTCCACTCATTTATTCAGATTCCTCCTTTGATTGGTCGATCATTTGAACAAGGTACAAGGGGAATGCGTCGCATTTTGCAGAAGAAAAGAAGAAAAGTCAGTACAAAGTTCTGCAAGTCACTGAACTTTTTTCTTCTCAACCACATTCAGCATTCTGTAACCCTGTCTCTGAGAAATGACATTTATATACATAAATATATATAGAAAATGTTTCATGTGGGGGAAATCTCCAGTGAGAGATGAACAAATAAGAAAAGTTACTTCAATATTGTCTTTGAATTATTAAAAAGAGTTAGAATAAAATGAGGCTAAGAAGAAAATATGAGCATGCAATCATTAAAAAAAAACAGCATTAGAAATAATACCACTCAGAGAAGGCACAAACTTTTCAAGGGCAGAAGCTGCTTACACACAAAGCGATTCAGACTCTGACCAAGAGTGAAACAAATGTAACAGATTTTATTTATGACCTACAGCTGGCCTGATCAAGGAGAAGTTCAGTTATATAAATATATAATGAGGATATCTGCCCTTCGTCTTAGCCATGAAGGTTATCAACAAAAACTCCCCACAGGAAGTTCTCATGACTAGAGACAAAGACACCTTATGAAAAAACAACAGTTATTCACAGCTGACCGCTGTAACAGGTCACAGCTGCAGGACAAGAAAAGCTGCAAACTGACGTCACTTTCTCAAAGGAAAATACAAAATACAATAGTCGATTCCCGGCCGAGCCGCACGTTTTGATACCTTTTTTGTGTATGTGCGACAAAAACTGCGGGAGGAGTAGCGTGCCAAAAAAAGGGCGTAGGAATAAATAATAATAAGCGCGTGAATAGTATATAGTGTGCTCTTTCAGGCACACTCAATGATTGAAATGAATCATTACTTTTTATGCTTACTATCATGTAAATAAGACCCTAAATAACACAGAAGGCTGTTGTGGATTTGGTTTCCAGAAGCTTTAAACCAATTACAATCATCTGGGGCAATGCTGAGTCCAGGTTACACTGACAGAGTCCTCATAAAACAGTGTCGGGGGAACTCATTTGAAGCGAGCCCTGACATTAAAATTCCCAATGCCTGCAACAGACAAACTAAGTTAGGGTTAGTTAGGTTAGCTTTTCAGCATGTAGGTTGCTGGCTGGTACAGCTAGCAACAGGGCAATGTGGACAGGGTTGGGTGTAAATGACAAATTACATGGCAATTTTGTAATTAGTCACCTCATTCACTGGATTACTACAAATATAGTATGGTTGTTATGCTTAGCATGAAAAAAAAAAGATATTTGAAATTAAATTTAAATTATACGCATATTTTAAAGAAAAATGTAATCAGCTAATCCTCGACATGAATCTAATTGCACGTTTTTCACATGTAATCTGGGTTGATTATGGTTATCTTTATATTATGTTTTGTAATCTGATCAGTTACCCTGTATGCAGATAGCACACACGTGGCAGGCTTGTATCAATAGTCTACATCTGGTGAGTCAGACTAGAGACTAAAAACTGTCTTGGAGCCTGCTCTTTTAGGTCCTGCAGCACTGGGGCAGAGGGTCAGGGCACCGAGTCTGACTGTCTGTCAATGGTTAGAGGTTTTAGGTTAGAAAGTCCTTGATTCATATGCACAGAGAGTTTGTGAGACTCAGGTCTAAAACAGTTTGGTAATCAGTCTGCTGGGGGACAACAGTGTTGAATGTGGAGCTGTAGATATGTTACTTAGCAACATTTCCTCATTATGTTAACAGAGAACATTCCCTTCATTTCCCTATTTGCTCTTGCAAATGAGTTGCATATAAAAATCATTTCTGGGAGACGCGGTTGTAATGTGATAAACAAATGCCTTTTATACACCAAGGCCGAGCAATGTGAAAGCAGAGGCGTTTTTTAATATCATGTTCTGCGCTTTGTTGTGTGACTGCGACAGGCAGTGATGGATGACACTGTCGATTACTTTATGTGCCAAAGTGACTCAACGCTGAATGTGCTGCAGTTTTAATGTTTTATTCATTATCTCCAATTAATTTAAATGGAGCGATTAGGATGTGAATTTTAATAAATGGCCCTTGAGTGGGGAGTCGTGCTGCAATCACACACACACACACACACACACACTGGATTTTCTTCGACTCCAGAGATTCCACCAGGCTGTTAGTGACATCTGCTGGTTGACTGAAGCACACGCAGCTCAGTGTCTCATTGTGACGACAGCCTCATTCATTCATTTCAGTCAATGGTCAGCTGAATTCAGTAAAATATCTATATATCTCGATATTTTGCCATGCTGGCATTGGCCTCATCGGATCAATTCAGCTGCAGTTGCTCTCCACTGTTGAACAAAACCCTTAGTGCATGCTGGGAAACACCTGATGGATCAGATGTTTGACCAGCAACATAAAACCTGATAAACCTTGAAGGTTTTCATTCAATAACACAACTTTGCAGAAGTTTTCTGGATTCAGAGCGTCTGTAGCGGTCGGCGTTGAACTCTGACCGTCTGATTACCTGTGACATTTGAAGTGGATAGGATCTTAATAAAAACTTGCATGATGTAATCTGACAAAAAGAGGAAAAGGCAAACTTTATCTCAAAATTGAGAGACATTTTCCCAGCAGGTATTTGGTGTTACAGCACTTTAACAGTGACTCTGTTCCATGCATCAGTCAAAGGACCCTGTATCTGACATCCAGTACCCACACAGACATCAGCCAATGTTAATGTCATCCATTAAACAGAGCAGTGTTTTCCCTGCTATGACAAGTCATAATTAATGTCTACAAAAGTAAAGGAAGGTGAAATTTATCAGCAGAGTGGCGGAGCTGTCAGTCAACCGCACAGCCACACAGGCCTGAGATCTGCCTCCAAATGTGAAAGCAAGGCCTCCATAGTCTCTTGCAGGAGGTGAGAGGAGTTGTTCATGGTGGATGTCAGCTTTGCTAACATCCTCCTCTCCATCACTTCCTCTATGGAGTCTAGGGGGCAGTCCAGGACAGAGCTGGACCTCTTGTCCAGTTTGTTGAGTCTTTTTCTGTCCCTCTCTGTGCTTCCCCCTCCCCAGCAGACGACTGCATAGAATAATGCAGGTACCGCCACAGAGTCATAGAAGGTTTGTAACAGAGTCCTGCACACTCCAAAGGACCTCAGTCTCCTCAGTGAGTGGAGATGACTTTGACCCTTCTGGTACAGGACGTCTGTGTTGTCAGTTTGCTGTTGAGGTGAACACCCAGGTATTTGTATTCCTGGATGCTCACAGGTGTGGTCTGAGGCGTCTTCCTCCAGAAAACATTTAGTATAATATGTGTTTGATGTTTATAACAAAATGCCAACTCATTCTGTTTTATTATGTCCTGTAATTTGTACATCATCTTTATTAAATGTCAAAGAAAACTCAAAGTCTATGAAACAATGATGTAGTTTGAGTGTATACAAAGATCTGTAAGAACTGTAACCAGCAAAAGACAGTTCATCAATCAGTTGGTTTACTCAGGAATCCATCAAACAACAGTAGACTCAACAAATTAGGGAAAACAGCCCATATCATTATCTCTACATACTTATATTCAATTAAAAATGACTCAGTAAAACAATGACTAGATACAACTCAGGCTATAGACCACTCAGGGTTAGGGTTAGTACAAGATAATGTAACAATCTCAAACTTGATTTCAGCTGTAACAATCATAAAAATACAGATTAGAAGCTGTTTGTTTACACACATCAATCAACGCGCTCATGTTACTGTGATAAATGTGAAGCCTCATTCATCATCGCGTGAAATAAACTCCTCTACATGACGTTATCGCCTCACGCTCACGCACAGTGAGAAGCATTTGTAAAGGCGAAATAAGGAAAAGATCGATGAAGCTGAAATCCTTCAGCTGACTATAAAGTCTATTTCACAGAATCTTTAGCAGCTCTGCAGCTTCTGCTGTCGCTGGGTCTAGTCCAGGGTGAACGGAGTGCAGCAACATGTTGCTGAGCCAACGGACCCCGTCCACCCACTCCAAATCCATTTAGGATAGGATTTAAGTCTTTAAAAGTAGTTCACATTTTTTTTTTTAAATGCTGCTGCTGTAAGAATCAGTTTGTGTAGGATTGAAGATGAGAGACGACGCCCTCCGTCTTTTTGTTTTGGCCAATAACAGATCAGTGTTAGAGATCCTGTCCTCCTCCTCCACTTCACACGCATTGTTTGATTCATGTTGAACAGAAGACATGTACTGTCTGGGCTGCAATAGTGACTACATGTCAGAAAATATTGTCAGTGCAGTAAAAGGATCAATGGTCTCGAGGCCTCCCGGAGTTATGAAAATTTTATGTTGTACTTAACGAGGATCGCTGGCTGCTTAAAACACTAAACTGCGCCTGCCGTGAGTGATTAAAAGTCAGGAAAAATCCATATTCAAGCAGGAAGTCACTGAAAGAAACTCATGTAGTAAAAGAAACAGGCTGCTCCTCTTGCTGTTGAGCTCTAAAGTGATTTTATAATGCGTCTTTTAATTAGTCCATATATTCTTTACTGCTGTCTCTAAAGTCTTTCCACTTTGTGACTGAGGACGGGGATCTCATTACTGTTTCTCTCTTTCTGTAATCTGTTTTCCTCTGTGTGCGTCTCTTCAAACACTGCTGCACATTTTACACCTGCTCTTCTCACACATTAAATTTAAGATGCAGTTTTCACTGCAGGAAAGATCCCACAGTCAATAATAAATATACTGTAGGTGAAGTAACAATTTGTATATATTTCCGTTCTCCAAAAATACATTTTGCATAAGCACAGACACTCACTTTTAGCAAAGCCACTTTTCTTTTTCTTCCATTTTACTGACAAAAGACCTGCAGCCTTTCACTTGATCACCAGACTGGACGTCAGTGCTGCGTTTCCTTTCTAGCTATACAGAAGACAAGACTTCCCCCGATACCTCCCTCTCCTTCATCTCAGCTCTCTCCACGTCCATGACGGTGAAGAGAGGCTCCTGGGCTGTGACAGAGTCGTGTCGGTGGATGGTCGCAGCAAAGGGCGTTTTTATGAAAGCCTCTGAGTAATGTTTCTTCACCTCCGGGTCCGGACAGAATAGATATTCATAAAGGGGTGCAGCAAGGACCCCACCAAGAGATGGACCCACCCAGTACACCTAACACACACACAGAGGAAACACACAGCACAAACAAAAATACAGTTAAAATTGCCAAAAAAACAAAACAAACAAACAAAAAAAAAACACCCCTTAAACTTGATTAAAGGTCCAGTGTGTGGGATTTAGTTGCATCTAGTGGTGTAATTGCTGCATTGCAATCTCCTCACGTCACCTTCGCCTACCTAGTGTAAAGGAGGAACAACACTTGAAAGGCTCTATCTAGAGTCAGTACTTAGTTTGTCTGTTCTGGACTACTGTGGCAAAGGACTGTAGATATAAAATGTTATAACATTTTTAAGTAACAAAAACAAAAAGAATCTTATTTTCAGGTGATTATACGTGCATGAAAACATAGCTATGAATATTATCATTTCATGTCTGCCTTATTCTGAAAATACAGGCCACCAAACTTACACACCGCACCTTTAAATCTGTCTACGGTGGCCCAGGGTGTAGACATGTGTCATGTACCCTGTAAGCTGCCCTACATGCTCGAACACTGAGCGAGCCTCTACATGGTGAAACAGTTAAAAGTCTGTTTGTTTTCATCAATTACGTGTAGCAGTGAGTCAGTCACACACAATCAAACAATTTCATCATTAATGCATCGTGACTGTCCGTGCGCTTGTGCGCCAGCATGCAGCTGGTGAGGCTGTAATTAGGTTACTATTGAGTATTCTGCCATTGAGTACACTTGACTAAACGTCCTCAGTTTAACAATGAACCCAAACAGTGAACGCAATAACTGCAGGAATTTTGTGCTGATTATTTCCTGTGAATTTTGGCTTTTTATACAATTCTACCTGTATTATGTATTTTATTTCCACTTTTTTTTTTTTTTTTACATTCCTACATACTTAATAGGGTAATAGGCTTACACCAAATTAATGTAAGTAAAATATTGTAAATGTAAAGTGGCTAGAAAAATATAATATACAATACACAGACAGGGCAGAGATCTGCCTATGTTTTACACACAGTACCTTTCCACTAACCAAAACTGTGCACCTGCAGAGACATCCAGTTCAACCATGTCATGATGCCATGGTTTCAGCAGGCGGAAGCCCATGAAAAAATCGACAGCTCCTTGTGAAAATGATCAACTGCAATCTCCGAGATCAAAACCGAAACAAGAAATGACATCATTGCTAATGAGATGTCAGCAAAGCAGCGCCGAAGAGAGGCGAGTCAGCTCAGAGACTCTCTGCCTGTGTGGTTGTTGAACCTGACTCAAATACGACTTTGATTCTCTGCTTTACTTTGGGGTGAAAAACAACAACCGAGGGCTGTTTAAACTGAGGAGGCAGAGGAATGAGACTCAAGTCTAATAATAATAATAATAATAATAATAATAATAATAATAATAATAACTGCATCATGTGATATTTCCTGCAGTGTAGAATGTATAGGAAATCTATATGAATTATATATTATATACTGTACAGTATATACATACATTAATCTCTTGTTGATAATAAAATATCATTAGTCTTAGTTACCCAGTGGTTTTCCCAGGACCATGTGACCATTGCTGGACCAAAGGATCGGGCGGGGTTCATACTGGCTCCAGTGTAAGGAATCTGAGGGAACAGTCATAGCCAATAAACACACACACACATATATATGGTATATATACATATACTGTGTATGTTTATACAGTATAATATACTGACCTTGTGATGTGAGACAATCAATAAATAGTAGACTGTTTTGACTAATTTGTAAGTGCTTTCCAAATGGTACAAATAAGCATTTCTCTGATTTAATGCATGAATCAGCAAAATGACATAGACTTCATCCAACCAGTCACCTACTTAAATGCCCTCATACAGGCATGTTACCTCCTGACCGTTGCGCTCCTCCATTGAACAACACCCGTACGCTCAGGTCAGTCTAAACTTTTCTGTTGTTCCCCGTTGGTGGAACGTCCTACCAGTTCCTACCAGATCAGGGGCGTCCCTCTCTACCTTTGAAAACCTCCTGAAGACCTCCAGCTCTTCAGAGAGGACCTCCTCTCAGCACTACCAACAACTGGACATTCTAAATCTATCCACTCTAGAAGTGTCACTTGATTCTAAGTGAGTAGTACTTATTGCTGCACTAACAAGTCCTTGTCACTCTGTACCTTGAATCACTTTTTTGTAAGTCACTTTGGATAAAAGCATAGCATGTAACCTGAAAACTGAAAACTAAATCTAACCTTTGTCAGAGTAATATTTATTGCAGGGCTGTTTGCTTTCAGGTATCTTATCTTTCTGGTGTTTTAGTGCAAAGTTTTAACAGCTGGACATGTGTACTTACAGCAAACAGGTGACCAACACACACTGACAGGCCGATAGCCAGAGCAGATGAACCCTTCAGGTCGCTACGTTTGTGGTCACAGGTAGCGAACACCGTGAAGACCAGCTGAAAGGTGATGAGGAGTTCTACAACCAGCCCGCTTCCCACAGAGATGCTTGTGTTTACCTGGAAACACAACAGCAGTGTAGAAATATATCACCAGATATTATTAGATGTCGTGTTAGGGTGTGTCTCTATCTGGATATCAAACATGAAACACTGAAATTAGATGACAACATTACATTGAAATAAACAGTTAACAGTTTTTAAAAGTATAGACAAACCCTGGTGACCCCCATACCGCCCCTAACAGAGGCTGGGGTGACCCCGAGCAGAATGGCGGCCCCCACTATGGCTCCTACACACTGGGCCACCAGGTAGAAGACGGCTTTAGCGAGACTTAGCTTCCTGGTCACCACCATGGCTACTGTGACCACTGGGTTGATGTGAGCGCCACTGATATGGCCGAAGCACTGCACCATGGTTGCGATGCTCAGGCCGAAGCAGAGCGAGATGAGCACCAGGTCAGGGGGGTGGGGGTTCTTCTCAACAGCCCCCCAGTTGATGGTTGAGCCGAGGCTGAGCATGACGAAGAGCAGCGTGGCGAAGAACTCGGCGCCCACGCAGCGCCAGAACTCCTGAGTCCAGATACCCTTAAAAGCAGTCATGACTTTGTCTCGAGTGCAGCAGGATGGAGGCCCGGACTGACACTGTGGTGTACAAGGGAAGCAATACCCCCTGGAAGGGAAGACAGGAAGACCAAAAATCAATAAGAAATCAAAAGAATGGATCAGAAATGGAGAAATAACCAGAATCTCAACACATAATGTAAACCAAATATGTAACTTTTCTAATCTGACGCCCCCGTTCAGCAGGATGACATCATTTTGATGAAGTGGCAAAGCTCTGGTTGGGTTCAGGGAATGATCAGAGCTTGGATTAAAATGACTATGGCAGGTTAGGGCATCTTCATCGCCATGGTTACAATAATAACCATGCGGTTATGTTAGGGAACGGTGGCGGCCAAGATTTAAAAAAAACAAAACAACGTTGACCGTCGTCAGGAAGCAGGAAACAAACAGCTGTGCCGCGTTAAAGCCTGATGTTTTGCGGACACCTCCACGACCTCCTCCTCCTACAGTACTGTACTCCCGACAGACTGAAGTCAATCCTACAGCTGTCAGATGTTTTTTTTTTTCACTTCGCTAAAATGACTCATTCTCCCTAATTCGTTTTTCAGTGATTGTCTTCCACAACTCTTAATCAATATGCAGATTCCGCAGATGGATTCTCCTGAGTTGTTATCGCAGTAAAATTGTGTTGGGGGGGACTATGTTGCGATGGTACAGCCAGCTCTGACTGGTCTGTTTAAAAAGACCTGCAGCCACAGAGCGACAAACAACCTGCAGCAGGCTGTAAAGGACTTCACGTCACTGACATCACTGTGTTTTCCCTCACAGCTCAACATGTAAACAACTTCAGTTTGTACAAAGGACATTGAGCCAGTGGTCATGTCGAGCAGTTTTCATGTAAACAACCACTGAATCAGACTTATTATTGTTCACGGTAGATGACGGCCTGGATTACCTCGTGCCTTACACATTATAAACAGTAATAAACAGATGTATATATTAGTATAGTATATCAGTATATTAAATTAGCTGGGTGGTAAACCTGGAGGCTTCTAGAATAAGATTTGTCTGACCTCTGGTCAGCAGAGTGAAAAAAAGCTGTGACATCAACAAAATCCATGTATATGTATGCATAGATTAAGTACATTTGTCTTTGCTCACACTACATGAGCTGAAATGACAATGACAAGTCACAAGGTCCCTCACAGGGTTAATCCTGCCCTGCACATGCATATAAAGTCATTACCTTCACTGGTTGATAGCCTAAATTTTCATTTATGTACTTTCATTAACCAACAATCTTTACCACAAAAGACTTTCTTTGTCCTTTGATTGAACTGGAAACAATGCCAAACCATCACAGTCCAAGAATTCCATACAGTACCTTTGCGGGCCCCTCGAGGGGCACAGTGTTCAAACTACTGTACTCTACTGTACTGTACTGTAATGTATGTTTTGTACATATAAATATATAATATAAAAATCTAAATATATTTTTAAATCAGTTCATCTGCTCACTGTAAAAAGGAAATGTTTTTACGGTAAAAAACTCAGCTGTGTTTTTTAATATAAAATCTACAGACATTTTTTTTTTACAGTGTATCAGTACTTGTCGCAGTATCAGTGAAAAGTGGCTAGACAAATATAACATTATATTACATATTATTAAATAATCCACCACAGCCGTTCCTCCATAGGTGTATAGTTATGGTGTTACTGCAGGCTTCCATTTCTAAACGCAGCATTTAAAATCCCAGAGAAACTCGAGCAATGATTCTTCATGGCAGCTTGTGCTTACATCTCAGCATTACAAATATCCCCCACAGAGACACCTGTACGGACCAGAGCCAAGAACACACTTCTGTGGATCTGCGTGGTCATAAATAACAGAAGTACAGCGCAGCTCAAACCACAAGTGAGTCCTGTTTTCTCCCTCTCATCACATTTATCTCTGTTTGCAGGTAAAGTCAGCAGCAACAGAAACTACAGAGACCATTTTACTGGATACTCCATATTTCTCTGATCACTGCTCAGTTTAAAGCGTTGGATTATCCTGTCTGTCTCGAAGGACGCCACTGTTTGATGACATGACACTCGGAGCGTCATCCGCAGCTCTAAACTCAAGCGCCAGAGCCCAGGAGAAACCAAACTGCGCTTCAGTTCTCAGTCAGACATACAGCTCATTCATTACAACTGTCAATCAGGTATAAACAGAGAGAAGGGAACCCTCTATCTCCTGTTGCAGCCTCTGCTGTAACTTCACTTCCCAGCTCCTCCTGTGCGTCTTTACGCGTGTACTCACCTCAGGCGCTCCAGAGCCCCGACGCTCTCCGTCATGACTCCACCAGCCTGATGGCTGTCTCGGTCTTTTATAGCGGGGGCTTGTGAGTGTGTGCGTTTGTTTGTTTGATGTTAGGGTCTTGTTGAGGGCCTGGCCTGGAAAACTGAATAGACTGAGTCAGTTCACGGGTTATAAAAACGTGATGATGATATGTAAACATTATAAGAGACTCAATTACTTAGTTTGGGGGATTTGTCATTGTTTATAATGACGAATCCAACATGAAAAATAATAAAGCGATGAAAGGACTCCTGCTTGGAGGTCAGATTCTGAGGTGGTTCTTTGGTTAAATTGAAGTGAAACTTCAGTAGTGTGTCTTTGTTGCCGCAGAGCTGATATAGTGCATGAGAAACCTTCTTGCTCAACATGTTTTAGAGCCTTTGTGGTTCTGCAAAGACTCACTTAGAGTCTTTGTTTTATAGACCTTAATTCATTTCGGATTGAACAAAATATGAAACATTAAGAGCATGGCATGTTTCAGTGTTCTATGGGCTGTGGAGAACTTTCATAAAATGAGTCTTTGGAGAACCAAACGAGGCTCAGGAACCTTTAGAAAAGGGTTCTATTGCAGCGTTTCACTTCAAAAAAATGTTCTAAAATTGTATTGCAAATAAGAATACAAGACACGTGGTAATAAGTGCTGACTGGCTTCATGACAATAGAGGGCACCGCTGACAGCAGTATCAGCTTTTTCTGCAGGTTCTTTGGATGTTATTGGATGCTGTTTTTACCCCCACGCATTTCTATCGTCGCTCACAAGCAGCGTCAATCCTCTTATTTTTATATTATTGTTCAGTTAAAACAGGAAAACAATAATACTTTTGATTATATAATGCACTTTGTTAATATTCAACTCATAGATACATGCTGAATCTGTTATGGACAGACATTGTTTGGACAGACGTCTGCCTGTAGATTTGTCTGTATTTGCATAAGAGCCACCATAAATGTTGTGGTGCATGTCTGTACTTCAGGAAGTGTGAAGTCCAGACAAAATCTCAGCAGGTCGTCCGGTGTAAAATGTAACTTACTGTCAGCAAGAGGTTTTCCACACTGGTCCTTTCATTTATCAAGTGACTCTCTGAGATTCCTGCTGAGATTTTCAGACTTATTGCTAAGTACATGAAACAGATGATAAAACTACAGAAGAATCAGTTTAACAGTCCTCACGTGTAGATCAGCTCACATCTGACTCATGAAGAATGTTTGTGATGAGTCCAGGTGAGTCTGCAAGGATATAATCTTTTGGATTTTATTAACAAACGTGTGATATATTTTTTTTAGGTCAGAAAATAACTGACATATTTTGTCTTTTGAAAGAGCTTGGAGAATCGTGTCCTTTTGCTGTCTTTGCCCTGAAGTGTGGAATCCAGTTCAGCTGAAATGAAACACCTCACTGTTGATGTTCTTTCTCTTCTGTTTTGTTTGGAGCTATCAAACTAAATCTTTACTTACACATGGAGCCAACAAGAGCAAACCCGGTCCATCATACAGAACAGAACAGAACAGAACAGAACAGAACAGAACAGTGTACAGCGTGAATGTACTCTAATAATAACAGCAGAAAGCATCCAGTCACAGTTCTCAGAAGATTACAAACCACTAAACACAACAGATTGGTTGCCAGCAAGCTGCCCTGCATGTTGTCACTATTATTGTTTGCTAGAGGAGCCATACACACACACACACACACACACACACACACACACACACACCCCAATCCCACTGGAGAAATACTGACACACTGCTGAAACACAAAGCTGCCAGTGTTTGTGCTTCTTCATGCAAGCTGACAGGGAAACCCTCCTCCCTGTCACATCACACACACACACACACACACACCTCATTGTATCTGTTATGTAAGTATTACACAATATCAGTTTGGAGATACAGTACTGTCAGAAATGTGTGTGTGAGTAGATGAGAACAAAAAAATAAATCATTAAAAAATAAACAAATAAGAAATCACTCGGGACAACGGGACCACTGTCAAAACAAAGTGGTGGGTTATGTAACTCATCTAGTTTTCTATTTTTATCATTAAGGAGAAAACAGTCTGGGCTTTTCTTTCGCTGCTGCAACATTTAACGAGTTTCATTCTGACGAGGCAACAAAAACGATGAAATTCTGTCAGATCTACTTCTTCAAATTTGTGCGATAATCAACCAAATTTATTTAAAAACACATTTTGACTCCAAACACCAACTTCATGAGGATGGCCCCTCAAATCATTGGAAATCAAAAATACGAACAGGTAGCAGGAATAAAAAAAAATGATGGGCCATTTTTTACCAAATATTCTTAGATATGAATCCAAATGAAACACAGAAGACGTGTGGGAGGAAATGTGTACAGAAACACATCAGGTAACTAACTCTGATACATGGAGGAAATTCTAATGGCAGGTAATGACAAGATTCTTTCAGACACCAGCAATCGTGTCCAAAATGGGGCCCACACACTCAGATAAATGCTGGAGAGGCTGCGGGAAACAAGTTAGTAAGCATACACACATACTTTGGACCTAAATTGAAAATAATTAGGGAACAGGTTTTTGAGGCACTTGGAAAAGTATTTCAGCAAAATTTAATAAAAGATCCCAAGGTGGCAATTCTAGGACTAATACGAATTGACATAGGGGAGAAAGAAATATATTTTACAAATATTACTGACTGCAGCGCTTGTGTTTATTACACATGAAATTCAAACTTCAAAAAGATATATTTGTTAACAGGTGGAGCTCTGCCATGGCTATACTAGTGCAGTAAATACACTGCAACTGCATACATTCATGCAGAAGTCCCCCAACGTGAAAACCGTTTATCTCCCTGTTTATTTATTTATTTTAATTTTAACGATTTAATTACTTATTATTGTTCTTGTGTTTGTATCATTTAACCATGTCATTTTGCACATATGTTTAACTTAAAGCATGTAATACTATGGGATGTTTTAAGCAGATCATAAATGGGAAACAGCAGACAAAATGTGAATATGTATGTATATGATTCTGTAAGTTGCTGAAACTGAAAAAAAAAAAAGTTTAAAAAACGGCATCAAACATCTACAATTAATGATGCAAAACAATCACTGGAAC
This sequence comes from Miichthys miiuy, assembly GCA_036365135.1. NCBI lineage: Eukaryota > Metazoa > Chordata > Actinopteri > Sciaenidae > Miichthys > Miichthys miiuy. The sequence continues at coordinate 24,112,790 of CM071609.1, forward strand.
AAAAATACTAATGATTAATAATCATAAAAATCATCAGTAAATACATGGAACAAGTAAAAGAAAATATGAGACTAAGGGTCAGATAGGAACACATTACCATATTTTGTCATTGACTCCTCAGAGATGCTTATCTGTATTTTGGGCTGACCCGTCCCAGCCCTCGGGCTGATCCAGAGGCAGCCAGCTCGACTGTCTGTTGCGTTGCTCTGCTGTTTGCACTTGCAGCAAAGATGATGTGTGTGTGTGTGTGTGTGTGTGTGCTGATAAGATATACAGTAGGTCAACTGGACAACACGGACGGGGTCAGAGCAGGTAACATGATGTATGTGGTGGCATCATGGTGGTTATTCGTGGTAAGGGCGCTGTGGGCTAGTTTCACCGAAAACAGGCGGTAAAAAGGGGCGTGAAGGTAGGCTGCTCACTTGTACAACACAGATATAGTGGACAGGTTGCTGTGAATGTCGTGTCTGTGTCCAGACGACGATCCATGCTCACTTTAGTGACCAACAATCCAACAAGACATCAACACTTTGTTTAACTGTTTGTTGTTTCTTTAATGACTGTAGGAGACTTGTAACGAGGAGCTCATTTGCATTTGCACTCTAATCTGCCAGAGGTGTCCTCATCACATGAGAGGTGTCCTCATTCTGAGGTGTCCTCACCACATGAGAACATGTTTAATGTAAACAGGGAACATTGTAATAATGCAAACAAGGAAACAATAGTGACTCCTGACAGCGGTAAACACAACTATTTTTAGATCTGCAGGTTCAACATCAGGATCCAACATCTAGTGGAACGTCTGAAAACAGAAGATGGAGGCTCAGCAAAGAAATACTCACAGAAAAAGACACGTTCAGTGACATATTTTTGTCTCTGTAGTATAGATCATCAAAGACACTCTAAACATGCTGCAGTTTCATATGCATGACAGAGGTGTGCACCTGAGTCACATGACTCAACCCTGCCCAGAGAATTCACATTTTTACATGACTAATCTGTTTTGTGTTGTGATGTTTACAGTCACTAGCCATGTTTACGTCCAAAGGTGCTGCAAATTGCTAATGACATTTCAAGTAATTCTGCAAAAGCAAACACAAATGAGTGCTTGTTACCATCCATTACTGTTACGTGAATATTTAAGATTTGGATCATGAGATAAGTAGTATGTTGCACAAATCCTCCAGTCAGAAAACTAGAGGAAGAGGAATGAATGGAGGAAGGTTGACGTCATTAAAAGAGAGCTAGTGGAACCTGTGAGAAACACAGAATACAGGATATAAATGCATCAAAATAAAAGTTTATGGAAACACGCCTCTTGTCTTTTTGAGTGAAAGAAGTGTTGAATGTGCGCACTACAGCAGAGTAAAACACTTCTGTGCTTCAAGTCCCTCCACACGTTCTGTATTAAATTGATTAATATGTAGTAGACAGTAGTAAATATTTAGTAGACAGAGCTTCTGGGTCAGAAAAAAGAAGCCAACATGCATTCTTTCTAATGACCAGCAGGGGGCAGCTCCATTGGCTGCAACAATAAGGTCAGATTGTATTATGTCTTATGGGGAAATGAACCGACTTCTCACATGATTTATGACCTCACTAAACAGTTTTTTGACATTTTCTCTCCTCAAATGTGTTCACAAACATCTTTCAGTGTCTAGCTGTCTTACGGGTTTAGCTGTAGTACAGGTTTGAATGATTCTAACTTGGCAGGCCAAAGTCAAAACCAACCTGCAGTACGTCACCCACCAGCTGCATGTGTTTGTCTAAACTTCTGGTTTCAAAAAAACAAGATGGCAAACCACAAATTCGACGACAAACAACACAGAAAGAGAAAGAAACGTCACATTGTACCCCACAACACGGGACGCAGTGTGAAAGTGTGCGCGCCGCATGTGCATTCAACATTAACACATTTATTGAGTTAAATGTCAGAATGTTATAATATTAATAATAAATATTAATAATGAACAAATGTGCACCTGATCTCGGTCACTGTGAAGCAGGAGGAGCTCGAGTCCTCCAGCTGAGCCTGTATATCCCACAGCTGGGAGACCAAATGTGTCCCATTAGTTCCAGCTACTGCAGCACACACAAAGACTGTAACGCCACACGAACAGAGACGATTCTTTGTCTGTTTGTTTTTCATTTTAAAAATTTTTGGCCCAGAAATCCGCACGGCTTTCCTCCTGTCTGGCCAAAATGCTAAACTTCATCTTACCTGCCAACATCTGGCTCACGTGTGTCATTTTTCTTGTTGGAGTGTGTGGTGAAGATATGAAATGTGTAAGATCCATCATGTGGGACTGGTCTTAACAGTGGCGGGCACAAATGAGCAATGTTTGGGTAACGGCTCCTTTGTGCCTTAAACTCACTCCAGAGGGACATTCAGGTCCACTTGAGAGTCCATCTGGTGTGACATTAGAACAGACATGAAGCATGCCAGTGTGCTATTTCAAAAAGCCAACGACACCACAGCACTCTATGGACAGCGCAGGTCCACCTGCCCTAAAATGCCTCCACTCATTAAGTTTAAAGCATTCCAACATTTGAATGTACAGTGTCTAACTCATCACGGTGGTTCACCTTGTTGATAAAATAAGAGCAGAGGGTTTTAACCACCAGCCACAAGGCAGCTACCCTAGTGTTCACATCAAAGTCTGCAGTGCACATGTTGGATCTTTTTGTTACAGTGCTGAAAAATACAGGACAACAGGATGGACTGTTCTTATTTTCTCTGAGGACACCACATCTGGACTCCTGATATCCTGGAGAAAGAGTTTATACAGTGGATGAATGAGAAGATTCACTGAACTTCACATCAGAGTATTACTAAAGATAAGACAAGAGCAGCACAATTTTACCATAACAATATTAAACAAATACATTGCAGTTATCAATGAACAATCTGTGACTGAAACAGAAAAAAAATATGTCTGGCAAGACTGAAATCGATTAATCAAGAACATTTGTTTAGGTTTACAAAGAGACATTTTGGTGTAAGGTGTGGTGTGGTACATCAGTGTTGTAGTCACACCACCTTAACTAGGACCAAGTCATGACTGAGAGCAAGGCATGATGGGGAAACCACTTCAAGACCAGGACCAGACCTGTACGAGCTCCACACTGCATCAACACACTTTTGATAAAGTGTAAATGTAAAATGGAACAGGCAGTCCTCATATTGATCTCAAACGTTCACAAAAAGCGGCCCCATATAAAAAAAATCCATAAAAGCACCAACAGATGAAGATTTCTTCTGATTCACCTCTTTTATTGCTGTATGTGTGTGTAAGTGTACCACGAGAAACGTCACAACTCAGTAACAACAAATGATCACCACTTTCTCTGGCCCGTTTTCTTTCAATGAACCCAAACAATACCGCACAAATAAAAGGAGAGAAACAGGAAGTTGAAATGAACACAGACATGATGACCAATTCTAATATTTGGAGGGAGTTCAGATGGAAAGTTTAATGAGATACTTTCAGACATCACCAGTAACAGCAAAGTGGGCCCTGACCACTGCAGACAAGTGTTGGAGAAAATGTGGACCACAAAATGGAAAACCACAAGGATGTATTAGACGCCTTGAGAGAAGTGTTTCACCGAGATATCCCCAGAGACCTGAACGTGGTCCTCCTTAATTCAACTCCTGAAGTTTTGAAGGGAGAGAGAGGCCCAAATCCATTTGCTACAATCTTGGGAGCTGCCAGTAAATGTATCACAATGAGATTTTTGACCTGAGCCACCAACATATAACATCAGGCTTAAAACAGTATGGGAACTGTACGAGATGGAACAACTTATGCATGAGATAAGGCTACAAAGACCCACATCTATAAAGAGGTGGAGTCCTGCAGTGACACAATGCAGTCAATGTAGGAAGGGAGCTCTGAAATTCATGCCCTGCCAACCATGACCACTCTATTTTTGTAGGTATATTTACATACATCCTTATTGTACTGGCAATAAAAACCAGATAGAAATCAAAGCAGCTGAAAAAAAAAAGTTCTAACATTAACTAGCTAGCATCACTTAAACTTATCTTAGCTTTCTTCATACTTTCTTTCTAAATGCTGCTAGAAGTTTGAGGTGGTTCCAGACATAAATGTTGCATTGCACGACCTACAGACTGCTGTGTGTTTTATTTCGGATGTTGGCTGACATCTTCTCACAGACAGACACAGCTTCTTGTCCTGTCTCCAGTTTTTTACTTTCTTGGAGTGCGTGTGAAGCAGGTCGGGCAGAGGAGATGTGGTCTTGAAATAAAATCCAGAGACCTCTTTATAAGAGACCGATGAAAGACAAAAACAAACTGTGGTCGGGCAAGACGGAGCCTGGGTACTACAGGAGTGGTTGTGGGTTTGTGGTAAAGTATGTATCTTGCACAGTTAAATGTTAAATATTAAACACAATTCAAATTAGAATTTTCAGTGTTACAGAAAATGATACTCTAAAAGAATCATTATTATTAATTAAAATAAAAGACAAAGAATTAAATACAGCCTCAGTGTAACAATAAATTGTCTGGCTCCTCACATGAAGTTATTATTCTGCATCCTGATCAGGATCTGACCTGCAGGCTGGCAGTTTGAAACACTTGTCTTGGGGTCCAGTCACGATAGGACTGGTCTTTTCCAACGCCCCCTGTACAGAGGGAACAAGAGGTCAGTGAATGGTCCAATCATGTGAAGACATGTGATTCACATGCTGCTGTCTTCACCTGACCTCAACCCAACCGTGCTCACAGAGTATGTGAACTAGAGGAGAGCATTGTGAAACATTGATGAAATGCTGTCTTTTTGTCCTGCATTTTTATTTTTCTGTATTTTCATCCTCATGGTTGAGGCATACAATGATTCTGTTATTGATGTATGATTCAAGCAATGGGGGCGATTCATCACTAATTCACTTTAATAAAGATACTGGTATGAATGTTATTCTTGCCATCGCTGTGGATGTGCAGTATTACAAACACTCACTTGAACTCAAAGGTGAGGTAAGTCAGGTTTGGTACATGCCATGGCCCTCATATCTGGGGTCGTTGAGGGTCTTCAGTCCAGTCAAAGTGTCACCCATCAAGAGAATGAACTCCAAATTGCTCCTGATGTGTGTGACGTTGTATGTTGGCCAGGAAGTGCTGTAGTTGGCACCTTGTATAACAGCTTCCGCCATCAGTGTATGAACGTGTGTGTGAATGTGACAAGTTAAAAAAGTATTTTTTACCTCCTCCTCCTCCTGTGTGTCTCTCTCTGTGGTGTGTGTTGCTGGGCGTGGCCTCCAGCAGTCTCTCTCTCACCTGGTTATCACCTCACCACCTGCTGCTCACCATCCTTTCACCCCGCGGTGAATAAAAGAGCGGCTCAACCTTACAGATCGTTCCAACCTTGTGAAATTCTGCCTAACCTTGCAGCAGTCATTTCCCCCTGTCACCTCCAGCTCTGTCTCGTTCCAGCACCTGCTCCTGGAGCTATCTTCCACCGCCAGCCCTGCACTGAGTTCAACTCCGTCTCCCCCCTCCAAGATCTTATCCAGGCAGTCTGCTCCTGAGTTCACCATTGGTTTTAATAAACTGTTTAAACTGATTCTGTAAAGTATGAGTAATGAGCAGTCTCAGTGAGTGTTCCCTCGCCACATGGCAGCTGCATAAGCTCAGTCAGGACAGGAAAAAGAAAAAAGATTAGTTCACGACTCAACTACGCGTCCTCAAGTTTGAGTCTCTAGTTCATTTGCCATGTGACAGGTAGCTCAGCCACAGGGCTGTGTGACGAGCAGTACACACAGCGGTTCGTTCATACGGATCGGTCTTTCATTCATTTGTCACGTTTACATTGCCCACAAGAGAGCTACAGCGCTGCACTAGTTAAAATGAACGAAATGAACGAAATGACTCAAAAAAAAGTTTAGTTCAATTTACCGTCCAAGAGTAAGTGATCTGAATCAGTAAAAAGACTCCAACTTCCCAACACTAGAGTTGGAGAGAAATTACATTGTCGGTGCTGTGGGGAAAGATCACAATCATTTCTTTTGTTGAACACACATAAACGTCACTTGCTCGAACATTCTTCGTCCCGGAAGTTGATCCAAAGCACCTCCCTCCTGATGACATGACGCGGCCAGCTGTGATTGGCTGTGGACCAACATGGAGTCTTTCATGTTTTTATGACTCTACAATCACCGAATATGAGACCAACATCAAAACACCAAATGAGAGAAGAATGGGGTTCGTCCCTTCAGTTCTGTTCTTACAACACACTTCATGTACTTGTTGTTTATAAGGTTATAGCTTGATTTGAGTGCTATGGAGTCCTGTCTGGACTATCTCAGTCCATTAGGGGGCAGAAGAGTTCTACAAAACAAAAATACAGCGTGAGGCCTTTCTATTATATTCTCTCTCTCTCTCTCTCTCTCTCTCTCTCTCTCTCTTTCTTTCTTTCAAACTCAGCAAAGGTAATTACAATCTCCTTCTTTATCTGTGATTTTCAGGAAAAAAAATCTTTTTAACTATACTGAAGCAATTATTTCTTTCTCTCTCTCTCTCTCTCTCTCTCTCTCTCACACACATACACACACACATGTTCTCTCATTCTTGTCAAGCCTCACACACCATGGGGGTTTCTGTTCTTGCCCGAGATTGGCTGATTGATTCTGACATTTCCGCGGCCTGATCGTTTCCTCGTCTCCTGAATATGAATGTGTGCAAATGTCTCCTTGGGAATTTGGGGGATATTTCTCTGTGTGGCACACATGTATGTGTGTGTGTACATGTGTAACTGCATGGGTGTATGAATTGGATGTTTTTGTACACGACTGGAAGTACACACACGTAAATACACGCAATGTGCAGATGGCAAGATGTAAATTTATTTTTGTACAAGCTGTATAATTAATATACAGTACAGCTGAGATTACAACTGCCTGTCTCTGAAGGTGAGATCCCAGCTGCTGATTCAGTCTGCTAACAGATGCATGATGGACCTATCTGCTGTTGTCTGAGACTCTTTCTGCTTCTCAGCTAAGAACACAGAAAGAAACATCAGTCCGACTTATTTAGTTCCGCTCAGCTGAGCGAAGGTATGAGGATTCAAACATCAACATCAGTCAGCAAACACAGTCTGCATGTTGTTACCATGACACTTTGACTTATAAAGCTGTAACGTTCACGCACAAACATCCAAAAGTGTGTGATGGAACATGAACATTCATTTTATATTCATTGCATTCTGTTTTTGACTATCCTAATTACTTCTTTTCTTGGTGCGCTCTTTGAGACGCCAGAGAATATTACATTTACATTTGGTCATTTAGCTGAAGCTTTTATCCAATGCGACTTACAAAAAAGGGAAACAGTCAAAGTACAGCGCGACAAGGACATGTTAGTGCAGCAATAAGTACTGCTCACACCAACAGAGAGAGGAGAAACCTGTGCTGCCATATCTCACAATAGAGTTAAGAAGATAAGTGTCTTGTGAATTATGGCTCCAGTATTTGCTGCAGTGACTCACAATCTGTGCTCACGTCCTCTTCTCCCATTACAGTCAACAGACTGAAGACCTCCTGCTTGTCTCCTAAAGGTGGACCATGTGACACAGGAAGTAACTCTTTAGTGAGGCTTCTATTTTCTTCTGCTGAATTAAGCCTTCACTGAAAGCTCCATAAGCGCCTGTATTCAAATTTTGGTCTCTGTAGTTAATTTCCCCCGTTCATGACAACTGTTCAAATTATATTACAGCTTAAAGTGATGCAGAAATGACAGGTGTTGTTACAGATGGCTTATTAGAGCATCGAGTCATTCGGCCCACCTTAGGTCCGCCGATGATCCACGTCTTTGCACATATTTTGAGCTTCAAAACGGCACTTCGGAAACCTACGGGTGACGTCACTCATGCTCTGTCCGTTCTTTTTACTGTCATTGGTTTTAATGCTGTGTCAGCAGTAAAGGTCCATTGGAAAAAAGAAGTCTGTTCATGATGCTGAACTTCTCCGCTCAGAAGTACACAAACTCTGCATAAAGTCTATAAAATCCTGATTATCAAGTCTGTCTCCACTGACAGAGTTGAACAGTGAAGCATCCGCAGCATTTTATCGTATTGTCTGTCAGTTAATAAAATGCTTTAAGATGTTATAAATGGATCAGCACTTTTATATGGAAATGACTGGAAGAAATGAACTGATAAAATGTTTTTAATTAGTCAAACTGGGAGCACAGCGGTGGATGGGCTTTCCATTAGAAATGCATGACAAAGGTCTGAATAGATTCATGTACTCACTGCACTTTATCTACTTGCTGTTTACTTTATCTTCTTGTTAGCAGAGACAAGAAGACACAAATCCTCACTTATTGGCACAATCAGGAAACATGAGGAGTTCAGTTTGGATTTCCACAAAGCCGCCCTGATGACAAGATGTTCCGTAGAGCGCTAAATCCGGCCAACATGTCGTGGAACTCCAAGTAAGTCAAGCAAATCTGCTGCCTTTAGTTTTTCAGTTTTTACACAGTTCTTGACCTAGTTACGTGACAGAGAGCACCTTTACCATGGCACAGTATGGGTGCCTGTCCTAAATTCTTATGGTGAGCTCATTAGTGTGCCGCTCATCTGTCTTGTGCTGACAAATCTTAAAAATGATTACACAAGGTGTCGGGAGGATCCATGATCTTCCCCTGAGTTAGCAATCAATGGGTGAAATTTTTGCGCTCAGGTTGCTGTTTTATACCAACTCTCTGTTCATCATCATATATCATCAGTGTTTTCCCCCCAAAATGATCTATGCCTTCAATAAGAAGCAAGAGTCCGTAAACTTCCAAATCTGCTGTTCTAGTAAAGCGGCTCTGTGCTGACTGCTGCACTGTGTGCTTTGCTGAACTGTTACTTTGTCTGTATTTGCTTTACACATTGATGTAGCGAATGTCTTACACCTGAAGAGTTCAAGCAACAAAGCATCTAACTGGGCAAACAGTGCCAACACTGTGCAGTATTAGCCAAATGATCCCATTGTCCCAACTTTATTTGGAATTGAGGTTGCGTATAAATCCAAAAAAAAAGCCCTCAGAGAGAGCACACCGCTATGCAAAGGCTTTTTATTTAAATTTTTTAAACACCATCAGAATCTGGAAAACAAGATACAGACAGACAATCATGACGACAACTTAAACAAACTAAATCCTGGAAATATTTGGTGAATAATTTGTTGAAGACTAAGTGATATTTGCAGGATTTGTGTTCACATCAAATCACAGTTTCTTCACACACTTTGGGAGCAGTTTGGTGTTCAGTGTCTTGGCCAAGAATGTGTCAAGCGTGCGGTGCGAGAGTGTGAACGTCCAAAAAATTAGCAAATGTAACAGTGAGGGGGATTTGTCAAAAGTAGATCTCTAGTCAGCTTTATGCAAATCTCAGGCGTCTGGAGCAAACACTCACAAATGGAATGCCAGGTGTCTGTTTGATTGACGTGGGCTCATAAAACATGCACTCCATCTCCTGCTTGTTTCACTACAGATAATTAGGAAATGAGACGCGCCTCCTCGCTCGCTGCAGTTTGGCTGTTCTCTACTGAGAATCTCTCGAGCACGGAGACAAATTAAAAAGTGCAGCAGAGAGAGAGAGAGAGAGAGAGAGAGAGAGAGAGAGAGAGAGAGAGAGAGCGAAGTCCCCGCGATTGTAAGAGTGACTGGCGTGTGACAGCTGGAGTGAGCGGAGTTTAGCTCGTGATGCTGCTCAACATGGCATCAGTCTGGTTAACAGCGCTCTAATTATGAAGCATGAAAAACTTATGACTTATTTATCATGTGTAAACATGATCCAACACACTGATCAGCTCTCACGTTGGACTGGGTGATGTGAAAAAAAGAAATATAGTAGTTTCTGGAAAATCAATTCACAATGCATTGGTGTGGGCTTGTTGCTACAGGTAGAAAGAAGAAGTCAATACTGCAGATGATATTATCCATCAGACACTAAAACACTGCATAGTGCTTTATGATACTATGAGACAGGAATCTTTGGAAAGTGAGCGTGGCAACAATCAATTAATCCTCCATCTTGGTGATCATAAAGTAAACAGAATGTGAACCTGATCATATTTTATTGACTTGGTGTTGCATTGCCGTCCATCAAAAGTTCAGCCAGGTTGCAGCCATGCCAGCTGACTCATTTCATCTGGTGGAGAAGATGCTCTTGAAAGCTCTGGAAACAACAACGAGTTGCCGAGCTGCTCTCCAATATAAAGAGCCAGCCGTTAAACTAAAAGCATTCAAGTCTCAGGTTCTGACCTGATGAAATTACGCACATATTTAGACTCCATCAGCTAGAAATCATCTTTACATACAAGTAATCTGCAGAATATGAAATGTAGACCTTGTAAATGGCATTTTGTCATCATAGTTAAAAAGGTTGGTTATGTTTAGGTTGTTGTGGAGAAATTGCTGAAATCAATTGCACCAGGTTAGGACAACACATACAGATAACACCACAAATATTATACGCCCAAATACTATACGCCGAAAAAAAGTCAAAGAGAATGTATTTACCCATGTTTGTGTTACTGTCAGCACATTCTAGTCTGGAGCCACTGTTGTCTGTTCATGTTAATGGAACTTCAATGGCAACCTATCTATTATGTCTAGGAAGGCAACTGACATGTCTTGTTAAATCATGTTTTCAGTTCTCCTTATGTCTCACCTGTCTTGTCTTTTAGGTCTCCGCCTTCCCCTGTGTGTCATCCCTGCTCCCTGATTACCTGCCTCCCTCAATGTGTTTCACCTGTGCCTGATTGTTTCCCCTCCCCTTTTCCCTCTGTATTTAGTCTCTGTGCTCCCTTTGTTTGTTGCCAGTTCGTCTTGTCTTGTACAGTGTCCCAGCGTTACTTTGTCTCGAATTTCTAGTTTTTCGATTACCTGATTATCGACCTTGAGCCTGTTTTTGATCCTGGTTATTGCCCAACGATTTTGTACCTTCGCCTGTACATTTATTGTACTTTCTAGCTTTGTCTAGGAAACTTTTTGAAGCTCCACCTCTGTCTCTGAGTCTGCATCGCGAATCCTTCTGTGTGCCTCCTGATAGCAACATTCAGTCTGGTCGTCGAAATAGGCTGGCACCTGATCTCCTCCAGCAATCCAAACAGCGGCCTTGCATACCAAAGAGTGAGAGTCTTCTCTGTTATTATTTAGTGCTGTCACTGTCTATGACCTCAAGGCCCATGTGCGACCCTGTGTAACCAAAGCACAGAAAATTCCATAACATAGGTGTTTGGTTAAAGTTTTCTGACCACACATATGTTTTACACATTCATACACTGATGGCATTAGGTGCCAGGCATTCATATGCATTCACACACCGATTGCGAGGGAGCAATTTGGGGTTCAGTATTTTGCAGACTGGAGGATCTCCCCACTGGTCAGTTAGAACTGAATAAGCTTCTTTCATACATTGATGGCCCTGGCTGTCAGGCAACGTGCCAACTGTTTATCAGTTTTAGGAGCTAACCATTCATACGCATTCAAACACTGAGGGTGCAATCTTTGGGAGCAATTTGGGGTTCAGTATCTTGCCCAAGGACACTTCGACATGCAGACGGGAGGAGCCGGGGATTGAACCGCCGATCATCCGATCAGCTGCCCAAAATACAAAAAGACAATCTTTCACTAATCTTGACCAAAGGACTTTGTTACCTAATCCTAAAAACAGTGGAGGCATCCTTCACATTGCAGCTCAATGTGAACAGCAATTGCATTTCTCTCAAAATGGAAAAACTAACAAGTGTTACATAAATGTAATATCTCAGGGATAGGGTATTACCTGGTCCCAGCTTTGTAAAAAAGAATATTACCTGAACAAAATGATGGTGGAAGCTAAGAAGAGAGTGATCGAGCAAGAAGCCGTTGGACAAGAGTAAATCTGAAACTCTGAAACTGGGGGCAACAAATCATAAAAATACAAATTTCTGCACAATGTTACTTTAATTTGCCTCCAAATACTAATAAAGTGCAGTGATCTGCAATCTGCAATGAGCCAACTCATCTTGTATCTCCTAAATATACTCACTAGCCTTGAGGAGTGAGCTTGATAGCCATTAGCCAAAGGCTAGCAAGACACCAGCTGCTCTCCTCTGCAGTTATGATAAGACTGTCCCTAAAGTTTGATCTGAAAAAGCATTTTATTTCATTCCTCCAAGTAGAATCCTTATTTGATTTTCAGAGATAATATAACTGTTAATTTAGTGAAGACAGAGGCTTCGCATCACATGGAGTCCACAGAGGAAGCTGAGGAAACATTTTATTAACCCAAGAAAACTATGATAGGCAGCTGAGATGAGTGGAACCCACCACCGCGCACTTACTGTAAATTAGTGGAGAACTTGCTTGACATTTCGATGGTATAATAATGAAGACTTTATTCTACATTAAAGAGCTTGATGAAACCATAATTAGTTGAAATTAGAAGGAAATCATCAAACCTCTTTCATTAAGCCGTACAGCTCCTTCATCATATCACTGTTGACTCTTCTATTAACCTTTCCATCAAGTCTGCTATATTTCCACATAAATTGAAACTGTGATCTCTGAGCAGGGGGCCTCGGTTGTTCCTAAATCCCGGCTAATAACTAAAGGTTACCGGAGTTTAATGGTCACGGCTGCCTCAGCGGTGGGACTCTGTTTCTTCTGTTAAATCTGTTCTCAGATTTGACATTCATGCAAGTCTTTTTTATGCATCGTGTTCCTTTTTTATTTATTATTTTTGTGGTAACTTATTTTCTCGGTGGCTTTGTTGTAAATTAACACAGTCAAAGGAAAGGCACAGAGTAGAAAATATCATTATTTGTGGCTATATGGCGAGCTGAACAACGAAACCCTGAGGCTAAACATGCATTTTTGCCAAAAACAACAATTGTGTCAATATTATTTGTACATAACATAACACTCCATTTGCTTTTTAAATGGCTTACACCATGGACATTTTTTTCTTGATAAAATATGAATTTGACTCGGCTAAAATAATAATGTAAGCCATGATTTGGCTGTTTGTGGCAGTTGGTGCTCTCCCACCGACTGCCTGTGTGTGGACATGTACTCCGTGTATATATAAATGTAAATGCAATATGCAATGTCTATATATAACAAGTCAATTGTTTCTGCACCTTGTAAACAATACTGTAAAGAAATAAATATTGAGTAGATATACATGAAGTGAGTGGATATATACAGTATAAGCATGTATATACAGCATGCAGGTTTTATATTTGACATGTATATGTTAAACAGTGTATATTAAACTATAAATATATCATTTATTATATGTAGGTACGTGGATGTTTCAGTGTGAATTGTTATTGGAACTGTCCTTGTGTCTGTTTGTTTTGGTGCCCTGTCCCAGTAGCGCCTCCCTAAGGGGGGAAGTTGTGTCCAGGATGAGATGACTCTGCAGTGATGTTTCCTAACTCTGGACATGCACAAGTCCAGGATGGAAAAATAATGATTTTCTCTGCAGTCCTTGCTGTCTGCTGTAAACTGTTCATGTTCTGTTTGGTGGCGATCCAGACCAGACAGTGATGAATGGGCAGAGAATAAACTGGATGATGAGAACTAGAATTTCCTGAGCTGGAACAAGAAGTGCATCCTCTGCTGGGCCTGTTTGATGATGAGGTTAATGTTGGATGCACATTCTAGGTCCTGGGAGACGATGCATCCCAGAAACCTGAATGTTTCCACTGCAGACAGTGTGGTCATGGTGATGGGGGGCAGGTTTGGAGGCTCTGTCCACTATCATCTCTATAGTCTTGAGTGCACACTAGAGGACCGACTGTTTGACCTTTTCTCTCTACGCAGACTTGTCACAGTCCTGCACAAAGCTGATGACCATTTGGTAATCTGCAAACTTCAGGACTTTAACAGACGGGTCTCCTTGGTGCAGTCACTGGTGTAGAGGGACAAGAGCAGTGGGAACAGCACACATCCCTTGGGGGGATTGTCCCAGTGCTGGAGGCAGAAAGCCTCACTTGCTGACTCTCGTCTGTCAAGAAGTTTGTGATCCACTGACAGGTGAAGGCTGGTACAGTGAGCTGGGTGAGTGGAGGATATCAATCATCACTCCTGTCGCTGTGTGACCCTGTTTGTTGTTACTTGGAATTGCTGACCATGGCTGTGATTTGTTCAGCGATGGTCAGAAAGATCCGGTGTGCTCTGTTGTGCTCATTGAGGAAAATAGTGGTAACGCTTTATAATAAGGGTGCAAATCCTGAGACTACAAGGAGGTTTGAACTACATAACATACCAGACCATTAGCAAGAAGATGGACTATTTCTATATAGGTATTCTCAGTGTTGTAATGCCTGCCACCAGGTCGCATGCGGTTGGATTTACCTCGAAATCAGATGAAATGAGGCAAAATGTTCATTAGATGGACTGATGTGTACACATTATTGTAACTCACTGACTAATTTCCAATCTCTGTATAAACCCAAAGTTTTGCTGGAGTTGCGGCATGCTCGCGTCATCTTGATCGTTTGATGTAAGGTGGTCATAAAACTCAAAAGTTTCTCCAAAGTTTGAGGGTCTTTTCCTTGCTTTAATGTTCTGATGAAATCAAATGTGTTTCATATTATCAGAGGTGTTGCAAAGAGTGTCACAGTGTCCACAACCAATAGGAGCGCTCTGTGTAGCAAGAATCTGAGGAGCAAGAACCTGAAAAACAGAAATTTCTGCAGGACTCCAAATGCAGATCATTAGATCTGAGTATTAGTAGTGTGGTGTATAAAAGAACGGGAAGTAAATGTGCTTAACATGAGCAGAATGTTTCTGTTTTGAGGGTGCATGTAGTTATCTGTTTTCCGTGGCACTGCAATGATTTTGGGGTGCCCAGTCAGTGCATGTAGGGCTCAGGTGCAGATGTGTGATTTCACCTGCCTGCTAATAAAGTAGCCATCACGTTTGCTGCCTTCTTCTCTGTCATTTTTCACCGGAGGTACATCTTCGCACAATATTCTGTTTTGCGACAAGTAGCGTATTAATAAAAAAATGATAAGGAATACAAAAGTCAAGTACTAGAAACTATGAATGTAAAAGGAGAAGAGCTGTACGGTTCTGTGCAGGAATGTGCAAAGTATTCACCTGGTAGTGAGCACACATTCACAGTATGCGGAATGTTTAAATGTGCAAGATATTTGTCAAAAGGTGTGCTTTAATATAACGCACTGACATTACATTTGTAGCATATTATAGACATATTTTTTCATGATGTGAATTACTGCAGCTTCTTTATTGGCTGAAAATGATGTAGGTGATGTGAATATTTCATTCACTATTCATTGGTTGGGGCAAGATAAAATACCTACTTCGCAACATGAACCTGACAGCATGAATACAATGTAAATGACAATTTGGATTATCAGCGTTATCCTGGTCTGACACAATCAGTCACAAAAGACATCAAACGTTTGTTGTTGCTAATGAAAAGAACAGCAGTCTCTCCGTCTGTATGTTCACATCATCCTGCTATCTATCTATGCTACATGGATGACAGTTCATATTGCTGTGAAGCACTTGCTCAGCCCTCAGAGCTTTAAGATTCCCCCTGACAATGCTTCCTAAGCAAACCTTAAAACTTCAGTATTCACCAACTCATCAAAGAGCTGTTTATGAAATTAGTGAGCCCTGCAGGCTCTGGCCTGGGGCTAGAGGAGACCTTCATGCAAACGTTTAATGCTATCCATCTTCCTGAGAGCGGAGGAGTTTTCAGCTCTCCAAGCTGAGCTATCAAATCATAAACCGGTAAAAGAGACTGATGAAAAAAAGGATTCTGAGAATTACAAATACATTCCCAAGACTCTACACTGAGAAAAAGACACATTTCTCACAGAGACACTGCATGTGGGCTGTGTGTGTTGGTGTGTTGTGTGTGGGTGTACGGTGGTGGCATGCATTTATTCTGTCAGACCTCGCCTCACCTCTCTTTGCTGTCTCTGTTGACTGACTGTTTGTTGTTCTTGTGACAAAAATGTCACCGTGCTCTTTACACGAGACCAACAGCGGCTCAAGTCGCCGATGTTATCCTGTGATATGCAAAGGATGACTGAATAGATGAATACCATCAAACAGGCAGCAGTATGCGGAGGACTCACCGAGCCTGACCTTCTCTGAGGCCACGTCGACCGCAGGAGAACAGACATCCCTTCTCTCTCTCTCTTTTATAATCATCTTTGTTTTATTTCATGTTTTCCACAGTGAGGTTTTGCTTACAATCTGTTACTAGCAATTCTATTTTCAGTTTTCATAAATGACTTACTATATGTTGTTAAATGCAGATGTAGTCATCTATGCTGATGACTCAACTTTGTTCTGTGCGTCACCAACATTAGCAGAGCAGAGAGAGTACACATTGAGTTGCATACATTACTAAAAGGGATAAAAATGAACAAATTAGTCTTGAATATGCCCAAAAATAAATGTATTGTATTTGTTGATAGGAATATTCTTGTCAATGCTATTGAGCTCAACACGTCTATAGATGGATATCAGCTGAGCAGGTCTGTCTTGGTCTGATCAGATTGATTACATCTTCTCCATGAAGTTTACTAAACTCAAATCTAGTGTTCTGTTTTTCATGCAAATTGTTATCTGGAATAATACTGTTTATACTCTATAATAGAGTTTATACTGTTTTTTGTCATGAGTATATACAAAACACCAAGTGAGCACTCAGCTCTACTAAATCCACAAACATTGTATGATGAGAACTGTTCTTTATAGAGTAATCCGCTCCATTCTGCTCACTCAAACAAAAATGTATTAATCACAGATATTTTTTGTAATTTCTATTTCATGTCGTTTTTGATGCTTGGTTTTTGTTTAATTGATATTTGGCTTATATTGCAGTTTCTGGTCTTCTTGATGTTGTGTCATTTAAAATAGTTGTCTTATAATCAAAAGACTAGCAAACACTTTTGTCGAAGCTAATTGGGATTCAAATTAGATAAACATTAAGTTAAAAGTCTTACACAGCCTCATAAATGTTCTTCCATACCTCATTAAATTGCTTTATTTTATGGTTATCTTCAGACATTGTCTTTCTATGGTCAACTAATATTCATCAATGGTTTCCAGATATGTAAATATATATATATATATATATATATATATATATATTTTTTTGTCAGTGTTTCAAAATGAGTTTCTTATTCACAAGTTAAGAAAACATGATCTGCCATCTTGGGTGTATTCTGAAAAATACACAGCTCAGCTGAGAACTAAATATTAGTAAAGGATTATTAATACATTCTTGGAATTCAGTCCTCACTTTGTTTACTTTTGTACCCGTCCAGACCGGATCTGGATGAATCAGCCGTGGCAATCTTTTTTGAGCGACGAGAGCTATTGGAGGGGTTATTGGACGACCCACTCTACCACTGAGTGGTCACTCCCATGGTATGTTCTTGTCATCGGCTTGTATTGTATGTAATGTTGTTTAGTGAGATACAAGCTTCTTTAAAATGAAGATATTTATGAGTAATGTTTAGATTGTTCCTTCAGCAACATGTCGTACATTCTTTCTGCTTCTTTCAACAGAGCGTCCTCAAAGTGTCCTGCCACCAAATCATATCGTCAGTTGATACTTTCAGTAAGCTTCATTTAGCTGTAAATATCTGCATATTTATTTCTGATAAATGTTTCATTCCAAGTGCCCCACTTGAGCTCCACATTTGGGAGTTTTATTTATGAATTATTCCTCCGTGATACTAAATTATACTTCCATTTCCCCCTCCTTTATTAGACCAGACAAAAGAGGTGAGTGAAACATTCGGTTGTATATAATTAAATTCATGTTTTTCTTCATCCACATTTACTGCCACTTACTTCCTCCTGACCCATGAATTGTCTTTATCATTCAGGAAATTCAAACATTTCTAATACTTGAAAAGTTAAGTCCATCCACTGGTCGAAAGCTTTCTCTGTGTCGACCATCATCAGTGTCAGGTCTTGTTTCTGGTTTTAGTCATTCTAATAATGTTTGTAAGACTTTTATTTTGTATGAAGCTAGTTTGATTGTAGTGAATTATATCAGGGAACACCTTGGCATGCATTTATTTAGGGCTTAATTTATTAGTAATTAATAGTAATAATTTTTCCTGCTGTTTCTTAGTTAAGTGGATCAGGATCCATTGTGGATCGCCTCTGGTTCCCTTTTCCATGAAGCAAGTTGAACTTAGTGTGGCTCTTTGACTCTGGTCTGTTAACTCATGTGACAGGTTTGGAGTTGTCCATGCAACATTGTAGGAAGCACTTAGTGTAAGATGAAATGAGATATGCACTTTTAATTTGTTGGGAGTTAATTCACAGTATGTAGATTATTTTTCTGAAAAGGTCTAGTGGCGCACTCCTGTAGGGAAAAGACTTAAAGTTACTGTTGATGTCTGTCTTTGACTGCACTGCAGAGGGTGGAGAAAACTGCATTACCAGTACTACACACTTCCCACCACTGAGGCTGTCCAGCACATTGTGTCTCTGAAGGGCAAGCAGCATCGTCAGACACCTCTCACCCCGGCCACAGACTGTTTGCCCTCCTACCCCCTGGGAGACGCTACAGGAACCTCCACCTTTTTGAACTCTGCACCGCAGTGATAGCATATTCATATCTACCGCTTACTGTTTATTTAAATATAACCTCTATACATATGTACATACTCTGCACTTTACTACTTTTCGCACTTCTGGTTGGATGCTAAACTGCATTTCGTTGCCTCAGTACTCCTACTCAGTGACGACATGACAATAAAGCTGAATCAAATTGAAAATAATGACAATAAATGACGATGTAGCTGAAGCCACCAATTCACAGAACACAGGACCGGCTTTACCCTGGAAGGAAAATCACAAAGGACTGAGCTTTTGATGACGAGTGAATCCACGAAGTTTCTTTGCCTCTTTGTATAAACGTGTATCTGTGTCTGTATCAAGCACGGTGAGGAGCTTCATCTCATCCTTCAGTCTCTACCTAAAGCGGAGGGTCAAAAATGAAGATTGACCAGCAAATTGAGTTCTTTGCTGTGTAGCTCACCTCTCTCTAAACGAGCGCAGTCTGATGCAGTGCCTACATTACCGCAGCTGGCCTTACAGCAATCAGTTGCACAATTCTTCAACCCTCAGTCACTTCACTTCACACAGAGACGCCTGAGCCGACCTCACAAAGACGACCTCTGTGGCCTCTCTGTCAGCCTTGTGGATGAAAAGTTGGTGGTTGCTTCAGTGTGGGTGTTGTGGAAAAAGTCTCATACTAAATATTATACATATTTATAGTTTTGAACATTGACTGCAATTACTGAGGTTGTGTATTTAATCATATTTCATTTTTTTGAAGAATATAGTTTGAAGTTAGGCTGGAAAACTAGAGTAGAGTGGTGAGATTCTCTCTGTGGAAAAAAAAAACCCAAAGACAGGAAGCTGGCAGTGAAACAACAGTATCAGCAGAGCTAAGCAGGCCTGTGGCCTTGGCTGTTATCTCCAGCAGGCTGAGGTGCTTGTGGTGCATACTGAGGAAGGAGAATGGGGGCTAGGCTCACTCATCTACATGGACATTTTTAAGCAGAAAACCAGCAGATCTGCAGGGCTGCTTGGGTTTGTTGCTGTTCTTATCTTTACCAGCCTCCCAAAAAGTTCTTTTACATCAGATTCTGAACTCTAATAGAAGCTACAAATATGTTTTTTTTTTGGTCAGATATTGACCAGAAACTCAGACTGTTCTAGGTTCTTGTTGGACACACTTTCCCCTGCCATGACCAATCAAATGATGGACCAATTGGCACAATCAGTAAATCAGCTTTCCTTTGGCTCATTACCAACCTTTCCACAAAATCTTGTGCAAGTCTGTATCATGACCCCTTTCAGCCAATTGGCATGAGCACAAACAAACTTAAACTTTAGGTCAAATTTAAACCAAATCTGGTGCTGGGGGTGTATTTATTTGTGATGGACGTAAGCACTATTAAAAAAATATATCAGAAAATCTATTTTTATTTCTCTGATTCACTGCCTTTCTTGCTATTGTGCTCTCTTTCTCTTATTCACTGTCTATGTTGCTTGACCACAGTTCCCTGTCTCTCTCAAACAGTCACAAACCAAAGGAGACTTCTTAGTTTCACTAATTTAAATAAATAGATAGCAGGCCAGACAGACACAGAAACTGGGTACACGACGTAAACTAAGTCAGAACACAACAGGTATCATAGTTCAGTCCAGCACAGGTCACTGTGTTTTTATGCCTTGCACCACCACGGCTCTAAATCAATAAGTTTGTTTGAATGATTGGAAAAGCACCAGATTTGGTCTGATTCTGGCCTTGTGCAAACGCACATATTTGACCTCCATACCAAAATTATGGAAGGTTTTGTGGACTCCTGGATCTGGATCTGTAAACTGCCCAATGTCTGCCATCTAGTGTTGGGAAGTTCTTTTAAGTGAAGTCTTTTAACTGACTTGGATCTCTTAAAAAACATACTGCATCAAAATGAACGAATCACTCACTGAGACGACTCATTACTCCCGAGTCATATAAAAGATTAGTTCATACTGAACGATACGTTCACGACCGACACACCACTACTGCTATCATCAAGCATGTTACAATCAGTTAAATGTGTCAGGTAAATCCTATGCTGAAACTTAAAAAGTTAATCCTGTGTCTGATCCTCAATAAAACCACAAAACTTTGTCTTCAGCACAAAGAAGTTGTTTTCTTCTTTCTCAAGACAAACCAAACATTTCTCCTCCACAGCTGTACAGTCACATATTAAATCCAGTCTGAGCCTGAAAAGAACTGTAAAACATTCATAGCTGTTTTTATTGCTGCCTCACATCTGTTCTTTAACTAATAACCTAATTATGATCTGTCTGTTGGTGTTATTTCTATCAGCTACTTTCTTTGATGCCCTCACATGTAATCCCATGTAATCAGTATGCGGCCCTAACCCACTAATCCTCAAGCATCAGATATTTATTGTTGACACTGTTATTAATTATTTCCACGCATTACAGAACCCTTGGGTGTCATACACCCTCCTTAAAATGATGCTGGAGTGAGCTATGGTGTCCCGTTCGGTACATACAAGTCTCCATCATCGTATCTGTTGCTCACATCCACCTACAGGGAGAAGAGGAGAACCACATTAACCACATCCATCACTAGTTGTCCTTCTTGATTTCCCCATTCTGCCGCACATGTTACTCTGCTCCTCCACGCTCCTCCTGTCCCTCATGGACTCATGCTCCTCGTTCCACGAGCGTGATGAGAGAGTTCACCTCTGGAAACTGAACTGTAATGAATATTAATATACATTCAAAATAATGTGAAAGAGATCGTAGTGATGAATACAGAAAGGAGTTGAAGCTCATTGTTCAGCTGTCTGGTATTGTTCTGGTTCACTCTCGCTGCTCTCATGTTCTGTTTTCACAGAAAATTGTTCTAAAGACCTACTGCACATTACCTATTACATTACCAGCACACAGACATAATTACAGACACAGTTACAGAAAAAGAGACTTGCTGGTGAACATGGTGGACCAATTAGCAGCTAAAGAGTCAGATATTCCCCTCAGTGTGAAAACAAAGAGTGATAGAGATAATGCTGCTTCATAACTGAAATAAGCAACTGTTGGCAAACAAGTTTGTCACATCAACTTAAGGTTGAAGTTGTCAGTGTTGTGTTTGTCTCATAGGCAGTATAAAACAGAGTGCTGCCGCCATCTCGGTAGATAAATGAACAAACAAAAATTAAAGACATTTTTGTAATTCTAAATGAATAACTTTGTGCAGCCCTGGGTGCCGTAAACAAAGCTACATAATGTTAGACCTAACATTACATCCAGACGTCGAGTGAATTATTTGTTTCTGTCTGGTTTGGGGCTTCTGCTGAGGTTTCTCGTGGCTAAATCAATCCTGCTTCACAGTGAATTAGGACCACACCACCATGATAGCAATTTAAATGTATTTGTTTGTCATTTATTTGTGTATTTAATTGTTTTTATTGCATCTCTTTATTTTTACTTTTTGCTGTCATGCACGGCAACAACAGCTAGCTTCATTTTGGTCCTGGTGATTGCTGAAGCCCTGACACAGCCTCTGAACCAGGTCATTTCTGAATGTAGCTAGCTAGCCAACATAGAAGACAAAACATGAATGTAAAGATGAGCTAACATCTCTATCCAGTCTGTCCACTGAACGCATACTGATGATACTAATATCAACCCTCCATATAGCTGATGGTAACTGATGAAGGACAACATTACTGAGATTAGCAATTGTAATCCTATCCTAAATTTCAAATTGTAATCCCTTACAATACGCAGTAAGGAAAAAACATATTACTGTAGCAAGTTACTCAGTAATGCATCACTGGCCAGTACTGATGATAAGTAATGGTGAAATAATCATGAAGCGCTGATGCATTCCTGGTAACAACTCTGTACGCTGTACCACTTCACATGAGGGGACACACTCAGGCTTCAGTGCACATCAGTCTTCACAGTCTGATGAAGCTACAAGGACAGAGGGGCTTCACTAATGTCACCCAAACCGGACACCCTCCGGACATGCACCTAGATATCCTGCTTATGATGAACAGAAAGAGGTAGAAGAGGATCACAGGGTGCAACAGGACAAATACCTCGAACATGCTTCACTTAATGCTTACACGACCCATGTTTGTAATTAGACTTTTAGAAGCAGTGTGTGCTTCCCCGAAAATTCATCACAGTTAAATGCGCAGAACGTTTAGACAACCACAAGTGTAACTAATGGAATTAATGCCTGTATTTTGTTCTGGTTCACTGCTTTCAGTGCTCATTTATCTATTTTATAAGTCAACTAGTTCATCCAAATCATTTCTAATGTTTTTTACTACACTTGTGCTTTTCCTGCTCTGAAAAGTCAAAATGTTTATTGACTTGTCTTAGGTGGAGGAGCCATTGCTAATGTTGTTAACTCCACCTGTGCTCTACCTGTCAAAATGCCCATAGTTACTAATGAATAATGTGCAGCTGGGCAGGCAGCTAATCAACTGAGGAGGGCGACAACAAAAGAGCAATGTTACAACTAAAGCTAAGGATGAGCAACATGAGACACAAGCTGTAATGAAGAAATGAGAGCGTGGGGAGGAGGAGGAAGGATGGAGCAGCCATCAGCATGACAGATTCATTCAGTCAACCCACAGGTGAATCTGCTGTTAGATAACATCATTATGTTTTCATTTAGTACGTTTTATGATGTACTGCCCTACTATCTACTCTATTAAACACTCAGCTAACTCGTGTATACTGGTTTACTAACCACTGTGGCTAGTTATAGCTAACGTAACTAGCTGGTTAACCTGTACATGTCAAACAAATGGCTAAAGCTGCATTCTCATCATATTCAGAATCATTATGAGAAGGGGAAAGAAAAAGTAATGTCAGTGACTCTACCATCACATGTGGTTACATTACAATTCAATACAATATTAACACTAATGAACCTAAAAGGAACCATATGTCCTTCAGTTTACACATGCAAACATGGAGAGATGGTGGCATAGCGATACCCTGGGAGCAGTTACAGTAGAGGTTCACTGCCTTGCTCTTCATGTGGTATCTTTTGCATGTCTGTTGGTACATATTATCTGGAAGCAAGATTGTTCGTTAGTGCTCATTGTTGCTGTGACGACTGTCATGGGAGTCTTTAAAGTCACGTGAGGTCTAATGTGAAAGACAGTTGTTCAGGTCACCTGACCTCCGCTGTGGACGGTGGTCGTTGGAGTTACATGGGGCCAAGTGTGAATGGCTGGTCAGTCTCCTGGGAATAGAAGACAGAAGCATTGTCTGTTGGAGATAAGTGGTGTCTGAGGCCTCCTCCTCTGTTGACTGAAGGTTTCTCTACTTTTACATAGATAGCCTCCTTCACACCTCTTTCAAACCACCTGTCTTTCCTGTCCAAGATGCGGACAACATTGTCACTAAAACAGTGTCCCTTGTCCTTAAGGTGTAAGAAAACTGGAGAGTCCAGACCTGTTGTGCCATGCTATTTGTTTTCACTGATGTGTAGGTCACTCAACAAATGCATGGCTCCTTTTATCCATCAAGTCACTTCTTGTTCCTTCTCTATATAAGATGACATGTCAGCATGAACCTCTCCATGCTCTCCATGGCCTTTGATTGGATGCATATAAAATGATAATGATGTTAATAATCTTGCAACCCCTTGCATAAATCCTGACCCGGAAGGTTGGACGCTTGGACCCCTGGCTGTGACACCAGCAGGTGGCTGTTTCCTCAGTAGTCTAAGCCTACACCCTCTGATGACTAGTGTACTCTTGCATACTCGCATATACAGTCTCCTCTAGTGGATAGTCAACACAAAACCGTGGAACAATAATGGGATGTTTACAGTCTGGATAAAGAGTACTGAAGATGTGATCCTATAACAGTATTGGCAAGGATAGACAGTTTAAAACAAATAATAATCTGGAGTTAGTCCAAAGAAGAGTCAGATAAATATATTTTGACTAGATCAATGTGAAATGAAGTAAGAAAATAACAAAGTAAGACAAGTCAGATCTAATTCCTCATTCAGCCTATGAGGGGACACTGTGCACAGGCTAAATATGCATCTGAGTGTCACCTGTAGTACACGGTGTGAACTCACAAGAGCACAAACCTGCAGAAATCTTTTGGATAAAATGCGACATATTGGGCTTTGATTCATCCAGTT
Source organism: Miichthys miiuy (assembly GCA_036365135.1). Taxonomy (NCBI): domain Eukaryota; kingdom Metazoa; phylum Chordata; class Actinopteri; family Sciaenidae; genus Miichthys; species Miichthys miiuy. The sequence goes on from CM071609.1 coordinate 24,137,518, forward strand.
AATGGTACTTTTGTGTTCAGTTATGTGACTCTGGAGGGTGTGTTCAGTTTACTGGAAATTAGAAGCAGAAAATTTTCTAAAAAATGTTTTTGTCTGTCAATTAAAAGAAAAGAGGCTGTCTACAGATTTATTTATTTAGTTTGGTAACATTTCAACAGCTTATTAGTTGAGATTCAACAAATAAAACCATGTTCTCATATTCATGGGCGCAAAAAACATCTTGGTCAGTGTATGTTCATGAGTTTTCACATACACTCTAATAGATAATCAGTTTAACATCTCCAGACAAAGAGAAACCGTTGAAATGTTAAATCTTGTATGATGATGTGATGGGCCCCACACTGTTGTCTGTTCCTAATCTGTCTCTCCCCTGCAGGTGACTAATTGCAGCAATTCAGTGCATCCATGTATCTCATTGTTATGACTTCCTGAGCTGGGTCGTGACAGCAGACTATCCAAATAGTGTTATGAAAAAAAAGAAGCATTTTATTAAAAAAATAAAAATGATAGAAGTTCAACTTTTCATCATGATGTAATTCATTGAATTGGATCAATTACTTTGATATTCATATTGAAGCAACATTGTGTAACTTCTCTACCATAGAATTACAATTACAGATTTTAAATCATTTTGATGCTACACTGACTTAAAATCAGGTCAATGGTGTCTTCTTTTTTCACAGTTTGCAGTAAGAGCATTTCTATTGTGGTCTGCAGTCACCTATAGTAATCTTCACAATGAAAAATAAATGTGTATACAGGGAGGGAATGCATCTTTCAGGGACATTAGACATAACCTTCAGTGCCTTTCAATGTGCTATATAAACTGAACCTTGGAGCTCTACACCTTTAGCTTCATACACAAAGTGCATATAGTGAGGTATGCCAGTGTTTGTATGAAACGTTTTATTTATTTGGCTTTTATAGACTGCAAACAATGGTAGAAACTTCTGTGTTTTTTTTTACTCTGCCTGCACTCCCAGAGTCTAAGAATCATGTCCTGGACCTTCGAGATGAACCCAGTTTTACAGGAACACAGTCGCCTCAGGCGTAAGACTTGTCCTACTGGTCGATATTTTTTTCCCTAGGCTTTTTGGATGGTGCGAAGAAGCCTATAAAAGTTTGCTCCTGTCAGTGTCTTTACTCAATATAAAACATTACTGTTCCTTCAAGAATGTCCAAAAAAAAAAAGCCTGATACTGTCCAGTGATTCCAACATAGTGAATTTGAGGTCGAAGGAGTTGTGTGTTTCCTGTCCATGCTGTCTATGAAGCTGCACCACTCTCTGATGTGTTTAATATTAGGACTGACCTATGTCTCTGACTTTTCTCTATTTCTAGAGACATGTTGGCATAAAATTGTTGATGTTGCCTGAGGAAATGCACCAAGCTTGAAATGTGTTACAATCCAGAGTAGCTGCTGATCCAAGAAATGATTGTGTTGTTAATGCAATGCAGTACACACATTTGTGCTTGTATTTATCAAGCATGTTATTTTGGTGCAAATTATAACTGTGCAAAATTGCACAGTATATGCACATCTTTTTTTTTTTTGGTAAAAGTTTGCACTTGCTTTATAATTCGCTACTCTCAAATGTGGAACTCTTCTTTTAAAACTGACCCCACTTCTAAATCCCTCACCTCAGGCGAGTGAAAGTTAATTTCCTGCACCATAGGTAAGGTAGTTATGGGCACCCTGCTGATCATCCCCATTCACACAGCTCACACTGGCCTGTAACTGTCTATAGCACATAATTAGCTTTCCTGCTGACCTACCTAGAACCTGAATGCAGCCCATATGAGCAGTGGTGTAGAATTGCAGGGCACTGGAGGTCTCTTTAATTCCAAACCACTCCACCATATGAGCACAGGTGTGATCTAATGTAATGCAAAGCTGCCAAAGTGAGAGAAATCATTTTTACAGTATGACTTTATAATAGTGTTAAAATAGGGAAGTTCTCATTATTTTAAACCTAATTTTCACCCAGATCTGTTCATTTTTTTCATTCAGTTTTCAATTTAAAGAAAAATCTGAGATCCATTTTAATTTTATTAAAAAAGGAAAGCAGCTCTCCTATGTTTGAAAAAAAAATCTTGCACTGTGTATTTAATCATTTCAAGAGAAAAGACTAATTTCTTTTCAACTGCTGGAGATAATATAGGTATAGATCCATCCATCCATACATTATCTGTAACCGCTTATCCTCACTAGGGTTGTGAGGGGGCTGAAGCCTATCTGAGCTGACTAAGGGCGAGATGGGACAAGATGGGGCGGGTACTGGACAATAACCATTCACACCTACAGCCAATTTAGAATCACAAATTAACCTATTAAGCTTATGTGTTTGGACTGTGGGAGGAAGCCAGAGTACCCGGAGAGAACCCACGCAGACACAGTGAGAACATATAAACTCCACACAGAAAGGCCCCAGGCCGGGGTTCAAACCAGCAACCTTCTTGCTGTGAGGCACCCTAGGTAAAGATTATATATTTAAATAACAAAAATGAATTCTAAACTGGGAGAGGTGCACTGGAAATACATTTGACTACAATAATAATATGTAAAATTCTTTTTATTGTGTACACGTCACTGACCAATAAAAGCGATTCTGATTAGAGAGTGTGTAAGTGTAGTGACTGCACTCAAGCCTCAAGGATACTTCAGTCAGTAAGTCAGCCCTTTCAGAAAATGTCCCTGTGCTTAAATACCCTGTGAAACAAAGTGATGCTTCTGCGGTGGAAATGTCATTTTTTGGTGTGTGAAGAGGACTGCCCTGCTTGGCTGTGTTCAGCATGGACTAAACAGAATCTTTGGTGCTCCATTCTCAAACTTTAATTCTTACCACTGAGGTTATTACTGTGTGGTGACCGTCTGCAGTTACAAGGGATGGATTGTGCTACGGTGCTGTACAAACAGACACTTAGAGGAAAGGGTTTTTGGCAGAATTCTCTGAAAATTACTGTTAAAAAGAAACTTATTGTAAGTGTCCATAGGGTGCTGTAAGTATCTCTTTAATTGGCAAAAAGTTATCCTTTAGACTTTCTGCTTTCATTATCAGGAGGAATGTTACACACTGCAACATTCATCCATCCTATAGCCTCACACCCAGCCTTTCAGACACTTCTAGCTATGTACCTTGTAAGCGTTTATTAGCATTAGCTCCCTTATTAAATGTGGCGTTTACTGTAAAGCTAACACCAATTAACTTGCCAACAAATATCAAGGATTCTGCCAAGAAGGTCCTTCAAAGTGTCAGTTTGTACTGTACAGACTGTTGAATTGATAGACAGTGAATGAGAGAGATAGATGGAGATTGATTTGCCTGATTTGGTCTGAATATGGCCTCAAAGAGTGTTTCCCAACCGGGGTTTGAGATCAGAGGTGCTGTTCATGGTCACTTGTATCAAAATAACACACTTACTACTTAAAATCTTTAACTAAAGCTCCTTAAAACATACAGCCTTTTGTCCTCACTCTTTAAAAATAGTAGGCTGGTAGTCCTAAAGTGACCTCAGTGACCTGCTCTCTCAGTCGGTTTCATCAGGTCGGCTCATTTCTCCTTCACTCAGAGCATCACTAACAACATGTCTGAGAAACATGAAAGCGCTGCTGACTCTATCAGCTATATCTGGAGAGTCACCTTAACTTTGGTTTTATTGAAGGACAGAGCAGGTCTCAGACAGAATGTGTCATTTGTGGTGAGAAGCTATGACAGCATGAAGCCAAAATGAAATGACTCTCCTGCACCTCCTCATGAAAACTAATAACAGCGCTTTGTATTTTTCATTGGCAGGTCTGGACTGCACTAAAATGTATTACACACCTTTAAATTGTTTTATGTGCTGGGGACTTCGTGTTCAAAGTTGTGTCACTATAAAAAATAATAACAGATATAGAGAAGATATGCATATCAACATGTGTATTGTGTGGCTCCTGATTGAGGCAGCGGCAAAGCAGCGCTCATGTATAATTACATTCTGGTCAAGGAAGTCTGGTGGTTTTAAAGACATTAAAACACTACTGTTCAAAGGTTTGGGGTCACTTAGAAAACATACAAGAAATTAGTTTAAATAGGACATATTGCAAAATGAATAGGAAATAAAGCCACTGACAAGGTTAGAAATAATGACTGTTAATTGAAATAATAATTTGTCCTTCAAACTTGGCTTTAATCAAAGAATCCTCCATTTCCAGCAATTACAGCCTTGCAGACCTTTTTCATTCTACCTACAATTTGTGAAGGTAACCTGATGAGATTTCATCTCATTTCCTCCCTCCCTAAAAGACCTACCACAAGTTGGTGGGCCTTTCTCACGTACCATACGGTCAAGCTGCTCCCTCAACAGCTCAAAAGGTTGAGATCTGGTGACTGTGCTGGCCACTCCATTACAATATAATAATTCTAGCTGTTGTAGGGTGAAATTAGCTCCAATCAAGTGCCGTCCACTGAGCATGGCATGGTGTTGCAAAATTGAGTGATAGCCTTCCTTCATCAATCCCCTTTACCCTGTACAAGTATCCAATTTTTACCACCACCAAAGCACCCCCAGACCATCACATTGCCAGTCTGAGATATGGCTTTTTTTTCCCACTCTGCCTAGAAGGTCAGCATCCCTGAGTCGCCTCTTCACTGTTGATGTTGACACCGGTGTTTTGCAGGTATTATTTAATGAAGCTGCCAGTTAAGGACCTGTGAGGTGTCTGTTTCTCATACTAGATACTCTAATGTACTTGTCTTCTTGTTCAGTTAACAGGGATCTCCCACTCCTCTTTTTATCCTGGTTACAGCCAGTTTGCGCTAATACTACACAGCATTGTACAAGATCTTCAGTTTCTTGGTAATTTCACACGTGGAATAGCCTTCATTTTTCAGAACAAGAATAAACTGACACGTTTCCAAAGAAAGTTCTTTGTTTCTGGCCATTTTGAGCCTGTAATGGAGCCCACAATTGCTGATGCTCCAGACTATCACCTAGTCTAAAGAAGGACAGTTTTATTGCTTCTTTAATCAGCACAACAGTTTTCAGCTATGCTACCATGATTGCAAAAGGTGTGTCTAATGACCAGTTATCCATTTAAAATGATGAACTTGGATTTGCAAACACAACATGCTATTGGAACACAGGAGTGATGGTTGCTGATAATGGGCCTCCGTACACATATGTAGATATTCCATTACAAATCAGCTGTTTCATTTACATGATTTACAACGTCTAAAATGTATTTCTGATCAATTTAATGGTATTTTTATGGACAAAAAAATGCTTTTCTTTTGAAAACAGGGAATTTTCTAAGCGACCCCAAACTTTTGAACGGTAGTGTACATATATATAAACACTTCAGCTTACGTACCATCAGAACAGGCAGTGCCCTGTTCATAACTCTGAACTACTAGCTTTTCCAATACCATGACGCTCAGTCACACTCTCAATCTCTGCTGACAGTTACTGAACCCCCAAAGTCCCACCAGATAATATTTTCTTATCTGGTGTACAGCAGATATTAACTTGTGAGTTCAACATAGAGTTCTGACAAGAAATGGATCTTGTGTGAATGATGTGTTCTGTCTTCAAGGTCAACTCTGGACGGATACAGTCTGTCATTGTTTTGGTCAATAATGCCTATATATCTCTTAGAAGATCGTTTGGTAAAACATTGCACATATTTATGAGGAACCTTGAGACATGGTGAAAAGAAAATACTTTTCAATCATGCTATTACATAAATTCAGCTCAACAGAGTTTCACTTATTTCAGTTCAAATGTGTGCACACAAGAAACAAGCTGCCTCAGTAGTCAATAGGAGAGTCACAGTTTGACTTTTCAGGCCCATTTTACATTAAAAAATACTAAATCATGACACATTTTATATGTTTTTTTGGCAAGTTATGACTCACAAATCACATACAGCAAACATCTTCATGCTGAAGCAAATACGCTGCAGTGTTTTGGATTTTGGAATGTGTTTAACCAACCACCCTGTAGCCTCTAAATCAGGGGTCGGCAATTAGCGGCCCGCGGGCCACAACTGGCCCGCCATCAATTATATCTGGCCCACTAGATGACGTTGATTTATTTTAAAATATATATATTTTTTAATATATCTTTTAAACCTCATGTTTTCTGTCAAAAATACAACAATTCCACAGATTTTACAACATTTATTGAAAAGTAGCCGATAAGTAACATGACAAAACAGCAGCCAGAACATCCTTGCAGCCTCTTTACTTGACGCACAGGTTGGAACGCTAATTGGCATGTGCGTGCACTGTAACCTGTGGAAAATAAAAGTGTCCCGTGTCCCTCTTGCAACAGACAACGTGAAAAAATATGTTTCATTAAATAAAAAAAAAAACAAAACCAAACAAGGTCGGCTGAAATATCAAATAGCCTAATTAAAAAATGTGAATGCACATCAGCTAGGGCAGGTTGCCTGTTTCATGACAGACGCCAGGAGATGCAGCAGTGGGCGTAATAACAGCACATAGAAGCAAATTAATGTTTTAAATTAAATTAAATGCATTTTTAAGTTAAATAATGTTTATTTTTAATATAATAGAAAAAATAGAAAACCTTTTTTTTTTCCAGTAGGAGAGCATGGTCATGGCCCACGATGGAATTGTCAGAAAAAAAATTGGCCCGGGTCCAAACTTATTTGCCGACCACTGCTCTAAATTATACTGCAATATGAAATATGAAAATCATCATAGAGGGATAGCAACCTTTCCATCACGTAAGTATTCCGTAAGTTTACTGTTGTGCTATTGCAGTTGTAATGCAGAGCAATTTAAGGCAGCGTTGGCCTTGAGGTTTGAGAAGCAGGCTTGCAACTGAAACTCTGGTCTTACATTGATCTTATTACCACCTTTACTTTAAGATCGTATTGATTACTTGTGAAGCTTGAAATGGCCTCGTGGTACCACATGAGCCTGAATGTAGTTTGAGATTCTGAGATCTTTTATCTGTTCTAGAGGCCAGGCTTAAAACTAAAGCTCAGGGCATTTGTAGTCAGGGCCCTGAGGCTCTGGAACGACCTTGCCCAAGAAATCCTGTGGGTAGTTACTCAGGAATGAGTTAGGAACAAGTCAAGATCAACTTGATCATTGATCAGTCATTAATGAGTCATTCTTTTTGAATTACTTTACTTTGAGAGCCCACAAAGTCTAAGCAATGGTCAGATAGTCATGAAGTATTGAGGGACTTCTTAGTAAGTAGTACGAATGAAAATCTTATCCAATGGTTGAGTAGTTAACAATGAATTACCAGTTAACTGCAACAAAGTTTATGAGTATTAATTAGAATATTGGGGAGCATCCGGTTTTAGATGATGTACTAAGTCAGTGAAATGGGCTACTGTTTTAGTACAGTGCCAATGATAGTAAAGTATTTTATGCATGAGCTGTGGTGGAGGCTAATTCATACAGTGGTATGGCTCAAATCAATGTCAATACAGTACATACACAATAGATATAATATAGATATAGAATAGGATATGGGTTAGATGATTGCACTTTTTTTCACGTTACATCAAAAGCAACACACATAGACAGTCACTACTACATGCCATTGCATTGTCGGGTTGGCTGTGGCTCAGGTGGTAGAGCAGGTCGTCTAATAATTGCAGGATCAGGTTAGTATCAGTGCAAGAGCTTTGGATAGGAAGCACTATAGAAGCTGGCACCTCTGCCACCAGTGTATGAATGTGTGTGTGAATGGGTGAATGTGACGTGCTGTAAAAATGAGTGAATGGTTAGTAGGTCAGAAAGGTGGTGCACAAATACAAGTCCATTTACCATTACATAGTTCTCACACACACACAATTCCATTGGCCACAGATGTGATGTGTTATGTGTGCGCCGAGGCCAAAGGAACTATTCGTGGCCGTTCTAGTCAATGTTTCAAACTCCACCGGTCCCTCAATTTTTGATGGACGCTGCAAGCAATCTGTACAGAGCAACTCAAGCTGGCCGGAAGTCAGATACAGAAATGGCATAGAGAATCTGGTCGATTTTCAGAATAAAACACCCCGTGCAAACTGTCAATTGTTAAAACAGCCGAAAGGGAAACAAATTAACCACATAGCATATTTACATATTTAGACATAAACCAAAGAAAATTACCAAATCTAAGCAAGTTAACAAAGTCTGGCGGACAACATGCTCTGCTTCTGAAACACTCCCGGTGGAGTCACATCAAGAATGGACCTAAACAGCGTCTTGGACGCAATGTGACAGAGATATACCTGGTGGGGTTTTGGCGTTATGATGAATACTGCTGAACTCAGTTCATCATTACATTACACTGCCTTTAGTCTTACTGACAAAAAGCCTCATTGTCCCCTCTTTCTTTGGTGGTTCCTAAAGCCTAAACGGCAACTCCCACCTGGGGACCTCTATTGCATGTTGTACTCCTCTCTTTTCCCATATTTCCTGTCTCTCTTTATAAAGAATACTATAACAACAACCTTTAAGGCACACAGTGGACAAGGAATATGTTTGGTCTTTAATGTTTAGTATTTAGTGGCTATGCATTTAATTTACCTCAGTTTAGTTCTACAGTCGCCCATCCTCAAATATGACAAAGAGAACTGTGAAGTGCCGGCCATTAAAGCACATTATCAGATTATTTGTTTTCCCATGGAGGCTGCTGTGTCTGTCAATACTACTGCCGGGAGAAGCACTACTTAGCAAACAGTCATGAAAATGGCCTTTAGTCTTATCGACTACCATTGTTCTCAACTAGACAGATATTTGATATTCGGCCATTGTTGAGGGAGCTGACACTGCCTCTATGCAATGTTTGGGATGGTTAATTTATGGGTGGTTAATGAATAGCTTTTCTATAGAGGTTACAAGTTGATGTATTTTGTCATTTTAATTTGGAGGAGTTGCTGCTGTAGAAATCACATGGCAGCTCTTTTCATAAAGCATATAATCTGCTTGACAAGATAAAGAGAAACTTTAAATGTATAACCAGCTCTAAACTTTTCTCTGCATGTCTCTATTAGAGATTCTTTGTGTTTTGACCTTCACCCAATGTATTTTAGTGGGTCCAACTCTGCATTGTGTCATTGTGTATGGTGGAAAAGACCACACCTCCCAGGAGCATCTTTCAGGACTTTATTGGAAGGCATCACAGATGGCGTCAGCATAGCTTCACTGCAGTTGTTGAGAACAAAACATTCTTAGGGACAAATTCAGAATGAAAAGAGGAATGAGAGAATGCACAGTAACATAACAACATGAACCCAGATAGATGCAGTAGAGACACACACATACACAAGGTCTGCCTTTCATAAATGCTCTTTGTGCCTGTGCATACCATGAACAGAGTAAGTACAGTAAATGCTCCACACTAGTAAATATGCTTTTGATATTATACTTTTTGTTTTGACCAAGTGGCAACCTCCATGGCTGTGAAGTGAAGCCAATGAGGAAGTGCCAAAAACTGCAGTTCCTCAAATGTCAACTTGAGGCTGGCTCCAGAAGTGAGTCAGTCTCCATAAGTCCCCATGTTAAAATATCCAACTTCACAGCAGAAATAAACATGTTTACAGCCTGGTACAAAAAACAGTTTTGGTCTCTATAGCTAATTTCCCCGTTCATGACAACTGTACTGAGGCTGAATTTTATACAACTCACCTGTTCAAATTATATTAACTTTGATTCACGGGTTAGTGTTGTTACAGGTGGCTTGTTGAGCAACCAGGCTTTATTCAGACCGACTCAGCTCGACCCATGCTCCACGTCTTTGTCAATTTTTGGATTAGCCAGGAGGCAACAGAGGGTGGACTGCCAATATTGCAACAGGCCAGAGTCACTACACCAGGGGTCGGCAAATATGTTTGGACCCGGGCCAATTTTTTCTGACAATTCCATCGCAGGCCATGACCATGCTTTCCTACTGGAAAAAAAAGGTTTTCTATTTTTTCTATTATATTAAAAATAAACATTATTTAACTTTAAAAATGCATTTTATTTAATTTAAAACATTAATGTGCTCCTATGTGCTGTTATTACGCCCACTGCTGCATCTCCTGGCGTCTGTCATGAAACAGGCAACCTGCCCTAGCAACCTGCCGTAACTAATGTATACAGCAGCGCAGATCTGTTTCCCCATGCCGCTGATGTGCATTCACATTTTTTAATTAGGCTATTTGATATTTGAGCCGACCTTGTTTGGTTTTGTTTTTTTTATTTAATGAAACATATTTGTTCATGTTGTCCGTTGCAAGAGGGACACAGGACACTTTTATTTTCCACAGGTTACAGTGCACGCATGTGCCAATTAGCGTTCCAACCTGTGCGTCAAGTAAAGAGGCTGCAAGGATGTTCTGGCTGCTGTTTTGTCACGTTACTTATCAGCTACTTTTCAATAAATGTTGTAAAATCTGTGGAATTGTTGTATTTTTGACAGAAAACACGAGGTTTAAAAGATATATTTAAAAATATATATATTTTAAAATAAATCAGCGTCTTCTAGCGGGCTAGATATAATTGATGGCGGGCCAGTTTTGGCCCGCGCCGCTAATTGCCGACCCCTGCACTACACTGAGCTTCACAACTAGACTTAAGAAACCTGTGGGTGACAGCACAAAGACTATGGCCATGTTTATACAGTCTGTGCTTCTGACATACTTTTCTTCTAGTTTGCAGATTATCCTTAAAAAGAGACAAAACGTTAGCTCCAAAAAGATAACTTGAACAAGTAAGTTAAAGTCACATAAATACAGTGATACTAAAAAGTAAATATAACAGTCCTCAGTCCTAAAATGACAATGACAATGTCATATTAAACATGAAGTCTCCTATATGAGCTGATCTTTTTCGGGTCTGAAAATGGCATTTGGTTTATCAGTAATCAGTCACTGCAGTTTGAGTAATGAACTGAACTTCCTGCCAGTCTCAATCACACTACTCAGTGGAGAGGAGGGCCAATTTCATGAAATATAAGTTCCTGTTAATGGAAATCACCCAAACTCAAGTAAACTACTTCTAGGGACAGTTGCCTGTAATCCAGCATTACCAGCAATCCAGCGTGCTGAATCTGTAGTGTGTTTACGCAGGGGGGGCTGTGTTTTTCCCCAGGAGAATTATTGTTGCTGCTCACTCAAAGAGCAGAGCCTTTTGGTTAAAGGAAATCATATAAACATTTGCTACAAATAGTCAATGTCTTGACATGACCGTGTCTCACTGACCTGACAGAAGCCAAATGGACTTTGGGCTACAGGGGGTTTAAGAACAAACTGTCCTGTGTAAAAAAAAAAGAAAAGAAAAAGCTGTATTTCTCTGCTGAAGGGAGACAAAACAGAGGAGCCATGTCAACCCCCATGGCATATTCAGTCTTGAAATGTGGACTTTTTTTTGTGAGGAAAAATAAATTGGTCTCAACGATCAGTTAAAGTGGCCATAGTTGAAGAGCGTTTCATAAAACCAATGTGTTCATTTATTTTTGCCCGATTGTTCCGAGATCCAGATTTATACTCGAGTTTTGTTTTGTTTGTTAGACATCTACATGACTCAGCTGTCCATTTAACCCCTGTAAACGTGGTAGACATGGTCTCTGTGAGCTTTCTGCAGCAGCTGCTCAGTCTTTATCATGCGACCTTCCATGTGCAGGTAAATGTCTCGGCTCAAAGGCCACTGATGAATTGTTTCCATCTCAGCTTGAAGGCGTCATGGGGTTCTGACACTGTGTTGAGTTAATTGGCTGATTATTCCCATGCCGGTAGTAATTAGTACTTCAGCATAATGTAATTGATCCAATGTGGGGTTTTCTGAGCAGGATGTGTGTGATTGCCTGACAGCTTCTGATTCCAGTGCTTTTAATCCCCCGCTGGGCATTTCTGTGGAGACAGCCTGGGCTGATATTTCCACTGTTTAATTAAACTGCTTAGAAGTTAGCTGTGAGGTGGGGGCTTCACCTATACTGTTTCCTTTAGGGCAAATACGGCTCAATCTATCAAGTCATATATAATTCATTTACAGGCACATCAGCAGAAAGTTAGATTGGAAGGCTGTGAGACCTGCATCTATGCACAAAGACAGACAATGAATCACTCCCAAAAGTGACAGAAGATATGATTTGAAAATCATGATGTACACTTTGATATTAAAGTAAAGGCTGCTTTATCAGTTCCAAGTTTGTATTTACATTTTTTGGGTGGAACACTGTCCTTCCTTGACATTTTGACAAGAGCTAATGTTAACGTACTTCTTTAGGTTTTAGAAGCGTCACAGGAGCGTCTCTCAACTCTGCTCTGTGAAGAATACGAGGCTGTTCTTCTAAAAGGCTCCTGGAGGGCTATGAAGCCACGTGGAGAACAGACCAAAACGAAACAGGGTTGCAGTTTTGGTGAAATCAGGGCGTAAGCTGGCCTGTCTGCCTGAGAGCAGCTTTGCACCCACCCCATGAATCAGTTAGTTAGGTTGCCAGTTGACAGATGGGTTGAAATTGTATACAGTATAGTGTGTGGATTGTGTTTAATAGATGACCTTGCAACTTGGATGGCCTCAAACAAGCATACAAGACTTTATTAGTGTATGACGATTATTCCTAATACAATTTGAAGGCCAGGGAAATTATAGGGGAAGAAATAAGAAAATGCGAAGGTGCTGAGAGATGGCCTTTACATACACAAGTGTTGATTTGGATTGTGTGTTCTTTGATATTGGACAGCTTTTCAAACTATCTAGCACCAGCATGTGATCCTTCTGGTGTCTCATCAATGCCCTATCAATTGCTTCTGCAATCATATGTGAAATGAAATTAATTCAATTATATTTTAAATGGAACGTTTCCAAAGGGGCAAAGTAGAACTGCACACATCTTTCACATCGTCTTTACCTTTCATGAACTTTGAAATGCAAGTTTTCACCATCGACCAGTGCCTTATAGCTTAGATAGTGTTGACCTTTGAGTGAATGGAGAGCTAAAGACTCCAAAAGAGAGGAAGCTGTCATAGTCTATGTTTGCAGCGTAGACTTTAAAAAAACAAACTCCTTTGCTGGAGAATAAACTGCTCCACTGAAGAGACATAGTGTACAGACAGTTATGAGCTAGAAGTCAACGTACATGTTTTTGAGTAATTTGGAGCACTGCAAACCTTCAGTTAAATGATGAGTCACAGCAGTTACCTGCTACCCAGTAGTCACAAAAACTACCTACCGGGACCTCTCAAGCTCTCTTATTAACACCTTATATCTTGTTTGTTTAATCAGGAAGAAAACGACAAGTGCAAAAACAACAATTTGCTGTTTTACAGGGGGATATGTTACTGTTTGGCTCTGAGCAGTTGCTAGGCAACCAGTGGAGACTCCAGGAAGTTACAACTCACAGCCAGGAAATAGTCCCTTGGAGCCCTACCCCAATTCCCGACATGTCCTGGTAGTATCCTGAGATGAGGCCAGATTCAGTATTTTTTTTCAAATGTAATTCATCAAGCTTCCCTCAATATCTCCCCTTTACGAACACTCTGATTAAAGATAAAAGAAAAATCTTTCAAATAAATAAATAAATCAGAAATGAAACCTTTTCTTTTTATATTCTATATTAATCCCAGTTGGGGAAATGAATTTTTCACTCTGTGGTTAGTAATAATACACACACAGATATTTTATATTAGATTAGATATTATCTTACAGGCAGAATGTCATGAAATATACTGAGCATATTCATGCTCCCCAGAGGACGAACCCTTTAGACAGATATGGTGTAAAGTCGGCAGTAAAGTCTCAGTAACTAGTTAGTTTACTTCAGCTCCAAAAATTGGGACATAACTAGTTTGGAAATTACTAAGGCAAGTGGCCAATCAACAATCAAAGTTTTGTTGTCATGGTTACCGTGCACAATGGCTCTCAGGCTTGAATGAGACATTTGGGATCACAGTACAGCAAACTATATTGATACTGGAATATCATATCAATAAATTAGGTCTCTAATGAGTTACTGTGTGCAAAATGGAAAAAAAAAGAAAAACCTGATGTTTTACCTCTGGTGAGCAGAATTCTCTGACATTTTATGATTTACACCTACACTAAGGGCACATGTAACTATTTAGTTATTACTTGATATTTATTTTGTAACCTACCTCCTACCTTTTAAGTCAGTCTGAACTTACTTACTCGAGCTCTGTAAGTGACAAAACTGATTTATTTTGACTTGTCTTTTTGTGGGTGCTTTTTTTTGTATGGATGAACTGAAAAGAATTGAACTTGGTTGGCCATCAAACCAAAATGAAAGTATTTTATTTATTTATTTATTTTGCTGTGAGGGAAACAGATTGGAAATGAAATGTGAAAATAAAATTCATATTTTGACGGACTTTGGGATTGTGGGACTTTGGGGTTATTTTGTGAAGTTCTTAGATTCTAAATAGATAAATCTACATAAACTCTAATTCATAATTCAAAGTGAAGGGTGTTCATCATTGTGAGGTTTGATTTAAAGACTTAAAACAAAACAACAAACTAAACCTGAGCACACTTAAATGCCAGGAGACAGACCTGGCTGACGACCCATAACCAAATAATAAAAGTTAAAAAAAGAATTAAAGTCAAACTGTCACAGTCTGACCTTTGTAAGCTCTGGGTGTAATGACAGCTACGGCCTCTGGGGGTCACTGGTATGGCTTTAGACTTTTAGTCCTGTTGAAATATTGATCAAACTGTTAAGCAGTTTCTCACTTAACATATTATGCATTCTTGTTTCACCAAACACACACAGCACATTGACTCAAAGCATGTATGGAACAAAGCACACACATACGCTCTTCTCTTTCACACATGCACACACACAACTCCAGTCTCTTTGGTAGCTGAAGTATAGGAGACAAACAGATCGATGTGGTTGGTGACCTCCATTAACACATCAACAGTAGAAAGTCTGCAGCTTCTCTGTGCCTCAACATGCTCGCAGCCCTCTGTGTGTGTGTGTGTGTGTGTGTGTGTGTGTGTGTTTGCATGCATCCTGATTTGCACTTCATGTCAGTCTGACTCTATTGATGTGTTTGTGTTTTTTCGGTCTCTGTGTTTGCTCCACTGATGAAGACTGAGTGAGAATGTGGAGTGAGTGAGATGCATTATCTTTAACAGAGCGTGTGTGTGTGTGTTTGTTGGCATATGTGGCTGTTTGTGGGGGTTTTATATAAATATATAAATGGAAAATGCTCATTTTTGTCTAGCCTCTTTTTCCTGCTCCACGCCTGGTGTTGGCAGGACATGTTTGGGCTGTGTTTTCTTGGCAGGACCACAGGTGTATGGTTATGGTACAGAGAATTAGCCATTTTCTCATTTTCCTATTAGTGGCCAACCAAAAAACACTTATTTCTACCACTTTTTTATATGACCAGTTTGGGGAGATGTCTGTAAAACTGTTGACAGGACACCTCAAACTGCAAACAAACCAGGTTTTTGTTCAGTCAGTCTGTCACAGGTATGTGCAAAACAAAGCGAGGAACTCTGTGAAGGTGACTTCATCATGTAACAGATTGTTCCTTACTTTAGATTGTCACACTTTGGTGTGTTGTTCTTTCTTTATCCATACTGCATCCCCTGCAGGCTTTATGTTTATCACTGCTACAGAAAAAGAAAAACTGTTTCATGACAGAAATGTTAATGCTGGAATGCTGCAGTGAGCCATTCAATGGAAGTTGTCTACAAACATGAGAACTGTTCAGTTTTTCCCTAATGGTACAGAGCTCTCTTTACCCATAACCCAGGCGTCAGACGTTCAGGTCAACTGCATCATTTTGGAAACACAAAGAACTTAGTATCAAACCTTGTCATTGGTCGGACTTCATCCATGTACATAAATTCAACTTATTCATTATGTTCCTTTTTTCAGAGCCACTGTAATGCCAGATGGTTTCCTTCTCATCTCAATGACCATGCATAATGTTTTGTAATTTGTATTTAATTATGTGCACCTGACACCGTATACCTGTTTTAAAAAAAAGGTGGGACAGTCCCCGAGCTTCACACTGAGGGAGGCATCAACTGAAATGTTTGTGCTCCTTCGTCCTCGAACAGACAAAGCATCACGGCCTGCAAAAAAGTGCACAACAATGCCTTTTATGTCGAAGCCTACAATTAAAACAAAAAGCAGCACAGTGTGTTTTATAGTTGCTATGCAACCACCAATCACCAGCCCTTAATACAGCTGTGATTCTGCTGTAAAGTAAACTCACAGATCACTCCTGTTTATATGCAGTATATATAAATACACAGGCGGAAGACACTCTGCTCTGGCTCTGAGATAGATGAGAGATGCTGGACAAAGGTTTATCCATGAGATCTATGTCTGGATGATGGTCAGTTCAAGGCTTATTTCAAGATGAGTCAGGGACAATTGTCAAGAATGACCACTATAGTTATTAGTCCTGCCGAGCATCTAAGCATTTGTTTGTGGTAGGTTATGTTTGACTTAATGGAACGCTATATTTTGGGTTAGATATGTATTAGCCTGCCAAGGGAATTGTTGGAAGGGAGCCATTGAACGTGAGCTAAACACAAACCATGAGCTGTATATTACCAGTTAACTATTAGCTTACCTGAAATGTCAAGTACCAAGGAACGTGTTGCATCCGTGCCTGGTGGAATTTGGCCGTTAGTTGAAGGTTTTTCAACTTAGGGAATTTGAGGTTTCTGAAACGTAAAGCGCTTAGGCTACATTCAGACAGGAAGACCTCCAAACCACTGTTAAATATTCAGGAAATAACTATATTTCGCTTTATCAAGGCTGCCGCTCATTCACTCATTCATTATTCACTGTCTACTTCTCTTGACTAAACTTGTTCTTTCTCTGTTTTTGTATGTCTGACACAAACCAAACCAAATGAAACTTCTTCGTGTTACTATTTTGTAGTATAAATTTTATTTTAAAGATTTTTTTTTGTGGTTTTTTTCAAGCTTTAGTTTTGACAGAGATAGCTGAAGAGTGACAAGAAACTAGGGAGAGAGAGAGAGATGGAGAACAACATGCACCAAAGGGCCGCAGTCAGATTTGAAGCCTGAGCTGCTGCTCAGCCTTTGTACATGGGGCGGACGCGCTACCAACTGAGCTAATCAACACCCCAGTTTTGCAGTATAAATTGTATATAGTCAGAGACATTTCAGGCTGACTGTGGAGGATTCGATGACCAGAGCGTCTGATTGGCGGCCGCAGTGTGGTGTTGGGCTGCGTTTTTTTCCCAAAAGTTGTATCCTGCTCAACTCTCAGCTGCAGGTCGCTACGTTTTTTGACAAACACGTCCGGGGCCCGCACCACTGCAGCCAAAACAACCTCCACTCAAATAAAGGGAAAACCTCTGTTTCTGGATCCTGTCTGAATGAGGCCTTACTGCCAAAACAACTGGAGTCACACAAAATCTTCACTGTACATATCTGCAAACATTTTGCAGTTAGATATTGCTAAAGGTGTGAGTGTGGCACTTAAAACATGGTTTCAATAAAAACACCACTAGATGAAATGCATGCATTTCAAAGCACTTTGTTCTAACACTGTATCACTGACTGTTAAGTTTAGGACTGGAATCCTTAAGTGTCCAATGCAAACCCTGTGTACACTCCTCCACCTCTCTGACCTGAAGGCTATTACTCCTTTGACACACTGTGCTGCTTGAACATCACACTACCTACATGAGAAGTGAACATGAATAATGAATTATGCGTAATAGTAGCATGAAGGTAATTTGTAGGACACAGGGTCCGTAAAATTGCTTTCAATTGCTGAATATAGTGCAGGGAGAAAGATTGAGTTCTCGCATGACTTTATTAATGTACAGCAGTGATGTCTGTGTGTGGCAGTTAATTTATGTAAATGTAGAGAAAATGAGTGACTGTATGCACGTCCACATATTTCTGCCTATACGCTCTGACTCTCTAAATGGACGTGACAGCTGGCTGTTTGGTTCCCGTCTGTCCTGTCAGCCTCTGATACCTCCTGAAGTCCTCTTCAGAAAGCCTCCGGCCTCAGCTGGCGAAGCCCAGCCTGGAAAGATTCTCTGAAACATTCTCTGCCCTTCATGCTCTGCTGGTTACCACCTGACATTTTGGTGGTAAAAAAGCAATTCGGGAGCATTGATTTGAGAGAAAGGGCTGGTGGCTGGGAAAAGAGGAAAATCGATAGGAGCTACGGAGACGGGGTCAGGTACACAGGTACGCTTGACAACAAAAGGCCAATGTAGGAAAAGAGAGCTCAGTGACTCGCAATCAGCTGAACATCATACGCTGCAGGCTGCGTCAGCAGCTCCCACTGAGAGTAAATTGTCTGTGTTGCTATTTCTACTGGGTTTCAGCACTGCTGGTAATAGTCAGGTGCACTGTCTCTCTCTACCTCTCTCTCTACACACACACACACACACACACACACACATGCTCACACTGACAGATAAGACACATTTCTTCACTTTGGGCATTTCCTTTGATCAGCAATGGTTAATTAATCTAATTTAAAAGCCTCGCTGAGAAGAACGAAGAAGCTCGTTCTCTGCTTTGGCTCTTTAAATGCAAGCACTGCCTTCGGTTGCACTCGGGTTATTAACTGACAAATGAGCTGTGTCTCACTGCTGCCTCTGATATCCTGATTTTAACTGAATCATGTGGATTATTCTAGACTCTGGTTAACCCGCTTCCACACGTTACAAATCCTTCATTCCTTTTGCTCTCTTGGATCTCTATGTGGTCCCAGTCAGACTTCACAGAGGCATTATACTTTTTATATATAATTTATATATTTTATAAGTTCAATAAAATATTAAAGTATTTCTGAGTTCAAAAAGTTTCAGTTCGGCCTCATTAGACTGGGTTTATTTGACCTGAAATCACTAGAGACTCTAGTTTTCGCAAACAAAGTATGATTAAGTGGAATTGTTTATGGAATACTTCCACATTCAAGTCAAAAGCTACAAAACAGGACACACAGTTGGCTTTAGACATGAGCTGGAGGAGTTTATGCAATGTCTAAGTAACTAAATTCTCTGCAGTCAGCAGTGTTGTAGTCAAGACCAGCTAAACCAAGACCAAGTCAAGACCAAGAGCAGACAGTATATAGTCAACATGTATCCTTGCATACATTTTGAAATCTAAAATAGTATGCATATGGCTTGGCGGAATACTTGATGGTTGATATTAAAGGTGCTACGATCAGGATTTTTGGGGCTGATCACTGATCACTGGCAGTGTTCACAGTCCTAAAACAAACCTATTTGTTTCTTTTTGAAATGACCTTCTTCATAAAATACTGAGTTTGATTTTTGGAAAACTTTGCAGCTGTTGGCTTGTAGTCTTGTGTCCTCTCATTAATTTTCTGTGCCATGCAGGTGTTTGTTCCATAACTACAGACTGTAGAACAACTTTTTCAACTGTTTCGCAGCTGTTTTCGCCGTCATTTGTTTGACTCTTGTCAGCGGTTCGCCATAAAGTAAAAGTGAAAGTTACATTCTGTCTGAAGTGTATTTTCAGTTAATATATAGCAGGACAAATGAGACATTATTAATGGAAAACACTGGCGATATCCCTGCAGTTGTGATCTTGAAAATCATGCTTACAAGACCGAGTAAAAATGCAGTCGATTCCGAGATGGGACCAAGACCTTCAAAAAAGTCAGTACAATCATTATTCACATTTTATTCTCACAGCTCTTACTTTACATATCAAATTCTACAGGTAATATGATAGAACACGGTCACATGATGAGATGCAATATGATACGCTGTCGTGTGTGTGGTAATCACTTTAGATGTTAAATAGACAATACAATGTTAATTTACATATCTAAATGAAAACGGTATGGTTTGGAAAGTTCTTAAATAAGACGTTGTGTTGCTTTAACAGCTGACAGGAAGCCTGACCAGAGTGGCTTTAGTTCAGTCATTGTCAAGGTGTAACAGCTAACTTGACTTAAATAAACAAAACTCAACTCACAGTAACACAACTTATATTAACTAAACATCACATGCAAACAGCTACACCTAATCCACCAACAGCCAAAAACTAACTGCTAAATTGAACTCCTTTCAGCAGGAATCAGTCTGTATCACTCACACATGTAACTCCACGAATTCTTCTGACGGGTAAATGTCAAAAATCATGTGTTCTTTACCAATTTACCACATAATCGCCTACCTACCATTGATGATGTTATCCAGGGCATGAATACAGGAAGGAGAACACCTGGCATGTAAGTTGCAAAAGACATTCAGTTCAGTTCAGTTGTTAAAAAAACAATTAAAATTGTTCCCAGTTTACAGAATAAATAAATAAATATATTTTGTGTTGTAGCTAAAACACCTATACACAAATAAATAACCTAAAAGCTTGTAATTAATTGAACACATAGTTCACACAAAAAACATGTTAAAGTGCAGTGCAGTCAGCAGCAGGAAAGGTTTGTAAGCCTCCCAGTCTGTGAGAAGAAGAAGTTGCACTTCAGTCTTGTTGTTGGGGCTTCCAGGCTGCACAGCCTTCTGCCTGAGGGTAGTGTGGTGAACAGTTCATGTGACGGGTTAGTGGGATCCCTCATGATGCTCTGCTTCTGCACCTGCTGACATAAATGTCCTCCAAGGACCCTTCCTTGGCTGCTGCTGGTTATTTTTTGAGTGAATTTAACCAGTTGTTTTCGCCTTCCTGTCAGCTCCAGACAGTTCCCCTACCAAACAGTGATGGAGGATGTTAGTATGATCTCCAACACACACCAGTAAAAGGAATTCTGGACAGCAGGACTGAGGCCAGCCTGCTTCAGCCTCGTCAAAAAGTATAGGCTTTGGTGGGCCTCCTTATGATACTGGTGGTTCATGTGATTGGAGATGTGCAGGCCAAGGTGGACACCATTTCTAAAGTCCGCAACGGTCTCTTTTTGCTTTGCACCAGACCATAAGTTCTTCCACCTCCTGCCTGCACACAGACTCATCGCTGTTGGAGATCAGTCCAACCACAGCCGTGTCATCTGCAAACTTGATTGCTTGGGTACCTTGAGGAGTAATCATATGTGAGAAGTGTGTACAGCATGGGGCTCAGGACACATCCCTGTGGGGTATTGTAATTGTAATTGGGTAATGGTGGATAACATGGCATGAATCTTGAAGCCTGTTTGTCAAGGACCCAGTTGCAGATAGATGGTTCCAGGCCCAACAGCAGTTGTTTATTGAAGCCTTTGAGTCTGCAGAATGATGGAACAAAAGTCTAGGAAGAGCAAAACACTGAATTTAAGATGATATTAAATGGATAATAACAGCAAATTCTCATATTTTGTGAAGGCTTTAACTGTTTGCTCTCCAGGTTACACTGGATTTCAGGGTTCCCTGCCAAATCCCACTTTAACCCCCTGGCCACTTCTTACTGTTTTTACCTATAAGCCCATTTTACCATTAAAATCACGTGTCACACTGGTCTTGTTCCTTTATTACTGCCTTGCAAGTTCTCTACAAAAAGTATGTAATCAGTGAAGTTGCATCATATCCATCATAAGAGACTGAACCACATCTTATTTTTAATAAAAAGAACAATATCAGCAAAACAACAGTCAATACAACACTCCCTGCTTTTTTTTCCTTCTTGAAAACACTGTTGTGTGGAGTACTAATAAAAAGCTCAAAGTTTCTCTGTGTGTGTGTGTGTGTGATTGTGTGTGTTGAGTAAAGAAAGCACTGCAGTAATAACAGGGACTGTAATTATTGGAAGCAGACCTGATAAGGATGAGGTGAAGTTTCTCGCTGCAGACTCGCTGGTGCGACTGAATAATAAATGAAAGGCAGAGATGAAAGGGACCGTGGGTCACCCCCTGCACGATGACACCCCCTCCTTCCAGCATCCTCTGAGGAGAAGATGAACTTTCTGGGGGAATAAACAGGTTATTTTAAGATAAACCAATATGGATGCTTCCCCCTGGAAAACATCAGATAGTGTGACGTGGTGTGAGTGGGAAAGAGAACACAAATGAAGAGTGCGATGATAGAAAATCCACCAAAGTCTAGATCGAGGACTTGAAGTGTAGCTCAAGTGCTGTACACCCTTCCACTTTTCCATGTCACTGGTCAATCGCGTGTCACCTGGAATCCCATAATCCCTTGAGAATCAATTTGTTCGCATTCCATAGAAAATGAATAGTGACAGGGGTGACTTGGCTTTCCCCTGCAGGTGAGCTACCGGGAAGATGACCCAGGCATGATGTCAGTAACCAATCAAATACAGGGTTCTTAATCTATAGCTCATTCCCTGCTTACGCTTGGATGATCGAGATGATGCGAGGCACTATTAGAATTGTTTACATTATTATTATTTATTGTCAAAATGAATCATATTTTCTCAGGGGCCAATGGTGCCTGAAAAGTTCTAAAACACTGCACATGTGTCAGGAGTGGCGGATATTTGCGTTCTTTATGGATCCTGTGCAATGACAGTATAAAGAAAGGACAGCACATGTGTGACATCACCCATATGTTTCTGAAGTGCCGTTTTGAAGCTCAAAATATACAGTGCTGGCCTCGGCCATGTTGGCTGTACAGCTTCTTCCACCTCCCCAGGGTAGTCTAAAAATTGGTAAAGGCATGGCCGTAAGCATGTTTATGTCTGCTGTGAAGTTGGACATTTTAATACGAGCGCTTATGGAGGTTGAAATGTTCTGTGGCCAGCCTCAAGTGGCTCGAGATAGTGGCCCCTGAAGAGCGGCCGCTGCAGGTTTCACCAATGTGTAGAAAAACTGGTAGCCACATGTATCATTTCCAGACAAAAAAAAAAAAAAAAACACGCCAAACCCAACAGGAAGTCAGCCATTTTGAATTTAGTGGTCATTTTTTGGTGATTTTACCATTGTGCTTTCACCTCTGACAGAATTCAAGAAAAGTAATTAAATGTAATACACTAAACTCAAATTTAAGTAAGTAAATCGACTTGTGAAATAAATTGGTCAAGACCAATAAAAATAAATTGTCTCATTTAATTGGTCAGTCCTGTTACATATGTGATTTCATCAACTATTTTGTGTTTATAAAGGTCTATATGCTTTATAAATGTGTCTATATGCTACGATGTGCGTGGTGTAATACTGACATACAGTACGACCACAACCCACAAAAAAAAAAAAAAAAAAACTTTACTGTCAGAGTAGAAAGATGGAGGCTGCATCTGCGTTTCTTTTCTTCTGGGATTTGAAGAACTCCCACCACCACAAGTCCTGAGAAATGAGGACAGCCGTCTCCTTCTCACATTTACTTTTCTATTCCCACAGCGACAGAGTGGCGGTGATGGCTACAGAGGCAAACAGCAACAGGAAGAGACGTTTCTTACAGTAACTGCCATCTCTGCCTCAGTAATAAGCATCAAGCTCTTACCCAGAGCCCCATGGGATCGGGGCATTCTGAGAAAACCCATGAACCCCTTGGGGCCTCGCCACATGCTTTTAAAAACCACAAGCACACATATACCAAATGTGCTATTTTCACAAGAGTTAATCACTGATGAAGACCATCTCCCCTGCATGTCTTCCTGGATGTAATTACCATGTAACCCAATTAATTTCCCTTGTGCAATTAAAGCAAGGTGTGCTCTGGAAAAACACTGTAGGACTTTAAGGCCATTAGCATACACTTATCAGAAGCATCTGCGAGAGAAAAGAAGGATCTGGAAAGGGGACATTGGGGTTTGAACTCACTGAGCCCAGGTAATTCACATGTGCTATCAGGATGGAAAATTCATAAAACACTTCAGGTATTTACTCAGGATGCCTTCTATTAGGTGCAACATTTTGAAATGGGCAATGTTTTTGAAAGTCACAATAAATAAAATAAGTAAAAAGTAAAATAATTAAAAAAACACACACAATGGAAGAAATGTAAGAACAATAGAAATTTGTTTGTGGTGCACTCAGTTTGAAAATTTTAAAGAACTTCAGAAATTCAAAAGCAGCGAGCCTTTTCTAAAACAGTCTTCCCATTACTCTGGATAATTCACAGAGCACACTGTGAAAGATTGCTTTGGGACTGTAAAGGCTCAGCAGAAAACCAGCTTTGAACCCAGATGCACGACTCAGAGACAAGCAGGTCATGTAAAAGTTCACATTTACATGTGGTCCAAAACAGGCAATCCTATCTGAAAAGAGGTCAGGCAGGGGATCACAAGACTCTAAAAGCAGGCAGAATAAAAGGCTGGAAAGCTTAGGTGGAAATAAACTGGTATACAGTATATACAGTGCAGGGCTGATGGGGTCAGAGCAGGTGGGAAAGTCAGGTGAAAGTGGTTCCTATATGGCAGGAGTGGCTGGTTGTGAATTGACGACTGTTAGCATGCGGCAGGTAAAACAGAGCTGGCAAGTTCTAATGAAGTGTTCATGATGCAGTCTGTGGACTACCCAGTGTAACCTATTTACCAGACTTGAAGATAGTTGGTTGTTGAGTCTGTTCTGAGGATCACAACTTTATTTTTTCCCCATTTTGTCAGAATTTAACCACCTGGGAATGAGACTCAACAATAACCTTCTTCTCAACAATAAATCTTTCTCCATTATGACTGACCCAACCTTTAAAACAGCACTGTGTAGAAAGCTAATAATACTTACTAGTCCAGCAGCAAAGGCTGTCTGTCTTTCAGCCTTTCAGGTATGTCATCAGCTCTCCAGGCCTAAACCAAGAGCTCACAGTCCGGCCAGCCCGGCTAACAAACTGAGCAAACATTAACAGCAGCTACAGTTGGCAGCAGTTTACTTCATGTCCATCAGGAAACTCTATTAATCACAGAGAGTCGAGGCAGAGCAGTCAAAGGACAGCAGAGGGAAAACCAGAAAACGTTTTCTCCATAAAATATGATCCAGTTTAACCAAATTCTGTGACTTAGTGCCGTAACGCATTATGTACTTCTCGTGTGAGATCCTACCCGCGGTTACATAGGACAAGAACAAACGAATGGTAACGTCGGGATAGCACAGCAGTGTAGCATCAAAATGATGCCCCCACTTCTGTCTACGCACACACAGCTCTTGGTCTGCTCACCCACCAGTGAAATCTGTGCTCAAAGCACTCAGGAGAAATTACCCTGACGAAGCCAATGTATAGACTTAGAGCTCGTATGAATAAATCTATAAAGGCAGTAAAAACAGCGGCCCAGAGCTTTATTGGGTTTCCCGGAAGTTTTGCATTAAACCAAACTCTCTCTGTTATGTAGTAGCATCCAATTGGCCTCCCGGAGTTGCAAAGACAATGTAAAATAGTTGTAAAATGCTTTATATCCATTTTGAAAACACGTTGCTGCTTGATGTTTCTTAAAAAAAATCTTTGAGAAAACAGAAACAATTCTGCCTGTGAAAACATAATTATTCTTCAAGCACACACACTAAAATCTAGGCTCCTAACTTCAATAGCGATCTAAATTTCCTTCCAGCTGTCAATACGAGAGAATGGTCAAAATGTTCTTTTAAAGGTGCGTATCTAATTTTGCATATCAAATCTATCTGTCTGGAGCTAAATACAGTCTTGTTTCTTTGATGTGAGCATTTCTCTGCCAAACTTGCAGATCCACAGGGCTGTGAAGAGAAACCAGCCTTGATTTATTTCAAGCAGTTATGACTTTGAAGTCGTACTGGCAGGGTAGAGTTTATTGGGAATGAACAGAAAAAATATTTCTTTTGATATATCTCTAAATGCTTTATATAATGATATACTTTAATGTACTCTAATGTTGTCATTTGTGTAGTTCACATCAGTATCATGAGACTGGCTTGTCGCACGGTTTCATTCTCATTCTGGTGAGGACGTCTGGTTCAGGCCAAGGTTCAGCTCGAGCATAAATCTGAGTGGGATCATTTCTGTTTCCTCCTGGGGATAAAAACTGATCACCAGAGTGATGGGTGTAAAGACAGAGGGGTGGGGGTGGGATCCATTTCTCCTGTGACAAAATCGTTCAGCTAATTGTAAAAGACTTACTGTATTTACTGAGATCAGACAACAAAGTTTCAGTGCTGATGAATTCACCTCAAGCCCTAAAAGAAAACACACAGACACCCACTAAAATACATGCACAAGTCTCTCTCTCTCTCTCTCTCTCTCTCTCTCTCTCTCTCTCACACACACACACACACACACACACACACACATCAGGGGAAGGTTGGCTCATTGATTCACTAGACAGTGTGTTATGTGGAGTGTGACCTTTCCAAGTGCTCCCACTGATGGAATGAAAGGTGCTGAAACACCCACAATGCAGTAGCCCCTCTCAGGAGAAATGTCAGTAATTAGAGCTCAGCGCCAGGAGAGGTTACAGGCCAAATCGCTCCACAGACACAAAGACACAGACACAAATAGTGGGGAGTGGGGACTGTGAATGGGTATGAGAGGGACAAGTGACTTGAGCTGTGGTGTCACAAATCTCTCTATCAAACAAGACTGGCTTATGGAAGTTAATTACATTCTGATGCTTCTGGTTTTGCAGAAATGTTCCTTTGACTTCCTCTGTCTTAGTATCGAAGTTTAAAGTGACATAGTTGCAAGTGGCAGTGTTTCTTGTATTGATAAAAGTAAGAGAGCTCTTGGATTAATCAAATAATAATAATAATAAATAGAAAAATCTCTAAAGAAATTTTCAGTGTGCCTGACTCTGGCCCCGTCGCCCCATACATTATTATTGACACTGCTCAGCAAATGCAGTATAAATACAACAAGCTGTGTCATCATTGCCTTTTTAATGGGCTCTTATTTTGAAAGACTTTTGTCTTGTCTGGCTGTGTGTGTGTGTGTGTGTGTGCATGTGTGTTTGTCTTGTCTGTCTGTGTGTGTGTGCTTGTGTGCTTGTGTGTCTGTCCTGTCTGTCTCTGTGTGTGTGCTTGTGTGTCTGCCCTGTCTGTCTGTCTGTGTGTGTGTGTGTGTGTGTGTCTGTCTCTCTATCTATGTGTCTGTGTTTGTGTCTGTGAGAGAGAAGGATAAAATGGCCGACATTAAAAATGTAGTCTTGATAGTCATTGATATCATACAGAGACTTCAATGAAGTTAGTCAAAGGCAGGCTTGAAGTTTACAAGCAACCAGGTCAGCTGCAGGTCAGAGTAATTAGGCACAGGTGCGCGCATGCACTCTGTGTCTCTCCCCTGAGACACACAGAAAATCTCTAAATGAAGACCCTCGAAGGTGGCCAGAAATGCCAAAAAAGGTGTGCCGCAAACTAAAAGCGAAATGACCATCAGCATCCTCATCTTGTGGACAATTTCCTTGCAGATTTTCAGGTGAAAACCGTTTGGCGAAATGCTTAAAAGTCATAGCAGTCGATTCCTGGCCGAGCCGGACGTTTTGATACCTGCGGGAGGAGTAGTGTGCCAAAAAAAGGGCGTAATAATAATAATAATAATAATAATAATAATAAGCGCCGTGAAAAGTATATAGTGTGCTCTTTCAGGCACACTCAAAAACCCACTTAAGCCAGTATAGGAACCAGTTGTCCAGAGAGGAACAACTTCCACAGTCTATACTCAGCAAATTTCATCTAAATCTACATTCTAGATCATGAAATATCTTTTTTTGAGATATTTTTAGCAGACATTTTACCTGAGATTGCTGGAAGAGAGCTCAGGGAATGTCTAAAAGGGAAAGGCTGCACCCTCTACATATTGTTAGTAAATTTCATGGCAATTTGTCCAAAAGTCAGTAAAGGTCCAGTGTGTAAAGTTTAGTGGCACCCAGTGGTGAAGTTGCAAAATGCAACCAACTGAATACCCCTTACCTCACCCTCTCATTTTAAGCATGAAGAAGAAACTACAGTGGCCGTGAAACACATGAAGAACGCGAAAGTTCCTATGTAGTGCCAGTGTTTGGTTTGTCCATTCTGGGCTACCGTAGAAACATGAAGGTTCAACATGGCGGACTCCGTGGAAGAGGACCCGCTCCCTCTGTAGATGTAAAAGGCTGATGATTATCAGATGATTATGCACTAATACAATAATTATGAATATTATATTCCATTTCTGTCAGCAGATCCCCCTAAATGACCTTTAAAGGAGAGTAACAAAATAATTAGGGTTCATCCTCTGGACACTGTGATTATCTACAGCACATTTTGTGGCAACTAAAATACATAGTGTTTGTCTACTAGAATACATATTATGGACTTGCTTCTACATGTTGCCAATATGTTCATATCCATTCCATCTGGCAGACCTATTATCAAACAATTTCAAACCAATTTTGAAAATCATTGATCACCAAGTCAAACCCTACAGTCTTATATTCAGGTCATTAACCAGGTGTTATAGATTTTGATTAAAAACTGATGAAAAAAAAAAAAAAAAACACTGGGAGTGCATGATTCATGATTCTTTATGCACAGAACACAAAAAGGCTTATAACAAACATTTCCCTCAAATGAGAGATGGACCAGTTCCCCACCAGATTTTATTTTTGAACTCACAAGTTGGACAACAATGTATTTCTCTTCCAGGACCAGCTGCACATACAGCCATGCAGCACAGCAATGAGTGCGACCTCTGCAGCCTCTTATGCCAACTTGTATCTAGTGTGGGAGGAGAAATTAATTTTGAGCTCATCCAACCACAACTTGGACAAAAAATAAAATGGTTTGGATGGCGCGCTGTGATGGGATGTGATGGAATTTACACACTACTGTCCACTGAAAACACACTGAAATTCACTTTTAAAGGAAATTTGGGTTTTCCTTAATGGGGTTGTATGAGGTACTTTTGCACTTCATATATAGTAACTGAAATTGCTGTGATAATGTTGTTGATGATTTACTGTGCTCGTTTCTATGTAGGACAAACAAAAATAAGACTAAAAGGCAGAGTTGCAGAACAGAAAAATGCTATCTGGACAAACAATGTTGAATTTGCTATGGCATCACATTATGCACACCGAAAGTCACGGTGTTAGAAGTTGCTAAAAAAAAGAAAAAAAAAAGGATATTCGAGGACATGACCGCCTAAAAACTTTTTGGACGAAATATACCGGCCTTAATGGTGACATCAGCTTTTCTCCTCTTCTGTGAAGTATCACTTCAGGAATCATATTTCAGCATATGAAATGATAAAGGCTAAGGTTGAATTTATAGTCAATATGTGCTTGTGTTTATGAGGAATTATATCTGTTATGGGAATTTTAAAGAAAAACCCTTGAATAAGGAGGACTTGGATTCAAAGTATCAAAGTTTATGTTGAATTTATTATTATAAAGGAGCGTTTCACAGTACAACACACAGAAGGGGTTACAGAGAAAAGGCTCCCTGTGGAGCACTACCAGTTGGTTCTTATACAATCGATAATGGGCTGTCTTAAAACTCTGCAAATTGTTAACAGATAATTTGCATATATAGCATCTAAACCTTTTCCTTTTCCCTTAATCATTAGTCAGCATATCCCCAATCTAAATGTCACCTCTATGACCTGTCTCTGGCCCTTGTTCTGTTCTGGAATTCCTCTCATCTATACATTAACCTGAACTTTACCTTACCCTGCCAGCCTCAGCAAAACATTAATAAAGGGAAGTGCCTTCAAGACATGTAATAAATAGGAACACACACACACATCGTATGATTTAAAAAATCTGAAAAGCAGTGTAATCCTAATTTTTATAACAATATCATGTGTACATACAATCAGATTTACTCCTGCTCTCATCTTCTCTCTTTCTTTTCCCTCCTTTCTCCCTTCTGTTGATGATAATGACCACTTCATTGTTTTTTGACCAATAAACATACCCACTGATAGAGAATCATCCTCTAACTCACTCCTATAATGACAATGACACAGTATAGACGTATAGGCTACTGCTGACATTGATCCTAATATAAGGTCAGTCATTTTGAATACATATGGTTGTGTAATATAAGGCATTCAAATTTTGCACAAACCTCTACAGAGGTTTCCAAAGTGACGCTTTAAAGGTCAAAATATGCAGCGCCTTGTTGGCTGTCCTGAGTCTTCTGATTTTTTTGCCTCCCGGCTAATCTAAAAATTGCAGAAGACGTGGATCATCAGCAGACCTAAGGCGGGCTGAATGACACCTGGAAGCTCAAACAAGACACCTGTAACGGCGCCTACCTTTCAATCAAAGCAGCCACACTGTTTCTGCATGACTTTAAGACTTAATATCATTTGAACAGGTGAGTTGTATAAAAGTTCACCCTCAGTACAGTTGTCATGAACGGGGAAATTAGCTATAGAGACCAAAAGTGTTTTTTGTACCAGGCTGTAAACATGTTTATTTCTGCTGTGAAGTTAGGGCGCTTATGGAGGTTGAAATGTTCTGTAGCCAGCCTCAAGTTGCCGCTCGAAGTATCAAAGTTTTTGGCACTTCTGCATTGGCTTCATTTTACAGCCGCTTCAAAGCTCTCTCTCTCTCTCTCTCTCTCTCACACACACACACACACACACCTACCACTATGTTGCTATGCAATGCAATGGTTGTTATCCAGACCCAGAGTGCATTAGATGTACTCTGGGTCTGTACTCCTAGTAGATGACATTCTATTAAAGTGGGAGCATTCACGTGTGTTTTCTTGTGTGTTCCCATTTTCAACCAGTTTGTCGGAACCATTTTCCAACCAAATTAATGCTTTGTTTGTTGCATTTTCTGCATCAGAGCTCGTACCTGTTCAGTGCACGCTGTGTTCACTGGAACGCATGGTACGGCAGGCTTCAATTTAGGTGAGGCTGAAACACCAGTTTTCACTGAGACATGTTGACATGTGACAGTAGGAAAATCACAGGTTGAATGAATTCAGTGTCAGGGTCCTGGTATTGTTATTGTTATTACAGGGCTGAGACATACACACACCAATGGGCAGTTTAGAGTCACCAATTAACCTGCATGTCTTTGGATTGTGGGAGAAGGCCGGCATGCCCAGAAAGAAGCAGACACAGGGAGAACATGCAAACTCCACACAGACAGATCCAGCCCTAGCCACAAACTCCCCAAAAGGCCCCAGTCCTCTGGTGGATTCGAACCCATAACCTTGTGAGGCGAGTGCTAACCGCTGCACCAGCATGTCGACCACAGGATCACAATAATACATTTTGTAAGAATGAAAAGGTTGTTTACTCACTGCACATACTTTTTTGTTTTACCGACACCTACACATAATTCAAAGTGAGTTGAAAATGAGAATAATCATAGGTTTTTCCACCACAGTAAGTATCTAGCAGATAGTACACCAGACGTTCCATATGTGAGTGTGAGCACATATACTGTTAAAACCGCTGACACACAGAACACTTAAAAAACACTGAACATTTCAAAGATCAGTGATCATTTTGTCTCTTAATAGCGCCGCCTCAGTACACTTTAATCCTCCTGTGATCTGCCTATTCGTTCAGATCCGCTACTCAGCAGCCAAATCCCTGCCAGCCCAGACAAGCCTCATAAATGTGTGACACCACTTGTGGATATTTAGGGGAAGGGGAAGCCCTCAACTTATTCATTGTTTTCATGTATCACTCAACTTTGTGTATTTTTCACTAACTTTTTGCTTCAGCAAAACAAGATGGGCTTCACCTGGGATTGGGCAGATTAAGTGCCGTTTTGAAGCTCAAAATATGCAGCAATGGCCGCTGCCATGTTGGCTGTACTGCCTCTTCCACCTCCCGGCTAATATAAAAATCGGCAAATGTGGATCATTGGCTGACCTGAGGCAGGCTGAATGACGTCTGGTTGCTCTAATAAACCATCTGTAATGGCACTTACCTGTCAATCAAGGTGGCCATGCTGTTAATTCATTTTTAGGCTTAATATCATTTGAACAGGTGAGTTCTATAAAAATTCACCCTCAGTACAGTTGTCATGAACGGAGAAATTAGCTATAGAGACCAAAAGTGTGTTTTGTACCAGGCTGTGAACATGTTTTTTTCTGCTGTGAAGTTGAAATGCTTTGTAGCCAGCCTCAAGTGGCTGCTCGAGGAATTACAGTTTTTGTCACTTCCGCGTTGACTTTATTTCCTAGCCACAGAGATTGACTTGACTTCAGCACATCCTTAAACGAAGGCTGAGGCTGAGGATGGATGTGATGCATGAACTGTTATGGTTTAGGGTTTCATGTTCAGTGGTAGTTCATTTCCTCACGTCTCTAACTTTACTTCCTGACTCTGTGTTTCCCGCTGGCCATGATTGTCTGCCCTGCCTGATCAGTTTCACTTGTGTCTCACTATGCTTCCCTCACTAGTTTATTTAGTCTGTGTGTTCCTTTGTTTCAGTTTTTTCTTCGTTCTATTTCCTGTCTTATGGATTTTTGTTTTTTCTGCCTGCTCCCAGTTGGATTTGTTTGTTCAGACTGCCTTACGTGCTTTTGACCTGAGCCTACCTGACTCTCTGTTAGCTTTTCTTCTTTGAATTTTCTGTTATTAAATTATTTATACTACACCTGTCTGCAATTGGGTATATCCTGTTTGAACTGTGACATCTTGGGATGGTACTCATGGAATTTTGACTGGAGAGCTGTTGCTCAGGTTTTTCATAACATCTGCTGCCCTTTATATGGGATGTCTTAATAAGTGTAATAAAAACGCTGAACAAATAGTTTTTTACTTTTAAATGTCAACACACAATGTGTGTATAATTTTTCCTTTGTAATTTAGAAGAGTGTTTCAAATCCAGGCAAATTCACATTTACATGACTTGTGTTATTGATTTGTGTTGTAATGGAACCCCCACCAGCACACACACTTTCTTGTGGATCACGTCAATGATGGTCCTCCTGATCGCTGAATATCTTTTGATGCTGCATTAGTGAAAACGATGAATCCAGGATATGAGACAGTATCCTCATGTTTCTGTGACTGTGTGGGCAGTGTTCTTTTTCACATCGGTCAATAAGCTGGATGTTTGAATTTGATTTTATGCAGCTTATGAATTATTGTATGTCCTTTGTGATCCCACCCCCACCACCGCCCTTACCTCCTTAAAATAGGTTATTGATGGCATTGTTCAATATATGTCAACTGATGTATACTCTCCAACTGCAATGTCTTTAGTTCAAGGATGCACAGCAGCGTATTCATGCAGAAGTAGTCATATACTGCACACAACATGGACAGAGCAACATTAACACCTGTCAGTGTAGAGCCATATCATAAACTTTTATGGAGATTTTAGTGTTCATTTGCTGTCAGAGGATTTGTTGTTGAGGCTGCTTCCATTAAACAGTGTATCGCTCATCAGTGGATAACTGTAGCAGAAGCCAGCCAAATGGTGTACATCAAAGATGTTCCTGTTTCAGCAAAACTAGGCAAACAGTCCAACGCCACCTTCATTGCTGCTGTTCATGAGAGTTACTTCAAGGTCGCCCTCCTTCCATGTAGCTGTACCAGACTTTATGGGTTGAAAGGTACAAGTCTGTGTGGTCTGAGGAGCTGAGTGTCCAGTGGTTGGACATTCTTTTCATTTATTCATTCATTCATTTAGCAAGCAAACCCAGTGAGTGCAGCTCAATATTGAATCTGGTGGCTTTGATCAGTCAGTTCACAGCATATAGACAGCAGGAGACTTGTGGAGATAACAAAGTCCAACAGTGACTCGTCTCACACATGCGTCTCTCTGAATCAGTGCGTGGGTTGTGGTATTTGATAAAATAAAAGCCAGTCTGGTCTGTGATGTTAAAAATGATTAAAAAACACTGGTGGTGTTGATTGCCCCCACGAGTGAGTTAAAGTGAGTCGGAGCTGAACAGGCTCTTTACCATGATTACATATCAAACACAAATATATAACCATCATGCACTCAGCAGACAGAAACAGATGTTCTGGAGTTTTCAGTCTTTTTTTCCACCTCTGCATCTCTCCTTTGCTTCTATTTATTGCATTCATTAACACGCCACACTACAATGACTCAGTGTTGTTGTTTTCCCATGGGTGAAAATGTTACTTTTCTGATCTGTGTTGATCTCTGTGTCCTCCTCTGTCTGTGTGTCTTCCAAAATAAAAGTCATTTGTTATGTCCTCACATGTTACGAGGCTTCTCCTCGATCTCCTGTGCCTTGGATTGTGGGTCACTTTGAATAAAAGCGTTTGCCAAATGTATAAATGTTCTTTTGATAGAATGGAAATTTAAAAAAGCGCTTGTACCTGCAATTCATTTGAGTTCTTGTGGCTCCATTTGAAGTGCCAGTGAAATAAAAGTACAAACTGGAACATTGGAAGACGTGTGTGCATAGTTTCCTGTTGTGATGAATCCCATGTGTCAAAGATGGCAAATAACAATAAAACTACTACTTTACTTGAATTGTTGTGAATAATTTAAGTTGCAAACACGCTGGATTTACTGCATTGATTGTGGAAACCAGTATGCAGTGTGGTCCTTTACGGATTAGAACTTTAAGTGAGCTGATCTGGTTGATGAGTAATTAAATTCTCATTTTCGGACTTGAAAAGAACCTGCTTCCAATGGTTGGACTTTGCATCAAAAAGTGAGCAGAATTTTCCAACACTCGTACAGCTGGCAAGCATGCTTTCATTTGTTTATATCAATTCCCATATCTGCGGGAGAATAAGAAGTCTTTTTTCAGTGCCAAATTTAAAGCTTTGCTTCATATACTGTAAGTAGAGCAGCAGAGCTTTGCCCTTGAAGCGTGAATGCAAATTGAGAGGCAGAAATCATTAGGGCTGTCTTGGCTGCTTCCTATAAGACTGCCCTATTCTCCTTTTCCTCTCTCTCTCTTTCTCTCTCTCTCTGTGGGTCCCTATGTCTCTGGGACAGATGGTGAGTGTCAGCAGCATGCCAGTCCTCATATCTCACTGTGGGCCTCTGCCATGGAGAGAGATGTTTTTGCACAATGTCTGGGTGTGTCTTTTTAATCCAATGAAGGGAGGGAAGAGGAGAGAGCAGCGCATAGAGAGGGAAGTAAAGCAGACAGAGGAGAAAGAGGATGAGAGGGAATAAGAGAGAGGAGGAGGGAGAGCCATGCAGTGAAAGGATGAGACAGAGAGAGAGAATAGTGAGATGTGTACGGCAGTAAAGGAGCGACAAGGAAGGGAGATATAAAGAAAAGAAATTGCATGGAGAGAGTGAAGGGAGGATGAGAGGGCGAGGAATAGATGAGAGTCAGGGGGAAGGAGGAGAGGTAAGGGGGGGATTTTCTTAGTCTTTCAAGTCGGACTTATCTGGCATTTTCAGTGAAGCTGATTGGTTCGGTTGCCATGGTGATGTAGTGGGCTTCGGAGAGGAGAGAAAGAGGGAGACTTTTGAGTTGTGATATCCTTCAATAAAACACGTCTCTTAATAGAAACATCCGGCAAAGTACTACACACACACACACACACACACAAAACCCACACAACACATGTTGGCACTTACAATACCACCAACACACACGCACACACACGTCAGTACATGAGAACACGTTTCTACAAATTGCATACCGCAAATGTTAGAGTTCCCACCTTCTCCATGCTGCCTTTAGGCCTCCACCGATCACCATTTCCATAGAGAGCCATCATTATTATATAATGGAGGAAGACATCGCTTTATATAAATGAGAAACCAGCATGTCATGTTCAGAACCGTAACCAGCGCATTATGCCTTGGAATTATGATCATACTGAAGGATTTTGCAGCTCATGGGTTACGTATAATAAGTCATTGCCTATGTAGAATGTAGTCCTTTTTTATGTAGTGAAGCAGAAAATACGAGAGTGGTGGAAATAAGTATTCAATTCTTCTATTCCCAATACAGCTATTCACATGAAATTTAGACCAGACATTGGTATTAACTCAATAGAACTATAGAGATTAAAAAAAGTTAATTCCAATCCAGAAAGAGAAGACATAATTGGTCAACTATCAAACTTTCCATCAACTTTTTTGCAGTAAGTCAATTAAACATGCCAAACAAGCACGCTTGTTAACCAACAACTCTAACAACCCCAAAATCCTCATTTCAACCACTGACAGTTTAATTAACCTTGTTATTATGAAACCTGGCAGCATGTCTACAAACTCAAATTGAGAAGAATTTTTAATCCATTTCTGAAATGAAAACAACACTATTAGATTTAACTTATTATTAAACCTCAGAACCTTTGTTAGTATGTAAGGAAACACTGCAGAAATTTGGCCCGATGCTGAGTTGCTTGGAAAAGTTATTTCCCAATTAAACCCCACAACCTGCATCTTAGATCACATTGCCTTCTTTAAAAACATTTTATAGGCACATAAAGCCACAGAGCTTTGATAAACATTGACTTAACAGACTGCCATGGTTAAACCTCTTCTAAGAGACCAGTATCCAATCTGCTAATTCTAAATGAATTTTTAAGATGTTTGATTTGTTTGATTTAAAGGATTTTATGAACTCCCACAATGTTAATATATATATATATATATATATATATATATATATATATATATATATATATATATATATATATATATATATATATATATATATATATATATATATAT
This sequence comes from Miichthys miiuy, assembly GCA_036365135.1. NCBI lineage: Eukaryota > Metazoa > Chordata > Actinopteri > Sciaenidae > Miichthys > Miichthys miiuy. Next base: position 24,173,888 of record CM071609.1, read on the forward strand.
ATATATATATATATATATCAGTGTGGTTTTTGGGCCCATCACGGCACTAAGATGATACTTGTTCACTTAACTGATACAATATTTTAATGTCTCAAAGCATCTGTACTTGGACTGCTTTTATTCAGTCACTATATCAATAGTCAAGACCTGGTTTGTCCTGATGTGGAGAACCAGTTATATGCTGATGACCCTGTGATCTATGGGTATGGTGACACAAGCTGACTCCAAACTCACCATGTAACAAGCTGCTGAAGCAATAGATTAATAAACCACACTCTTCTCAAAATAGGTAAAATCTTTTGAACCACACTCCCAAGGGTACCCTGGTTTCTGGTTTCAACTTTGTGGAAATCTGGCTTGTTTTCTTATCCATCATTTAAACAAAGCAGTCAAAGTTGCCTGGTCATTTGTAGTTTTGTATGAAACTGCATAACCAGACACAACCAATAATCCTAAATGATGCCATATCTATTGAGTTTGGGGAATAAGCTAATTTCCTGAAGTTACAAGCAGGATATTTGGATAAAAAGGTGATTAAAATTGGGAAAACCTGTTTTTTAAATTATACAGGTTACTTTAACTGTACCAGTGTGCTATTTTTCACTGCCAGAAACAACGGATCAGAAATGTGGGATTATTTTATCCCTCTCCATCTTCTCCTTATTTTCTACTATCATGACACAATGCCATGACACAAGGCATTGATTCTGATTGTTTTCAGTTCAGTCCAAAAAAAGGCAGGAAATGTGCCTTCCAATTGGGTGTTCGAGTTCAGAAGTAGAAAATGGTGGCACACCATCAAAGCACTCAGTGCCTGTACAGCAGTGGTAGGCAAAAATCAGCTTGTGGGTCAAATCTGGGCCTCCAGAAGAAATATTTGGCCTCAGATTGCAGTTAACAGTGAAAATTCTACATGGCATTTCTACAATGGTTATATAAATCTCACATATTGATGTTTTTCTTTGGCTTTTGATGTCTTATCCGGCCTTTAACATGGAACTACATATCACAGATGATTTAATACAGCTCAACAATTGGGTATTTGTTCCTTCATTAACACCTCCAGGGGTGAATTAGTCCATGTTTTGACAGGGATCTGAATCTCAAAGGACAACATGTCAGCTGGGGGTGGGCAGAATGATGATATCTAACATGATATGATATAAATTTCTCATACTGTTTACAAATTTATGAAAAAACAAACAAACAAAACAAAAACAGTGACTCAGGGTTTTCAATTAACCCCATTAGAACGAATATATTCAAGAAACAAGATGACAAGATTCATTCAGTACCCATAATTCTTTGCTGATCCCCAACTATGATGACATTTTGTGTTTTTTTAATGAACAAATGTGTCTCTTTATATCCATGGTGTTTTTATCAGCTGCTCTGGTGATAGGGACGAGAGTGACACGCAACAAGTGAACCCCATCTGGATGCAAACAGGGTCAGCGTCCTTACCCAGTGGCGAAGCACAAATAATCTAGGCCAGGGGGTGTCAAACATCATTTTAGTTCATGGGACACACACAGCCCAATTTGACGTCAAGAGGGCTGAACCGGTTAAAACCGTCAAACAATAACCTATTAATAAACAAACACCTCCTTTAGTGTAAAGACATTCTGAAAACGTCAATGATTAATCAATTTGAGAAACAACTTGAAATGTCAAAATGAAAAATGTTCCACATTGAGTCATTTTACTGCAATTATATCTGCATTACAATTTAATGCGGATCGTAAAGGCACAAAAGCAATATAATATTTAACTTCTTGCTTTGTCCAGTGGACAAATCAGGAATAGCGGTGCATTTTATTGAAAAACTGGATTACTTATCTTAATAACTTATCTGCAGTGTTCAAGTGGGCCAGACTGGACCCTGTAGCAGGCTGGTTCTGGCCCATGGGCTGTATATGTTTGACACCCCTGATCTAGGACGTGCACACATACAGCCTCAGTGGTGTGTCCCCCTCCCCTTTTAAAAGAAATAACTGAATCAAAAACATGCATGTGCCGTGAAATTTTTGTATTATAAAACAAATTTAAGAGAGTCTAAAATCTCATCATATTTTAGCCCCTTCTTCCAACATTCACTACAAGGCTTTAAAACATTGTAGATATTCCGTCTGCCACAGTTTTTTAGCTCTTTATTATACTCTGATCACAAGATGGAAAGCCATCAATCTCTGGCACTTCTCTTACTGTATTTAATAAAAAAAAGACAATTAAATAAGACTTAAATCATGTTATATTTGCAGAATTAAGGTGAATTAGCTATCCCACTCTGCTGCAACATAAAAGCAGCATAATAGGCTTCAGAAACATAAACCTAAAATAAAATACAATATTTTTATATTGTTACAAACTACTTATTCAGCCAAGAGTAAAATGTCAAAATTGCAGATTAGAATTACAATTAATTATTGCTGTCTGAGGGCCCTTCCAATGTTGGAAACCTGAGTACAAAGTTCCTCTAGTCCCTTCAGTACTACACTGCTGCCTACACCCCTGGTATCTCTGCTCTTTTGTGTGAGTGTGTCTGTATGTGTGTGTGTTTTCTGTTGGAGTGGAAGCATAGCATGGATGCTTTATCTACAGTAGGAGCAGTAGAAGCAGGTCTTTTATGTGCAAAATGTAAATATGCATAAAATCAGGTGGTTGGAAACACACTGTACTTACCGGGAAGTGGAAAGAAGCAGCTGGAGACGTAACACAGTCTGCACCCCCGTCGGACCAACAGAGGGAGTCTGCACAGAGGGAAGTAGCCATTAAAATGTGGAGAGAAACAATCTGGATTTTTATTTTGCCATCAATAACTTATCTGCCCACTAAAGGGGTGAACTGATTTAAAGTCTGGACCAGTTTGTTTTTTTATGCCATGTGTGAATTGCCTCACAAGGCAAACGTTATGCAAAGGAGGCTCAACCTTGCCTGAAAGCGCCAGGTAAAAAAAACAGCAAAGAAAAAGTGACACAGTGGTGTGACGGGAAGTTCAGTGTGTAGCTGCAGTGGATGAATGTTTGTGGAGGAGATTTTGTTTTTTAAGAGGGGCCAAGTGCTGGAAATGATCCGGGGCTGCTGAGACAAGGACGACAGCCTGAGTGCACGGGGCGTGCGCTCATGATCACGAGGTCTTTGTAGTGCTCTCTGCGATCCTTCTTGTCTCAGTCCCCGGCTTCCATAGTTATAAGATACAAATAAAAAAAAGTTCTGTTTGGCACAATGTCATGTAAATTGTTGTGGAAAAGTGCATTGCTTATTTACAGTGTTTGCTAATGAGAAAGCCACTTGATAGTTTGCGAGTGTCCGTGCATCCACACCGACAAGTGAGAAGTGGCGGAGGTGATGTTGCACCATTTGTTTGCTTCCTGTAGGTCTTCTCCGTCATCCACCACTACAATCAATCTGACTTCAAATGGGAATGAGCGCGTTGGTGGAGCTGTGTGTAATAATGAGAATAATACATGACAGCATAAGTGTGTAGAGCTTTCTCTGAGCAGTGGGAGTTAGAATTGTAGAGAATTCATATGCATCTGAAGGAAGTTGTTCCAGAGGCTCTCTTGGCTTTCACAAGCAGCTTTTACTGACACAGAGCAGCATTGTATTGTCCACTGAGGAAAAAAAAGTGAGGGTTATTACAGTGGAGTTTCTTTAAAGAGAAAAAGGCGGTGCAGGGATGTATTTTTGAAGTGTCTCTTCTCATTCACCTTGTTTCTGTTTCTGCCTCAGCTTCTTCCACTGCTGCTGTGATTAAAAGCACACGCAGCCTCCAAGAAATTTCTTCTCCATAAAACTCCAAACCATATACACAGGCACTCCTATGCACACATGTGCATCCGCAGATACAGGATAGACCTACATGTATAATCTGCATATAAATGTGCACACACATGCAACGGTGGAGAAATATTCTGCATAGATTATCACACACACACACAGAAATGCACAAACTCACATCTGAATGTTGAGAAAAAAAAAAAAACAAGTTAGATAAACCCATGCATGCTCACACGCACACACACACACACACACACACACACACACACACACACCTGCTCAGGGGAGATAAGTGTTGGAACCGTGAACAGAGCCAGAGTCTTCTGAGCCTGTAAAGTGGAAAGCTTCAGTGCTGCCTCCCTCACAGCCTGACTTCTCACAGGTACACCGCTGTGAGCTCCATCCATCCGTCCATTCATACAACTCTACTCTGGCCCCACATTTTGCCTGCAAATTGCCAAACAGCACAATCGAAAAATCTCTAGACGTGAACATCAGCTCAAAAATAATAAACAATAATACAACTTTCTGTTATAAACGCATGTGCTAAAGTTCACCAACTGAGAAATAATAATGCACTGTCAACATTTAAAGAACCACTGTGTAGGATTTAGCAGCACCAAGAAGTGTAGTTGCTGAATGCTAACCCCTCACCTCACCCTCTCCTTCATAGCAGAAAAGAGAAATGGTGGCCACAAAATGCGTGAAAAGGTCTGAAAAAAAAGGTCTGATTCTTATTTTCAGGTAATTATACGTGAGTGAAAACACAGTTATGAATATTATATTCATTCTCTAGCATATTCTAGAACCCTATAAATTTTACACACAGGACCTTTAAGTGTCACTGTCTTTAAAAAATGAAAAGTTGAAATTTATTTCACTCAGTAAAAAATAGAAACAAGCAAACAACAAATGATCACTCTGTGTTGTATAAAAAATAAAGGACAATTATGGTTTATTACAACCTAATTTTATAGTTTTTGCTCATGTTTCTATGTGTAATAAAAAACAAACAAGTCTGATGGTCACAAGCAGTCAGGTAAGATAAACTCTTTTGGAAGAGAAAGGTGAAAAATAAGATTACAAAAACTGTCTATTGCAAGCACCCAGCACACACCCACTCCATGCTCCCTTTTTGGTTGAAGTGGTTCAGATAATCTGAGTGTCCTCCCAAGGAAAATGTCAGCATTTGTTATTTGTTCTGATGCCTAAAATTGGCCCATGTTCACACAGAAAGTTCAATTCCATGCCAGTGCAGGTGTGTGTCTTTTGAGTAGATAGGTGGGATGTGCTTTAATGCAGGCGACCTGAATTCACTGACGTGCAAATGAATGTTCATCTTGTTTAAACTGTAATCGCAATTTTTTAGAGATCATACTAAACTATAGATTATTTGTCATAGCTAGGATTTTGTGCTATTTTCATGCTATTCCTGTATTCCAAGTAAACGTTTTGTAGCTACATAGGCTACCTAAATTAATGTGTTTAAGTTGTGCCATTGGTGTGTGAATGCATATGGATGGTTAGCTCCTAAAACGAATGGGCAGTCGGCACGTTGTATGGCAGCTAATACCATCAGTGTATGAATGTGTGTGAATGGGTGAATGAGATATGTAGTGTAAAAGTGCTTTGAGTGGTCGGAAGACTAGAAAGGCGCTATATTAATACAGTCCATTTACCATTTATGTTTTTGTTACCTTAGAATGAGTTTATATCTACAAATATCTGCAGTCCTCAGCTATGCTGCTAGATGCCACTAAATCCACCTTGATCCAGGTTGTGCTTGAAGTTTTTCCTTGCCAATGTCACCAAGTTCTTGCTTACAGTGGAAATCGTTGGGTCTCTGTAAATGATATTATAAAGAGTAGACCTGCTCTTTGTGGAAAGTGTCATGAGATAACTGCTGTTTTGACAAAAGCTTAGCAAGGCTGCTATCTATTAACTCCCTGATTTTGTAAATAAATATTCATTTTTTTGTTTCTGTATATGAAAATGTAATAAAACAATTGGTGCTGCTTTAGAAATTAGTTATCTAACTAACTCTTTCTTTTTTCATTTTGGAATTTTTCCAGACCTGTCTGGAAAAATCTCTTGCCCAATGCCAGTTGGGGTCAGCTTCAGCCCCCAAAGACTCTGATAAGGATAAGCAGTTATGAAAAATGGATGGAATTATTCTATATCTAAACTAAAAAGTACCCTTTAATGATTGCATTTTAATGCCGAATGACAAAACCATTCTTACCATCCTTACTCTCTCTGTCTCTTCACATTTCTCAGAGATGACAGTTACTTCCATCCACCTGAATTTTTCGTGTCACTCGCTCTCTCTCCTCCTCCCCATGTCTCTCCCCCTCTCTCTCCCCCGTTCTCTGCCTGCCTTTATCTCTAAATGGATTGTTCAAAGGAAGAATTACCTTTAAAGATCCATCATTTTTTTCTTAGCATCGATGAGCCTCATTTAGGCTCTCACTGCTCAGGTCATACAATTGCATTATATATTTTCTAATTCCATCACGTGAAGGAAATACAGTATTCTTGTTATTTTCACTGCTGACTGTCACCCTGCGTTTTAACATACAGTCCAAAAAAGGAAGAAAATGATTACAATTGCTTTCACCATTACTTACTTTTAGTGTTCCATTATTTCACTCGAATTACAGTTCTTTGCCAGTCTGCAGCACGTCTCTATATTCAGTCCCAGATCTCTAGAGGGACTGTGTGTGAGTGTGTGTGTGCTTTATGAAGTGCTGATAATATATATATAAAAAACAAGGTAACACTTTATAATGAGTACACACTATTAAGCATTAGTTAAGCATTAATAAATACTAAATTCAACATCATTTATAATGCATGAATACTCATTAGTCTGTAGTTTATAAACACAGTTACAAATGTTTTACTCATCATTGATAAGCACAGTAGTTATGGATTAGTAAATGGTGAATTCATCATTTATAAAGCATGTTTCTGACGTAAATACTCATTAGTATATGGTTTATAATCACAGTTATAAATGTTTTACTCTTCTGTACTAATGTTAGTGAGTGTGTTAGTAGATGTGTTATAAAAACTCACAAATTCCATTTCCAATGGATGACCTATAAACAGTTATTAATGCAGGAATTCATGAATTCAGCCAGTTCCAAAGCACTTACTACTCGTTAATTAAGTATTTCGTGTGAGCTCATCTAAAGTGGGCACTATCTATGCCTTATAAAGCATTAATGAATGAGATTTAAAGGCTGGCAATGCCTCAAGACTCACAAAAGTTTCAGTTATCTTAACAGACCAAGGACAGACACAACACAAGGGGATATAGAACATATTGCCTTGATATTTATTGCAACTTCCCAACATATTGTAACTGTAAAACTGTTCTGTTGATGTAAAAAGACGAACAAGGGTAAACAAAGCTGAATAAAAACTTGCCAATGCCAACAGTGGATAAGTACGACAAATACAATCTTATTCAACATAATGGCAACGTTCACATATTTTTATCACCACTTGTTGCTCTATTGTGTAGCATTAGATGGGCTACTACTCCAGACCGGATCTGGTGATAAAAGTGGTGACCAGATGAATAATATATAATAGATAAATATACAAACAAATCTACAAATAAATATGTTGAGGAGGTTCTGGATAATGTTGTGTAGTCTGTGTACGATATGCACACGAAGCAGGCTGTGTGCTGCCTTGCTTCCAATTTGGTGGAAACAAAAGTAACAAAAATGTATCTTTATCACCCGACACATAAGAACAACAACAATAGTAGTGACTATTTTAATTATCCTCAGCAGAAACGTCATTATTATTCCAGTAATAATAAACTCCTAAAATTACTACGACTAATCACAATAACCGCAACAATAATAACAATGCAATGCAACAAAAGTAAACATAATACTTATTACGTTATCATCCCCGTAATCATCAACACATTATTATTGTAGTCGGTACAGTGATAAAATATGAGAAAGAATAGCAATGTCAGGTTACTGTACATGTATGATGGGTTCTGTTTGCAGGTGTGTGGATGAAGGTGTGGCAGGCTTAAAGGAAACAATTAATTAAAATCCACCCAGCCAAATTTGAATGATCAAAAAGAACAACAAGTTTATGAAATTAGGTGTCAAAATCAGGTGAAAATGAGCAGTATTCTCAGGCCAGGACTGTGGGGGCGTGTCCACTGAACGCGCCGAAGCCACGCCCATATGCAAATGTTATGTTAATGTCACGTCACGTGATCTCGTTTTAGGACAGTAACAAGCACAATATGGATGCTACAGCTAGCAGCATTATTGGTATTGTTCAGCCCTATATGTTTGAGCCACCAGAACCACAATCTGTACCGTTAAGGATTCTAAACCGTTGCGCTAGGGGGCGGGGTCATGCTCATTTTATGTTAATAATCACCGCGTGACGTCACGTGGTCGTGTTTTAGGACCGCCCACAAAATCCTGGACTGAAAACTGGTGAAAAACGATTTGAACCTCTAACTCCACATTTCAGTAATACATTGTTCAAAGTCTTTTCACGTGTTTTCAGCAACTATTTTCCAACATATTTATTGTGTTTTGAAAGAAAACATGGAATTGCCTTTACCCGGACTTTAAAAATTGACGCTCGCTTCCTTTACAGCAGCAGATATTTTCTGTTATTTTCTGTGTTCTGTGATAAGATTTGAACAATGATTGATGTTTTGTATCATTTGTTTGGATGGAAATGTTAGTAACTCGGTAAACAAGTGTGTGTTTTGTGTGTTTTGATGAAAGTTCATCTGAGGAGAAATGAGGAAGGGAGAGATACAATAATAATAATAACAGTAATACAGTAGTACTCAAAGGCGCTTTATATGCAAACAGAAAGAGCAGAGGCAATTAAAAACAATTAGTGCAACTACAAACAACTATAAAGCATCTCTTCCTATTCATTTGTGAATAGGAACATTCATACATTCATCTCAAAGCCTCATGTTTGTCTATTATTTTTCATTATTTCTTTCAATTAGTATTGCTGAGTGACACATGCAAGTTTGTGCTTGGATCGTTTTTAAACAGTCAGAAAAACCACTGTGCTTGACAGAGCTGCAGATATGGACTGGTGGTGCTCCTCTGTCAATCATTGTATAAAACCAGGCCCGTATTAATTACACAGTCGTGATTGGCTGACCTGAATCCAAGACTGATAAAATATTTGAATTGAAGGGTGGCTGGATGCATCTGCTATAGACTGTATACTGGTTGACGTCACCCACAGGTTTCCGAAGAGCCGCCATCTTGGCTCTTCTGCCTCTGCCGCCTCTCCACTAATTCAAAAATGGGCAAAGACGTGGATCATGGGTGGAGTTAAGACGGGCTGAATGACCCCTGGGTGCTCAAACAAGCCACCTCTAACTGTGTTTTCCTGTCAATCAACGAGGCCACGCTGTTAATTATACATAACTTGAAGCCTTAATATAATTTCAACAGGTGAGTTCTTCTGGTTCCACTGGGGCCTGTTGTAGCCACTGCTTACAGCTGATGAAACTACAAACATTTGATGGACTTAGATGTCAGTGGATCAGATTTTGGATAGACAAACAAAGGAGCATCCCCCTCCCCCCCCAAAAAAGATGAACTGACTTCAGCGTTGGTATTGAAGTGCAGACAGTCCCTCAGCAGCCAATCAGGTTTTAGTCAGTCCTAAACTAGGTCAACCTCTCTGTCTTTCTATCAACACACTTGGCAGGTTGCATTTATGTCATGTACAAATATGAAAGCTTTACATGACATGTTAAAAAGTGGTGTGTAAAGTCGAGTCAGAGAGCAGACGTGAAGAGTTCAGTCCATAATTTTGAAGTATTGTGTTGTACTAAAACACTGACCATTCTATTCACCACACAAGGGCAGACAGTGGGGAGCATGAATCATTCAACAAAACCATGTTGACAGCTCTTGGACGGAGCTGCGTGGCGTCCTGGCCTTGTCTGTGTTTGCTGGGCTAAAACTGCACCTCATCTTCAGAGACTCACACAGAGAACCAGTTTAACCTCACGGCCCGCTCACTGGGAAAGCGCTTCACTATTTATACTTGAGCTGAATAATTCACGTTCAGACTAAAACAACAGAGTGAAGCTGTGCTACAGAAGGTGGGAGGGTCACTCAAGTTGAGATGTTAAAGCTAAATCCCTGTAACAAGTTCAAACTCTTCTGCTTTGCTTCACTCTAACTTGATGGACGAAGGCTACACATTATGTCAGTGATAAATTTAATCTCTATAAACAGATATCTGCGTATGAATGCAGATCTGCAAGGGACTGAGATTTTGGTATCCCAAGCATTCCGTGTTGTATTTGTAGTCTGAGTGGTATTGACCAGTCATGTTTGAGCGGGCTTTGGTTGCATGCAGTCGGCGTAACGCATTAGCTGCAATACAATCTTAGAACTCAGTGGCTATGTTACGGCCACCACTGTTGTGGCTTGTATGACTTTGTTTACGGTGTGTGATTGCGTATATGCAAAGGTAGGTGTAATCACTGGCCCCTCACTGGCCCCAGCTGAAGAAGGTGTGGCCACCTTAGTCATCCTATCTTGGAGACCTGGAGGACCAGGATTGGAACGGCACCTGCACTGATCCACCATTCAGAGGGACCCAATCGAAAGATCAACATTATTTAAACTAGAATCGTGAGTTTAATTTTGTTAAGCTCACCTCGTTGTTTTTGAGAATCGTTTAATGTTAACTGTTGTTAACTATTTTTGTTCAGGTATTTGTTGCTTGGCTAACCTTCCTCCTATTTATTTAACTATTTAGCTTTTTATTGTCTTAAATGAAATAAATTAGATTAAATTAGACTAAAGATTAGATTAAAAGATTACATTAAAGCTATGAGATCCCTATAGTCATAATAGTAGTACTGGGGGAATAGTTTCTGCTACATGATGTAAAGGCAGTAAAAAACACTGACTGCCAACATGAATCCTAAAACGTGGTTCTTCCTTCCGATAGCAACATGACAGCCGACTGTAAGAAATGTTCATGTCACATTTATATCCAGAAAACTTTAGAATGATACATTAGATTTTTTTTTTTTTTTTTGGAAAAGCCTGCATTTTGTATTTTTGTTTCTCATGTGCACTTTTTGTCTAGTTAACGTGAGACATAATGCGAACTACGAACAACATACTCCGAACATTAGTGTAACAGAAGAAATTATATTTGGGGTGGTGCAGGAAATTAGTTTCGTTGTAATCTATTTTTTGTCATGAAAAAGTCTCATTTTCATTAACTGGTGAAGCTAAAGACAGACTAAGGCTAAAGCTATTTAATTGATTTAATTTCTCTCTCCAGCTGCTGGCAAAGCCTTGGACTTATCATTCCACTCCATAACATACAGACCTGCAAAGAATAATTCATACTGTACATCTATGTGACTGTCAGTGTGGCACATGACTGTCTGATGCTGCCTTCCACGATGACAAAGAGAAGCAGCTCGTTTCTCTTCGTCTGCGTTCCCTCTTGTGCATACACTCCTTAACTAAATCTTAAACGATTTAGCAGATGCGTCTATATTATGAAGGAGCCATAATTGCTGCCTGGTTTATGTTGACTGGCAACATTTTACTAGCCCAAGTAGTGCTAGGCTATATTCTTGTGCTGTACAGAAGGATGTATGAAGCACATGACACCAGAGACAACTATGGTTGTGTGATAACTGTGCCCAAGCCTTGGTCTCTGGGTCCACAGCAGAGGGCAGGTTTACATTACATTGCAGGCATCTTACTTGGAGCTACATCAAGTCTTAAGTTTGCCTTTCATATCTTCGATATCTTCATATCGCCTTTCATATCTGCCTGACAAATGATCATCTTAGTTCAGTTTGATGTTTTCAGCACCCTGAATTTACTTTTACATTAAATACGCTTTTATCCAAAGCACAGTGTGACAAGGACATGTTAGTGCAGCAATAAGTACTACTCATATCAATCAAGTGACAGTTGTAGGGGGAATAGTTGTTGGTAGTGTTGGAGAGGAGGTACTTTCTGAAGAAATGGGTCTTCAGGAGGTTTTTACAGGTAGAACGGGACGCCCTTGATCTGGTAGGAACTGGTAGTGCATTCCAACAACGGGAACAACAGACGAGAAAAGTCTGGATTGCCCTGAGCATATGGGTCGCATGTGGGCTGCTACAGGTACAGGTGGAGTTTGATAAGCAGCGGGGTAACATGCGGCCTTTTGGGTTGATTGAAAACCAGACACAATGCTGTGTTCTGGATTATCTGAAAAGGTTTCACTGTGCAGGCTGGGAGGCCTGTCAGGAGGGCGTTACAGTAGTCTAGTCAGGAGATGACCACAGCCTGTATCAGGAGTTGGGTAGCATGTTAAGTTAGGTAAGACCTGATGTTATGCTGTGTTGTAAAGTGCAAAGTGGCACGACCAGGCAATTGAGGAAACCTAATCAGAGAAGGTTGGTTGGTCATCAATCATGATGATCGAACATGTCAACTTTCTTGCTACCCTGGTCGTAGTTAGGGTGTATAAGAGATTTGGTTGAGAGGACCAGCAGTTCAGTTTTTAAGAAGCGCAGCTGGAGATGGCGTGGCTCCATCCAGATATGATAGAATTTAGATAGAATTGATGGACCCCGAGTCAGATAGACCCATGGCTGCAGTGTTTCCTCAACACCTCTTCAATCTTTTGCCTCTAACTGCACTTTAATAAGGTGGTTGTATTGATTCCATATTAAAAAACGTAAACACATCATCAAGTCAGTGCTGACTCTTTCAGCATTTAACCATGACCACCGTTGATCCCAAATATTTGAGTGCTCTGAGTGGCCTAAAAAGAATCATAAAAAAGTTTTCATGGCAAACAACTTTCAGATCTCTTTTACAAAATGGTGTTAATGATATTTGATGGTTTCTTGCAATCATAACGAAACTTAAGTTCTTTTACTCCCAGTTGAACTTTGAAAAGAAAGTTATTCAGTTCTGTTATTTTCAATTAAGAAAATAAAAAAGCATCTTAAGTTTAAGCCAAGAAGCCATGTCTGGAAAATTCTGCCGCATGATTCCTATCGAAGCCTCCGCTGTGGTTTCATAATACCCTGCTTTTCTCAGCTCATCAGAGCAAAAGCTCCCTTCTGCGCCCGCTCAAAGTTCAAAGTTCTATCCTGGCTCTCCCACTGTGGGTCAAATCAGCAAACTCTGTTAAAGCTCATTTATTTTATTGAAGCTTCCTTGCTCTGATTTGTTCTTATCTCTAAACAACTTTTGAAATTATTTATTCATATGCCTTTATTACCTTGTTTCTAACCTTAATTTGAAAAGCACTTCAGTGTATGACTGAAGCTTTACTTCACTTCACTAGCATGGACCACACCATCAACAAGATACGTTTAAATGATTTACTGACAAAATGAATGATGATGAATGATGACAGTGAAGTGTGATCTTGTGTACTTCTTCGGTCTGATGCTGCGGTGTGGGGAAGCTTCGGTAGGGAATCCGCCGTAGCACCCGGGCATGACGGATCCCCCTCAGAACCCTATGGGGAGTAGGAAAGAGAGGGGAAATAGGTGAAAGAAATGCATTATGTAAAAACTCCAAAACAAGAAAGTTGTAATAAACAGTATGAATAATCTCTTCAGAGATTCAGAAAAAAAACATATATCTTGTGGAAATGAGGTGTTATTTCCTGACACGTTTATCTGAACTGACATCCGTTACTGATAACACCTGTGCAGCTGCGTCACATGTCAGTGAGCCTTAACATCGACTGCTGTTGACTTAGAGTTTGTATTCTGCACTGAAGAGTTTGAGAGCGCAGACACAATGTTTCATTTTGATTTATGTCCTCCCACACGAGATGAATCAGAGTGTGAATTAGTGTTAGCATTCGCATATTAAAACTAAACTGTTTGGCAAAAATCCTCACACACACAACCATTCTGTGTTTAGACTGTGTACGGATCGAATTCACATGCTCAGACAATTAAACTCTGATCTTTTACACCAGCAGCCAGCCGTTCATCAACCAAATTTATTAAAATAAACCAAGCACATTCTAAAAGTTATCTTCCAGTGGCAGAGGTTGTAGAAACAGTCTGAGACTCATAGAAAGCTATCTACTGCCGTATCCTCCTCATCAGCTTGGCTACAGTATTCAATCACATATTTCAAAGTGTGTGTCCATCCAATAAAATACTTTCACATAATGTATGATGTTGTGTCTTTTTTCTGAAGCCTCCTCTCTCATCTCAAGAGTACTCGACCTTTCTGAGGTCGTGACTGAACTTGAAGGACAGGCAATAGGAGAAATGGAGCTGACATTGCAGATATGACTGGAACAAGCCTACCAGTGGCTGAAAGTGATGTCCATCACATTGAACGGCTTTGTAGTTTTTATTTGTCTGCTCCACTCTGCACATGGTGATCATTTATTTTTCTGGAATTTTGTTTCCTCTTTTTAGTTTGTTCCCATGTGTTGAATTCTCCAACAAACAGCCGTCATTGTTCTTTCTTGTTGGTCGTGTTAGTGGTGTGGATCTAGACTCAATGTTGGTCTTGAAATATTTCAGTATAGACCAAAGAGACCAACTAGATTGGCACATTGACATTCATTGTTCTCTGAAGATCATCTCCTTTTCATCTGTACCACAAACCTGCAAAACCAAGAACATTCCCCTCAGCCTCAGCTGTACTTGCAAATGTTAGCATGCTATAACACCCTGAGCTCAGATAGTGAACATGGTAAACATACACCATACATATAAATCAGCACATTAGCATTGTCATTGTGAGCCTGATGATGATAGCATTTAGCCCGAAGCACCCCTGTGCCTAAAACCAACTGGCAACATCCGTGCCTGGGAAATGAAGCCAATACGGAAGTGCCAAAAAAAACTGTAATTCCTTGAGTGACCACTTGAGGCTGGCTACAGAACATTTCAACCTCCGTAAGTGTACAGCCTGGTACAAAAAAAATGTTTTGGTCGCTAGCTTATTTCAGCATTAATGTCAACTGTACTGAGGGTGATGTTTTTTTTTCACTTTATATTAAAGCCTAAGGTAACAGCGTCGCCACTTTGAGTGACAGGTGGGTGCCGTTACATATGGCATAGGCATTGTTTGGCCCACCTTACGTCCACTGATGATCCACATCTTTAACAATTTTTAGATTAGAGGCAAAAGAGGCAATACATCCAACAGGGCAGTGGCCAGCTGCGCATATTTTCAGCTTCAAAACAGCACTATGGGTCATGCACTCATGCACTGTGCATTCTTTTTACTGTCATTGGCCAAAATACAGTCTGACCGAGCTGCGGGATTGGCTGGAGAGTCTTATGTCTGATAAGCTAGTTAATGCAGTAAAGTTGTGGATACTGTAGTTTTCTTGTTGGCTAGTTGGCTAGTTAATTAACTGTACTACCAGTAAAGTACCTAGAAGATGCATTTCAGATCACGTCTAGTGACCTGAACATATTAAGTGTGTTATGCTTGTAGCGGCTAATGTAGCCACTAGCTACGAGCAGAGATGAGGAGCGGGCTACAGCAACAACAACAAATTTTTCTCACACAGACTTTGGAGTAGTACTTCACATTTCTTCAAAAAAGCAACAGTTTGCACCATTATCACTTGTTTTTTTTAGCAAAAACAATTTTCTGTAATTATTATAATTTGAAGAAATCTACTACTATCTACTAAAGACTAAACACTTCTGTTCTGAAAACTCCAGCATGAATCAAACACTGACAAACATGCAAATGAAGCAGCTTTATCAAAAACCTTTAAAATAACTGAACATCTCTTCTTCTCTAGCACCTGTCAGTGCTGTCAAGTTTTGTGTTTGACAGGAAGTCAAGGCGAGGCGGGAGGAGAGGAGGAGGAGGAGGAGTAGGAGGAGGAAGCAGAGCCTGGCGTGAATAGAAAACTGCCTGAGATATTTCCTATCCTCAGCGGTGGACGACAGCTGTAACACACTGTGGCAGCTCTCCATAGGATCTGTGTTATTCAGAGCTTCAGTGTGCTGTGAGACGGAGCACAGGAGAATGTATGCCTGCTGGGTCTGCCTATGGAAGCGGCTTTGAGGGTTTCAGTCCGGAAGAATACCCCAAACACCCCCCCCCAAGAAATTACACTCCTGCAACCACTGGATTATTACAATAATAATTGCAGTTAATTAGCCTTTTCAATTGCATTGGTGCAAGCTCAGGTGAAATAAAGTCAAACCTTGACTTTTAAACATAAAACATTCAAACATTAATATCCAGTTTCTCTGTTTTAGTTTCCTCTTAAGTATCTTTAAATCATCTTATCATCTTCTGGGAATCTCTGGATCTCCATTAGACACTAATTTGTAAATGACAGACCCACCGGTGTGCTACTGCTTAAGGGATTTAAAGAACTTTCTTCGTTATTAAAGTTGTCTCCTTACAAAGCTGCTCCTCGCAGGATTTACATCGTTATCAAGAAACAGCACAGATTCAAATCTCAACTATTTTTAACCGTCTACCTGAAGTGCTTGTTGGGAGAGCTCCACGACCTGAAACAAACACATTACTGTACACCACTCTATCTCTAAAGTGTATAAGACATCAGCTGCATTTGTGCAGCATGTACAGTATTCATCAAAGTAAATGCGTGTGTGTTTGTTTTGCTGTGAGTGCATGCTGTTACATCGTTAGCATCGGCTGAACCTGATGCGCGAAAAGCTGCTTCTGCAGATGGAAGCTGCTGTGCAATCTATAATCATATTTGGCATTGCAAAAAATAAAAATAAAAATGAAAAAACTTCAGCTGACCAAACTATTCCAGCAGGTGAAAGACTGAGAAAAGGGCTATTACAAACTTAATATAATATTAATGTCCAACCCTGCCTCCTAAAAAATTGCTTATATACTAGTAAATTGTTTTGCCAAATACATTCTGGAGGAAACATTGCTGCCTGGATTATGTTCATTGTTTCCTGCAGCCCACGCAGTATTATGTTCCTGCAATGCACAGAGGCTGTACGGAGGAGGTCAGTGTTGATTGTGAGCGTCCAAAGTGCACAGCGTTGACACCAGAGAGTGGGGTTTGCATCCTGTGTCCAATCAGAGCGCACAGAAAGCTGGACACACAGCGCTGCTCGCTAATACCCATTATTAATGCAAAGGAGATGGCGTCACAAGACACACCAAAGTAAATACAAGCAACTGGAGGGAGACAAAGAGAGAGTGAGAGGGTCAGATTCTTCATCATTTGTGTGTTTTCTTTCTTTGCCACAGTCTTCTTGGTGGTTTGTGTGAATCCTATCTGCACAATTTAAACTGTCCCTCTGTTGGACACACCACATTTCTGGGGATGAATGCTTCACATCTGCACATGAAAGTCTTTCTGTGTGATTTTCTTATGTTATTTGTGATAATCCCTTCCAGAACTGTATTTATCCAAGTGGAATAATCCTATAATAAGCACACCTTGTTAGAGATCAGTTGTGTTGTTTGTGCACCCCCACTCTTCAACATATCAACAGTGTGAGAAAAAAGTATAACTGAAGACATATTTGAGCAAATGGCATTCATGTTAAACCTTGTGTCACTCTGTTGGACCTCCAGCACTGATATTGGATGTTCGAGAACATACTGTCCAGAAAGAGGTTCTTCCAGCTTTGTTTCAACCTGCACATTGCAGAAAACATTGACAGAACTGAAGGAAAACCTGACATCTTCTACAAAGTCAGACTGCTCTATGACGCAATCAGAAATAGCTGCCACGAGCTGTCACTGGAGGAAGATTTTGTGGAGCGATGAGCAGATGGTGCCGTTGAGAGGCACACTGGCCGTCAAGCAGTGTGTGAAAGGAAAACCAGGCACACCTTTGCCTACAATTTCCTCATCTACCAGGGAGACAGAGCTACCACTGAAAATAAAAAGGTAGGGAGCCGCAGCTGTGGAACACCTGTGCCAAAAAGTGCTAACATCTAACCATAAGCTACTTCACCACCTACAATCTGCTTGAGGTATTGACAGACGAGAAGATTCTTGCTACAGTATCCAGTCACAAGCATAGTTGGAAAGATTGTTCTTGTGAAGTGCTATGACAACCGCCCCATCACTCTGGCCTCCAAATTTATGGGTAAGAAAAGAATACATTGACATCAAGTGCCTAGAGGTTTTAAAAAGATACGACCAGGCCATGGATTTGAGTCGACAAGTTGAACCAACGCATACGCTTTTACAGAACGGAAATAAAATCAAGAAATTGCCTGCTGTGCATGATTACCCACACATTTCTTCATCTGGCAGTTGTGAACAGCTGGCTGGTATACACGAGAGACAAAGCAAACCAAGACGAACCAGCTCAGGACACACTTAACCTCCTTCATTTACTGCATGAGCACTGCAGAGGTGGAAAAGAGGAAGGCCATCCTTGGAAAGTCCAACTCTTTCAGCTGGGTCTGCTTAAAAGTGAGCCGACGTTCAAGACTGATCTGTAGTCGATCACATGCCAGTCGATCACATGCAAGAGTGAAGCAACCAGATTGAACTGATTGAGTGTCTCTGCATGGTTGCAAAGAGGAACTGCGAACACATGACTACTGACTTTTCTGCTGTTGTGTTACTGTGAATTGATGATGATCAACAATTATAGCAACATTTTTGTCTTGCTGTAATAACTACCAGGCTTATTTGGTTATGTATTTGCTTTGTGGCTCTTGGATGTTCAACTTCAACCTGTTTCTGTGACAGTCACCTCACTAAGTGTTTAGTGTTATGAGTGCTTTTATTTTTGACAGACATTACTGTGACATGCTACTGTTGCGATATTACAGTAAAGCAGTAAAAACATTGCTGGCGTTTTAAATAATTACTTTATTCATTCATCATGAAAAATATCTGAAGACTTTTTATTTTCATTTTTAATATTAGGTGGTTTCTCACATTCGGATTCTCTATCCATTGGAATAGATATAATAAATACACAAAATTTTGATCCATTTGTTTTGTTTGCTAATGATTTGTGAGTTCATTCAGAGTATATTGGGTTGGGTTCTGAATGAGCATATAAGTTATGGGACATTGTTTGCCAAAGAAACCACAAAAGATTCTCTCTCTCTGAGATTGTGGTGTGTCACCTGCTGGTCACCGCAGAAGATGAAAGTACATTAATGACATTTCTACTCTAAATATGATCAAAGACAGATTGTGACTCCTCACCAGAGAACCAGTGTGCATGGAAACAGCCATCATTTTAAAAGCTCTTTTTAGCTCTCAGGCTTGAGATGTGAGGCCATTAAAGCTGGATATAGTGACCATAAAGGGTTGTTAGAATATTGCGCCTGGCAATGTAATGCAATGGAAGAGTAGGTAGACGTTTCATTCTCACTCAGTGTTACTGCTGCTACAATGCAACAAACCACCATCAGCATACAGCACGAAATGCCGTGGCACCAGCACTATGGCCAAAGCTTGTTTATTCCCAGAAATAGTCCACATTCCTCTTTTACCAGGAATCCTGGAATTTCTCATCATACATTCAATTTTAATTTTAATCACAGAACTGCAGATAAATAATCATCTGGAGATGTACATATTGATCATGCCGCTGTGGGATGGCTCAAGGTTTTTAATCAACTCACATACAGAATCCTACACACCACAGCTGTGAACAACAAAGAAAACATCAGTCATGATGTTTCCATAAAACCCTGGATTATTCAGTGACATTCAGTGAACTGTATTTATGAAGACTCAGACATTAATCCGCCTGTTAAAGACTCTGCCTTAATCACATTAAAAGTTATATTCTAATGGACAATCTGTGATGCAGACGAAATGTAGAGAGAAATGAAAGAGGCTCAGCCTTTGTACTTTCAGAGGACAGTGTTTGTGCAATGATACTAATTAAAGCCTGTGGATCATTTTTGTTACGGGCCAAAATATGGAGAAAAGCCTGACGTTGACCACAGTGCAAATGCTTTATCTAGCAATAAAGTCTCTGCGATAGTGTTTTATAATAACAACGTGTCAAATAACAATATGAAAAGGAGAAAGGGATTGTTTGTAGTGATGAGCCTACAGAGAATTAAAACCTGAATCTGGGGCTTTATAATGAGTTTCAGCTCATTGTTTATCTGTCTAACTTGGTTCACTCGGATCACTCTCATAGCATTGCTTTCAGCCACAGCAGGAAGTGAAAAAGCTCTGATAAAAAGCCTCTGTATACGACCAGCTCAGCTCCAAACATCAGACAGACACAGTTAGAGAAGTGCTGAACACAGTGGAGCATTTAGTAGCTTAAGCCCTATTCACACGGGAGTAGTATTACCAGAGGACCTCATGTGATTTAGAAATTATCCCCCAGCGTCGGTGTTACATGCAGTGCACTCACTTGGGATCAGCAAAGTCTGTATTTTACCTGAATGTACTGACATCGCACACACGAAGGGACTCTGAGTTTTATTGCTGTGTGAGGTGAATCACGTGACCAAAAGCAATTAGATTGGGAGTTTGGGGGAATATTCATAAAGACCTCTTCCTTACTGCAAGCTGCCATGCATGTCTTCCATCTCATCATTTTTCAAGATTTCACTCTTCTGATGGATTTGAGCTTGCTGCTTAGTGAGATGAGCCTCTTGAATTTCCCCCACAAATGCTGTCAAAACCTTCATTTATAATTGCCAAAGCAGTCTCCATAATGCTTGACCAGCAAAGAGGCAAAGCAGAGAGAGAACACAAAAAAAAGATGGAAAAACTCCACCCACACATGCCGATTCACACAGGGATATGGATATGTGTTTGGTAAAATATGATAGGTAATTTGTGGTGGAAGTTTTACAAATTAAGGGCATGGTAGATCTGTGCAATCACAGTCAGAGACAATTCCTCAATTATTACATATAACTAGAGGTCCCCAGGTAATACTAGTGCTGCAAGACAAGGTTTTTTTTTAGCCCTATTACAGACATCATGTGGTAATATTGGGACTGTGTGAATTGGCAAAGTAGAATACAGATTTAATTTATCCCATGCTGCGCATTCACACAGGACAAGAAATCAAGAAGCCTGTGTATATTGTGTTTGTGTGAGGCTGGATTTGATGGTAAAATGATTTTATTCTGGTGTTATCCTCAGAGAGAACATTTCTTATGGTGGTGGTATCTGGGGGTGTGTGATGAACCCTCACTATAAAAGTATGGGTATTTTCACAGACTTACGGAATGACATGAATTATCAAACTCAACATAACTTTGATTTGTTACATCATTTGTTACAAGAGGGAGAGAAGAAGAGAAGAGCTCATTGGATCATGGGAAGTCCCCTGACAGTCTAGGCTTATAGCAGCATACCTAAGGGATGGTTCAGAACTTACCTGAGTCAGGCCTAACTATAAGCTTTATCACAAAGGAACGTCCCCAGGGCTCAGCACTGGGGCCCCTTCTCTTTGCTATTTACACCACGTCTCCGGGACCACTTTCATAATTTCTCGTATCACTGCTATGCAGATAACACACATCTCTATCTGTCATTTCCACCTGAGGAACCCTTGGTCTCTGCATGGCCTTCTGAATGCCTCTCAGACATCAACATCAAATTTGACTCCCTATCTCTCGTCCCTACCAGGGTAGCGAGAAACTTAGAAGCCATGATTGATGACCAACTAACCTTCATTTATCATGCGGTGTGCCTGGTTTTCAATCAACCCAAAAGGTCACATGTTACCTCATCAAGCTCCACTGGTTACCTGTAGCAGCCCACATAATATTCAAACCACTAATGTTTGCCAACAAAGTAGTCTCCGGTTCTGCACCCACTGACTTGAATGCCCTTATACACGTATATGTTAACTCTTGGCCCTTCACTAATGAACGATGCCTGGCTCTGCCACCTGTAAGCACAGGGCAATCCAAACTTTGTAAATGTAAATGTCTCAAGTCTACTCTTAAATGTGGAGAGTGTGTCTGCCTCCCGAGCCCAAACTGGGAGCTCATTCCACAAGAAAAGAGCTTGATAGCTGAAGGCTCTGGGTCCTATTTTACTACTATAGGTTCACTATTTAGGAACCATAAGGAACCCTGCATGAAGATATGATCGTGCCTGACCATGAAGAGCTTTGTAGGTAAGGATAATAATTTTAAACCATGAATTTAAGAGCCCAAAGAATATATATATATATATATATATATATATATATATATATATATATATATATATATATATATATATATATATATATAGAGAGAGAGAGAGAGAGAGAGAGAGAGAAAGATATAGATAAGGAGATAAGGAGTTGCAATAATCCAGCCTAGAAGTAACAAATGCTTGGACTACTTTTTCTGAATCTTTGTGAGACAGGATGTGCCTGATTATTGTACAAATACATATCTACAAGATTTTTTATGGCGAGAACATACTAACATGACTTACGACTTAAAATAACTTTGGAAGGTGTCCACTTGATTTCTGTAACTGACTAAATTGTTTTTACTTTTGAAGTAATATTACTTTTAACACATGGCTTCTGCTTACTAAAAAAATAAAGTAAACCTACTGCATTTAAAGTAAATGTTTAATCTTTCTTGTGTCAAGTGCATCTTAAAGGTTTGTGTATATCTGAATGGGGTCAATATATGAAAGCTCTTGTGGGTTGATTTAGGCTTTACAATGTAACATTTCCATTGCAGCCTAAATATTCTACTATAACATCTATTACAAAGAAGGTAGCTGTCATATGAGTTTTTATGGAGTATCTTTTCAATCTGGCCAGTAGGGGTGCTATTGGAAAGGTATTGAGGAAGACTTAGTTAGGAGCTCAGCCTATCATATTAATTTATAGTTAGATTCCTGATTTCAGTCAGGCTTATCTTCACCACTTCAATGTGACAGCTGAACCGGACTCCTCTACTGGAGTGCCCTTGTTTAAAAAGTGTCAAACCATGAGAGCTTTTATCTTCAAAGACCTGAATGCTTAACACACTCCAAATATTATAATTTACAAAATGGATACTATAAACTTAAAAACTGCTTTTTATTTTTTTGTCTATCTAAGCTAATGCAGTCAAAGCCTGAGAAATTACAAGTTGAATGCAAACTTATTTTCATGTTACGTTCATTTTATCTGCAAATTAAAGAGGCAAATAAACATTTTCATTAAATTGTCAGATTTTAATTGTATTTGTCATTCCCCATCTCTCTCTTCCCAAAAAAGGAAAGGCCAAAAAAATATCTTTAAAAAAACCCAAAAAATCTTTATTACCTACGCACTCTCTTTGATCCCTCTGCCTTCAAACTGTGTAAAATGAAGTGTAAATGAAGAAATAATAATACTGCATAACACACTGTTAACCTGTAATTATCAACAACTTTATGATGTAGAAGATGATTACTTTGATTTAGAAAAATAAACAAAATGGATTACTAAATCAAGTCTTGAGTGCCCTCACCCTACACACACACACACACACACACACACACACACACACACACACACACACAGTCACACATACAGACACACCAGCAGAGATAATGAGCTCTGATTGGTCCACTCAGTGACTATATACCTGCAATTAGTGTCATAGTGTTCAGCCTCTTGCCTCTCTGGAGTCCAGAAGCTAAAAAGGCTGTCAACCTCCTTCATTAGCCTAGAGAATAGGCTTCGCTTCTGCCTCTCGTCTTACACACACACATGTGCGCGTGCAAACACACACGCAAACCAACGCGGCCACACAGAATTTAGTAAATGTCAGGGATATCTACGGTCCAGGCAGACACTGTGCTCTGCTCCTGCTGACAAAGCAGCAGCAGGCAGCGGGGAGATGGCCACTGGATTCACTATTGTCTCGTGTAATTAAATTGACAGAATCACCACCTTCTGTGGCAAAGTTCACAGAATTGACGTACCGCTCTGCCTACAGTCAAACTTTAATGTAAAAAAAAGTCTGTATGAAAAGGGATGACGTTCACATCGCACAGGATAAAATACTACTTTTAGATTCTCAAATGAAGCCAAGCGTAAAGGAACAGAGGAGTGGACCTGCCAGGTGTCTCCCTTCATCTTTCAGGGGCTTTAAAGCTTTGAAACGCATAGAAGGGTTTGCATACGGTACATGTTCATGCTGCGCTGAGCGTGAGGCCATTCTCTGCTGCTTCAGCTACAAAAGAAAAGCCTGTAAGCCAATGTTTGATTTCATAATAAAAAACCTCTGACCATTTTGTTCTGTCTGATATTGTAGATATCACTGTTTGATTTATGACATATTTATCAAAAGACCATCGATAACACACTAACTGGTATTATAATGATGCTAACATAGGTGGAAACAGTATATAGTGGGCTATAGTCAACAATTATTATCATTATTCAGAGAATGCTGTTCAAGTAGTATAAAAACTCTGATGCACCTATTAATATTAATAGTGAAACGTGGTAACGCTCTTTATTTATTATTCATTTATTCATATTCACCATTAACTAGTCGCTTATTAGCATGCATATTAGTAGCGTATTGTTTGTTATTATAAAGCCTTATTCAGAATGAGAATGTTCAACAAAGTTAGGCCATTTTGAGTTTTCTCTAAATGTTGTACATGAGTTAATCTGATCCTAATCATAATCTTAATCCAGTTTTGCTCCGTGTGTGCATTTTGTACAAGAAGAGTAATCATACACATTAATAATACTTAATAAATATGGTCAATCCTTATGTAACAAAGCACAAACTACTAAGTGTTAATGTCTGAATAAAAAGTGTTAATGTCTGAATAAAAAAAATAAATTAAGTTTTTTTACAACTTAATTTATAGTTAGTTGAAGAACTAAGTGTTGTTCCCCAAACTAAACTGATGTTTCGTTCAGAACTAATTCTCACGTAGTTTGACACTAATTAACCCACACTCTATTCTTTATTTTACAGTTGTCTGCTCTTCACACTTAGTAAATCTATTATTGCACATAATTACTGCAAGTAACAGACACAGTTCTGCTGTATGTAATATATAAGATTCTGAGGCATTTTATATATTAATATTTATGTTTTAGCGGGTGTGATTATGAACAAGGGTTTTCTGAATGTTACATAGAGAACCTTTAAGTGATCGGTTGAGGTCTATTGAGATGCATATTGCCATATCCATGTTATAATTATTCAAGTGACACTTTTGTCCAAAGTAGCTCACAAATAAGTTACAATCTAATGACACAGTAGTTCACAGGGAATTGTTGACTATGTGCTGCAACACCATGTTCCACCTGACACAAGGCTGCAGGTGGAAAAAATATAAGCACATTGCAGATAACATTTTATCTGCATTTTTTCTGCATTAAGACCATGTTAGGTTAGTAAGAACCTGGAAGAGATTGGTCTTTGTCTTTTTGGTTATTTTTGAAGACAGAAATGGATGAGTTAACTCATCCCACCACCAAAAGAACACAGGAGAATTTGGATATGATGGACTGTCTGCATCAAATTTCATGGCATTACCAATGACACTATAAAAAATGGATGGAGTATGAATGACGTCACCCATAGGTTTCCGAAGCGCTGTTTTGAAGCTCAAAATATGCGCTGCTGGCCACTGCCATGTTGGATGTACTGCTTCTTCCACCTCCCGTCTAATCTAGACATCAGCAATGACGTGGATCATCGGCGGACCTGAGGCTGGTTGAATGACGCCTGGGTGCTCTAATAAGTCATCTGTAACCTGTCAATGAAGCAGTCAGAGCCTTATTTATGCAAAACTCCAAGCCTTAGTATCATTTGAACGGGTGAGTTAAAAAAGAAATCACAGTTGTCATGGAAGGGGAAATTAGCTATTAGCCGAGACAAAAATCCTTGCCTTGACCAGGCTGTAATGTCATCCTGCTGTGAAGTTGGACATCTTAATACGGGCACTTGTGGAGACTGACTCACTTCTGGAGCCTGTCTCAAGCGCAGAGGCGTCACTAGGTTTTAAGGACGGGGGGGGGGCTTAGCCCCAAGGAGGTGCACAGGATGTGAGTGAACGTAGCCCGCAAGCACAAAATTTCTAGCTAGCAAAGACTGAGAAATTATTTATTAGTTATTAGTAGTTATTTATTAGTATTTATTATATATGTGTGTGTGTGTGTGTGTGTGTGTATAAGTTGGCTTTCTCCACTTTCTAATCATTACTCTCAAATAAAAGCTCAAGTTAAATAAGTCTTATATGGTGCACCTTGACTGAAATGTTTCATATTTCATATTCAAACTGAGTTCCATACAATTCCAAGACTGCATCACAAATGACTCTATTCTGTGAAATCCTTTAGACTCACCTTTCCAGTAGAGGTCTCTCCCCTCTCACTCACTGCGCTCCTCTGCCCTGACTCCTACAGGCCAACAGGGTGGTGGAGTGATTATTATTAGTGTAAATATTATTATTATTATTATTATTATTATCATCATCCACTGATGATAATCATACGTGAATGAGCTCAGCTCCTGTTTCACGGTGTGCATCCATGCGTAAAGTGAGAAACACAGCTGATGCTCCAGAAGGAAGTCACCCCAAAGATATGGTAAAGAGAGCGCACACTTCACTGTATGAACAACCAGGACCTTCACAGTGTTTTTCAGACTAACTAGCTAGCTAAGTAGCAGAGTTCTTTTACAGCTGGAATGTAACTTTTGACCCAAAACAACAAAGGTAAGACGTGCAGAGATTGTCTGTAGTGAGTAAGCCAGGTTTTTATTTGTCAAACATGGAGCGTTTCATGAATTACATGGGCCTTTCTGCTGTTAGCTGGGGGCTGGAGCTAACTAACTGTTACTACCAGCAGTGATGAATACTTAGTTTCCTCAAAAACTTTCTTATATCCATTCTTCATCCATCCATTCATGTTCTTCTCCTAACGGTGGAGGACAAGTGGAATAGATTGGATAACAACGCACCAAAGGGGATCTCTCTACTGTACGTCCTTAATGACAGGTTATATGATTATTTATTTAAACTGATATGCTGGCCTCTTTATAGTGAATTTGTCTGCATTTTTTTGTTAAAAAAAATTCAAATAAAAATTTAGGGGGGCTTCAGCCACTGCTCAAGCGGCTGCTCGAGGAATTACAGTTTTAGCACTTCTGCATTGGCTTAATTTCCCAGCACTGGAGGTTGCTGCTTTGGCATTCCATGTAATAGTTGTTGATATTTAGCAGTCTGGACCAAAGTGATGGACCAACTGAACTGCAACACTGCAACCCCGAGGGTGACACCATTAGCATGGATAATCCAAATCTCAACTTCATGGTGGCATTATATGAAGAGGCAGCGAATCACTAAAGCCTTTTGGGTTCATCATCTGGGAACCATGAGAATTCCATTAAGAAGAGACGTTCACTGGATTATTGAAAGTGCTTTCCCATGGGTGATGCTGGATGTAAAAGGAAATTTGGAGCAACTAATCAAAGTTATACACCAACAATTGCCAAATATCTGAACCCAGAACCACACTGACCATCAACTATCCAAGTAAAAGATCCAAACTGTGGAATCGAAGCACTTGGTATTTGTTCAGACACCATAAATACATTACCACATTGGTCACTCAGCCATCCTGATCATTAGTGTAGAGGAGAAATAAAGAAAATGGTAAAATAATGCTGTTATTGTTATCTCTGCTTCACTTATAATAAAGTCCCACTTGTGTCTTTCATGTAAAGAAATTCAAAGCTGTCCTTAGATTGCACTCTCTATTTCCCATCCTTCCTGTCACTCTCCACTGCACGCTATGCAAAACAGATTATGATGCCGCACTGCCTCGGAGACAGTGGTGCCGTGTCCAAACAAATCCTCCAAGAGTCAATAAAGCTAAATCCTATCCTGAAGGAGAGTACTGAAGCCAGCAGACTGTCTGTCAGTCAGAGCAGATGATGGAAGTGTCCGTCAGTTTCCATCCAGATTCTCTTCCTGTTCACACTCCTGTTTCTTACCATAACTGATAGCTAGGTGTTGAGTCATGGTCATTTCATAATCCTCAACTGCATTGATGGGACATCTTTTACCCAGTGAGAAATACTTCAAAAGCCGAAGCCTCATCTGATTCTGACAAAAGCATGTATAATACATGCCTTCTGCTGTGCGGGGACTGGATTACTGTTCTCTCTTAATGGATGACGTCCATTGGCTACCTGTTTTAAAATGCTGCCTGTTAAAGCCTCCACACTACATGTCAGACATATTTTATTCTGCAGATGTCTAAAGGCACATGGCCCCTATACTCCATAAAGATTTTTGCAAATCATATGATTTTACACTTAAAGCACGCCTGCTGATCAGAGGCTAACATCAACCCTGAAACTTGTTCAGTCCGTTTAGTAGCTTATTTATCTTAAAGGACCAGAGTATAGGATTTATTGTCATCTACAGATGCAGTTGCATTTATATTATACTTTATTTATTATTACTCTGACTTCCTCCCACAGTCCATGCAGGTTAATTGGTGACCCTAAAATGAGGTGTGAGTGTGAATGGTTGTTTGTCTCTATGTGCCCTGTGATGGACTGGCAACTTGTGTGTAGGTGTACCCCGCCTCTTGCCCAATGGCAGCTGGGATTGGCTCCAGCGACTCTGGTAAGGATAAGCAGTTATGGAAAATTAATGAATATTCTATTTTTACCACATTCCGTAAATAGAAGCTTCTAAATCTGACACACTGGACCTTTAATCATTGTCGTTCTTACGCAGTAAATATATTTTCTTTCATCCTCTCCTTGAATTAATGTTTTATTCAAGCATGAGTAAACCTAAACTTGAACTATAAAGAATGAATAATACAGGGCTTTAAAGTTACAACCAAGTTATACAAAAACAAAGTTTTATTGAGCCTTGCGGGTGTTGTGGAGAATAAGCAAAACAAAATAAACAGGTTAGAGGTCTTTACAGGTCAGAAATTTTGGACCCAATCCAGCGCCTGTGGAAAACCCAACAATCATGAAATAGATCCAGTTCAAATCCAAAAGTGATTTAAAGACAGTCAGACCTGAGGATATTTAGACCTGATCCAAAATGTGGCTGACCCAAAAGGACCTAACCTGATTGACTGACATGTTTGTATGACTGAGCAAATCTGAGATGTGGCTGGTGGTCTAATAACAGGCTAAAAAAGAGGTGAACAGGAAAAGAACAATAACGCTGGCAGCAGCATGATGCTCCGCCAATTAACAGGAAAAGGAGAAGCAGTACGGGTTATTTTTTCCAGCAGTTCACAGTGTGTCTGCCTCAGAAAACACATTTTCTCCTGGGATGGTGACGCAACACATGATCATAGCAGCTAGAGACAACTTGGATCCATTTGGATTAGACTCACTGACATTCGGCAATGCAACACCACCCTTTGGGGACAGTCAGGTCTTAGTTGCTAGAAACTGAGTGGACCCCTGAGGACATCTAATACAATGTTAGCCTGAATGTGAAGTGTGAAAGTGACAGCAATTCTCTTGGAAATCTACCCCTTAGTTTTCAAGCTGCCTTGTTGTGGACCAAAATGTTGATTCAGTGGAAATCTGGATGTGATCAGAGGTCAATAAAAAAAAAAAAACATTTTCGGGAACATCCTGTATAGGCAGGGTGAATATCCAAACCTAAGTTCATGTCAATCTGAGCTGTATTTGGGATTTGCCACTTTAGACAAAAATGATGGAGAGACAGATATGACCATCCTAAGGTCCTGCTACCAGGCCAGTCAAAAATGAAAGGTCCAGTATCTAACATTTGCTTTATTGGCAGAAACTGAATATAGTCTTCGTAGGTGGGTATATAAGAATAAGAATTGTTGTGTTTTCGCTACTTTAGTCCACCATGTTGAACTGCTGTGTTCTAGATCTTTCGCAAGCTTCACAGCCAATCATAGTTTCTCCTACACTCTTGAAAGGCGAGCAGTATTCAGTGAGATGGGATCTGCAAATTCACTGCTAGATGCCACTAAATCCAACTCACAGGCTGTTTAAAAAAAGATAATACAATACCATTCAGAGTTTGCATGGAGTAGTGACGCGGGCCTTATAAACAGGACTTGTGTAATTCTAAAATAAACTCTGACTAAATCCATAATGGGATGACGATGATCCTCATTACAAATAATAAAAAGGGGGGGAGAAGAAGTCAATCACGTTCAGCACCGGCTACAAAAGACTGCTGCCTCCATTGACTCTGCACAGAATTACTGCAGAATTATGTGCTTTGTCTCCGCTCACATTTCCTCCCACACCTTGCACTATTACACTGTACGGTGTCAAATAATAGGGAATAAAATGTAAGGATGAGATGTGTGAAATGCCAAATCTATTCATTTATATTACAATGAGCTTGGTGCACGTAATCCTTTCTTCAGTGCACTCTCATAATCATACTGTATCTATTAAAATGTATACACAACACACTTGCAGTGCCCCTACACTTTAAAATATGACAGGTAGGTATTCTGTAGGTATTCCTTCTACCGTCATTGCTGGACACACAGGTCTGCACAGTCAAACTAACAAGAAGAAATTTTCAAAATAAAGCTTAGCATGATTAACATTGTGAAATGGTCAAACTCAGGTTTAGGCACAAAATTGACTTGGTTTAGTTATGTTATAACTGATATAACTGAAATACAGTAACTTAAATCACATTAAAAGAAGTAAATGTTTTAGCACTCTCAGCTGAAAGTCCTGTGTTTGTTTGAAGCATCCACCTCCTTTATACGCACTCTTTATATCACATCCCCTGACTTCAACACCACATCAAACCATTAAGCTTGTCCAGACCAAATGGCAACCTTTGTGGCTGTAAAGAGAAGCCAATGTGGAATGGCCAAAAGCTGCAGTTCCTCAAATGTCCACTTGAGCCTGGCTACAGAAAGAGTCAGTCTTCATAAGCTCCCATGTTAAAAAGTTCATCTTCACAGCAGAAGTAAACATGTTTACAGCCTGGTACAAAAAACAGTTTTGGTCTCTATAGATAATTTCCCTGTTCATGCTGTACTGAGGGTGAATTATATTAAGGCTTAAAGTTATAAAGAATTAAGACACTGGCCACTTTGAACGACAGGTGGGTGCTGTTAGACGCGGCTTGTTTGAGCAACCAGGCATAATTCAGTCTGCCTCAGCCTCACCCACACTCCACATCTTTGCCCATTTTTGGATTAGTGGGGAGCTGTTGCTGTTGGTAACGGCCAGAGCCACCACATTGAGCTTCACAAAGCCTGTGAGCATCATCATGGAGACTACATCCATGTTTTTTAGTGTCTATGGTTGAGGCAAAACACTAGACACCCTACACTAAGTGTAAGGCCACTGATATAGCAGCAGTATTTGACAGGTTGGGAGTGAGAATATGTCGATGAACAATGCTCCTGTATATTATGTACATTAATATAAAATAAATGTATGGATATGGTTTGCAAAATGTCACAGGAGCACCTATACACTGTACCCCTATATACACACATCAATGCCCCATGAACACAAGTTGTTGCTTTGTGTCTGAGACTACTTGTGTGCTTCATCACACTGTTGTTTGAAAGGTATGTGTGTAACCAAGTGTGAAATTAGTTTCCATAGAGTTTTAATGGTGCTTATGTACTTCAGGTCCATTTTTTAAGTTGAAAATAGACTTGAAGCATAAAAAGGTGAAAGAGGTCAGAGTGTGTGACAGAGCAGTACAAAGCTGCGATGATTACAATCACACCGTTTCTGTTTGGAGATAGACACGACTGTAATATCATGAGCTGATAAGGTGGGCGTATGGAAAGGTGACATTCTGAGTTGTTTTCCCATTATGTACAAAGTGCGAAGACAACAAGTTTCTCTCCATTTTTCTCTCAGCCCTTAAAAAAACACGCACACCTGATAAGACTCTAGCACCAACATCAGGCCACAGCTGAGATATTTTTTTTGGAAGGCTTGCTGTGTTTCTGAATGTCATTTTGAAAAGTTGGTTGGTTCACCATTTTGGTCCAGACAGAATTATCTCCAAAACTATTAAATGGACTAAAATTTGTCCACCAGAGCATGAATACTGGCTTCCCCTCATCCCTCATCTTTCCTCTAGAGCAATCATCAAATCAATGTAAACGAATGACATTCCCATGAATTTGAGCTGTAATTTGTGTTTACTGCTAATCGTTATCTCTAGCATTAGCATGCTGATGTAAGCATTTAGCTCAAATCACTACTGTGCCTCAATCGAAATGTTTCCAGAGCAGAGTAGATTCTTGCTTTGCTTTGAGCCTTTGACGTATAAAGAAATGTTTTGTTTCTCTGAGATACACACCTACAAGACACATGATCTGGTCTGTACTGTCCGGTCATTTCAAACCACAGACTTGCCAGTTGTGGTCACTCATTAACTTAAGGTTCATTTTCTGTAGTACAGAGATGATAGATGAAGTGCTGATGCTCGTTTTTGCCCACCACATAGATAATCATAATCAATAATAGTAATGTGACTTTCATGGGCTGCGGTCAGTCTTTTCCAGTTAGCGCTACAGTTACGCACTGGAACAATTTCTTGTTGAACAACAGTCAGTGCTGTGACCGTGCACAGCTTCCCTTAGTCTTGTCATCACATTGAGGTTGGCAAGTTTGGTATCAACAAAGCCAAAACTGCTTCCACTCTTTATGCTAAGCTAACCTAACTACATCCTAAATATCCAGCTTGATACCTAGACACACAGACATGAGATCTAGACATCTTGCTCTCACAGAGTGTATTCCCGAGCATCTTTATAAAGTATAAGGATGCACTTGCATGCTGGCCCTGGATGGCTTAGATTTTTTGTACATATGCAGAGTGGTATGAAGGAAAGTAAAAAGGATATGCTTTCATTTGACACATTCACTGTTCTGCTCATGAGTCACAACAGAAGAACTCGTAATTATCAGTTATCAATAATTAAAAGAACTCTGATTTAAAGACAAGAGAAGAAAAGCAGAGTTGGACCAGAATGACTAGACCAGATGGCATTTTTAGGAACAGAACAATACAACATTATATATTAGGAAATCCTTCTATCATTCTAATTATTGTGTCTGTGTGTGTTTATGTGTTTGTCTGACAAACAAATGTAGGCCAGCAGAGCTATTTGAGCCAATTACGGGCAGAGGTGCTGCTAATTGCTGCTTCATATGGGGCTCTGTGGGAGTGAGGTGACGTGGTGGCTGGCAAAGAGAAAAGAAAGCCACTGTTCAAGTCAGAGGAAACAGATAGTTAGCCAAGTAAGAATTCAAACTGGCTGCAGATGAGTTTAGCATTTTTTCATAGTTTTCGGCTGCAGCAAACCTTTTAAGGGCATGAGACGGTAATGAAGTAAAGCAAGCCAGCATGAGTCTTATATAAAATTATTAGCAGGCCAAGTGTCTTAGAATCTCCTTTCTTAATTATCCACAAGACAGGCTTCTGTTATTTGGCCATTAATAAGATGCAAAGCTTGTGTTGGGATCATTGACAGTATAATTAGTGGACAGAGCTTTTAGGTCAGAAAAGTGAAGCCAACATAGAAGTATCTTAAACCTGCATTCTTTTTAATAGCAGGCAGGGGGCAGCTCTATTAACTGTAACAACAAGGTCTGGTTGCATTGAGTCTTATGGGGAACTTCTCACCTGATTTATGATTTATACCTCATGAGTTTATGATCTCAATCTCTAATTTCACTTCTTCCATATAGTATGGTGTTCAGTTTGTAAGTTATGGTCCCATCTAGAGTAAAATAGATGATAAAGCACGTTATGCTTTAGGGCATGGCAACTTTGTAAATTGACAAGCCATTCTCAGTGACTCCATCCAGCTCAACACTGCAGGCTCACGAAACTCAGATCAAACTGTCAAGCTAGGCAGCGCTGATCAAATATGAATCAAGATTAAGTTACTGCATTGCAGATTTATCTCCTCAGATGTTTTCACAAACATATTTTAGTCACTGTTTAGCTGGAATATGAGTTTGACATTAACTAGGCAGGCTGGCATTTTATCCTAAAAACAAGTGCAGCCCAACTTGCAGTATGTCACCCAACAGCGTCATTTCTGCTTCCAAAAACACAAAGATGGCCACGTACATTGCGCCAAACTTGAGGCTGCAAAATGGTTGCCCACAAACCAATGGGTCTACACATAGCTGGCAGTCACAGTTGAGTTGCTCTTTACATGAAACAGGAAACACTATGAGGTCATTAAATCCATGTGCTTGTGTGTGTGTGCTGCAAAAGCAGTGCACAGTGGAGATGTGAGCTGGGCGGTGGTCTGGGTGGACTTTCCACTTTCTATTTGGCACACGCTGCTAATGCTGACCTAAATCTACATACCTTCATGGTGAACTGTAAACATATAACAGCATCTTAAATGACTGATTTCACACTGCTTATAAATGAAAATGGTACTGTAATGTCTCTGCCACCACTCAAAAGCTGTGAACACGTGAAATTAAAAGTGACCACGGCATCTCCACCATATGCTACTGTTTCACCATCACCTGGTAGGGATACAACATATATTCCCTGCCCCATTTTAACTGGGTTTCCCAGCAATTACCACCATGAAACAACCAAACAGAGTGAGTCAGTAAAAACTACAAAAGTATAAATTGGTCTACAATAAAAGAATAAGGGAAACACAAAGATCTGAGAAGAGGTCTACTTGAAACAACCTGCACGAGTGGACCAAGAGTGTGTCGGGTCTTTAAGTGAATTCCCTGTTCGCTCTGGCTCCCACCACCATACCAGGTGTCATGATCTCCTTTACGCTCTCCCTTTATCTGGAAGCCAACTGCTGTAAGGTTTTGGTCACATTTTGATGGGCCGCAGCCTCCTGCCAGAGGGGAGTGGTTCAAAAAGTTTGTGTCCAATGTGGGAGTGGGTCAGCCACAGTCTTACCCACACAACTCAGGGTCCTGGAGGAGTACGTTTCCTGGAGAGATGGAAGATCACTGATACTGATACCACATGAGTAAAAAATATAATCAGGCCACTGTTGAGAAGCTCCAACCAAACCTACAGAATCTAATTATACAGCATGTCATGCTAAAACTACAAGCAAGATAAATGTGCATGAAGTCACAAGGTGAAAATACTGGCTGAGGAATCTCAGTAAAGTTGTGTGTGTGTGGACCAGTAACAGCACTACACTATTATTTTTTATCTTTTAAAGTGTTTAAAAACAAATTTCCTTCGGGACAATAAAGTCTATCTGAAATGGCTGCTAGAGGAACAACACATACAGCTCATTATTTATAATTAGCTCCACCTTTACAGTCTTGTTACCGCCAGCTTTCTACAGACCACTGTTGGTCTTTCCAGCAACACATGCAGCCAAAGATAACAAACAATAGACTGTCATTATAAAATGGGTTACAAGCTGCGTAGTTAATTTCCAACTAATTTAATTATTATGAATCATTAATATAATTGTTACTGACCAGGAAAATTGCTCATTAATGTTTATGTACATCTGTGCTGAGGTTCAAGAAGGGTTTAATCTGGGGCAACTGGACTTGTTTGTAGATCTGTGGAGATCACCTCTCATGAAGACGCTTCTTCAGTTCTGACTGGTGGGGAGATTCAGGTGTTTAGCCACTTTGTTAGTGCTCATTGTTGCTGTGACAACTGTTGCCAGAGTTGTTAAAGTCACATGAGGTCTGGTGTGAACGACAGTCATTCAGGTCACCTGGCCTCCGGTGTGGACGTTGGTTGTTGGAGTCACATGAGGCCAAGTGTGAATGGCTGGTCAGTCCCCTGGGAGAGTAGACAGACAGATTGCCTGTGGGGGATAAGTGATGTCTGAGGCTCCTCTTTCAAACCACCTTTTTCATCATTGTCCTTTAAAGGTATAATAACACTGCAGAGTACAGTCCTGATGAATTGGCCCTCCTGTGTTCAGCCGTGCATTTGTTGAGTGGCTTGGTTTCACCGATGTATAGGTCTGTGCACTCCTCACTGCACTGAACAGCATACATCAGATTGTTTTTATGGATGTGGGTGTACCAGTTTGTTTAAGTGTGTTGCTAGGTTTGAAAAAAATTCTATGCTTGTTACAGATTCTCTACAGAGTTTTTCTGATACGCCATATACGTATGGGATGAGGTCGTTCTGTCTATACTTCTTTACCAAATAGTATTGTCCCTCCTGGATCTTGTGGCCATTCTACAAATGTCCAGTTGGGGTATCCACAAACTCTGAGTGTGACCCTCAAATGTTGGTGTTTGTTTTCTTGAGATTGGGTACTCATAGGCATTTTATCAGCCCTGTGTTACATGATTCTGATGACACCTAGCTTGTGTTCTAGTGGGTGGTGAGAATTGAAAGAGTAGGTACTGGTACCTGTTTTCTTGGAGAAAGATGATCTGGATGACTGAGAACCTCCACCGAAATCAGTGCTAATGATAAAGCTGTGCCACTTGATAAAATGGCACAGTCCAGATCTATGTTCTGAAGTTGTGAACCAGAAATGTATTATAGAATGTATGTATGAAAGTAAATCTGATAGGAGTTATCTTTCTTTACTTCTAGAGCTCCATTGATGCACTTGTTTCAACCCATTGCAAATGGTGGTCACCTCACGATGTATGTCCAGAGCCAACATTCATCAATGCAGTGTGTTCCCTTCACTGTATGTAATTCTTGAACCATACTATCCACATAGTTTAAAAAAGGGAGCTTTAAACATAATCTGATAACTCCATGGGTGTGAACAGGCTGGAATCTTGGATACTGGAAATGAGCTCCACTACAAACAATTTTTACCTAAATTTAACTGATGGAGAGTGCTGCCAGTGTCATGCCAGAACTGGAGCCAGGTGAGCATGCAATGTAACTGGGCTCAGCAGGATTTTCATTTTCTTGTGTACAGCTGGACACTGTGCAGTGAGCATGTCGGATGAAGCAACAGACAGACAGACTGACATGACACCATCAGCAGAGGAATAGATATTCAACAAAAAGCTGTACAGATGAAATGCTTGTGTCCATGTAAATGGAGTGAGGGATCTCACTTGCACAGTATCTCGACAAGTGGAGGAAGGTAACTGCGGCAGGTCCCATCAACATTACATGCTGCCTCTTGTGTTGAAAGAGAAAAGGTCAGGTAGTGACCACCACTGAGGAGTGAAGTGCTGGGGAAAGAAACAGAATTAGCTGGAAGGTTTTTTTTAATTATTATTTTTTTTAGATAGGATTATTGAAGTATAGCGGCCACAGCCGGACTCCCAGCTTAGCATGCTAATAAGTGTGTTTCTTAAACCTTCCTCCAGATAGTGGAGAGGGTGGCTCAAATCCCAAACTGCAGCCCCTGCACGTCCCGTTATCAGCCTCCTACTTCACAGGCAGCAGAGGAGCAGTGATGAGATGAAGCGCATGTTTCATCTCCTGCTGAATGACTTTTCTTTACTTTGCATAGAGAGCGAGGAGCTGCTGCCCTGCTGTGAGTGGGAGGTGAGTCCGGGGGGTGCAAGGGTCAAACATTTATCTGGTGGACAGAAGGCCTCGAGCATGCATGTATACACATTATCTCACACACAGACACATGCACAAACATGGATCACTATGCTTTTTTCATGAAAAATCAGAACAAATGATGAGATGTGTTAGAAAATGTCTAGTTCTTTGATAAAAAGTCCAAAGTATAAGCCTGAGTACATAACCAATAAAGACCTGGAGAGAATTATCACCTACTCTGCAGTTCCCCTCAGCTCTATGGAGATTATAAGTGTGTTTTTTGTTTGTTTTTTTATAACTGTGTTTTTTTAACAGCAAGCAGCTGCAGAGTAAAAAACGCTGATGAACCCACCGTATGCTCCAAGCTCAGCAGCAGACAGAAACAGAGTTAGAACAGGTAAATATATAAATTATAATGTTGTAGTGTTTTGTGTCTGAATGTTTAAATAGGGAACAGTTTAAACATTACTCAACAGTGTTATTAGCTGATAATATGTCAAAAATCAATTCATGTAGGTTTAAAGAGAAATGTTGACCTGTTGTGTCTTCTGCTAACAGTTAGCTGAAGCTAAATGTTACACTAAAATGGGAGAGTTCACTTTTGGATGTTTGGATACCTTGGATGACTTCATCAAAGGTGACGTATGAAGGCATTCTAAATTCCCGACAGCTCTGATGCAAACCTCTGACAGCCTTTCTCTTTGTAGCATCAGTGACTGAAGCTCCTGGGTATATTTCAGATTTTAGACCCATCCACCAACCTTTTCCTTTTAAATTCTTTTTAGGGTTTTTTACCCTTTATTAGAGAGTGACAGCTTGAGACAGACAGGAAATGT
This sequence comes from Miichthys miiuy, assembly GCA_036365135.1. Lineage (NCBI taxonomy): Eukaryota > Metazoa > Chordata > Actinopteri > Sciaenidae > Miichthys > Miichthys miiuy. The sequence continues at coordinate 24,211,893 of CM071609.1, forward strand.
GTAGAGAGAGAGGGGATTACATGCAGCAAAGGGTCTGGCCCGCTATTGTAAGGACAACATATGGGGCACGCACTCATAAAAACTGACACACACACACATACACAACGTTTTTTCTGAAACAAAGTTTGGGTGATTAAAGGTCCAGTGTGTAGAACTGAGTATAATCTAGAAGTATAGTTACAGACTGCAACCATCTCACCTCACCCTCTACTTCCTAGTGTGAAGGGGAAACTAAACTAAAAGGTGAAATGCTCGATCTAAAGTTCATCCATTCTGGGTTACTGTAGAAAGTGTGAGTGGTTCAATGTACATGAAAATCATGTCACTCCTGTTTTCAGAACAACCCCCATTGGGTTAAACAAATGCTGGAAAAGTACCTACTGGCACTATGCCTACAAGCTGCATCACACTGCACATCTAACAATAAAAAAAGGTTACGATTTTCTTTACAAAGAGCTAATGACAATAAAAGATCAGATCGGTGACTTCATGCTACTCCACTTTGATGGCAAACACACTTGAGGTAATGATGTCACAGAGTAAATGACTTTTGCAGATTGTGCCTGCAGATCAAAGTGAATCAGAAAAGAGTCTTAGTGATGGTGTATGTTTTAACTGTGAAGAAATAGAGTCAGACTATAAAACATCAACAGTCTGTCCACTCAAAAGACTGCCTGGAGCAGAGGCTATTTTAACTATAATAACTCACAAATTAAGCTGACCTGCCTTCTAATAATGAACTTTGCAAACATCAAGTAATGCAGGAAGTGCTTTAAAGGTTAAAAATAAACACAAACAGCTATAAAGTAACTAACATTAGTTCATGGTAACAAAGTATCTTTGACAAAAAAAGTTACAGATGTTAGAAATGTATTACTCAGAAGTCCAATAAGTACACACACACACACACACACACATATATATATATATATATAGGTTTGTGCACTTTAATGGCTTTAAAGACCGTGTAAAGTGAATTCAGTCATTTTCTTCTAGACACATTAAATAGGTCATAAATGTATTTCTCAACAATGTGTAAAATTTCAACCATTTATTTGTTTCAACATTTCTGTGTCAGGATTTAGTAGGCGGGTCTGAAAATCACCGCCGCTTTACGTAACACGGCGGTGATTAGCATAAACCCGGCTCTACATTCATACCCCCACTCAGATCTGAGTTTATGTGTGTCGGTGTGTCGGGTGTGTTGAGGAACATTGAGCATTCTTTTTTTAAAAAGCTTAAAAATATAATTTTACAGTAGAGGTAATTACTCATAACCAGCAGCTCCTTACTTGAGACCTCTACTGCATTCCTATACAGGTAATTAGGCATGACAGTTTGAATACCAACATTTAAACAACACATTAACCTGACATGGATTAAAAGAGGTTGTCAAAAGGAAAAAGCTGTTTATGTCAGACAAAAATGATAGACAGATTGCAGAAGCTATAGATGACCTGGAATTAAGCAGGTAAGACATTAACACCCAGAGGACAAAAGAGCAAATTCACTCACTGAGATGTGCTCTAATATACAGATTGATGATTTGCTGCCCATGAAAAGATCCCACACTCTCTGTTAAACTCCAATAATCTTGGACCAGATGTTAATTAAGCTGTCAGATCTTGTCTGAACAACTCAAAGTTAAGAAACCAGCAGAACAAGAAAAGGTCAAAGATTAAGAAGAAAAGAATGAATCAAAAGAAAAACGTGCATGACTGAAAGAGAGTTTTCAAAGCAGAGAAGCTCTCTTCTGGCCATGCACATAATAAAGTCCTACCTTAGCTGACTGTGACAGTGTACTTGAGTCCTTACAAGAATCAATTGATTATTACAGCACTTTACAAAAGCAGGAAGAGCACAGCTATAGTGTTGTGGACCCTGAAGTAGAGACGACAGTGCAGTATCATCAGCAAATTTAACAAGGTAGCTGCCTTTTTTACAGCTCCTGCAGCTGTCACGCTACAAAATAACAAGCAAAGGAGGTAAAACACTCCCTGGAGGGGGACCTATGAATCTGACTACAGTTTCAGAAAAGATGCCACTCACTATAAGACTCTGTTTGTCAGTTTGAAAAAAAAAAAAAACACATTCATAAAATGTGCTAACGAGGTACTTTATTATCAGAACATAGTTGTGAGCACAGACTTCCCAAAGGGGAGAGGTGAAAGGTATTAGGGGTGTTACAGGTAATGCGGTGGCATGCTGGAACAGCCCTCCAGAGGTGTTAGCAAACTACTGAAGTACCCCCTTAGTGTAGCAATAGGGGGCAAAAATGAAAACCACAGCTGTAAATTGGATATAAGACAGACAGAGTAACACTAGCGTTAGTTTAGAGTACTGTTTCAGGTCACTGGAATGTAAGTGCAATATTTAAATTTACTGATTTTAGCTCAGTTTCTTTCCACAGAACAAGTTCTCCAAACCAAATGACAAAGTACATCACAAACATGACCCAAAGTGTTTTCAGATCTGCCCATATTGGCATGTTAGCATATTCTTTTCTCTGTAGTTAAAGCTTGGTTAGGTTTAGGACAATTTGCAGAAGGTTAGAGAAAGATTTGTGTTTCAGTAACTACAACCTGTGTTGCGCATGAATGAGCTAAAAGAGCACCGTTTATTGAACGTGCTCATGTGTTAAACATGTGCTACCCAACTTCTTACCCAACTCCTGTGCTCATCTCGCAACTAGATTACTTTAATGCCCTCCTGACGGGCCTCCCGGCCTGCACAGTGAAACCTTTTCAGATGATCCAAAATGCAGCGGCAATCAGACAAATAACAAAATGCATAGACGATGTAATTAATGATGAAGAGAAGGATGTTTTGACATGTTTTCTAAAGAGGATGCTGAAACTTGTTGAACAAATGATAGAAAATCCTGGAAACACAGAACGTGAAGAAAACACAACAGAGACAACACAGATTAGCCAGGAAACAGATGAAGAAATGAGCTTAGCAGAAAAATACAGACAGCTTCAGCTCAACAGTCAAGCTCTCCAAAGTGAAGTTAGGAGGCTGTGTGAAAGAGTGAGCAATGCCTCAGAAAGTAAAGCTTCATCTCCTCAAAACGTGTTGCCTACAGCTGTGAACAGACTCCCTGAAGTGACAATAAGGAGAGAATTCAAGATTTGGGGAAAATGGGAAGAAGGACAGACTGTCATACACAAACCTGATGCATCAGATCGACAGAGACCTGAGTGAAGGACACAGTGAGGCTGAAGTCATGGAGGCCCTGATCAAGTCAATCAGTCCAGGTTTGAGTATTCATGATATGCTTGAGATAAAGAGTGGCCTTACCCTTCCCCAGTTGAAAGCCATATTGAAGGGACATTTCAAAGAGGACAGTTCTACAGACTTGTACCACAGACTAATAAACATTACACAAGATACTCGTGAGTCTCCTCAAAACTTCCTCTTCAGAGCCATTGAGTTAAAGGAAAGGCTGTTACTTGCTTCAAGAGAAGTGGAATCAGATGAATAGTACAGTGCCGAGCTCATCCAGAGGAAATTCGTGAGGTCAGTGAGTACTGGACTGTTAAGTGACCACATCAAGTTTCAGCTAAAGCCTTATCTTGATGATCAGAGAGTAACAGATGAAGTACTTATCGAAAGAATGGATGAAGCTGCTAGTGTTGAATTAGAAAGACAGTCCAAGCAACGAAAATACACAAGCAGCAAGGCTCCAAAAGTAACTGAACTACAGACAGAAATGCTGTTTAGTCAGCCATCTCAAGGTGCAGCTGAAGCCAGAGTTGGGATTCCAAGAGCAGTTAGCTGAAGTCGTGAAGCCTAAGAGCCGAAAAAAAACCGGCAGTCACCAACTCAAGAGATTCAGAGCTCTATCAAACAGTCAAACAACTGAGAGAAGAAATGGCTGAAATACGGAAAAGCATAACGAACCAGCAAGTAAGCATTCGGAAAGGATGTAAAGTCTGTCAGGTGCATCTAAGAGCAAAGGGAAACACAAGAAGTTGGACCAGCCACACTCGAGCCAGCCAATGACCTGGACAGAAGAGCACCAGAAAGTACTCTGCCAGCTTATAGAGTACCTGCTGAGTGCACCACTTCTAAGTTATCCAGACTTTGAGAAGCCATTTGTGCTACATTGTGACGCCTCTCAGGAAGGGCTCGGTGCAGTACTGCACCAGAGACAACAAGGTAAGCTGGTTGTCATCAGTTATGGGTCCAGAACACTAACTGCTCCAGAAACCAACTACCACCTCCATTTTGGAAAGCTAGAGTTTCTAGCGATGAAGTGGGCCATCTGTGAAAGATTTAGGGAGTATTTGTATTATGCACCCTCATTCACCGTCTACACCGACAACAATCCTTTAACCTATGTTTTGACCACAGCGAAGCTGAATGCCACAACACACCACTGGATTGCTGAGCTAGCAGACTTTAATTTCTCAATCAAGTATCGGCCAGGGAACAGGTGACCAGTGTGAACACTGTTTCAAGTGTGGACAATCAGGGCACTTCTCCAGGGGCTGTAGAGGACAAACAAGGCTGGCAGGCAAATCTGATGGCAAGAAAGTTCAGTCACTCCACCAAAAATGTTGACTCCAAGCCAACCTGAGTCAGACAACAAGGTGCATGAGCTTCTGTGTGACAGAATCAGGCAGCTAGAGGCAGAGTTAGAGAAAAGTGGAAAAGCTGAACAGACTGTGGGTTACACCTACGCCAGCCACCTCTCATTACATTGCCAAGCTGAAAGCCCTCATCGGAAAGAAGTGCACGGTCGATTGTTTCTTTGAAGGAGTACTGACACGAGCGCTGTGGGATACAGGCTCACAGGTAACAATCATAAATGAAAACTGGAGAAAGTCCTGCCTCCCACACATACAGTTACGGAGCATGGATGAACTTCTAGGGGAAGATGAGACTCTTGTTGGCAAAGCAGCAAATCAGACACCAATACCATTTGCTGACTGGGTTGAGCTAAAGTTCAAGCTGGCCTGTCTTCAGCTCCAGCAGAGTTTCAGCGCAGTATGGAAGAATGTCTTACAGGTTTAAGAGATGAATCATCACAGCCATATTTGGATGACAATGTTGTCCACAGCAAGTCTTTTGAGGACCATCTGCGTGATATGAGAGACGTGCTACGTCGTTATCAAGCACATGGAGTAAAGCTGACAGCTAAAAAGTGTGAAGTGTTCAAAGACAAAGTGAAATTCCTGGGAAAGATTGTGTCCAAGGATACTGTATGGATCCTGCTGAGTTAGCACCAGTCCAAGCGCTCAAAGACCGCAAACCTGAGACTGTGGGAGACCTGAGAAAGATGCTAGGGTTCCTATTCTACAACCGCCCATACATTGCAAACTTCTCACACATTGCAAAGCCACTGTACAATCTACTGTCCACTGAGAAGACTCTAGGTAGTAAAGTTAAAGAAACAAGTGGAAATAAGAGCAAAGGGAAACACAAGAAGTTGGACCAGCCACACTCGAGCCAGCCAATGACCTGGACAGAAGAGCACCAGAAAGTACTCTGCCAGCTTATAGAGTACCTGCTGAGTGCACCACTTCTAAGTTATCCAGACTTTGAGAAGCCATTTGTGCTACATTGTGACGCCTCTCAGGAAGGGCTCGGTGCAGTACTGCACCAGAGACAACAAGGTAAGCTGGTTGTCATCAGTTATGGGTCCAGAACACTAACTGCTCCAGAAACCAACTACCACCTCCATTCTGGAAAGCTAGAGTTTCTAGCGATGAAGTGGGCCATCTGTGAAAGATTTAGGGAGTATTTGTATTATGCACCCTCATTCACCGTCTACACCGACAACAATCCTTTAACCTATGTTTTGACCACAGCGAAGCTGAATGCCACAACACACCACTGGATTGCTGAGCTAGCAGACTTTAATTTCTCAATCAAGTATCGGCCTGGAAAAGCAAATGGTGATGCTGATGGCTTGTCACGTATGCCACTGGATATGGAGCAGTATATCTGCACATGGTTACAGGAGATGGAGCCAGAGGTAATCACAACTGTCACACAGGCACGTCAACTTGAATCCCATGAATGTCAGCCCTGGATGTGTCCAGCCACCATTAGCACAGCGTGTGATGTTGAACAGGAAAGGATAATATCCCTGGTGGCAGAACTCTCCACAGAGAAGTTAAAGAAAGCACAAGAGGATGACCCAGTCCTTGGCAAAGTGCGAAAATATGTCATCACAGGACAGTGGCCTCATCTGAGAGAGAGAGACCGCGTGATGACACCTCTATTCTGATGAGAGAGAGGAACAAGTTGTATGTCAACGAAGATGGCATACTGTATCGAAAGTCAGTGGGTCGAGCTCAACTGGTCCTGCCTACAACATTCCATCAACTGATCTACAAAGAACTACATGAGGAGATCGGACACCTTGGAGTGGAGCGGACACTCAGCTTGATCCGTGACCGATTCTATTGGCCTCATATGCAGAGAGATGTCAACCAATATGTGACCAAGATGTGCAGCTGTCTGAAACGGAAGCATCCAAACAAGCCAATGCTCAGGCATACGCGTGCACCAACAAGTCTGCAAAAACAGCTGCTGAAAAGATCTCCTGAAAAGGAGACTTTATGCTCAAGTTTGGATTTCCTGCAAAGTTGCACCATGTCCAGGGAAAGGAGTTTGAGAATAAGCTGTTTTCCAAGCTGGAGGAATACTGTGGCATCCAAAGCTCACGCACAACACCTTACCACGCAGCTGGAAATGGTCAAGCTGAGAGATTCAATCGAACACTCCTTTCCATGCTCAGAAACTTGACAGAGGAAGGATATGCCCCGTACTATCTCCTCTATGGCAGAAACCCCCGGCTACCTGTTGACATTATGTTTGGCCTGACGCCAAGTAATCAGAGCACCTCACATAGTGAGTATGCCAGTAAGTGGAGAAAGAGGATGCGAGAGGCATACAGGCTGGCATCAAGGACAGCTCAGAAGGAGCAAACCAGAGTGAAGAAGCATTATGACTATAAAACTTATGGTGTGGAACTACAGCCAGGATGTCATGTATTAGTGCGGAACTTCAGAGACAGAGGGGGACCTGGGAAGCTCAGATCTTACTGGGAGGAGCAAGTCTATGTTGTAACTGTGAGGAAACAGTCCTGTCTATGCAGTACGACCAGAGAAGGGCCCAGGAAAGACAAGAGTCCTGCACAGGAACCTGTTGCTGCCCTGTGACTTCCTGCCAGTGGAAAAGAGGATGAGCAGCGGAAAAAGGAAAAGAAAAGGAACAAGCCAAACACAGAGAAGATGAGCAAAAGGCAGCAGGAGCAGAAAGAAAGAGATCCTGACAGTAGTTCAGAACCATTAAACCATTCCAGGAGTCAGCTGTGGAAGCAGAGGAATTTCAGCCCCAAAGAGCTGACACAGAGCCAGAGCAGTGTGGCGAGGAAGATGACCCACCCATGTCCAGACATGGGTGAAGAATACAGGATGCAACCAGAGGTGGAGAATGGAGAAACGGAAGAGGACAGGTCCGAGCAGATGTCATCATCTGATGAAGCAGACGAGATGGGTCCCGAGCCGCAGGCAGCTCCACCAAGAAAATATCCTTTGCGACAAAGAAATCCACCCAGGACATTCACATGTAACACATTAGGTCAACCACCAGTCACACTTAGACATAAGTGAAGGTTGCAGCTAAAAGTAATAGCCAAGTTCAGAGTCACATGTGTTTATTATAGTGACAGTTTGATAAGAAAAGAGTTCAACGCAGCATTTGAAGCTAAAGGATGCTGTTAAATTCATGCAGAATAGTACAGTTAGTTAATGAGTAGAGTACCAGAATCCAGACCGCAGACACATAGGAGAAGACTGTGACATATGTGAAGCATACAGTAGTACATGTGGGTCTGTGTAATGGGTTATGGGGTAGAAAAGTGGTTAAAACCTTTCAGTCTGAGATACATTATCTGCTTCAGTAGCGGAGTAGCACTTCAGATATCACCTGGTCAGTGATGTCTGTGGCTGACATGTGGCATGAAGAGGGAGATACATGTCATGTCAAAGACTGTGGTTCTACAGACAGTATCCCAAAAGACTAGCTCCCATATGACCTACCACTATAACTCAACAGTTAAAGACTTGAGAACTCTGGGAAATTGATAATGTCGGGACGACATTCATTTTGGAGGGGAGAGTGTGGGACCCATAGTTCTGTTGAGCAGAGTGCACCTCCCATTGTAGTTCATTTAATGTACTATTTCATATTCACCGAATTTAATTCACTTGTTTCCTGACTTTATTTTCGTAATATTTTATTTTATTCACTCATGCACTAACATGTCCCTTCACATTAACAGCTAGACTTTGATCAGGTAAGTTTATGGTGTCTCTGAATGAAGTTGATACAGGCACTGTGGACAACACAGGGGTCCTGAAGATGACTCAAGAAGACTGTGCATGTCGGATGAACATGTAAACAGTGTGCAGCATCATGCTAATGTGCTTGTGAGTACGTGCAGAGAAACGAACCCAAGTAAAAGTTTTATTTTGAACTTATGCGCGCCTGGAAGTCCCTTTTTGGTGCAACAAATATTGCTGCAATAACATGACTTTGTCAGACTGTATCTTGATTGTTTCCCTTTTTTGTAAGTCGCTTTGGATAAAAGTGTCAGCTAAATGACTAAATATAATGCTTTGGGTGGTAGGGAGTTTACATGGATTGCTGCAACCAGTACTACTTGGTCCACAAGCCAGAATGCTTCCTCTGCTAAAAATCTCGGTTCCTCGATTACAGATTCTGGATTCAAGGTTGTCCATCTGGAGCAATTTGGGTAGCTTGCTCAAAGATACTATCAAGAATACACTGCAGACCGCCCAGGCTTCAGAAGCACCATCCAACAGTGGGAGGCTAGTACACACCCCTCCCAAACACACATTCCCCACTTTTGTTACTATTTGCCTCGTTTATACGACTATGTCATCGAACATAATGAGCCCTGGGACATGTTCACACGTGTCATTACACAGTTATTGGCAAAGGACAGACAGTTGATTGTGTTTGCAAAGCTCTTCCTGAAGCCGTGCGCTGAAGATGTTGAGCTTTAGGAGGGGAGAGGGCTGCACAGCATGTGTACTGGTGATTGACACTGATTGGTTGGATTCTTGCAAATGACATTAGCAGCTCTAGGAGGAGCCAGAGGAACCTGATTCTTCACAGATTACCTGTCTGATGTAGCACTGTCAGGAATGTAGTGACAGTTTGAGCAAATATGACAAAAAGTTATTTTTATAAAAGTTACCTGCTGAACATTTAACAGACAGATATGAACATAGTATCAATCTCTTTTCACCATTATGCTGTCATTGTCATTTGCGGCCAAAGCGGCTGCTGCTCAGCAAAAGCTGTATAGACTGGATTTGAAGCCAGATATGCTCTAAATCGAACAGCTGTCTGCATAGACAGACATGTCAATGTGCTGTTGGGGCGTACAAGTTGGACACGGACCTTCATCGTCACACTGACAGCTTTGTGACTGCGCAGATGCCAATGTATAATTTGAGCTGCACTCATTCACGATGGCCTGAATGCAGTTTCAGTGGCCTGGACGAGAACAATGCTCAGGGGAAATCACATTTGGATGAGTGCAACATTAAAAACGGAAAGCTGAACGATATTGAACTGCAGGAAAAAGTTGCAGCAATAGGCAGTTTCTATTCAGAGCAGCAATATCTGAAGAAACTCCTAAAAAAAAAAAAAAAAATACAGGAGACAGGGAAAGAAAAAGCACCATAATGGAAGATCTCAGAGTTAACAGGAAAAAAAGAAATAATCCACGTAATTCATTTAAAACCAGGATATCAGTTAGAGAAGCAGCAGTGGGACACAGCTCATTTGTCACTTAATAACCCGAGTACTGCAGTCGATGCTCACGTTTTTAAAAAATTAAGCTACAGAATTCCTCCTTGTTCAGACAAATGATATTGAGTATCATATGCAAGAAATATCATGTACCAGCTGTTTCACTTAAAAACATTAGCATCTGTTTTCAGCAACCCATATCAGTCAAACGTTCACACACACACACACACACAGAAGAGAGGAAGACAGCAATAGAGAAAAAAGAGAGAGGATTAAGATAGGAACTATGTTGTATGTCCATCCCCTCAGGAGTTGTGGTTTCTCTGTGGAGGCAGCCAGCACCAGAGCTGAGAGGTTTATTTGGACCCTATCTGTACTGCAACACCTTCACACACTGTTATATATATATATATATATGCAGGAAATGACATGGGATTTGCAAACCCAAAGTGTTATATGTATCTGTTACACATGCATTGGCGCACACTGCATCGCATAGCTTAGATCCTTCATGGAAGAAAGGTAAAAGGGGCAATGCTTGGATATGATTACATGCCTGTCAAAGTGAGGTCCAGGGACACTCAGACACTCAGGGGACAGAGAGGAGATTTTAAAGGTCACTTCTTAGCTTCTTCTATGTTTTATAAGGCTGGAATACTTCTATCTAGCTATGTCAGGAGCAATTGCGATGAGATTCTGTGTTACGCTGCCAGCCAGTGGTCTCACACATTCGTGGATTGCAGAATTGACCAGGACCAGGTGATGAGGGGGAGGAGGTTTGAAAGGTACCAGGGGGTAAGGGCATGGACAGATTTGTACATGAGGATATATGGAGATAAGACGTGCTTTGTGTCGGAGGCTCTCATGGAGGTTAAAGTTCAAATAAAGATATCAGCATCTCGTTTCATTGAATTTCATTTGTTTAAAAGAGGAAATTAGTTCATTTTGGCATTGATTTAATTAACTCAAACTATCTAATGAGTCTAACTTGGCTGCACAGGCACAGTAGTGGAAGAAACAATGGGTTATTAATTTCTCTTAAACACACTTCAAGGGCAGCATTTAAATTGATTGAATGTTTTTTGGCAGATTTAATAGCAGAAGGTCGCAAGGTGGGTCAGTCAGTTTGTTTCTGTGCATATTCATGGTCCCCAGGGGATGATTGTGACCCTCTTGTTGCGCTCAAAGACACTGGCACTGGGAACACAGGAAATATTGTACAGTTCTCCTGAGACTGAAATTGTGCGTTGGGTCTGTCTTTGTCTCTTTTAGCTGAACTTCCTTTGGCTCAGATAATAAATAAATTTAATGAATTAATGATTTAGTGTTAACTTGTTGACTCTTCTATCTCAGGGTTTGTCCACTCTGAGTCCAAGGTTAGATTCAGAGTTTGTTAAACACACTTTCAGGAACGGACTCCAGACATCAAATAGATGCGAGTTTCAGACAAAGTTAAAATGGTTTTCTCTGGTGTGCTGTGTGTGTGTGTTGTGTGTGTGTGTGTGCAGCTGAAAGCACAGTAACACCCTGTAATGCTGCAGATGCACAAATCTAAACCAACTACAAATCAAGGTAGCAATTAAAGTCCTATTTCTAAGGAAATGACCTTCAAATATTTTGCATTCAACACTGATTTTTGACGTGCCTTTGCAGTACAACACTTGATTGCATGTTTGTCATAATCAAACCTTGGCGCCACATGACAGGTGTGCTTTAGTGTTGGAAGTGTAACTGTAAGCTGGGGTCTATGTGAGCTGGACATCAGAGAAACACTCTGTAGCAGAGCAGCAGTCCATGTAGTGTAATAGATGGAGTAATATCTTCTACAGCCTAATAACTTTACATTGTAAAACTGTAAAACTATTATATAAAACTATTACAACCCTCGATTTGGGTATGAAATGACACCACTGCAGCTCTCCCACAGTAGAGGCAATGAAGTGGGAAAGCAGTTATTACACTCCTAATGACCTTACAGGTGTCATTCATACATACGGCTATTTATATAACACACCTGTTGCTCTCAGCGGTCTTCTAATGTGATAAATAACTTCAACCTGTGACAATGGGTGTCAGAATGTCGCAAAAGGGACTACATGTGTTTGAATATGTGTAACCATCCCTACATAAAGGATGTTAGAAATAATTATTAATGAAAAAGGAATTCCATTCCATTTTCTTCCGCTTATCCTGGATTTGGCCGTGGTAGGAGCAGGTTTAGCAGGGCTCTTCACACGTCCTTCTCCCCAAGCAATGCATTCCCAGATTAGATGGGCTACGTAGTCTATCCAGCAGGTTCTCGGTCTCCTCCCGGTTGGACGTGCCCAGAACATCTCCAAAGCAAGGTGCCTGGGGTATGGCATCATTTCAGTGCCAAAATCCGCACGCATAAAGACCACTCTCGCGCTCGCGACACTCTCTGCACGCTCACCGTCACTCTCTGCGCGCTCACGGTCTCTGTGTATACGCTCGCCGTCACTCTCTGCGCTCGCCGCCACTCTCTGCACGCTCATGGTCTCTGTGTATACACTCGCTGTCACTCTCTGCGCTCGCCACCACTCTTTGCACACTCATGGTCTCTGTGTATACGCTCGCTGTCACTCCCTGTGCCTTCTACTCGCTTGCCTTTGCTGAGTTTTGGCACTTTGGGACGGGCATTGAATAGACGGCCCCGCAACCCCCCTTCCTTTGTGATTGGTCACTTTAAACGCCTACTGTCTCCAGGTCAGAGCCAATCCGAGGCAGAGTAGGTCGGGTCATCATTGTGGTTGGAACAGACAGATATTTAAATTTAAATGTATTGATCAGCTTGGGAGTAATTGTGATAGTTTACTGACTTGCTACATTCTCCCTTGTAGCAAGTCAGTAAACTATCACAATCAAATCACATCAAATTCTGCCGCCAACCGCAATGATGACCCGACCTACTCTGCCTCGGATTGGCTCTGACCTGGAGACAGTAGGCGTTTAAAGTGACGGGCCGTCTATTCAATGCCCGTCCCCAAAGTGCCAAAACTCAGCAAAGGCGAGCGAGTAGAAGGCACAGAGAGTGACAGCGAGCATATACACAGAGACCACGAACGTGCAGAGAGTGACAGCGAGCACGCAGAGAGTGGTCTTTATGCGCGCTGATTATGGATTTTATGTGCGCTGATTTTGGCACTGAAATTATGCCATACTACCTGGCCAGCCGGTGGAGGAAGCTCATTTTTATGCACTTGTATCCTCAATCTTTTGGCTTAAAATGGTTTGTGGATTTTGGTTCAGAATCCACAGAATATACATTCATTAGTAGAAAACATAATATAATATTTATAACTGCAGTTTCCTCAACAGTGTTTCTCTTATTTTCCAACTTCCAACTTTCAGTCAGTCACACTTCAAACACACATTTTTACACAATAAATAAGCTGTGATCTGCAACAAAACAATACACAATCAATGACTGAGGGAGATGAAAACCTCCCCCAGTTCACAATAAATAAAAGACAAATGATCTTCGTCTGCCTTTACTTTTAGCAACGTGTCAAAACACAAAAAAACAAAGACACAAGACTAAATATGAACATTTCTCATTAAGCTCATATCGTCCAACCATTTGATCTTTTTACATTTTCTTCAGCTGAATAAATACATTTTAAATCACTCGCAGGAAATGCAGCAGTTCGGCTCCACACACTGTTTTAGAAAACATCCTTCTGTGATCATCATCACAAACAGCCTCTGAAAACACGCTTCAATTCTGACAGTCATCTGGTTTTGGCTCTACGCACAAATAACACTTTTTAATTGAATTCAATCTCTCCATTTTATCACCCATGGCTTCATAAATTTCAAACTGCATTTTGATTGAGAATTACAAACGTTCTGTCTTTAAATAAGCTTTCAAAGAGAACCTTGCATAGTGTGGTTTATAATTGCACCCTTTCAATGTTTGCTACATTTCTAGTCATTGTGGCTTTGCCATCCCTTTCTCAGTTCCAAACAGCACACAATTCTCAAATAAAGCAATTCATCAATGAATATGTTTTAAATGTATTCACTGGTCACATACGTCTCACATAGACATATAGCCCATTTATATATACATGTTCTGATTTGACTGGACTCGGTTTCACTCGGTGTGTCAGCAATTGTTTGGCTTTGTTTGAGAACAGCAGGTGCCAGCCTAGCTCAACATTGTCGTGACCAGGGTCAACGGAACTGAATGTTGCCTTTCTAGACATGATAGCTTGCCGTTGATATTTCATTAACATAAACAGACAACAGTGGCTCCAGACTAATTCTGGGCGTATAGTATGTGTGGTGTTATCTTGGGGTTTAAAGTCTGAACACCAGCATGAGTTCGGCAGAATGTGCTCTGATGTGACTCAGACACTTGATGTATTTTGAGAGTGTCTCTAATTCTCCTTGGCCAAGCGTCAATAAATATTACAGCATAAGATTTCAGAGGCTCCTGAACACTTTCTTCCCTCCTGACCTCACCATTGACCTTTGATTTCAGCAATTTCTCCACAACAAACAGGTGAGTTCTATAAAAATTCACCCTCAGTTGTCATGAATGGGGAAGTTAGTTTTTTTGTGCTAGGCTGTAAACATGTTTGTTTCTGCTGTGTATTTGGTGTATTTTTATTGAGATTAACTTGTTATGTAACCAGCCTCAAGTGGAAGATTGAGGAACTACAGCTTTTTCACAGCCACAGAGGTTGCCGCTTGGTTTTGACCTGACTCTGGAGACGGTCATCTCTGGCACGACTCGGCACAACTTGCTGCGTTTAAACTGGTGATGGAAATGCAAATCAACACAGCATGGTTGGAAATGGGCAAAATATACAGTACACTAATATACAGTATGTGTGTACACACACTTTTTTTTTTTTTTTACTGTTGCACACTGTTGGATTTGTCTGGTTTGTTTGTGAATCTGTTCTATTTGATGGCTGAGTTGTTTTAACCAGAATTTAAAAGCCTAAACAGAGTCTGCAAATTGCTTCAGCAACTGCAATTGTATAATATTGTCCCTGTTAAATGAACTGACAAATAAACAAAGTAGTTGAATCAATGGTTTGAGTGGCATAAATAATATCCACCTCTAGTGTATCTGTGAAGTGAACCACAATACTTTTTATGGTGGGCAAGTGTGATTAATTCAGCATAATGTAGAAACAATTTGACACTCTGGAATAATTCTGGTTACAATGTGAAAAAACAGGAGTTGAACAGTTCATTAGAACACTGAGTTTGTTCTCACAAGGACTGACTTCATTCTGCAAATATACAAACCATAAAAAACAATATATGCTGAATTATCTATGTGTACTGGGATACCTGTGACTTTCTATGCTGATATAAACTTACTTATTTTGTTTATACATCAATTACCATCCATCCATCCGTCCGTCCATCTGTCCGTCCGTCCATCCATCTATCCACTTTGGGTATGAAATGACACCTTAGCAGCTCTCCCACAGTAGAGGCAATGAAGCAAGAAAGCAGTTATTAGACTCCTAATGACCTTACAGGTGTCATTCACACATGGGTATTTGTATTACACATCTGTTGTTCTCAGTGGTCTTCTAATGTGATAAATAACTAGTGGCAACTAAATGGCAACAGGTTTAGCAGGGCACTCTAGACGTCTTTCTCCCCAGCAATGTCTTCCAGCTCCTCCTGAGAGATCCTGAGGCGTTCCCAAACTAGATAGGCTATATAGTCCCTCCAGCAAGTTATGGCTCTGCCCCGGGGTGTCCTCCCAGTTGGACGTGCCCAGAACACCTCAGAGGGTAGGAAAGGAAACCACAAACGTGTGTGTTTCATGTCAGATTGCAGATAAAAGAGGCCAGAGGAGGAAGAAGAGGATTTAAGGCTGCAAACAGTGAAGCAAGATGCTGCTGAGGACAAGAGGGAATGAAGCAATGCTGGGATCACTGTCAGTCTTTAGTTTGTTCAAAGTGTTAGATAAACAGTATGTGTCGCTCATGCAATCACCTAAAAACTATTGTTATTGAACTACAAATTCAGCTCAGGTAAACTGCAGCCAATCCCAGAATGCACTAGGGGAGAGAGACAAGCTGACCTTAGATCACAGATACTGTTACAGCTACAGTTTCCATGGGGGTCCATGTGGGCAATGAAAGAAGTGAAGGCCAGGCTGAGACCTCCAAACCAAAGAAGACAGTCCAGCTTCACAGAGACCAAAAATAAAGGTGCATCCTCTCAGAACGAAACATTTCAACCCTTTTAAAAATGTAAGCCTGTCATTCTCTAGAAACATGTAAATGCCATTCTGATTCACTTAAATACATGATGGACAGCTGATAGAGTTTTCTTTAAGTACACTTGACATTCAGCTTCATCCTTTGAGTCGTGGGATCCTACATGAACATGCTGTCTTCTACCAAAGTGGGAACAGGTTTTGTTATTTCAATATTTTTGACTTAGACTGATGGACTGAGCTTCTTATATCTTAGTGTTCACTGCTGTGGCCCAACCAGGAATCAACACTGTCCATGACCAATCTGAGTCATTTGAAATGTGTGTGTGAGTGAACATCCCTTTGTTTTAAGTTGTTTTTTTTTAATCAAACAACCAATCAGGGTTATCTAGCACACAAGAAGCCAATCACAGCAACTCTGTACAAACAGTTGGAGGAGAAATTTACGTGCGATCTATCACTGTTGGAGTTGTTGGAGCTACAGAAACGTGGTTGTGAGCTTCTCCCCTCTGAGTCAGACATAATTAGTCGAGTAGAACAGATGTTAGCTTGTTACTTAGTTACAACTAACTTGATGTTTCAAAATGCACATGCGTGTTTGGTGGACACAGAGGCAGAAGGCCTGTATTTGCAGCATTATGAACTGGATGTCATAGTCAAAACATATTTAGGCCTACTAACTTGACAAATTTGTCAAAGAGTGCTTGTATACTTCATTATATAAATGATGATGGATGGATTGTGGGATACTGAGTATGAACAGGCAGCCTTCCTGCCTTTGAAATGTGACAGACCTCATGTTAAGTGTATAGGAATACAGAGGAGCTGGTCCACGGGTTGTGTTTGCATGCAGTATGTTCTTCAGCAGAGTGACTTCTGGGTGTTTCTTGCTTTCATTGCTTTAAGATGCAGCCGTGATTTGGCCAGAATGTGAAGCTACTGCATCTAGTAGACAGTGGGTCACTTTAATTGGACTGTGGGAGGAAACCTGCACGGACACAGCATGATAATCATCAAGGATTAAAGCAGTAAGGGTGTTCAATTAGAGGTCCACGCTCCTATTAGCGTCATACTGTAGGGTTTTTTGAGTTGTAGCTTTATCATGTCATGACAGATTTCTTCCACTGATGTCTATATATTTATGGTGGAAAAGCTCGTATTGACTCACTGTACACCACTTGTAGAGCAGCAGACACAGTTCGTGACTGGCTGGTGAACATAGTGGAGCATTTAGCAGCTAAGAGATGGATGGAGACCAAAACCAGAGCTAAAAGAGAGAAAATATTGGACTTACATTCATCAGGTGGACACAAACACGACTACAAATGTGTGATAATGTTGCTTTGTGTCTGCTGGATGTGTAAATTAGGTTAACACAGCTTTAGTATAATGTTGCAATATGTCACTGTTGCCTTTACAGCTTGTTCTACTGGTCCAGAATGAATGAATGCTGCTTTAAAATCACCTTTGTACTGAGCCTACTGAGTGCTTGCGTGTTATCGATGTTGAACACATTATTGAAAGATTTGAAAAATACTGTTTTCCCATAATGAAAAGATAAAAACATGCAAAAACGTTTTAATTTGTAATCCAAATTACACATATACAAGGATTCAGGATATTAGCATGTCATTTTCAGAGACCACAGCCAAAAGAACAACAAGAGAGAGAGAGAGAGAGAGAGAGAGAAAAAATACAATCTATACATATTTCAGTTTACAGTGAGTAGCCAGTTGGAGAGTACCAGAGAACACTAAGGCAAATCATCAGCAGACAGAAGAAACATTGCCTTTTTT
Organism: Miichthys miiuy; assembly: GCA_036365135.1. NCBI lineage: Eukaryota > Metazoa > Chordata > Actinopteri > Sciaenidae > Miichthys > Miichthys miiuy. Next base: position 24,229,704 of record CM071609.1, read on the forward strand.
GTATTTAATCCACCACAGCAGAGTATCAAGAAGTACTTTTGCTACAAAACAAGGACTGATGTCTCCCTTTATTTGCAATCAGCTGCGTAAGTTACATTGTGATAAAAGCAAAACAAAAAACAGAAGGTATCTATCTAAAGTCTAGCATTACTGTACATGTCTTCTCACGAGCTTTGGAACACCAAACTGGCAAAAATATGCAGCTCTTTTTGTACAGCTCTGGGTTTCACCATCATCTGCCTCCTGCTAACAGAAACTCACAACAACAACACTGTGAAAGGCTGTGACTCAACAGGCGAAAAAATGCTTTTCATAAAGTATGTAACACTGGTCCTGAATATGATGCTAGGTTTTTTTTTTAAAAATTCAAAACACTTAACCGCTCGAGCAGCGTGAAGGTACTCCAAAACTGATTTTAAACTCATAATCAGCCACACAGGGTGTCATAATGAGGAGCTCAAAGAGTGTCTGCAGCGTGTCACCTCTCAGAGAAAATCATTCCAACTAATGTGTGAGTGTGTGAGCAAAGTGTGTGTGTGACTCCTAAACAGAATTTCATCATTGAGACTAAAGGGTGAATTTTTCCCAACGGGACAAGTCTGACAAATAGTGAGTATAATAATACTTGAATTGTCAACTGGCATTGATACTGTGTTGTTACCTGCATATATTTAATATTTCCTCAGGTATATTGACTCTATCAGAGTTCAACACAAACAAACTTTCCATTTGGTTGAACAGCTGCTCTGTAACATTTTCAGTTTCAGTCATCTCAAAACTCATCTGGCTCAAACACTCAGTTCATGGCTGCAAGATTACTGTTATCATATGCCACGTGCCTATGTTTGTGTGTTTCCATAACAACCAAACAAGGATTTGTTCTCTTGATTTTATTTGCATGTGACAGAAACAGCCATACAGAGTCTGGCAGTGGAGAGAAACGTCGGGATAATAGACTTAATAACAGATTCCTAGCTGATAGTTGATATTTTGTGTAGCTTCAGATGCTCTGTACAGCACATGGCATAGATGTTATTAAAATGTGAGTTCCCTGTCCCTGTAATGCTTATTTTGTACAAGCTGAACATTTCATCTGCAGGGAGATGCAACATATGCAGCTGTTCCACAGTAATAAGCAAGAGTAGTAAAGTTACATGAACTTTAACCGTTAACCTTTAACCCCCTAACTGTGCGAAAGATGTGTCAGCAGAGATAGAGGTTTGGTTTGGATGGTCTGCCTCTCTTTCACATTCTGGTCTTCCACCTTTGCACCACTCAGCTGCAGGTCTAGACATTACAGAGAACTAAGACCGTCCCTCACCTGCTTTATATTCTGTTGGCAGCCTCTTCGTCAAACGTACATGTTCATCTGTAAATACAAACCCCATCTAGAGCGTGTTTGCTGATCCGACACCAGGCACAGATCCACTTGTGCTCCCTGTGTCATATTCATCACTTTTTCATCATTCAATTAATTTCCTTCATGACAGGAATTTGAATGTATTGGTCATTTCACCAAGCTCACAGTCGCTCCCCAACCAAAGTGATTCAAATGTTTTCTTTGCTCGTAGCCTTGATTCTTTGTCCCTGTTTTCTTTCATCCTCGCAAACACATAAATGGAAATTATATTTGACTGTTTTCACCACTTTGCTTCTGCATTTTGCAGTCATCCTGTAAATAAGCTAAACTGCATCTCATTTAAAGTTCCCATTTGCAGCAAGGACATAACCACAATATTTAAGCTGCACTACTTGAAAAAAAACAAACAAAAAACATCCCAGATTCAGAAAAGAAGTTATTTCAATTCATTGTGGCACTAAACGTCCTCGACTATCTAACGCTGTTGAAAGCCAGTGCAGTTCTTTACAGCGATTCAATCAACGCTTCGACATGATGTGATGTTGAATGTCCGGTGGAAAAACAGAGTGATCTCTGCCGGCTTTGTTAACATGGGCGGTCGGTCACATTAATACCAGAGCAGTGCAGAGAAATGAGTTTCCTGTTTATGCGCACAGACATGTAACTAATATATCTGCTGCATCACAGAGAGAGGTGTTCCGTTGCCTCGTATGTGTAGCGGCAACAGTTGTGAGTGAGCTTCTGCTCAGAGGAGAATGTCAGCATTCAGTGTGAGTGTTACTCATTAAGATAAACCTCAGCTGCAAACATAAATGTGTATAACTCTACACACTCATATACTGGTGTAGTCGTCATTTTCAGATGGAAAAAAAAGAAACCTTTAACACCCAGAGCCGTACAGTAAAGCCATGTTTTTGCTGGTAGGATCATCCAAGGCGTCACATAGTAGTGTCCATCCAGTGTGTCTCTGTGGAAATGTCTCACACGCGCTCTCTCACACACATTCACACACACAGGTAATGACATGGAACCCAAACACACACAAGCGTTCGTTATCATGGCGAAGTGCTCCTCCACGTTGCAAATGCAAAACACCGGGAGCTTTAAAGCAACGTACAGAATCGAGACTCGAACACAATCAAAAGAATGTACAAAAAGGCACATTTGACCCCAGTGCTCCTGTACTGTGAGATTCAAGTGTAAATGAGCGTCTGTAGCATGGCTGTCGTAGCTCTTAACCATCATAGAGACAACATCCCCTCTGAGCGCACTGTTCTGGCTGCTCACATTTGTTAGCACAGGGGGGCTAACGCTCAGATGATAATGTCCATTAGCCTGAATGCTAGCCGGTGCCAGGCCTTGCTAGGCCAGGAGTCAGAATGGTCCCTAGTGTCATCAACCGTCGTCAAGGGGCAGCGACGTCTCTTTACAAGCTGTCCCGTGGTAATACAGAAGTGCCAATCCATATACCCCATGTTTACCCCATATCCTCTCTCCTTAATCCCACACCCACCACCTTGGAGCAAGGATCGGGTGGGGAGGGTGGTTGCTGTTGGTGTGGGTTTAAGGTGTTAATCATCCCCTCCGCCGTACAGGTCGGCCAGCTTGCGGAAGCGTGGCCCCCAGTCGCCGAGGTAGTCGTAGTCCTGATCTCCGCAGCTTGAGGAGGAGTGAAGGGAGCTGAGGGAGCCGGCAGTGGAGCCACTGCCCTCGTAGTCAAACACCAGCAGGGAGTCGTAGGGGGGAGCGGTGGGGTCGTTGTCTGCCGCTTTCAGGCCCTGGTTGGAAAAAATGAAGGAGATGGGAAGGTGAGCGAAGAGCATCGCAATGGCAAATAATAGCAGAGGAGAGGGCGTCACTGTCGAGCTCCACAGTGAAAATAAAATGATTACTTTGAGACTGCCAGAGTGTGGAGGAGCCGGATGATGAATAAGAATGGAGCTCTTATATGAACCTTGTTTACTGGAAATAAATACGGAGACAGGAAGGTATTGGAAAAATAAAACCAGCGAGAACCTGCATCACATCATGATAGACCCCCTTTCAGATGCCTGGTACCACAGTCTACTGTTGGCTAGTGCACATCAGCAGTGGATCAGCTTGGTGGTTCAATTTGTTGCTCGATGGCACCTGATCAGAGGTCGCTCAGGCAGGAGTGTAAAAGAACTGATAAAAGCTTCACACATAAAGGCCGTGTCTGATGGAGGATAAAGAACGTTCATACCAGGCTCACTTTGAAATCAGAGAACATCGTATGAAATATTTGCTGAGCAGAGCTGTCAACTTTCAGCTCATTAAAAATAAACAATGGCATGTTTGCACCAGATATTTCCTACATGACAGTGCAACAACCCACACTGAGTATCACTGAAAGTGAGAAAAGCACAATTTATGGTTGAGAGCGTTACAAGACTCTCCGCTACGATATCTAGCGCAGGATTATAGTAATCCTATAATATTTCTATAGTATCATAACCCTCATAAATCTAAGGGTCTTTATGCTTTAAAGGCAAAGCAATGTGAGACCCACGTTGAACCCCCACCGAAACCGTGTCTGATCACCCCGTGCACACCATCTGAAAGTTCACTTTCAGAACTGGGACTCAAGAAGTCAAGCCAGCCTCTCCAACCTCACAAGGGTGGGATGTGGAGGAGATCAGAGTAAGGGAGGGGCATTAAGCAGAAAGGCTGTTTTATGTGTGTGTGTGTGTGTGTGTGTGTGTGTGTGTGGAGGGGTTGAGATGGACAGTAGGGAGTGCTGGGGAGAAGGAGGGAAGGAGGGATTATGGAGGAGCGTAGAGGAGGGGAGGATTTGGGTCAGGCTGGACAGATGCTGCCTCTATCTCCAGGAGGAGATTCAACAGATTACCCAGCGTAGCCTGAACTTAAAACCACCACCCTCCCACCTATACACACACACACACACATATAGACATATACAAGTTTTTATGAACTCACTCAAAGCACGCTGCTAGAATAAAAATATCACCTAAAATTAACATCTGAAAACATCAGCTCAAACTAACAGCAGGGAAAACGGGATGTTTTTTGCCGCTCGCTGCCGTTCAGAACGGTTGAAATGAAAAGCAGTAAATCTGATAAGCTGCGGAAATGTTTTGTGGGCCACGTCTGTCGTCTGACTCAAGACACTCCTGTCACTCTGAAACTCAATGGGAGGAGAGAATTAACGCAAAGAGAGAGAGAGAGAGGGAGAGAGAGAGAGAGAGAGAGAGAGGCAGGGTGAGAAACATCAGCTTGTCATGTCTGCCGGATTAAGCTGTCTAGATCAGCTTGCAATATCTGACAGCTCCTGCTCATTATTCATAGCTCCGCTTGGCAGATGTCTTTATGCAGCTCCGACCAAAAAACATGCGCGCAAATAATATGGAAGCAGCCAGCGTGCGCAGAGGAACATACACCCGCTGCAGTGACAATGATGACTCTTCACGCCTGAGATGCCCCACTGCCCGGACGCCACGCACTGGAGATGTGATGACAGCAATCAGCTGCGTTAAAGGAAGAGTTCAGTCTCTTCAAGAAGCCTATCTGATTAACTCTGAGAGTCATGTTAATCCATCTGAGTGTCACTCTTTTACAGCATACAAAGACTGACAGCACTGACGACAACCGACCTTGACATCCATCGCACCTTCGCATTATAAAGTCCAGTCAGCGCCGTCGATTTTCCTCATTAACTTTCCCAAACAGACACTCCAGAAATCTCGCCCACGTTAACGCGCGTTTGTCCAGGTGTGTGTGTGTGTGTGTGTGTGGAGGTGTGAAAGTTGGTAGGCTTTGAACTTTCTTCACACGACTACTTCTGTCACCTTTCATGTGTAAAACATGAGAAACAACGCCATGAATTTCTTTGAGGGGAACCTGTCCGCTGTTCTGCAATTCGTTGCGTCAAAACAACAAAACAAGAGAATTGTTGAAGAAGAGATGATGAGGGAGGCAGTGGACGTGGCCAGGTAGAGGCTGTGATGGCGGGCTTCTCGCTCCGTCTTAGACGTGGTGTGACCTGATCATGTCTTATGAACTAGGTCACAAACTGTGGTACCACTGGTGGTACGCAAGCTCCATTGAGTGGTACATGAAGGAATCTCTGAAATATATATTTTTTAATTACAGAAATGAATTTAGAAACATTTAGTCCATGTAAAGTAAGAATGAATATGTGTTTTGAGTTTGTCAGACCAAAGAAGAAAGTGTTATTAACCACCAAGCCAAATTTGAATGATTAAAAATATCAACAAGTTTATGATCGGGTAAAAATGAGCAGTATTCTCAGCTCCAGGACTGTGGGGCGTGTCTGATGAATGTGCTGAAGTCAAGCAGCAATTTTGAAGCGACTGAAACGTGTCAGATGAGTTCAGAAAATGGCATGACTAACTTTGAAACACTCTGAGCGAGATGAATTCATCTCTATCTCTCTGCTAGGGGTGCAGGGCTATGCTCAGGGTGGCCTCAGCGTGTCATCGAGCCACCCTTTAGCACCGCCCACAAAATCCTGGACTGAAAACTGGTGAAAAACTGTTTGAACCTCTAACTCCACATTTCAGTAATATATCGTTTTTTCACGTTTTCAACTATTTTCCAACATATTTAATGTATTTTGAAAGAAATTGCCTTTATACGGACAAAATACCACACGATTCTGAATGAAAATGTTGAAACTCACATTTAAAATTTGCATTTCCTGTAATTCTTTATCATGTTTGAGCAGGAAGTGCATAGCGCTCGCTTACATCCATCATTGGTTATAAAATCATACATGATGTGAAGATAGTAAGTGGAGGTACGGTGGTGGATCAAAAATCCTGAAATCGTAGCTCTAAACAGGAAATATATGGTGGGGAAGTGCGGATCAGGAGTACTCCTTTCCCACCCAGATAACTCTGGTTCTGGAATAAGTTCTATTTAGGATTCGACAACAATAAATAATCTTCTTATACAAATAAACCTGCCTCCTGTGTAAACTGTCTGTAACTGAGTAGGGTCAGCTGTGTCATAATGATGGAGAAACACTGAACTAGGTCATTAGAAGCATACTGAATGCTCATGCTTTAAATACTTTAAATGCTCTTATATGTTTCTTTCTTTCTTGTCTGTGTTGAAATGTTACCCAACAGTATTTGTTGAAATTTTAAAATATTGGCTACAAATATTGGGTTTGGGCTGCTCATAATATCTCTGTAGGTTCCATTTTTCTTTCTTTCTAACCTGAATGAAATTATATTAGGATCACGAATCTAAAAAAACAAGCCTGTGTTGGCTTATAATATTAAGAAAATTGTAATCGATCCTTAGAGAAAGCTTTTACCAGTTTTCTGCAGGAATCAATATTTGGATATTTCCAGTGGCCATGAAATGTGAAGGTGGGTTCTTAGTAACAAACCCATATTGCCATTGTTCTGGTTCAGTCTCTCAGCAGCAGCAGGAAGTTGCTGATCTGTCTGCTGGATGTGTAATGCAGCTTTAGGATTTCACATTCATTGATTCTCATCTGTTGGCACACGTTTTGTATCACTTCCTGTTAGTACAAAATGGCATCCTGTAATTTCCTCCATGCACCTTCAGGAATAGGAAATATTATACAGTTTATTTATTAGGCATGAGTAAGAAAATGAAACACAGTGACAAAGTTCTCCACAAAGTGTGCTTTTAAGGAGCTGAGGATGGCCTGCAGCCAGTCTGTGGATTAACTAACTCATTGGATTTACCTCCAATTAGATAGCCAGGCTGCGGCCGCGTCTGAAGCCAGCTAATCCTGACCATTAGCAAAGCTAATTAAGAATTACACACACTGTGTTTCTCTGCCTCCTTATGTCCTTTTTTAAAGAGAGTTGGCTGTTGTGTTGGCTTTAGTGTGCATCCTGCTGCCAACCACACATCACATATCACTGATATGTCACTGATACTCGTGTATGCATTGTGTGTGGACACCAGGCTGCACAACAAATACTGTATTAAATTTTAAATCTGCATCACTGTGCATCATCATTTCTGTGAGTACTTTGAAAATATGCACTGCATTCTGTTTTAATTAGCAGTAATCAAAGTCTCTGAATGTTACAGTGGGTTAGTTCCCATACTGCCATCCTTGGAATAGCAACGGAGAGGAACTGTTTGAAAAAAAAAAAAGTTTAAACTTCAATATCCTTAAATCCTGTAAGGTGATGAGGTAAACTGCACACATCCCGGCCACTCTTTGATGCTTCATAGCAAAGGATGAAGAAGGGATGAGAGAAGCAAAAGATCTAACGTTGGCAAATCCTGCTTTTTTTTTTCTGAACAGTGTTTGCTTACTGCTGTCAAAGAGACAGTTTGTATTTCACTCAAGTTGTGATTCATCACTTCCTGTGTGCTGAGAAGTGTATGTGGCTGACACCCGAATTTAATCTGGCCAAACAGATTGAATGTCACTTAGTGAGGATGGGACACCTTCCTCTGCTGTGGCCACACTGTCTTGCTGGTTTTCGACTGACAACAACACTGACATTTTACACAAAGATGTTACCGTAGAGATTTATTACTGGTAAGAGGCTCTGTGATCTGTACTTGTGGATGACAGAAACAAACCCTGTGTGCGGTCGTACCTCGTGGATGAAGTCTCCTATGTCTCCTGGGTGGGGGGCAGCAGAGCGGATGGGGTACTGGTGGTCATGATGGAGGGGCCTCTCATCCAGGCGTCGGATCCCCACCTTGACGCACTCGGACTCCAGGGCATCAGGCTGCTGCAGCTGACTCAGATCGTAGTCCTGGATACACACATACACATGTTGGTGTTACAGTAAGTCAAGTCATTTTTATTTATAACTCACACCTAATATTACAAATCTGCCTCCAGACGCTTTACGATGTGCACAGCACGCCCTCTGTCCTCAGACCTTCAGTTAATTGTCATCTTGAGCTGCTGTAACAAGTGAATTTCCCCAGTGAAGGATCAATAAAGTTCATCTCTTTTTCAACTTTCAGGGTTCATGGAGTTTTTTTAGAAGTAAAATCCAAACACACACAACAGAATAAATATAGTTTATACCCAGAGCAATAAATATGTACTTTGAATATTTGATTATTCCACCAGCTGTTCATATTCATTTTCATAACATTTATATTTAACTTTGTTTTGATCATGGTTAATTTATAAGAGTGCAAACTGTGGACTGTGGAAAGTGGATTTACAGACTTACTGCTAAAGTCAAAATAAAAAAAATAAATTAAAAAAGCAAAATAAAAGCACAATATGAACAACAACATTGTTTGTCAGTCTAGCGTTCAGCGTAGCTATAAACAGACATGAATGTGGAACAAATCATTATCAGTGGTTAATGTAAGGGGAAGCCTATTAAGAACATTAAGAGTCTACAGTCATGCTAACATGCCAACAGCTCTGTGAGGCTGCACTTTAGCACTTCTCTGCAATGTGTTAAATGTGAAACACAGCATGCTAACACACTGACGACACAATGTTAGCATGTTAATGTTTAGAACATATTCACCACGTTCACCCTCTTAGTTTCCCTTAATTAGCAGTTAACACAAAGTACAGCTAAGGCTGATGAGAACAGTGTTTTGCAGGTATTGGTAGTAAAATTTTAACCCAATGATGGCTCAAGATGCAAAATAAATTGGTTTCCCCATCGAGGTACCACAAAAGTCTGCACCAGAGTTTCACGGAATGTATCTGTTAGCTGTCACAATATTTCAGTCTGGACCAAAGTGACTCAACAACAGGCAGTGCTGTACTATGAGTCAGACTACTAACAGAGCTAAAGAACACATTTTGGCACTGGCAGTAAAAAGAGAGGAAACTAACCTAAAGAGGGAACACACATTATAGCTGTTATGCTGGTTGTTGTCATAATATATGATTATATTGATACTAAATATGATTTTTCCTGACTTCCTTTGACATTTACAAAATTGTCTGCCTTTTATTGTGTAATATAACCTGTAACCCCATTCACTTCCTCTGTGTCTGCTGGAAAAGTGAAAACCAATAAAAGACAAATAGAGAACTTTTCAGATAATTCTCCCTGAAGCTGGTGCACCAACCCACTGATAAAAACTCTTATTGGACATTTGACATTTGTAGTAGGAAAGAGAACCTTATATGCTGATATATTATATCAATGCTCGTGTTGTGAGGTTTTTTTTTTTTTTTGCAACTCCCTTTAGAAGTATAAAACCTCTGAATACAGCTTTAACCCTTTCTCCAAACTCAGAAACCATCAGCTGTCGCCTGATGATGACTGAGCCTTAAGACTTCCTTTGCAGCCGGATTAGCATCTTCACACATGAGAATGACATTTCCGCTAAACTCTATAAACAGATTTTTAAAAAAAGGCTAAATCATCGTCCAACAATAGCTGATAGGTTCCGAGATTGTATTTCGGCCAATGTGTTCCGCCTCTTTTGTTCTCCACGCAGACTGTTTACATGCATGCAACAAAAGCTCGCTCAAACGTGACTGGTCAATACTCTGTCTACAAACTGAAACCAGAACACTTCCAATGCCAAATATTGATCCCTTGCATACAAATGCATCTGCATTGATGAACAGCCATCTGTTTGTAGAGATTACCCTGCCCTTAGCTTAAGCTACTTACTTGTCACATTGTGACCATCTTGAAATGAAAGTATGGATGACCTTCCTCATACTTCTATCACCATGAAAATATTTCTATATGAGTGTGTGCCAGTGAGGTACTTTTTTTTTTGCCTTTACTGATGTGGAACTTTGCTAGTGTGGATGATTGTCTATGGTGTCCAATATGTAACACAAAAATAATTGCAGTAGAATTTGGTATGATGAAATCCTGGCTGTGCATTATTTAAGATGCATAATGTAGTGAACAAGTCAAATCCACTGTTATTCAGTGATGTGAACTTGTAGACTTTCTTTTAATTTGGCAGGAGTGACTTGTTGCATTTAGAGAGCCAATTATAACTGAATGCAACTACAGTAATCACTTAATTTTAAAAAAAACCTTCTCAGCCACAGTGTTGTGTTTAGGCTGCTGTAAATTCACACTTCAGAATTAATGAGAACATTACTTACATTGATCTTTTTGTCCAAACTCTAACAAACTGAAACCAACATGTATAACAGTATATTCTTCCTAATGCCCGGTGCACTGAATGTCTCTGGGTATAAAAATAGCACTGGTTCTCATCACAAACTTGACTGATTCATAAAGCAGTCTTCATCAGGACCGGCTTGGAAGAACATTTATGTTCTAGCTGTGTTTAATATTTGATGTAGTGAGAATTTCAATGACTCAAACGGGCGCCACGAGTTCCTCTGATGCAACGTCTGCCATTTCTCCTACATCATCCGTCCTAAGGGAGGAGTGAACCCGACTATGTAATTAGCATCCACTTAGAGAAGCACAGTCTCTCTTTCACCTACTCTTACACACCATCAGCACAGTCAGCGGGCAGAGGGGAAGTGTGTGTCACAGCCTCTGATCTGTTCATGTTGAATGGTATTGTCTGAGTCACTGCAGCAACCATCCAGAAACCATTTCGTGCTCTCTGGTCTCCAGGGAAATTGTCTAAAGCAGCCTTTTCAGGACAATAACAACATGCTGTGAACTGACCTTGGGCTTTGCTCACAATAATGGCTGACCAACAGAATAGTTTTGACTGAAGAGCAGCTAAGAGCCTTGCAATAGCCTGGCAGGGAGAAAGGAAATACTGTGTGCTTCTACACTTAAGAGCTAGACAAACTGATGTCCTCTTAATAATGACATTTTCTCCTCTTAAAGGACTCCACTTAAAGAACAAAACCAGCATTCATGCATGGTCATGTCTTATTTGCAGCAAATGAATCATTGTTTCCACTTAATGATGTCATTGGTTTACAAGACATTAGTTTGTTTCAATTATTTCATAGTTGGTTGTTCATTATCACACAATTGTACATGCAGTTATTTAGAACAATAAAAACTAGTTCACTGTTCACTGTGATGGATGGCCGGCAAGTTTCTGCAAGTTCAGTTTCATATTTATGGCAATGAATAAACAATAATGACAGAATGTCAGGAGGATAGAAAAATGCAGTACAAAATGTAAGGCACTGCGAGTAATGCTTAAACATACCAAACACTGCTATACACTCTAAAACTGGAGAACCTTTTTATCCTTAAAAACACTTTTGCTGTTTAAGAAAATAGTTATTTATGTCAAAATGTTTTTGTTTTTTTTTTACCGTGAAAAATTACACTTTTTCTGTTAAATAACAACCAAAGTGTTATTTTAAGTATGCCATTAATGATGAACGATATTATCCGCTTTCTTAAATTACATTCAAGTTTATGTAAAATGTAATTTAAAAATGATCTGTGTTTAAATATGTAGCTGTTTGATCATAATTCAGGAAACATTTGTAAAACAACTCTTTCTCTGCAAAATCTTGACTGAAATAGTCAGTGAAATTTTAGTTTTTTACATTTACTTACCGTTTTTTTTTTTTACGATTTCTTTTTTTTTTACAGTGTGGCTTTAACTCATGGCTGCTATATGCCAAACGTATTGACTATAAAAAGGTTTTTAAAGACCTTGATAATAAATTGTTCTTTGAAGAACCAATAGGTCAAATGTCACAGAACTGAAAAAGGTTCCTCTACGGCATCACCATGAACCGCTTTACCACTTTGCTTCTAAGTTGAACCTTCATTTTTAACAGTGTAGCTCAGTGAAGAAGGTTACTGCTTATATTTGGTGTTTAAAGCAACAGATGTAGAGTTGTAGCTTTCAGAACTCAAATTCCTACTGGACTTACACAACATTCAAATAACGATTGGTTGCTTTTTGAATCAAGACTCAATAATACAGAACAAAACCTGTCCAGTCCCAAAACCTGCTTCATGATAGGCCAGATGTGGTCATGACGTTGGTCTTGTCTACACATACAGATTTAAACATGGCAGGCTTTGAGCATTCAGCATTCAGCATATATTAATATACTGTACATACTCAGCTCCAGTAGAGCTGCTATTCTTTGACATTGCCGCTGCTACCCTAAGATAAAGTGGTTTACTTAAACGTACGGAATAGCTCATATCTTTGCAGTATTATATATTTTCTTTGTAATATCCATTACTGAAAGAATGTGCGCACTTACTGTAAGAATTCACTGACATTATCTCCCGCTCGGTGTGTTTATGAAGCCATGCCACACGCACAAATGAACACATCACTCTCAATTTAAAGACTAATGGTTTGTGCTGCTGTGTGCTGCTGCAGGTATTTAATAAAGTCAGAGGATAGCATGTTACAAGGACAAGTGATGGTGGTTAAAATGGGCAAAAAAAAGTACAGTCTCCACCCGTCCCACACTGCTAGACTGAAGATAGCAAAGCGCCAAAGACTGCCTGACCATACCTCATTTTACACAACCATGGGCGCACTGACTGGCACAAGTACATTCGCTACTTACACAACAAGAGTGCTGGCCAGGAAATGAATGAAACTAGCAATGACACTTGTGCTGCTTGCACAGAGCTCAATCAGATAAAGGATCAATAAGTCAGACAGATTAGACCAACATATTCAACTAAACAACCTCTCTGCTGCTGCACTCTGATACCACAGGGACGGAGAGGGGGAATGGCACGCTAATAAGGCAGATGGAAATTGCCTACTCACTTTATTATAATACACTGGTGAACACTAATATTATAAGCCCCCATAGATATACACATAGATAAATATGCTATGCAAATCTCCACTTTTAAAGAAAGTTTAGCGAGGTGCAACGCACAGTGCATGGGCAGTGATGTGAGCTGATGACATGCCTCTGCTTGCATGTATTCTTTTGTGTGATCTGACACAGATTGCGACAAAATTATTATCAACCTCATTTCACGCAGTGCGTCATGACATGATCCTACAGGGACCTTTGAACAACAGCCACAGCTCAACCTCTGCCTCTGCCTGTGCATTCACAAACCAAAGTTTCCAGGCAGTATTTTACTTTGCTCTACTCTCAACCAATCAGAAACCGCTGCTGATATTTACCGGTTTTATTCTGCTCCAGGAAATCCACACTGCAGTGCATTATGTAAGCTTTAATAAGTCTTTAAGGTTAAAGATGTATTAGTTATAGGTGAGGATTAGAAGCGAGTGGAACAGACAATAATGTGTGTGTATGTGTGCGTATTTGTTATGCTTAGCATGCTTAAAGTAAGAATCTGTTCCCGAGTCTGCTTTTTTTTCCAGAGCTTAAATCCAGACAAATAAAGATCCAGGCTGTCTGAAGTCAAAAAAAAGAGAAAACTAACTAACAAAAATCTGATCAAACAGAACAGAGCCTCAACACCACCCAAGGCCTGTGCACAGTGTTACTGTAGCAGGAAAACAGTCATTTATTTTCTTTGAGTAACTTTGAGAATTTTTGAAATGATTGATGAATGATGAAGGGCCTTATGTAAGCCCCTGTGTTTTGTTTGTCCATTCTGGGCTACTGTAGAAACATGGCTGTGCAAGATGGCGGATTATACACTAATGGACATAGTTATGCATATTATATTATATTTAGATCCCCCTAAATGTTACACACTGGACCTTTAAGTTTTTATTTCATGTGTAACACCTCTCTATTTTAATGCTTGATTTTTGTCAAGTGTAATTTGGTTAAAAATGTTTAAATCTATATACGACCATGTTCAGGAAAACCTGTATTTCTGACAGGAAATTATCAAATCTAAACATCAAAACCTAATTTTAGGAATTAATAATATCAACATTATTGATCTTTTGTGTGTTTTTAGGGGAAACTAAGAAAACTTTCTGGGCTCTTGCAGCCCTTCTCAGTTCCAGTTGGTTTGTTAAGTTCCAGGTTTGATAAGACTCTTAGCCCCTAACATAATAATCCCTGTTTCAGTGGAATGTGCTCCGGAGCCAGCGACAGAAGCTCAAATCTGGCACCATCACGGAGGTACTGGCTGTTCTCAAATAACGTCTAAATATAAAAACAGCAGAGTAGGAAAAGGGAAGTACACGAAAGGAGAGCGTTGGTGTGGGTGCAGATTAAGTCAGAGACAATATCTGATACACTGTTGAAGTGACCCGCATGAGACAATAACACAGATGTGACATCCAATATCCTCGTGTTAAAATAAACTAGTAGATAGTGAGTGGGGTTCTCACTTTATTGTCGAGTCACCACACCACACTGTATCACAAAGCTCCATCACAGCTGTGCAACAACTAGAACTCTAACATTATATTAAACCAGTACACTGTGATATTCTGATATATGATTAGATACATATAAATTAAAGAATATATAAAAAAGTCTGTAGACCCAGTCAGACCTGAAAAGGTCACCTGAGTCACATACAAAGTAAATCAAACATTCTAGCAGCTCTGTAAGGCCGTACTTAAAGCTAAATGCTAACATCAGCCTGGAAGGATGCTCACAGTGACACTGCTAACATGCTGATGCTAAGCAATTATTATGTTTACCAAGCTCATTACTTTAATTTAGAATGTTACCATGCTAATATTTGATAACTGACACTAGATTCTGGGCTGAACTCACAGTAAAATGAATTGCGCATCACGCAAAACCATTATCTGCCACTAACCGTCTCATGGTCCTGGTCACTGAAGATATCGAGCAAATGATTTTGCAGCTAAAAGTCATCCACAAAGTTTTGCAGATGATCTGCAGTTTTCTGTGGTCCAGTATAATTTGGTCTTAAGGTGGAGCATGAGTTTTTTGAGCCATAAAATGCAGTTGGGGGAACGATGTTGCACCAAGATGTCAAGATGTTGGACCTTGGTTCTGTGGATATTTTCTGGACTCACTCTGTATCGAGTGTTTTGTCAGACTCATTGTTATTCGGGGTGTTTGAACTGTGCGCTCTGCCTCACACCTCTCTGTTTCCTCTCTTACTCTCTCTTGCTCTCTGCAGGACTGGTACAGATCGTAACCATCCGCCTCTGCTTCTCACAGCAGTACGTTTTACATTCTGTTTTACAGTTTCATCACCTCACGGTGAACAGGAATTGCACTGCCTATGTGCCATCTGTGCTCATATGATGTACTGTGATGTGCTATTGCTTCGCCTGGCTCCAATCTCTGCTGCCACAATCGCTGGATGTGCTTCAGTTACCACCAACTGTCTCAAGACGCAATCATTTTCATTTGAACAGCATGTGACTATTAGCGCTTGTGTTTGTGAATTTTCCTTTTTTTCCTGCAATGAGGCTCATTTACATAGAAGGGGGACAATTTTGCACCAGATGTATGCATATTACCTCATTTAAATACATGGAGCACTGTTTGCTTGGGAGTGCAGTTAGGGGTGTATTTCACCCTTTGTGGGTGCTTTGTGAATGACACGGTTTCTTTGTGTCTTATTTGTGCAGGTTTAACGGCTGCAGAAGCTCTGCTATTCTTTTGTGACTTCACCCCGCAGAGTACAGCGTACAGCTGAGGCTGATGGGAATATTAGCAGCCAGATTGTTGTTCAAGCTGAAATTTTGATGGTAGTATTTTTTCACTGGTGCCATCAAAGTTTGTACAGAAGTTTGTGCCCATCTCTCTAGTAAATGTTATATAATATTTTACTTAAAAACTCCAGAGACCAGTCAGGGGGATCAACTAATTAGACTAATAGACTGATAAAACTCTGCAGGCAGCAGGAAAAGTATCTACAGGCTAACTAGCTCTGAGTCGACTGTGTGACTCTGGTACATGAACAAAGCTTGCTTGGTCTTCGTTATTCTTTGGCATACGGGGATGCTGTTCAGGATGTACAGGACGTGTCAAGGGTAGTGAGTCTGTACGAGAGCTGGTATCAGCAGCAGTCGAGTCAAGTCGAGCAATCGGGTTTTAAAGGACTGAACAGTTTGAACAGCGAGCACACGCTGCTGCGATAAGCCCGGAGGGTACAACATGTGTCACTCAGTCATCGTCCGCATTGCCTAAAATTTACAACGCAGAGTGAGACTGTGATACTGCTGAGGATGTGGTTACATCCTGGAAGTCTGTACCAGATACCATATCATACTCTGAAAAGCAATCAGTGCAACAGATTGCTCATTTCTTGCCAGCACGAGTCCAGAAAACAGCGAGCACAGTTAAATGGTGCAATGCATTGTGAGTGTGTGTATGTTTGTTCATATACTGTGCAACTTCCTCCCTTTTTACAACCATCCTAATGAGCTGCTGCGGTACAAAAGTAAAACATGTCCTTCCGTTTAGTCGGCCTGGCTAAATGAGGGTTAAACATTTTTCCCAGCAGAAGTGCGGAGCAGCTTATGTACTTGGCACCAGCAGACGAGTTGTGTGGAGGGACACAGGAAATTGTTCTCCAACAGAAAGCAATTAATCCTGTTTCGAGGTCCTCTTTTGTAGTACACTTAATCTTAGCTGGAGGACAGATGATTGAAAACTGTAGAGAAGCAGAGTGTGTGTCTGTGTGGCTACATTATGCGTCTTTTATGGTTCATTTATCTGAATATGTGCGCGTGTGACTGCGTGGGTGTGTACGTGTGAAAGAATGAGCTGTTAGCTTGAATTGTTAAAAGGATGTGAATATATTTAGTACTGATAACGCTTCTGGGCAATTTGTGTCACAACCAACAGTGGCACTAATGTAAACCTGGAGTCAAAATCTGACAATCACCGCTAACCCAACACCAACTTGTAGTCAGTTCCAATAACAATGGAGAGAGAAAACCTCAGCTAGACCAGCGCAGATAGCTTTTGTTAGTGTGTGTATACTGTGTGTGTATGTGTGTGTGTACCTGATCCTCCTCTCCGCCTCCCTCCTCGTCATATTTGAGGATGTTGTCTCGGACGTCATCCTCAGGGTCAATGAGAAGTTGCTTTGCCTGGCGCTCCTTATCCCTCCTCTTTATCCACATCACAAACAGCAGCACCAGCACTGCAAAAGACAAGGTTGTTTAATATAAGGAGCGCTTCGGGTTCATGAGAGGGTTCCAGAAGAAGTCTGTGAAAGAACAAAACCAACACTCCACAGCTCCACTAGAAACTGCAAACATTTAGCACTACTCACCACAGAGAACAAAGAACACTGCACCGACACTGACTGTTCTACTACAGTAGAAAGGTGTGACCTCAGGATGGCACTACATGAAATCATCTCATTCAAAATGGTTCTTCCTAAGGGGAACTTGACTGTGCTTGGCAAATATCTTCACACGTGTGAGCAAATCGGTTGTGAAAACTGGAAGATCACAATAAATGATGCCAATCCTCTGGGAACCATGAAATTAGTCTAGTTATTACTAATCTTGCACACAAAGTTGAAACTTTGGCTTATCGTTGGTACTCTTAGAGAGTAGTCTGACATTTTGAGACATTAAAAAAGCAGAATTTTTTATCCAGAGTAGAACGAAAGCTCAGGGGTTCACCAAGAAAAGTCAGAATCCATGACTGGGTCCTGGGTTTGTGATTGCCAACACATTTTTCTGACAATATGGCCAGTAGTCATAGTGAGTGGAGAACAACATCCAATGGGTTCACCACTAGGATCGCAGATAAAATGAGGAAGAATTTTTTTGAGGTCAACACAAGATATATGAACATCCATCCATTATCTATAATCACTTATCCTCATCAGAGTTGTGTGGAGGCTGTAGCCTACCGAGAGGCAGGGTACACTCTGGACAAGTAACCAGTTCAAAAAACAACCATTCATTTTTTAAAGCCACCAATTAACAAGGAAGCCAGAGTACCTGGTGAGAACGTGCAAACTCTGCACAGAAAGGTTAGAATCAGGAAACCTTTTGCTGTGAGTTGACAGTGCTAACCACCAAATATATGAACATGTATCACAAAATGACAATGAGACAACATCTGTGAATCAAATTCAATAAATATAATTAATTTCTGAGCTGAATTCGTATTTTCATAATTTCAAAAATGACATATGCTTTGATGCTGGCAGCTGGCTGTAATGAAACCACACCTGCTTTGCATTGGTTTATATTTAATTTATAATAATACCTGATATACAGTTTCTCAATAGTGGTTCTTACTTACATGGTAAAATTAACCTAACCCTCTGATAGTTAGATAATTAACAGTTTGTTCAAGTTAACCATGTTAACACAAGGGGCTTTGCAAGGTCCACTCTCACGCGTAACCTCTCTAATTATGTATTTGCAGATGAAAATACTATAAATAGAAAAGAAATTCAAATAAAACCATATATGAAGGGAGAATCACACACTGTCAGACCTGCTCCAAACAGGATTTGGACAGCTGTTGTAAAATACGACTAGACACAGCAGTTTACTGTTTGATGGCAAACACATTCTTGAACTTGACTCCTGACAACACAGCTACCTCACATCTGTTGTAGAGAGAGTCCTAGTTCAAAAGCAAACAACAACTGAAATCCCCTCACATGGGACAAAGCAACTGGTGGGTTTTCAAACTTGATGTGAATCTGTCTCCTTTTGATCGTGATAATCTGGGTGGATTTATGAGACAGGGGAGCTCACGGTGTGCATGTGTTTGTAAACCTACACCACTGTACCTGCTAGGGCCAAAATACATTAGGACACTGAGTGAAATTCTAAGCGAGGACAATTTAAGCCCTAGAGAGGCGATTTGAAAAATGGCTTGTCACCATTAGTAACATTTCTCTGTGAAACCAACAGGGATGGCTGGCTGCTTACAGCCTCGCAGCCTTTCAATGAGACAACAGACAACACATCTAGTCTATTTAAAATAACAAGACCGCTGCCTGTGCCCGACTCCCAGAATTGGCCTCATTCCATAACGTGGTCAATGTACCACATACCAAGCTTTAAATGAACTCTTCTGTCTTTGGTGACCAGGCCCAGGGGCCATGAGCCTATTATCTCTGCTTTCTCTTTTCTTTTCTTTTCTTTTCTTCAGTTTTTCCTCTTCACAAGCTGTTTTTATGAATTATGATGCCCACATTTTGCAAAGCCTATCTCACAGCTAATGGTGACACCATATCAACTGTTACGGCAATAGATTGTCAAGATCATTATTAAAGAAAAAGTTTGCCTTTAAATGCAAATAATAAATGAAATAAAATGCTAAATCCCAGAGCTCAATTCCCCCGGATTTCAGAATTTGTACTATGTTATCACAAGTAAAGTAAAATGATAAAGGTATTAAAGGTTCGTTAGGATCTCAACTTTAATTGTGGTATAGCTCGTGCCGTAGGTCTTTCATTAAGATATTCAAATACAGCAACATTTATAAAAAAATGGCCCAACTGAGCAAGAAACATGTTGTTAACAAACTGACACTTTTTTTTACTACTTTTTGGAGGTAAAATTTAGCTAAAGTTAGATCAAATTAAATATTGCTACTAATTCCAGCACAGGACACAGGAGTCTGTGAGGCTGTAACTAACGATGCTAACATACTAATGTTTAGTGAGATAATGTTTACCATGCGATATGTTCACCATCTGAGTTTAGCGTATTAGCATGTTCATTTTGGCTAGCGGAGGCTGATGGGCATGTCATGAGTTTTGCAGGTATGTTGTCATGATATGTATGGATATTTTTGTACGCATTGGATATATTGATTAATTAAAATGTGACCTGATTGTGGTACAAGATGAAAAATCAGCTGTTACAGTTATTACACATACAGGAACACAAATGTCCACCCAATAGAGACATTTCACACTGCACCAAAGTAGACACACCAACAACCTGACTTTACCTAATGAACAGCTATTTCATTCAAAACCCACCCAAACCAGACACTACCTCCAGTGTGTGGTAACTCGATAGGACACGATTATTGTTGAAATTGATGGGTGTGTTATGTTTGAACAGTTCCTTTCAATTCAATTCTAATTCAGTTTCTTTTTAGCTGTATTCTAATAGGTCTAGTAAGTGCTACACCAACAGTGTGTAAGCGTGTGTGTGTGTGGCAGAGGAAAACTCACCCAATAGTATGATGATACAGATGAGGATGGCGATAATGGCTCCGGTGCCAAGTCCTGGAGCAATCATTCGCTCCATGTCCACACAGTCTCCATGGTGATCACACTGGCAGACCTTGACCCTCAGGTAGGACGTGTTGGACATGGGCAGGTTGCCAGAGTCTGTGATCATGATGGGAACCTCGTAGATCCCGCTGGCAAGAGAGCCGATCCTCAGTCGAAGCTGGGCATACTCACCTAGAGAGTATGATAAGATAAAGACGGAAGGACAGGTAGATAGATAAAGAATTTGAAAGAAAGGCACTTTATATTCATACCACTCTGTTACATTGGGAGCTGCCCAGTACTGCTAATAACAGTGTACTGGATTAGGTTTGGGTTCTTTGCTTTGCAAAAACATTTCAACAATAGTTGTGGGTCTGTACACATTTTCAAAGATACCAACGAAAATATAATTAGAAGTAGTAACTTTACCCAAACCTTACAACATATCTGAACCCAAAGAAATCAACCAGTCACTGTGCAAAGTAAAAAGCAGAATAAAATGTCGATTTCTAAAGCGCCCCTGCCATAAAATGCAAGTGAGCCGACAGACCCTAATGTACCTTTTTATGTATCTTTAATCAAAGAGAACACAGTGGATCACTTCTCTTTTGTGTACTTTGAGGTAGAGCAGGTTGTCCGCTAATCTAAAGATCAGCAGTTCTGTCCCCAGCTCCCTCCAGTCTGCATGCTGAAGCGTCCTTGGATAAAGAACCCCAAATTGTTCCTGAAAAGCTGTGCCATCGGTGTGTGTGAGTGTGTGTATGTGTGTGAGAATAAGAACGAGTTAGTGTTTCGGGTGAGCAGTTGGCACCTCGCATGGCAGCATCTGCCATCAGTCTATGAATAGGTGAACGTGTTGTGTAGTTGTAAAGCTCTTTGAGTGGTTGGAAGACTAGAAAGGCGTTATACAAATACAGTCCATTTACCATTGTGATCCAAACTGTAACGAGGAAATTGGTTGAGTGAGACAGAGAGACTGTAAATTTAGAAGTATATCAGCAGCTAAATCACACTTGGCATGTCCAATAAGGCAGAATGGTTGGTTTGCAACCAAAATGTGTCACAGATGGATAAAAATGTCACACTTGAATGTTTTTTTTTGCTCTCTGATGTCAAACCTTCAGAGAGTCGGCTCTAAAATAACTCCAGTCTCCTTGCAGTCACGTCCAAATCCAATTTCAAAATTAAAATAATGGCTATTTTTTGTGATTAAATCTGTCTCAGTCCAAGTCTGGACCCAAGTGCCTCTCTGATTAAAGTTATTAACTGGACCTGGACTCACGGTACATAACGAGGTAAATCGAGCCTTTTTGGACTCTCAGAGACAAACTTCACTCCCGTACATTGTTGTAAGGCTGTCATCATGCAGTATATGTTATATTTGTGTTTATTCTTCCCTTTAAGCTGGTACAGACAGTAAAAGACTCATTCTCAGACACATCCTCTCGTACTGACCATTGACGCGACTCAGCGTCCAGTTACGGCGTACGTCTGATGGACGGAATGCCAGCTCGAAGGCGAAGGGTCCGGCGTTAGGGGTCAGGTCTGGGTCGCTGGCTGTGATGTTGATGGCGTTGGGATCTGGCTTCTCGCACATTTCCACCTCAGGGGGGAACACGTGAGGTGCGTTGTCATTTATGTCCAGCAGGTACATCTGAAGGGTTCCTGTCCCACTGGCAGGCGGGATACCTGGACCAAAAGAGTGAAAACCATTTTATTTTATGCTTTGTTTGTTCAGCAGCAACAAATTACAACACATTTATTGCACCTAATATTGCTAAAAGGTCATTGTAATCTGTAGTTCCTGGGTGGAAGCCGCAGGTGATATGCAGGTTGAGGAAGTAAGAATAAAAGGAACCTTTTATATTGTATATACAGTACGTATTGTCTCTTTTTTATTGACTTTATAATGATTTTTCATGTTATTCTCAGTTTATGCAACCTAGCTCATCCTGCTTTTCAACCTTACTTTTACAAAGGCAAATTCTTTGTATGTGAACATGTACTTGGCAATAAACCAGATTCTGATCTGATTCTAAAAGACAGCAGTCATTTGAGGTGAATTAAAACTCATCTGGAGTCAATCATAACATTATGACTGGAAGTCTCTTTTTACACAAAAGCAACCTGCCTGTTGGCCTGTCCCTGACATCACCGGCTTTGCAGAAGATGAACATGGTGAAAATAGTTTTTTCTCCAACAGCCTTATGAAGAAAGGTAAAAGCTGCTCATTACACCTCATCATACAATCTGTCCTGAGGATTGTGCTGGAAAAAAAAGTCTTAGGTTCATTAAAACCAAAAAGGTTTGCTCCCTTGGGTTGATTAATGCAATGTAACAAACAGGCAACTGTTACATTAAGACATAACGTTAATAATGTCTTCCTCTGTGCCATAGAGCTCCGTTGTACATAAACTATTAAAAACACATGTTCCTGGTTCACTATGAACACACACACTGTAGTTTAGTTCATGCACACCAAATGTGGATTAATCTGCTAGTGAAAATAGTCCCCAACAAATGTACAATTTCTTCCTGTTTGGACAATGTTTGACATAAACTACAGCAACCAGCTGTTTACGGAAATTCAAATATCATTTCTAACTGAAGTATTTACATTGTTTATGAGCTTTTTTGTAAAGTTTTTATTGACAGAGTAGGAGAATATTGAGAAACTTGCTGTTTTTAGTCTTTTCATTGGATTTGTTGACAATAAGAAAAATATAAAATCACTATTCTTAAAGTGAATGTATAGAACTCACAACCTACACAGCAAAAATCATTCCCAGTATATTTATATATATATATATATATTATGGTCATACTAAACAATGTAGATATTGAAAAAGTAATGCATGAGAGCTGCTGGATAAATGCAAGTGCAGCTATGCATGATACATTAGTGATGAGGCTACTACATTACTTATTTGAAATGAATGTGTCCTCTGGCAAATCAAACCTCTATTCTTCATGGACACAATATAATCTACAGTATGCTCAGTGAGAGTAGAGACCTGTGCACATATGGTGACCGCAGAAAAACTGCAGACATGTAACCTCTTGCACAAGCTTGCGTGTGTTTGTCCTTTCTCCTTGCCACTCGCGGTGCTCGACAGCGTTCGACAAGGGCAGAGAACGAGCTCCGACAGCAGGAAGCCCGGACCACAGCAGGCTCTCTGTATGAAGACGGACATTCCTCTAGAACAATTTTCCACTTTGAACAGAGAATCCTCTTTTTCCATGCTTGTAAAGAACCGTTGTGATCAGAACAAGAGCAAGACTTTGGGAATCATGCACTTAAATAGGCAGAAAAACATCTCCATTAGAAATCAATGGGAGCACTGTGTCCAGCAGACTGACTATGTAATCCTACAGCCTCCCCGATCAGGACATTTGATTACTGGAGTAAAGAATTGAAATGTAATTAAAGGTGGACAGAACAGTCTGTTGTCTGCAGGAAGAAGACTTCCTCTTCCCATTTGGTGAAATAAGAGCTTCATTTCAGACTGGAGCCAAGACGTAGGTGTATAAACTAAGCCCAAATTTTCTATATTCAACTGAGATGTGACTTTTCCACAAGACAGGATGGGGCGAAATATATTCCATCCATCAGAGATGGTTGTGTATGACACTTGCAGCATCATGGCAGTTGTAAAAAGTTAAAACTCTTTAGGTTTTGGAAGATAAAATTGTTAATCTTAACGATGAATCAAATTTAAGATCAGTGGCCTTTTTCAAACACTCCCATTCCCACTCCGGCGCATGGCTCTAAACATAGCTACAATCTTCTGCTACTAACTGTATTTCACAAGCCAAAGACATTTTGTTTCAAGTGGTACTGAAGAGTAAGAACAAGCCCATTCAGCATCCAGACTGTATCTGTAGATCAGCACGTAGGTTGTTTATCTGTTCAGTATGCTGCTGCTCATCTACTAGTCTGCAAACTGCCATTAAGAGCTCACTTTTCTTTGGTGCGTGTTTGTTTGTTCAGCAGGAGGAGGTGCGGAACAAGACGCGTCCTTGAAAGAGAGACGTTCCCTTGAAACAATCGCGATTCTAAGCCGATGGCTTGTTTTCAGCTCTGTCTCGAGCTGCTGTCTCTGTCTGGCTGTTGGGATAATGATAGAATGGTGATGGTTACTGCTCGGCACAGTCAGAGAGCAAACAGCATTCTGACAAGTTTATGCACAGACAGCAAAGATACATCGACACCTCCCATTTGGGCCCTGATCTTTCCCTCAGGGCGTGTCATGTAAAGGAAACTCTTGATGAAACAAGAGGATGAGAAGTGTTTTGGTTTCATAATTGTGGAACATTAATAAAATAATAAGTGCATTTCTTCATTCGTGTAGTGTAATGTTGCTGTAGCTCTAGCTGCTGCTCCCAACTCAGCACATACTCTGCAGAAGCAGGTCTGTGACACTGACTCCACAGTAAAACCAGCACGACTGCAATCATTGAAAAGAGCACTGAGGCACAGTGAACACAGTCCACCTCTATGTGTGGGGGGATGGGGTTACTGCAGGACACCAGCGCTGCCCTCTTGTCTCACCGTTATCAGAAGCCATGAATGTAACGTTGTAGAGGTTGTTCTTGACGTAAGGAGACTCTCGGTCAAGGATGGCGATGGTGGAAATCCGACCGTTAACCGGGTCAATCTCCAGCCAGTTGGCAGGGTCGTACATCTTGGAGTACCTGGATTCAGCGAGAGAGAGAGACAGCATGAGAAACCGCCACAGAGAGGCTTCTTTATCTGCCTCCCTGGCTACAGGCCAAGCAGCCACTGCAGAGCTGATATATGGAGGCTGCAGCACTCTCATGAAGGAACCACAACTCATTAATTTATTGAAATGATTCTACCTTTAACAGATTTAAAAATTATATATCTCCAAAAAAAATACATTTGTCAGTGGAGTTTTGTTATATGTTATGATTTCTAGGGGTTGGAGAGAAGCCATAAAAAAGAATGAAGCTTGGCAAATCCCTGTGACTTGCTGAACAAATGTATTTATCTAACAGAATTTACTCCTACATCTGCATTGCTGTAGCAGCAGAAGTCAGGTTTCAAATGGGCCACGCAGTTGGGAAATAATGTGAGTAAAAAAAAAAAAATAGCATGGCTTTAAACAGGGGCGAGGAGAGCTGCCAGAAAGCCACCATAAACAACCACCCATGAATAGGGAATATTGTCCATTTCGTGTATTTTTAATTGTCAGATAAAGACTAGAAAGGCACAGTTATGAATAAATGTAGGAGCAGCAGAAACTACACAACACAAAGCAACAAAAAAGAAAAAATCAAAAAGCAAAATGCCCTCCTTGGCCCGCTCTATAGCGCATAATACACTCGATTTATATGTGTGAACATGTGTGTGTGTGCTTGCATGTTTTTGTGAACATAGTGTGCGTCCACCATTGGCTGTTGCTAGGCTACAAAGACTTCAGCACTACATTTAGAAACAAATAGTGGGATGTAAAAGAAAGGAGGATGGGGACAAGAGGCAGCAGTCCTGCAGGCTCTCTGCGCTCTCTGGTCTGCTTGTTGTTGAGCTGTTAGTACACTGCTGCAGCATCTGGGAAGATATACATTTCTCCAAGACACGATCCAAATAAATAAATAAATAAAATCCAGCCATTTTATCCGATTTTATCTCAAAATGGGGCTGCGATAAAGAACAGCATGCTGTCCTCTTTAATTGAGAATGCAAACGTTCAGCCTACTGAGCAAGTGAAATTGTGTTGTGAACGAAGGGAAATCTCAACAAACAGACGGAAAAGACAAATCAGAATTTAATGATTGCTCCTCATTAGGAGACTTTGTGGAAAACAATAATTCATGTTTATTTTCCTTCAAAAATCATCATGTGGTCATATTATCTCATAAAAACAATGGAAAGTCGTGTGTTCTTCACTCTGCTGGCTCTGGCACAATGTATTTGAGATGAAACAATAAATATGAAGCTGACTTAATTTCTTTGAAAATGAATAAAGTCAGTATTCATTTATTTCACTTCCTTTTTGACATTCAGTGATTGGTCAGCTGTGCAGATGTAGAAACATCTCTCAGCTCTCTTTTTTCATATGCTATATAGCTATTTCTGTCTGTTAAAAAATCAAGTGCAATCATGTCTGAAAATGAGCACCATTATTGTCATACATGGATAAGATCACATGACCCCTCTGGGCCATTTACACATGTTACCACTTCTGGATCAAATCAAGATTCAAGACACTCCAAATACTGTATGTGCATGTCTGTTGGTTAGATCGCAATTATCATTATTATCATCGGTCCTCCTCCAGTTCAGAAGGAGGCCATAACAAACCTGAAGCTGTTTGGAACTTTTGCACTTCAGCAGTTTAAGTATAACAGCGGTTTAACTAGCATTAGCTAACTATCCATAAGCTAACACAAACACGTGGATCAATTACGATGAGTGAGACGAAAATTCTGACATCTTAACTGCTCTAACTCAGGCCGCTCCCTCATCCACAATAATCACTCAGTGGATGAACTGGGATCAGACCTGAGCAACATCTTGATGCACTTTCTCTATAACCAAGTGTGTGTGTGTATGTGTGTGTGTGTGTGTGTGTTGAAATCTGGAGCAATACTGTTTCATGATGAGAAAGGACGACAGCTAGCTGCAGTGTTACTTCAGCTGCCGTTGTCACAGATGAACGCCAGACTGAAGTCAGAGTGCCAGACGAGCTTGAAGCCAAGATGGCTACAATAGACCTCTGGCAGACTATCAAGAGTCAGCTGTCTGAGTGAGGGGTTGTAGGTTGATGATCAAGGTGATGAATTATGGCGAAGACACACATGTCAGAGTTTTGTTTCTTCTCATTTTTATAATTAGTTTACATAATATTATGCAGCTATTTAAACCCTAGAGGGCTCATTACGGTGTAAAATCATTGTCCTATAATGGATGATATTCTGGGCATGACAGATTGTGTTTTTACACATGGGACACTTGAAATGATCGTTAGTAAAGTGTATGCGGTAGATGAGCAGGTAGAGGCGACTTTCATCTTCAAGCTATTTTCAAGTTTCAAGTTACTTCATTTAAAAAAGTTTCATGTTTGAGATGTAGTCTTTTTTTTCTGTGACATGCTTTGAAACAAGTTAAAAAACAACTTAGAGATGATTCAAGATATTTCAGAGGCTCTTGGCAGCACCACTGATTGTTCCTGTAGACGTGTTAGCTAATGTTCCTACACGCTAATTCTGCTTTTAATATAATCACTTTAATGACACAGCTACATGAAGATGTGGCTTGCATTAACAGATCAAATATTTTTCAGATATAAAATATCGTACGAGTCCAAAGTTGCAAAAGCTAGTTTCCTATCAGCCACACTATGTCAATGCCAGGCACTGCCATTTCAGATATAAATGCAAAGCTAATTAAAATATGAAAAGGCACACAGATATTCATTCTTATTCATTCTTATCAAAAGACAGTCAAAGACACATTCAGTGCTCTATTTTAACCTACAACTCCAATATTTTATAGTTGCACATTTTAATTATACATATTTTGACTTCTAAGTAAAGCCTCTACAGTGTCCTTACCGGACAGTTTGTCTCATGGAGCGGTCCGGGTCCTGGGCAGTGAAGGTGGTGAGAAGAGATCCGGCAGGTAGACCCTCCTCCAGCTTGATGGACTTGGGGTTTGGGCTGAACTCTGGACTCTCGTTGATGTCCAGGATTCGCACGGAGACGGTTGCTGTGGACTGACGAGGCAGGTGGATGCCGCGGGCCAGTGCCACTTCATTCTCTGCCTCCACCGTCAGCATGAAGGAACGGGTCAGCTCAAAATCTACGGGCTGGACAGAAGAAGGGAGGGATAAAACATGATACACTGGATAGGTGGCGTGCATATAACAATAAAGAACTTGGATGTCCACAAAGTTCAACATGGGCAACCTTAAGCACAATACAAGTGTTTTTTTTTTAAGTGTTTCTGGAGCTGCTTGGGACATTTTGCCTGTGTGACTGTACCTCAGTCTGTGGTGCAAATTAAAGTATATCAAGAAATGTACCTTCCTGTCTGTGTGTGCAACTGGATCCACCTCCAGATCATTACAATTACTACCAAAAGAGCATTTTTTAAAGAAATGTCAAAAAATATATACATACTGTGTGATGGTTGCATGTGTTTATATCTGAAGAATCTCAGAATCCCTTTAGGTCTATAACGATGATGAAACAGTTAAAATAACTCTTATTCATGTCCATATAATATTTTGCACAGGAACCAGAGAGAGGCTAAAGAGCCACATGCAGCCTTGGAGGATGCCTGTAGGCTCCTCTGGACTAGAGGTTACAGCTGACCATGAATGCCCTGTTGAAGTCAGGAACCTTATTTACTGAGTTGTTTTCTTTTCTTTCTCCCTAGTTTCCTGTCATCCCTCTATTGTAATCTCTCCAATGCAAGCATAGAATTAAAAGTGAAACTTTACGCTCAAAAATAAAGCAATTTTTCTCCTGAAGACTCATCAGAGAGCCAACTTTATAGCTTTAGTAGCACTGCTGCTGTCTCACATGTGGTTTGTGTCTGGGGTCGGTCTGTGGGGGTCTAAAAGGTTCATCCTTCCAGGCCAGGTACCGATATGGTATAGACGGCCATTTGGCCACTGAGATGCTGTTTCATTCTTTGCTGTCAGCATTCTCTATTTGTACAAATAAACAAGCTCTGTTGTATCAACTCTTTCCATTTTCCATCAACTGCAAAATGAAATTTGGTTCTCTCTAGTCGATATCTGCAGACTTATATCTCTTCCTGTCTTGACATTATCTGAGAGTCCCTCCGTCAGCCTTGTCTCACTTTTAGCTAGTCCAAAATAAGTTGTAAAGCTCCTGACTGGCAACAAGACAGATCATATCCCCCTGTAGCCTCCCGTGGAATTTGGAATTTATTCTATTTATTCTTTTATTGGCTAAGACCTGCATGGACTGGATCCAGTAAATGTCTCTGATCTGCTCTACCTCCAGGCTCCTCAGATCTTTAGACTAATTCTCTTTGTTCCATGACTCATATTCAAGTCTGACGATGGTTGTCCTTTTGTTTTGTGTAGAAATCTAAACAATCAGGGGTTTATTTTAAGGTTTTAAGCTAGGTTAGTAGTTTGCCCTGACTGACCTCAATATGCATTTACTTCTTGATTTCCAGGTCAAATTATGTCTTCACACCTTTATTAAAACTAAATTTGAATGGCATGTAAAAATATTTTGAAAATAAAAACAAAAAAATAAAAACACAAAATGTTTAATTGCTTCTTTAAAGTTTAATAATTAGTGTATGTTTAGAATGTGTTTTTCTTTGGCTGAATATCATTTAATTCAGTAATCCATATATACTGTTACTGGTGGAGTCCATCATCCCACACTGCATTCAAATTACCCACACATGCATTTGGTTTCATGTAACTTCTCCAAAGCTACTTGTTTATAATTTGACATCTTTGCTACTGTCTCTGTAAATAATATAACAAAGAATACAGTCCAGACCTGCTCTGTACGCAGGAGATAATTTTGGTTTGTGATTTAGAGCTATAAAAATGAAAACTGAATTGAATTGATGTTCACAGCATCTTACAGTGCTAAGGTGATGCTAACCCACGCTGCTGCTTCTGCTTCACTTGAGAAGCGCTCAACAGGTGAACCATAAGGTGTCTTTTGTTGTGAGGCAGACAGAAAAATGCAATGTTTTGTCACAGAGGTTAGGGCTTGATGCGTCTACAAAAGGTGTGTGGGAAGCAGCACATCTCCAACGTGCCATCAAAGCAAACACCTCTGTTTACTGTGGCCGGCTGTTGTGTGGAGAACCGCTCGACTGTGTGAGCAGCATGAGATCAGAACGCTGTTGCTCCCAGTATGACAGTAAAAATCCAATTATTGACTTTCTTATGTCTTAGTACACTTTGTTTTTCAGCGCTGTAAACAGAAACACCGGTTGTTCTTCTGTTGATGATAATGATTAAGAAAAAAACACTCACAGTGATGATACAGCCCCCAGTGGTGGACATAAAAGTCTGGTCCAACAGAATTCTGGGAACTGTATTCATTATTAAAATCCTGCTTGTTACCACCAAGTGTCCCAAAATGGACCAGCGGTGAAACTTTAAAGATGTTGTTGCCACAAAAGCCTGCATTACTTTCAATGTGAACACAACAGCGGGGGGAGAGAGGGAGGTTGCTGCCCTCATGAACGTGCACGGCTCTTGGCCGCTGCATTCAGAATTACGACGGCTCGCCGTGCGACTGCAGCAGCCACAGGAACCACAGCGGGGGAAATGATGCAGGAGCTGATCTAATCTGAGCTCCCTGAATTTTACACCTCAGTAGAGAACAGCAACCGCTTGCTGTTTGAAAACACATTAAATGGATGGCCCTGGTTATTTGAAGTGTGATGTACTTATGCATAGTCGGTGTGTTACCTACACTAGGCTGCAAGTCGGCAAAAGCTTGGTTTGGAGAAGCAGACAGGAGGAGCAGCACCAAACCTAGTTCAGCCACCTGAACAAATCGATATCAGACTAGTGTATGCTATATTTAGAATATTTTCACTGATTTAACTTGCAGTCAGACAGTGTTTTTAAATGGAAAACCGGAGCGTTTATATCGATCTATGCTCTCCTCAAAGAGAGAGAGAGAGAGAGAGAGAGAGAGAGAGAGAGAGAGAGAGAGAGCCACAGAGTAACAGTAACAGTGAGCGAGCGCCTCGGCCTCGATAAAGCTAATCAGAGAAATAAAAGTTATTTCCT
The DNA here is from genome assembly GCA_036365135.1 of Miichthys miiuy. Classification (NCBI taxonomy): domain Eukaryota; kingdom Metazoa; phylum Chordata; class Actinopteri; family Sciaenidae; genus Miichthys; species Miichthys miiuy. The sequence continues at coordinate 24,260,807 of CM071609.1, forward strand.
CATTGTTTCACAGCGGTTACATTCAGCAGGTATAGACACGCCCACGGCAACCCACCTCAGCTCCCCTCACCCCCCCACCACCGGACAACCCTGCTACGAGTTGCCGGAATCCCTGATCCCGTCTGAATGCGCGCTTAGCTGTCTGCTTCTCCAAACTGGAGGCGTGCCGAATACCGTCCGCTCTTGGTAACATACTGACCTCATAGAACCGCACTTCAAATAATCAGAACTTTTTCTTTGAGGATTAGATCTATAAATACAACAAATCTGATGATTGGAAAACATATAAATGACACGAAATACATGGAATTGTTAGAGAACGTTAGAGAAATAAAAACAGTTAAATCCCATATGGACAGGATGTTTATACCAGTATATGTTTGTGTGTGTGTGTAGAGACCCACCTTGACCACAGTGAGCAGGCCCTCATTGGTGGTGGGGTCAGTTGGGATGGAGAAGCGCCCAGTGGGGTCTCCAGCGATGATGCGGTACACAGCGCTCCAGGCTTGAGTGTGAGGCTGGTCTTTATCCGTCACGGTCAAGTTAGCAACGATCACATTCACCCTGTTCTCATGAACCTCCCCGAAGAACTGACAAGAGACGGACAGACTTGTTAACGCTCTGCAGACACTTAAGACAAACACGTCACTGCAAAAATCAAACAGCCGTTCATTAAGACCTCGTTTGAATTACTGTAAACAGACAAGGCCGATGCGCAGATGATTGCTTCTGTCTCTGTTACCTAAAATAAAGACCACGTTTCCCACAAATACTGCTCCTTCCTGTCCAACCTGTTCAGCTTTACTGAGGAAGATAAACATATTGGACGTTTCATTGGCTTTTCACTCCTCCACCATCTGCCACTACCAATATAAACTCTGAGAGTTGCAGTGCCGTTTAGAAGAGAGTGCCTCGCCCCTGTTTGCTGCTTTAGAACCATTAGATTATCTGTGTGTGAGAGCAAGAGAGTGTGTGTGGACCTACTGTGTCTGTGGTGAATTCAGGGGGATTGTCATTGACATCAGTGATCCTGATGACGGTTGTGGCTGTGTTGGACAGACCGTAGGTGGGGTTTCCTTCCATGTCTGTAGCCTGGATGATCAGGGTGTACTGGGTGACTTTCTGCAAACAGAAAGAGCAAAGAGGGTCATCAACAGGAAAGATGGATCCTCTGGTTCACACATAACGCTGTCATCGAGAGCCCCACCATCCATTATATTTAGGAGAGCTGTAAAACATACATTAAACACGCCACAGTTCAAATATTGCCGCACAGATCATAGCTGATATGAATCTAATTAAAATGGAATATATTTCTGTCATAGCACCATTATAGCTGACGACTCAATCAGCACGGCTTCACAATCGTGTTCGGAGAGTTAATGACTGCTAGATTTAACAAGAGCTCTGCACACCTCCTGCACAAATTTAATTACCTTTTTAATAACTTTAAGGAAAATCAGAATTTCCAATGCAGAAAAGAAAAGTCTACATTACACTCTACCTATAAAACTTAACGCTCGGTCATAGTGTCCCACATTAAATCCAGTGCTTCCGTTTGTCTTTTAGACCTTGTGTACAACAACAAAGACGACATATATTAAACCATATTTCTTCTTGAAAGATCTCTGATCATCGTCATCTCTGATGATGGATGATGATCCAAAGTCACAGAACAGGTGAGTAAGTAGACCTTGAGTAGAGATTGTTGTGTCAAGAACTGCAGCTCTTACTTTCACACCATGATAACGTTGCAGTCGCAAACTAAATGGGCGCGGTGAGGACTTATCAGTGATATTTCAAGGGGTGCTGACTTTCAGTTTGACCTCCAAAGTGGTTCAGATAATCTGGATGAAGCGCTGTCTGCCTGAACACTGTTTGTTCTGCTGAAATTCGTGTTTTAGCTGTTATCATGACTTGAACTGATGGCCCTAACTATGAAAATAAGACCCAACTTGGGCATGAAAGTTTCAGACTTTGGTTTCTGACAAAATGATCTTAACTCAAGCTACAGTAGCTGTATTTGTATACAAGCTAGTATACAACATGTGTTTCTATTCTAGCATGCCACATATGGCGGTCACACAGGGTTAAAGATGTCTTGAAGTCACTGCAAAGATACTGTTAAATCTTAGATTGTTACAGGGTCACTGACTTCTCTCCTTGAGATACAGAGCAGCTGCATGTCTGTGTTTAGGAAAGCAGGCGCCATTTGGATCATTACTAAGGTAAACCGAGGTCAGAGGATAAGACTGTCGCACTCAGTGGACACAGTACATGATGTAGAAGCCTCTACAGAGTCAGAAAACAATGTTGGAACACGAAAGACATATTTCCTTGTTTGTAGATTAATAACCAATTGGCAAATACTTTATAGCGTACATGCATTGGGTATGACCAGTTGTGAAACTATTCTGAGGGCATATAGACCAGCCAGAGGACAGCTTTTTCAGAAGGTGAGGCGGCATCATGTCATGTCATGACAAGTATATTAATAAATCCTCCATTCTCCTTGATTAAACTTCAATAAACCTTTCAGCAGAAGAACTATTGGACTATTGGATTGTGCACTTTCTCTACACTGACTGAACTGACCATTGTTGAACAAATTCTCCACATCACAACTGACATATATAAGTCCCTAGTGTCATATAAACAAACTAATCAATCTCAGTGACAACTAAGCACAGTTCATCTGCAGAAAGAGTCCTTGAAATGTGGTCGAAACCTCCGGAAAAGTTGGTGAGTTTCTAACTGTGTGTGGAGAATGTAGAGATCTGTTAAAGTTTCCTAATCTCACAAAAAAAGTAAAAAGCAGACTGATATTCATTCATAATCATTGGCTGCTGACACACAGAACAGACAGAACATTTTGTAGAGTCTACTGATGTAAGGTGTCTTTTCACTGTAGGAAACACTACAGGCTTCTTCATATGGGTTTAAAACAAGCCTTTCAAAATGTCCACTCAAACAAACACACACACATGCATACACACCTCTCGATCGAGGCCTGCTGCCACCGTGATGATGTCACCAGTCTTGTTGTTAATGGTGAACATGTTGGTGGAGGGGCTCTGGGGGTTCTGAGAGAGGATCTTGTATCGCAGCATCCCATTGGCAGTTTTTGGATCATCCTTGTCCACTGCTGTCACTGTCATCACAAAGGATCCTGCAGGGAAACACACACAAGTCAACACAGATATGTCAGTGAGGAAGAATTTACTACACACGTTACAAGTGTGTGTATCTGTGTGTGTGTTTGTGTGTGTTGGTACCAGGCTTGGATCCCTCCGGTACAGAGCCGTTGAAGATGGTGTGTGTGAACTCCGGTCTGTTGTCGTTCTGATCGATGACATTAATGACGATGTCGATGGGGTTCTCCACCTGATTTCCATTCAGATCCACAGCGTGTGCTCGCAACTGTACACACAAACACACACACACACTCCATCAGGTTAAGTGGCTGAGGTAAGGCCACCGGAGACACAAACGCAGAATGCTTATTTAGTATTCCTCGATCAGAACTGAATCATTCATTCAGAGAAAATTCCTTGAAATAAGATTGGACGAGTTAAATGGTAGACTCAAGGCTGTCACACTGTCAGAAAAAAGTTAATTATATATCTTCAGTCCTGCTAGCAGCTCTGTGAGGCTGTACTTAGACACAGCAGTGCTTTGAGTTAAATGCTACATACTCACAATCACAATGCTAACATGTAATGTTTACTTTTAGCTTGCCAACATCTGTATTAAACAAACAAAGTACAGCTGAGACTGATGGGAATGACATTAGTTTCACAGGTATTTGATCATAAAGTAAACATATTATCCTGCAAGCCAGCGTATAGTCAGTGGATCACCAGTGTAGCATCATTCCTCTCAGGGTTTCGAATATTTGTACATAATTTCATGCTAACCAAACAAATAACATCTGTAGATCACGTAAATATTGATAACAAGCTACTCTAACCTATATTTAGCTGCAAGGAAACACTCGTATGGTCAATAACATGTCTTCTTCAGAGCAAACACACATTACAGGCCAATGTTTTGGGCTGGTTTGCTTCCAACACATCTTTTAAAATCCCAAATACACATTTATTTCACTACACTTTGTGTATTTGGATTTCCTGAATTCACTCAAAGTTCCCATTAGATAATGTCTTGTTTGCATATTTAAACATAAAATGCCAGAAAACTTGTAATACACAAATTAATTGTCTTTATATGATTAGTTTCATGGTGATATCTACAGGATTAGTTCAAGCTTTTACCCTGTACCGTCTGCCCTTAAGTGCTCCTGATTCTTTTTGAAGCCTGATGTTGATCAGGACGTGTCTGCTGCTGCAGGTTTGAGCGTGGAAGGTCCACAATGGAAAATATTGTCATTCAGATCAGCCTTTAAAATCGACTCAAAGACGGAATATCAAAATCAAAAGTTTTCATGTTTCAATAAACATAATGTCACTTTGAAATTCAAAAATCTATTTTCTTCTAACCATCTTTGATGTTTCCAAACTAAAACAGCAGGCCTATGTGATTTATGTACTTAGCATAAAATGGTCAGAGATGCTGAATATAACTATTGATTGGCCTTGGACCCTCGATAAGCCATTCCTTCACAGCGTATGAAGCGTCTGCACGAGGCTCTCAAAGAGCCAAAGCCTCCCTCATGAATAAACATGCCGGGCCAATCCCAGTTCCTAGCTCCTGACAACTACATCCAATCACATGAATATTCATCAGACAGCTTAAATGCAAATCACCCTGCTGCGACTCCAGATTTCCACTCCCCTGTGTGAGCTGTGTGTGTGCATTCCTACAGATCAAAAGGTTAGACTCTGCTCTCCGAGGTGTATGCGACTGTATTAGATATAGTGAGCAAACACCAAGAGTCTTATTTTTTTAAGAATTTCTCCTTCATCTCTGAGCATGAGAGAGAATATATCGAGCAGAGTGATGGCGAAGATGAAAATAAAAACAGGGGGATGACATGCAACCAAGGTGGTGAGGCAGACTGGGAGCAGATTCAGCCATCAAGTGAAGCAGGAGGTAAAAGATCTGAAATGTACTCGTATTTTATTCAGTAAACAGATCGCGTGTGTGGTCGGGTATGAGTTTTTATCTGAATCCAGTTTCGAATTCCTTATCAAACTCAATTAGAATCAACTTTCAGCAGTTTAAGGAGGTTAAGTTGAAAATCACATGTAAAGATTGAATTAAGATCTGTAACCACCTTACTTTGGACCAGAAGGCAGAAACACTGAAGTTTTCGACGCACCACTTTGATTCAGTTCATTCACAGTCAAGATCTTTGGCCGAGTGCAGAAGCTAACTCTATTCTTATCTGTCACCAGTGAATAGAAGCAACAGTCAGCACCGATTAAACGAGACACTATATGAACGTTTTCTTATTTCCCTCTATTAAAGCTTGTTTATCGTCCTGTCCTCTTTACCATAAGTCTGTGAGGGTAACATGGTGTTTCAGGTGCTGTCAGTCAGGCATAAGAACAACCAACCACAATGCTGTCTGTGAACAGAATCCAAAAGCACGGCACTGAAATATTAAATGTTTGCTCTGCTGTTGACCTCAGCTGTCACAGTGCGGAAAGTCTTACATGGAAGTTGGAGATGTGCTCTCTGTCCAGAGGTTTGGTGACAGACAGCTGGCCTGAGATCGGGTTGATGATGAAGATGCCGGTCGGAGGTTGGTCGGCCCCGGGGCCCGTCACGCTGTAACGCAGCATCCGGTTCTTATCCCGGTCTGAGCGGATCTGAGGCAAAGGAAAATTTACTATACACAGGAAAAGACAGGGCTGGAAGAACAATTAATGTGGTAATAAATCACAGAGTAACTGGATAAAAAACACATCCCATGTGAGTACCTGCACAAAATAAACATCATTTTTTTCACTTCTGTCATCTGCTGCTGTCAGTGTATTTCGGGAGATATTTCCCCTCAGCAAGCATGACTGCCTGTTTAAAGGTAAAAATACAATAATATACATGTGAAGCTAAACTTTCTGAGTTTGACCTGGATGTGTCTTGTATGTCACTATGACTTTAGGCTTGCGCAGGCAACACTAAGCAAATGCTTGAGGCTGCTGCTACGTAACCAGAGAAAATCTGATTTAAGCTGAAGTCAAAATAAAGCGCGGTGCCTGGCGCGCCACTAATGTCGTGCATGGCGTCCATGCGATCATCACAGAGAGGGGAAAGGTGGCACTGTACAGACAGGTCTCCACATGCACACGCATGTTTATAAAATATGACACATGAAAAAGAGAGGGGCTAAGCTGCAATTTCAAATCAAGTATCTTAAAAGCAATCATTTCAGGTTTGATTAAGCGAGTAAGTGTATAATTGAGCTGAATATTTTATCCACTTAAAACAGTGTCATCTGAAGGATTTTGGATGGAACTGAGTAAGAAAGAATGGAAATACCCGTAATATGTCTATATTAATGCTAACAGAAGAACTAAAGACTCACAAAAGAAGTAGAAAACACACTCAATGTAGATCAAGTGCTGTTTTAATGACATGAATTCAAAGGGACGGGATGTGAGTCATATGTTGGCTCTTATATTTCAAGCTGCAGCCAATGAAGAACTTTTTTTTTTCTTTTCCTTAAGCTCAAATAATCCATATTACAATATTTAGTGTATTTGGGACAAAGCTCTAACATTCAGGGAATCAGCTACATAGCACCTAACGAATGTGGTAAACTATGTAATAACTATAACAGAGATAAAATAACAATGTGATACTTAAGCATTAAAGTATAAAGGAACAGTCTATCCAGTATACAGTATGGACAGGGACTTTTGTCTACGGTTGTCCAGAAGCAGGGTATCCTCAGTCCTCATAAAATATAAAATGTCCTGGTTTTTAACACTGACTACTAAATCATCCTGATTCAACATATATGTTTATCATGTTCTGTCTCTGGACGGCACGGTGGTTCAGTGGTTAGCCTCATAGCAAGAAGGTTCCTGGTTAGAACCTCAGCTTTCTCTCTGAGTACTCTGGCTTCCTCCCATAGTCCAAAGATATCCACTTAAGGCCCCTCCTCTCACCCAAAGCCATAGGCTGCAGCCCCCCATGGCCCTGATGAGGATAAGCGGGTACAGGTCACAGATAATGGATGGATGGATGTTCTGTCTCTCTCATTATGACCCAGATAAAATGTAAACAATGCACCACGGGTCTGATTTCAGCACTATTTGTTAATTAATCAGTGTGTCAAGCGTCGGCTACAACACTGTAGCTTTTTCTGACAGACTCTTTCCTGTCAGTATGTTACTGTCAGTATGCTGCCATGTAGAAGAGAGAGACTAAAAATAAATGGCAACAAAAATGTTGTGTTCATAGCATCAACTGTGTTGGAAGATGCGCTTGGATGGTTTGTGAACTGCTGAAATAATTGTCCATAATCCTGATGAAAACTATGGTGGATGCATAAGAGCATGCATGTGCACACACATGAACGTGCAGTGCACTTAAAGTCCAGGTCAAGGGTTTGGGGTTTTAAAATATGGCCATATCACTCTACTGTCTGTAACAGATACACTTAAAAATGACAAGACTTAAAAAATGCCCTGCAATTGAAAAGTCTGCTCACTAACCGTATATCCTTTTAGTAGAATCTCAGGTGAGGACATTTGGCCCAGCTCCATTCACTGAATTAACGCTATGAGATGCAGTTAAAAGCTCTAAAAGCTAGTTATTAAATATTTTCACTTAGATTATTTTGTTACATATGCTGCTCAAGGTCAGGAATGAAATTCCATAATCAAGTATCACATACTCATTTTATCTGCAATGTAGAGGTCACAGCAACAAGGCTGTCTGGATACATGATAAAACGCAGAGTCATGGCATGGCATTTCTGTTATGTGAGCCTGTTCTGCAGTTCTGACAGACCTTCTTAGTTGAAAAGCCTGAGAAGTGGGCATGCTTGTCGGGGTCGGTACTTGCCAGGAATATATCTTACCAAAGGAGACAACATATTTCTACATCTGTTCAGAATTATGTCGAGACAGTTAAACGTTATATGTGGTGTTCCCCAGGGCTCAATTCTCGGGCCTGCTGCTGTTCAGTTTAATGTTTCACATCAACGCAAATTTACGTTGCATAATTGTGCAGTTAGACGCTGCTGTTCCATGGAAGCCTGAGCGTTACAGGTTCTATTAGTATTCAAGATCCCAGTGAGAAACCGACATGGAGGTGTAATTGCTAACGGTGATCTTCTGTTCCTGGCCATATCAGCGACTTAAAACTGGCTTTTATGTATCTAAAGTAAAAGGCTTCTTGTCACAGATGGATGCAAACTGCTTTTATCCCATCCTACAAAGACTGTGAGTGTGACTACACTTCTTTCAGAATGCTACTTTCAGAGTTTTAAGAAGAACGAGGCAATTTCATCATGTTACACCACTTCTCCTGTCTGCATCAGCATCCACTTAATTCAACGATTCGCGCTTAAATTTAACTCCACGTCTGAAAGGCCCCGCATCGCCACCCTCCACAGTGCATGTCTGACGGGGGTTGTCAGACCTCTGAGGTCGTCTGGTGTGAGCTTTTTGGAAGTTGCATGGGTTAAATATAAAGTTGGTGAAGCTGCTTTTAGTTTTTTATGCTTCCAGCAGCTTGGATGTCTGTCAGACTGCATTAGGCCTGTCTCAGAGTTAACATCTGAAGGAAGACTAACAACATTCCCCTGTTTTCTGTGCATTTGATTAGCTTTATTTTCTCATGGTTGCCTTTTTAAACTATATTTGACTTGCATTGGGTTGCACATATATATGCCTTTCAATGTTCTTTGCTTTTGCTGCAAATATGTGTTGTTATTTTGCTTGTTTTCTTGCTTTGGGGTTAGTCAGTAGAGGGTCCTCACAGATACTGTAAGACATGCTGGCTTCTGTATGTGTGTATGTGTGTGTGTGTGTGTGTGTCTTACTCTGACTAGGTCCTCAGGGAACTGTCCTCGTGAGTTCTCAGGGACGTTGATAGGCGGAATGACCCAGTCCCTCTTCACCCGCCTTAGAGTGCCATCACCCCTGACAACCACGCTGCGCCATGGAAACAAGATCTCTGGTACCCGCTGAGTCAGTGTTGCATCACTGGGCTTTACCTGCAGAGACAGTAAACAAACGTTGTGTACTGGGCTACACACACACACACACACACACACAGAGCACGGCTCAGTTCAGAGCCAGCCTGCTGGGAAGGCTTGGTGACTCAGGGTATTTCTGACCTCATTCTAGAGGCTTGGATTAATGCTCTCATTATAGTCTGTCTGATGAATGACCATCACCTGTCACCATGTGTGCGCGGGTGTGTAGGTGCGTGTGCGTGTGTCCTATACAACCACAGATCTGCATGACTAGTCAGTGAGGAGCTACGCCGCAGGGCTCGCAGAGGATGATAAGGAAAAGGAAGTTTCTCATTTATTCCCACCGCCCTCCCACAATTCACCTGCTGCTCATGCAGGGTTCTGCCCCTGACCTTGGAGGTAGCAGGATTGGTTTTCAATTAAATTTCATTTCTTTAACACAATAAATCTTATATTGGACAGCTTTGGTAGGCCGCATAGCATAAAGGATTCATATAACACATTGTAAAAATACATAAAGGAGGGTCAGCTAGAGCGCTGAGTCGTTATATGACACAACAAACACAAAGCAAGAAAACAGGAAAGCAACAAAAATCAGTCAAAAGAAACTGAATATTTTTTGTCATTAAAATATTTTTTATTTGAATGATTTGCCACATATGAATATGTGTTAATATCATGCATTAGATCATTCATGTGTATCTGTTTGGAGTCATCGCTGTCAGGAGCTTATGAGCCGGAAAATATAACAGAATTTTCTTTTTCCATGTGCTTTTCTGAATATTTATCTTGCGCTGAAGTGATGCTTTCTTCTACATCTCTGCTGTGTCCATATGTAATTTTAATTCATTTCATTCATATCAGAACATTGTGTCATACTCCTTCATCTGATTGTTGTCGAGCTGCAGTCAATAAAACGCAACGCTGGCTGTGAGGTGTTTCACATTTAGAGCCATATTTAGAGGAAAGAAAAGGGAAGGATGGCATGTTATCTGTGAGCTGCTGGACTTCTTTTGACATAAAACAACTCCGCTGTGCAGCTTAACAGCGGCAACAATGGCGACATAGAAGAAATGGAAATATTTACTGAATGAAAACAATAACAGAGAAACAGAGCTATGACACGTCTCTTATTGCCATGTTAACATACATTATACTTAATCAAAACACGTAAACACGGAGGAAGGTTAATATTTGGATCAACAGCAGATTGTGAAGCAGATCATAAAACATGGAGGCCTCTAAATGAAATATGATTAAATATAAAGTGCTTCATCGTCAGGGGAATTTGGAGTAAAGTACAGTCTGTAATTGAAAGCTCTTTCAAATATAAGCCTGTTTCAGTCTGCAGCTGAGGTTCATACATTGGAGAATTACAATTTTCAGAACAATTTGAGAAATAAGGTATATTTGGTATTTAAAAAAACAATTAATATACTTCAGATAAGCAAGGTGACTCTGCCCGATCTGTCAAGCAAAGGCTGATTTTACTGACATTTGGAGCATGGTGGGCTGTAAATGTGACGCCTGTTTGTCTCACTCTTCAGTTTCATTTGATAATATCCCCGGTCCTGCCTCCCAGTTGAAGGGCACAGTGCTGACACTGCTCCCCTGGCAAATGACTGGCTGTTAACTGCCATGGCTGCTCCTCGCGAGTTTTCTTTATGAAGGATTGCTGACAGCTTCTTTCACTCTCTGCGATTCTCCTCCTCTCCCCGACTGCAGCGAGCGTCACTGAGAGCAGCTAAAGCATATGGCAGCCGGCTATTTCTGGGCTGTGTTTAGAAGAACAGCCAATCAAGGCCGGTGTCTTGTCTAAATACATGCAGAGGGCCTTATTATCGCTGTTGTACATGAAACAAACTAACAGATGGCTGTTTGACTCGCTTTGTCTCTGCTATCAGTACTTGGCCAACCTCAGACACCTGCTGGGCTGGAAAAAGCTGATTTTATATCTGTACATAGTTCATCCAACATTACTGAAGCCTCAGGGGGAAATAACAGCCCATCATATTCGGACTGTTTAATGATTCTGCTTGTCAAAAATTATAGTTCCATCTCAGAGAGGTTTCACACGTACACTGACATCCTCAGAGTCAGATCCAGGTATGTGTTAACGCTGTCAGGTTCCATGTGTGTTAATGAACTCGCGATTATTCAAATGTCTAATGCCTCAGTGACAGCTGACGTGTGTGCACAGACTGTACATTCACTTCATAGACAGTGAGGGTTGTCTTCTTACAGTGAATTAACAAAATATATAAAATAAGCACTTGTTCGTCCTTGAATATGTGCTAGCTGTACATGATCACATTGTCACACAGCTACTTATGAGAGTAATTAGTAATTTGACACAAAATATGATTTAAAAATGATTTGATTGTATCTGCTGTGGTCCTCAAGAGCCTATGATCAGAACTGTGTCCATAGCAACAGTCTGTCATACATGAAATGACGTCTGTAAAATGGCAGGACTAAAAAATCAGTTCAACAAAGTCATGTGTATAGTTAGCCAACTTAACAAAATGCATTAACGAGCAAATTAGGGCTATAGTTAATTTAATTACAGATTATGATAAGTTACTTATTTTACATCAATAATATTATTTAAATAATCTTTTAAACAGTGAAATATCTTTAAAATGTGTTTAATCTGACCAACAGCTCACGGTATTCATAAAAATGCAACAAATTCTTACACTTATCTCACAGCAATCGATGAATAATAGTTTGAGCAGACACTGGACACAAACAGCGCCTTTCTGGTAGGAAGCCCTGGCGGCAAACATCTCCCAGGTGCAGAAGCAACAGGTAGAGCTTTTACTGCTGTAGATGTTTAAGGTTGAGCTAATTACCTGTTCTTAGGTCCGCTGAGCTGTAAACACAGTCCTGTTTTCTATACTGTTGGATAGTTTAGTCTACAGCAAGGCATCATAATATATAAGATCAGCATATATTTAAGAATTTATGAGACACTATTTAAGAGTAAATTTGTATACAGAGTGATATAGAACTCCATGCCTGTGGACTTTGTTTATGAAAGATGCTCTATAAGTTATTATTATTAATATTATTATTATTATTATTTTATATCATATATGCCGTAATCACCTCAAAATATTGAGATATTATTTTTAAGCTTTATATCTTCATATAGCATTAGTAGGTGTGTTTAGGTAACTGTATCTAAATGATGAACAACAAACACAAGAAGAAGTGCTCTCTCTACTACACAGTGATAAATAATGCACATTAAATACACATTCATCATGGTGGAAAGCTATGGAAATCTTAGAACCAAACATTTCAACAAATACAGAGAAAATGGTCACTGTGAATAACCAGAAAATGGTTATTCCATCATGCTGAACACATGAGTGGGTCTAAGAGGAAACAGCTCTCTGTTACCTGTTGAGATCTTGCCTGGAGGTGCACCTTGGTCTTCCAGACCTGTTTGGACTGCAGGTCTCGAGCGTAGACCACTACCGCGGCTTCTCCCTTTCCAACCAGGTCGACGTGCCGCAGGGCGTAGATTGAACCGTCCTCACTCACCCTGAAATCAGAAGGATCTCCAACCTCGAGCCACACCTTCCCTCCACCGCAGTCCATGAAGCTCACTAAGAGGGAAAGACAGAGACAGACCCATCAATCACCTGCGTGACGTGCTCCATCTGTGTGTGTGTGTGTGTGTGCTGCATTGTTGCATTGTGATAAGGTTAGACGTCTAAATACAACCACCACTAAGTTCATGTTGACAGTAAATGTCCAAGAAGGTTAGCATTAAAGGATTCAAAGACTCTCACATGCCAGGTGGACTAACAACCCACATGTGACCTTCAAGGAACCCTGTCGAGTTTTCTTGAATGCATTTCCTTCCACACGTGTTGTGTGCATTCAAAGCAGAATAGTTTATATCTGTGTTCATTGCTTTACCATCTTGATCTTCTCTGCCTTTGTTGACACATACATTTTGGTGCATTACTGCCATGGGTAGATCAGTGTAGCCGTGTGAAACCATTGGCTGGACTGTTTCGAGTTACCCATGTGCACCCTAATGTGCATCCAGTTCAAACAAGAACTCCACAGGGAACCTTAAACTTGGACTCCAAACATCTTCACGAATCTAAAGCAAACCCAGTTGCATTTGATTTAGTGCTCCTAAATTCATTAAGATTTTCTTTGGAACTGAGGGGGCACACCCAAACCGTGAAAAACAGCTCCTTTAAGATGATAGCCCAGAAGTCTCCCATTTTTTTATGTTTCTTCTGGAAAAATTGAGGGGCTTCTGGGTGAAGGGTTTCCCAGGCCAGATGAGATATTTAATCTCTCCATCATGTTCTGGGTCGACTCCACAGCCTCCTCCTAGTTTGACGTCCCTGGCACACCTCCACAGGGAGGAGTCAACCAGCCCAGAAGACCCCAAAATTTTCCAGATATGTCAGACTGTTTTTTTTTTTAGGGAAAAAAGTGCACTAAATGATGCTCTCATCTGGAATATTTTTTTTTTCTGAGCCTTAAAAAACACACTGGGTTTGAATTATTTACCATTGAACAAGCAGATACTAAATATATATGTGAAGCTGTCAAATCCATCACTTCTGCTTAAGGGAAAATGTAAGTGATAAAAGGCCTTTTTAACAGGTTGAAGAAGAAAAAGAGAATGCCCAAGTAACAGAGTGAAGAAAAAAGTCATGTAAAGCCTGACTTGCTTTTAGATGAGCATTAGAGGAAAGATCGATGGACCTGGCCAGAGAGAGTTTAGCCTGCATGTAAATCCCAAAGCTGAAGCAGGATTTGCTGAAGTAAAAACCATAAACGGGCAGGAATGGGACCAGCTTTCAGCTGAAACAGTCGGGTTTTCTCCTCTTTCTTTGTTTGCCAAGTATAGTCTATACCTTCAGAGAGGAAACTGCTTTTGTGATGCTTGAGGGGAGGTACGCAGCACTGTGACTGCATTTCACCAGAAATCATCATAAGTTTGTCCGCAGTGTGATTTGGGCACACACAAGCACACTCAAGCAGAACAAAGCTGTCGACGGCAAATGTCAGCTCATCACGGTCGGCACATTACCAACAAGTCAGTGCATCCAGAATGGCTTCTTCCACCTCAGATGGAGGAGAGAGGGGATGAAGGATGCAACTTTGGTTTCTGTCCAAATACTTCTTTTCACAAGTGATGGAGTATCAAGCCAGAGAAGGAGGATGAAAATGAGGAATCTGACAAGATTTCTGCAGTAACCTAAAATGTTGTAATTATTGATAATGCACTAACTACAAAGGCATTATGATGTTTTCTGAAATGTCTTCCAACACAGCCTCAGATAAATCTCCATAATGATTTCTACATGCGAGTCTGCAATTGACTTATATGATGGGCTGCAGCTAAAGGGCTGATTGCTGTATAGAATACTGTTTCAATTAATCAAGTGATCTAATAAAATGAAAGAAAAAAAAAAAATCATCACAAAAAATCAAATCACTTTGGGAAGGTGGAAATATATGGAATTATTGTTACTTTATTACTTTAATTACTTTAACAATGAATGTTTTATCAATTTCTGTCAATTGACTCATCAATCGACTTGTCGTCTCAGCTCTACGGTTGGCACTTAATAGCTTAACATATCACAATCCTTTTGAATCCCATCCCATTAATAAATCTAATTAGGTTCAGCTTTCAGCATTTGGAAGTAACTAAAGTTATAAATTATTAAAACTAAAAGATAACGGTAATATCTTCTTTTGGCTGAGAAGGCAGAGCTACTGCTGTTTTTAGTGCTTGTCTAATTTACTGTCTCCTGTTTCTACTCACGGATGTACAGTGGTGTTACAGTGAGTGATCTTAAGCAGAGCACTGACAGCAGAGAACACACTAAGCAGACAACAAGGAAGAATTTCATGCTGACGTGTTATCAATGTAGTTACATTTAGTCATTTAGCTGACGCTTTTATCCAAAGCAACTTACAAAAAGCGAAACAATCAATGTAAAGAGTGACGAGGACTATTGTCATAGAATCAAGTGACAATTCTAGAGGGGATAAATTTAGCATGTCCAGTTGTTGGTAGTGTTGGAGAGGAGGTACTCTCTATAGAACTGGGTCTTCAGGAGGTTTTTAAAGGTAGAACGGGACGCCCTTGATCTGGTAGGAAGTGGTAGTGCATTCCACCAACGGGGAACAACAGACAAGAAAAGTTTGGATTTCTCTGCTCTGGCAGAACCAGACGTCGAGCAAAATGGTTGGGAGGTAACATATGTCTGTATAAGGGCATTCAAGTAGGACCAGGACCACCAAAGCGGTGGTCCAACTGCTACATTGTTAGAACACAGTTTTTAATACAGATCTATTGCCATCAGAGCTTCAAAAATCAAGATATTTTGCAAACCAAGAACCAGATCCCTAAATGGAACCAGAAAACATAACCCAACCCTACTTAGTTGTATGACATGAGAAAAGAAACACCCAGATATTCATATATTGTAGGGCACTAAAGAACAATACTCCTATTTATGTCTTTAATGGTTGTTTTTCACAGTCAGGATGCAAATGTATTGACTTCTCTCCAGTTGATAAAAATACACTTCATTCATAGTTTATTTTTAGTGGTGTGATAAAAGTTGAATTCAAATGTGCTTGATGGCTGGATGGAAATAGCACTTATGAGACAGAGAGAAGAGAGGGGAAGAGAGAAAACTCAGAGAGGGTGTCTGTGGAGAAGCAATAAGGGCTGTTGTTCCCTGAATGTGTGTGTGTGTGTGTATCTGCTTTTGTATTCCTATCCAGAAATGTGCAGTTGGAAGTCAAATGACTGCACTCTTGATTTTTTTGTACTTCTTATACCCAAGAAGACCGCATATTTATTGTGATACTTAGTGCATCGCATTACAATGTGTTCAGTGTGAATACAATTTAGTTTCATCACAATAACCTAGGTAGAACTTGTGATCACATCTAATGAGCACAATCAGCAAAATGCTTTCCATGCTTTGCAGGAAATGGTTGAAGAACTACCAAGAACTTTGACGTTGGTTCACATGAGCTGAGTTCTTGCATGCGGCAAAGCTCCTTCTTCATTTCTCATTCTTTCACACCGACTGTGTTAAACCTGCACCTGACAGAATTACATTTTGTGTGAAAACAACACTTGCAAACTTCCATTCAACTACCACTGTATGCGAGGGAAGGGGTGAATAAAACCATTGCTTCCGATGGCAAAGAAGATTTCCACCTCTATTTGCCGTTTGACCACCAAAATTTCGTGCGGAGACCCCTGTGCATAAACATCACATCCGTTGGATTTTCCAGAAAGAATCATTCAATTCCCTGTCTAGAGCTATGTATTCTGGGCCACTGTAGAAGCATGTCAGTTCAACATGGAGGACTCCATGGAAGAAGACCTGCTCCTTTGTATGTATAAAAGGCCAAAATCTTACACACTGGACCACAGTTGGAGTTTCCTCCATACACAACACAACACACAACATAATTTATTGTTGGAAACACAGAGCCTTCATTTAAACAGGCACTTTTCAGCCCTCTGTGCAATAGTGTAATGAGATAGAAAAATAATTTATGTCTGCTTTATAAATTCATATCATGTCAGTTTTTTTTTTTTTTTTCTTTTCCTGAAATATTAAAGAGTTTTCAGCCTCCAGGCCTCCTCTGATGATGAATCAAATCAAACAAGCTGAAAAGGCAAAATCATTTTCTGGTTGAGCTGTTCACCATATGCACGCCTTGACAGGGTGGAAGTCACTTTTGTTTTAAGGCGTCCTGAGCCAAAAAAGTTTGAGAGCCACTGACATTGCAGTGTTCTGCAGTACAATATTCTATCAAACTGTATTTTATCCATAAGAACAAAGTGCATCAGATTGAATTTAATAAAAGGACGGTCTCACGACAATACTCCTTTGTGACTACATCACAGAGGTCACTGTTATCATTTTGATGTGGGGCTTGGTGGAAATGTTGTTGTATAATCTAATGTGATATTTTAGATTAAAAAGTGGCAATTTGTTGTTTATTTCAGTTGACAACTTGTTATGTGAATGTATATGTGGTACTGTGTTGTATTCGACAGGATTTCAAGGAGGCAGCTCCCCATGGCTAGAATATTTCAATATTGTTTTGTTATGTTTTTTCAATGCTGTTTAATTTGACAAAGACAAAAAGACTAAAGACTTAGAAGATAAATGTAGATGCGAAAAAATTCCTTGCATACGATACTCAAATGTTGAACTGAACAAAAAACATTCTAACAATTATCTTAGTATGCTTACCAACAATCAAAGGGTCATTTATTGGTCATTCTACATTTTGGTTGCACACCAAACAGCCTGGGGAGAGAAGCTGCTCTGTAGTCTGGTGGGGTTAGGGTTATTATTGTATTGCTTGTCAGACTGTAATTCCAGCAGGTTGAACATGCTGTTCTTGTGGTGGGTAATGGCTTTCTGTATGTAAAGTTTTTCACCACACATGCCGATATCACTGATGCTCACAGTGCTCCCTATCCAGAGTCGGGGGTTCAATTCCCGGTGGAGGTAGGGTGTGGAGTTTGCATGAAGGTTAATTTTTCCAGTCAGTGCCTCTGATCAAGACACAGCCTTAGATCTGAAGTTGGTCCCCGGGCACTGCACAGTGGCTACCCACTGCTCCTAATTAGGATGGGTTAAATGCAGAAAATGAATTATGATTGATTACCATATGATATGAAATGATACGATGGAGCTGATTTAATTCGATTCGATGATGTGGTTGGGGCGATTTTAATCAGAGCCCTCCATGGGAATTCTGCCTTCTTGAGTTTCCTCAAGAAATACGATGTTACTGAGGTTTCTTAGGTTGGTGATGTGAAATGACCCCATCCGATGTTTCAGACACCAGCCTGAGCACTCACGATGGATTGCCATAAAGTTGAAAAACCTTCCTCCAGTACCCACCACCTTCCCTTCAGCTGTAACATCCTCCACTGTCTCTGATGGTCTCTACCAGCTCAGTGTAAAATTCTCATATATTATCCATGGCCATGTTCAAAAACACTCATGTTGCTACATGCTGTTAGAACTGTCTGATTTAACACCACCCTCCCTTCCCTCATCCACCAACCACAATATAGAGGGAACTGGGGCAGAACTAAGCACAGATGTTGCTGGGCAGCAGTTGGTGGTGGGTTACCAGTTCAATCTCAATATTCAGACAGCACAACAACATAAAATAAGGTAAACATAAAACCAACACAGCAGGGAGCTGTAACAGTCAGTAGTAAATATATATATTATTTTGTTTGCAGTGTTTTTTTTTCTGTTTAATGCCCTTGAAAGCTACAGCAGCTACTATATGGACCTTGTGGTGAGGTTGCTTCAATAACGACTGCTGTTTCCAAAATCAACAATACAATTTCGATCTCAACTTTTCAGTTCACGTAGACGAGAATTCCTTATGATGTTCAAAAAGTGGACATCTATAATTCCATATACCCACATAAAATTCATCATGTGACATCATCAAAAGCTGCAGAACAGCCACTAAATAAATGGTTTGTGGTGAGATTGTCTTTCTGCTTAAACATTTGTATCAGTTCAAGACACCTAGAAGTCATTTACGTGATTTAGTTTAGCACAACCTGGGCTGTTTGAATGTGAATGGGGCAGAGGTCATGAAGGATATAAAAAATAAATGGTATTCGATTTATTTCATATTTCATTCATTATCCTTGACAAAATACTGTTTGTTTATTTGACTCATTATTGTAGCCCAAGACTTGCCTGATATCAGAACTGTCAACTCGTTACGCTCCATTTCCATCCTTAGTCTGACCTCTCTCCGACCTCTCTCCACCCTAACCTATTTCCGTGGGGGGAGGGGCATGTGATTTTCACTAACAAGTCACTAAAGACCAATGCCTGATTCCATCACATTTTAAGTCAACACTGATCGCCATGCCAACACACTCGTTTTGCTAGGATTTTAAAATTGAGAATAGCAGTATAGCACAAACAAACTATGACGCTGGGTGACATTGAGAAAAAATGTCATCGAACAGCCTCGAAAGCAGTGTCTATTTGTCTTTACCAGTTGCTATTGTTGTTGACAATGCTTGACAACAACATTAGTCAACATTGTCGGTGACTGGTTAATTGTCAGTCCCGTTGCAATGCTCAGTGGATCATTAATGTCATGTTGCCTGAACATAATTGGTCAACTGAGTGGGCAGATTCCAAGATCTGGACCAAGGAAAGGCCCCAAGTAAAAAAAACATAAACTGAGCCATTTAAAGATTTACAATTTATAGCCAAGACATAGCTGTTGGGATGGCAATGAATATCAGTCTATCTGTAGTCTGTCTTTTGTCAATCGTGAAATATCTCAACAACTGTTGGATGGATTCAAATTTGGTTCAGGTTCCATGGTCCCTAGAGGATGATTCTTTCTAACTGACAGCCTCTTCTAGATACTAAATGGATTGGCACACATTTTGAACATGTATTCATAGTTCCCAATCAGCCATCATGTGTCATGTCAGATGTCAATCAAACTACAAATTTGGAAAACTACTGATTCCATACATATTTTTTATTCTTATTTTTTGGAGCTGTTTCACCACCAACAACTACGATATATTTTATTTTGAATTGTTTTTTCATCTGTGAGCAGCTCCTCCATTTCCTTTGTGCATTGCATCATTGGAGTATAGTCAACATCACACACAAAATCAACATCATTTAGCACGCACACTGTCTGCTTTCTGAAAATCTTCAGAGAATCAGTATTGTTGTATGTAACTGGGACACAGAGTTAGTCTTGATTACGTGTTTCCATAGATAGTTTCAACATGTGCATCTTGGTTCCAAATTATAAACTACTCTGATTTTAACTTTAGGTAAATATTTTCAACTTTATTTCATCTCTAAAGATGTGGACGTGCTACGTGCTAAGTGACTCAGTAATGGCAGAGGAATATTTCCCAAGAACCCTTTCCAATCCTGAATGTGCTGCACAAGTGCAGCTTGATCAATGCGCTGCTGGGATCTGATCAATGTCCTCGCTAGATAAAAAGGCTCATAACAGTAGTTCTACTTCGAGAAGCCCAGCGGACATGCACACATACACACACAAACGCTACAAGCTTTACATCATGATAAGGAAGATGGAAAAGCAAGTGTTTACAGAAAATACACAGGGATAACAATCTATGAACAGATATGAAAGGCTAAATCGCCATCTGACGATAGCTGATGGGTTCGGAGATTGCATGGATAGAGAACAGGACAGGGAAAGTGTTCAAGATTTGTTTGGACTGAAGCTACCAATATTCTTAAATAATAACCTTTTCACGCCTCAGAAGCGATAAGAGCCCAGTGTTTTCCTCAGATTATTAGTCATATCAGAATAAATGCCTTGAAAATCACATTTAGGCCACAATGGGCCAAAACTCTCCACTGACACCCAAACTAATGGAGCAGTTTGAATGGTTAGCAGTGCCTCAGGGCGAGAAAGGGCCGATTCATGACACCTTTTCCTGACTCAAAGTCCTCCAACAGCGCACTGGAATAATTTCCCTGGTCAAGATATTTGTTAGGAAATAAACATCTGACAAAAAGTCCTGATAAACTCTGCTTCTGGCATCAAATAATATGATTTAGTATTTACAACTGAATATTATTAGTGCTTGAGCTGTATGAACAAACCCAGAAACAATGATTTATGTCTGTATCTTCTATAAATTCTCAATAGGCTCAAGAGTTCTCCTCTCTATACGATACGAAGAGGAGGCTAAGAGCTAACAAGTCGAGTTTACATGCTGCTGATGACTGCCCTGCCTGAAAAGTTCAGCTTAGTCTGGGTTTTTTTTTAGTTATCTGGATTCATATCAACATACCATCGAAGTGGTCTTGAAAAAATGGTGTCATGAAGCTGAAGAACTGAAGTAAACACATCAAATCAAAATAATATGTTTTACTAAAACTATTATGCTAATATCAGTGCCAACATGCTGAAGTTTAGCAGGTGTCATTTTTAACATGTTCACCATAGTTTAGTATGTCAGCATTCTAACATTTGCTCATTGGCAGTAAACACAAAGTGGAGCTGGGGCTGACGGGATTAATTTTCATTCATCCTGAGGTGATGGACCAAGCGAGCGACCTTACCGTGGACGCTGGCTCTCACTGGGATAAAATTCAGTTGCATAAATAATGAAGCTGACTATTTACATCATTGATTCTGAAAGCAGGGTCACTGACACTCTTGCCAGGGGGTCTGTTTAAAAAAAGGCATCATAGTTGATGATATTTTATTTTTTAAATATATCTTGTAAAAACTGAGAACTCATATCAATGATTAACATCAGTGACTGTGATGTGGTTGGACTGTCCACACAAACAGTGACAAACATCAGCTGAGGCCCTGAGAGTAAAGCCAACAGTGTGTTGATCTGGTGTCTGCAGGACGCAGTTGAGGGTCAACTTGATGTGATTAAAGTGGGATGGACGTCGACTTTGACCTGAGGGGATTTATCCTGTCTAATCTGACAGATTTAGGAAGAGCGCAGTGACTGCTGATCAAGAAAACACATGAATCATTAAACCCGCCGCAGGGTCAATGTGTGAGCATTGCGCCATTGATCAGCACATATGAGGCCATATTTTAAAGTCAACATTAAGACATGAAAGGCAGAATGTTAAACAGACAGGATGGAGGCTAACAGTCAAACCCACAATTCTGTGACATGGTGTGGAGGCCTAGCTGTAGCAGCTCTGTGATAGGCTTAACACAATTTACATAAATGAACACACACAAATGAAGGCACACGTGTACCCACACACACACACACACACACACACTTGAGCAAAGATTAAAAGACA
This sequence comes from Miichthys miiuy, assembly GCA_036365135.1. Taxonomy (NCBI): domain Eukaryota; kingdom Metazoa; phylum Chordata; class Actinopteri; family Sciaenidae; genus Miichthys; species Miichthys miiuy. The sequence continues at coordinate 24,282,785 of CM071609.1, forward strand.
ACAAAGAGAGCTAAACAGGATTAAAGCATCACTAGTGACTCTCCCTAAACAATTTTATGTCTGCTAAATACTCACAAACACTGCTGAACTTTGAGGCTGCTGGCAGTCTTAATGTGTGTATGTGTGTGTGTGTGTTTGTGTGTCATAGTGACAGCTGGGTGTTGCTAGATAAACTCTGTCTAGGAGCAAAGCCAGGGGCCGACTTCCTTCTTCTCTGTCAACCCAACCCATGCAGGCAGAGAATATAGAGAGGATGATATTTCATGAATTTAAATTAAATTAAGAGGTTCCTGCCAGGTCCTGTCACGTCACTTAGAACGACAACTTATCTAAGACATTAGAAACTGACATTTTGTACACTGTGTGCTAGTTTTCTCTGCGGCAGAGACGTTTTTTTTTTTTTGTGATTAAAAATTACCAATGTGCACCACACAGTTAGCTGTGAGAACATCATCCTGGTCTTAGGATTTATTATTTTATATCAACTAACACTGTTTTGCCCTCAGGATTTTTAACGCTGTTTACATCAGTGATGGGAATAATTCAGGCAGACAACTCGAGATGGTTTCATATTTGCAGAATTGGCCGTGTGAGGGTTAATTTACACTGACAATATAACACTAAATCTAGATTTAGTTTATTCACCTCGAAGGAAAGACTTCGGCTGACGCCAGGCCTTTTTTCAAACACTTCTGTTTTATTAAGCATCAAGTCGAACATGTAAGAGCTTCCAGAAAAATCCCATTCGTACACGTGATTAAAACTTGGATGCTGATGTTAATCAGCGTCTAGTACAGCTGCACGACTGAAATGTGTTAAAAAAAATCAACCATTTTGACAGTTGATTAAGTACTGAGTCATATTTCAATTAAATTCTACTTCACGAGGTCCGGATAGAGAAAATTTCTTCATGTTCAGGTCCGCAGCATCATCATGTTTAAGTTGCATTATAATTTAGTTATACATTACAATTATTTTGTATATATTGAAGCAGCATTGTCATTGTATCAACATCTGCACTGTGTGAAGTCAACGACTCTGGAGAGCTACATACAGTAATAAATAATAAAAGTCAGAGACAGGATGTCCCTTTCCCTGAGTAGCGGTGTATAAACACTGTCAGAAAAAAGAGTCGCCGCCAAAACTGAATAAAACTCAGTGATATGTCGGTTCCGGCTCTGGGTCCGGACCCAGACCGCAGTTCGCCTATTAGTGACCTGTGTTCTACTTCAGCTTCACAAATGTGAGGATTTTCTGCTGTCTTCTACTGTGTGAGCTGCAAACCTTTGGGTTTTGGACTCTTAGTTGGGCAAAAGAACATCATTTTGAACTTTGAAGAGTTAAATCTCTTGGACAAGAAGCAAAATGTCTTCACGGGCCTACAACCAAAGCAGCTGCCGCAGATTTAACCCTTGTTTAAGAAAGACGACCTGGACGACTGAAAATTGTGTATTTGTGATACACAGTTTTCATAATTGTCTACCTTTTTATAGACTGAACAATGCAGTAATAAAAAAAAAAAAATAAATATAAATAAATAAATAAAAAAATCTATTGATAATGAACATGTTAATGAGGCAGCTTGAAAGTCACATTGGATGGAGAGGATTGCTGCAGTCCCCCATTGATCCTAGTCTTTGTGTGACCTAAGACTCCTGTTATTATTTAATAATTAAGCTTTAGCATTAGAAGGATACCTTTGATTTTTGAAATCATGTACTTAATCTTCCTTTTGCTTTCCCATTTGTTTTTGTCTCCATTTTCTTTTCTGAGCTCCAAACCATGGAAGGTCACTACTAGGGCTGCAGCTATCGAATATTTTGGTAATCGAGTATTCTATCGAATATTCCATCGATTAATCGAGTAATCGGATAAAATTATTATCATAATTTTCGGACTATTGAGCACACCTGAATATAAGCCGCACCAGCTAAATTTTAAATGAAAATAAATTTTGTACATATATAGGCTGCACTTGAATATAAGCCACAGGTTTTCATGTGGAACATGACATATTTACACAGAAAGACGGTACACGGAAGATCTTTTTTTTTATAATTTAAGACACGCTTTTTTCAAACTGTGCCTGAATATCAGCAGTACGGCACCAACAAGGCATCAACACAGCATCAACACGTGCAGTACGCAGATTACGTGCAGTAGCTCTATGTCCTTCTTTGACAGCCAGATCGATTGCCTTTAACTTAAAAGCTGCATCATATGCATTCCTTCGTGTTTTCCATGATGAGGGTGTGTGCATGATGCGCAAAATGACAGTTCAAAATCAAAACTAGTGTCTTCTTCGGCGCATAATCTTTCCCTACATGTATGTCTCACTTTTAGCCGCACCGTTGTATAGGCTGCAGGGTTCAAAGTGTGTCATAAAAGTAGTGGCTTATAGTCCAAAAATTACGGTATTCTTATTATTTTCGCTTTGCTGCGTTTGCTCATTTTCGCTGTTTTCTGTCCCGGTGTCTGCCATTCTGAACATCAACACTGTCCATGCACGTTACCAAAAGCCCCCTTCCGTCTTCTTCCGCTTTGCAGGGGACGCATAGCCTGTAACGTGAGCACGTTATGTCACACTAAAAAGAATCCATGCGAAACGTGTGCTTTAAATTTAATTAAACGAGGCTTCGAGGCAGAGGAAATTCCTCGATCATTTTTTGCAATCGAGTTACTCGAGGTACTTGAGGAATCGTTGCAGCCCTAGTCCACTACATTTCAAATATTCCAATAGAAATGACCTAAAAGTTGAACTATGCAGTGTTCCCCCACCCTCAATTTAGCTCCTTTCTGTCAAAAACAATACTCCCTCACTGGTGGAATGTGCACAGTTTCTTTGCGCCACCCTGGTTTCCCTTGGCAACTGCCCTGCTTTCTCCTAGCAACTGCCCCTGCTCAGAAAGCCAGTGTTTCCCTCTGGCCTCAGTGGGCGGAGCTGCACGGCTCGCTCCCGCCCCTCCTGAGAGAGATAACAGTGGGAAGCATGCAAAATCAATCAGCTACGGCCCTGAAAGGCCAATATGTTGCTAATAAACACACACAGGCGGAGTGAATGCAGACAAAAAGAGTCAGAGCTCTGCAGTCATATACCTGCATTACACACTCTGTCAGGGTATTATCATGTGAAGACAGCACAGGGCTGATAGATGAATCACAGGCAATGAGAGCCCACGCCTCTGAGAGGCCACTATCATCACCTGCTGTTCACAGGTCTGTCCACTTACTGACCCACCATGCCTTCCTGCTCCACAGCTGGCAGCCTTAATGCACCTGGTTATATGTTGAACAGAAAGATCTCTCCTTCAACACACTTCACACATGGCTGCTGTCGAGCACACAGCAACATTCACAAAGAAACTGGGTTGTTTTCCACTGCTGCTGCTCATGCATTTTTAATCTTCTTAGAAACTGTGTAATGGCTGCAATATAAAGAAACAGAGTGCTAGAGGTTTTTTTTTCTTCCTTGAATAAAAGATTTTAATATTTTGAGCTTTTAATCAATGGTATGACCATGGACGGTTTATTTATGTTCACAACAAGACTGATCAGAAATGCCACAGGCCCCCAGAACCCCCACAGTTTTCTTTTTGATGATTTGAATTGACTTATTTTGTTTTGTATTTAACGGATAATGTGCTATACTTAAGTATTGTATCAACCAAGTTGGGCCTTAAATTATTTAGCAAGCCCAGCAGCACAGTGCCTCTACAAACTGAATTCTGGACCTCGTTGTTTTGCATCCAACGCCATTGTTCAGCACCAATGCAGAAAAAGGTGGATCTTTATGTAGACTGTAGTGAGACTATAACGCAGGAGACTGCAGTTTGCGTCACATCACGGCCTTGGAATTAATGTTCACATTTTTTAACCACGATCTTTCTCTCACCTTTACCAAATGTTTTAGTTTCTAGGCCCTAAGGATAGCTGATTTGCCATAACCATGATCTTGTCCCTAACCTTAACCTCACTGCACTTGCCACAACTATTGAAAGAAGTGATTTGGAAAAAAAATATTAATGTTAGTAAGTGCACGCCTAGGTTTCACAGAATCATCTAAGTTCACCTGTAGGGTTGCAAAATTCCAGGAATTTGTTGGAGTTGAAAACTTTCTATTGGAATTAACTGGAATAAATGGGGAATTTACAAAATCCAAGGTTGGCCCTTAACAGTGAACTTAAATATAGTTGGTGAAAACATAATCTTGACTAAAACAATCAGATTTCATGCAATAATACATTGAATATCTGCTATTCCTCAATAAGGGGGATGCGTGATATTTATTTACTCAACATTCAGATTTTTGTTGTTCAATGAAATAATTGAATTTTCAATAAAATAATTAAATCTTCTACATACAAATAAATCTGTTGAAATGTCTTCTTTTTTATTGTATTATTTTGCATGGATGTATGCTCATGACGAAACGAAATGCATTTATGTTTGGATACTATACAGTTTGTGTAAATCACCCCCAATTTCCAGTTAATTCCCATAAATTACCATTAATCCTCATACCATTTCCATAATTCCCATGGAAAGTTTCCCATTTGGAATATGTCCAAAATTCCCCAGCTTAACTTCCCACGGAAATTTCCTGGAGTAAACGAAACTCCCTAGTAGATGAAAATCTTTAGTCGGTGGCTGCCTTTGCTTATGTAATACACATTTCTCAATAACTGTGTTTAATCAAATTTCTAATTAAACAGACACAGAGCAGACACAGGGCCATGCAACATTATCTCAGTGTGCAGGACTGGGTTGATTCTTTGTCTCTGGGTGTGTTTAGAAGCTACCATGTGCAGTCTGCTCTGTGCACTGCTCCTGATTGAAACATGGTGGTGATAAAGTACATGAATAATGCACAGAGGTAATGGGGAAACATTAGGGGTCCAGAGGCAAAACTTTGTCCCAGTGACCCCTAAGAGGTTCCTGCCACGAGCATTATGTTATCTCTACGGTATGTTTGTTGACTGACAATCATACTGTATTGAATCACATCATATTGTTTTGCATGGCGCAGTGTTTTGTATCATGGTGCGTCTTACTGCATCATGTTGCGGTGCATCGGCATAAATTAACACAATCACACTGAATCGCTGACTTGCTCAGAGATATAAATCTGCTTTATGAATGCGATATAAATCTGCTTTACGGCGGATTTTCCATTTAACACACACACACACACACACACACACACACACACACACACACACACACAGTGAGATCAGCAGTGCTTGTGAGCTCGCAGGCAGAGTACATAGTGAAGTGGTTTAAGAAAAGCCTCATCTTAACCAGAGCCCCCCCATCTGTTATTCCTACAGTGTTGGACAGACAGTCAATATCTGTAGCGCAGATCTGCGACAACTGCTGATTGTCTTGGTGGACTCTCACAGCTAAATGAGATTTACTTCATTATACTTCTTTATCTAATTGTAGCAGCGCACCAGTACGGAACCACAAAAATAGTCTCTGGAGAAATCAGACTAGCCACTGGACCTGTGGTCACAAAGTATGTTCCCAATTCATTTTTAATAGAGCGCTTACAGAAACTGTCCATTTATAACCACACGATAAAAGCTAGACAATTATTCTGAAGGTGAATAATATCCGTGTACAGATATGCTGTCTGTATATTTTACAAATAATTTTACTGGCTTCACTTGGGTTTCATACTTTTTATACTTTCATACAAGATGTGTTGGCCTTCATATATACATATATACATGAAAGACACCTTAGCAATGTTCTTCATTGTGAATCTGACAGAATGGAAGGCTTTCACCTTAAACAGTCCCCAGATCTTTTCTTAAGACGGAACTGTCTGAGCAAATAATCTCCAACAATCAGCATTCACACGCACTCATCAATTCCTAATGTTATGTTTGTTAAGGCTCTGATCAATCCCGGCATTGATCTGCCTCTAATCACACTACACACACACACATTAGACATGCAAACAGACTGGCAGATTAGCTGAGTGGCTTAAGGAGCACACAGCAGCCATGTTGAAGCTGATCCACCCGCCCCAACCTCTCGTCGGCGATAAGCTGAAGTGTGGGCGATGAGGTGCCTGGTTGCAAACACTGAAGGGTCTCTGGAGACGGCGAGGCCATGGACCAAACACTTGTATGCAAACACAGAATTCAACCACATGATTATGGGACTGTACTTGTGTGTTTCCTTGTTTCAGTTCATTTACTACAAATTACAAACTTTACATGATTGCCGCTCCTTTTCAGAAGCACGCTACGTTAGCACACGGTTAAAATAGGTGGTGCAGTTCTGCTGCAGCTAATGGGGATCCAAATAAAACAATAAACAATAAACACGCTGTATTTTCCTACCATCCAGGTAAATATTGACTTGCAGACCGGCAGAGATGTGACACTTGCCTGGATTTGGTAATGAACTGCATTGTGTCTCCAGGGCGGGGTATCACACCAGATAGGGCCCGAGCATTCATTGAATTTTACTTTCAATTATGATATTATTGATGAAAAAAAAACAAGATAATCGAGATGACACATCTGTTTTTACACTTCCTAAAAGCCCAAGATGACAGAAAGAGAGCCTTTGGCCAGATAAGGCGCTGTGGAGATTAGTACGGGGATGTGGGTGTGTAACCGCTGTGAAACAATCATAAAATTAACTTTATTTCTCACTACCCCCACTCGACCAACGCTGAAAATATCACATGGCGCACAGCAAGCACACAAACACACACACACACAGTAAACTTATGTTGGGTGTGCAGAGCAGCAGGGACGGTTGTTACACACTGTGGCAGTCCCAAAACCTCATATAAATAAGTTAGAAGAAAGCTTTCATACGACAGCCTGCAGTGCATGTATCGGTTCACGGTGATGACTGTGTGCGCGCAACGTGCTCAGAGATGACAGCGTGTCACTGGTCGCCAAGAAAATTCAATACTGAATGAGTTAGAGAAAAGTCAGACATATCGCGCAGATAGAACCGAATAAAAAAAGACATTGAAGCCCATCATCCTGCTGAGCGTGTTACATTCATTTTATTTATTATTATACTTTGAAAGAGTTTGTTGTTCCAGAGTCACTGGTTTCTGGTCTGGTTCTCTTTTATATTGTGCTTGTTTAGAACATGTATATTTCACATACTTGGCCTGACAATGTCTACTTCATTCTCGTCATTTTGTCACTGATTATGATGCTAACCTTGTTGTCCTTTCACATCAGTGCACTTTCAACTGCATTACAACTAAGGCACAGTCAACAATGTTTTTTTTTTTTCAATTAACCAAGTCATCATTTTATCTATAAAAGTACAAAATTTCCATCACAACTTTCCATACTTTAAGATGACGCCTTCAAATGTTTGGTTTTGTCTTACCAACAGTCCAAGCCTAAAGATCTTCAGTTTACTGTGATACAAAACACAGAATCATTCGTGAAGCTGAAATCAAGGAATGTTTGGACATGTCTCCACATGTGCCAAACTGCAACCAGCTCATTTTTGACACTTTTAATTCATAAATGACGGAAATAATTAATCAAAAGTGAAAATAGAATTTTTGTTGTTGTGGATTGACTGATCAAATTGTGAAGCACATTTTTTTCTTTTGATTTTGTGAAACTGCTACAAGCGTTCTTCCATTTCTGCACGACCATGCGTCAGACGCACTGCCGGTTAAAATTCGGCACACAAGTCTGTCTAGTCTCTGTCTGAGATAGAAAAAAAGAAAAACAGGGTTGGACACAGGAGAGTAAAAGAGAGACAGAAAGAGAAAAAAGGCAGAAAAATGAAAGAGAAGAGAGGAGACAAAGACACACAGAGACAGCCACGAGGGATTTTGGGATCTCAAAGCCAATGAGACAGTGAAGATCTCCACTTTTAGATCTGTGCCTGAGCAAACATGAGACTACTACCAATTATCACCTCCTGCACCTGCCAACACACACACACACATAGACACACACACACTAACACACACACACGTGGCATGCCTTGTTCCTCCCCAGTCTACCAGTGGGGCTCTCCTTTTCGGCATGGCTGCTGGGTGTTAATGAACCCATCTCCTCCGTGTTAATGAAGCCATTCACAGGTCCGCTCCCTCCTCCTGCTCCTCTGCTCCCCACCAAAAAATCTTCCATAACCCAGCCCACCTCCTGATTTTCTACATGGCTGTGGATAAAGAGCACCGATCTGTGGACTAAAAGGAGTTTCATGTGAAATAAACCTTTTATCCAGCTCAGGAAAAGGCATTTAGAGTTGCCATGAGCATGCACACATCATCTCCTCCACTCCATTTTGCTCTGGGTTAAAGCCACACCGCAGCGTGCATGAAAACATCCCTGAGGAAAACGCTTCAGGGAAATCTTTGACATAGAAACCTGAGATGTTTAGGCAGCCTGGTATCAGGTTATATGATGCAAACGGTCTGATGGCTGTGTGTTCGTGCTCTGAGTATGAACCCCGGAGGAATAAATGACATAAGTCTGATTTCTGGAGGAAATCGATTGCAGTGCTGGAAGGGGTTGAGACCCTGGGATTCATCACACTGATAAACAGAAGATGGCAGTACCTGAGGGCCTCAAGACGAAATCCATTTCACGATTAATTGTCACATTTAGGAGTTATAGATAAAGCAAAGACTGCCAACTGGACTTTCTCTGGTGTGAAAAAACACAAGTGCATTTTTTTCATCTATTTATTTTTATTTAATCTTTATTTAATCAGGCAGTCTCATTGAGATTAAGATCTTTTTTCCCCAAGACAGACGTGAGAACAAGAAACACTCACAAAACACAATCCGCAGAAGGAATTAATAAAAACAGTTAAGAATCACAAGAATCATCAGGGAATAAAGCTTCAAAATATCCGAGAGCTCAAGACAGTTTGCAGTTCATTCCATTTAAAAGGTGCACAGTACTTAAAACCACATCTGCCAACAAAACTGCGTACATGAGTTGTCTAAAGGTAGGTAGTAACCTGAACGTGTGTTGTAGGTGCTAGATTTAAATGAGTAGAAATGTGAGACAACTTGGAAGCTTCAACAATAGTTTTATGAGATGGCTATGTCTCCTTGACTGTGAGAAAATTCATTCAACTGTTTCATACAGAGAACAATGACGAGTATGAAATTTGTCATTTGTGATGAGGTGTAATGTGTTGTGATAAACAGGCTATATGATGGCGCTGCATGACAATATCTCGTGAATAGTGAAGGACAGACATGAAGGTTGACTGCACACTTTCATGGTTGGAGGATGACAGACAACCTGCAATTCTCTCCAAGAAGCCCAGTTTAATTTTTCAGTCAAATGTTTGAATATGGATATTGAAAGATCATCGAGCCAGATTTGTCTGACTGAGCCAGAGTAATGTGGGTACAGAGTCGCTGGTGGGGGTGGAGAATGCCACATACTTTGTATTTTCTGCATTTAATTTAGTTGGAAAGCATGAAGGACGAGTCAGGACCTGGACTGGGCCAGCACCAAGTGATACAGAACTCAGTCATTGAAGTATTGAATAGGAATAGTTATGTTATTTATATACAAAATAAACAACAGTGAAGCGAGGATAAACCATCACTATGGTTACCATTTGTCTTAGATTTATTATAATATGTATCACCAGAGAAACAAGTATTGGTGTTATCATACCCTTTCAGGGCACACTATCTTTTTTACATCACTTCCATTTATATTCTGCTCAGAGACATAATCCGTAATCCATCATAATCCATGCCTCAGTTTAGACCTTGCTAAATCAAATCGGTCATTGTTTTAGTTGCTAAGTGTCAAACCACAGGTTACTGTTCAGTATGAGTTGAGCTCCAGAATATTATAGCAGGCTTTTTTTTAACCTACTTACTTACTTTATTCCATCTTTGAACAAATCATCACATCAGATTATACTTTGGTACTTTCTGCTGACATGACTTCAGTCAGAGTGACTACTCTGGAAAAGCAGATTTACTTCCTAATGTAGGTTACTGTGACACACTGTCGTCACGTCTAATGTCTGCTCCAAAACTCTTTTGAGTTGGAGCTCAAGAAGTCAGACCTCAGTCAGCCTCAACAAACCGCTAATGAGCTAACAAGCCAACAATCCATTAGCAATCAGACAGCACGGCTGCGGGGGTTAGCCTCTGTCATGTGCTAGGTACGAGACACCTGCTTTCAGACGCTGTCTCAGGGGCTCACACTACCAAACAACAGAAAACAACATGCATCTATGTTGTCCATGCATATATCAGTGTTACACAGGAAGCAGGACAATTCAATCCAGGAAACTTTTTTTGAATTTGTACACTGATTTCTAATCTAACATAAAATTCTTTATAGACTGTAATCTTTGCTTTCTTTTGATCTGCAGCAAGTCCATTTTGCTTCCCTTTAAAGGGATCACAAGCCAAATAGGTTGGAAACCACTGCATCTGTGTGTTCAAGTGTGTGGGTGCATACAGCATATAGCAAGAAAACAGTACAGATGACTTTACATTCATCAGTGCTGCCTATCTGCCCTGCGCTTTAGAAATCCAAGGAACATACATTTACACAAGTCTGCTTTTTCCAAGGCCTACTCAATGGCTGCAGACCAACAGCAGACATAACAACAGCAAGCAGAGAGACTCAGCCCACAAATTCTGAGTAATGTTTTGCAAAAAAAAAAAAAAAGAAGCATGCCGTGAATACAGCCAGACGAAAAAAGACTCAGCCTCATCTAACATCACTAAAACATGCATTTAAGAGTTCTCCACCTCGCTGTACTGCTATAGAAACGCAAGTTTTTGTTGGAGGCTATTTCTATGTTTAGAACTATAGTTCAGCTTTAATGACAGGTTATGAGTCACACTTTATAGACTTTAGACTGAAGATTTAGGGTAAACATTTGACTGAGTGCATGTAAGTAATTATGACTGAAATCTAAAGGGGAAGATTAGAGAGTCAGCCTGTTGCTGTGTTTGTCTGCATATGAAGAGCAGGCTAAACTCAGAACAACAGGACATGCACACACAGCTAATCCTCATAGGACAGCTGTCACCCTGTCCTGATTGATCTGATACGTACACTCAGACACACACATATACACAGACTTCACACAAACAATGTGGGCGAGGGCTGTTCCCAGCCATATACAACACCATTGGATTATGGATGTAATGAATGCTGGCGTTAAAATTGCATCATCTTAAAATCAACAACCCCCTCCTCTTCATGCAAAGTCCCATAATCCTCCCTGAGCCAAGACTTCCCCCCAGAGATAGGACCACACCCCGCTGCTCTGGACAGTGGGACAAAATATTTGGGTATTTGATACTTTGTGCAGCACGAGGAAAAACTCCACCAGCAAGAATCGCATGTCAAAGCAATGCATCACATCCAATCAAAGCAACGTGTTTGCTTTATTTTTCGGTGGATTAGATTTCTCTATTGTTTCTTTTGGACTGGAAACAGCAGACACAGCAGAGAGTAATTATGACACTGACAAATCTCGGGTTGGAGCGGATATCGATTTTACAACATGAAGAGCAGACGTGTGAGTGAGAACAGGATTTTACCACAAAGTCTTGAAAAGAACCCGTCTCTCTTGTGCTATAGCAGATGGGGGCGTCTGGATGGGTGAAGGAACAGATGGCTACCTGTTGCAGGGTTAGGTGAAGAGAGGGTTAGGTATGACGCCACGCATGCCAAGAAACAATGGTGATAAAACCTGAAAGGGTGATTCAAAATTTAGAAAATGGGTCACCCATCTTTTGCCTGTAAAATAACATCTGAACGGCCAACATCAGGGGTTCTAAGAGTCTGTCACTGTGGATCCCTGTCAGTAAAAGTTTCAGTATCAGTACCTGATATTTGTTTACATTTTGTCAAATTGGAACCATTTAAAGATTTGTGAATTAGCTTTTAGTATTACTGTTTACGGACCACCCATGTTTGTACATTGGACTATCAGTGGATTACTTTGATACTGAAGAAAACCTGATGACTCTAAGGCAAGTTCTGCAGTTTTAAAATCTTTCTTCATCTTTTCTCATTAGAGAGATAACGATCCCCTTGGAAAGTGAATCTAAAAATATGTGCATCATATCTCTGTGTTTGCCCTAAGTCAGCTGGGATAGACTCCAGCCCCCCACAACCCTAGTGAAGATAGGCAAATACAGAAAATGGATGGATGTCTCTGTGTTCAGATTTGATTGAGGTATGACTCCAGAAAGTAGTATCACTTTTGACAGAATTTGTGACAATCATCTAAATGTTTTACCTGCCACCCACGTAAAGCTCTCGATTTTCCAGTTCATCTATTTTCCAACCCTCACCTATGGTCATGAGATTTGGATAGTCACCGAAAGAATGAGATCGTGGATACAAGCGGCCGAAATGACCTCCACCAGGTGGCTGGGCCCAGCCTTAAAGATAGGGTAAGGATCTTGGACATTCGGAGGGAGAACGAAGTAGAGCTCCTGCTCCTTCATGTCAAAAGGAGCTAGCTGAGGTGGTCTGGGCATCTGATTAAGATGCCCCTTGGGCCTTCCTTTGGAGGTCTTCCCGGGCACGTCCAACTGGGAGGAGATCCAGAGGACATCCTGGCAGACCCAGAACTCGCTGGAGGAACTTTAAAGCCCATCTAGCCAGGGAACGCCTCTGGATCCCGCAGGAGGAGCTGGAATGCGTTGCTGGGGAGAAGGACTTAAGGAGCGCCCTGCTACTGCTGCCACCGCAACCCCACCCCAGATAAGCAGAAGAGAATGGAAGGATGGATCTAAAAGCATCATGAGTTCCATGAGCTGTGTGTCACGCCCTGTGTTCCACATGTGAAAGATACTTTGCACATGGGAAATATGTTTTTGTATTTGTGGTTTTCATGGTATAAAGTGTGAAGCCCATGTCAATTCCTATGTATCATGATTCCCACATGTGCCCCACATGTTGCAACATGTTGTACTACATCTGATGTGAGCTCCAGCTGCTGACTGTGTTGGTGCAAATCAGCAGCCAACTACAGTAACTAACTTCCAGTTGTTAAGCAGTGTCTGTGCACTAGAGATGCTACTGCCCACCTTCTGGAGGAGTAGCTCAAATTGCCTCTTAGTTAGCCTAAAATGGGCCTCAACCGTGGCAGCATCTAACTGCCTTTGGACGAGGCAGTGATACTTACTATATTGTTATCTCCAACGGATCATATCATGCCCCACATCCTCTTGCTCTGCAGCTGTCAGACTGAGTGGTAAAAGCAGGGACATTACCATTAGTAAGTTCATCCGTATGAGGACAAACAAACTCCAGAAGTTCATGAATCAAACTAGTTTCCTTAACCTCCAGCAACCGGCAGGCCGACAGACAAAAGTAAGTGGGCGTGCAAGACAGGGACAGGGACAGGCAAACTGGATGCCGGCAGCATTTTTCAATTCATTTCAGTGGGGGTCGTGTGTTTCCGCACCAGCAGCCCGCAACGCAGGCGTTGCCACAAAAAACGTCGCCAGCGTCCAGGAGAGAAGTTGAGCCAGATTCAACTTTTGGAAAAACATCCCGCAAGCCAATCAGACACTCAGATTGGCCAAACCTCCGCAGACAGCCTGAAATGTCTCTGAAGCAGAGACTATCCAGGTGGATTCATGGACTAAACTCTGATAATCTACCTCCCTGTCTGAACGTGGCCTAACACAGAATAGTTCCATGTTAAATGAAGCTCAAAGATAATGACTGTTGGTAACAAACGGCAGCTTGCATACAGAAATATTGCTGGGAGGTTCCAAACTGTGCACTGATCAAACTGTAACTCAGCATGAACCTTATGAAAGTTCACAAAAGCATTAAAGAAGAACAAAACTGGAGAACATAATGAGGGGAAAGCCACATGATTATGTGGTGTGAATCAAACACACAGCCACCCACATACTGACCTAACCGCCCACCCACCACAAACAGGCAGAAACAGCCTGTCCCTGACTGGGAATGTGTTTTGGTGTAGAGCCGGGGGAAGCTGTCGTCCAAGATTAGTGAAAAACCTTGAGGAGCCTCAGTTGTAGTTCTGATCTCTGACCCATCAAACTCCAACTAACCTCCCACTACCACCACCATATCACGTTATGTGAAAACATTGCTAAGCTTTTTTAACTGTATGTATTAGAGTTGTCACGATACCAAAATGAGTAACCACGATACTATACCAGACAAAGTATCACGGTTCCGGGTATTATTGCGATACTGCGGCCTTTTTTTATTATTATTATTTTTATGAACTGCAATGTATTTGTACAAGTTATAAATACTTATTAATTACTTAGAATGTTGTTTGGTGCATGATAAACATAATACTGGTGAAGTAAGAATTAGACTGAAACAAGTTTGAAACAACGAGTTCGGTTTTTTGAGCAAAATTAGTGGTGCCACTGACGCCGACGCCGCGGCAGACTCGCCGCTCGGGCCCAGCGCTTCTGCCATGGTGAGTGTGTTGTCTCGTGTTTGTGACTGTAAGCCGTGCGCGCGTCTGGGCGAGACAGAACTTTAGCTTGTTGTTTGTTTTGAAGCGAATTTCTATCAAAGCAGACCTGTCTTGATGGAGTTCATTCTTGCTAGCAGAAACACACGAACATCCGATCAGCTAACAGATGGGCGGACCCAGCGTGCAGAAACAGCCTATCATATCCCCGGACGTCACCAGTAACAGGCAAACAGCCAATCATTCAGCAGCTGTGTAGTTCGGTTGCAGTAGTTGGCATGTTGATTTGTTTGCAAGGGAGTAGCATGCAGTGAGAAGCCGGGAGGAGCGTAGTGGAGTAGCGGAAACTGGCACCGGTAGTATAGTAATCCACGGTAGTACCGTCATGTAGAATTTCTAGTATAGCAGGAACCATTACGATTTGGCACCGCAGTACCGCGGTACCGTGGGTATCGTGCAACTCTAGTATGTATGTAGTTTATGTATGACATGGAAAATCCAAAGACTCATGGTCCATGGCTAAGCATTAACATGGTGAGTCCTTAGTTCATGCAAAATTGGAGAAAGCCCCCCCACAGGATAACTGTAGGTATTTGGGTCACAATTTCTTGCTTGGCTTATGTTAAAAAATGATTGTCATATTTTTTAAAACCATGAATATCGGTCAAACATCAGTCACAATGAGGTGAAATATAAAGTTGTATGAAGTTTTACACAAGTTCTTTTGTAATAATCATTGCCCATGTCAGCTAACTTATCAAAACAACCTTGCAGTATTAAAGGTCCAGTGCGTCAGATTTAGGGTCTATTTTCAGAATATCGCAGAAATGGAATATAATATTCATGAAGTTTTCATTAGTGTGTGATGCCCTTATAATAATAATACATTTTACGTTTTGTTATCTTACAATGAGCCTTTTATATCTACAGATTTTAAAAGTCCTCTTCTCAGGAGTCCACCATGATGACCTGGCATGTTTCTACAGTAGCTGGCTCTAGTTCCTTTCATGTATTTTTTTTGTATGAGGAGAAGGGATTGCAATCAGAAAATACACCACTAAATACCACTAAATCCTACAAACTGGTTCTCTGAGTAATCACTTCATGTATTTATATATTTTGTAGGAGGTTCACAGTTTCTTAATTTGAAAGGATGTGAGCATCATTTCTATGATCATGTGCTATTATACAATCGTATGTACTTACAGAATGTCTGTGTAAAGGGCTGAGTGTGTGCGTGTACTGATGCTGATGTGTCTTCAGTGTCTAATGCGGGACAATGACTGGGATGATGGCAGCAAAGCCCTAATAGACCGCGACAGGCCCTACTGATTATATTACCCCACTATTAGATAGAAACACACTCACTTACACACAGAAGCACACACTCAGTTGCACACACACACACTCACAGTTCTCTCGGGTTTACAAGGGTACACACAATGCATTACACACATGTGGGAAAATGGTATTATGAGCCCAGAGGCCGGTGAACTCAGACGAACAGAGCAGGCTGTCAGTCACAGCAAAGACAGACCTTACTAACTCCAACCACACTGAGACCTGAGCAAACGCGTCACAGAGGACAGATGGAGTTTGTCTCCTTCTGTTCGCCTCACACACTGCGACAGATGAAGTCATAGCACCAAACTGATACCGACATTTAGGTGAGCTCACCAGTGCAGCCTACACCTTTATCATGGGTTGTTCATCTGACATAATACCAAATACATCATTTACGTAGAAGGACTTTACTTTAAGCACTAGAACCTTGTTTTTCTACAAAGACAGTTGTCAAATGTGGAGTATTGTCTTAAATCAGTCATCAGTCATAGAGACCCAAACCAGACATCTGGTGCCTACTTTTGGAATTTGACAATTTCCAAAACTCGATGTTATGATGTTAGCTGAAAGAATGATTTCATTAATCAGTCAGGATGTGCGCACCAATTTTGTTGAATCATTAATCATTTTTCTAGACTGAACATCTCTGGGGTTTATACTTGGCCTGACAAAAACAAGACATTTGGGCTCTGGGAAACTGTGATGGATGTCTTATTATTTACTCTCTGACATTTTATTGACTAAATAATTAATTAATTTATCAAGAAAATAATGGGCAGATGACAGAAAATGAGTGAGCAAAAAAAAGTTGGACACCAAAAGGCTGTGAAAGTGTTCTGTGGTCAGACGAGTGCACATTTCAAATGGTTCTTAGAAAATCATGGACGCCGTGTCCTCCAGGATAAATTGAATTTTTACAAAGCATCCCAACTTTTTTTGAATCAGAGTTGTTGTGATGGTTTCAGCTCTAAAAGGCAGACAGAATTAAAATATTAGTTCAGTTCCTCACCTGCTTGTTTAGTTAGCTACAGCCTATGACATATTTATCAATCGGCCTATAGATAAACTTAGTCAGAGGAACCTGGTTTGAATGTGATAACTGCTGCTGAGCATCACCTAAATTTCAGGTGTTGGTATGCGACGTAGCAGAACTGTAAACAGCAATGACTTGTTATGGGGAGTGTTGGCAGAGTCAGTGAAGCACTGAGGAGCGTGTCTTTCCTCAATGCCAATATGTTCTCTACAGACAAGGAACAACTATGATATTCCTCACAAAAGGACAATAAACATAAACAAGGAAGCAAAATGGTCCAGTTGCTGACCTTACAGGCGCAAAACAATCAGCCTTTTATCCTCGACTTCAGTAATGTTCACGCTATTACTGCTCATTCATTGGCTGGAAAGTGAATCTCATCAGTAATTAAGTTTTCTCAAGGGTCTAGAGTGAAACTGTCTGCCTCCCCTATCTTACCACAGAGTCGGTGTCCAGGTCAGGACCTGTTGACATTAAGGGCGGTGCAGTTCCTCCCCTCCTTCTTCTCAAAACCACACCAGCCACTATTATCTCCTTGGTCTTGCTGATGTTCAGGGGAAGGATGTCACGTCTTCCACTTTGTTCAGATAGACCTCTTCACTGTTTTCAGTGATCAGGCCCAACACAGCTGTTTGATCATCGCACTTTATGATGGTGTTGGGAGTCTAAAGTGGCTACATGGTAATTTATATCCAGCAGGGGACTCAGAGTGCAGCCTTCAAGAGCTCCAATGTTAAGGACAAGAGTGAGACCTGAAGTTGAGATCGACACGAAGACTTTTGTACTTTTAACTTTTTCCCAGAGCAAGAATGAACTTTATTTCTTCCTTCATGGATTTCTCTTTAAGTGACCATTGTTTAAGTGTGACACAGCAGTCTGAAACGTCTGACACAATGAACTTGGCAGAAAAAACACTCTGCTTTATGTCACAGTGATGAAAGGTGACTGCAGTAGTGGTAACACTGAGGTCAGTGAACACAACATTTTCTAGAGTTTACCTGCAGACTGCACACTCATCTTTGAGTTTGTTGTAGATATTTTTAGGATTGATTTTTTCCCCACAGAGCACAAATAAAGCTCTTAATCACAACAATGAGTAAGAAAAGACAGACTCCATTGATTTCTGTGCATGTTTTACTATCCAAATACATTAAATCAGATCCACTGTTCCAGACTACATGATCAGACTGACTCCTGCGTGCCGCGCTACCTGGTATCAAATACACTCTATAACGATGTAAGTGTTTGGAAAGATTAACAAGTTGCTACGCTGGCAGAGTTTTTTTTATGAGGGAATATATTTTAGATCTTTTTTGTATCTGACTGGCCATCACTGCAGGAGGTGAAGGATAAGAGGCTCAGAGGGAGGCCACAGTACTCAGAGTTAGGCCTCTGATGGATGGGCTCATGGTGGGTATGATCCTTAAATGTGCAAAACTGGGTTTCTCATCTATCATCCCGGGAAGCTGAAATATTCCTTGTAGAAAGATGACTGGTGAGACATGCAGCCATCTTCAGTGGTTCAACAAATCTAAATCTTTAGATATGAGGTTCGCAATTTCATTTAGATAGCAGAGACTGGCTAATGTGTGTCTCCTGGAATAAATGACAGCCTATTGTTTTTACACTTGTACAGTCTTAAAGAATAACAGAGCATTTATATGTTACCAGAGATGCTATTATATAGTGTATTAAAAAATGGTTGGTCCTCTTTTTCTCCATAAATCCATTAGGACATTCACCACCCTATACAACATCTGTGCTGGACTGGACCACAGGACCCACCAAACTGACTCTACTTTTCCACTCCACTCTAATCCTTTAAGTCCTTCGGGTTTATTCTGAATTTGGAAAATCTGCCTTTGGATTTTGTGCATCAAACAAATGGAATTATCTACAACACATCCTCTGTGTGTGGAGGAAACTTCAATGATTCTCAAGAAAATGAAATTGCAATGGTAGCTCCCTCTCTCTGGTCTTCTCATCCATCAAAAAGAGACATTTCCATCTGGTTGGTTTGAAATCCTTATTGTAAATAAAACCATGGTGGCGTTAGATGAAAAGTCAAGGGCTCAGCAAAGTCGCGATTCATCCTCTGAAGACCATGAATGTCTGCACAAAGTCTCAGGACAAACAACCGCAGCTACATTCATTATTATACAACAAGTACTTTCAACCAAGCAATCCGATTGGTCACTTGACACATCACTAAAAATATTACTTTGTAATTTCTACATGGTCACATCCTGAAAATATATAACATCTAAAAAAATATGAATAAATATACTGGATGTCAACTTTCGATGACATATCGTTAATACAGGTGTGTACTTTGTTAATACAGGTGTGTGCCTCATTTGTGTGCAGCACGTCGGAGATCTAACAGTTCAGTGACCTCAGAGAAAATGTTGTTTTTAAAGACTAAAGGTTGTTTAATATGGACTGAAGAGGAATATTTCATTAGATAAAAACATGTTGTGAATTTTGGAAATGAGGTCGTTACTAAGGCTCAAACTAGTTGCGGGAGTAGTAAACTGTGTTCCATTACAGATAAGAGCCTACCAGGCATCCTACCTGTTTTCCAGGTATTAGTCAGACCCCGTGCATCTCTATGGATACGGAGATTGGAGCAGAAATGGCGAGCAAAACATTTGAGAGTAAATTGACTCAAAATATGAATACACTCTGATAATATATTTTATTTAAGCTGGTAATTGTTGTATAATGGCAATATTACATTTGAACACGCCCTCAAATGTAATATCGCACTGCAACCTAACTCTCATGTTATATTGCTTAATTAATTAATATATGAATATTCATAATACTGTGTTAGACAACACACGAGCCAACAACATTCAACAACACTGTTCTCAAGTTCAACTATAATCCCATAATTCCATTCAGCATGTGTTTAAGATGTAAATCTCGTCTGCAAACATCAAATAGAAGATGAACAGCATTTTCCCGTCACACCGAGGTACCCACACGAGCCTGAGCTCCAACACACATATACGCACACGTCCGTGCACTCACACATGCACACACATTCATTAGTCAGATGTGAGGTCAGGCATGCAGCCATCATTCATTTAACAGAAAATGGCTGAGAGACAGAGATGGAGGGGGAGATGGGAGGGAAGCAGAGAAAGACAAATGGGAGGACAGGATTTAGTGGAACATGAACAACCACAACTAGAAGAGCACCCGTGGGAGTACACACACACACACACACACACTTATACATGCACATGTGCACACGCACAGTGCACGCATTCCATCCATATCTGTGGAGCTGAGAGTGGCACTGCCTGGGTTTTGTCAGTTCAACATACAGACGTTATAATGAGAACCAGACCCGGAATCTCCTCCTCCACACACACACACACACACACACACACACACACACACACACACACACACAAATACAGTACACAAACATACACATATAGCAAGTTTCAGAGAAAGTGGGCCTCTTTCTGTCTACACTGTGTGGTCAGTCTGTGGCCCATAACTGTCTCTGGCTGGCTTTTGAGTATTTTTATGCAAGTTATGATGAATAGAATTAGAAAAGCAGAGTAAAAAACTGCTCTGGTTTCCTCAACATCAGCAGAAAATGTTCACTTGAGACAGATGAAAAAAAACAACACATTTATCGTTGAGGAAATCTGTTAATGCATGGCATTTGTCAAGCAGATTATGACTTCGAAACAGTTTGTCTCACGGGAAAAAGTTGTTTTTATGATGCAGGCATTTATTATGGCCGGTACTAATTTATATTGAAGCTGCTTTCATTGATTTTCTGGGAGGGGGGTTTCTTGGGAGCAGCAGAAGCTAAAAAAAAACACACCGTGAACATGTTCGCACACATTTGCCTATTTACACATTCAGCAGAAACAGAGCAGCATTAGCATTTGCTCTGTCGTGTTTGATAAATGTAAGTCCAATATTGTCTCGCCTTTTAGCTCCGGTTTGGTCTCTACCCATTCCTGAGGGAAATATCAGGCTCTTGAGTTGTTAAATGTTCCACTTTTTTTTTTACTAGTTAAGCGCTAACTTTGTCTGGTTCTGGGAAGTGTGTGCTACAGGAAGCTAAACGTGATCATCCTCTGACCTTCTGTTAAGAAGCCTCAATATGAAGTGCAGATTGTTCACTCTAGCCTCAATTTGCACTGCCTCGGGCAAATTTACATCCACTCAGGTTTTGCATTGAATTTGTCTTGAATTTCTTTCCCATTCAGTCGGAACACACCTTTTCATCAAGCTCTCACAGACTTTTGTTCAGGCAGATGGTTGGACTCAAAGGCAGATGGCAAACTTGATCTTCCTCAAGTGGGCAGAAGTAACAAGGTTTTTGAAAATGGTTCATTTGTTTCTGGTAACTTCATCATAGATCTTTTGAAAGTATAGCTGATGTTTAAAAGTTATGTACATAAGAGCACTTTTAAAATGAGCTTAATGGTTGCATGGCAACAGCACTTATACCACACACACACACATATATATGCACACAATCCTCTCGTACACGTCCACATCCTGCCTCGCTGACCTTGACTGACCTCACATTCACACCTCATGCTGTGGATTTTAACAGCCAAGTTCACCCGGGAGACATTTCGCTCATTTAGGCCCGGACTGTGTAATTTCATCACGCTTTGGTGGAAGTCATTAATTGTGTCCTCATAAATCTTCACATTTCAGCTGCGATATCAATCTCTCAGCCCCCGTCACATGCAAATGAATTAAGAAACGGTGAAGCGATGAGAATAAAACAACACACATTTGGATGTCAGTAATTCTTGGCTGCTAGGTTGTAATTACAACCACCGCATTCCAGTGGTCCAGCTCACACACCGCAGAGAAGACACAGTCACAACGGAGAAGATTCCAGTCCACAAGAATTACTCCTCTTCATTTAACTAAGGCCCGATTAACATATTTATGGTTATGTTTAGCCAACTCAAAGCAGTAAGTAAAGATCAAAGTCTTGAAAAAGTCATTATTTAACCATGAGCACCATCTAACCCCGACCTTAACAGAGTGTTTTAATGTAGAGTCAAACTCGTGTGCATGGTACGCCCAACCATCCAGCCCCACCTTCTCTCCATTACCTCTGCAGTATATGAATGAAGGAAAAATGGTTGCCAGTGAGCATAATTCAGGCAGCTATTACATTTCCTCCAAAATGCAAATGCAATGGCTTTGAGGTCATATGATGCTGAACTTTGCTATTTATGTGTGTTTACAGAGTTTACAGAATATAAAGTGGATGTTTAGACTACAGCGGACGCCATGCAGGATGGTTGTGGGAAAGAGGGAGCTGAGCCGTAGTTAGGCGAAGCTTTCGATTTTCCAGTCCATCTACATTCAAACCCTCACCTGTGGTCATGAGCTTTGGGTAGTGACTGAAAGAATGAGATCATGGCTACAAGCGGCCAGAATGAGCTTCCTCCGCTGGGTGGCCAGGGCTTTAGAGATAGGGTGATGAGCTTGTAAATCCAGAGGGGGCTTGGAGTAGAGCTGCTGCTCCTTCACGTCAAAAGGAGCCAGCTGAGGTGGTTCGGACATCTGATTAGGATGCTCCCTGGGTGCCTCCCTTTGGAGACCCTGAGGCAGACCCAGAACCTGCTGGAGGGACTATATAGCCCATCTAGCCTTGGAACGCCTTGGGATTCCCCCAAAGAAGCTGTAATGTGTTGCTGGGGAGAAGGACATCGAGAGCACTCTGCTAAAGTTGCTGCCGCCGCGACCCGACCCCAGATAAATGGATGGATGGATGGATTATTAGACTGATGTAGTGTACACAATGTTCAGTGTTGGACTCAAAGGATGCTCATTAACATTTAACGTCTGAATTTAACACTTTCTGAAATCTGAAACAGCAGCTCATGAAGTCATTATGGTTCATACGTGTCGGGTCACTGACTGGATGTGTTTTTTTATTGATGATGAGGATGCAGATGATGACAGCAGAGGACAGATTGGTTTTAGCCAGTGAGGACATGAATGAGGCCCTGATTAGCCATGACAGAAGGCGCCCTCCTCCCTGCTCGCTGACCACTGGCACCAAAGTAAATGGTAACCACTCGTGATTGGTGCTGACAGAAGCCTCCCACCTCCCTGTCAGCAGTCCCCTTTATTCCATTTAGTAATTTAACTGACTCTCTGATCCAGAGGCAATTCCAATGAGCCAGTGGAATATGCTTTCTTCTTAGATCACCTGACATAGAAAAGGTTGGGTGGAACTTCAAGAAATGGTAGAATATGGATCACATATCACCTGAAAGTAGGTAAAACATTTTAAAGCCAGCTCTAATATGTATAATATAATAATTTTTAAGGATATTCATTACATCTAATGTGCTGTACTGATCGCTTTGCAATATACTGAATGTCCAAAGCTCTCATTTTAACTATAGATTTATAGCCCGCTGGTTGTTGCAGGATTTGACACCAATCAGTACAGCTCAGCTGTGCGCTACAGGAAACAGTCTTCAAAATCAAATGGGTGTGTCATTGGGAACATATATGTAAATTAATGGCAATCAGCAAATATCTTTTGAACCACTGGAATACAACCTCTAGGCAACAGAAAAACTTCAAAATCATCGGTCAATCATCAGTATATAATTTGTAATACAAATCAAGGAGATGGACTGTTTTGTGTCGTCCACTAACCAGATGATGAGTGTTCGATCCCCGGCTCCTTCAGTATTCATGTCGAAGTGTCCTTGGTCAAGTTACTGAACCCTAAATTGCTCCTGAAAGCTGTGTGTGTGTGTGAATGGTTGCTGAGTGCCATCAGTGTATGAATGTGTTTGAATGGGTGAATGAGATATGTAGTGTAAAAGCACTCAGAGTGATCAGAAGACTAGAAAGGTGCTATATAAGTGCAGTCCAGTTACATTTAATTTTTATGACCTCAGATTATCTGTCAAATATGTTATTCACTGTATTAGCCAAAAGCAGATATTCCAATCTGATTATTTTATCCATAAGTCAAGCAGAAAATGGACTGCGTCACAATATAATATTCTCTCATCATGAAAGGATTTTGTCCAGACTGCTGCCTAACTGTGAGCTGTCAAGATATTTGAATCTGAAAGTGCCGCTGATGAAGTGAACAAAGTGTTGCAACAGCAGAAATGACATCCATCCAGCCATCCTTAAATTCAAATGAATAATTTATACCTCAGAGTGATGAAATGGAGTACTTTCTACTACAGAATTCAAGTAACAAACACTACATTACATTCAGAAGTGAAAACATCTAAGAGCAATGAACATCCCGTTGCTAAGACGTTAACAAGACCCTAAGAGACAAAACAAGGGCAAACGCAGGAATCAATGGAGAGGGGAGAGGAAGAGTGGGGCTGATTCAAGTAGAGAGGGAGAGAGAGAGAGGGACAGGCAGAGGGGGAGAGAGATCTCATCCTATATCTCGGCCGCCCCCCTTCCCGAATCCCGACAGTGATATATGAGGCATGAATAAAGTAGGGCAATCCCCTGCATGACAAGAGAAGAGAAAGAAAGAGGAAAAGAAAGGCAGAGAGAAACGAGAAAGAGAGAGAAGGGGAGGGTGGGGGTTGTTTTAGAGGGAGGATGTGGGGAGATGAATGTACGCAGTGTCTGCTGGCTCTCAGGATGGGGGTTTCCACGCCTGTGTATGGCATCGCTGACCAGCAAGCCTGCTGCAGGAGGCCGTATCGCTGACTAACACTCACTGCCTTAATAGGAAGGATGGATGGGAAAAATGGGAAGGTCAGAGCAGTCAACCCTGCCGCAATCCACAGGAAGTACAGGATAACCACTGACCTTGGCCTGACTCACACACACACAAACATGGATACTGTACTGACAGAAGGACATGCACACATGTCTGAATACAAAAACACGCACATACCCAAAATGACGAACAGGAAGCACTGTCGTGGCTATAAAAGTAAACCCAAACTAGCTCATCTCCGCGCACAGATAGCGATTATAAACACACAGGAGCACAGAGGGACTGTGTGCTGGTCTGAGAGCAGCTGAATCAACTTTCCATCCACATATTTATTTTTGTGTGCTTTCCACAGAAACACAAACCTGACTCAGTGATGACAGTTTTTTAGGCGGCTTCCTGTAAGCGTTGAGCAATTTCAGTGTTTTTGGGTGTTTTGTTTACAGGACAAAGTTCTCTGTAACACTTTAACAGCATGGCATGCTGATATTTCAACATTCTGGTGCTGATAAGATACTTGTTTATTATATTAAAATTTTAAAGATTACTGTATCATGTCAAGAGTTCTAAACACTAACAGCTGTACAAAAACTTGATCTCAAATCTGGAACGTTCTGTTCTGTTCTGTTCTGTTCTCAAAAGCTACAAACACGTCAGTTGCTATCATAAAGATATTGCTGTTCCATCCACAGCTCTAATTCCTCGATGTTATTTGTAATTACCCAAAGTCCCGAGCTGATCCACAGAATTGGGATTGGGTCTGATCCAGGGATTCTTGATGGGTTACGACAGGCCACATAAGACCTGATGTGTTTCTGTTTCCAGTTGTTTGTTAAAAGACTGAGATAGATAGATAAAGAGAGGACTTTAATTTTGGATGAACTTCTACAAAACAATAAAAAAAAAGCCCAGAGTCAACATTTAAAACAATAGAGCATATTGTTATGTAACCTTCAATGCTACTTCCTGTTTCCCTCCGATCATTGTCTCTATCAGTAACACAAAGTGTCTGCTTATGATCTCCACCTCTAACCCATCCCCCAGAAACCCAGTCTGTCCGTCTGTCTGTCTGTTTATAATTATGTCTCCCCGTTCCATCTCCTCATTAATAATTCAGTCTTCCTCTGCTCCAATTAAATGATTAACAGCGCCAAAAGCAGCAGATTGTAACCCAGCAAAGACACTCCGCACTGGTCTTCAAACAGTCTTCAAACGAGTCCCTTACATCGTACTATAAACAGAGCAAAATGATCCAAATTTTCAAAACGTTATCCAGTCTTTAGAGTCCTTAGAGTTTGTCTGATTATGGAGGGGAAAAGAAAATCCCATTTCATTTGAAAACAGATCTTACAGAGACGTTTTGCCTAATATTTCATATATTCAAGTGATCTAAATCAGTGTTCCTGATATATTTTGTGACATGTAACCATGAACGCAATGCTGATTTAGCATTCAAAGTTTGTTAGTCTGTCAAGCGCTACTGTAAAAAAAAAAAAAAAAAGACATTTGAAATGAGAAGTAGTTTCCTGGAGCGATCGTGGATGTATGAGAGAGCAAAAGGAGCGATGAGGAGATTGTTGGAGTGGAAACAGCTGATCAGTCATGTGACAAAAATGGTCGCTACGTCACGACTTATTCTAAAAAAACTTCAGATATATGTTGATAGAAAACACGGCTGGTGGCCAACAACACACAAATATTTCTCTCGTCGTCTTCTTAGCAGCCTGGCTAAAATATGGTGTAGCAATTAGTATTTGTTACACTTTATAAACGACACAATCATTTGTTTCATAACTCCCTTCACCTATGCACACACACACACACTCACCGTGAGCATCAGCACTAGACAAACACACTAAAACACTCTCCCTTCTTGTTTCTCTAGCCGCTCTGTCAGCTTCAGTCACTGTTGCCTTGTTACACTTCACAGAGCCCATACAAGTCCACTGAAGCACACAAACATGTGATCACACACTCACACGGTCTCAGAGTTATTGTTGGGTTTGCGCCTGGTACTTCGATGTGGTAAGACAAAGCCTGCTTTGGCTGGTCAGCTCTGTTTCGTACATTCCCTTGGAATAAAATCACTAAAACACAACAAACTTGTTTCGATCCTCCAGAGGAGAAATCACTTTCTCGTATTTATTTCTATATTTCACCACACAGCTTATTCATATCCATACAGTTTCGTGTGTTCACACTGAGAGCTGCCTCTGTTAAACTGAAGAGCATCTCAGCAGTAATCTCAAAGACACATTCTTTGGGCCCAAACTGGCAATCTTCCAAGTCCAAAGTCCATGACACAACCCTCATCAAAGCAGAATGACACTAAACTAATCTGTGCTTCAGTGAGTCTAGTGACACCATGATGCTTAAACACAGTTCCTTCCGTTCCCATTCACTGATATTAAAAAGCAGAATGCTCTCAACAGTGACATGCTCATTTAGAGGCATCAAAGGGTCTCGGCGCTTCCTGATGGAGCTAATAAGCAGAGGAAGCCACCGGCAAAGATATCTGTGTGGTGATATTGACTATCAACATGCATCTCTTCCAATCCAGTCACATGTAGACACAAGGCTGAGAAAAACGTGCCAGTGCAGAACAGGTATTGGTCTGGTTATTGATTGCCTCTGTAGAATATGCATCAAACCAATTTTAGAAAAGTGAAATCTTCTTGGATTGTTGTCTCAATCAGTACAGCGGACTTATACAAACACTGGAGGACTTCAAAAGAAAATAAAGCCACAGGGTCGCTGAAATCCATCGAAATGCACAGGTATCACCAATGAGAGCAATCCCTGTTAGAAATTCCCACTCGGCAGAGTTCACCTCCACCGGTCTACACTGCCTATTGATTAGCCTGCTGCTGATACCCCGAGGACCAGTCAATGATACTGATCACTCCAGCCCCTCTGACAAACACAGCATAGAGAAATATGCTGATTGATCCCGGTTCACTGGGTAAACAACAGCAGGGCTCGTAACCTATGTTAACAAATTACTGCGGAACAACGTTTGACCTATATGGGTTTTTGAAGGCCTGAAGTCATATTATGGAATAGCAGAATTAGAAATCATATATACTGTATATATATAGTTAATATAGTAATAAGCATATTCTTGATTTTACACAGATTTAAAAAATACTTGCAGTAATTCACCCAGAGTCTTAGACTGTGAACATTTTAGAGAAGGAATAACACCCCGATTGATAGTTTGTTACATAGAACCATCTGGGAAGTCATCCATGGACATTGTTTGGAAAACATTCATAGAATACAGGACAGTTGATTGGATCAACCACTGTCTAACTCCAACCAATCAGATCAATGAACCATATATTGTAGTCAAACTCGTACCAGAGCGAGTCAGAAGGAGAGTGGAAACATGTTTTCCATCCATAAAAGTCCTCAGTGTCGTTCTTTGCTCTTCTTTCAATAGAGAAATACTTCCTAGCTCTATTAAGCCTGATGCTAACAGCTTCTGTGCTAATTGTGGGTTGTTTTCACAGTTCAGCCACGCCTGTAGCTCATGCTGTAGCTGCCAGTAGATCCTCGTGATTGGTTTGAACCACTGTGGTCCTGATCTGACCTCTCGTATTTGTTGCCCCATCTGAACTATTTTTAGCTGCTTTATTACATATCAAAATCTTGATTGATTACTCTGGTGAGTACAACGCTAACATAAAGAGAACTACAAAAAGGTGTGTTGGATATCCGAAGATACTTCAAATGATAACCATCAAGCAGGGTGGTGATCTGGCCCTGTGTACTTTTTTTATTTTTGCATTCTTGTTAAAGGTCCAGTCTGCAGGATTTAGCGCCCTCACCTTCATATAAGATTTCCCATCTATGGTTTTAAAAATACTTCCACACATTTCTGTTGAGATTTGAGGTTGAGGTTTGGCCTCAAGATTATGTGCCCTTGCCTTGCCAGTTTAATAAACAGAATGCAAATTGCTTACATTACCAAAAGGACAGTGGGATGTAAGATATGTCCATTGACACTTATAAACTATGATAGGTAGGGTAAATGTGTGGCTCAGCTTTAAAGGCTCCTTCACAATAAGGATGCAAGCCTAGACTCTGGCATCATCTCAGTGTCATTAAAGCCAATGTTTGACTTCTAAAACTTCACTGGGCTCTTTGTTCCCAGAGCAGTAATGGCAACACTTAAACCAATATTTGATCACTTAAATCTTTTCTTGTGGCTTGAAGCAGTCAACATTCCCCCAGAACTATGCACCAGTGACGCATAAAAAAACGTCTGAAATAGCACAGAGGCCACGATCCAACATCTGACCCTTCCAAGAAAAGTGGACGGAAACATCCATCGATGCTTTCACAAAGCAATCAAAAGAAGCTCCACACTCCATTCACAGTCATGTTTCATCACAATAGTTGGACTGCATTCATCAGGACAACTTAGACCGGACCACATTCTACTCCACAACTCAGTCGTCATAGATCAGTCCTCTAGAAGCTCCATTATGGTTCAAATATCAGCAGGATTCAAACAACCCCCACCCAACAGCAGGGGATTATTACTGGAGCTGTCCCCACTCCAAGACTGTGAGTGTGTGTGAGTGTGTGTGTGTGTGTGTGTGTGTGTGTACTGACCGTTGAAGATGGCCTGTCCCTTTGCCAACTCTTGCTCCATTTCGATGATGTATTCCTTCTGAGTAAAGCCCCTTGTGCATGGCAACGACCCCTGCTCGCTTGACGACGTATGCTCGGCCTCTCCACCCAGAACAACAACCTGGAGAGGGAGAGAGATGGAAGATGAAAAGGAATAAAAAATATTCAGACGTTTGCGTGCATCTTAGATCACATCTTGATGCCTTCACAACCTATTGACTCTGACTTCTGACTTCTGTTACTTTTTAATGACTTTTCTTCAAACTGAAGGTTAACTCTTTGTTCTGACAATGTTTTATCATCATCATCATCATCATCATCATCCATAACCTCATTCAAAATAGAATTTGGAAGCTGGAAATGTTTAAAACCAATCATAAAACATGTTTGCAAATCTTAAATTCTCCTTTTAAAATCCTAGACCGTAAACTAAGACATATGAACCGACTGACAGTGATTTGGTTCTCTGCCATTGTCAGTGCTCAACACAAATGAGAAACAGGATGGAGGAGAGGAGGAGGAGGGAAGCAATTAGCACAGACCACTAATTTAGTTTTCCACATTTTTTTCCGCAGGGTTTGTTGTCCAAAGTTGCAACAGTGAAGCAGAAGAGAAATGTAGCACGCCAAAGGGAAAATAGAATTCAGACCAGCACAGGTCCAAACCAGGAGACCATTATTAATCACCACGAGGAGCTGCAGACAACTGGGTCAATTAATTTTGATGATAATTAGCGTCTAGACTTTTGTCTCTCCTGTTGTTTGAGCCCCAACTCGACATGAACCCCCACCTCCTGCCCCAAATACACGCACACACACACTCACACATTCCCGCTCCTGTGCTCCACAGAGCAGCAGAAAAGCATCTGTTGCAGTTTGTTAGTGTGCGTATGAGTGTGTATTAGTGTGTAGTGTGTGGTGTGTGGTGTGTGGGGGTGTTCTTCTGTGATTAAAGTAATGAAGCCAAGAGGGATGCTGTGATTTGCTTCCACTTAACCCAAAAACTTTAAACCCTCGTGTCCTCGCTGCCCATCCTGACATGTTTGGAGGAGGTGGGGGAGGTCTGGGGAAGGGAGGGGCTGGCTTTCATCTCTCCCCCTCCCTATTAGCATAAAGAGGAAGGAAGTAAACATACGTAGCAGGACTCTGGTGTTTCTGCACAATGATACACAGGCTTCAGTGATGATGTTTTGAGGGCGGAGGGGAGTTGTTTCACCACAAAAATACCAAATCACAGCAGTTAATGTATTTACATCAATGTGACAATATAAAATATGACTTTAAACGGTTCATTGTTTTGCTTGACGATAATCATTGAAAACAATCTCAACTTAGTAGCTACTAAGAAATAAATAATATCATAAAATATTGATTAATGACATGAATTACTTGTACAGCTCTAGCTAGTTAAAAAGTAATCTGCAACAGTTTTGACCAAAACATATTACTGGTTCCGCTTTGTGAACAAACTTCTGACACTTCATTGACCAAACAATAAATCGGTTTATCATGAAGTGATCAATGATAGTATAAAGAATGGACGATGTATGTGTGACGTGACTCATAGGTTTCCAAAGCGCCCCTTTGAAGCTTAAAACGTGCTTCTTCCGCCTCGCAGCTAATCTAAAAAAAAGGGCAAAGACTTGGACATAAAACAGGCCGAATGACGTGCATACTGTTCAGGTGAGTTCTATAAAAATTCACCCTCAGTACAGTTTGCAGTCTCATGAATAAGGAAATTAGCTATAGAGACCAAAACTGTTTTTTGTACCAGGCTGTAAACATGTGTATTTCTGCTGTGAAGTTGGACATTTTAACATGGGCGCTTATCGAAGTTGAAATGTTCTGTAGCCAGCCTCAAGTGTCCTCTCCAGTAATTGCACTTCTGCATTGGCTCCATTTCCCAGCCATGAAGGTTGCCGCTTGAAAAGTGACAGGCAGGTTGACGAATAAATCAAACTTCAATAACAGCAGTCATTTGTGTCTGAGATCAAAAGAAATCAAATATTTGAAGTAAATTAAACTACATTTTGCAGATACAGACTTTGCAGCACTACTTTTATGATTATGTACTGTAGCTTAACGTAGCGTACAGTAATGACATCCACAAGGCCGTCCTACATCACATTTCAGCTTTATATTATATCTAGACGTACTGATAACAGCTTGTTAATGTCCTTAGATGTTAAAATGTTAAATAAAGATGGGAAGATGGGGCCCTTTCTAGTTATGCCCTAGGCACCCCTAGACTGGGGCGTAACAATTGCATTTCTACTAAATATTATGTGACTGCACAGGCAGCTCCACTCACAAGGGACTGTGTCAATACAGGTTTCAATCAGTATTATTGATCAACTCCAGATCTGATTGATTTTTTCTTTTCTCTGACAGGCAACAACATGACTCATTTTTCATCCAGACCCATCTGTTTGTTCACACGATTTATTTAACAGCCTTGAACATACAGTAACAGTGTGAGCGCTCTGCATCATATAAATAAATCCAGAGCTCTGGCTAGTTTTCTTCAGCTGAGAGCTCGATCTACTCTCAGAGATAAGCGGGAGGCTTCCTCCTTCAGAAAACGAACACAAAGAAATCTCCTCACATTCAGTTCCACAGCAGCTCTCAGTTTGTTTTCTACCTCCGCGCATCGATCTCGCATCGTTCAGAAACATGCCTGCCTCTATTATTTAAAATGCAATTACTCTGCTGAACGTTAACCACATGTGTACCGCAATCATTACTGCAGGCACAGGAGATGCCGTCCAGCACTGTGGGGTAGCTGCCTGCATCATGGGTTATCCATGATGCAGGCATAGAGTTAGACGCACCTCACATCTGGTCTGTTTGTATGTTTTATCCCTTCCACCATACACACCATAGATGAGCATGAATGAGTATGAATGGAGTAAGTTTTTAGTGCTATGAATGAACAGCACTTCAAGCTTCACATGGATTGGATGAACAGGATTCATATATGATACGGCTTCCCATCAACAACCCCCCCTCCACCCACCTCCCTTGGGAAAAAAAGAGGTCAACAGTGGGTCACAGCTGGTAAAAACAACCTTAATCAACGTCCAATGTCCACGTCTTCCTCCTGATCTAGCTAAAGTCTCTCAGATCAGATCAGATCATTAATCAGAGGGATTATTATCTCTCTAAACTTAAACAATGTTCTTCTTGTTTGTCTCCACGCCAGGAAGCTTTAACAGTATCACCACACCCGATATTCATACACCAGATGTAGCATGTGTGTGATCACAGCCTTTATAAAAAAAGCTCAGAATTAGCAGCTGAAAAGTAACAAAAGAAAATGCATCAAAGGCTTGTAGAGGATTTAAGGTAAACCCTTGAGAACGCTGACCCCGCTGTTTTGGAGCTAAGGCGTTGGTGGCGGCTTTATTTTAGGCCCTGACCTTTGACCCTATGACACAGCACACTGTCCTCTCTATTGATCCATCACCTCTGCTTTCCCGTCATCATTAAATCCTGCTCGACGTGCATTTGCTAAGCTGCGTCCAACCTCTGAGGCTCACACACGAACATGTTACACAGTAACAGCAGTGTGCTGCTGGTCCCATGTCAACAATACAGCCTGAACGTGCAGCCACTGAGCACCTTTAGCATACTGTAGTTATAATGCAAGACTAAAGACAGCAAAATAATGAATAAAAACAAATAAGTTCAGAGAACAGGGTAATGTAGTTTTGCTCAATGCTTATTCATTTTTCATCCTCTCGTCAGCTCTAAATATATTTGGATGAAGTCACACTTTTCAGTGTGCCTGAAAAGCCTGAAAAACTGAAACAAAAGGCTCTGCAGTGATAGAAGCTCCGTGTGATTTGTAGTAAACGTTGACATGGTCCTTTAAAAGTTTAATAGTCTGAACTTGTGGGAATGGGCTGAACAGCAGGTGGTCTGGACTGTAAAGCCAACCTGTGTGACCTGTATTTTCTCATGTACACACGTCCATTCAATAAATAAATAAATAAATAAATAAATGAATAAAATAAAAAGTGGATTTTTTTTCTAGTTTCAAGCCAAACCCGCTGATTTAAGACGGCAATATTCTTGTGGTGCAGCCTTTCCTACGCGGATCACACAATGTTCACACTTTAACAATAGGCTCATATTCTCACGGAGCTCACACGGGCCAGGAGCCAGGAGGTGAACGTCAAGCAGAATGACGGAGACGCTCCGAGCGTCTTCCTGTCTGTCTTATTTTCTCTTTTAAATGTAGATTTGTTGCAGGGAAGTGATGAAGAGGCTTCAGAATCTTGTCTTTACATAAATGCATCTTTCTCCACTGAACAGACAAGGGTGCCTTAAACCCTGCTCCACCGCGTATGCCCCGGTTATAAGAAGGACATGACATAAAACTGCCATCTTTTTTAAATCAGATCAGCGTATGTTCACAATGCAACATAAAAAAAAAAATAACACATCGAGAGCTCCATTCTTTCAGGCTAAACTGGATTAAAGTCAGCCTTCTGATCTGTGCAGAAAGCATCGTGGACTGTGTCGTAGATGAGATGCTGAAACGGGCTGAAGCAGCAGCCTGTCAGCAGCAGGATGGATGGATGTTTCACAGCACGTCGGTTATTTCTTCATCTGATCTCAAACTCAGGCTTTAATAAACAAGAACCCATCGGGGTTCCGATTCCTCTTGTTTTGTTTGATAAATTACTCAGTGTGCAGCGGAAAAGAAGCAGGTCTGAGACCAGCAGCGTTTTACTGCCACTGTGTGAATATAGGCTGCTTGTGTCGGCCCTGACTTACTCGAGGATGGCGGAGAATTAAAAATATAATAACTTAAATGAAGGAACCAAACGGAGACACAGAGTGGATGTGAATCGTCCTCCATGCAAAGCGCTCCTCTCCTCTCCTCTAAACGAGCATCAGTCTGTTTGTTCTGCTGTGGATCTACTGCAGCCTCAGCCAATCCGAGCTCACTCGGTGAAGAATTGGAAATATTAGTATTTTTTTTATTTTTTTACCTGCAGAGCCGCCATCAGCATCC
The DNA here is from genome assembly GCA_036365135.1 of Miichthys miiuy. Taxonomy (NCBI): domain Eukaryota; kingdom Metazoa; phylum Chordata; class Actinopteri; family Sciaenidae; genus Miichthys; species Miichthys miiuy. The sequence goes on from CM071609.1 coordinate 24,316,972, forward strand.
AAATCCCCAAAAGACGCATTTTTGTTGTGTTATAATTCCTCCTTCCAGAACAGTGTCCGCCGTCAGATTTTTAATTCCCGGTAAACCCCGGTGGCATCAAGCAGCCTTCCTCCCTCCACCAGCCCTCCTCTGTGTCTGTCTGCTCTGCCCGGCTCAGCAGCACTCCAGTCTGCCTGCCTGCCTGCCTGCCTGCGACTCAACGCCAGCCCCCTCCGCGCCTCAGTGGCGCCCTCTAACGGACACCGGAGATGGAGAGATGTTCCTCCAGTTTATGGATGCACTTTTTCTGAGCCTGAATCATATCAAACAAATGACCACGTTCTCATAAAGCAGCGCACCATCTAGTTTATTGGAGATGAATTAACTCTGGATAGTTTATGGTATTTGAACATTTTAACAGTTTCTCTTTGTGTAGATGTTCAACAGAAATGTTGAATCTCAGCTAAACTGTTCAAATACCCTATAAACCTAAATCTGTAGGCGGACTGTCTAAATAAAGTGTTACCAGTTAACTGGCCAACATAGCACATATCATCAGGAAATTTTACATTTCCAATTGGCAGCCAGTGCTTGGCTTTAGTGTCAACCATACAAAGTGTGGGGAGAGCATCCAAGTACTTTTGTCGAATGTCTCCCTCCCTGAGTGACAAAAGTCATGCACAAAACAAATACAACCTTTTACAATTTTAGGTATATATGAAAAAAAAAAAAAAACTAACTAACTAACATCTACAACAGCAAAACACAAAAAACTCCTTTTTTTTAGAAGAAGAAAAAAAATGGTTCTTGGTAAGTTCTCTGGAGCATTTTGAGTTCTCTGGAGAGCCTTCGAATCTATTTTTACTGCTTAAGGTTCTTTGGGGAAGTAAATGAATGTACAATGACCATGTTTAACAATCTCTGTTCCTTTTAAAAGGTTCTGTGTTATACTGATTCTTTAAGTCGGCCTTGCAGCAACTGGTTCTTTGAAGAACCAAATGGTAAACTGTTCCTTGCATCACCATGACCAACTTGAACCTACTTGTGTACAAGTAGGCTCTCAAAGTGTTAGACAGAAAACAATCCTTCTTGACAAATATAACATCTTTTGTTGGAAAAATCTAAAGAAATCATCTGAAACCTGTCTGATGGTTAAGGTCCTAAATAACAATCCTCCTACACCACTGAACTCAGCTAAGCTAACTTTCCGCACCATCCCCACAAGATGCAAAGCTAAGAATTAGACCTACATAAAAATAATAATGGATGACATTTATATAGCGCTTTAACTTAGATACTCATAGCGCTTACAGTGAAGGGGATATCTCATCTCAACCACCATCAGTGTGTAGCACCCATCGGAGTACTGCACACCAGCCATTTTGCAGAATAATGCTCACCACACATCAGCTTGAGCTGGAAAGGGAGGTAAACATATAGCCAGCTACACTGGGATAGTCGTAAGGTAGCCACATTTAGACAGCCAGGATGGGAATTTTGAACCCTTACTCTTTGCTATAAGTACCATGGGATCTTTAATGACCACCGTGACTCAGGACTTCGGTTTAACGTCTCATGGCAAGGACAGCATCTTCTGCAGCACAGTGTCCCCGTCACTGCACTGAGGCATTGGGATTTTATTAGGACCAGAAGGAATCTGCCCTGTACTGCCCCAGAAGCTTCCCCAGGAGGTCTCCCTTTCTAGCCAAGCCCACACCTGCTTTAGCTTCAGTCATTCAGCAGAAAGGGAAAATATTGGTACGGCGTCTGATGTATAGAGAGAGTATGTAAAAAGAAAGGAGGCGAGGAGTCATCCTCTTACCCCAACCCACCACCCCCAACCCTCTTGCCATTTCACAAATATTACAAGTCATGTTGCTTGTCTGTAATTGTAGAAGTTCGGTATATGTATGTCTACAATCATATTTTACGGGTCAGCAGCTCTTTATGGCCTCTCATGTTTCTCCTCTCGCAGTCTTCCAATGTAACTACATTATAAAAGGAAGACATCCATTGTTTCAAGAGTTGAATGGAGTATGTGGAGGTATCCATGTCACCTACCATACCTTTACACATGGTCCAATGGCATGCCTTATTTTTATAACTGTTATTATTTCTGATGTTTTTACTGGCAAACCTGCTGCTAACTTTATCTCATGTCTTTCCTGTTGCCACATAGTCGGATTTGCATGGCTTGGGTATCTATGGAATAGCAAATATAGCATGACCAAGAGTGTATCAAGACCATGACCATAGACCAAGACTTTGTAAGGTTGTGACAGTCTCAAGACCAAGACCAAACCATGTAGAGCTTAGGTCGCTTATATTCACCAAATCTCTTTGGGTGAGGCCGTCTCATTAAACGTTGGACTTTCTTTTGGATGCTGTTTTGCAGATGAAGCGTAACAAAGCCAAATTTTATCACAGAAGAATTGGCTGACATCTCCTCCCAGACTGCCACGGCTTTTTCTTCCATCTCCCACATTCACTTTCTTGGAGTGTGTGTGAAGGGAGGCAGGGAGGCATGGCAGCTGTTAACAGAAACACACATTTTAAAATCAGAAATTAGTCAAGTTATTGGTTTCATTTCACACAATGCACAGGCGGTTTAGTGATATCCCTGCAGTTGTAGTCTTGAATGATTTTGAAATAAAATACAGAGTTTTTTCCTGAGACCAAGACAAGACCAAGTAAAAATGCAGTTGTTTCTGAGACGAGACCATCAAAGACCAGTCTTAAGACCAAGACCAATCTTGAGTATTACAACACTGCAGTCTGGTATGATCCTTAATCTTGTGCAGTTTAATGAACCACTGTGAGAAGAGTGCTGCACACTCAGACACACACTTTGTTCTCTCTGCTGGAAAAGTTTCAATATCTGTGAAGAACGTTAAACAATAACTCAGTGCTCAGTTTTCTAGTGTACTACAGTTGGACTAGACCTGCTCTGGGCTGTCATACACTTCTCACACACATATCCCATAGCCCCTGTTGCTAACTCAATCAGGATTATAACATTATCTGGCCAGGAGAAAGTGCTTCACTGGGATTTTTACAGGATTGTTGTGTTTAAGAATGAGATCAGAGTCTAGAGATGATTTTCCAATTCCTTCCACACAGACACACTCTGAATTTTACTGTATAAGTAAAAGGGTAAACAGAGTGGTGTACGAGCCATACTGTATGACATGGATGCTCTGCAGGGCGCAGATATTTCAGCAGCACAGATAAACAAAGAAGTCACATTTCACGTTTCCACCTGGAGTTGGAGGACAACCAACCTGTTGTTGATGGAAAGCAGTGAAGCTGAAGGGACCTGTCACACAGTGAGCCTGCAGTAAGCAGTACACTAAATGTACTAAAGTTAAATCATCTTACAATAACTTGGCTTCATAGTGCAAGACATTTGACATTTGGGATAAAACTAGCAGTGAGTGCTCCTGTTGTGTTTTTGTCCAATTTATAGTGGAGAGTGGGTGTTCTACTGTACACCTCATCATTGCTGCCCTCAGAGGTTGAATCAAGCTGACATCTTTCATACAAGATTCAGTATTCAAGAGTCAAGGGGCATTCTGCTGCTTCCTTTCATGCAGCATGAAATCCGTCAGTTCTTTATATAATGTTACATAATCTTGATTTTACCATTTGGATGAGAAACATCTTTCATAGCCTCATCAGTCAGTATGTCAGGTAGCACCAAGTGCTGTTTTGACATGATTCTGCATTGGCCCACCCTAAAATATTAAAGCAGGTACCTTTTTACTTTAACATGAGTAGGCTTCTCAAATAGTCATAGTCATTTTATGGGAGTGCTTGAGTATACTCTAATTTTCACCCATATTCAGTCATAAGAAATAACTCAATATAGGCTGACAGATTAGTGCATTTACCAGCAGGAGTTCACTTACAGGAAACATCACCTGGACCAGTTCCTGCTGCAGATGCGACATCGAGGACTTGGGTAGCAGGCAGGCCAGGCCATGGGCAACGCTGTGTATACAGGCTGGTCATTTTGGAGATTGGGATACAACTGGCTGGTTTTGAAAATACTCTTCATTTTATTTCTGATGCAGTCACTTGAAAATGTTAAACGAAGAGTTCATTTACACAAGTTAGCTACCTCCATCCTCATCAGCAGTCCTTTTCTATGTGTTTGACTTGATGAGACTTGTCTCGCCTGCTACCTGAGGATACACTTTATGTTATGAAATTTCATTTATTCAAGAAATATTCAGATGGATGGATAATTTAAAAAGTGTTTTTTCTATCTCTGCCTCCACCAAACATTTCAGATTTTTTAGCTCTCTGACATTTTGCTTTGTAGTGTTTTTGTCACAACTAACTCTGGCCTTTTGTATTTTAGGATCATTAAAATAATAATAATAATAATAATAATAATAATAATAATAATAATAATAATAATAATAAATTAAATAATTTCCCCCTGGGATTATTAAAGTATTTTTGATTCTGATTACCTGCTTCCTTTCCTTCTGCCTGACAGCCAGTCATGCTTCCTCTCAATCACCACTGCCCGCATCATCTCCTCAGCCATTATTCCCAAACTCCAAACTGACTTCAGATTTCCAACTAAAAGAGCTATGACTCTTTCGTCACGTCCCTGTTACAGTAAAGACTTTATTTTTTATATATATTTATATATTTTTGGCTTTTTTCAAGCTTTATTGCATAGAGACAGCTGAAGAGTGACAGGAATGTGGGGAGAGAGAGATGGGGAATGACATGCAGCAAAGGGCCGCAGGTCAGATTCGAACCCTGGGCCGCTGTGGCAAGGATTTGTACATGGGGCGGATGCTCTACCAACTGACCTAACCAACACCCCAAAGAGTTTATTTTTAATTATTCCCTGTCCGCGTCCTTCACTCCGGTCCAACCTTGAGTTCATTGTTGTCCAAAAACTATTAAAAACACATCAGTCAGCCACACTGTTGTATGAATACACACACTGTGATTTATTTTGACTCCATCACCACACACACACACACACACACACACACACACGCACGCACACACACACCATCCTCCCCAACAAATACCTCTTGTATGAATAATGTTTGACAGGAAATTAGAGCCTTGTCTTTAAAATGGAAATTATATATTTGTGCTCTGTTTGTTCTTCAGTAGAACTTGGAGCTGGGAGACACAGGCGCACGTTGTCTTTTCATGGGAATTGTTAGAAAATAAGAAAAATGAATAACATGGACAGCATTGCCGTATCTTTGAAGACATAACTCCCTCACAGCATATGTGATTCTGACCCCCTCTTCACTAAAGAGTGGCAAAACTAACTTGCTATGTCTGGCTTGTATCGACAGATTTTTATGATGTACTGTACCCGACAGTCTGCGCTCTGTGGGCATCGGAATGAGATTACAAATCGAGTTTATTGCACAACAGCTCTTCATTTAAGTGGTTTTTCCATGTTTTTGAATGCATAGCGGCATTACTACTGTGCCTGTTCCACTTATGAAACAACCTTCCACATTCAGTGATGTTTTTGGCCTCTGGTAGAAAATGAAATGTATTGTATATGTACTATTGCTGAATCACTCTTAAATCATCGGTTGAAATTCTCAAAAGGGAATCTGCAGCTTTTGATGTGAGAGAAGGTTCAGTCCTAAATATCAGAAGACCTTGGAGTGTCTCAATTTCATGAAAGATTTCTTGGGAAACTGGTTTTGACTAGATTTGTGTTTAGAGAATAAGACAAGATCTCTGAGCAGAGCCATAAATGCCTCTCTTTATGGCTGCTTTTCATGGCAGCTTGGGGATAACTATGCTAGTGGGGAGGGGGGTTGGCAAGCTGGTTGATATGTGGTGTCTGTTTCCTGTACCAGTACTGTAATAAAATACATTCATTTAAGATGACGGAGACTGACCAGAGTGCTTCTTTATTCATAACCCCCTGTATTAAAACTTAAAGGGGCACTCCACCAATTCACCAAGCCTTAGAAAATGACTCATGTGTCATCACTTGGACATCACTACCAGGTAGACAGGGTCTGACTTTAAACACAGAGCTAACATGGAATTTATCATGTGTGAAAGCAAGAAAATAACGGAATCTTCCACTGTTTTTTTTTTTTTTTATCTCTTCAGTTTCCAGGTTTTTTACTAATCATCTTTGAATTGATGAAATTCTTCACAACAACAGTTCCAGTAATAGAAGTTCTTTCTTTTTTTTCAACTGCTTTTATCCAACCATTGCATCACTACTCGTGTTGTTCCCCCAAAATCCATGACATTATCACAGTTCTGAGACATTTCTACAGATATGCACATCAAGCTGTTGAGTTTCATATTTGTTGGCAGCTTCAATTTCCTGCTGTTTTTCGTTCATAGTGAACAGGCATAAACTCAGTGTGTGGAACTATGATTTAGACTTTAGTCTCTTATTATTCATGACATTGATTGTTTCTTATGTTTCGAAAGTTTCCACTAAAACATTTGAATGGTCATCAGAAGAGGATGAAGGGAAAGAAAGAAGCCTGGATGCTTCAGGGCAAACCTCCAACTGAGCTCATACGACATCAGACCAATCAGAGAAGCGCAAAATGTAGCTAATGACATTAGCTTTGATCTGCTTCCAGACACGGCCGAGTCTCAAAATTATTCACGTTGACTGGGCTGCGGTAACGTGTAGATTAAAGTTAAAGTAAGCTACTGGTCAGGAAAAAGTCAATTTGCTATTATTATTTGTGTTGATGGAGCCAAATAAACACTTAAATAAACAAAGAAATCATAATCTGTTGTCACTTATTACTGTAAACTAACAAATCATATTTGTAGAGCTGTTGTATAAAAAAACACTGTATGCCAGACACAAGAACAGTTTCTTTTCATGTCATCAACAGATAAATCAATTTCCTGCAATACTAATACACATATTTATTATACATTACAGTGTAGCATAAACATGTAAACAATATCACATGAGAGGGAGTGACACTGTGCTGAACATCAGCACAGCTGTGATTCGGTCTAGCTCTGCTGATATACAGTACAACATCACACAGTAATATGAAACAGTATTGTAGTGTTATTTAACAGGAAACTGATTTAACTTTTGATGACATGAAAAAAACTGTTCTTGTGTCTGGCATAGAGTGCTCTCTATACCAGAGGGAAGAATATGTTAGAATGTGTCCTGAGTGTAAGGGCTCTGCAGTGTGTCCACTTCTCGTATCCTGGCTCTGGAAGTACACTGAGTGTAGGGCAGGCCGACAAGGGCACTTTTTCCCCCCCTTGCAGTCCTGGCTGTTTGTTGCAGTCTGTTTTGAGAGCAGACTTTATGACTGCTGTGCAGATCCAGATCAACAGCTGCTGTTGATCTGGTATGCGTCTTGGGAGATTGTGGAGCCCAAAACCTGTAGTACCTGTATCTGTGTGTATGCAGACATCTTAAATGAGGCGAGCCAATAAAGTAAATTCCAAGCAGATGGTTCCCTAGTGCAGTCAATGGCGTAGAAGATCAAGATCGAGGTTATTACCTATAGGGTTATTCAAAGTAATATGAGACAAAGGTAGGAAAGTTCAACTAAAATATGAAAAATGTTATTCTCTATTATAGGTATTATTCTGATTCAACATATAGAAAATTGTAAAAATATTTGTATCAGGCTTCATTTTATTGCAATGTTTTGTGAAGATGGACCAGTCAGTTTTTCAGATGACAGGGAAACACCCAGTTGGCAAAATTAACTCTTTAATTTGCACAGTAATGACCATCAGCCATCATCTAACAAGAGCACAGATGGCACTCATTTACATTATGAAACAAAAGCCAGCGAAGCCACCTCTGATACATGATTAAACATGTTAAGGACACTTCTCCAGCCAAACATTAATTACATTGTGAAATCAATTTTGAGCTCCATTTTAATCCAATAAACAAATTGGCACAAATTTGAAATCTTGTTTTTTTCACTCACAACACTCTGAGTAGAGTACATGGGTCATAGAGGGTAACAGGTGAAATCAATCATCATAAAGACTGATGGCATGTAACTTCACTGATAGCTGGAACCTAAAAGAGAATCCAGGAATTCTCCAGTGTATTTTTTGTAGTCAATAGTACCCCAAAAGGAGTTCTACAAACTTGGTAAAAGCGGTGCATTTTTCTCATTATTTATCAAGTAAAGTCTAAGTTAGATTAAATTCTCCATTACAAGAGAGACCTGGCCAGAAAGGCAGCACTGAACACTGTTACAACAATAAATGCAATTGTAATACTGCCAAAAGAGGACCTGGCTAAATTTTATTACAGGTAAATTGTCGACAATGCTTCTTTGTGACTTACACCTACATATTAGACCCAACTCAATTAGTTTGAACTTATATTTAACCTTTCAAAAGCCAGGAGATTCCCACCAACGAAGTCAAGTCCACAAGTAAAATCAGACGTGGATTTTTAGCAGAGATAAGATAACCTTTAAGAGACAGAGAGGAGCTGCAGCTAACACTGAACCAGGTAGGCACCAGATGAAAGTGGCAAAGTGTTCACACACAGCAATAAATACACAATAATGAAATAAAAAGCAAAGGCACCATCAAGATGAAGGCATACAAATATGATGAAAATCAGACAGTAATATGAATGAAATAGCTGTAACCACTTCTGTGTTCTTTTCTCACAATTTCTCACATTTATTTAGTATTTCTTATCATAGTCCAGCCAGAGTAAAACCAAATAAAAAACCAAAGTACTAAAGCACAATATTAAAATGTAATAAAGTGGCAAATAAAAGTATCAAAAGGTCATTAAATAAACAGGCAAAAGTTCAATAAAGCAAAGCATAAAACAATAAATACCAAATAGTAAAAGTCGAGTGAGTATCTAAAACCTGGACCAAAGCAGCAGTGGCAGGCTCTGCTTTACTGTACACTTTTATCTTCTGCGGTATGTGGACAATAACACTCAGGACCAAGTGGTCATTCACACTGGGCAGGGACACTATGCAACAGTGCAAAAGAAAGTCTTACTACTACAAGTAGTTCCACAGAACTGATAGTAGAATCTCACTGGATTGATTGCATCATAGGGGTCATCTTTCTGAGGGGGGTGTGCCAGAGGCTGTCCGAACCTGCCAGTTACACTTTCTTGAGATCCACCGTTCACCATGCATTCCACCATTTTCCAGCAGAGAACCATGGCCTCAGACTTGGAGGTCCTGACTCTCATCCCGGCCGTATCACACACAGGGGCAAATTGTCCCAGTGCGAGCTAAAGGTAATGGTCCGATGAAGCCAACAGAACCACATCATCTGCACAGAGCAGAGATGCAATCCTGAAGTTTCCCAAACCAGACACTCTCCTCACCCTGGCTGCACCTTAAGATCCTGTCCATGAATATCACGAATGGAACAGAGACAAGGGGCAATCTTGGTGGAGTCCAACACCACTGAGAACGTATTTGACTCTGTGCCAAGAATACGGACACAACTAAATCATTTAATCCTGATACTTACTGATTTACTAGAATGTTTCTCCTGTGGTGTCCCCAGTGACATGTTAAAGTTAGAGTTTGGGTATTTTGAAGTGGGGTTCTATAAGGTTCTGATCCATAGTCATTGTGTTACCTACAGTAGACGGCATCAGTGTTCCCCCAGGAGAAGCAGACAGGGATCTGGTCGTGGAAGCAGAGCTATGACCCACCTAAGAAAAAATCTATATCTGTTTAAGTGTACACCATTTTAAGAATATTTCACCACTTTACCTTGATGTCAGACAGCCTTTTTTTTGGCACTAACTGTAGAACTTCCAACTGTTTGGAACAGCTGTTTGTATCCGAGTTACGGCGGCACAGCCAGATAAACACAACCACACACATCTGTGAGGTCTTTAGAAATATGAGGTTTGATTTCAGTCTGATCTCGTAACTTTCTGACCCAAACAGCTGAACTGTGGTGCAATACGTTGCACGGTGCAGTTGTAAGTTAGTGCCAAAGAAAAAGGCTGCCTGACATCAAGGTAAAGTGGTGAAAATAGTCTTAATATAGAGCACACTTAAACTGATATTGATTTTTTTGAGGTGGATCTTTTATGTGAAGTTTTTCTGCTGACCCTGTCCACATCAGTGCATAGCTCAACTTCTGTGCCAGGACCCATGTCTGCTTCTCTAAACTAGGGGCATACTGACTGCTGTCAACTGTAGTTAACGCACGGACTATAGATAAGTACCTTATACAACCCCAGTTCAAAACACCTGAACTATCCCTTTAACCTGCTTCACTTTCCGGACCATGGCTGTAAAGCACAGAAACTTTGTTTCCTATTGTATTAATGTTTCATAGTGATGAAGCTGCTGCTAACTTCGGGATATAACCCCATTCACTTTCCTTAACAGTTGGCAACCGAGGCACAGGAAGCTGGCTTTGGTGTTCAGAAGCTGTGGGATTAATTTACTGACAAACTGTAGCTTAAACTCTACGTCCACGGCTACATTCCAGTCACCAGCACCTGCCTGATCTGAGCTCAGCCACACCAACATGTGTCTCTCTCTCTCAACCACACACTCACTGTCCTTCAAAGGAACTATAACACACACGACCAGAGCTGATACTGAGTATGATTGATTCATATCCTCTCAGGTGTTTCAGGTGTGAGACGTGTTGACATATAAATCTGTGGCAGTAAAACTGGATCAGTTAGACTGAGTATAACAGGGACCAGGTTCGACCCAGGTCACTGGCCAACCTGAGGATTAAAGAGGAGTGAACTGGCAGTAAATCACAAGAAATAATTTACCACCATTAAAATGTATCAGTGCAAAAAGGGAATCATCCCTCTTTCTGTAGAATTGACAGCAATTTATGCACCAAGGAGAAAGTAATCTTTTATAATTGCCTGAAGGTTGGAAGAGACAGCTGAGGAGCAGACGGGGCAAGGTAGGAGACCGGGAAACAGAACCCCCAAACCTCTGCGAGCAGTGTTAATGAGGATGTCTCAATGAAAGTATAACAGAAGAAGTTGTGCAGACTGCACCACAAATGCACTTCTGACATTTTTCATCTGAAACAATGGTGTCATGCAAATTACAGACTGACCGATTTCAGCAAAACCAAACAAAGGAATGGCCTTGAGGAATGATCTGCATAGTGAAACGGAGATGGTCTGAAAGGAAGTTCTGTTTCGTTTAGCCTGAGGAAAAAGAGAATCACTCTGATGTGGGACTATTTGTCATCAGGCATGGATATTTGCATCAGAATACGGTGATAGTCTAATCAAGAATGCAGGTGCTCTGAGGCTCTCTGCCTACTGGGGAAAAACAGAAAACATATTTTAAGAGCTGTAATGCAAGGATCCACGGGGGAATGATGAAAAGAAAAATCAATGACAAGAAAAATCACCTCACAGATAAAGGACAAAGAACAGTTTAGCTACTGGACAAAATCCAACTCAAAGACGTTCTTTGCATATTTCACGGTGAAATTTGTAAAGACTGCAGCCACGTGTTATGTAGATGCAAAGCTAAAATGTTGAGATGCCATTTAACAGCACAAAAGATGCCATTGAGAAAGATGCATCATGATACTTTAAAAATGCATTAGAACAGGGCCCCCCAAGCATCACAACACTTACCTCCATTCATGCTGCACTGAATGTGGGTGTACCAATTCAGTTCATTTTGCCAAAGACAGCGGCGTTTCTATTGACCCATCTCACAATGTTAATGAAAAACAATTTGTGTATAAAATGTAATGGGTTCTTCCATGGCCCATGCTGACCAGGTTGCGATGACCTTTCCACATATGACGTGAAAGAGTGATTTTTTTTTTTTTTTCTCATGTAGCTGTACTGTTGTTTGTTCTTCTAAAGGAAATGTCTGGTTACAACATTGCTTGTGCTATTTGTTTAAGTGTTGAATCAAATTTGGTTTAAAAAGCTACAAATGGCACATATTTGGTATCAAATCAGAGGAAGAGGAAGTTGTGTTTTTAGTATGAAAACAACTTATGATTGTCAATTTATTCCTGTTTTTGAGACAGGAAGATTGAGAGATTGATTGATTTCAAGTATGAAAAAAAAAGCATTTAAGTGATGCTTCTCTGTGAACTGCAGGAGTATTCTGGAATCTACGGGTGTCTAGAGGGTTAACAATGTATGGCGAGCCAGGCGCTCATTGAAGAAACTCTTTATCTATGTCTCTTAAGCTGTTGAAATTCTGTTCTTTTACATTTTATGGATAGTCAGTGTTGACAAATAAAAAAAAGCAGTTTATAGAGCATAAATGACTTTAGCTAGCATGCGTACAATGTATTTTAAGCAGGAGAACTGCCCTGGGTACACGCATGTACACAATGTGCATATTATGAACAACTGACAGATGTTATAAAGTGAATTTAAGTTAAGAATTGTAGCTTGTAAAGAAATAGTATCACAGCACAGCACTGTGGCTCTATGAAAAATATCTATCGTTGGGCAGTGATCAACCACACGGCTGCGATAAGCCACACATGAAGCATGAAGCAGTACTAACAAATGCAAACTTCGTTGCATGATAAAATACCTTGGTGGTCAGTGTATATTTGAATCCTGATTAACAGTAAAAAGAGTTTGACACTGTTCTTGGTGCTGAAGACATCCCCACAGTCGTTTAAATAAAGGTCCAGCCAAAAAAAAAAAAAAAGTCAGTTTGAGCTTGTTGTCTCTTAAAAGATGTCTGCGCTTCAGAACTCTGAGCTAAATCTGATCCATTGTTTGAATAGAATGAGATCACTACAGACGTGGACGGGTGCTGTATAAAACACTGCTGCATGAAGATACTACTAGCTTCAAGTGTTAGCTCCAGCTCCCCACTTCCCGCGCTAATGATGAGCTAGTATTTCACAGATCTGATGCCTCCTAATATCATTACTGGGTGTCCTCTGAGTCATGGTTGTCGCCATGACAAAACCTTGGATGCTCTATTCTCAAGGTGTCGTCATCTTAGGTGAAACAGCTCATGCCCAGCTTTTCTATTGCTCAATCATTCCTCCATCCTCGCCAGGCGCAGCTACATGTATATCAAACATGAAAAAAACAAACCAGAAAAATAATAAAAATGTCCTTTTAAAGCCCTGCCTGTGTGTCTGTGTGTTTGTGTGTGTGTTGTTTGAAATTTGATTACTGTGTGTGATCCCTTAAAACCCTTCATGGTATTTTATGACTGCTGTCACAAAAAAAGATTTGCAAGGACTTGTGGGTTTTAAATTGATATTGAATTCCAAGTAGCTTTTAAAATGTCATAAAAAGTGTGGCCCTTAAAAGCTGTAAGGACACGGCAGGCATGACTGGGAGGCTAACACAGGCCTGACCTGACCATCTTTATTGCACCGCTCCAAACTGAAGGCTGAGCAGCCGTCGGAGGAATTTTCCTGTGTGCTGTCCACAGATGAGAGCTGCTATAGCAGAGGAGGCTGTGGATGTGAGTTTAACGGTGCAGCAATACCCCAGACCCCATTAGAAGCTATTCAGTGTCAGATCAAGTTTAAGTGCTCTGGCCACTTACAGGAGAGGCAGACCATACAGTACATTAAGTAAAGCTTTCTATGGCTGGGCTCCTCGGCCGGCCATGCTTCACTCCAAAGCATTATACCTTCCATTGAAGGAAAGTCTAGGCCCGCTAAAAATAACTCTCCATACATTGGTTTCAACTGGACACAGACACTTTGTCCAACACGTAATGCTCAGCTGCTTGGTGAGCACACACAGTCTACTGTTAGAATGATTTCCAGGCTCCTCTCGACAGATAAATGCACCTTGCCTGGAGGCAAGATTAGTCACGGCCTTCTCATCTCTTAAGGCTGGTTAACCATTTAGTGCTGTAAACCCACTGGGCTTTCTGATAAACTAGGCTAACTTATTGTAGCGGTAAACTGCTGGTACATGCATTAACAGGCATCAGAAAAACACCTGACACCTGAGAAAGATGTTGAGCCAAAGGTCAGTGTAGCACCCTCAGTTTCAGAGTGTCATCCCACTGTGGCAAATATGTACAGCTGTGTATGTGTATTTGTTCTGATTACATAACTCATGATCAAAAACTAGCAAGTCGACAGCTTTGCTAACAGCCAAACATCAAGCAAGTGTAACAACACAAGACATAGCAGCCAGCTAATATTACTGACTAGTCCAACGGCTAGAAGCCCCGTATGCATTTCCTTGCACCCCAGGCCTGTAAACCTCATCTCCACAGCCTGGCTAACAAACTGAGCTAGTATTAGCTAACAGCAACTACAGTTGGCAGCAGTTTACTTTACTGTTCATCGGGAAACTCTGTAAATCACAGAGAGCTGAGGCAGAGCAGCCGGAGGACGTCAGAGGGAAAACTACAAAACATTTTCTCCATAAAATATGATCCAGTTTCACCAAAATCAGCCAAATAGTACACTGTATGATGTCTTCCTATAGGTGATTGTACAAAGTTGCATTGTGCAAGAACAGAAGTACAAATGACAGACATCATTCACCTGATTACAAGTCAGTGTAGCATCAACATGATATAATTTCATGTTGTCATTTTCTAATACAAATGTTCCATAATGTTGCATTAAAGTTAAACTCCAGTGATATTCCACATCAGTGTGTGTTCCCTAGTGTTGTGGAGTACTACTACATATGTAAAAAGTTGTTAGTTGCTCCAAGTGATGCTGTGTGAAGTCAACAATGCCCTAAAGTCATGGAAAGTACTGCTGTAGCTGCTTGAGGTGGAGCTGGTTTAGTTTTAACTATTCGTGCTTCATGAAGGTGACAAGATGCCACACAACTACACAACACACAAGACAAAAATGAATCTGTGTTAAAAACTAAGAATGTAGTGCAAAGGAAGTTTATTTTTTTTACACATACTGTATGTGTATTTGCTTCATCAGTTATTCTAAGGTGTGAATCCACGAGATGAAATGAGAGGTTTCTGCTCTGTAGGTGAAACCTCCGAGAAGATTGCACTTCTCGCTTTGGAGCAATGTCAGAGGTGTTTGTGGAGGTGTGAAATATTTTTAGAACACTATTCATTAAACTTTAAATCCATGACCAAATGTAAACTTCATTTTCTATATATAAACGTGTAGAAAGTACATCCACTATGTTATGTTTTTTTCCCCTTCAGTGATAACCATGTACACAAACCTCCACAGAACTAATTAATTCATTGTTTAGTTCAGGAAATACAGTCATCCTTTCGTAGCCTGTGTCTGTTGTCTATTGCTGAGCAGCAGTCAGTAACAGTGTGTTTCAATTGAACAGCTGCTATGTACATCTGTCCATGAAACAAAACACTATGTGTACTTTGCTTATGCTTATTTAGCTTTTGTCGCATTGATTTTGAAACGCACACCAATTAACACAAACTGCTCTACACTTTCATTCTCGCTGTGCGCTCTGATATGAGGGTGGCAGGAGTGTAATGAGCGTCTTTAGATGGAGAGCGGGTCAACTATCAACTATTTCCTCTCATGCAGACTGCTGTCATCATTTTTTTGCTTCACTGGTAAATAGCAGAAAATTGTGGGGAGACAACCAATTTCCTAGATAAATAAAACACACTGACAGCCAGTCACTATGTCATTTTTTTTTTTTAAACATCCTGAGGAGAGACTTCAAAGAATCTTTACAGTGTCACTGGACTCTGAGGGTCCAGCAGATGGAGTCTCCTCATTCAGCTAATGGAGTCTCGCTACAACAGTCCTGAGACTTCAAACATGTGTAAATGTGCTACCTAGTTAATTAGTTCAGCTTTTGTCTGTTTTTTGTCTGTGTTTTTACAACCCACAGTTTGCATGGGGTATTTTATTTTGAAAATCCACCGGATTCTCTATGCTTTTTCTGTGTCTGGCTTCCTTCGGCTTGAGGTGCTCTGTGTAAATTGACGCGGGCTGCTCGCAGCGTCCATCAAAAATAGAACAGCCGCATATTCAAGGCGGAGCCAAGCAGAGGCCCGCTTCTGGGGCTCAGTTCTCTGAACTGGACTGCAACGGAACCGATGGGGTTTAAAACACTGAACTGAACAGCTGCGTCCGCCCTTGCCTGGTGTAATCTAGGGATACGGCACACTGGATGACCCATCCAAACTCAAGACAGGCTTTGTTCTGTTTTTTACCGTCACCATTAAGTCATGATTCAATTTGTATTTATTGTGCAAATTATTGTTCATTTACATTTTAGTGTTAAAAGTCCTATGTGTAGGATTTAGTGGCACCTAGCTGTAAAGTGGCAAATTGCATTGATGTTTCACCCTCATCTTCTAAGCAAGTAGGAAAAACTCACATAAAAAGCAAAAAGACATATCTAGATCAGTGTTTGATTTGTCTGTTCTGGGCTACTGTAGAAAAGTTCAATATGGCAGACTCCAAGGAAGAGGATCTGCTCTCATTGTAGATATAAAAGGCTCATTAAAGACAACAAAAACACAATGATTCTTATATTCAGGTAATTACAGTAACGAAAACAAACTAATGAATATTATATTCCATTCCTGCAATAGATCCTCCTAAATCTTACACACTGGACCTTTAAAGTGTTAAAATCAGCAGGATAAAGTTTTGTTGCCTTTTGTTGCTGTTAGTTGTACTTTTCCATCTCTTGTTGTGTGAGTCATGATAGCAGCATGTTTCTGGATGGACACATTGATCTGTCTGTTGTCTGCTGGTCCACCACTTTGATCCAGACTGAAATATTTCAACTGTTGGATGGATTACCATTAAAAAATGGGCTCCATCACTGATGTTTCCCTCAGGTGGAATTGTAATGACTTTGGTGCAAAGCTGAATCTAATGACGGGCAAATGTTACATTTCACTTTTATGAATGTTACACACTTTCCCATTTTGCCATGTGTGATACCGGCCAGAAGGTCTCACACATGCAGAATAACTGTATATGAAGGTAATTTGTAGGAAACTGGGGCCTGGAAAAAATGTGAAGACAAAGATGGAATATTAAAATTGACAGTAAAACTACTGCTGTACAGCAGGCAGCTGTTGGCCTGTGTCTATATCGTAATGCATGATCATAGAACTATGACTTTGAGGCATGGATGGCTGGGTGCCTTGCTTAAAGGCACTTCATTAGTGTTGGTGTGTAGAGACGTTGGGCTTCTGTTTGAATTCTTGGCTTAAAAGTAATTTGTAGACAATTGTGTGTGTGTGTGTGTGCGTGTGTGTGTGCGTGTACACACACACACACACACACACACAATCCATCAGCATGTACAAACCCAGCCCATCAGCTGAGATTGTGGTCTAATTCAAGTTGGCAGATCGGAGTCGGGATGAGAGCAACGAGTAATCAACTAGACAGACGAGAGAGAGAGTGAGAGAGGAGGATGTAAGTGCACAGAGAAAGAGAAAGGGAGAGAGTGAGAGGGCAAACTATAAAACATGAAAGTAGAGAAATGAAGATATTCAACTCGACAGTATCTGAGTCCGCTTTGAGAGACGGAGCGGAGAGACTGAAACAGAATTAGTAGCTCTTCATTTGCCAAAAAACTAAAATCCACGCTGCAGTTTGTGTGGGTTCTGACACGAGTTCATAGAAGTAGTAACAACTTTCTGTCAAAGCACATACTGATGTATGCAAGTAAGACCTCACATGTTGTAAACCATAATATGTTGTTCATATCAATTCACTATATATAAAAAAAAGCATTGTCAAACTGTTTTTATGATGGACAGCATATGCAAATTAGCTAGCTAACTCTGGTGTAATCACTTTTAATTGTGCTCAATCAGTGTATGAATAAATAAGTAGATAAATGTATAAATAAATGTTTATTCTGTGATTTGAAACAATGTGGATTTTTTTCAGCATACAATATCTTAATTCAATTATATCATTCTTCAATTATATTTCCTTCTAAATGGACTTGGCAAAGCAAATTATAGTCATACAGAAATATTTTGTAGTAGACAGGGTTGAAAAAGAAACAAGGTGATGTGGCAGAGCACAGAGTGATGTCACACATGCTCAATATTCTCAATCTGCACATTTAATTAAGACTTTCTGCAAAAATGCAAAAATAACACTTCAGGTTGACAATAAACTGCTGTTTCAATATTGTACACAGAGGCTTTTATTTTCTGATTTATTCAAAATAAATCAGTAAAAAAAAAAAAAAATCTCTTTTGCCTTCAGACACAACATGTTCCGTGTCACTGTGCACACAGGCCCAGTAAAATCTCTCTCGAGTCAACTCTAGATCTCTCTCAACCCCAGAATGTTCCATTTCTTTGTGTAACTCTTAAACACTGTCCGCTGATGTTCTTTAAGTAAGACAGGCTGGCTTTATCTTCTGCTTTTCAGTAAAGGATCCCATTATCATTGATCCACAGTTTTTGTCACTGCCTCAGTAAGGCTCTTACTTTTGCAAGTTCAGTTTTAGGAGACTTTCTGGAAAGGTTCGGGTTAGCTGCAGAATTCAACTAATTGGTCTCTCTTTTGGCTTTCTCTAATCTGCTCTGCTGTTAACCCTCTATACGCCAGTAGAATTCTCATATGTTGCTGCAGTTCACTGAGAAACGTCACTTAAATCAGCATTTTTTCCCTACTCCATCAACAAACAGCAATCACAAGTTGTTTCCATTCTGAAAGACAAAACTCCCTAACACCAAACCAAATATAAATATTCGATTCAACACTTCAAAAAACATCATAAAGAAAAAACAAAAATTCCCCAATTTATATGAGTAAAAGTCACCATTATCCAGTCAGTCCTCTCTCTGTGAACTACCTCCCAGAAAACAACCGCTGTGGGCAGTGAGAGTCAGGTAAGACCCTCTGTTTACTGATGGTGATTATGTGATGTGATCTGAGCAAAACATTTACAATGCTTTACAGTGAAAACCAGGTGGCGACATGCAAACAAAACAAAACATAGATATCATCCTTCCATCCATTTTCTTCGGCTTATCTGGGGTCAGGTTGCATAGGCAGCAGGTTAGCAGGGCACTCCAGACGTCCTTCTCTCACCCAGGAATCACTATCTCAACATGGTGTTGGGATTTGCGTATCATGGAAATCCTGCGTGCTGTGTTGTCTGGGGCAATAGCCCATTGTAGTCTTCCAAGTCAAATCACAAAGACCACTATGACATGGAACACAAGGAGCTGCGGGACCTTTCCCAGACTAGGAAAATTGGGATCCCTTTCTGGAGCCATACCCGTGAGAGGAGCTTGCTGGCGAGTGTCTGGTGTTCAGGCCTCAGCTCACGAAGAGCCCGAAAAAACGGCATAGAGCCACTGCCCTGTGGGTCCACCACCCGCGGGGAGAGGCATAGGGGTTGGGTGCACCATCAGGCGGGGGCCTGATATACATAGCTATGAACAAAATGATTTATATTTACAGTCACGGTTATTGATGACAATTAAAATATGTAATACAATGTGCAGGATTTTATTTTCTGGTGTGCTAAAAGGAAATGCTTCGGCAAATGTAGGTGAACTTGCGTTGGTCACTAATACTCCATTGCCTGTATGTAAGCTGTCGTTACCCAGGCTGGGGGAGTGCACTGCAACTCCCCGAACAGATGCAGATCACCTCCTGCTAAGAATTCTAACTCCCCTGAGTGCAGGTGGATTTTCAGGTGGAGCCACCGTTCTGGTGGAGTCAGCGTTTTTGAATCATATCCAATTACCAACATCTTTCCATTTTGTCTGTGGTAAAATAATTCCCCTAACCTCCTTCTGGGAGGCACTGGAATGGAGGACAAATGGCTGTGTGAGATCTGTGTACACCAGGCTGGGAGGCTCAATCAGTTCAAGTATTTTTCTCACATCTCCAAAAGTTGTGGGGACTGAAACACTGTGGGCATCCTCTCCTTTAATGTATGCACTGGGACCACTTCAGCCAGATCCATAGTCTTGCCTTTACAGGACCATAACACACCCCAGAAATCTTACCTCCATTTTGAACTCAGGTTGAACCTATGTCATCTTTACTTTAAGCGTGACACTCCTGTCTGAGATTGTCTCTCTTAAGTGACTGAGGTTGACGTTGGGATCCTGCTGAGTCGGTTTCTGTGTTTTTGTCTTGTCACCATTTACTTGACTTTCCACTTCAGTTGGCACCATGTTACTTTGTTTAGCCTCTTGTTATTTTCCTTTCTCACCTCTGTTTATCTGCTCTGTTCCGACAGCAGAGTGGTCTTAAAGGTTTGTAGGTGACCAAGAGCTGCATGCTTGTTTAAGGTTATGTCTCGCTTATAACTTGACATATCAGTGGGGAGGTGTGATGAGATCATCCTCAATAGTGACATCCTCTGGTAGAGCAGGCTCCTGGGCACCAGTATTAGCTTTGACATACATGAGGGCGACCTGTGAGCTAAATTGATACTTCATTTTCACTTAGTCATTGGCTGTCCTGTTTTGAATGTTACCCAAAAGGCTCTGCATTTTGTGTCGCAGCATTATGCTGTTTTCTTTATTTCCATTTCTCATGTAAAAACCTTCCAACCACCTTACATTTATCAACTGACTCCCAGCTTAGAAACCACTGTCCTCCTAAATCACTAAACCACCCAGATGTCCACTTTTATAGTTTTTGGACAACAATGGAGCTCTATGGCACAGATGAATGAGATAAATCAGGCTTTGGATATGCACACAATACTTGTCAGAAGATGCATTCGATGTTGGTTTGGCTCTGCACATGAGATTTGTTGGCCATAATAAATATAAAAAATAATAATGGTTTAAATAATGTAAATTGTAACTGTCTATCGCCACCAAGGACTATATAAATCCATCTAATTACTTAGACTGCATAGAAGCAGCACAGCAACTAGTACAGTGTGTTTGCAGCTGAAGAAATGTGTGCAGGGTGACGAGAGAGGCATTGAGGGAGTGAGTGGAGAAGAGAGAAAAAAAAAAGAAGAAGGGAGAAGCAGAGCGATGGAGAGAAAATAGACGTGGTGAGATGAAGAGAAAGAGGCGCCTGAGGGGAAATGGAACGATAGGGAAGAAAAAGGCTTTAAGAGTGAAGGCTGAAGAAATGGAAAGGACAGGAGAGATGAGGGAGGGGATGTTTGAGATAAAGAAAAAACAAAGCTAGGGGAGAGATAGACAATATGAAACGGCAGCAGAGAGGGGGGGCTAGGTCAATCTAGAGAAAGGGGAGAGACAGTAAAGAGGAAGAGAGAGATGAGAGGTGTGAGTGAAGTGGAGGATGGAGGACTGCAGTGATCAGTACTGGGCTGCAACCCCACTTAGTGACCAGGCTGAAAGCTTTCCACTCCAGCAGCCTGCTGGCTGCATGCCTGATACCACATATACACTCACACAACATGCACACACACTCTGTGACTGTATGGATGTAGGCACACACACACACACACACACACACACACACCTTTTCACATCACAGCACAGTTTAAAGCTGTGCTCGGAAAGATTTTTGGATAAAATCCCAGCTTTCTTATCAGTCCAAATCACAACATCAGGCTCCATCCATCCCGTACGCCACATATTCCTCCTACACCCAAATTAAATCCTACTATTGTACTGTGTTCCCAACGCTGATGAGTCAATATAGAGAAGTGCCAGGACTGGCGGTTTTCTGATGTTACC
Organism: Miichthys miiuy; assembly: GCA_036365135.1. NCBI lineage: Eukaryota > Metazoa > Chordata > Actinopteri > Sciaenidae > Miichthys > Miichthys miiuy. The sequence goes on from CM071609.1 coordinate 24,338,511, forward strand.
TTTTAGAAATTATGGTGACTGATGTATCTGTGGTTTGCCAGTACGCTAACATCTTTAGTGTGGTTTCAGTCAATCGTAGGCAGCTGGGCTCAGTAAGCTGCATTTCTTTCCTCAGTCGAGTTCAAATCAAAATTCCTACTACTGTTTGTGGAAGCCATACCTACAAAATCACATCAGTCCATATCACACTGCAGGTTAAAAAAGCATGATGAACAGTAGAGGAGAATGGGTTGGACTGGGTGGGACAACAGAAAGTTTTGAAAGAGTTTGCGGATGGCAGGGAATTTTTGTTGGCAGTGTTTGTGGATGTTAGTGGGGTGTCCAGTCCAATCCATTGTCCAGGGTGAGTCTGAGGTATTTGATGCACTCCACAATCTCAACTGTTTCATTACTGATGCATGGGGGGTTGTGGGTGGGGTTGTGAGCTGAGCTGTGAGTGCTGGGAGTGTTGATGATCAGTTCTTGATAACTTGATAAGAGAGTTATTGCCATTAAGGAGTGCAAGTATGGCAGTGTCGTTAGAGTATTTGATGTATGTAGTGACAGGTGATACAAGCTGATGCAGTCATTGGTGTAAAGGGTAAACATAAAGGGACTCAGGACACATCCTTGTGGGGGATGTTACACTCTTACTTTTTGTGGTCTGTTGCTGAAGAAGCCAGTGTACCCAGTGGATGAGAAGTGGGGGGATGTTGAGGTGGTGTAGTTTCCTGATCATCTGGTGATGCTGAATGGTATTAAAGACAAAAGTCAAAAGGCAAACTGATAGGGGTCCAGTTGTGGTTCAGTTGGACATCTTTGGACTGTGTGAGGAAGTCACACAACCACAGGTAGTTCATGCAAACTTCAGGTGTAAACCCAGAGCCTTCTTGCTGCACCACCATGCTGCTGAGTTCAGTTTAGTGAAGAAAAATTCTGTCAGATGGTGTTGATTGATTGTGACTGGGTTCACATCCCTCATAGTTTTCTAGAAAGCTTGTTTAGTGTTCAAGTTACAAAATTCACATTCCACTTTGTCCTTAAAATTTGTTTTTTTCCTGAGACCAGTCCAGTCTTTGAGTCTGACCGCTTTATGCTTTTCTTTCAGGCTTATTGTTTTGCCTGGTGTGGTGGTATGTATACAGAAACTGATGCAGTCTATGATGACAGTGACAATGTTATTCAAGTCCCCATCAAAAATATGTTCCATTTAGCTAGGGAGCCTTGAAGTTGTGTGATGGAATCCTCAGACCATTGTCAGGTGAATACTGCATACTGCTGAAATGATGTACAGAGCATTGTCCAGTCTGCAGCTGTTATTATCACCAAAAACACCAGAGCTCCAAAATACTTTACTTTAATACCATTATAGAATTACCTACCAGCTCTGTTGCATCCCACACAGCTGACTTGGTCAGTTTGATCAACAAAAGTGTACTAAATATGCATGCAAATGTGCAGATTGATGCTTACAATGTAAATAAATTATTAAACACTCTTGCTCTTTAAACACAGATGTGTTCAGAGCATGAATGTCTCCTATGATCTCATAAATGAACATGAGTGATCTGTTGTCCACAGCTGCTTTATACTGTATGCAAAGCTTCTCTTTCAGCTCATTAAGTCTCTGCAGCATCTGAAGACAGCAGGACATGTTGATAAATCTGCAGCCTCTGACTGGAGCAATAGTGCCATTGCACACAGCTGTCCACTGTGTTTACCCTCACTAAATGCATTACAAAGCAAATGCTGCTGTGTCACACTGTAATGTGAAAGTTTAAATACAGTACAATTACGACGCCCACAGAGTCAGTGCCCCCAAGACCTAACACTTTGCACTGGTTATTGTGTTTGGATAAATGTTTTTTTGGGAATCAATATAAATGTCATTATATATTAACATAATTTAAATATAAATACACATTATAATTCATTAGAATTGCTAAGCTTACAGTGAAAGTTGTTCTACAACAGCAGAGGGGTCATTTGAGGCTTTGAACAAATCAATATGTTGCCCTTTGCACAGCAATGTATCATGATCAATCATCACAGGACTTCCTTCTCTGGCTGCACAGAATGCTGTTAAAGCTGATTAAATGTTTGTCTATTCGGTGAAAAGAGCCAGATGCCAGCTCTATTTTGTCCTATTCCAGTTCTGTTGAGTGTCTTTTTACTTTGACAAGAACTGTAGTTGCCTACTAAAACTTTGGTAAGCATGATGACACTGTTAATGCCCTCTGTCTGGAGGGTATCTGTATGAGACACCAGCTCGATTTTTGGTTTTGTTTTATTTTTCAGTAGTCATTCTGCCAATCATAGAGAGGGAAACATGGCGGTTCAACGTGGTGACTCAAGGCGCTGGTAGATAAAAAAGGCTCCTTCTAAAGATAATAAAAGCATAACAATTCATAAATTCATGTTATTCTCTGAATGTTTTGTGTAGAGGTTTGTGACTGTATGTGTGAAACTTATTGGAGGCATTTCCAGGGAAAGACACAAATACCCCAAAACCAGGGCTGTGAAGATGCCAATACCTGTGAACACTGTGATTCTGGGGGAAGCATAATTGTAACAGTCACACATGCATTATTTTTTCTCCCCATCTATATCCCCACCTATCCTACTCTGGCTCTGATTGGTTGACAAGTCAGAATCACAGCCTCCAATCAACCCAAGGCATCATGGGATTGTCAGTGGACAGCAAACAACATGCAACATTTTCTTCTGCTTCCTTTCACTGTCTGCTGCTCACTCTGTTGCCCACACACTCGCTGCACACACACATTACACACTGACCTACAGGTCAGAGTCCTACACACAACTGTGGTTCTTTTCATTACTAACTGTCTTAGAAGATTTAACCACAGTTACAAAAAGACCCTCTGGAATTCTCAGAGTTCTCATTTGCATAATCAATCAATTTAAATCAATTAAATTATCCTTTGAATATACTCTGGCCAAACATCTAATACCTTAGAAAAAACTTACTGACCCCTGCTGTAGGCTCAACATACTATCCTATTTTCAACATATCAACTTACCTCAGTCATAAAACTGAGAACCGCATGGACATCTGCAAAACTTAAAAATTGCAATGATGTCCCTGGAGGACAGCTCTATGATGAAGTGCGTTCTGTCATCTGCTGACAGCACAGGAGTAAGAATAGCTTCTCTCAAATGTATTACAAGTCTGTTGCCTCATATAGGGTCTCTTGGAATGACCACGTTTTTTTTCCTGCCATGATGATGTTGTATATGTCATACATGTTTTTGTCACATGGAACACTTTGGCAATCATCGACAGGTGAAAGGTAGTCCCTGATTCAGTAATACTCTGGTAGTGCATACATAACACTGCCAACACTTGGCACACTGATGTTTTTTGATGATGGCCCGATGATGTGTGAAAACTACACCCATGCTGTCTCATCCAAGTCATCCTAGAACAGTAACTACAGACACAGGTTCTGCATTACATCCCTTGTGAGTTCAGCCCTGTTCACCCAAGATCGAGTTGACAGACAACATGATTAAGAACATTTTATACCATGTGGAAGTAGACCAAAGTCTATTCCTTACAACTGGATGATATAAAAGAGTCAAATGGAACGATCAGCCTTTCAGAACACCGGTGCTTTATTACCGCCTTTGTGCACTTTGAAAGCAATCTGACACCTCAAATAAGCAACAATGGTCCTGGTTTAGGTTCTTTGGAAGAAATATCAAGTTGTTTTTTTTTAGTTCTTTTTTTTTTTTATATGTGTAATTGAAAAGGCCTGTGCTATTCATGTGGCAGTAGCTTACAGAAACAACCTTCGAGGTCACACAATCATCTTCTCTTGCATTCAGGACTCTACAGGCTGCATTGAGGAAGGACTAGTTCTTTATCCATCACATAAATGATGCTTTGAATTCCACATTGTGTCTGTGAAGAAAACAGCCAGATATTACACTTCAATGTTTCTGTGGCTTCTAGCACACACACAAACCTGTACTTGTTGACCTTGCAGGCCAGAAACACCCTTTCAAAGCTCTCTCAGCTGATCAATGAACCCGTAGAAAAACTTTTAGCCCTGTGCTAATTATCACTCTTGAATATAGTCAATGTATTGCACAAGCTGAGCATTAATCAGTGTTGTTTATAGGCTGGGCCTACACAGTTCAACTCCCTAATATTGAATGTGTCAGACATATCGCCATTACCAGTTTGATGATCCATGCTGTACTTAGCAGCAGTATTGGATAGTTCAGTCTCCAGAGAGAATGTTTGGCAGCAGGTATCTCTGAGGAACTTCTAACATGTGACACGTAGTCTTACTGTATGATGTCATGTGTGACCAATTCTGTTACTTAACCTACAACCATAGATTTTTTCTCTCACTGAAGCATTATTTATAATTGCCCTATGTCTTTCAGCAGTTATTTGCGCTGTATCGTGCAAGATACAGGTTGTGATAATGAAAAGGAAAAGGAGGTGTGAAGTCATTAATCAGGAGAAACATTGGAGGACTGTGACCCCCGGGAGGAAACTGGGTAAGGACGATGAAAAACAGGACTCTCCTGGAAAAATCTGGAGAGTTGGCAACTTTGACTTGGACACAGCGGTGCTTTGCGCTAAACCCTAACATCAGCAAGCCCACATACACACAATGACAATGCTAACATACTGGTGAGCAAGTATAGTGTCGACCATATTCACCATCTTTTAGTTTAGTGTATTAGCATGCTAATATTTGTTAATTTCCTGTTAAACACGAGGCTGGGGACAACAGAAGAAGCTCATTTTGGCCACTTGTATCCATGCGCTCATTCTTTCACTACCCAAAACTCTTGAACATAGGTGAGGATTGGAACGGTCCGGTATAGTGTCCACAGTAATCTGCCGGTCCATCTCATGCTCCACCACCACCACCACCACACTTTTAATAATTTATAATATAAATCATCCATATGACACTACAAAAACACCTATATGACAAAACAAAGATTTGTTTATTAGAAAAACGTCTAATTCTTGCCAGTTGTATTTGAATACTTGATGAAGGTATATGGCCAAGATGTCTTTAATTAATTCTTGTACTGGCAGTGCATGGGAGTAAACTAGTTTTCTCTTACAAACAATTGAATTGTGGAATAGATTCTTTTTTGTTTCTATATTGGATAAAAGTAAGAACATGAATGTACGATTATAGAACAAAACTCCAAACCTCAGTTTAGCACTGTAACATTTTTGGACCTTTATATGTACAGAGAAGTTTCACTGAGAGCAGGGCTCTCTTTTTAAGGAACACCTGGACTATACTCACACTATTACAGCTCAACTGGAAAGACAGAGCTTAAGGATCTCACTAATGGCACTCAGATCTGTCCTGCTGCTTTGGCTCAATCCCTACACTGGCAGGATAGTCACACTGCCTAACAGCACCCTTTTCTGATGAGAGAATTGGGATGTGGGAAGTGTGGAAGTGAAAGTGTGTAAGATTTGAACTTCACACTCACTGCTTTCTTTTTTTCATTTTTTTTTTTTACAACTACTTCTGTGTACAGGAAATTCTTGTGTCTTGTCGCTGTGTATGATGGTGTTTTAGCCTTTAAGTGTGGCCATTCAGAACCAACAAATTAGATACACTGTTTGGCCATGCCTGACAGAATAGCACATTTATATTAAAGGACATTTTCTGATCTGACACCCTTATCAACAGGACTACATCATGTGTCTCTGAAATTAACTATAGGGAAAGGTCAGGATATGAGTTAAGAGAAGTACTTGGTAAAGGTCAGGGAAACATCGTTGATTGGGTTAAAATGACTAAATGAATCTCCCCTTCTCCCTCTCTAAATTCAACCAGTCGTGGCAGATGTCCCATTTCAACCACGAGCCGGGTTCTGCTTGAGGGTTCTGTCTCTTGTTTGTATTGTTGAGTCTTTGTGAATAATATTATAAAGAGTACAGTCTAAACCTGCTCCATATGGAAAGTTTCACGAGATAACTTTTGTTATGATTTGGCGCTATATAAATAAAATGGAATTGTCACTTAGATGCAAGCTGATGTTGTTTTGGGGCATTTTCTAAGACTGTCCTCCCAAGAACTATGACAGCATCACACTATCTACAACATGACCAGCCAAGACATCAGCACAAACCTTTATCATTTGCTCCTGAAGACATGTTCACAGGCCCTGGTACTATTGCAATGCCTTCACACTTTCACAACCAGTCATGCTCTTCACTGCAGACAAAGATTCCGTCACCACACCGTGGAATGTGAGGAGGGAAATTGTTTGTCACTAACTACATGAAACATAGCTTACACAGTATTATTCACCCTGATGGGTTTTCCTCTCCTTGGTGAAGCGGATGTCTTTAATTTTCTCAGCCTGTCTCATCCATTACAGGGTGGAAATGGAATCGTGCGGGCGTTGATCTATTGTTACCACCCACGCTCCCACCCTCCCTCGTCACCTGCTTAAGAAAAGAAAAGCACAAAATCGCGTTGAAGACTGACATTATCCCTGAAACAGAAATCACACTTCAGTTTGTCTTTATGCAGGAGAAAAACACACTACATGTGATTGTAAAGATGAACTCTCAGACGTCCCTAATCTGCAGGAAAAATATGGCCACATGTGAGTGTGTTTTGCCGAATGTAACGGGGTGTGTTTGTGATAGAAGTGCTAACAATGTGTCACATTGCTCAGCAGACACCCACACACATCCAGCCTCTCCATCCCTGACACTGTGTGAATGTGATTAAAACCGTTTCCTGGTAGATGGCTGCCTTCCCCAGTACCCTGCCTCCTGCACCCACTTGAATCTGAGTCTGTATGTAAGCATTTCCATACTATAGGTGGAGGTTCCTGGAACTTACCTACAGTACAGAACTCAGTGACTGTCTTTCTAAGCAGTTGGTATGCAGAGTTCATTATGAACCCTTAGCACACATAAAAGTCTGTGAAGTTTACACCTGACAGGTGACAAATGATCCCTTGTGGGTGATAAATCATTAACATTACAGACAAAGAACACATTCTTGTTTTATGTAAATGTATATGGGACATTTTTCTTGCCTTTCATCATTTAGGTAATTTCCATAGAGGTGTAAATATTAACCAATCACTCAGATTTATGGCTATAAAGAACATCTGATGATGATTTTTATCTATGCTTGATGGATCAGCCGTACAAATGAATCACGGTGCAGATGCCAACCCACTTCTGGAGGTTTGTAGCAACCTATACACGTGTGAATATTCCATTGGGTTTTGGGTACAAACATGACTCTATGCAGACAGACAAAGGGTAGAGACAGAGTTTAACAGGCTGTGAGTGTTGGCTTACTTTAGCTTTACAAATGACCCTAACGTGATCAAACCATGTGTGATATTACTCCCAAAGAACGAAAATTTCCTTCACAATGGCTACATTGATACACAGTCACATTTGTACACCAAACTGACAGATCTTTGTGTGACACTAATGTTTTTGTTCTGGAAATATTCTCGCCTACAAAGAGATGTCAGACTCCTGGATCCTGGATGTGAGGTCGCAACGGCGATATTGCATTGGTTTATTTACTTCTATCATCTACCATGAGTAAGTAGGCCATGTAGTTAAATTGTTTCCCATTTGTCTGTATGTTATGAACAGCAATTTGCACAGGATGAAATATAACTGGTTTGTCTATGCTGTTTCTGCGTCTGACTTCTGGTCAGCTCGATGTGCTCTGTGCTGCTTGGCGCGCCATACGTCAAATGTAGAACATCTGCGTATTCTCCATGGAGTTAAGAGCCGCTTCTGGGACGCCTCTGAAACGCACTGTGGCACAGTCGGAATGCATCACACCCATGCCCGGTGGGATTGAGGCATTAATGTGCACAATACTGCTTAAACTCTTGACAAGTACAATTTAGAGTTTGCAACACCAGCAACAGTGTGTGATGGAAAGTAAGTACATAAGTAACTAAGTGTAACAAACACCTACATCAGAATGTTGTTTGTTGATTTCAGCTCAGCTTTCAACACAAACTCTCCCATTAAACCGATCAGCAAACTTTAACACTTTAACACTCTGGGCTTGAGTACCAAGCCCAGAGTATTGGACTTCTCAAAAAGTTGGTTGGACACAACTCCTCCACTCTAGTGTTGAACATCGAAGCCCCTCAGGACTGTGTGGTCAGCTGTACACCCACGCCTGCAACCCCTGACATGGAGAGAACTCTTGTGAAGTTTGTGAACCATCATCGGTCGGATTACAAACAACGCTGAAAATTCATATGGGGAGGAAATCAATCTTTCAGAGTGGTGCACAGAGAACAAGTAAAAAAGTGGATTGTTAATTTTAGGAGGAAGGAGGAAAAGACACACACAACTGTTTACATCAGGTGGAGCAGGTAAACAGTTTTAGATCATATATCACCGCCATGGTTAAGAAATGGCAAAATTCTTATGTCGTGTTCTTGTCACCTTTTACAGAGGCGCAAGTGAAAGCATCCTGACTGGACACATTGCAAATTGGCATCATTTGTACACCGCCCAGGACAGGAGGGCTCTGCAGCAGGTCGTTAAAGCCTCCCAAAAGTACTCATCCACCAAGCATGGTCTGTGAGTTGCTAGCAGTTCCACCAAAGAGATTTCACCTCTCATTTTTGATTTGTTTTGAAATTTTGGATAATTTGAACAGCAATTGAAATTAAACAATCTGAGAAGTTTAAAGTCCAACAAATGGAAACAGGTTTATGTATCAGAACTCCTGTTGATCATCTCAGATTCATTTGTGAACCACAGTTAACTAAACTAGCTCCATCTCGAGCAGTAAAATGCTGCTTACACATTGATGCAAGTATATCTTGTTGATAATATGTCTGCGAAGTCTCTAGAGCCTTCTGTATAATTTAGGTCTCATGTCGACAAAAGTAAGCATCTAAAAATTAAAATTTGATCCAGATTCAAAATATTGTCATTATATCACATTATATTGGTTCTGAATTGGGCGTGGTTATGCTTGCTTATTTATTATGCAATTAATTCTGCCAACCAATCAAAAGAATCCACATCAGTTCACAAAATAAAACCTCTCTGGTCTCACTTATCTCATCTGTCATCTGTCACTACATTTAGTAGTATTAAATAAACTCATAAACTGTCAAGACAGGAAACAAAAATAGAAAAATACAACCATACAGCTACTGAGTTCAAGATACTCAATTCAATTCTCTTTTACCAAACTAAAATTAGATTAATTGCCATGCTAACTCAAAAACACACTTTCATTTAAAAACATTCAATTCAAACAAACAGAATCAAACTCACCAAAAGGTCTTGGTTATATATCGACCAAACCAGAGTTACTTCTTTTTGTCAAAGGAGTCTGGTCTGGTGGCTTTAAAGACAACATACATAACAGCTTCTTGTTCCCATCAGAGAGGGCTGTCTAACAGCAAACTGACGCAGTGAAAATACTCCAAAATATAGTGTACACTTAAACTGATAATGTAGTTATGAGGGAGATGCCAATCAAAACAGGATCTACCACGTCTACAAAGTATTAAGAAAAGGCCTAAACAGCAAAATGAGCCATTGTAACATATATGCAAGAGGCTTTAGTAAAGTAGGCTTTTTAAATAGTATTTTTAAATTGTGATCTGAGTACTTCTTCCTGACTCGTCTCTAAAGGTGACCAGGCCCTGTCAGGGCACCTCAGCTGTGGAACTCCCGGCTGTTGTGCAGAAATTGCTGAAGTCAAAGGTCAATAGTGAGGTCAGGAGGGAAGAAAGTGTTCAGAAGCCTCTGATATCTTATGCTGTAATATTTATTGACGCTTGACCAAGGAAAATTAGAGACACTCTTATAGTATATCAGAAGTGCCTGAGTCGGCCTCACATTCTGCCGAACTCATCCTGGTGGATAGACTTTAAACCCCAAGATAACACCACAAATACTATACGCCCAGAATTAGTCAAAGAGAATGTCTTTACCCATGCAGGTGTTATTATCAGACACAGATGTCTGTTTACACAGATTGGAACGTCAACGGCCAGCTATCTATTATGTCTAGGAAGGCAGCAATAGGTCTCTTCAACTCTGGCCACCATAGTGTTGAGATAGACTGGCACCTACTGTTCCCAATCAAAGCCAAACAATTAATACTGCCGAGGACCTCAAGGCCCACACGTGACCTGTGTAACCTAAGGATAGAAAATTCCATAACACCAGCCTGATTAGCAAACTTATTTGAATGTGTGATGAAGATTAAAGTATTCATGCTATGTTCAAAGCACTTTTTGTCTTGTTATTTCGCTGACCACAGCCTGACCGTAGTCTCTCAGTCAATAATAACTAACACAGTCAATGAGGAACTCATTTGATGCACACACTGTATGTTTAAACACTCACATTACTGCCAGTAGTGAAGGAATGCTTAATGATGCACCTTTTTAACAAGTGCTGTTGTGCCATCTTGGCGGGTCCCCTCGGGTTTAGCTTGTCTTCACACCTAAACAACTTGCACTCTTAAAAGTCAACCGTAGTTTTACCTCAGGGCCTATTTCACCAACTGTTCCTCCATATTTATGAGGTGTAAAAACAAGAAGTCTCAGTCTGAGCCATGAAACAAAGTTCTAAAGTACACGGCTGCCAACCCAGCCAGGTTACTCAAGAGCTTCTGACGCAGATCTCTAGCTGCAGGGCACGTTTCACAGCACTCTGTGACATTATTTGACTCTGAAGTGTCTGATGTTGGAAAGAGTTGAATACGTCTCCTAGCAGGGTTGTTTGTTATGTATGTGTTGTATGTGTGGGTCAGGAGGTAGCTGGGCTTGCTGTAATCTGAAAGCAGAAACCAAGCAGGAATCCCACAGACACACTTTGCTTCTGACTTAGTCAACAAACTATCATCTTTTCGCGATGCCTCAAAGCACACACACTCTCTTTTACACATACACACACACATACACACACACATTAATAGACAAATCCTCATGTGTATGAGAAATAATGTTTATAATGTCAGGCTAATGGTCATAAAAGTGACTGCCTCACTGAGATCACTATTCTCCTTTGCAGCAGTGTCTTAAACCAAGATAGCAGCAGCATACAACTTAGTTACAAAATGGAACATTTTGACTTTAATATAAACAACTGAAATCAAGTATGAAGAAAGTTATCATGGCAGGTTTTGGTTTTGGGTTTTTTTGGCTGTACAGACATGAGACCTGGCAAACTCATGGTAATGACAAAACTCAGGGAGGCTTCTAACAGTCCAGCTGATATGTGCCAATTAAAAGGTCCAGCATGACATGTTCATCTGGCAAAACAATTCGACCTGGCTCAATTTTTCAGCAAGGCGCTGCATTTGTCCAGAGGTGTTTATAGGCACTTTTTTTTCTTTGAGTCATACTAGCTCATAAACTGTACCAAACATTTCCCCCCTTCAGTACAGACCATAGGAATAGATAAGCAAAGATGCAGTGGCGCCATCTCAGGTTAAACATCGGGGAGGCCAAAAAATGTTGGTCATTTTGGAAGGTGTCATGTCGTGAGACTACTCCAAGTTCGGGTTGTGTTTGGTACTTATCACTGTGCAGTTTGAACTTGTGTTAGTAAAAGAAACTGATTAAAAAAGTTTTCTGGTGACGTTTGGGGATTTTTAAATGGCAATATAATTTATTAAGGTACAGTGATGTGTTGGTCCATGATCTCATTCTTTCAGCCGAAGCTCAGATGAGGGTTGAATCAACTCGTAAACTGAAAGCTTGGCTTAGGCTCAGCTCTCTCTTCACCATGACAAAATCTGTAACACTACAAATTTACAATTTATTTATTAATTTATTAATTTACTACAAAGTTTCTTAAAGGGGTAAACATCCCTGCAGGTATACACATATTTTACCCTTTTGTACGGTTCATTTGTCCCCAAACCGAATAAAAAAAGAGTTTTAATGCTTTCCCACAAGAAAATGTCCCCATTTAACACATTTGTCCCTGAAAGGCTTCCTGCACTGTAACATGACACCTTGTACCTTAAGTCATAAAAGCCTACTTCCATATTCAAAGAACATGAATACATAAATTTAAATGAACATGCATAGAAACTCTGCTGCTCTTTGCTGTCAAAAGAGTAATATGAGCTAATTGGTATTTTTAATGACACACTGTAGTCAGACGCCAGCAATACAATAAGGACTATGGATGATGAAGTCATGAACATGAAGTCATTATGGATTGAGAGGTAACTAATTCATTAGTTCAGTTTAATTGTTATATGATTATACAGGTACGATTCCGGAAACTCATCCAGTTTGTTCAATTAAAAGTTGTGAATAATAAGTGTAATAAGAAAAAAAATAACAATAATTATTTTGGAAGTAGTGTGAGTAAATAAATAAGAAATGCATTTTAAGGTGAAGTCTTAAGCAGTGTCATCATTTAGCATCATTAGTGGACAAGCTTTTCCTGAACCTCTCACTGCTGGTCTGGTGTATCCAGAACCTTCTTCCTTCATAGTAGGGAGAAAAGAGGTTATCCAGGTGGTTGGGATCCTTAAAGATTCTCCTAGCCTTATTTTTGCAACGTTTGCTACACATGTTTTTGAGGCAGGGAGAGCGCCATCTTTTGCACGTTCAGCTGAATGAACCATTCTTTGCAGGGCGTTGTGGTCTTTCTGTACGAGACAGTGACTCCCCATCAGGAAGCTCTCAACACCGCATGAGTAGATTCCTTCAGAATTTGAGGGGATATCTGGAATTTCAAGCATGCTGTGTGATTATATGTAACAAATCAATTTAATTTAATTGAACATTTGCATAAAGGTGACTAAATAGTTCCCCGACTTTCTCATTTGCGTTGTTGTGACTGCTTTGCTTCACTCACTTTTTAATCACGCTGCAGTCCGTGGAGAGAGACACCAGCTCAATACGTCTCTGTTTCAACCCATTTTTAATTTCTGATCTTTTTGGGAAATTCATAGTAAAATGGTTACATGCAAATGTGTTTCCATGGTTACCACATATTCTTATATAGATCCCATAGGAGATCAGGTCTCTGACAGTTTCTACTCTCTCACAGTCCTGTGGTTGGTCCACTTTGCAGGAAGAGTGAGAGAGAAAGACTCTCCCACTCAAGCGATCTTGATTTGGTTGCTTGGTCTGCATCAGACTTCATTTTATAGCTTTTACATCTCTATCCATTCCCATAAGCCCTACTTGTGTTATGGATGCTGCTGTGCTGTCACTCAAATGTGTAAAGCTGTATTTAATTGAACTAAAGGGACAACCTTTGTGGCTGTGCAGTGCCAAAAACTGCAGTTCCATGTCCACTTGGCTACAAAACGAGTCAGTCTCCATAAGTCCCCATGTTAAAATGTCCAACTTCACAGGAGAAATACATGTTTACAGCCTGGTATAGCGCATGTTTTATAGAGTCATCTTTTACACATTATAGCGTGCATTTTATGGTACTAGGCATTGCAGTGGTTGTTGACGTCATCTGTACAATGAGTTAGTTGTTGTGCTCGCCTGTCTGAACAGCATTCTGTGAGTCTTGTGCTCTGCAAAGTCCTCCACAATCTGCTCTGTGGTAAACTCCGCTGCTCGCTCATTCTCAAAGCATTATTTAAGCAGTCCTCGCAGCCTCTGTCCCACTGTGGTCCTCAACGTTTTCAAATGTTTTTAGCTGAATGAGGCTCTGTAGTCACAGTGACAGAAACAGCAGAAAGACTTCACTTAGTTACAGTAAAGCTGCCTTCACATGATAAGAGATTTGTTCTCAGCTCACCACAAAGTAGGACAACAAAAATACATTCTCCGTCACCAAAAAACAAACCAGAATTTTTATGTAACAGTGTGATGGACTTACTGTTGCTAAGCTAATGTTCGCTGTTCGGCAACTCTTTATATAACTATGCTTGTGTTATGAAGCATGTCCACTGTCACTGTGTATACCTGATATAGTTACGTACACGTTAGTTTCCCCATCTGACTGCTGACATTTCTCCATGGATTACCTTCACCTGGCTTGTTTTCTCTGTTGTGTTGTAACACCGAGTTTGGGGAAAAGTTCAATTCCCTTCACTGCTCTCTACCTCTCCTGCTTGCATGTGTTGTTGCAACGCTCACATATCACATGCAGCTGTTATCTCATTGGTTGCGCTTTGAAAGGTCAGTACCAATAGAGGTTGAAATAATTTGAACGCTTCTGAGTGGAGTGCACCTCCGAGGGTCGTGCTTTGGTTATTTGTGCGTCACTGCTGTCCCCGTAGGAAAACAATGGCACTGCCAGCACAGAGTGGATTTACAGCTGATCATTTGTAACTGCCTTTATGGGATATGGGTTTAACATTCAGGATCACTAGCTTAGATAAAAAGCTTCACGGTTCTGGTCAATGATAGTAGGTCATGGGTTTTCAGCATGAACTGAGATGGGCTGGACACATAGCCTTGGGGAGCTCCAGTGTTGAGCATTAGAGTGAAGAACGTCTGACGGCCAATCCAAACTGTCTGTGGTCAGTTTGTGAGTGTGATACTACCAAGGGCTTGGCTGTGAAATGAATCTTACAGAAGTGCCAAAAACTGCATTTCCTTGAACGGCCACTTGAGAGTGGCTACAAAACGGGTCAGTCTCCATAAGCCCCCATATTAAAATGTCCAACTTCACAGCATCAATAAACATGTTTACAGCCTCCTGGTAAAACAACTTTGCCCTCTATAGCTCATTTTCCCGTTCATGACAACTGTACGGAGGGTGAATTTTATAGAACTCACCTGTTCGAATTATATTCAGGCTTAACGTTATGGAAAATTAACAGCATGCCTGCTTCGATTGGCAGGTGGGTTTCGTCACAGGTGGCTTATTTGAGCAACCGGGCTTCATTCAGCCCGCCTCAGCTCCACTTACGCTCCATGTATTCGCCCATTCTTGGATTAGCCAGGAGGTGGTGAAGGCAGGACTGCCAAGATGGAGACAAACATTGCCATCACACTGAGCTTCACAACAGCTCTCCAGAAGCCTGTGGGTTTACGTCATGGAAACTTTGTCCGTGTTTTAGACATTCTCTGGGTACTACACCAGTTTCATGAGGGTTAGATGCTGAGGTCATCATTCAGTCATATTTTTAAGATGTGTAAGGGCTGGTAGAGGGTCGTGGAGATGGCATCCTCTGTGGATCTGTTGTCTTGGAATGCAAACTGGTTAGGGTCCAAGCTGCCTGGCATGTTGACTGTGATGTGCTGCAGCAGTCATTTAGACTGCAGACTTTTTCGCTACAGGGATGACAGTGGCCTCTTGAAACAGTTGGAAACAGTCTCCTGTGACAGATGTTAATGCTGTCAGTAATGATGTTGGTGGGCCTGCACATCTCTTGTACGGAAATCGATCTGTTCTGTACCCATATGTCTGACATTTTCTCAGATGAACCACAATGATGTTTTGCATCACAGTATCCATCTGATCTGTCATACATCCATAGAGCATTTTCTTTATTTGTGGCTGACTCAACCTATATTACAACGTGCTGAGGATACAAAATGTTGAACCAGTAACTTTATAACCGAACCTCCCAAGTTAGAATATTTAGAGTGAGTATTGACTCAATGGAAATTGGACTCTGGGCTGACTAACAGTGCCATATGGATTGGACAGATGTAGGTGCCATCACCAAAGGACATTATGAGCTATTTATATGTTACCCGTTCACTCTCTCATTCATTCTAAGCTTCCGGCCTGTGGGCTGTGTAGTCTGAGCTTTAGCAGAGAGAACATGAAGGAGAAAAATCCACTCAGGTAAAATATTCATCATAAGATTTGGATCTAATAGAGGGAGCTGAAAGGCTGCAGCACGTGGCCCAACAACGGCTTAAAAAACTGGAATAATATTTGTTCAGAAGATCAAAGTGACACGAGCCAAATTATAATTGATGACACTAAAGGCGGTGACATTGCTCTGCTTAATGATCAAAGACAGACTAACAAGCAGCGCAATCAGTCAGGACCGGCTGCCACGCAAAGCTGTTCCAGCAGCCTGGGCTGAGGCGATACAGGGTGGGAGCCAGCATTCAGGGGCCCGTACAGAGACACAGAAATCCAGGCTCTCCATTTAAAACGGCACCAGCAGCAGATAAAAGGCCTGGCTCACAGGAGAGCTTTGAATGTAGACAGAGATAGCCTCCATGGTCATGCTGATTTTCTGCTACATAAGAGATAAAATGAAACTTTACAGATCCACGTAGGGCTGGAGGATATGGAAAAAATACCATCACCATAATATCTTTCATATTCATCAATAGCGATATTTATCACAATATATAATTTGATAATGCTGCCATTTTGAGTATCTGTTATTAGATTAACCTATAGTTTATTAAAATGGAAAATTGAATTACATAATGCAAATATTTAACTGCAAATATGGTTTGTCGACAAATATATAACGACAGGATATTTGCCCTACTCATATATATATATATATATATATATATATATATATATATATATATATATATATATATATATATATATATATATATATGTAGCCATGATCAATGAGAACCTCCATGGCGAGAAAGCAGAAAAACTCTGGGGAAAAAGCTGCGTTTGTCACATACACTAAAGGGACGTGAGTGAGTACAGATGGTGAGGGGTCTGCCTCCAGAACTCAAATTGGGAGCTTGTTGCACAGGAGCAGCTTGATAGCTGAAGGCTCTGGATCCCATTCTACCTCTGGAGACTACAGGAACCACAAGGAACCCTGCTTTCTGAGAGTGCAGTGTTTAAGTGCGGTAATGGGGTACTATGAGCTCTTATATATATATATATATATATATATATATATATATATATATATATATATATATAGAGAGAGAGAGAGAGAGAGAGAGAGAGAGAGGATAATTATGGCAAGCTCTATATGGCTGTAAAACAAAGTGGATATGGGTGATAATAGGCAGCAAGATAGTGCAGGTAGAGTGTGTGAAGTTTGTGTTTTGCTTGTTTAACAGGTGTTGGACAAATTGATCATAGTGCCCCTTTTTATTGCATTTATGTATAATGAATGTTGTCATTGTTGGCTCCAGCAAAAGAAAAGTAAAGTACTTTTTATTCCCTCGGCTTCAGAGCTCTGCTCGGAAGTTACACTGCAGTCCAGCCTGTCTGTGGAGGAGCTCAACCCCGCAGGCAGCGACACAGAGAAAGACAGGCAGAGAGGCAAAGGTCACTTTCTCTCAGTTCCACTCATTTTTTTTCTCTTTCTCAGAGGAAATCCACTTTCACATCCACTTTCTTCACTGTTAGCGTTAGGTCAAACAATGCTTTGTGGTAGGTGATGGGTGCATACTCTGACATAAAAGCAAAAAACTGCAGACTATTTGCTGTTAGGTCTATCCATATCGAAGAAGAAGCGTCAAAAGTTTATTGTTATTGATTCAAAGACCATATGGAGAATGTTTTATTGCCCAGCCTAGAAGATATCTGCAGCAAATATGATCTGTGATTAGAAAATAACAGTGAACACATGTACCCAATAATTGGACTGCATGAGTGAGTAACACAGGGAACTAGTGTGCAATAGTTAAATAGAGAGAGCATTGCAAGTCCTCTTAGCTAAACAACTAAATAGGATGAATGAATGGATGGATGACCATGAAATTTGGTAATACCGTTCACAAGATGGTTTGGAGAACTCACTTTTGTCCACAGACGTTCATGCTCCCCTCAGGATGAACTGAACGTTTAATCGAGTGACATCATCAGGTTATTATTTTTGATTTGTGCAATACTTCAATTTATGACCAAATGCCTGCTCAACTATTGGCTTTCCATCAACCTCAGCTGTATCTGCCTTTGGTTTTGTGCTAACTGTCTCGTTAATTTGATCACTTGATATTTTCATACTAATGACTTCTGTCTTCTAACTGTCTGCTGACTATTGTGTTGAAACAACTCTGTGAAAAACCTTAGTGTGGGCACAGATGGGATCAGATTTTACGTCAGACACTTAATTTTTCACATTCTGGTGAATTTTTATGCACTGATTTTCAAGTCTTGCTTTGCTTAACATGAATATAAAGGAAAGTAGAGCACAGTTGCATCAGTTATTAATAAATCAGATCCTAGACATGTGCAAAATGTTTGTTCTTTCAAAATAACTCCACTCTGTGTCCTCTGTCCTGGTGCCATGACATGCAGTCCCTAGCTGAATGTCAGGTCAGGCAGTCCACAGTGGGAGACGGAACATACTCTATGGCAAACTGTACAGTTTGCCTTGAAGCCACTCACTCCCACTGACAGGCCTGATCCACTTGCGGTCTGTCTGCCATTCAGGTCGGCATGTGGACAGCTTCTTTCTTTGTTCAGGTGGACTAGAGCTGAATGTATTTGCTGACATTCAATAACCAAGGCAATGGCGGTACTGAGTGACAGACAACTGGCCGGGCATTCTAGGTGCCACTCTCATTCATGGTTTCTCATGTCATTTCAAGCATCACACCCAGATAGATTCAGTAAGCGATAGCATATTTTGCATTTCAATACGGGAAGGGTGGCAACCTGGTGGACTTCCCTGTAGCAATAAGATGATGTTCTCAGATCTGATTGATTACTTTCAGTGAGTTCAATGTAATTGTTGCTGATGATGGAAGTTCTTACATGGGTTTTCCCCAGATGCTCTGGTGTGACATGTAAGCCTCTTGCCCAAATACATGGGATAGATTATACCCTCCATCCCCATTACACAGAACAAATAAGCAGGTCAAGAAAAATTAATAACAACAACAACAATAATAATAATAATAATAATAATGATAATTCTTGATTTGCTTTGATTCTATTGGTGATATCATGATACATTAGAGCAATAATATTAGAATATATTATTCCAGTTTTTTAAGCCGTTGTTGGGCCACGTGCTGCAGCCTTTCAGCTCCCTCTATTAGATCCAAGAATAATACTACTGTGTGTGCTGCGTGACCCATTTAAACAGTCACCTCGTAACAGACAACATGACAAAGACAACCAGATCTGCAGCAGCTCAAACCCAGCATTCCCCACATGAACACTTCTCCCAGTTCAGGGCCACAGTGAGGGCTACCATATGCTGCACAGCGGGGTCATCTGAGAGCTGCAGATCCTGGCTCAGTATCAGGCTTAATTACCACCTCACCAGTGTCAGCCAGTGAGGAGGGCAAGACTCTGCAGCAACAGTTCTGCCAGAGACGAGCAGCTCTGAATTCACTCAGCTGAATCTTTAACATCAAACACCTCTATTCTGTTTCACGGACTCCAAACTTTTTTTTAGGCTCGAAAACATGCAATTGTGATGTCTGCAAGAAGCCTGGAGTTTGACTTGTTGAAGAGAGTTGGAGAACAGAAGCTGGAGAACAGAAGGAGTTTCCCAAAGAGGGTTTCTGTTAGAGAGAATTAGGTTAATATCACTCAGCCATTGATTTCCTCAGGACGCTTGTTATCAATGTTTAAAGAGCGTTTTAAAAGCAGAAGTCGTCTTAATGTTTAAAAAGGCTAGAAACTAGAGCGTGTTTCTCTCCTCGCTCTGCTCAGCACAGCTCACATAGCTCCCTGCAGAAAGGGAGCAAGAAATCTTCTTCATGCAAGGAAAACTATCCCAGTAAATGTAATGTTTTATTCAGTGCTGCTTCCCTTCATCATCCTCAGCCCCTCCTTTACCCACAAAAATCTGAATCTACCCCAACAAACTGAAATGTACCGTAATGACAGTCTGAGCTGCCACTGCACTTTTGACATTCTGTTGATTTTCCATGTTGACGCAAAGTGCGTGCTTCTGTGCTGAGCTGTGAGTGTATTTGTATGCAGCCCTGAGATGCTTTGATCAACGTAGAGGCTCTGGCTGAGGGAGGGATGGGGGCGAGGGTCAGATTTACATTCTCGCTTGTGGACAGACGGAATTTTAACTCCAGAGTCAAAAGGGCATGTTCAGTGTCAGAAACGAAGAAGCTGAAGCAGCGTCAGCATATGAAGGAAGTTAGACATGACACAGTTAATTTCTAATACAAAACTGGAAATAAAACTTTTGGAGTCAAATTTTTGGCTAGAAGTTTGATGAATATCAGCAAATATGAATCATAATTAATACTATCATGCATATCAATAACCACGGAGGGCTTTGCCATTGGTCCTTTGGACTGTGTATGAGTTTTGTGTGTCTTGCATGTCCTTAGCTGGGCAGAGCTGAGGTCCCATTGCACAAACTGGGAACACCTGGCCAGTGCTACTTCTGGAGGAAATTCCAGTGAGGGATGAATAGATAAACAAAGTTACTCCAATAATGTCTTGGTTGGTGATTTATTCAACAGACTAAGAATAAAATGAGGTTAAGAAGACAATATGAACATACAATTATAAGAACACCACTACAAGAATATCATATAAAGAATAACACATAGAGAATACCAAGTTATAAGTGTTTCACCTAAACACAAAGACTGAGAGAAAGTAACATGTTTATCCATGGAATGACCAGGGAGCTCCCTACTTGATAATGAGATCAACTGAAGTTCCGCTGTCGTCCTGACATAAGAGTCCTCCAAAATGAGGAACTGGACTTTTAGCCCTATGGGTTATCAAAAACAGTCATTTATACCAGACATAATTTGCTACCCAAACTCTTGGCTCACACTGACAACATGTACCTCACATTACATTCATCCATGTGCTTTAGTCCTGACTTTCACACCCCTTATTCTAATTATTAACACATAGCCACAGTTCACAGGTCCAACAGCACACAATGAAAGAGCCTCAGATAATCATCACTTTTGACAAAGCCAGCAATAGTTAACTATAGTATCATCATATGGTATGAGGCTGCTGCATAATTTGCTCTTTGCACAGCACAAATGTTAACAGATTAGTGCAGGAAAATATATTCTTGCCCTCTGGCGCTGTATGCTGCTAGTGTCTGGGCAAAGTCTGTCACCACATCATCCATGCTGAATGTTTGATGGGAAAATAACTTGTGATGACATTGTAGGATTGGTCTTTTATGCATTGAATGAGCTGTTTGTACCAGATCTGTGAAAAAGCACTGAACAGAGATATGACATATGTGTTAAGTAAGTGCATTCAGAACAGGGGTGTTCAGAATGAGTTAGACAGGAGTCGTTAATGACGGGAGTGCTTCCTCTTCCTCCACCAACAATGTCTCTAGAACATGAGATATGCCTGTGTAACACTGTATAAAAGGTAAACTCTGAGCATTCTCTTTGTCTTACAAATTAAGTGTTTTGTTCTTTCTTGTTAAGAATAAAGTGCTGACAGACTCTTGGTCCTGTTCTTTTGGTACACTTTTCTAACAATGTTTTTACCAGTATAGATTCACTGCAATAAGCATGAGGTGGGTCAGTCTGACATCACTCATTGTTGTTCGGAGATACAGAATCTCTTAATATCATTATATTACTGTAGACAGGAAATGTCGCAACTTGATAGGCCCAGAATTTGTTGGCATAGAGTTCAGCTTGTTCTATGTGCCACCATCATCGTCGTCATCGTCATCATCTTTCTCAGACGAAAGGCCCTCGGGCCTTAGCTGTCTCACACTGGGTTTGTACTACTGTGGTATCAGTGTAGTTTTTATGTGCATTGACAAAGGCCATGATAGAGTTGACTTCCAAAAACTTGGGGAATGACGTATTAAATGCCTAAATAGATCCAAGCAGGCCTTCAGTCTTTCAAAGAAGGCTCTCTTGTTCTGGTCACAGTCTTACTGTTCAAAGCTGGATTCCTTTACAAATTCAGTAGCCTAAGTAGTTTTGACATCCGTTGTGGTCTCGTTGGTCATTTCTCTCATCTTTTGACCACATTGCACCCACTTCAATCTTTGTACTTTGAATGAGCTTTCCAGTTTTTGAAATGGCCAGTGTGAAACTGCTCTGACTGTCCTTATGTTGTCCAAGTGTAGAGGTAGAGGTGTATGAAGAGGAAAGATAAGATTTCATGTTAACGGAGTGCTAAATTATTTAAGACCATAGTATCGATGAGCTTAGACATTACTGGTTCTGCATATGCTCAAGTCTGTGGTTATACTTCACTGAGTTGAGGCAGACAATGCATAGTTTTCAACAGCATCTCTCACTCCATTCACCTCCTGTAACAGTCCATCTGGTTGGAGATTTCACCGTCCCCAAACTGTCAATTGACTGCCTATAGGTGTAGGCACCGGTGTAGGAAGTGGCACTGAACCAAATGTCATAGGTCAAGTGGGAAATAATCAAATGAAATCAAGACAGACAGAGCAGAGTTTGAGACAAAGTACAAATGAAATGGCTATAAACTGCACACACTTTTTCCACACTTCTTCAATTGTGATTATTTTATCACAAAAAACTTCAAAGTTTCACAAAGATAAATTTAATTGGTATTATAATTAGGAAAACTTTTTTTGCATGTGAGAACAGTATTAGATGTGTATGAACTTGATACAATCAAGGAGGATGATCACCCTTTGGCACAACCAAGCAACAGCCTCCATGGCTGAGAAATGAAGCCAATGCGGAAGTGCTAAAAACTGTAAATCCTCTAGCGGCCACTTGAGGTTGGTTACAGAACATTTCAACCTCGACAAGCGCCTCTATTAAAATGTCCAACTTCACAGCAGAGATAGACATATTTACAGCCTGGTACAAAAAGCAGTTTTGTTTTAAACTTACTTGTTCAAAGGATATTAAGGCTTAAAGTTATGCATAATAAACAGTGTGGCTGCTTTGACTGACATGTGGGTGCCATTACAGATGGCTTGTTTGAGCACCCAGGCATCATTTGGCCAGCCTTAGGTCTGCAGATGATCAAAGTTTTTGCCAAAGTAGGACAGACAACATGGCGGCAGCCAGCGCTGCATATTTTAAGCTTCAAAATGGCACTTTGGAAACCTATAGGTGACGTCCATTCTTTACACTGTCATTGGGCACAACACATGAACTGAGGACAAAGATGATGCAAAAACACCTCAAGGTACTTCAGAGCAACTGAGAGAGAAGTGATCAAGAATTTTTTTCACAGTCTGACCCTGTACATGTCTCAGTATTTACAGCATCCCCTCTTAGAAAATAGTTCCAGTGTCCCTTGTTCTGAGTTCACTGCTGCTTGTTGCTGTAAGTGCACCATGGGCTGCTGTATAAATAAATGATGATGCCTTTTTTTATTTCACTTCACTGATTTGAGGTGGTATACCTAGTGGAACAATACATTCAGAAAAATCTACGTGATCAAATGAGCAACTACCACATTTAATAGGAAACAGCTTCAGCTCCAGCCACTCTGTTTGAAATAAGAGCTAATAAGTGAACAGTTATTATCAGCTACCACTGGATGAGCAAACGGATTAACAGTATTTATTAAGGCATAGTGTTTATAGAGTTTTACAATCAGTCTGCATGTTAATGTAGACACACAATGTGCGACTAACAGTAATAAGTAGACCTATCAGTAAACAAACTGAACACTTTTATAAGCTTTTGCAGCTTAGTTCTAAGTAAAAGTGTTGTGTTTACAGTACTTTCCTTATTCCTTTCCTTCATTTTAGTGCCCTGATTTTCAAACTAGGAACTCTACTGGATGGTTATCTGAGTAATAAGACTACATGGCGAACGGAAGGGGCTCTGTTCTGACTATTCTGTTCAAAACACATTCCTACACAGCTATGAATTACCATGAGGAACAATAAACCATTTGGGGTTTTTCTTAAAACATTTCTATGCGTGGTGCTGCCTAAGGAGTACACCAGATGATAAGCACTGGGCGAACCAGCCTGTATAAGTTTTGAGCTCCCACTTGGAACACAGGAACTGATTAATTTTCCTCAGTGGGAGGAATACAGATGAAACTGCATAGATACTGTATGTGACCTACAATGAAGTTCAGTGGGAAAGGGTATCTCAGATAACTCAGTGACTGCTTTTTGGCCAAATACAGCACATTGTTTTCATATGAGGAGGCCACACTATATATTAGAATTGTGTCATTGAATAATAGTTTTTGACAGACCTGGGGCCTGTTTTGATTCCATATGTAGTTAATCTTGCACTTGTAATTGTATTTTTTTTTTATTTTTACATGTGCAGTTCACGGACATTGCTGCAATGCACAATGAAATGCACAAAGGAAATGGAGAAGCTGTAAAATAATGTATATAAAATATTAATTGTCTGGTGGCCTAGTGGTTAGGATGCATTCCTATACATAGGAACCTCTCTCTTCCCTCATTTTGTGACACCTCTCTATTGTCCACCCCACCCCAAAGAAAAAGTTAGTGAATGCCCATCAGGTTAAATTGTTTGGGGTTTATTTGGCATATTTTGCTGCATCTTTGTGACGTTTGAGTACAAGAGGGTGCTTGAGCTAGAATCGGCCATAGTCCATCTCAGCACAGAATGAAACTTTACTTTTGTTAATTTGTTTTAACTTTTGCCTGAGAAGGGAATCTTACAGAGGTCAACTGTCATGAAAATATAGAAATAAGTAATTGTCCATCCATATGTTTCGTGCAAAATGAACCCAGTTAGACATAGAACACGTTTTTATTCATTGATCAAGCCTATTGCAGAGACTATTTATTATATTTATCATAGCGTACACAGTTTACGTTGTAACAAAGATGATTATCACCTCAGCTGACATCTGTCTCTGGTACTTTTACATTGGTCGCTTAGTTAGAACTGATGTTTGTGCAGTGAAAGTGATTGTTATGTAATGCTGGCTTCAACATGTGCATGTTTTCTACTGTGACTTTTAATTGTTCCATCCTTTACCTGAAACAAAACTGTATTAAATGTTGTGATCCTTGCTTATTGTGTTGTGTTTTATATTCTGAATGTATAAACAGGTGACAACATCATGTATAGATTAATTCATCGCTGATTCGCTGGAACTATATCTTTGCATCGTTGCTTACTAAAGAAATGTTTTGTATGACGATGTTCCTCTGAGCTTACTTGACACCATTATCACGTTCTACAGTTGTTCCTTGATGAGGCATTTCAGTGTGATACAGTACGAAGCTGTATGTCACTTTAATGTACACTCTGGTTTTAGTTATTTCGGTCGTCTCAGACTGAGTCGAGAACTGTAGCAGCATATCTTTGAGCTCTGTTTACAGGAACAAATATTTCATATATCATTTGCGCTGACATTCATTATTTCTGACTGCTGAGTACTTGGAAAACTGATTTGCTGAAAAGTGTCTCATGTTGCTTTGAAAACTGGCAACCAAGAGCTGTCGTCAACCAGCCTTAGATACAACATAACTACCTATTTAACAGGAAACCTTTTTTATAAAAATGAAATGTATTTTTTATGTGGTAAAAGCATTTCACATCCATAGTGAATAAACAAAGAAACCATTCTTGCAGCAGCCTTACAGCACATATTAAGTTATGATAATAATAAGTTACACCCCGGTATTCTGAAATTCCATTGTACTTAATAATTTATAATAATTATTGCACTGAAGGAATAAAACAATTCTTCATACTCATGTTTTTAGTGGTCTTATATTTTAAAATGGCTAACTTATGTTACATTGCATGACTTCTCTTACTTACACTGTATTTATCTTCATCATTTAATTTATTTATATTGTTTTTGGAAAGGCAGGGACGAGAGGGTGGATGACGTGATGGCAAACAGCCCGGGCGGACTCAAACTTGTTCTACTGTGGTAAAGACTTTTGACACATAGTACAAGCTTCTGGGATGATTTCAGTGATCTGAAAACATTTGAAAAAGTTCAGTATGACGCGCTGTTGGTGACTTGATGTCTTAACTTGTGACTTGATGTCTTAAGAATCCGTCTCCCGAATTTAAAAGCAAAGTATGAAATAAGTTCTACATCTCATTTTCTTCTTAAACCACGTTCAGTCAGAGTGATGTATTATGCTCAGACCTTTATAACTGACTTTCAGCTATATTTGGTATTATAATTGTAATAGTGTCTGAAAGTAATGAGATTATGCTCTGTTGGACTAATTTAATCTCATGTTAGTGATTGCATTAGTAAGCAGGTAATTAATAATGTCTAACAGATTTAGCGGAGCCTGATGCTTCATAGCAAAGCATTTAAGCTGATAGCAGCTCTGCGTCTGTTTCTGTGGCGCCACACTGACGCCTGGTTGAAGATAAGATTGATTTAAAAAGCCTCCAAATATCATTGGAAACATTACTACAGCGACTCTGCATGACTCTGTAAAATGACGTAAAATAATATTAAGGTATTTTTGGCTGAGAGAGGGACTGAAGATGAATCGGAATGGAAATGATTGGTGAGGATTAATGAATCATTCATGAGCATGAGATGGGCCCAAAGCATAAGACAAAGTTAGACGACACCCCCACCCTCACCCCATTCTTGCAGCAAGGCATGGCTGCGATGCAAAGTGTGTGATTCTTCTATAATTGGCTGCCTCTGTTGTCATCTGGTTAACAGCCCCAGTGGGAGGCCAGCTCTGATCATCCACACTGTGCCACACTCACTCTCACCTCACCTCCCCCATTCTCTCCGACCTCCCTCCAGCCTCTTTTTCTTTCTTTCTTTTCTCGCTTATTGCTTCTGTTCTTTCTTCTTCCCTCCCTCAGCACCGTACACTTGTCTTTGCTTGGCAGAACAAGAATCCCTCGCCTCCCACCCGTCTGGGACCTAACTTAACAACACTACGTGGAGACGGTTTGGAATTGTAAATGAATAATCTTAAATAAAATTTTAATCTTCATATGTGGAAAAAGTAGCAATTGTTTAAAAGAAAGAGTGTGTAGGTCCTACAATATAAATCTTAATCAGTACAAAAATGTCCATGTTTCATATGTGCATACACATCAAAGCAGCCCGCACTTTAATGTTGTAATGTTCCCTCCCTGTCCTACGTACAACAACCTTTTTGGACTTTTTCTTTCCATATTGATCAGAAACCTGAGAATGTCTGACCTTAAAAGACTTATTCAGATCTTACTTGCTCAGTTCTTCAAAACACACTGCACATTGCAGAATACAGCCACTAATCCACCGAAGCAAGATGAACCAAAAATATCAGGGCTTCACCTTTTGATTGACTGGATTTATACTTTTGTATTACAGGCATGGTCATGGCAGCTGATGTGCACCTCAACAGAGATACCACACGGAGGCTGCAAGAACTCTGATTGGCTGCTTGCAGTGGTGTACTAGTCATCTGGAATACCAGCCTTCTGTGCATATCTGTACAGTAGACTCAGCAGGAAAGTAAGTTCAAACCACCACCACCATAGACAATTAACTATGGATTAAGCCCTAAATTAATTGAAATGGGTGAGTTCTATAAAAAATCACCCTCAGTTGTCATGAATGCTGAAATTAGCTATAGAGACCAAAACCATATTTTGTACCAGACTGTACAACATGTTTATTTCTGCTGTGAAGTTGGACATTTTAACATGGAGACTTATGGAGACTTACTCACTTCCGGAGCCAGCCTAAACTGGACGTTCAATAAACTGCAGTTTTTGGCCAATTTTGGCACTGATTGGCACTCTGTTAATCATGAATACAAATATGGGTATCATTCCTTGGGATGCTTGGCTTAATTAACAACATAATTGGCTTCATTGCATTCAGATCTGCTGGTTCTAGGGCCCTGCTGTTGGTGTCTTACTGACATGGCATACTGAGGCACTGAAACAATGATTCCGATTTTATACAATTTGGATCTGATTTTTTTTTTTTTTTCAGTCACTTCAGTAATAGTTATGATCTTTTCATCATGTAAAAGAAACAACAAACATTGGTTATTTTAAGAGGGACACTTTCATAATCATCAAACAGTCATTTTTAAAGTAAAACATTTTGATTTGTCAAAATAATGGAGACTTTTTAAATTACATTCTGGGAGTTGTGAAGACTCACTGCTGATCACACTGGGATTGACTGATATTTTTGTATGTTTCTGATGAAAGATATAACTGTGATATGTAGTACTAACCCTAACACAAGTGCAACATGCACTGTTTTCTACACCTAACCAGTCTTCTTCTTCTGCCTTCACTTTTATCTGGAAAACTGCATCCTGGTCTCCTTACCTAACCCCAACCACCTACTGTAGTCTCTTGTGTACTCTAGACCCAGACATCTCCTCCACATGCTGGCTTTTAGGCTTTGGAAAGTCCTTGACCCTAGTACCTAGATGGTTATCCTAACCCTAACCACCCAGGCCTCTTGTCTATCCCTAACCGCCTAGTCTCTGGAGTACTTTAGACCCTACATCTCACCTACATTCCTTCCTTTGAACCTTGGATATCCTCGATCTGAACACCTCACCACTTGAGCTCCATGCGGATGAGGCTGGATGCAATGCCTCCAGCAAGAATCGGTACTATGAGCTCATCTTTATATTTAACATCAACAGTACCAAGTTACTAACCGACTTTGATTCTTAAACACTATATGGATTAACTCACATTTGGATTTCATCCTCTGGACCAGCTGAAGCAATGCACTACCCACCACCACATATCATCTCCAGGACCAGGAAAGCAAGGACAAGGAAGACTAGCCAACACAGACAGGAGAGTAACAGCATCGACTCAGCATACGTCTCACTTCTTTCTTCTCTCCCCTCACCCTCAAAACACAGTGGGAGGGCTGGTGCCTCGCCTTTGACTCTCTATATCACATGTCAAACTAAAGGCCCGTGGGCCACATCTGGCCCGTGAATAAATTATCTTTGGCCCGCATGATAAAATCTATTTACTATTAGAGCTCACCTGCTGGTATATCGCACGCACCACCATCATACTACAAATCACACAATGCACTGCCCGTAAGGAGTTACGTTCAGAATATGGTGACTTGCCCTGTCACACAGAGGTGCGATGGCTAAGCCAGGGAAAGGTGTTGGAAAGATTTTTCGGGTTGCGTGAGGAGATCTGTGAGTTCACAGAAAGCAAAGGGAAAGACACAACAGAGCTCCAAAATAAAAAGTTTCTGTGTGAAGTGGCGTTTCTGTGGCATCACGAGCCACCTCCAAAGGGAGCTGATTGAGCTCCAGTGTAGTGACACACTGAAGGCAAAATATGAGTCTTTGCATCAAATGCTTTGATGCATTTTCAGTTTTTAATGCAGTTTCATTTTTGCATTTTTTTTCTACTGGACATTTGATTTCTCTTTGAAGTAAATTACTGTTGTTTGCCTGTAGAAAATGTTTTCACTTGAAATTACTCAGGAAAAACTGCAGATAGAGCCATAAGAAATGAATGAAACTGATTTTATTTCTTTTATTTTTATTTATTTATTTATTATTTTTAGTTCATTTATTTCATAATTAATGTTGTTTTCTAGGCAATCATCTATAGGCCTTGTTAGTTCCAGGTTCAATATGTGCAATAAGTTTTAATAAGTTTTCAATAAACGTTGAACCCATCCAGCCCTTGACTTGTAGCAATTTTTTTATTTCGGCCCACTGTGTATTTGAGCTTGACACCCCTGCTCTATATTAATCTGCATATGTTGTTGGACAACTCAGGGAGAGTCAATGTAATAACCACTACACCTAACCCATGCCACATACTAAAAATCTACAATAACACAAACGTAAGTAAAAATCAACCAGTAAATAAACAATAAATACATGCCACAAAACAATTGTATGCACGCCTCACATGGAGCTGTTAAGAAGGCCTATGGCAGCAGGAAAAGGGAGTTTTTGCATATGTTTGTCCTGCGGTCCTCCAGTTAGATACAGACTGTGTAGGTCATTCAGAGTGTAGTGGCCAATTTAACAACACACCTTAACTACACTCTGCAGGCTGTTTTTGTTTTTAAAAGTGAGACACCAATAAAACATTCTCATAAAAGTCTTGTTGACATTAAAGTTGCGTGGTTTCCTATAAAACAACATGCGCTGATGAGATTTTTTTGCATACGGCATTGACTTGTAGCTCAAAGGTCAGCTCGTCATCAATGATGGTGCCAAAGTATTTACACTGTCTCTGCGGCTTGAGTGAGGGCGGAGGGATTCTTCCTGAAATCGATCTGCAGCACTTTAGTTTTTGACACAATGATGTTGAGAAAGCATAACTTACACTACTCGGTGAATCCCTTCAATATAGGGCCATGTTCGGGGTCTTTGTTGGTAAGCAGTGACACCATGACAAAGTCATCAGTAAACTTAATAATGTGACGCCTGGTGAGTTGGCTTCAGCACATGAGGATGCAGCCCTGGGGTGATCCAGTGGAGGAAAGAAGACACCTCTCTGGCCTTGAGAAAGGTTAGTTAAAAGTTCGTCAGCCAGCAAATTAGGCTAGGATCAATGTTAAAAGTGCTTTTTTGAAATGCCTGCAAAAATATGAGGTTGGATGCAGAAGAAAAGTCAGCAAAAAGCAGCTGCACAAAACTCTTTGCTCCCTCAAGCTGTGTGTGGATCAGAATGAGGAGGGTGCATGTTGTGTGCATGTCAATAATCATCTTCTTACAGTCACACAGTTTTGTGGTCGAATCTGTATATGCTGTTTTCAGTTCAGTCCGCTGCCATCAAGTGGCATTGAAAAATCAATGCAGTTTTAAGTCTCACTGTATTAATTATGAAAAGCCTCTTCACTGAGTGTGTGCCATGTCTCTCTCTCTTTCTGTGGTCTGCAGTCTTTAACCTCTCAGTGCTCTGGGATGTGCGTCACTTTCCAAACTCTTACTGACCATTACTCCACATGCAGCATTTAGACAAGACTAACACCGAGCACTACAGCATATTGACCTGTATACCAACAATCTGCATTTATGGATTAAAGCTTCCAGATCACTTTGATCAAATTTCTCCTCCTTGTTCCAGTTTGGCTGCTTTAACCCTGCATGCTTTGCCAAGCCTTGCGCTCACCATACTATAAAAACACATTAACAGTAGTGATTTAGATTGCAATCAAGATCTGACTCACCTGAGCAGGAGCAGTGTTACCACAGCAACTGTACAGTGTTCCTGCTGGACTGTGAGAAATCACTCATTATTTTGCCTTCCTTCAGCAATCCGAGGTGGTTCTTGTAACGCGGCGCTCAGGAAAGGGAACATTTACATTTTAGGATAATTCTGAAGGACAAAAAAAAAAAAAAGTTTTCCACCACCATGCTCAGCTAGTTAGGTGCATTCATCAGGAATCCCAGGTGTAAATCAGTTTCTGATTAGATGGTGATACAGGGGAAACGAGTGGGGCTATGGGTGCTGAAGACACTGATCATCATCATCATCATCATAGTATTAGCATACTTTTCCTTGCAGACAGAGCTCTCCATGCTTGGCTGGTAACTGCATGGAGAAAAACAGGAGTCTGCCAGCTACAGTGGAAACTTTTAATGAGCCTGAACTATATCGGGATCCTAATTCACACTCTCGCAGCCAGGTAGGAATGCACACACATAGTGCACATGAAGACGCACAAATACACTAAAATAATGCAGTGCTATTCCCTGATATATAGTGGGGAAAGGTAGACAGACATTTTTCTGCCACCACACTCACCCATGCTGGGACATGTACACACTCCCAACCCAACACACACACACACACACACACACACACACACACACACACACACACACACAC
Organism: Miichthys miiuy; assembly: GCA_036365135.1. Taxonomy (NCBI): domain Eukaryota; kingdom Metazoa; phylum Chordata; class Actinopteri; family Sciaenidae; genus Miichthys; species Miichthys miiuy. The sequence goes on from CM071609.1 coordinate 24,370,062, forward strand.
ACACACACACACGTGCAGGTGCATCCCTATTACTGTAAGTATGGCCTGATGAGCAATAGCAGCTCTTGTCAGGGCTGCAGGAATTATTCAGGAATTTCATTATCTGATCACGCCTGTGTCGTGATAATTAGCGCACAGACTAAACTGTGAGTGTGTCTGCACCGCAGCGCTTCAAGATAGATTCATTAACACTCCAACTGCTGCAAGAACGTCTGCTGCGCCACAAACAAGACACAGATATCTTTTCCATTAGCAGACACATACAGAGGATCACACATGCAGTACATACTAAAACAAACACTGTTTCATGTGTTATAAAAGTACAGTATGTATACAGCACCTAAAAATATTTGTCCCCCTTTTAAATGGGACAAATATTCACTTTTTCAGAGGTGGTTGGGTATCTGCAATGCCTACCAGGCCAGAAACAAGACAGCCAGTCAGTTTATTTGAGGACAAAATGATCACTCCAATGCTGCTTCTAAAGTTACTGTCATTAATTGGCTACTTAGCGTGCTAACTTTAGCCTTGCAGTACTCTGCCTCTGTGTGAGCATGTATTTTTCCCAGTGTGCAGCATTGTCCTGCACTGTGTTTACAGCTACTGGGCAAACAGAGCTAACCAAGCTGAAAGCTAAACTGGTTCTCCGTTCAACACAAGCTAGAGTTTTCTCTACTGTTACAGTGTTTATTAAAAAGGCATTCATGCTTTTAGAAATGGATTTCTTTTCAATCATATCAGTCAATCACATTTTTAATTTAAAGGTACAGCGTGTATGATTTAGTGGCAAGATTGCAGATTGAAATCAACTGAACCCAGTGTTAACAACTCCTCAGTGAGGAAAGTAGCTATAAGCTGTCCTAATAGTCGCTAGAAGTCACTAAATGATGTCATCACCAATTTGCATAATTTGCATAGCCTGTTAAGGCTATTGTGGTTCATTTAGATACATATATTTAGAAATTGTATTTAGTTAGATAGTCTTAGTCTTTGTTACTTGTTCTGTATAATATTAGTGTGTTTGTTGACTAGCTGCTGTACATACTAATAATTTCCACTAATAATAAATTCCATTGGCTTTTCTTGTGCTAAATAATAAGTTTGTCTAGATTTAACCTCTCAAACTAATAACAAGACACATTATGGTTAGCCGAAACCAAAGCACCAAACATTTTCCTATAGCCAGGGTGAATATCACTATGATCATAAATGTGTAAACTTGATATCGACACTATTTTTAAATTCCCTCTGTTGTGAACGTGGTCTTTGTGATAAAGAACATGAGTAAATTATTAATGACACAGAGCATCTTAAGCACCAACACACTGTACCTTTTGTTGACTGGATGTTCCCACCATGCTTCACATGTTGATGTGGGTAAATGATGATGTGTTTAATTTTAAGGATGGGAACATCCTCCATAACATTGGACCATGATTGAATTCTGGGCCAGAGGAGCGAGGACACGTCATATTTGTATGACTTCTTTCTCTGAGACAAAACAATTCACAACTGTTTAGAACAGAGCCAGATGTAGAGATTAAAGGGAAAGATAAATGTAATTTTCTTCCAGGGGCTTATTGGTTTCAGTTGATTTTATTACGCTATCAAACAACATGGTGCATGCATCCAAATGAAACTATGTAATGAAAATGTGTCTGCACTAATGTGTGTTATAATGTCATGAGTGACATGTGAGTCATACCTGGTGGTGCATTTAGGTGCTGAAGCCAAGGTCTGATGACAGAGCCTCATCATTCAGCTGCCTTATAGCATTACCTTCATAATCTGATGTTTGGAAACTCAACAGGGAATGAGATCAAATAAGACAAGATCAGATAAGATGGACTTTATTGATTCCACAGTGGGGAAATTCGCTTCTCACAGCAGTTCAAGACACACAAGATAGAAAAGAAAAATACCCATAAATAAAAATAAAATAGTAAAAATCTAAAATCTTTTTGCTGGACTGGTCTAAATCATGTCTAATGCCTCCATGTCCTGATGCAGAGGTTGAGAGGTTTTGTTTATGATTAATACCAGTTTGCCTAACATCCTTCTTTCACCCACTTCTTCTATGAAGTCCAGAGGGCAATTCAGTACTTTTATAACTGGTTCATTGAGTCTTTTTTGCTTTATCCTCTCCAGCAGAGAAGAGTCCTGCATACTCTAAAAGAACTTAGTCTCAGTCTCCTCAGCAAATGAAGATAACGTTGGCCCTTTTTGTACAGGGTGTCTGTGTTGTTCGACAAGTCTAATTTATTGTTGAAGTTACCTATTTCTATGTTCTTACCATCTTGATATCCAATGCCTGGACTGTCACCAGGATTGTCTGTGGCGATGTCTTGTGGAAGTCTATCACCACCTCCTTTGTCTTGCTGGCATTTACGTGAAGGTGACAAAATCTGCGATGACCGCCCTGTATTCCTGTGTGTTCCCTTCTGATACCCGTCCGATGACTCCAGTCCCTACAAGCTTCCTCCAGACTAGTGATGACTGTATTCTTTTGAAACAGTGGAAACGCCTAACATGACCTTCACAGTGCTCCCAATGTTCTCCAGGTGTGAGAGAGATCTCTGGAGTAGGCAACTTGAGCGTGGAGTGGAAAGCATTCTAGGGTTGTGGCAACAGACATCTCTTGTGTTAAGAGTTCTACAGTGTGTGTGGCTCACATGCCACTGAAGCATCGACTGAGGGTGGGATGTATACTGTTATCGCGATCATCTGTGAAAACTCCCTCAGGAGGTAATATGGTTGAAAGCTAACAGCTAGCAGCTGGATATCCCTTGTGCAGTGTTGCTAATGTGGTTGCACCGTGCATCATTCCCAATTATCACTATTCCCCTGCACTTCCTCTTACCGCTCTCCTTTGCTCTCCTGTCCACACTCACAGGTTTAATACCATCAGTGAGTTACCAGTGGGTCTGAAGTGAGTTTTTCAGCCAAGTCTCGAAGAAAAGGCACACTTCTGATACTCCCTATGCAGCCTGGTTAGCGCCGTTAACAACTCCATCTTGTTAGGGCTAGATCTCACATTCCCCATAATAACAGATGGTAGGCATGATTTTGATTTTGTCTTTTCCTCTCTGGAGCTTCGATCCAGCACTAAATCCCCTCCTCCTTCTCCTAATTTCCGCGTGGATCTCTTGTATCTTCATAGAGAGTATGCTGGTGTTTCCCAGGGCTAACAGCTTGTCCCTGGTGTAATCTACAGAGCCATGTCTAAATGGGTCTCCTGATGAAGAATTAAGTAGTCCGTAGATTGAAAAAGGCACACCACTAATCTCAATATTGACTGGTGTAGAAAAAGGAAACATGGAAAAACATGCTATATGGTGTAAAAGTTTAAATATCATCAATCTGACTTGAAAATTATCTTACAAGATGTGACAGCACATAAATGCACCAACCCTTTACATCAAAGTCATGTGCAATCTCATTGGATAATCAGGGCTGGAAGACAAGCTAAAAAATGTAAAAATAGTTCAATCAAAGAAGTAAGCAGTAGTAGTAATGGTTTCATAAGAAAATGCCAGACAGCAAGCAACATGATGAGGAGCTCTGCAAAGCAGATGATTTCCTCAGAACAACTACTGGAGACTGTCAGATGAACAATGGTCAGTCTGAGGCCGAGTATACCGAGGAGGAAATGGTGCTGAGGTGAACAGACCGAGAGATGGAAGGGACAAGAAGAGGAGACACTGCTGCTACAGCTTAGATCAACCAGAACACCGCCCTCTGAACCAACAGCTGCTGGTGGAGCTGTAACACACGGCAATCTCTCCACAATAATGAATGGGGTGTGTTGTTGATCTGCTGTTGGATAAGTCAGAGTGGATGAACCGACATGTTTGATTTAAGCTCTATCTACCAGGTTCACAGCAAAGCTGACAAAGTTTTCAGCCCTTATAGCTACAATGTTTGGGTCAGAATCACAGCATGCTTTATATAACAATCAGAACTACTAATCCCAGTAGGCACGATGTCTGACCTGCTAACCAATCCAACACAGATAAAACATGATAAAAGATTTTCTTAAAGTGAAATAATTACACTGAGTCATAAATGTGTGTGTGTGGTTTAGGTGGGTGTATTACCTAATTTCTTTTAGAAATGAATATTTCAAAGTAGTACAACAGCTAAAATATGTCTGTATGATTGGAGAAATGACACTAACATGACGTGTGTAAGTTGATAGCAGGTATTTGTCTTCAACATGCAGCACCACTGGTATGGTTCGTTTTTTTTTAAGTTTCTATTGTGCATATTTTGCAAACTGAAGAGGATGCATGCAGAACACAAAAAGAAGCTGACCCAGGAGCGAACCCTGTGGAATGCCAAGTTAAGACGTGGCGTTCCACTCTTGCTACTAAAAGTACCTGAAAAGCTCCTGTTACCGAAAGGTAAGAGAAGAACCTCTTTGAGGCCGATGCAGAGAACCTATCAACCACAATACAGTAGTCCACAGTTTCAAAAGCAACATATAACAATGCTATGCTATGAAAGGTCATCCAGAAATAGGCCAGACACTACCAGACATTAACTAATACATCATAACGTGTCATAAACATAGCAGGCCTACTTGTTAAAACTAAAGAAACTATTTAGCTTAATGTGTGTTTGGTTTTGAAATTGGTAAAAATAGCATGAATTACAACATAACACCTGTGTTTTCAAAATGGCAGCTGTGAAAAAGCAGCCATTTTGAACCACTTAGAATTTTGGAATTTTGAAATTCAATTTTGAAAACACAGGTGTTACCAAGGACACTAATAGAGGTTCTAAATGGTTCAAAATGACTGCTTTTTCACAGCAGCCATTTTGAGATTGTCAGATTCAAAATGGCTGCTTTTTTACACAGGTGTTACCAAGGATACTAATAAAGGTTCTAACCCTAACCTTCACGACCAGAATGTTTTAATATATCATATCTCCATCAGGTCTACCCGGTAACCCATCTCTGCATGTTTTTTTGCTCTATATATTGGTATCGTTGTATCTTTGATAATGTAGACCAAAGTCACCAGTGACAGAATTGTACATTTGTCAATAACTGGGATGAATATATACAAATGTTTATGACTGCATAGGAGAAATATGTTAATTTAGTCTATAAATGGTAGATACAACACCTTATCCCACCGGGATAAAGGGGTACTAATGACACATGATTTGGATATTTTCATGTCTAGGAAAAAATTGGGATTAAACAAGTGTGTTTGGTTTTGAAATTGGTAAAATAGCATCAATTACGGCATTACTAATTATCAGTCAACATGAATTGCTATTTCTTTGCCATTTATTAATGCCATTTAGGAATCTGGTAATCAGAAAATCTAAAAGAAAATTACTATTTGGTGAAGTGAATTGACATGCATTCATCAGATCCCCCTGGTCCTCAAAAATCCTCTGATCACTGCATGAAGTTAGAAGGTCCCTGTAATATGTATCAGTTTGAAGCAAAAAGCTGTTTATTTAAGGCTCTAGACTCTCACTGTAGACAGCATGGGTATGGACAATCCCTGGGAAGTTGTCACCTCAAGATACTGTGTCGATCTTGCAACAATTAAATAGAGACAGCAATGAATCAGTAAAATAATGGGTTACAACCTGCGAGCAACATTTTCATTCATCGACAAACAAAAAGAACAAAACACCCAAACTGAAAGAAGCCGACGTGACAGTGTTGAACCTTTTCACCAGAAATATGAATAAAAGCTGCAATACATGGAAAACAAAGAAATTAAAATTCAACTGTTTTTGCAATGTACTCAAAAGAGGTTACATCAAGTTGTTGGCCAAGATGTGAGGATAGCAAAGTCAACCAAACCCATATATAATATTCTGGCCCAGTTTTTCAGGAGTAAAATCATTAGATGCTATGTTTCAGTACACAGTCATCCTGGGAGTAAGGAGCAATTAGGCAGAACACCTCAGCTGCTTTCTCACCAAAAAGATAGGTACCTCTTTAGCAATGTAAGAGTAGCAGCACTTCAGCTGGCAACAAAACATTAGCTGAAAATAGCTGAACCACAAATGAACAAATGGAAGGACCCAATCCACAAAATTTACACCATATGATACGTAAGAGTTTTTAGATTTCAGAATCCATAAACCAATAGTATTTTGAAATAAACATTTTCACAATAAATTCATACAAATATTAACTATGTAAACATAAGAGTAAGATGATTAAACATTCAAAATAACTTTCTGTCAGTTCACAAAAACATGCAAGAAACTGGGAAACTCCAAGCTTTCTAATTACTTTAAACACACCACAATGTGAAAACTACAGCAATCTTTATTTCCTGGACAAATGTACACCGTATATGTATATTTTTGCCAAAAGTCTTCTGTTATTATTTCTTGTCCAACTTCACAACATAAATAAACATGTTTACAGCTTGGTACAAAGGTTTAAGTCTCTATAGCTAATTTCCCTGTTCGTGACAACTGTACTGAATGTGATTTTTTATAGAACTCACCTGTTCAAATTATGTTAAGGCTTAAAGTTATGCATTTTTAACAGTGTGGCTGCTCTGATTGACAGGTAGGTGCCATTACAGATGGCTTGTTTGAGCACCATGGTGTCATTTGACCTGCCTTAGCCAGGTAGGACAGCCAACACCAACGCCAGCACCGCATATTTTGAGCTTCAAAACAGCACTTAGGAAACCTATGGGTGATGTCACGTAAAGGCTATGCATTCTTTATACTATTATTGGCCCCAACTTGTGCCTGACCTCAAAGTCGTACACTTTGACTTTGTCTGACCTTGCAGTTGATGGTAAAGTGACAAAGTAGGGACCACCTTGCATCCAAAAGGTCAAGTTAGCTCTTCAGATTTCTGTCAGTAGCTTTCTCATTTTTGACAAAATGGCTCTATCTGGGCCAAAGCTTCTACAACCCTGTGTGGCCAGTGCTGGCAAATGTGTGTGTGTGTGTGTGTGTGTGTGTGTGCAACATTGGTAACCTCGGATAAGCCAATTATAGAGCGAGCTTTGTGTGTTTGATGTTCAAAACTGAGTTTTTTGGTGGAGTAATGCTTTAACAATGGCTTTTCAGCCTTATGATGGCTCACTTTGCAACTGGGGTAAATTGTCAGGGGAACCTAAATTGTCTGTCCTGGAACAAGTTAAGTTCAGGCCACTCGTAGAAAAACGCCTCCCCTCCTGCTGAGTTGTGGATATATATTTGTCATTTCATAATAACTCCATCAGGGGAAAAAAAAAAACCCAGCATCTTTAGAGATACCAAAGCATTTTTCTTCACATAATAGTTTTTAGACTTTACTGTTACATTATTAATTGTTCTGAAATATCTTCACAGGATTCGTGACAGTATTCTTTTGCTCTCACACTCCGTCACAGCAGCTCTGGGGAACACAAATCAACCCAATGAATACAAAAACTTTTTTATAAACTCGGTTTGCGATAACACAGTGTCGTAGCTGTGTCCCCACTGTGCCCTAAAGACGGGGCAGAGATAAGCCTTCATATTTTCACATTTACACTATCTGCATTTCTCCGCTAATCCTCTCTGCCTTGGCAGCAGAAACAGTGTACAGTGTTATTTTCACTGTTAAAAAAATGCTCTGTTTTTTCACAAAAGTCTGCTCTTCATGAATAGACAACATTTCTACATTTTAAATGTTTAGTAAAAATTGTATATTAGCACCCACAATTATGTGTAAGTTGATCTTTTCACATTTCTGTTCCTTCTTTTTTAGATTTCAACATGTAGGAACACTGCATCAGCAGTATAGGAGGAGCTGTTTCAGACATTCAAGTTTGTGTCCATTCATGCCCTGTCCAATGCTTGGTGGCTGACATTTGGAGTCGCTGTACGGCTTGGATGGACGTGAAACTCTCCTGGTTGAAGCATCAGTACGAAAGATGAAGGGAACTGTGTTAGCAAACAATGGATGTTTGATAAAAGTGGAAATAATTTCGGTGGAAATAAAAACTGAAGGAGAGATGTCAACTACGACTTCAATCAAGCTTTAGCAGTGTGGGGAGATAGAGAGTATTAAACTAAGAGGCAACTACTACTTGTAAGCTAGTAGTTTGCATATTGTTTGGGGCAAGATGGAGTGAATTAGTATGCATTTTTTGAATTTGTGAAGGTGGCATGTTCAAATTTCATGATGATCTGCCCCGCAGTGGTTATATATGCGTTCTTACAGGACATGATCTGGGCGGAGAAAACACATTCAGAGGGTTGCTCACCTTCACTGCTCTCTATCTACAGTGTAAGGCTTTAGACCGAATCAGGCAATGAGGCAAATCACCACTGTTTGTTTGTGACGATCACCAACAATGGCTATTGTACCAACTGCAAGAAAGACAGTTACACATAATACAAATCTGTCTGTTGCTCAAGAAAAAGTCTAGTTTTAAAATTTCAGAAGAGGTGAGGTGATTAAGGAGTCGCAGTCAACCGGAAAGACTTTGTTGTGTTGGAGACGGTGTAGCTTAGTATTACATAAAATAGTTTTAGTGTCATGGCTGAATATTACTGTAACGCCCTCCTGACAGCCCTCCTCTCAGCCTGCACAGTGAAACCTTTTCAGATGATCTAGAACGTGGCAGCATGCCTGGTAAAAAAAAAAAGGTACGTTACCCCGCTGCTCATCGAGCCCCACTGGCTACCTGTAGCAGCCTACATTAAATTCAAATGGCTCATGCATCACAGGCATATGTTGTGCCTGTGATGTTGCTGGTGGAACAACAGACGAGAGTACCTCCTCCTCTCCTAGCACTACCGACAACTGGACATGATAAATCTATTCCCCTCTACAAATGTCACTCGATAGCAGGGGTACTACTTATTGCTGCACTAACATGTCCTTGTCACGTTGGTTTGAATCAGCCGATGGAAACAATTCAAGTAACGTCCATTTCTGGTGATGGCGGACAGTCAGCTTCAACTTTTGATGGTTTGGAGTTTGAATTTGCCCAAATTGCCAAATTGTCAATAGTTTCTGTATTAAAAACCTGTTTTCATTATACTGTGCTCAGGTCAGTCTAACCACAGTGACGTTAACTTATAGAATCACAAACATTTCCATTAAAGGGTTGTGTCGATCTGATTATGTATCTTCACTCATGTCTCCTCAGAGAACCCTCCTTGAAGAACAATGAATGGCCTTCATGATGGCAGACCGGCACAATTTCTGGGTCAAGCACAGAGGCAAGGGACGATCATAGAAGAAAATTGGGATGCATTAGATTTAGTTTTTATCCCAACACAGCTGAGCTAAAGAACAGAATGTTTGCTTTGTTTAAAACGACAAGCAGCAGGAGAGGTAACATCAACTCGTCTGATGGCTGTGATGTTTTCATCACACCAGTATAATTTGTGGCTGAATCTTCTGATATGTTCTAATATGAAGAAAAAAAAAAGCTTCTGTACCTGTGACAGTGACACTTCTCCTCACTGATGCATTCGATGCAGAAGCTTTTGCCTCTGAAGCTGAACCTTAATTCTGTTTAAATAAAAACATTTTCCCTGCTGAAATCTGCCCATTTCTCTCAAAAAGGAATTAAAGAAAAATAAAAATCTTGCAAGGCAATTTAAAACAACCAACAGAAGTCTCTGTGAATCAGATAATGATTTCTGCGACTTTTCCCACTGCCAGCTGATTTCCTGGTGTATGACTCAGAGGAAAACAAGGCTTACACTGTCACGTCGGCTTCTTTCAGTTTGGGTGTTTTGTTCTTTTTGTTTGCTGATGAATGAAAATGTTGCTCGCAGGTTGTAACCCATTAGCGCCATATGCTTTGTTTCTGATTCATTGCTGTCTCTAATTAATTGTTGCAACAGTATCTTGAGGTGACAACTTCCCAGGCATTGTCCATACCCACGCTGTCTACAGTGAGAGTCTAGAAGCCTTAAATAAACAGCTTTTTGCTTCAAACTGATACATATTACAGGGACCTTCCAACTTCATGCAGTGATCAGAGGATTTTTGAGGACCAGGGGGATCTGATGAATGCATGTCAACTGGAAAATGGCTTTGTAAAAATTTAATACAAACTTCTGATACAGTTGTACAGTGTCAGTTCTGTAAATTAGAAGCAGCACATGTGAAAACTTGCTTTATATACGTCTAAATAAGAATGTCTCTCTAAAGCACAGAGCCGACTGACATGTAAGAGTTTGCTTTTCATCTTCTGATGCCAATCAAACAAACAAAGAGACCCAGCTGTGATGGTAGGCGATGTCTCATATTGTTTACATCATTCTTTCTTGTTCTTACAGCTTAGAAGGATTTTCTGCATCATATCTGTCTCACAAACACACACACACACACTTACACACACACACACACACAGTCTATACAGTCTACCACTAATTAAGATCTTTAGGGCCATCTCAGCACTACCACATAATCACTGATTAGTGTGTCTTCTATCATAATTAGCCTACTTTGTTGCATTACATTGCACGGTTACTGGTCCATGTGCAGCACGAGCTCAGAGAGCGTCCGTTTCATTGGTATGAAACGGATATATAAGATTAAGAAGGTGAAGTCAAGGCAAATTTGCAGTAGTACTGCTCTACAGGAGTGTTCTCCAAGCTTAGGGTTGGGACCCCAAAAGGGGTCAAAGACCTGTTTTAATTGGCCCCCAAATGTCAGATTTAAATGCATAACAATGCTATATGTGCTCTATTCTAATTTCTGAGTAAGGACCACAGCAACAACAGGTATGTTTTATGAAAGAAGTATGGATTCTGGTACTTCTGTTTCTGGGCACTGGGGTGTACCTTTTGGTGGGGAGTCCATTGTAGCGCCCAGGCACGACAAACCCCCATCGGACCTTACAGAGAGATGGTGTCAGGCCATCCACTTCTGCCTAGTTTGCAGCTTCTCCTTCTTTTTCAGTGGGTGTGTGTGTATGTGTGTGTTTGATTATACAGGAGTGGAGTCAGGTGTGAGGAGGAGTCAGGCCACTAGCTGCCAGCCATCATCATCATCATCCTGCTTCAAATACCTGGTTGTTTCCACAACATTCTGCCAGATTCTGTTTGCTTAGTCAGTCGCACATACAGCGTCTCAAGACGATCGTCTATCCCTGCATTTGTGTAGTTAATACTTCACTGCCTCATCTACCTTCTCAGCTGGCTGTGTCTGAACCCCTCTCCTCTAGACTGCACTTCCCCATCCTCTCTTAACTGAACCCCTCAAAGTCCTGGTTTGGTTTCCCACAGTACAATACACAGACTATAAGCTATTCTATTCAGTTAGAATGACTGCAAACATAGAACATTGCCAAAGCATATAAACACAAACTATACAATCACAATCAACAAAAATGTATGAAATGATATTCTAAAACCAAACACGTGACAAGCTGAGTCACAGCAGTACCATCAGCTGGTCTGATTCCAGCTGAGAAGGCGTTTTATAAAATGTTTCGAGACATTTACCAGCTCTAATTTCCATGAAATTGCACAAAGGCCGCTTCTTGTTTTCCTAACAGCATGAGTTCTGTTTGAGCATGGTTTCAGTCATGTCCAACCCATAGCACACTAAGTTAAAAGTTGAATCCTGTGGTTCTTTTCCTTTTGTAGGAAGATTTAATATGAATGCTAATTGTTTTGGCATTTCTGATTGGTTCCTGTTTGATACCCAATTAAAGTTTGAATATCAAATATCCATTTAACATTTCTCTCCAACTGTCCAGTGAAATCAAATCTGCATTAAAAGGTTTTTTTTTTTTTTTTTAATAATAAAATAAAATAAAACACACAAAATAAAACAATAAAAATGATAATCAACATAAATTGTCAGTGATTGCAATTAGCCTATATTTATTAGGAGGTGGTAAGGATCCTGGATAAAAGAGATGGACTGGCCATAAAACGGCTGAGGACCACTGGTCAAAGCCATTAAGGCATACAAGCACATCATCAGATGTTACGATGTAAATCATAAAATCTTGGTTCATGTTTAAATAAACATTTCCCTTAGTCCCATAATTTTCTTCCCTGTCCATTGTTACTGAAAATAAGCTGCATTTCCTCCATTATGTAAGCATATATTACATACACATGCAGATGCATTCGTCTCACAGGACAGGTGACAGACATGTACATTAATTAATGCTGCAGAACCTCAGTGTATTGTATGTATTGTGTGTGTGTGTTCATGCTGCTTGAAGATGGATTAGTGTTGGGGTGGTGGGGGTTGTCAGAGGTAATGGTGGAGCATTCTGAATAAGTAAAGAGGCTTGAGGCTCTAGTGCTGATGAGATGTTGTAGTCTTTGGCCCTGAAGTTAAATGGTGTTATTCTTTATGGCTAATCACACACACACACAGTTACAATCACAGAGACACAAAAAAGAAATACTACGGCAAACAGGCAGAAAAAAAAGGATCTGTTGCATATTTCAGTCTATTACTGAAAAACAGTAAACTGCACTTCCTCTTATTTATGCTTTACTTACACCTCAATGAGTTCAAACCTGGACCCTGAACCTGGTTCTGCAACAGACTGCCCATCAGAGACGACCCCACTGGAGGAAATTATGCAGCAACCCTGTAAAGCACCCTGATTTTGTGGCTCACACCAGAAACCGTGGTGCCATTTGCGTACCCCCCGCACAACCGGACCTTCACAGCCTATGCATAGCCCCATTGCTGATACACCTAGTCCTTCATAGGTGCCAGGCACCAGCCTTGTAACAACTGTATGGCCCTGCATGGGAGAAGCTGGACATCCCACCCAAGAGAGGTGATACTAAGCTCTCTGACTTTGAAGCTCAGGTAAGCTCTCCTGCTGCCAGGATAAGGATGAGGGCAACTGTGGCTCCGGAAGAAAAGCGGAGCATCCACTATTCACAAGATCGGTGATTCAGTCCCCTTCTGATGAGCAGTTGGCACCCTGCATGGTAGCCATTGCTGTCAGTGTATGAGTGGGTGATTGTGATATACAATGTAAAAGCACCTTGAGTGGTTGGAAGACTACTTACTACATAAGCACAGAGCACTTACCATGAGGATGATTACTTTGGATGCAGCAACAATGAAACATGTTGTCCTACAGACTACAAAGACGCATTCAGATGTCGGCCAAACTGCACAGAGTTTCTACGCCTCAAACAACACTGAACTGCCAGGAGACTCAACTAGCAGGGGAGGGGAAACTGGTCCACTCTGTAAACTGGTTGCAGGTGGTGAAGCTTCTCTGGAAAAGTTGTTGCAGGCAGCAATCCCTACCCAGGTCCATCATTGCAGATAGAGTTGGGGATACCCACCTGTATCAGGTTCAACCCAACACATGAATTTGTGCTGAATGCAAACCACTTTAACAACCAACTCTGCTGCCTTATTTGGTTTGTGTTCATTTGTTTGCGTTCGAGGATGGGAAATTGTCATGGTTTTGAGTTTGTGTTTCCTGTTTTATTTTGTAGTTCTCCTTTTTGTGTCTTGTGTATCCCTACTTCCTGTCTCTGTTGTGTTTTCCCACCATTATCACGCTCACATGCACACACCTGTTTTCCATTGGCTCAGTCACCATTTTAAGACACAGATCTCCACACACTCTCAGCCAGATTAAGACTATTTAGTCTCTGTACCTTTTTCTGTTCACCTGAGATCCACAAAATGAAACACCTCAAACCTCAAAACCATGACAGAAAATTAAAGAAAAGCTCCTTATCTTATTTTGCTTGCTAATGTGGGTGGACAACCTGATTGCATGCATTGTTGTCACCTTCTGCATTGAGGGGGGTAATGTTCAAAACATTATGTCACACAATGGTGATACTGCCACACGGCAACACGACCCTGCATCGATTCACTGCAATGGGAAAACTGGTCTAGAAAAAAAGTTTGACATCCTCTCAAGGTTTTGAGACTGGGAATCTTGGAGAACATTCTGTCATATGCTGTAAATAGAGAATACTAAATTTGACACACTGGACATGGACTGAAATGATACTAGATCAAATAATGGAGGCACCACATTTCATATTTTACAATGTGTATGTATATATCAGATTTTTATGTTCTCTGAACGTTACAGTTTACTATTTCTTTTCACTTTGGACTGCAGTAAGTTTAGAACTATACCAAATACACCAAATAGCCTAAATGCATCTAGAAATGACTGTAGCACAATGAAATGTGCTGTTTCCATTCCCTGTGGTTTCTCTGTAGTTCTAATGAACTGTAAAAATCAGCTTTACCCGACACATCCACATGTATTTTACAAAACAAATGTCACATTAGAGCATCTTCAGACTGAACTCTTTGAATGTAAACAGCACATTAGAAATTACTATTTGACCACTACTTTAACCATCTATCTCTCCCTGACTGTGTGACTGTGGAACTTGAGGTGGAATGTGTAAGTGGCGGTAACTGAATTTGCAATTGAGGGTATACATGAAACACACCTTGGGGAGTGTATTCTTGCTTCTTTGTGTGCATGGCAGGGTTAATTAACAAATTTGCCTCATCTCAGCTGCCACCTGTGGTCCAAATGTAGACTCTGTATCTTCAGGATTCGTGAAGCCATGATTATATTCTTTTGGACATCTCTTCAAACACCACAAGCTTCTGGAGCTCTATGTCAGTCTCATCAGATTTGGTGCTTCTCTGAGCATTTTTGAAAGGTTGACACTGATCTCTGCATTGATGGGCTTGGAGCTCTTGATGTTTCAAGGAGTGTTGTACTTGGTCTTGATCCAGACTGGAGATCTGTACATTCCAGTGTGGAGGCAGGGGGTCCAGCATTGGACAGGGACGTCTGCAACACTCCCTTACAACTTTGATTCCTGTCTTTGGATTCCTGGTCCTGTGATTTTTAAGAAGCTTTATTGAAGTTTTACAAGCTACGTACTTACGAAATAAAAACAAAGCACATACATAATACAAAAAATGTAGATAGTTAGACGCATGTTATCATCAAATACCGCACATTAGAGTTACATTTTTTACTGTGAAAATTAAACATAAAATGTATTGAAGTGAGGACCAAACACACTCAGCGCTCCACACAATCTGTTTTCTCAAACACACAGGTGTTTGAGAAAGAACAATAATATTGCGATTTCATGAACCTGCTTACTCTAAACATTTCATACCATCACCACATCACCTTGGACGACCCGCCACTGGCCTCCCCACCTGAGCTCCACATTCCTAATAAACTGTTTAAATGTGATCCAGTGTCCAGTTGGTTTTGCATATTGAGTCTACTAATATTCCTATTAACACAGGTTAGAAGTTTGTTGACCATGCAACGTTACATGTTATGTTACTGGGTTTGAGAGACTAGAGGGATGTGTTAAGTTACAGTACATAAGCTATTATAAATTGGAGAATCAGCTATATAATATAGTATTATAAAACTGGTTAGTTATTGCATGGCAAATTTTAGCAATATTTTCCTTTTACTCTGAGTAACATTAGACTACATAATTTTTTCTTTTTAGACAATACATAGATTATACTGTAGCTGTATGTTCATGTTACAAGGCAAATTAGTTATACGCTTTACAGCCAAGCCCTGTGTTTAATTTCTTACTGCATTGCAACAGCTTTAAAACATGGTCATGTACCAATCAATATTGATACTGTATGCTAATAGAAAAAGAAATGATGATATTTTGAAGTGCTTTGCAGTGTTCTAAGAAGACTGGATGGCATGACAGAACACTCTTTACAACCACAAAAGACTTGAAACTTGCAAATGATCTAATGACACAAGCATCTCTGGTATCTACTTTAGTGTGGACAAAGTTTTAATTACCAATCTGATGAAATATCTGTTATATCTTCCAAAAGCGTTCTCACAAATGACTGGGAGAGAAGTACATGAAGTTAAACTTTGAACTGTTTAGTGAAATAAAATGATTTTTCAACAAAAAATAATTTAGTATTTATTACAAATTAAATGTAAAGAATAATTCTGGTCTTTGGTTTTGTTCTGCAGTTCTGTCCATCATAACTCTCAGTAATGTTATTATACATGACACTGAGATTTTCCTCACCTAGTAATTGCTGAGATCTGGGAACATGATGACAATGATATCCCATCTCACATAATAACCTGGTGAGTAAAGTTGTTTTATTTCTGACCACAAAATAATTGCTACTGGCTTTGACTAAATAATTTAGTGTAACTTTAGTAAGTATTAGAGGGTATTTTGTTTTGCAGTAATGACCTTGAACTCAGCAGTCTGTGAAGCATTTCACCTCATTACTCCCCATCATTCAATGAGGGTCATCTGTATGTGAGGTAACCAATCTCTCATCACCACCTGTCAGCAGTACATGAAATCTGTGTAAGGACAGGACCTGTCCCACAGAGTTTACATGCTCTACTAGAGTTTTTTTTTTTTTTTTTTTTTTTTAAGATATTAATGTGCAACACATAACTTCATTAAAAATAAAAATAAATGGTATCAGATCCAACTAAAGCGTACGTTTCTGGTTTAGGCACTCTGAGTTCTTGGAAAGTAAACAAAAGATGCTGAGCTTGGTTTAGTACTGAACAAGTGATCAATCACGTCTCCATGTAGAGTATGTTAAGGTTCTATAAATCCTTTTGACATGTCCTCAAGTGATGGGATGTTTATATGTTGTGGAACAACATTGTTGACCTATGTCACAATGATCAACCCCTAAAGTGTTCCTAAAAGCACCATTAGGGCCATTATCCACAAGTGAAAGGAACATCACGGCATCATCAACCGACCACGCAAAAGAGCTCCTCGCAAGGACTGGGCAGTCAGAAAATTGGTCAGAAGAGTAGCCTAAGAGCCCGGCACCACTCAAACAAGCTCCACAGTCATCACAGAGAAAACAATACCCAATGCACTCCACCTCAGAAGATTCCATTACTGTAGAAAGGCATTGGTTTGAAATTTTCTACACAACAATTGGAGAAACCTGTAGATTACTGCGAGAATGTACTGTAGTCAGACAAGACAACAATATAACACACTGTATTTGGGGAAATGACTCGGACCCTAAAAATACCATGCCTACAGTGAAGTTTGGAGGCGGAAGTATATGCATGGTATGGGGCTGTTTCTTTTCTCATGATATTGGAAGAATCCAAATTATTAAGGGAAATGGATGGAGCTGTGTACCAAATTAGCCATGCAAATAAAGTGAATCACTGTTAGTAAATTAGGCAGAAGAATCAGTACAGTTGTCATGAATAGAGAAATTAGCTATAGAGACCAAAACAGTTTTTTGTGCCAGGCTGTAAACATGTTTATTTCTGCTGTGAAGTTGGACATTTTAATATGGGTGCTTATGGAGGTTGAAATGTTCTGTAGCCAGCCTCAAGTGGCTGCTCGAGGAATTACAGTTTTTGGCACTTAGCATCATTTCCCAGCCATGGAGGTTGCCACTTGGTTAAAATCAATGTCTGGTTTCAATTTCAGGTTAATAGCTGCCTTGGAAATATGTTTAAAGGAAAAGACGTGTTGAATACTATTTCCCCTTTTTAATGACAAGAGTAGTGAAAAACTATTGTTACTTACTATAATTTATAAGTATATATCCACAAGTGTCCTTTAATTACATAAGGATCATAATTATACAACACATATTCTGAAGAATAAAAAAATAATTTCATGTATTTAAAAACAGGAATGCAGTCCTTTTTAATGTGTAATTTGTGTGGGAATAAGTGCCTGGAGAAGAGAAGAGCATGTATGCCTGTGTCTTTGCATTTAGTATGTGTGCTGAGTGTGTATGAATCATATGCAGAACTGGTCTTTGAATCCTTCTTGTATTAATCTCCAGTCCTCTGGAGGAGAGCCAAATGAGATCAACAGCAGTGGAATTCCTTTGCTTCCAGAGACAAACACATCAATTATAGCCCACCCTAGCTCTCCTTCTGATCCCTGTCATCCGTCCCTCTTCCCCTTAACTCACGGCTCCTCTGCTCTTCTCTGTCATCTTCCTCCGTCCATCGTTTCCACAAGGGGAACCCCGGGGAATTAAGCAAACACATGCAAAATGCTCAGACGGATGTGTTCTGCCCGACGTTTTCTGTTAAAGCCAGCTTTAAATATGTAAATTAAACATGTAAATATGGGGGTGGGCACACATCTTTGCATGTTGAAACATGGCCTGTGGGAGTATCTGCACACTTTCATCTTCAGTTTAAACCTCTTACCGCGTGTGTGTGTGTGTGTATGTGTGTGTGATTATAAAAATATAAAATAAACATCAATACACTTGCATCAAGCATCATTATGCAATTAGGAATAATTAGTCACTGTCATGTTGTTTTGTTCACGCAGTGTGTTGGGATTCAAGAGAGCCATGATCCCGACGATCTCAATTCTTCACATGAGAAATGTTAGCAAAGCTAGTGATTGGCAGTTGAAAATGTTAGCATGCCCTTCATAACGTTCAGCCTGATATTACCAACGGCTGCTGATTGAGAAACCACACTCGTATCCAATTACATAGGCGTATATTTCTACACATCCTGTGCTAATAATTGCCCTGGATTCATGACTGCTTAATCTCAAGGGACACACGCACACACACACGCACACACACACACACACACACACACACACACACACACACACAGAATGAGATTTTGAATGCAGCAGAGCTGAGGAGCCTACTTTTTTTTTATCACTGGCCACCCACACATTGTGACAAGAGTAAGTGCAGTTCGTGGAGACGGAGAGCTGATAGAGGAAGGTTTTGGAAAGGAGAAGGGATTGACTGTAACATTTTTACATAAATGTCTACTCTATCACTCCAACTGATAAAATTCATTTAATGTTACGTAAACTACGTAACCACATTGATATGTGGTCTGTGAAGAGCCGCCATGTTTGTGTGTTTTCTGTATTAAGTTGACTATCATAATGAAGAGTCAAAGAGGTAGCTGTTATGTGTTCCTGTCCTGATGATCTGACATCTCGCACTACTTGTGGAGTAGCTGTAGCACTGGTAATGAAGTAATCAAAATCTTAAAAATTTCAATAAAATAAAAAAATATTTGTGAAGTGAAATGGCTCATTACTGTTAACAGATTGCCAGTCCGAGCTATAGTTTCATGGAGCTGTTATGTCACCACAAAAACTTGTCCAATGATTTACTGTGATGAAGAAGAAACCCAGGAACATCTTGTCTGCACATAATGTCTGGTTATCTTTACAAGGCATAGAACTTATTTTCACTGTAAATTGTACTTCAGTAACATCCAATATTTTTAATGACAACATACCTTCTAACAAAAAATAATGATATATAGTAATCATTAGTATTCTCAACTATAAGTTAAGGAAAACCATATTGAAAAAGTTATAGTGGAACTTAGAAGATGGTGTACTCTGGATAGAAATAGGAGCCTTCCGTGGCACTACTTTTTTGATGAAATTTTGATTATATTGCGCGTATGCATAAGCGTACTGTAAGTGTATTTCGTCTTTTGTGTACTGCTCGCTGAGTGTATCTGTACTTAGTTTGTTTTTGTATTGTATTGTTTTTTTCTGTATATGTAGCCGGTCTGGCTGGCCTGACACTCCCTTAAATGGACTCTGCGATGTGTAGTGCATGAAGAAAGATCAATAATACATAAAGAAAGAATGAATAAAGAATAAAGAAAGAAAGAAAGATGATGGACATCTGTTCACCAGTTGAATTGGGGGTTTATTCTGTGTACAGCACAATGAGTGAGTGAATCAGTTCAGCAACAGTTCTTTCACGCACATCTCTCGTCTCATAGCGTACCGTTACTCAATAACACATTTAGTGTTATTATTAAAACAATCAATAAATCAAAATACATTTCAATCTGATTGTATAGTTACATCAAAACACAATACAAAATCAAAATACATTTCCCCACCAACCAACAGCAAATTTTTATGGAAGAAAAAGAAGAAGAAGAAGCCGATAAGAACTTTGACCTATAGCTTTTCCTTCATTTCCTCTCTGCAAACCAAAACAGATGGATGCCAACCTGAAGAAGTGTCTGCAATTGCTGTTTTGCAGCACAGGCAGCAAACCAGACACAGATGCTGGCTAACCTGGGTACACAAAATAAGGCAAACAAGGACACAACTGGAAGCGTACCATCGTTTGGTCCATGTGCTTTGCCTGGATAGCTCCTGGTTTCAGTGGTATTTCAGGTTAAATACTGCCTTCGGGTGACAAAGCTGAGTTTTCTGAGTGAGCATATTCAGATATTCCTCTAGTGCAACGTAATAGCATGACTTTATTATTAGCAGTATTTTAAGATGTACCTTTTTCAGGTCTGGTGCGACTGTAACACTTTATCCTTTGACGACTTTTAGGTATCTTGCCTCTGGAGACTCGTTTCGGTCCATTGCCTACAGTTACAGGGTGGGTGTGTCCACTGTGTTGGGCATTGTCCGGCAAGTGTGCCAGGTCATTTGGGATAGCTTGGTGGACAGCTACATGCCAGTGCCCAAAGAGGCCGACTGGAGGACAATTGCAGAGGATGACAAGGACTTGTGGAGCTTTCCAAACTGTGTTGGAGTTGTGGATCCAAGTACCAGCACACTCTGGTTCCATGTTTTTTAATTGCAAGTGTTCCTTTTTGATTGTCCTTCTGGTAGTAATTGATGCCTGGTATTGGTACTGCCTGCTGGACATAGGGCATAAGGCAGGAGCAGTGATGGAGATGTGCTGGCAAGCCTGGTCAAGCTCTCCGGAATGTATGGTTCAACATCCTGGTGAATGAACATGTTGCAGGTGCAGAGCATCTTGGTCCCCTGCCTCGTGCCTTCGGAGATGCCTTTCCTCTGCAGCGCAATCTCATGTGGCCCTATCCTGGGCAGTACCTTGTAAGACAGAATCGACTCTTAAACTACAGATTGTCATGAGCGCAGAGGTTTGTGGAGTGTGCCTTTGGCATACTTGCAAGAAAATTCCGCATCCTGCACCGGGTGATGGGGATTGCAAGTGGCACAACCTCACGAGATGGGATCAGGCAAATGAGGGATTGTTGCCCATCTAGCAGCTCGGGAGCAACAACTCCTCATGGTTGTGTTCAGTCCTCTTTACCCATGATGTTATACATTTGAAAAGGTAGCCTATGTTTCTTGGCAGGCAGAAACGTATTCATGGTTGCCACCAGGCTAAGACAGTAGAGGTCATCCTCATCTTGGCGGACAGACAGGGTGTCCGCCAAGATGGCGGACAGACAGGGTGTTGAGCACCTAGGCTTCAAGGTCTGTGAGCTCTTTCAATCTCTTTTCTGCTGTGTTGATGCTGCATGGCTGGGTTTCTGCACCAATGCACCGGTGATGTCGCATTGGTAGACAGGCAAAGCTGCTGGTGAGGTGCACTGCATGCCGTTGTCCGGGTGTGGCTAACGGCATTTCACAGGAGGATTCTGTGAAGTCTCACCAGCAACACAGTCTATCTCTATATTTGATGAGGTTGCCTGTTCCTGGAGGTGGGGCTCAAGGTAATGTAAGGTAACTAAAGATAAGTTCTTTTGAAATCAGCAGAATTCAGTCTATGCAGTCTGCTGTTGCCAGCCAGCGGGTGACGCTCGGGGATAGTAACAATGGAGACCCTCCATTGATGGTCTCGTACAGGAGTAGCGACTCAAAAGTTCCTGTGTTTCCATGACGGGTCCTTGACTGGTCCTTGACAGGTCCATCGTAGGTCCGTGACGGTAATGTGATCCCCCGCGATAACGTAGTCAGTGAGGCCCCAGCTGGAAACGCCCATAAGCAGCCTGGGTGAAAACCAGCTGCAATGCCTCATTCGTCCACGGGAGGAGCAGTGATTTTGTATAAAGACACATCTGAACAGATACGCTGGGGACGCTGGGGTGAGCGGGTGAGCCGATAAGCTGAGACAGAGCACAATCATGGATGTGGCTAGTGGTGCAACGGATCATTGTTGATTCACAATCCGTTCGGATCGCTCCCCACAGACCGGCACCAAGTGGTCGTGTGATAAGATAACACTGAGGCACCGCTGCAGCTGCTCGTATCTGCAGCTCTATGTCGCACACAACAACAACAACACATAAACTGGTTATTTAAAAGAAAAAAAAAAACTCTGCTCGTAACGTCCGTTTTTTTTAAGGGCTATATCTGTTGGATGCTTTCTGAAGCGTATGAGGAGTGAGCGAGAGAGAGAGTGCGCGAGCGCGAGAGAAGAGACGGATCAGTAATTATGTAAGGACAGAATAGCCTAGGTGTCAATGATTTGGTAAACAGTGACATGTTAGATATAAACACCATAAATACTCACACTACTTTATAATGACTATTGAATAATAACATAACCAGTACATTCGCTGGTCTCTGCGGGTGTAGGTTACATTATGTGTTGGCTGGAAGACGGCAGCCATTCAACTGGCTTTCAACTTGAAGGGGAACTTTTGAGTCGCTACTACTGTATATGGCTTTGTAATCGGCCTGGCGCTTTGCAGAGTGTGAGAACCAGTTATACGTCTCCCTGATCATATAGTCTATATTGCTGGGCAGCTGTTTCATCACTTTGTGGGCAATTATATATGAATATGACTATAGCACATTAGTTTTTTTTTTTTTATTAACATATCATTTATGGATTTTAATAGAATATTTAATTTATAATTAAACGAACACTTTATCTGTATGCAGAATGTTTCCTGCATGTCTACATAGTGTTATATTATCACAGCTCAGTGTCAGTAGCTATTGTACAGTTAGTATCGGACTATAAGAGAGTTGAAGCTTTCACAGGTAGAGGTGTGGTTACAGAAACTGCACATGGTTGGCGTTGCCTGTGTGTGATGGTGGGACCCAGTGTGATATCTTTTCATGGGGCCCAAAATCCCTGGTGGCACCCCTGCAAAAGGTTAATAAATCAAAATGTCAGCAAATATGTATCAGTAATGCACAGCAGTGTCAAAAACACAGATATAGAATAATACATGAGAAAAAAACATCTCTCTTCCAAAGTTAAGTGTCATGTGCAAAGACAGCTGCCAGACCAGTAGCTAGTAAATATCATCAAGATGTAATTAATGATAATTACCAAGTCAAAACATATAAAAAGATGTAAGTGGATCACATAATGTGTGCCATTGGAAACTGTGGGCCTGGTCCAAATAGTACAATCACCAACCATCCATCCACTGAGGAAGACAAAAATAACTTAGTCTTGTTAGCTTGAGTTAGGATGGATTTTTTGGTCAAAAGTTTCTACTCACAACTGAATACTGAACTGATATTTATGACAAAAGGTGACAATCAAAAAAATGGGTGACATTACTGTGATCCCCTCATTCATCCACCTCCACCTCAGGAGCCTGGGTAGAATAAGAGCAGGGGAGAACATGAGAAAAACTACAAGAACAGAGCCAATAGTAATAGTTTCTTTCTTAAAGAAATAACATCCGTTTTGGTGATATACTTCTATAATGTAGTCATTGTGCTCTTTTTCTATCTGCTCTATGTAATTGCCTCTGTTTGAAATGTGGTACATCAGAGGTTCCTAAACCTTTCAGACCATGTACTACTATGTCCCATGCAACAGCATCAGCAAGGCTAAACATCAACAAAATGCTACTGTATTAAAATCAAAGAATAGCCTACATTTATAAAGTGCACTCACAAAAGTCACTCATCAGGGGGACAGACTACATTCACAGTTCCAGTATAGAAATTGGGCTCATATATTATCTGTTTCTCCTTCTATCGCCTCTCCTCTCTCACTTTGCCTCTCTGTCTCTCATTCTCTCTCATTCCCTCTTTCTCTCCCTCCCTCTCCTTACCTGACTTGCATATTTCTCAGAAGAATGTATTTTCTTCTGGATGGCTCTGTCTTTGGCCAGCATCTCCATGAACTTCTCACAAGGGAGGTTGATGTTTGTCTTAACAATAAGAATGGCCTTGATGGAAGGAACAGTGAATCTATTTCTGCTGTCTGTCCATATATCATTAATTTGCGAGAACACCCTCTCTACTGGTGCATTACTGCCAGGTAAGCATATGACAACAGACACTAATCTTGCCAGGTTAGTGTGCGGGATGTCATTTTCTTTGAAGTGGTTAAATACTGTGCTCCATTTCTGACTGAGTGGTGTCAAATTCTCTCCATTTCATGAGTGATTCCCCTGTTAGGAACTCTTGCAGGGCAGAAACCTCATCAAACAAATCATCTTCTTTGATTTTCACATTGGGGCACTTTTCCTGCAGTGTGGCTGTTGCCTTCTGGATCTTCTCGTGCAGAGGTTTCTTTATTAAAAGGAGACAGTGCAAGTCATTTAAATTGTCTGTGTGCTTTCCCAAGCTTGCAAGTAGTTTGCAGCCGTTGTGAAGAAAGAGTGAGTTGTTTTGAGAACGTTTTCTCTAGCAATTGCTGCATTTTCCACAAGCTCCCCCAGCAGTCCTCTGGCCAGTACTGGAATGAAGCTGTTGTCACGCCTTGCTGTCAATTTTACCTCCACCTCTCTCAGGATTGCAGCTGACTCCACAGCACAGCGGTCCTGGCTTTCAATCTTCTTGATCGTTTTACTAAATATGGCCAGGTTTCCAAGGGCACAGTTCAGTCAGTGGATCTTCGAACATTCTTCGCAAGACAACAGGGCATTTACCTTCAGAAAAAAAAAAAAAGACTTTAAGTGGTGCATACATTTTAAGCACTCTTTCTAGAGCAGGGACCATGGACAGCCAGCGAACGTTGCTGTGTCCTTAGATGTTCTGATACTCAAAAGCTCTTCAATCTTTCCACTCTAACAGTGTAAATATGAAAATACCCAAATATCTTTGTGAGCAGGTACTCTACATCAATGGGAAGGGTAGCCATAGCTGTTTTGGTTGCATTATGGATGATGTGGGCAGGACAACCCAGGCCAATCACCTCCCGCTGCAGTGCATTTTTCACTTTGGTGTGGACGTTGACTCTCCCCACCCTATTCAGCCCACCAAAGTTGGTGTTTGTATTGTCAGCAGAGTTTTTACTTTATTTTCCAGTGAGAATTTTTCAGTCACCACCATGATCTCAGCTGCAAGTTCCTCTGCCTTTTCTCCTTTAAATTCAACAAAATCAAGCAATTTTGCTTCTATGGACATGCTGCCATCATTTGCTTTGCAATACCTGACCATTAATGGCAGCAGCCTCACATGTCCATGATTGGATGAATCAAAAGACAGAAAAACAAATTCAACTTGGACTAGGTCCTGTCTTGCCATATTGGTTGCCCATGGTGCAAAGACGTTATTCACTATGGCTTCACCTTTGGTCCAGGCACATGAAAACTTTGGCTCATAAAGCTTCTTTGTCTTCTTTGTCTTTGTCTTAGAAATGCAATATAATTATACTAACGTGTTAGTGTAATAGACATTCTGTTGTGTAATTCACACAGTAACACACAGACACGATTAAATGCAATTTGTACCGATAAAGTATACATTAATAAAGCTTTAATTTTGTTTTTACATTCATGGCCGTAATTTATGAATGGCAATGTTGATGATTTACACTTATTTTCTTTCTTTACTTTCTTTAAGATTATAAATGTGGAGATGCAAACAGTGTACTGAAGCTGTATCTACAAGGTACCTATTACTAAAACATTACAAATTGAAACACGGCCATTTTGGTCGGGCCACTCGTATCCATGCACATACTCTGATTGTCCTTGTTCATTTAAAACGTGGAGTGCTCTTAAAACTCATTTGAGTAGATATCATGTTAATGTTTCATCTGAAGCAAGTACAGAGGTTCTAACATTTACATGCGTTTTGTGTCCAGGTCATTTGAAGAACTTGTGACTGATCTTGCAGAACCAGGTTCTAGTCAAGGTGTAGTTGAGTCGGACATAGGAAATGAGAACCTTTAAGACACTATTATTCAGAAATTATCATCTGTTCTTCTGAAATTCTGAATGTA
The DNA here is from genome assembly GCA_036365135.1 of Miichthys miiuy. Taxonomy (NCBI): domain Eukaryota; kingdom Metazoa; phylum Chordata; class Actinopteri; family Sciaenidae; genus Miichthys; species Miichthys miiuy. The sequence continues at coordinate 24,395,929 of CM071609.1, forward strand.
GAGATTTACTCGCATGTGCCAAGCTCAGCAATTATGAGCTGCTAGCAGAATTGCACTTTCTTTTCGCTTCTGCTGTATTGCCTATATCAAACAGTACTGCTGGTGATCTTTTCAAAAAGCATGACCTTCACATTGATCAGTCAATAATTAATGAACTAAGCATTGCAATTTCTACTCAGAATCCTTTGTTAAAAGCAATAGCTACGGATGGTCAATTAGCTACAGCTCATAAACGTAATCAATACTACAAGGAGCATTTTAAGGTTGTGGAACCTGATGAGTATGTACTTGATGTAAGGTCAAAGAAAACCTTTCAGTATATTCCTTTACTCCGGTCTCTACAACAACTTCTCAGTAGCAACAATGTGGTTGAAAAGATGGTTGATGCTCATGCCTCCTGTACAGTAGATCCACAGCAGTATTTGTCGGTTAAGGATGGAGCACATTTCAACAACAATTCTTTTTTGCATGTGAAGATTTAAGAATCTGCATATCATTATATATAGATGACTTTGAACTCTGCAACCCCTTAGGAACGTCAAGAAAGAAACACAAACTGTGTGCCGTGTACTGGATTTTAGGTAATCTACCTCCAGGTAATAGTTCAGCTTTGTCTTCAATTTACTTAGCACTGCTGTGCAAAAGTGTTGTTATGTTAATGAATGTTAAAGAATTTGGCTATGCAAAGATATTTGAGCCCCTTTTGCATGAGCTTGTCATCTTGGAGCAGCAAGGGCTGTTTATCCCACAGTTGGGTTCAGTTGTGAAAGGTACTGTACAGTGTGTCATTGCTGACAACCTTGGAGCACATGGACTTGCGGGTTTTGTGGAGAGTTTCTCAGGGAAGTATTTCTGTTGATTTTGCACAGCTCAGCTTGGTGATATCCAGAAACAAGAAGTCAAGTCAGGAGCATTCCAGCTCAGAAGCAAGGAGAGTCATCAGCTACACGTCAGAACTGCTCAGGAAGAAAAGGTGAACTGCTTTGGTGTAAAAAGATCCCCGGTTCAATCCCCTCCAAGCTGCATGTCGAAGTGTTGGGCAAGATACCCCAAATTGCTGCGCCATCGGTGTGTGAATGTGTATGAATGGTTAGCTCCTAAAACTGATGAGCAGTTGGCACCTTGCATGGCAGCCAATGCCATCAGTGTATGAATGTGTGTGAATGGGTGAATGAGATACGTACTGTAAAGCGCTTTGAGTGGTCGGAATATATAAGTACAGTCCATTTACCATCAATAATGTCATTCGTTCCTTTCCATACAAGTGGGGGGATAAGACTAATTGTCCTCATGTGTTACCCCAAACATTCCAAAGGAAACATACAATTGGTGGCAATGCCCACGAGAATTGGTGCCTCCTGAGGTTACTTCCTTTGACGGTTGGTGCACTAGTTCCTGTTGATGAACCTGTGTGGCAGGTGGTTTTGAATTTAAAGGACATTGTGGAACTAGTTGTTCCCCCTGTTCACAGTGCAGAGTCTGTTGGATATTTACAGTGCAAAATCTCAGAGCACCGAAAGCTGTATTTGGAAGTTTTTCCTGGTCAAAACCTGTTGCCAAAACATCATTTTCTGGAGCACTATCCAGAGATGATTTAATGTTTTGGTCCCCTTGTTGCCTTATGGACTATGCACTTAAAAGTGAAG